>OX344725.1:22920993-25420993 GCA_947034835.1 Ballota nigra
ATTGGGTCTTTCCATTGTCGAGGATGAAGCACTTACAACCAAATACATGAAAATGCGAAATACGAGGTTTCCTTTTATTCCATGTCTCATATGGGGTCTGTGCATGTTGTTTGTTCAGCATGGATCTGTTCTGAGTGTAGCAAGCAGTGTTGATTGCCTCAGCCCAGAATTTCTTGGGCAATCCTGACTCAGCCAGCATGGTCCTTGCAGCTTCCTTCAGTATCCTGTTCCTCCTTTCAGCGACACCATTTTGTTGTGGGGTTCTAGCTGCAAAAGTCTCATGAGCTATACCAAGTTCATTACAAAAGTCAGAAATATATGAATTTATAAATTATGTGCCTTTGTCAGATCTAATCTTAGTAATGGACTAATTCTTCTCATTGCTGAGTCTCTTGAGCAACTCTGGAAGCTTCACCTGTGTCTCCTTCTTATTCAACAAGAAAATAACCCAAGTATATCTAGAATAATCATCAATAACCACAAGGGTATACTTTCTACCATTCATACTCACAGGTGTTATGGGACCAAATAAATCCATGTGCAAGAGCTGAAGAATCCTGTCAGTGGAATGAGAAGCTTTCTCCTTGAATGATGCTCTGACCTGCTTCCCTTCCTGACAAGCTTTGCACACATGATCTTTGCTAAAAACTTCATTAGGTAGACCTTCAACAAGTGACTGTCTAGAAATTTTGTTAAGAATCTTGAAGTTCAGGTGGCTTAATATTTTATGCCATAACCAACTGAGCTCTAGGGAGCTTTTAGCAACAAAACAAGTATTAGGAATAGTGCTGCTAAAATCAGCGAGATAAACATTACCTTCTGATAGAAGCACTTGTGTTGATTTGTCCTTGACTGAACATATAGTCGATGAGAACTCAACACTGAAACCTTTGTCACAGAATTGACTCACTGACAACAGGTTATGCTTGAGTCCTTCCACAAAGGACACATTTTCCACTCTGATTGTACCTATTATTAAAACACCAAAACCTTTAGTAACACCTTTTGAGTTATCACCAAAGGTTACCTGTGGACCATCTTTAGCTTGATATTCTTGGAGAAGACTCTTCATTCCAGTCATGTGCCTTGAGCAACCACTGTCTAGGTACCAAACAGCTTTGATTGAGTCTTCTCTCCTCTTGATGTGATCCACCGCCGCCTGCAAGCAAATCAGGCTTTAGGTACCCATTTGGTGTTGGGTCCTATTGTGTCAGTTGTACCCTTCGGGATCCAGACTTGCTTAACAACCCTGATTGCCTCAGAGTTGTAAATATGTCTCCCTGAAACATCAACATACACAACTTTCTTCTTCTTTACCTGAGATGAAGATGGTGTATGAGTGCTAGACTTAGGCTTCACAGGAGCCTGAGTGGGTGCCTTTTGGGCTGGCCTCCTGTTCTTCCTAGGTCTGGGTGCAGCAGGTCTTAGGCCTTGTTCTTGATAAGGGCCCTGTGTTCTATTCCCCCTAGGCAAGTGAGGGAATGGAAAACAGTTAAAGGCCTCAGGATGCCAAAACCATGGGGGTGTCATCATGTTTGGTCTTCCCTGTTGGTATTGCCACGTATGATGGTACCCTCGCTGGCCAGTCTGAGAACTCTTGGTCTGAGTCTTCCTCTGCTTTCGCTGAGGCTTTCCCTGGCCTGAGCTCTTAGGGGCCTCTCTAGGTCGCTTTGCCTTTCCTTTGGGTTTTGGCTTAGCTACCTTGGGGGCAACCCTGACTGTGTCAACAGTTTCTTTGCCCTTATCAGTTTGACGGGCCTGGAGTACAACCTTAGGTGCACTCTGGCCTGCCTGAACAAATACCCTCTCAGTGTTGCTCCCTGAAGCAACATGAAACTGACCTTGTGAGGATTTCTTAGGAACATATCCAAGTCCCTTTTTCTCATTCCCAAGCATTTGGCTGCTATTTATTTCCTCTCTAGCCACTGAGGATTTATTCATTGTTGCAACCTTTTTCTTGAGAAAGTCCTCACTCTTTTTCAGGATTTCATGTCTGGTAAAGAGGTCATCAAACTTACTCTTAAGTACTTTTAGTTCTTCCTTCCTGACCAACTCTTCATCAGCCAGTTCCTTCAGAATTTTCTCTCTTGGAAGACGCTCAGCATTGATTAAATCAATCTCCTGAGTTAGTCTCACAATCTGAGCTGATTCTTTAAGATCAGACTGAGTGAGTTGTGCATTCAGGTTTTGAACCTCAGTACTCAATTTCTTGTTCTCCTCTACCAAGAAGACATTAGTTTCCTGCAGTCTGGAGAAATCAACCATCAATTGATCCAGACAGATCTGAAGATTCATTTCTCTAACTGACTCTGAGCTGAGCTCAGGATTTTGACCAGTGTAGGAACCACATACAGAGTTAGATGTTACCTCAGGTTCCTCCCGTGCCATCAGGCAAACATCATCGTACTCATCATCAGAAAAAAGTTCAGGTGACCTCTCCTCAGGACCATCAGAGTCAGTTGCATCCTCAGCGAGCATGGCTCTCCGGTCAGCAAATCTCTAGTCTCTCTTGGCCCTCTTGTCCTCTCTTTCCCTAGCACTCAGCTTCGGACAATCATACTGATAGTGCCCGCTCTGGTTACAGTTGTAACACGTTGGTTGCTCATCTCCTCTTTCTTTCCTTGGTTCAGGGTTCCTCCTTAAGTCAGGTTCCCTCTATCTTGATAAGCTTTCAGTCTTCCCTGAGTGCTTGTCATCATGAGTACGTCTTTGTTTATCTCGACGATCGGGCTTTGGATCTGAATATTTTCTTTCAACGCCACGATCTCTCCTTTGGTCAGTGTTTCTCCTTTCCTCATATCTCCTTGAGCTTTGGTGGATTCCTTCAGGTTTCCTGTCACGTGAGTCCTGATAAAATTTCTTATAACGACCAAACCTGGAATTGAGCTTATCAAAGCGTCTGGCCATCAGGCTGTACTCTTCAGCAAGCTCTTCCTTGCTCATCTCCATCAGTGACTTTGATGAAGACTCAACAGGTTCAGACCAGGCCTTGAACCCCACGCTTTTCTCAGGAGTTTTCTCCTTTTCTTCCTCTTCTGGCTGAACTTTCTTCTTTCTTTTGTTAAGATCAAATTCCAGTGCCTTTAGCTCTGAAAAAAGTAAAGCAGAAGTTATATTGCTCATATCCTGAGTATTCTTAAGCATAATTACACTATTATCCCATCTCTCAGGAATGGCATTCAGGATCTTTGACGCAACGTCTCTCTTTGGAACATCTTTGTCCAGCATCACCAACTCATTCATCAACTTGATGAATCTTGACTCCATCTGATCGATTGTCTCATCAGGCAACATCTCAAACGCTTCGAACTTCTGAATGGCAATGTTTCTCTTGTTCTCCTTTATCTTCTCTGACCCCTCACAGATCCTGGTCAGCTCATCCCAAACCTCCTTTGTCGTTTTTAAGTTCATCAGCCTGGCTGACTCCTCGAAAGGCACCGTATGCAAGATGATATTTCTGGCTACATTATCAAGCCCCATCATCTTGATCTCATCAGTGGTCATATCCTTTCTTTCCTTAGGAATGGGTACACCAATATCGAGATCATCATATCCTCTCCCTCTGGTATTCGGGACAGTAATTTTGATTGGTCCTTCCCTGAGAACACGCGGCATCTGGTCATGGATGACATCTAAATGTGCTTCTAATCTGAACTTCCAATAAACAAAGTTAGACACAGAGAATTCAGGTAACGAAGCTTCAAGTCTCCTCGAAGTCATGATGATGTAAGTTTTATGAAAATCAAACTCAGATCTGTTCAGTGACCATCAACAGTTTCTCCTCTGAAACTATTAGTATTCAAAGTCAGTGGTCTTTTGAACCACTGCTCTGATACCACTTGTTGGTCCCGGTACAAGACTGAGGAATACGTGTATGGGGGGGAATACACGTATACCAATTTTTCAAACTTAAAGCCTGACTGAGTCCCCTTTACTCAGAGTGGTAAAGAACTAGGAGCTGATAACACACCTACTGACTACACTTGGTGCGGGTCAGTTGGCTAACTATCAGTTCAAGTTCAGTGCGGAAATGCGTGAGCCCTGAAAGTTTAAAGTCTTGTTTAGTTTGCTTTCTGAAAAACTTGTTTTACTCAAAACTGAATAGTGATTAGTAGGGCAGTGCTTTGTTTAAAAATCAGGCTGATTGATTCAAGCCTGATAAACCGAATGCAATGAATGAACAAGTAATATGGCAAGCATGCACAATATCAAAGCAATAAGAACACAAGGAGTTTAACGTGGTTCAGAGACTCAAGCTCCTACGTCCACGGCCTGATTTAACAGGAAATCCACTCAAGGGATTCTTGTTTTTAACGTGCCAAGGTGCACCAAGACCAGCTAACCTCACTGATCTATACAACTCCACTTACTAACTCACTAACTGACTTACTCCCAACAAACCTAACTTAGGGTTTTGGTTTCAGTTTGGATTCCAACTAGGTTGAGATTATCCTTACAAGGCAAGACTATGCTAAGGATTGGATAATCTCTCTAAGCTTAAGGTAATGCTATTTCACTCTTGGAATACAGAATAACTCTCAGTTGCTAAGAAAGACTTGGGAAATTTATATGGTTTCGAGTGCTTCTCTTAAAGGCTGAATGCTTTGAGTGCTTGAGAGTTTGAGTAATTTCTGGCTTGGAAATTTCCCGTAACCTTGAATGGGATCAAGGCCTTCTGTATTTATAGGTGATTTGAAAAACTATCCGTTGGAAAGATAGCCTTTCTTGTCAACTATGTAGAGTGGCTTCAAACGGACATATCTTCATGCAACAGCCGTCCTTGCATGGATTTGGTAGTTGCATTAAATGCACATTAAATGCTTGCCCGTTGAATATGCAGTCTGAATTCAGTCTTCTTGTCAGGTTTCGTACGTGCGTGTCCTTCTCGGATTGGTCCACGTCATCAGGTTGGTGAGAATGTCAGAACTTATTCCTGGGCTTCAGGCTTGTCTTATTAAGTTCATTTTGTCTTGAGCTCACCGGTCTTGTCCTGACGCTGACATTCTTTTTGCATTGTTTGGCTCTACTCCAAGTCTTCCCAATAACTCAGTTTCATCCTGTTTCCTTCAGGACTGAGTAGTACTGACCTCAGGGTCATACTCTTCATCACTGAGACTTACTCAGTCAGCTTAGGAGACTGCCATAAGTTCAGGATGGTAAACTTCGTCTTCAGGCTCTGGGTCTTGATTGTCATCAGTAAGTGCTCCTCTTACTGAGTACCTGTGAATTGTAAAATGACTAAGTACAAACCTAACCAAGACTAGCCTGACAAAGCAAAAGCAAACATCTTTTCAGGGTCTTTGGGATCTTAATCAAAACTGACAATGTCCCAACAGTAAAAGATATTTTCCATAGACTTATCTTGTCAATACTACTGTACGCATGTGACTATCATTTATTTTCAGAACAAGGTGACAGAAAAGTAAAAAATGCTTTTCAGGTGCTTGAGTAATCAATACCAATGTACACATGTGACCATACTTTTCTATTTAATAAGGTCCAACAACAACGATAGATACTCATGCTAATATTTTTCTAGTATTTCCAAAATAACAGAATGGCGAGATTGAGGCAAGAGGATTTCTTGTACGGGCTGGAGTGGGACGCTGTTGTTGACACCATGTTTGCTGAAGCTCTTTTTGATCAAGCACTGATGGGGAACTTCCATGCTTCAGGAGGAGATAACACTGATGCGATCGAAACTGCACAACTTGCTGTTAACATGTGTTTTCAAAAGAAGTTCAGCTTCAAGGAGTGCAGGCGTCAAGCTCATAAGCTGCGAAAGAGATACCGTGTTTTCTCATGGTTGATTTCAGTACCTGGTGTGACTTATGATCAGTCCACAAACCAAATCCATTGTGAAGCAAACCTCTGGAGTACCTTTGTTGGTGTAAGATCTCTGATTTTTTTATTTAGTGTTAAAAACATAAATGTTTGTTACTCAGTTTTTTTCTTTTTTGAACCTAACAGGTGGATGCTTTTGCTCATGCTTATGCAGTGTACGGTGATCCGTGTTGGACAAAACTAAAAGTTCTATTTGGCGAGCCATCTGCTGGGCCACCTCAAACCACTGAAATGGTCGAAATCATTGATATCACGTCTGATGAAGAGAACAAATCGGCTACTGTTCAGCCTACTGTGACTGAGGTCATTGACCTTGAAAATAATTCGATTTCTAGTAATGACACTTCATACTGGAACAATGTTGCAGCCTATCGCGATGATTCTGATTCAACCGACTCTGGTTCGGTGAACACAGGCCCGAGCTCGTCTAACACAAGTGCATCTCGTGACAAGAAGAAAGGAAAGAATGCTTTTGGCACTGCATTCTGGTCTCGATTTAAGAAATGATTGGTGTCCTATCGTGAAGTTTATGTATGGGATATTTATGTTTACAATAAGTAGGGCAAGTACTTGTGTGATCTTGTTGCTTCTTCTATCGCGTATCTTATGTTGTACTAGGATGATGTTGTTGCTACTTCTAGCACGTAATAAGTGATGTACTAGGACTTATCTTGTCTACTAATTCAAATTAGCCGTATGAATGAAAATTATGTTTGTGTTAATTTTAATTCCATCGATGTCTAAAGCATTCATAGTCAACAGTGGAATAGAAAAGAAGTCTAGTTCATAGTGGGATTGATAAACAATCTAGTTCATAGTGGAATACATAAAACGGTCTAGTTCACAGTGGAATAGATAAACAACCTAGATCGTAGTGGAATAGATAAAGAGTCTAGTTCATAATGGAATAGATGAAGAGTCTAGTTCATAGTGGAATAGAAAGCAATCTAGGGCTTAGGTAACTCTAGAATGTTGTGTAACTCTAGAAATTCTCCAGAATGTTGTGCAACATCTTGATTTTTCCTTCTTGGGGAAAAGTGTAGAACATGTCCAACGCATTTGGGTTTGCAGCAAAGTATTGTGAAACCCGTACTTTCGCATCCATGTTGAGAAATTCAAATCTGCATAAAACATGTAGTAGAATAATTAGCCTCACATAAAACACTACATATAAGCACCAATTAACAACCACATAATCAAAATTCAAGATATGGGAACTAACCCACACAATGTATCATACAATGCTTCCCTTTTCTTCGCATCATGAATCATGGCGGATGTCAATGCACCAAGCTTTTCATCAGTTTTTTCATAAAAGAGATTCACTGCTTCAAGGAAGCGGTCATCCCTCTCATCATCAACCCTGTGTTTCTTACCCTTACTCTTAGTTGCAGAGCTGGAGTCCCCTCGGGGTGCAGTTTGGAAGTCTGTTTGGGAGTAATCAGGGTAAAATTTAATTCAGATGCAGCGTTGAATCCAGTAGAAGGAGTGGGCTGGGAAATATCAGCTGCAGTTTGGGCATTTTCTCCGTTGGCCCGGTCCTTTCCAAATATCTCTAACCAGTCATGGTAGAATGGGAATGACTTGTTTCTTATCTTTTTCACGTTTCGATCTTTATACAAACACCAAATAACTATATAACTATCTTCAATACGAAAAAATATAGAATGTAATTGTGAAGCATTGGAACAATTTACCTTTTCTGATGTAGCCCACTTGTCCTTAGTGGCCTCAACCATATTGACATCATTCAGAATCCCACTTCCGGAACCATTATCCACTAGCATCTCCCTCAAAGCAGCATACAACTTCTTCCACACATGAATTTTTGAGTTTATGTGAGGGATCCCCCTGAGATCGATTCCGGGTAATTTCTTCATCATCGTAGTCTCCAACATCGTTATGTATCCAGACTTAAACCCATTATCGGCCTTCATACACTTTACCACAAGATCCTTCAAAGCATCCACCAAAACCTGTTCCTCTGCAAATGTCCAAGTATGCCTACTAGCAGCATCAACACCTTTCTTGGTCTTAGGCGAAGTGTCTGTTCTTTCCATGTTCCCCTGAAAATCAATGTTACCAAAAATAATCCATATATAGAGAATGTTCACATGATTAAGAATTTTAGCACAACCATTCATACATTTAAAGTCACCACATGTATAACAAGCAACAAAATCACCCAAAACCATAGGAAAGCCAAAATAAATAAAAAATAACAATAATCTGTATTTAAATAATCCAAACATATCGTAAATAAAATGGATAAAGTCTACCACAACTCAAATGTAACACCGTTTACACAAGTCTTAAAAATAAAAGTACTGTCAAGTTACAGCAAATCAAACACTCTCAAATATAATCTGCATACATTTGCATGGCCAAATTATCCCGTAAATCTATCCATGCTTGGGAGGGTTCGACGACGTCTATAAAGTCTTCGACACCATTGTCATCATTGGTCTCGTCATCATTCTCAAATTCAGCGCCACGTCCTTCAAAAGAATCAATGGTCATATTGGTACGAATGAAATTGTGAAGCAAACAACACCCCAAAATAATACGATTTTGGGTCTTGATAGGGTAGTATGAATTACTCCTAAGAATTGCCCAACGTGCTTTCAGTATACCAAATGAACGCTCGATTACATTATGGGATTTGGCATGCTTTAGATTAAAATATTCTTGGTAATTTTGAGGTCCATTGTGTGTGGCATCCCATTCTTTCAAATGGTATCTAACTCCTCTATAAGGAGATAGAAAACCATTTCTGTTCATGTACCCACCATCAACCAGATAATAGTTACCTACAATTGATATTTGCAAATATTCATCAATTAATATCTTCTAAAGTACATGCTTATTTAGATAGAATTTAAGTTAAAATATTTAAAATTACCATTGGGGATTTTCAGTCCATTCGTGCGGCCTATTGCATCACGCAAAACTCTACTATCTACTGCAGACCCCTCCCATCCAGATAGTACATATATATAGTTCATGTTTTGGTCACAAACAGCTAACACGTTAACAAAAATGTTTCCTTTTCTATTCCTATAACGCGGGATGTCCTCAGTTGCCACTTGAACAGAGATGTATGTTCCATCTAACGCACCCAGACAAACCTAAACAAATAACATTAAATCAACTAAAGTTTATATTACATCACTCTCATTTTTAACTAATACATTCGTAACTGATATACCTTAAAGTACTTTCATCGATTGTCATTGCTATTGTCAGGCACAGGTTGAGGTGTGATGAAGAGAACATTATGGAGCTTAAGTAAAGTGTTCGGTGCTCTATTAAAGTATTTACTGATTGTGTACCCAGAATGCTCAAAACCCCCTTTAACGATGCGGTTCTTAGTATGGTGAGATAGAACTGTTAGTAGAATTGCTACTTGTTCACCAACTGTAATATGACGGGTAGGGGAAAGACCACCTAAGTTTTGTAGAAGGTAACACAATTTATTGAAACAATCTTTAGTCATCCGAAGTTCATCTCTACATGTTACATCGCTTACATTAACCAAGTGGTGCAGCTTCTCTAGTTGACGGGTGACTTTTTCCTTAACACTATAACAATGTTTATTCCTAATATTTCTACAACGATGGGACCTCAGATAACCAATCGTTATTAGTGTCACAAAAAACCGAATTTGGATAAACAGTGAAATAATCGCACCGCATCTCGCCAAATTTCGATTGATTCCCCTCATATTTAAGAACACGTTGTGGAACAAAATAAAAAGGTCAAATTGCAACTTCTACACCTATATATTCAAAATATTCACTCTGTAACATATTCAAAATACAAGACCACACTAACTACAAGCCTACAACTACCGGCCACAATAATTCTCATGATTTACAAACTAAAAGCCATTTTAATTAGCATGTAAAAAGTTATCAAATGCTCTTTTTAAAAAACACAGTCCAACCCTAAACCCGACTAAAATAACTTATGTTATTTGGAATGATTTACAAACTAAAAGACGTTTTAATTAGCATGTAAAAAGTTGTCAAATGCTCTTTTTAAAAAACACAGTCCACTACATACCCGACTAAAATAACTTCTGTTATTTGGATAGGTATAGAAAAAAATTGATGGCCATATATATATATATATATATATATTGAAGGCGATCGACCTAAATATCCACATCAAACATCTAATTGTTGCCACCTAACATATACACACGGCAAATGCAAATTAAATGAGTTTGGATTATGTCTTTCAAATTATTTGCGACTATTCTATACAAAAGAGTGCATATAAATTAGTTGAGAGGAAAAGTTAATTTTTTTCCAAAATAAAAAGGTCAAATTGCGACTATTTTATACAAAAGACTGCATATAAATTAGCTGAGAGGAAAAGTTAATTTTTTTCCAAATCATATTTCAGAATGTGCAGCAAGTATAGGAACAAACAGATTGCCAAATCAGGGGACTTCATTTTTGAAATGTGCAGCAAGTATAGGAACAAACAGATTGCCAAATCAGGGGACTTCATTTTTGAAATGTGCAGCAAGTATATGAACAAATAGATTGCAGAAGGCCTACGGCTAGAACATGGGACTTCTTTGAACAAACAGATTGCAAAAACAGGGGACTTCTTCAAAGAATTTCTTACACCCATATGACATCATTTTGGAGCAGAATTTCTTCAAAAAAGCAGTTCCAATAAATAACCCAAATTAAACCGATCGCGGCCAAATTAAACCGAGATAACCCAAAATCAATCCTGAGATTTGGAGAGAACTGATTCAGGTGAATGGTTCTAACAGGTGGATGCTCTTCGACCACAATCTGAGAATAACAAAAGTTAAAAAAAATTAGATTGGGAACCTGAAATCCGATTTGAAATCGAAACAAGGGAATTATCGGAAAAAAATCAAGATTGAGAATAACGCCGACGGGTCTTCATCCTCTAGTCTCCTTTGGCACTAAATCACCGACGGGACATCGTCGACCCTCCCCTCGCCAAACCCTTTCGTCGTTGTACAGCACACCGTGGCGAATCGACGGAATCGATGGCCCTTAGAGGATGAGCTCGACGGCACCTAGAGGATGAAGTCGACGGACCGAGTACTAACCGGAGAATACGAACTCACGACGACGGAGAAGGTGAATTCACCACTTGTGGGTGAGAGGATGAAGAACGACGTGGGGATTGAATTGCTTAGCTATAGGGTTTTTTTGGTTAAGTTCAATGATTTTTTATTTTGGTAATTTGTGATGTTAACAGTGTCAATTTAGTAATTTTATGTTGAATTTCAGGGGTAATATGGTCAGTTTGCAGTTGGGACTAATTGGTCCTACCCTCCACCATGGGATCAAATAGTCCCATTGCATTGGGACTAAAGGGTATTTGAGACCCGGGCCAAGATTGGGTCCTGGGCTCAGTCCTGCAAACCAAATATAGAATTACCTGGGACTATTTGATCAATCCTGGCTAGTCCTGCAAACCAAACGGAGATAATAGCTTTATTTGAAGCAGCACGAGAATGTGTTTGGTTAAGGTTCTTGATAAAATACATTGGTGACTCGTGTGGTATCGCTAAAGACGATACACCTCCCACCGTTATATTTGAAGACAACACAGCTTGTATCGCACAAATGAGTAATTGGTACGTCAAGAGAAACCTGACGAAACATATTTCACCTAAGTTTTTCTACCCATACGAACTCCAGAAGAGTGACGTGATTACCATTCAAAATGTGCAATCTAGTGACAATCTAGCAGATCTGTTCACTAAGTCCTTACCTACGTCTACTTTTGAAAAGTACGTTCGTGGTATTGGGATGCAAAGGCTCAAAGTGTTGTTATCTTAAGGGGGAGACGTACCCCGAAGCAAATCTAGAAGATCGAATACATTCCTCCCTAACTTATTATTTGGCCGATACCTAGCACGTGGAGTTTTTATGACAAGACATTTATGTTATGTCGTAATGTCCAAGTGGGAGTGTTGTAAATCTAGAAGATTTATTATTCCAAATCTAGAAGATTTGATGTGGACATTACTAATGGACCAATAACCCAATGAGCTTCATATCTTAGACTAGGGTTTTACTCTTATAAATATATCATTGTACTCAGAATTGTAAACACTTATACACAAGAACATTAGTGAAACTCCTGGTTTGGCTCTCCCCCAGACGTAGTCGTTCTCAACGAACTGGGTGAACATATCTTGTCTTTTATTTTACGCACTCAATTACAACAAAAACAAGTATTTTGGGCAACAACTTCTCAGTACAAAGTATGGAGTAAGTTGACTTTCCTCCAAAATAAAAATTTCCTAAAATATTTTTGTGTACAAAAAGTGCAAGATTCAACATGAGTGCATATATAATTTTTCTTTTTATACATTTATGTTGAATTGTTACACTTTTATACCCGAAAATCATTATATTTGTATGAAAAAAAATACTCAAGATTTTTTTTTTTTTTTGCACTAAAGAATTACACTTTCAAAGTTCTTGAGTTTGAAAATAATTTTTCCAAGTATTTCGTTCGGGGACTTGAACCTTAATTGAATAAGCACAATTAAAGTTATAGTTATTTCCCGTTAAAAAAAATAAAAAATTTCTCTAGAGCAACCACAATGGTTCCATGGTTATAACTATTGTCTATCCTTCACCTTATTGTCACCACACAATTCTCGTAAAAATAATCAATTATGATAATCTCCACAATGATGAGAGAGTTATAACTCCCTTTTAAAAGGCTCACTATCCATATATATTATTGTTGAAATTTAAAAATTAAAAAAAAACAAATAGGAAAAAAAAGTAGCATTGGCGGACTATTGTCGGCGTCAATTATCATTTTGAACTCCATTTTAAAAAAGATAGAGTGGACTACTCTTTTGTTGGGGAGAGAAAATGTAATATTGAGTTATAACTTAATCTTATAATAGTAGTAATAAATATTTTTTAGTTATAGCCATGTGAATAACCACTGTTATGGTTGTTTTGATAGGGTTTGAGTTTATACTTGGCACTGGTACCTGTTGTTGGAGTTATACGTGAAAGTATGTTTTTACTTTGTATAACTCGTGTATCAAACACTTGTTTATGAGAATAATTCTTTTATCGCATATGTTTTAGATATGATTGAATATTGAATATTTATTGCAAACAGTTCATAATAATACTAATTACATTGTAGTTAATGTGGTGATACCCGATCACGGAAAACAACATTAACAGTTTCCTTGTAACTAAACGTACATACTCACGACCTAGGTGGAATTGAACAATCCACCGTGAAAGATCGATGTGTAAGTCTCAGATTGGTCTGTCTTGACTAAGAAATTGCACTAGCACATTCAGTATGTGTTGAAGAGGACCTACAACGAGGATAAATTCTTCTGATCTGAAAAGTGAAGAATTAGACCTCAGTGGTTGTTGATTTCTTAATCTCCGTTACTTAAATAGGACCGTGTGTGCTTAATGGTTACTGCTTTGATTCATGTTGGGTGAGAATCATTGTGACTTCGAACTTTGTGTCTTGGGCAGTAATATTAATCATACGACGGTTGCTAAGATTTAATATGGTGAAACGCGTGCGAGTACGGCTCGTGTGATTAGTCCCCTTGGTGGGCTCAGAAGTTTTATCGTACCAAATCTTGCAAGTGAAGAATTAGTTTCTTCGGTACGGATAATAATGTTGAGTTGTCTTTACTCCAAGGTGAAATATATTAATTAATTTAGAGCTATTCAGAAGCTTAATTAGTTAATGGACTTGATAATCACCCCCTATTTATAAGATGAAGTGGCCGAATTTTTGCATATTTTATGGGTCTGGAGAAAATATTTTCTTAGCCTCTAAGAAATCTTGAATATATCTCATATATTCTTTTCTCCATAATAAAATATTCCACAAAAATCTCACTCTCCTTAATTGCTTATGATTTTTGAAAATTACAAGTAAGAATCCCAAGATTTGGATCTTCTTGAATATATGAGATAATCTTGTATTCCAATAATACATATCTTCCATAATATCTTTCTAAGAAAATCAACAAAATCTTTTCTTTCCTTGATATCATATTTTCGAAAATTAACAAGAAAAATCAGCATATTATTTTCTTTTTATTTTAATGACCTTATCATTATTGGGCTACTTAATGAGCTACTTAATAGGCTACTTGAGGGGCCTTTAAGGAGAATTAAGATTGGACCTCCTAATGGACTTCTGAATTTCAATATTGAGCCCCAATATAATTCAATCCATTAATATTAATTATTACCACTAATAAATTAATATTGCACTATCCATCTTAATCCATATTACGATAATATGGGCTCCCGGTAATTATTTTCCACGTTTAAGATTATCAAGTCCATTAATTAATTAAGCTTCTGAATAGCTCTAAATTAATTAATATATGTCACCTTGGAGTAAAGACAACTCAACATTATTATCCGTACCGAAGAAACTAATTCTTCACTTGCAAGATTTGGTACGATAAAACTTCTGAGCCCACCAAGGGGACTAATCACACGAGCCGTACTCGCACGCGTTTCATCGTATTAAACCTTAGCAACCGTCGTATGATTAATATTACTGTCCAAGACACAAAGTTCGAAGTCACAATGATTCTCACCCAACATGAATCAAAGCAGTAACATTAAGCACACACGGTCCTATTTAAGTGACGGAGATTAAGAAATCAACAACCACTGAGGTCTAATTCTTCACTTTTCAGATCAGAAGAATTTATCCTCGCTGTAGGTCCTCTTCAACACATACTGAATGTGCTAGTGCAATCTCTTAGTCAAGACAGACCAATCTGAGACTTACACATCGACCTTTCACGGCGGATTGTTCAATTCCACCTAGGTCGTGAATATGTACGTTTAGTTACAAGGAAACTGTTAATGTTGTCTTCCGTGATCGGGTATCACCACATTAACTACAATGTAACTAGTACTATTATGAACTGTTTGCAATAAATATTCAACATTCAATCATATCTAAAGCATATGCGATAAAAGAATTATTTTCATAAACAAGTGTTTGATACACGAGTTATACAAAGTAAAAGCATACTTTCACGTATAACTCCAACAATCTCCCACTTATACTTAAAGTCTTGTTTTTAGTATACATCATGCATGTCTTAGTGTAGTAACTCTACGTGACATCTCATGTCAACCTACACTAACCTAATACCTGCTACCCAACCTATTTATCTAATACAGTAATATAATATTATATGTTACATGAGAAAACAATACCTGTCAAAGAAATCCTGGGACGAAGAGAATATTTTTTTATATTTATTAATTAAATATTTACTTGTTATTAAATATGGTACCCATTTAAATATTAATAATTCTCAATAGATTTTAACTAATAGAAAATTATATTTAAAAAAATATTATGGAAGAATAAATTTAATTTAAACAACATATTGATTTAAATTTAAAATCCATTATATTATAATTACAATGAATTGATATTATCCAAATGCGTATGTATAGAGTGAAATTGATTCATATATGAATCATTAAAAAATATTAGTTGTTTTCATTAACGAGTATCAGTTGTTTTCACTGAAGATTATTAGTTGTCTTCACTAAAGAGTCTTAGTTTGTTTTCAGTATACAACTAAGACTCTTCAGTGAAGACGACTAATACTCTTCAGTGAAAATAACTAATATTTTTTAGTGAAAACAACTAATACCCTTGAATGGTTTATGTATAAACCATTTTCACTCCATACTTTGTCCATCCAAATATGTTTTTTTCATAAAATCTTTAAATATAATATATATTAAGCAAAAGACAAAGTATATAGTAAAAATGGTTCATATACTAATCATTGAAGAGTATTAATTGTTTTCATTAAAGAGTATTAGTTGTTTTCAATAAAGGTATTAGTGTTTTCACTGAAGAATATTAGTTGTTTATTGAAAATAAACTAAGACTCTTCAGTGAAAATAATTAATATCCTTCAATAATTTATGTATAAACCAATTTCACCCTATACCTACTCTAAAAAAAAAAAAAAAAAAAAAAAAAAAAAAAATATATATGTATACTAAACCAAGAAAATCAAGATTTTGACATGGGTAGAATTTAATTCTGATAAATGTAAAAGAATTAAGTAGGTCTTGTATGAGATCGAATTAGTATAATTAGAATATTAAATCATTAACATTTTAGTAGGGGTGAATGTTAATTTGTGTTGTTTTATATTATGAGATGGTCTCAGACCTACTCAATTCTTTTACTTTTAACCGAGTTAAATTCTACATGTGTCAAAATCTTTTTGACACGTGTATACGTAAAAAAAAAAAAAAAAAAAAAAAAAAATCATTAAATAATCAAATAGAAACAAAGCAATTTAATTCAGGATTATATGACAATCCTTCGATCCCTAAAATTATCAATATTCTAGTTTTCACCCATAAATAAATTTCCGAAGTTTCCTTCCTAGTATCTTTTTGTCCAACTCATCAAACTTCAAAAGGTGTTTATCCTAAATCAATTTGAGTAATAAATAAAATCCTATGTACACTCCACAGTCCACGGTCTCCCACTTGACCAGATAACCTGGACCATCATTAAAAAATAAAAAACTCAACAAATTGAATAAAAAACACAAATATTAATTAAGAAAAATCCAGGGAAAGTTGAGAGTTGAAGAACAGCGTAGACCCACAGGCACAGGCGCAGCCCAAGAGAAAATCCTCTCACTCAAAATCAAAAGCAAAACACACGCACTCATGCGTGTGAGTGTGTGAAAAAAATTCGAAAGAAAAAGGGGTAGAAGGGGCAGCACGGGGGCTAATGGACCCTGCAGTTTTGGATAAGATCATTGAGAAACTGATTGAAGTCCGATCCTCTAAGCCAGGGAAATTAGTGCAGCTTACAGAATCGGAGATTAAGCAGCTTTGTGTTGCGTCCCGTGAAATCTTCATAAATCAACCTAATCTTCTAGAGCTTGAAGCACCCATCAAGATTTGCGGTATATTTTTTTTGCACTTATCTGGAGATTTCGCCCTGTTTATGTGCTTGGTTGTGTTGGATTACCCCGAAGTTTGATTTAGTACTTGATTTTTTATTTTTTATTTTTTTGGTGTGATTACAGGTGTTTTGCTACGTGAGTTTGGCTTTGTTTATGGTTTTTTTTTATTTTTTATTTTTAGTAAGGGTTTTCAGCACTTCGTATTTAAGGTTTGTGGCAGTTAAATCCTTTTTTCTTTTTCTTTTTTTTTTTTTTTGGTTTGGTTTTCTCCATTGATTCATACGTAGATAACGAGTTCTTTATTTCTGTTTTTCTGTGGTTCTGTGGAACTATTGGCTTTTCTTCTTTCTTTTATGCTTCAGGGGTTTTAGGGCTCGATGCTTCTCAAATAATATGGTTGTTCTTAAGTTCTCAATTTTTGGAATTTCTGCTAATAAATTGCATTTTTGTTCATGATTTTGGTACTTGTTTGGACTTTGTGGATATATTGACTTTGTGTATCAATTTGATAATTAAGGTTATTCAATCATATTGCTGTATAATTAGGTCTTATTATGTAGCTTATAAAACTTTTCATAATTTGTAAACCTTCATATCGCATGAACTCTTGAAAAGTAAAATACTTCTATATGGTTTACCATTTTATTAAGTTGAGTTGTACAATTTGAGAAGCAAGAAAAGTCCATGAAATTGTGAAATGTGTCATTTATCTGACTACAGGCTTTCTTGATGAGTATGTTTTTCTGTTTACCTGATGCTGGAGAATTATTTACCTAGGCACTTTAGATGAAATGAGATTCTTTCTGTGAGTTTTTATCTGATATTAAGGTAGTTGCCAATGATAATAGGAAGCACTTTAAGTAGGATAAAATTTGAATTCTTGAGCAAGCTGCAATTTGCCGGATTTACAGTATCTTGCAGAATATGAAATGGAATATATTTGACTTCTTGTTATCCATTATGTGTATATGAGATACTTTCCACACACACACACACACACACACACACACACACACATATATATATATATATATATATATATATATTTGGGTAGAGGCTGAGCCCTTATGTACTCAACAAATCCAACTTAGCTTTTTGGGCCTCAAGTTGAACAGTTATAGGACTTTATGCTCTGGTCTGTTCTTTTTTTCTTTTCTTTTTGGAGTGGGAAATGGCATGTGTGATAAGTTTATGTCATGGTATTCAGCTTTATATGTTCAATTAACTGGTTGAATTGGTGTGCTCACAAATATAACAGATCTAGTGAGTTTTTTTGTCTCTTACCGTTATTTGTGCTTTAATTCGTTTAGTCAATGCTCAAAATAAGTTTTCCTCTGAAATCTGAATGATCCAGAGTTACTAATCATCTGCCTGAACATTCTTGTCGAAAGGACACTGAATAGACTGCTTCAATAACCAAGTCTAATAATAGTTTTGCTAACCTTAGCAAACCCTCTCTATGTTCATCCATGCTTGGATATCCTGACTTTTGTAGTTTGGTAGATAAACTGTAGGAGAAATGAAAAGGAGAAGGCAAGGGAAAAACAATTGTTATTTACTTGTTAAAATTATCCTTTCCTTGATTTTTTTTTTTTTTTTGCCTTTTTGTGGCTTAATTTATCTTTTATCTAGTTTCAGTTTAACTTATCACTCCATCAATTTCAGTTATGGTAACTGGAAAGGCATGCTGACTTGTGCTGCAGCACCGTGGACGATCAACCATGCCTTATAATGGTGTCATGTGGCGAGTCTTGTTGAACTAACCTTATCTAAAATTATTAATATCTCAGGTGACATTCATGGGCAATATAGCGATCTTCTAAGGCTTTTTGAGTATGGGGGATTCCCCCCCAAATCCAATTACCTATTTTTGGGTGACTATGTAGATCGTGGGAAGCAGAGTTTGGAGACCATTTGCTTGTTGCTTGCATATAAAATCAAATATCCAGAGAACTTTTTCCTCCTTAGGGGAAACCATGAATGTGCTTCCATAAATAGGATCTATGGATTTTATGACGAATGTAAGCGTCGATTCAATGTGAAATTGTGGAAAGCCTTCACTGACTCCTTTAATTGCCTACCTGTTGCTGCACTCATCGATGACAAGATATTATGCATGCATGGGGGCCTTTCTCCGGAACTGAACAATCTGGATCAGGTTAGAAATTTGCCCCGCCCGGTTGCTATCCCGGATACGGGCTTGCTTTGTGATTTACTCTGGTCAGATCCTGGGAAAGATGTTAAAGGATGGGGAATGAATGATAGAGGAGTTTCATTCACTTTTGGCCCTGATAAAGTCTCGGAATTCTTGGCAAAGCATGAGTTGGATCTTGTTTGTCGTGCTCATCAGGTAACACAATCTTTTGTTTCTTGTTTTCAATTTAAAATGCTCCTCTAATCTTAGCGTGTGTCTGTTTTGGGATTATGGTGGAAATCTAGGATTTCAAAATCCTCATGAATAGTGAAAGTTTGTGTTTGTTTTGAGATTCTGAGGTGGGTTTGATGCAACTTTATGTCAGGTCAAGTGTGTAAAAGTAGATGATGTATTGACATTATTATATTATTGTTGTAGAAACTTTATGTCAAATCAAGTGTGTATGAGTGGTTATGTTGTATTATTATTAGTATTATTTAAAAAAAAATTATGTCGAATGAATTGTATAAGAGTGATTAGTTGTTTGAGGGGTGGATATGGATTTTGAAATCCAGATTTTAAATCCCGAACAAGAACAAGAAGGGGGACATAACATCCCACGTCCAGACGTGGCAGTCCCAAAATAGACATTCCCATATGTTTGTTTCGGGCTGTAGGAGGATTGGGAAATCTTGGAATGGTAAAAAGGTGAATTTGACTTCTGTGTACGTTTGGTTGATAAGACATAGTAGGGTAGGATTGAGAAAAATATAGTCAAAAAGTAAGTGATGGTGAAATTATTATATTGTGAAGACTAAGGGGGCGCTTGGTTAGGAACTCTTCAATGGTAATGGGAATGACATAGAAAATTAGTGTAATTATGATGGTTAATGAGAACAAAATCACTAGCTCCTCTCCTAAATAAGGTAATCACTACTCCATTTTGATTACCCTATTCTCTTCCTACAATCATCCTCCTCAATCACTCCCCTCTTCCTCTATCAACAACCATTTGTTGTCCACTCCTATTTCAAAATTGAGGCATGACATTAGCGATAGAGTTACAATTGTAACAATTCTTCCCCCAACATGTCATTTTATTATGGGGGTATAGATGGAAAATAATTTTCATTCCCATTACCATTGATGAATTGCTAATTAAGCGCCTCCTAAATGTATGTGTTATTGTGAAAAGGAAAAGTATGGGAGAGAATGTAAGAGTGTAGGTATTATAGGTTAGGATTATGGTGATTTTTGATATCTAGCTTGCATAATCCCACAAACAAACATGCATTAAATTTTGGAAGTAAAATCTTGCTTTTGCTAATCCATAAACAAACATACTGCAGGTTGTAGAAGATGGTTATGAATTTTTTGCAGACAGGCAGCTTGTCACGGTCTTTTCGGCACCAAATTACTGTGGTGAATTTGACAATGCTGGTGCAATGATGAGTGTGGATGAAAACTTACTTTGCTCTTTCCAGATTTTGAAGCCAGCTGAAAGGAAAAACAAGGTCACGATGTCCACTAAAATGTGATATTTTCCTAACTGAATCCCAAGGTCAGCTCAAGTTATTGCTCAAGTCTTATTTTATATGCATAAATATATATGACAACAAAAACTGATCAAACCAATAAAAGGTTATTTCTTATGGACTTGTATATAATTTCAATTTCACTGTTTGATCTACATTGAGCATGCCTGATTTGGAATGTTTACCTGTTGAAGCCACTGTGTTTTCAAATCCCTGCTTATTTTGCCTTAATGCCCCTTTCTCAGCCACAAATGTTTTTAAAACCGGACCGGCCGGTTCGACCGGTTTAACCGGTAACCGGTCATGAAGCCGGTCCGGTTATTAGCACAGAACGGGTTTGAATAAAACCGGTGTGAACCGTACAAAACCGGGTTGAACCGGCGACCCAACGAACCGGTCCAATTGATTTATTTCTGAATCACTACCAATGACCAAAATTAATGTCGTATTTCCATTGCCATTACCAATGCAGTTCATACTTGCTGAATGACGGATACAATGAGATGAGTAAATATTACCCGTATAATACAAAACACCACAAAGGATCTACGAGATCAGGTCTCCCTCACATATGAAATTATAAGAAATAAATTGAGGAAAAAAAACACATTGAGGAGGAGATCGTGTGCGCATTAGAAGCATTGCGGCAAGGAGGCTGCGGTAGCAGATTTACAGTAGGGTTTGTTTTAAGATAGGAAAATATATAGTCTTGGGCCAAATTAAATTTTGACTTAGTTAAGTGATTTATTCCAAAGTTTTGGGCCAAAACAAAGTTTCTAATCATGGCCCACAAGTTATGAGTGTTTAATACACACTATATATATACACACACACTATATATATTATAAATATATGTCCGAGTCATCCGGTTTTTTTACAACGGTTCAACCGGTCGAACCAGTGACCCAGTTCGTTGTCCGGTTCATTGACCGGTCCGGTTTTAAAAACATTGTCAGCCACTAACTTATCTTCTTTCTCTCATTTTTCATATTTTTCTTCTCTTCAGCACCTTTTCTTCATTGACTTTATTTTGCTTCTATTCTAGACCATTTGCTTCGTTTGGCACAAGTTATCTCACTTCACTTCAACTAGTTAAGTTATGCCAATATGCTTATGAGGAATGTCTTGGAAATACAAATTATTTTGACGCAACAAGCTCAGGATCTAGAACACATACATTTAGCTTGGGAAATTTTATTTACCTGTAGGTTTGGGTTTCATCTGCTTTAGTTCATAACTTTTGAAGTGTCATAATGTAATACCAACATGCTTTTGAGGAGTAGCTCTTGATTATTGCTATTTGTTCTTGGAATTTGTGAATCCGATATTGGAGAAAATGAACAGAACGTGTCCTAATAATTCACAAGAAGGTTGTTTTTCTGTTTTTTACATATTTCTTTTATGAGTATGCATATATTATGAAAATATCAGCATAAAACATTTATCTAGTGAAAAATATGTAGAGACAATTATATGCGGGAAAAATACTGTTAAAACTTGTTTATGTAGATGGGAATGTGTTTGTAACTAAATGATTTTTCATTATAATTTAGTACTAAATTACTAATAGTATTATTGTTAATTTATTCCGTATATAAATTAATTTAAAAAACTTTGACAGTTTTATTCAGTATATGTGCTTCAATAAGAGTCTCTGCATGGAGATTGTGGGGCAGGAGTTTGGGAAGGAAGAGGAATTCTTGGGATGGGAGCTCTGTAACCTTAAGTGGATTGGCTAGAAAACTATGCACAATTGGTTGCAAAACCGGAAACTAATGTATAATATGAACGTCAATCAGAAAGAATTAACGTATTTGCGGTTGTAATAATGCCTGTGAAGCTATACTTACGCGTGACCTAGGAGAACTTTAAACATGCCAAAAGGTATGAAAATATACATGAGATGTTTTTTCTTCTCATGGTGACACAGTGTCAAATTAGGGCAGCAATCACTGATTAGCTTCTCTGTGGTTTTTTTTTTTCTTTTTAAATTTTAACTCAGTTGTATGATCAATAGTGGTAGTCTAAGTCTCTACTCAATAGGCATGCCTCAAGAGACAAATACACGTGCTCCCTTCTGACTTGATGTGCTTGTGGACTGGCCCGCCTCTTTGCTCTGGGCTTGTACTGTTTTTCATTTCCAAATTATATCCGGCATTAACTAATTGATCCCTTTTTTTTTTTTGGCTACCATTTTTATTAGGGTTCCTACTTTAATTTCCAAATATTTGGTAATTCATATAGATCTACGTTACTTGGTAATAATTTGTTATAATAGAAGCTTTCCGAGGAAATAATGCTCCATTGTTTTTTAGCTTTCAAGAACCATGCTTTAAACTCCATGATCGAGTCATGATCACTTCTAAAAGCATTCCTAATAATCCCTGAAGAGAAGTTCACGCGATTTGCTAAATCTGCTGCATTAATACTCTTTTTTTTTTCTCGGTGCAGGTGACGCTTGGTTAGTAGAAGTTGAAGCTGCAGAATCCCCCCAGCACTGGATAAGAAATTTGCTTAAGCTTTTTAACTCAAAAGTTTTAGTATGCTTGAGTTGGAGTTTTTTATTGGTGTGGATAAGCTGTAAGTTGTGCTCCCCCCTTCACCCCGTACACAAGACTTGCTTTCGTGTAGATATAATTACTTAGAACTCATATTATGGAATCACTGGCAATGAACCAAGCCAATTTTGCTTAAAAAATTGGCGTATTTTGCCCTGATTCCAACTGTGTACTAGGAGAGCCTCCTGGAATTTGACTTATGTGTTTTCTGTAAGCTAAAAAGAGTACAAATACTCGTGCGAACTATTTTCTTGTTATTTCATAAGCCATTATTCAGATTTTGAGCTGGAGTGTTGAACAAGTTTGAACTTTGAACCTACTTTCTCGTGAGACCGTCTTACGTGAGAGGGTCAAAATTAACTGATTCGATAAAAAATAATCAGTTGCTAAGAAAGAAAATTAAATGGGTGAGTAAAATTAATAGATTTTGATTTGTTTTACTGTTTAACTGACATTACTCTTGTGCAAGAATTTGTGATGAAGGAATATATCATGTTTGGCAGATAGCATCGGATGCTGAAAAGATTTCACAGAAACTGTAATGTATGGATGTTGTTTTTGCAAGTGGTTTAATATTCGTTTTGTGATGTATGTAGATTTGTTATTTCTTTTACAGTTTTACGGGCTCCCTTATAATCAAATTTTTCTATTTCAATTTTCGACGCAACTATAATCAAATTCCTCCAATACTCCCTTATAATCAAGTTCTTCCATTTAAATATGTTTTATTGTGCATTATGTATATTGTGTAATTCAAGTGCATTTTTAAATAGTATCAATTGTTTTCAGTTGGAGAAAGATGCATATAAGATCTTATCTCTTCATTTTTGTTGGAGTTATTATTTTAGATTTCAGCAAAATGATTGTATATAATTTGGGAAGATTCGTGAACTTGCTCCGCCCCTATCCATTTTATAAAATTCGGATCCTTGAAAATAGAAACTGTTTCTCTTTAGTTGGTGTAATTTTTCCAGTTAAAGCTAGCATAACATTTTAGCTAAATTTAGTTTAATTTTTCAGTTGAAACTAGTGTAACGTTTCACAAATAATCTAATACAAAAAGTAAATGATGCCTTTGAGATTCTACGAATAGATCAAAGTGTCCACACCGTTGGCCACAAAGACCACCTGTATTGAAACCAAAATTATTATATACATATCCATTTATACTATCTGGGTTATTGATCTAGTTGCATTATGGACCTATGTGCACAAGACTCACTCATAATTTGATTATATTTTTTTGTTGTAGTGAGATGATTTGAGGAATACGTTTAAAATTGTATAGTTAAAGTTAGGGGTGAATATTACTTGGTTATAATCGAAATTGTACATACTCAAATTGGTTCGATTTTCATATTTGGTTCAGCTTTTAACTAAAACTTTGATAAATTATTAATTTGTGATTTGTATTTTTTTTTTATTATATTACAATTTATACTATACGACATTAATTGATTGCAACCTAAGATAAGTTTAGAAATGTGCTAAAAATGAGGGCAAATACAAATTAGTATAGGTCCACATTTATGAGAGTATGTTGAATAAACAACTTGAACAACATAATATTATAAACATGGATAGATCTTGTATGAGACAGTCTCATGGCATGAGACAATGAAAATGAGTGTAATTAGGGCATTGACTCATTAACACTTTGGTAGGGGTAGGTGTTAATTTGTGTGGTCTCATACAAGTTTTTGCCTATAAACACTGTAAAAGAAATGTTAGTGAGTTGTAATATCCAAGATTACTAGAGTTTGATCGTGAATGTATATAAGATACCGGGGTTGGCGAGTTGAAATATCCAAAATTGGTTTAGAGACCATTGTGATTTGTGAGTGTTGTGGATACTAAGTTTTGATGCTATGGAGAATTAGTTGTTGGGTGTAGTAATGTAATTGCAAGCTCTGGTTTTGTTGTTTTGGTGGAGTACTCCTTCTCCACCATTGATTAATGAAAATCCTTTTTTTTCTTTAAATTTTTTTTTTTTTATAAACAATTTAAATTGCACAAACAATTTGAACTATTCACACCAGTTAAATTAAAAAACTTAAACGATCTAAACAGCCCAGACAACATGATAGCATAAACAACCCAAATAACCTGAACAAACTTCATTAGTAAAAAAATTATATAACTAAATAATTTTAACAACAAATATGGGATGCATTTATAAATAGCTAAAGAAATCATGTTGTAGAAAAATAGGACTGTGGAAATAATAATTTAAAGTAAAATAAAAAGAAAAAAAATACAACTCAATTTAACTTTTACACGAGAAAGAAAAAGAAACAGCAGCAAAGGTGACGAGTCGAGGAAGTCCTCTTCCCGCAAGACAAAATTTCCCCGGTAGTGCTCTTCGGTCTTGGAAATTTGTCCCCAAAGGTAAAACGTCACTATCGTCTCCAAGAGTGTAGCACCACAGGTTTTGGAGCTCCGGTGAACAAAACGAGCTCTTCGAACTGGACTGACTCTCAAGACTCTATATGCAGAGAAACAGAGGGAGAAGAGAAGATTTTCTGAGTGTATGACCAGGCAAATGCATGAGGACGCTATTTATAGGCGAACCTCCACTCAATGCAGAAGGAAAAACTGTGTGGGCATTAAATGCGGACTCGACCCAAACTCTGTGGACCTGATATCCTAATTTTTGTTCTCCAAAAAATTAGATACCCACTGGGTCCAAGGCCCAAAGTCCAATTGTCAAGACCAAGACCAAGTCCACGGGCTCGGGCGCGGCTCGGCGCGCGCGTGTGTGACAACTTTGTTTGACTAGCAATCAACTATAATTTATTATACTTCATTATTCCCATACTAATATCATGTATATTAGTATTCTACAATTCCAATGTGGGATGAATTAAATGACTCATTTAATTCCCAAAATTAGGTGTTGAACCTTTCGACTTCCGATTCAATTTCTCACTCACCGAGAATCGATTTTGCGAGTATGAATACATCATTCTCATCTACTCCGAGAGTAGAACACTCATGTAATAATTAATTACCGAGAAATTAACTTCAACACCCAAAATTAATTGGTCAACTATTAAAGTCTCAAATAAACTTTAATACCAATTAATTATAAATTAATACCACCAACCATTTTCTCTAACAAATCACACATTATAAACACTGTGAAAAAAAAAGCTCACCAATGATAAAACAACAAATACTAACGAATCAATTAAAAATAAATGTATCAGAGACGAAAATGATATAGAGCCAATTGGTAAATACAAAATAATGTGTTCACCAATAAACTCTATATCATAACAACCGAGACTTGAGAGTCTGGGATACGTTTTTACCCTTAACCCAATTTTCACATGAGTATTGTGAAAAATTTAGAGAATTTTGGGGTAGAGAAAGAGTGACATGAATCTTCAAAATGGATATAAAAGATGTAGATGAAAGAAAATGATGAGAGTATTAATATAATTTAATGAATATAAAAAGTTATTTCTTTTTTTAGCATAAAAATTGTGTGAGACCGTCTCATTTTGTAGCTGATGTCACTTTTTAATAGAAAAATTATCACTTTAGAGGTAAAATGCATAACTACTCAAAATTTTACGTGAAAATGATACGTAGTAGTACATGTTTTTTGAGGAAATGAGTTTTGTTTACCTATTCTTTGTAACAAAAGAAATTTTCTACCCATTCCATAAAAAGAAAAAAAAAACTAAGAAACTCACTTTTAACCCAATTTTGACATAAAATGACCCAAATACCCTTCTGTTAAATATATTTTCCTTTTCCATTATACTTTATTCATTTAACTTTTGACATAAAATGACCCAAATACCCTTCAACTCTCTTTATCATCTCTTTTCAAGACCATGGTAATAATTCACTTTAATAATTTATTTCTTTTACATCCCTTCATCTACTTATCTTCTAGTTTTGATAATTTTTGGTCCATAAAAAAGAGATTTTTCGATGTTGTCTGGCTTGAAAAAAAAGTCATCTCGCTGAAAAAATAATAATTATCTCGCTTGCAAAAGATAGACAACTCATTGGCAAAAAATAGTTATCTCCCTGGTATTTATGGAGATATTATTCAAACATTCATACTTTGAATTTGTAAATATTTGAATATTGTCTCAATGGATACAAATTTTATCCATCGATATAATATTTTACTAACGAGACAAAAAAAAATCCCTAGCGAGATATTTTTTTTTTTTTTTGCTAGCGAGACAACTATATTTTGCCAGCGAGACAACTATTTTTTGTCAGCGAGACAACATTCAAATATTCATACTTTGAACTTATGTATATTTGAATATTGTCTCAATAGGTATAACTCTTGTCCACCGCGATAATATTTTACCAACGAGATATTTTTTTCATAGCGAGACAACTATTTTTTTCTAACGAGACAACTATTTTTTCCAATGAGATAATTATTTTTGCTAGCGAGATAACTATTTTTTCAAGAGAGACAAATATTTTTTTGTTAGCGAGACAACTATTTTTCCCAACGATGCAACTATTTTTATTAGCGAGACAATTATTTTAAACCAGCTAGATAATTTTTTTCCTTAGCAGGACTACTATTTTTTTTGCGAGATAATTATTTTTCTGTAAAGTGTACAAAATTAATTTGCAGGATATTTTGATCTTTTCAAATCAAAATTGGGTAAAAAATTCATTTTTTTATGGAATGGGTAGAAAAACTATTCTCTTTATGAATAATGAATAAGAATATCACTGTCTCTACGTGTTTTTTTTAATAGAGGGACGAGACGGTTTCACACAAAATTTACTAATTTTCATATTAGTTAAATAAAGAAAATTATTTTTAGGCAAAAATTTATATAAAACACTTTTATAAATAGACGGTTTACAAAATTAGCACAAATTAACACCAATGCCTAATTTATACTCCATCTCATTGGCAGGACTTTTTGAAAAAAAATCTTGTTATACATTGATTAAACCATTGTTAATAATTCTTGTTAAAAAGCAAATACCAAACAAAATTTGCCCAAAATTGAATTCTAAATGAGTGGTGATCCTTGTGTTCACTTAAGTGCATTCTATGCACTTGAATTTCGAGGATTTTGAAAATTTATGTCAAAAATACACAATTAGATGTGTACTGTGTATTTTGAATAAGTAATTATGCTTTAAACAGTATTACTTCGCCTCGGAGGAGCTCGCATATTTACTGTTTTCTCGTGTTTTAGCAAGCGATTTTTTTTATTAGTATTTAAAAGGATAAAGTAATTTTTATGAAGACATATAATAGATGAGAGATAAATCTATCATACCCCTTCTTAAAATGCATTTTATATTTTCAAATACTAATAAACAATTTGCTCGTTAAAACACAAGAAAAAAGATAGTGTGCAAGCTCCTCCGGGACGGAGGGAGGTAGTAATCAGTAATACCTCAAGTAGTGAACAACAATATTTCAAATAATAGTAATTGATAATACTATGAGCAATAATCAGTAAAATTAAAATTAAATTTAAAATTTAAGTGCATGAATTTGTGAGTGATTTGCATAATAAAAATTAAGGGGAATTCTAGGGAGTCCCTGGGACACCAGTGTACCTGGTCCAGTCACCAGGTGACTCCCCGGTGAACCCCCCCCCCCCCCCCCCCCTCCCTTTTTTTTTATTAATTTTACTTATTTTGAGGAATGCAATGATTGTGTGTAGGCATGTGCTTGAAACCTACTTGAATTCAAATGACAGTTGCTGCAAATAAGTGGAGCTCGCGTCCATTTGTAGAGAAGATGAGGAAAGAAAGCAAAAAGCAGGATTTCTTCTCCAAGTAGTATATTTTCCTCAAATCAAATAAACCCATACCATTTTCACAAAGAGAGAGAAATATGCTCAGCTTCCATTGTTTGAAATTGAAGAAGAAAAGCTCGTCGCTCTAATTGTGCCGGAGAAAGAAGCCACGTCTGAAATTCTAACGGTGCCGAAAAAGCACCGCATTCGCTGGATAGAGCACGACGCCGAAATTCAAAAAGGAATTTATGAAGATACCCGCTTTGGAATTCGAAGCGGAAACCAAGAGAAGGTGAAGAGCCTCATGTCGCCGGAGAAGCCATAGACGCCAAAATTTCAAAGCTTAACTCGCCGAAAATTAAAGAGAAAAAAGACAGAACTTTGTTACTCTCCTCAACTGCTCAACCATTAGTTAAAATCAATGGACTAAAGTATGTCACATTTACATTTTATTATTCACAAAAATTATAAAGTTCTCCGGTGAGTTGTCCGTTGAAACTCTCTTGTAATTCAACAATCTGAAAACATAGCTGCTTTCTTTCAATAATTTCATGGGTAAATTGCTTCATTCTTTCTCCAAATTAGTGGGTTTGGAGACAAAAAGAAGAAGGAAGAATGGAAGAGATAGAAGAGAGAAGCTTGAGAAAAACTACAAAATGAAGAGAGAGAAAATAAAAAAGAGGAACGGAGAGAGAGTGACAGAATTGAGGAGACAAAATCTGTCCATGTACAGAGTTCCATTGAAGTTGAGAAAAGTAATTTTACCGGTTCAATAAGTAGTGCAAAAAAGGTAAAAGTTTGTCTTTTGCCCTGGAAAATCTAACGATCCATATCAAAATAAAATTAGATCCAACGGTGAAAAATTTGGGTACACTATGTATCAGGTACACCCTAGCACGACCAAAAAATTAATTCCAGATTTATGAATACTGAGTTTCCTTCCGTGTGCATGATGATCATCACTTCCATCAACTTCTCACTCTCCTTCCTAATCATTTCAGAAATACCATTGTTCGTTGCCTTGAATTTCTTATACATACAAATGTATTTTCACAATCGTCGATCACTCGCACTGTGCTGTTGAAAACTATGAATTCGCGCGAATCGATGAAGCCGTTGCTGGCGGCGACCGGCGGCGACGCCGTGAAACTCTTCGACGTCACATCGGAGGCTCAAAACCAGTGCGTTCTCACCTATTATCCTTCTCCGGGGCTCGGCGTAAATTCGGTGAAGTGGAATTACAACAGTCAGTGCAAATTTAATTTGTATTTTTCCGCAATTTTTCTAAAAAAGTTTTTACAGTTAAATTGATATGTTTTTCTACCCTAGATTTCTATATTATGTGATTTGTGATGTTTTTTTCTCGTAGATATGGTGTTGGCGAGCGCAGGGGACGATGGTAGAGTATCATTATGGAAGAAAAATGGGCAAAGCTTGTGGACGGTACCTACCAATAATGATTTGGGTGGAATAAATGAGGTATATTATCATGTATACACGAAAAACTGGGATTTAAGATAACATCGATCTCATGTGCATTTGATCACGTTCTTGCCTTTATGCATCAATTAAGTTTATTGTTAATTTCAGTATTCACTGTTCATCTGCAAATATAGCTAGTGTGTCTGTGTATTTATGGATACTAGTGCATATTGCAACGGGCATTTTTCACATGGTGTAGAATCGACAAAACATGCTTGTCCTGTGGATTGGGATCCAAGCTTATGAGTTTGGTTAATTTTTAGTGGATTCCTAGTTGATTGAGTTTTGGATGATATCTCTTAGGTTGGGATATTTTGAACTTGCAGCAAATAATGTCAACATTACCTTAATGAGGAAGTAGAGTTTAGAGCTAGGATGAACGCCTAACTTGGTAAATCATAGTAAGAAATGAGGAAACCGTGAATTTTTAACTAGGGCTATCAACATTACCTACATTCCATCTATGTAAATAACTTTGAACCATCAACTTGATTTCTCCAAATCCTGTGTTTGTTTCTTCTATTTAAACATACAAGCCATCAGAGTCCATATCAAGTATCAACTTTTGCAACAAAGGGTCTCGATACCTCTGCTCAGGTGGAACTGGTCAAGTTGTAAGAGTATGGGATTTGCAGAACAAGCGTTGTGTCAAATGGTTGAAAGGGCATACTGATACTATAACAGATGTAATGTACAACTGCAAGGATGAACACATAGCTTCTGTTAGCCAAAAAGGAGATGTCATTGTTCATAATCTTGCTTCTGGAGCTAGGGCTGCTGAGCTGAAGGATCCAAATGAGCAGGTTGCTTATTCTTTATTTGATCTCTTTGTTTATACAAGGTCACTTAATACGCATTATTTTGATCAATATGATTTTTTGTTTTGTTTTATTCAATAATAATTATAAGACCAGGCCTTAGGGGCTCTTGATTATTCTCGGATGAGCAGGCACCTGTTAGTTACGGCTGGTGATGATGGATCTGTCCACCTGTGGGATACTACTGGCCGCAGCCCAAAGGTTTGGATTATAATAAATGATCATATATTGATATGATAACATGATTACTTCGTATACTGTTTAGGAAGTCGGACTTCTTTCTTGTCATTATTTGAACAGCTCAAGCTTTTGTCAATTGGTTGTCTACTTTTCAGAGTGAATATCAACGTATTTTCTGATTCTTCTTTCTAAAAGTTAGTCCAAACATTATCAGTGTTCTGGTCTTCAAAAGTTCCCTTTGGTCACTTTCAACAAAATGAGGTTCCCAATCTCTGGTTTATTTTGGCTGTCAATTAGCTGTAAATCATCCTAGTTAGTTAGACAGATATGTAGTGATACAATGCACATGGAAACAAAGATGCCTCTATTTAATCAACGATAAGGAACAGTTTTCTTGTTCAATATTATACTGAAGAGGGAATCGGCTTCCCTTGTGCCAAGATATTGAAGCTTATAATAACAAACACAACTGCTCGAGACAATAGATAAAACACACTTGCTGTAGATTATGAGGATTTATGAATAGGATAGCATGATTTATACCAAGTGCTGAGTGTATCTGTACATTTTTTAAACTCAGAAGTGCTCACTGCATCTATTCTAATTGACTGAACTGCACCCAGAGAGATGCTAAGTGAGTGTCTTTCTGCCAAATGACTATGAACCCGGGTAATAATTTTGTAACAATTGTGGTAGTTATCACAATGAACAAAAGCATAGAATAAATAATCATCTCAGATTTCTCACTTCGTTGGACCCATCAAACAGGGCCTAGAAGATCTCATTTATCTGAAAGTGATTTCATATTTGATAAATCTCATTTTCACCGTCCACATGTAATAGGCAACATACAAAGAAAAAAGAAAAAGAAGATATGCATAATTCCCCTTGTGATTTTACATTGAACAGAGTGATTGTTGATTATGTTAAGCCTATGTAATCTACCAGATCTCATTCAGTGGAAAAGTAAATTTGTTGCATATCATTACTCAGATACTGCAATCGTCTTGTATTCACCTGGGTTGAATTCTTGAATTTGCATGCAAAGATACAATCTTAGGCATCTTACCTAATAAGACCTATTTATAGTTACCCACAATTTATTTGCATTTTAGGTTTCCTGGTTGAAGCAGCATTCAGCACCAGCGTCTGGAGTTAGTTTTTCACCGTATAATGACAAGGTCATTGCTTTATATCCTGGGAGGATATTCTATATTGTGTGCACAGAAATGACTCTTTATACTAACATGCATGCCAGTACTGAACTTTTTTTTTATTTCCAATAACTTCACGAGTTTCACAGAGTATTGCTAGCGTTGGTCTGGACATGAAGTTATACACTTTCGACACAGGTTCCAGGAAGCCATCGTCTTGCATCTCTTTTGAGGCTCCTTTCTCTTCATTGGCTTATTTTGAGGATAGATTAACCCTAGCTGCTGGTACAACTACTGGTCAGGTTGTGATCTATGATATTCGCGGGAAGCCTCAGCCATTAACTATTCTTTTTGCATATTCTGAGGTGATGTAAATTCTTCTTTAGAATCTTTTTCCCAATGTATGATGGAATATGTTCCCAACTGCTTATCAAGCATTGTGATATTACCCTCGTACTATGATGTTGCTGCTGATCCTATGTGTCGTTCGATACTTGTCAAGTGACCCTATCAGCTCACCATATTTGTGTGCCTCATCACTTTTGTGAGACTCTAGAGGTGATGTTTGTTTTGGATTTTAAAAATTAGGTTTTGGATTTACAAATTTAAATCCGGTTCTAGTTTGAGATTTTGAAATTCTATTCTATAAAATCACCACTACAATACTTATAAACCTACTATTGCACTTTCCAATACAATCAATTCTCTCTCCTTACCCGTTTAATTTGTTTAAATCATAACTCATATCATCCAATTATTACAGTCACATCCAACCTGAATACAATAATGCAACATCATTTTTTATTTGATATAAAGTTAAATTTCACCCTACTCATAATCCCAAAACAGTCCGTCCTCAATTACTTTCACACTCCTAAAAAGGAAATAAACCCCACACTCACTCCATTTTTTCTTAAAAAATGTGTCGCTTCTGTTGTGAAAGTAGTTCCGGGACGGAGGAAGTATTATTTATCAGAATTACAAAATCTTCTAGGTTACAAACCCAGTTCTTTTAAAATCACTTAAAACCCAAAGCAAATATCACCTTAGGACTTGAAGTTCACCATGTTTGCCTATAGCTCATTTTGGGGCTGAGTCGCTGTCAATGTCTCATTGCCGCTGTAAAAACTGTAGTTATCATTAGGGCTGTATATACTGCTCAGAATCAGTTGGTGTAGCAGAAGAGTATGACTTTCCGATGTCGTATTTGCTTTTTGCTCTGTTAAGTTTATCACTCTGATCTGAAAAATTAAACTTTAAAGTTGGTGTTCTAAAAATCTGCACAAAATATTTGGAAGCAACCTGTTAATATGTTTAAACATGACTTGATTCACAACAGGCTGTCAAAAATCTATGGTGGCAGAGGTCGAAACTGGTGACCTTCGATGAAAACAATTACACAGATGAGACAATTCTTCTGGCTGGTGATGTAGGGGACTCAATAATTATGCCTGATCCACTTCCGTCGAAGTCATCGTCAACCATTTCAATGCCCCAAGCAGCTACTTCTGGAGGCCTATTTTCTTCATTAGGGTCTGCTTCAAGGGCTATTGGTTTATCTTCTGAGAGATCACCCAGAAGCAGCTTATTGAAAGGCTTAACTCTTGCAAAACTGCATGCACCTCAAGATCAAAACGTGAAGGATGATATGGACGTGTTTTCTCCCCTTGTGGAAGTTCAGCCGCTCACACCCTCCACTCTTGATAAATTATGGGATGATCCTGATGGTACAAAGAAAGATAAAGATAGAAATCCCTCATTTGGTATTCCTTCTCAGAAGTATGGACTTCCAAATGAAGGGGTCAGCAACAATCATCCGATTTTTGACTGGAAGTCTAACTCCGCGTCCAAACAGGTATTTCTTTCCCAATCTCAAATGTTTCTCTTCTTTGATATGTTCATTAATGAAATAGATTTTCTTGTCGTTTGCTGATACCTCTTTGAAATCTGGAGATGATTTAATGATTCATCCGAGACACAGCCAGTACCATTAATTTTACGTTTTACTTAACTAAGCATAATGGGACGTAAATTATAGAATTAAAAGTAAAGTGAACCTTTCCATTTTTCTGAAGCAGTGATGCAGTAGAGATGCTGGTCAACTATGGGAAAATATACTGACATATCCCATTATTGGCATATAGTTAGGATGCTGTTATGCTCACTACATAAACTGCATCAGTGAAACCCAAGAGCAACGAAGAAAAGATCGACACATCATTGGTGAAAAATTATCTACTTCATGGAAATGTGAATGCCATGAAGTTGATTAAAGTATGATGCCTTCTTGATCATTTGAGATGATGAAGCTAGAATACGTTTTAGTATTAAGCCTAATCGGAATTTCATAGGCTAATAAGATAGGACGTTCTTATGAAAAGGCTTGTGAAGTAGTATCATTTAGTGTAGACTTAAAAAGGGGGAAAAAAAGAGAACAGGGATTATTACCTAAGGAAGCACCAAAAAGAATTAAATGATGCAAATTAAATTTATGCATACCTCCTGACGAAGCCTACCTATTTTATAATCTTGTTTTTAGGGTAGGCCGAACTGAATCTTAAAAAGTAAAAGTTGTATTAGAAATAATTCCCAATTGAACATGATTTTTCTTTTGTAAATCTGGTACATTGTAATGATATTGGAAAATCTTGACATTGGAGATGCAATTTGAATTTGATATTGTGTTCACGCTTTTCTGACTTTTAGTAATGAAACAACGAAGCAAGAAAATTGGATGCAATCATTTGTCCTCTCATCCCATATTGGATCTTTGCTGAGGGGTCATAAAGTACTCTTTTATATTTAGACATTGATTGGATCAGTGGCATTCCTTTTGTTTCAATGTAATGTTTCTAGCGTAAGAGATGGTGGTTTACATTGACGTATAAGCTTCTACTATACAAAAGATCTCACTGAAGACAATTGTGCTCAACAAAGCCCTATCTCAGATGCAAATCTTTTGAAATTACCCAACGATAAGTTAGCTGTTTAGTAATTTAATTGACACAAATCATATAGTCGATTTAAATTTTACTAATTCACTTGATTGTGCTCTTGCAGATTGACAGCCAATCACAGCCAACATCCAACACACGTAGTGGCAACTCTACCTCCAAAAATTGGGTTGGGGAGAGATTCTTAGATAAATTCGTTCACCGTAAATCAACTAAAAAACCTTCTCGTTTTGCAATGGCTGCTGCATCCACTAGTTCATCAGCCAAGTTGTTGCCTGAATTACAAGATGCTCAGAGTACGAGTAGCTTAACATCAAATTTGAGTGTAACTAATTTACACAGCGGAGAAGTAGAAGCTCCCCACCAAGAAGTTCCCTCAAGATCACCAGAAGCTGTATTGTCTCCTATACGTTCAAAAAGCATCATTTCACAAACTCTGATTCCGTCCTCATCTCCTCCTAAAAGATTTTCCAGTTATGCTGAGAGAGCATCACTTTCAGTGGGGTCACCAAGTGGTAAAAAAACAGGGATGGAAACTAGGGAAGAACTTCTGAATAGCTTGTTAGGTTCACCAAAATACATGAGTGAATCTCCAGTGGTGGGATCACCAAAGTCCAAGAAAACAGGACTAGAAACTGGTGAAGAACTTCTCAACAGCTTGTTGGCAAAGACTCAATCTGCCACTGAAACTGGTGTCACTGCTTCAAATGTAAGGAACTATAAAATAAAGGGTTAATATCATTTTTGGTTCCTAACTTTTTTTTTTTCAGTTTTGGTCCCCCACTTTCGCTCACAATCAAATGGTCCTGGAATACACTTTTACTCTCGCATTTGGTCACATAGTCAATTTACCATTCGTTGAATGACATAATGAACTGTTTGAGAGTGCTAAATGAACTTATTAAAAGTTTTTCCACTTAAATGTAGTTAACAAAAAAGTCAAAATCGTAGAAATATTAAGGTTAGCACCCCCAAAATAGTTGGTTTTGTCGATCACTGATGGTCGACTAATGGTGGGACCAAATATGGGAGAAAAAATGTACTTTCATGACCAAATTTGTTAGTAAGTGAAAGAAGGGAAAAAAAATGATATTATCCCATAAGATATAATACTGTTTGAATCTATATATCTGTGTTCTGGATCGGTGTAGTTAGTTGATGTTCAACCTAGCTATTCCATTGGATTGGTCAACTTGATCTAACTCGTAATGAATCTGCTTATTAATGGCATGCAGGGTGGAGAGACAAGATTGCAGGAAACTTGTACTCAAAATTACCTTGACCAAAGTCTAGCTTCGTTTCAAGATTCTATTCATGGAGACATTCGCAATCTTCACTTGGAAATACTAAGGCAGTTCCATACACATGAGGTAAGAAGTAACATTTCATTCAGTGCTCATCTCTCATTTCTAAAGTTATTGGTTTTAGGAAAAGTGCAATTTTGAGCCCATCTACCTTTTAAGGGCTTTAAAATGCATGTTTTTGTTCTAAATTTTAATATTTGGAAGAATGTACAGATGGAGATGTCAAGTGTAATGAGATTAATCTTGGAAAATCAGGCTGAGATCATGAAAGAAATTCAGTTACTTGGAGAGGAAACACAGCATCTCCATCAGTTACTAGCTTCCATATTTTAAATGCTGTTCTCTTTTGTAGAAAAAAAAACAAGTATAGCGATAGTTGGTGGTATCATTGCAGTTACAAGCTGTTATTCTTTTATTCTTTGAGATATTCTCCCGTGAATCTATATGAGATATACTAAAATTCATCAATTTGAAATTAAAATTCTAACTGATTTAGTAGTTTTAATAAGTAATAAGATACGTTTAATTTAAATTCATCTTATGATGATATTACAATTTCTCAGAGTATTGTTTTAGTTCTTGTAATGCGTAGAATAATTTACCAGCAAAGTATACAGGTTAATTCCCAGGGTTGCTGTCAATAATATTGAGGGTTATTCACTGGGTAAGATGAGATGAATTGCACGGAATGGGATTCGCAAAGTTGGTACTTGGTAGGACTATTTAAATTTGAATTTACAATAACATTCTATAATTCTTAAAACCTAGTATCTAAATAAGGACGTAGGTTTTGGGAAATAAATACTTAATTTGTCCAACCCGATCTGATATTTTGACCTTTTTATAATGAACGTGGGTAAATGTACTCACGAAATTCCTATACGCGAACGTCTCAATTGTTAATTGTACCCCATTGAAATATCATTTCAGCTAAAAATCAAAGAAAACTTATATATTACCCTTTCCCAAAAAAATAAAAAATAAAATTACAAGAACAGTATGCACCATGTTTGATAAGTATAAGCGAACGGTAGTTGTGTTGGATTGTTTAATGAGAAGAATGGAGTGTTTTGTTCGATCAACATCAGTAACATGCTTTTTCTTTCTGCAATTCTCATTTTGGATGGTGCTCCATGCAACACGGAATGTTCGATTATTTTAGATGAACACTGCTGAGTACGTGTGGTTATTGTGTGACCAAACAAAACACATGTAACATTGAAATACATAACTTTACGAGATCTGAATGGTAAAAACTTTGAAAAATCTTGTTGTATTGATGTCCCCTCTCGATTTGTCTGACTATCTTATTTTTCATTTCATTGAGTTATTGCATACAAAATCTACTTCTTCATATCATCGAGAATGAAATTAATTTAATATAGAGATTTTGCAGAGAAGGAAGATGAGCGAAGGAGAAATGAAGAAAAGGAGGGAAAATTAATTCATGTTTTAAGCTTTATATATACAACGGTAGTTTTACTTATTCAAAAATGAAGATATTTTAGACTGGGAAGCATAGAAATTTCGAGAATCACACCCTTTTATAAAGTCTATTTAACTAGTAGGCTAGAAATATAAACGCTTTCAAGTATTAGTAGAATAAAACCCACAAAAAAGAGAGGAAAAAGGATCACCAAAAACAGTAACAATGAATTCTTTGATGAGCAAGAACAGAAATACAAGTGTGCATGATGATGCCGGTTTTTCAATGTTAAAAAATGTAACCTCAGTTGAGAAGATACCTTATTTTATTTTTTTTGGTTGCCTGTGATGGACGAAATCAAATGTACAGAAAATCAACTCTGATACTATCAAAGTTACTTCTTGATTAGTCGCAGTACATCCCCCACTAGATGTAGAGAACCTGTCACTAGGACCTGGTAAAGCAAAATAAAGTAAGGAAAACTTGTTAGATGAATGGTACAAATGCAGATTTTTTTTTGCTGAAATAGGCTATGCAACATCTTATTTAACTAAGGCCTTTATGCTGCAGTGAATAAGGTGTTAAATAGTGCAAGTTGTAACACGGTAACATCTGGTAGTTACTTTATACTCCCTCTGTTTCAAAATAAGTGTCTTTCTAGAGATTTCGTATCAAATTAAGAATCATAAAATTTAGACATATATAACCCATAAAATTAATTAAATGCTTACCCATAAATTCTTATATCTTGAATTTGAATTCGGGGTAAATTGGGGAAAAACGTGAAATAATAGTTAAAATGGCATTTTGAAACAAAAAAATAACCTCTAAAATGACACTTATTTTGAAACACAGGGAGTATTTCACACAAAAAGTGCTCGTTCATTCTTTACATAATGAAATAGATGTTTCTCAGATAAGTAAACACTCAATGGTGTAAGGTTCAAATTTTTCAATGGGAATCATTGAATAATGAATTAAAATGGAATATGATGGTGTTACATTGTTAGTGTTTTGTTATAACCTTGGAATAAGTGGAAAAAAAATGGTTGTTGGTTGAGGAATTGTGGAATGATTGAGTCTCATTACCTCAGATGAGAAGTTGAATAGTCATATTTTATTCGCATTAAGCACCATAATTACTCTATACTCATTCTCATGAAGAATTTTGAATCCGATTCTAGATTAACTAACCTTAGCAAGCCAGAATTTTTAAATTACCTGATGGCGAACAGATTGGTTTTTTCTGACGCTGTCCCTTAGCCAATTAATAGCTAGAGGAAGTGATGTAAAAACTGTGCTGTTCTCAGTACTATGGGCGCCTTTCTCAGCATCATCACCTACTGCTTCACAAGCTGAGTCTGAATTCTTTGGTTCTCTACCTGTAGTATTTAAAACAATGCGGTTTAATCAATAGCATCAGCATTAATTGTGCTTTCAACTTGAAAGTCAGTAGGTTGAATAAAATCACACGTTAGTCCCATATAAAATACAAGAAATTTCAAGGGGCGCATCACAAATGACTTGTTTATTCATGATATTCAGATGGGTTCAATCTTTTGAGATTTTTTAATTTAATAGATATATTGAGTTCACAAAGTACCTTTCAAGATGAGTTTGGAGAAGGCCAGAGCATACAAAGAAAATTTAAGCATTTGGGATCAATATTTGATGGACAAATGAATTTGGACAATGAGATTTATACCAACCGTGTACAAAAGGAAGAATATATATAGTCACCGCATAATAAAACATGTTCTCTACCTAAATCAACGGCCAAAAGAAACAAATACCCTTACATCTTGCAAAAGTAAAAACAAGGTGTTTTTTCATTCTCAAAGCTCATACCTTCAAAATCCGATCTTGAAGCTCATACCTTTGCAAGATACAATCTCGATTGGTATCAGTATCATACTGGTTTAAAATTACTGAATACAAGATTTGTCTAATGTTGATCTCGATTGGTATCAGTATCATGAAATAGTTACCCACTTTTGGTTTAACAAGCCATGTCGGCACTTGAGCAACTTATTTGACCCCATCTAGGCTATAGAATCCCTTTAGGGCTTAAACCAAGGTGGTTTTAAGGCACCGGCTCAAGTTTGTCTAATGTTGATCTTCCATTCCCAAATTATATATGAGCGTACATAATTCCTCACAAGTGTAAGCACACATGCTGTATACAACACTAAGGAAAAAGGAACGTTGCGTTTGCTTATCATATAAGCCCATAACCACAGTTCTCGAGTAAAGAAACAGAACTTTAAATTAAAGATTTAGATGACTAACAAGTAGGAAGAAAAGTCTCACTGATGAGAACAGGTGTAATAATATAAACTCAGCCATGACACATTTCGTTTGCTTATCATATCAATCAAGCCCATAGCCACAGTTCTCAAGTAAAGAAACAGAACTTTAAATTCAAGATTTAGATGACTAACAACTAGGAAGAAAAGTCTCACTGATGAGAACAAGTGTAATAATATAAACTCAGCCATGACAAGTCACACTAAGGAGCAGAAGTGCGGAGACTGCTTATACCAATGTTCATTCAGATCTGAAACTGCTTCGTTCCATGAAAAAGAAAGTTTTAAATGAACAGGAAATTACAATGCCTTGGCATGAGACAAGATTACCTTTTTCCCCAAAAACGAGGTTTTCCCATACTCTTTGAAGAGCCATCTGCCATGACACATCAACTTGAGCATCTGCTGCAGGTGACTGTGAGGCAGTACCCACCTTGTTATATACTGATGTGTTTGGAACAAATAATGCCTTCTTAAAGTGGACTCCTGAAACCATCAATGCAACTATCCATTAAAAGTGGTGGATTGACTGGATTCATTCTTTGTCTTTTGTTTTGGGTTGTAATTTGGTATTGGGGTGGTGAGCGGTGTTACAAAACCCATAATAGAAGTGTTGGACTTAACTATTTTGATAGTTTAACCATTTTGCACTCTGAAGAAATCAATGAGATAAATATTTTAGAAATTCAATGCATCTTCCCTCATCTGTCACTTCATCCTGCACCAAATAAACTAGCAAACTTGGTATTTACCATGACTAGCACAAGCATGCACTAAGCGTGGAAGAAGCAACTGAGGGTCTCTCACGGACATACAATTGAACAGCAGAATCTGCACATAGCCAACAAAATAAAATCATCAACGTCCATCAATGAAGAGTCCATCATACGAAGAAAAAGTTTTATAATGAGATTAGCAATATGGAAAGAATTTAACTATAAATGAGGATCTAAAAACTCTATTTTATGGCGTATTGTAGATTTTCAGTCCCTGAAATGGCCTATTTTTCAGAACTTACTAGGTACAGAAACACCCCTGCACAAGAAGGCATGTACTTTAATCATTCAAATTGATACGATATAAGAGCAATCACAATGGTTACTGTTGGAGCGTTATAACCTTTCAATAATTGGTTACTACCATTGTAGTTGTGAGTTATAACCAAAAATAACATTCTCTCTCATCAAAATGGTTACTGCAGAGTAACCGTCCTTTCCTCCTTTTTTTTCACTTGTCTTTTGCTCTCTTTTTATTGTAAAATAATAAAAACTATTGAATGGTGGGCCCTCAAAAAGTAAGTTATAACCATATAATGAATGTGGGAGTTAGTGAATATTGGTTATTCTGAGTGAAATAATGATGTGGAGGAGAGAGAGGAATTGTAACCACAAAACCATTGTGAATGCTCTAAGTGGGAGTCAACCCTTGACCTTTGACCAAGGTCTTGGGTTAAGTTAGGGCTCCCTAGCTTATATTCCTAAAACAAATCCTAAAAATATTGAATAATAAACTTTTCCCAGATATATTTTTGTCAATAACTGTTAAAACAGGGGGAAATGAAATAATTAATTCTTAAGTATAATGGAATTTCTCTCCTGTCTTATAGCTGTAACTGCAAATATTTTATGAAGTGGAACCATTATTGGTCCAAACCTTCCCTTTTTTTCAAGCTTTAAAACATTGACTTGCAGCAAGCCTGAGTTCAAGGTCATCTCCTATTCGTCAACTACTTAACATCGACGAGAGTTTTAAAATTATTTAGAGAAATAGTATCAGTTTTGCAACTGGTCAAGATCGTAAGCTTTAGGTTAAACTAATGATAGAAGGGGATACATCAACATGAACTCCATATCCTGTAATCAAACCGGGGTTATCCACTTTAAGTGCCCCTATTATTAACTTTAAATTCCAGCACTGGTGGCAAGGATTTCTTCATGCAAAAAATCTGCTAAGCAATGTAAACGACATGCTAACCTTTGCTAAAAAAAATGTATTAGTCTGTCGAGGTTCATTAATTAAGATAATGTGATGAATAAATAGTTGTGTTCTTGGTAATTCTATTAAGTAATTATGCTTATGTAATACGATCTTAGAGCTATTTCAAAACACAGCGTTATTTCAAGCTAATTTGCAATCAGTAGTAGCTGATGCCATTTCAAGCTAATATGCAATCACTAGTAGCTGAGCATTGAGTCAGCAACGCCATGTCTACTTTTTTTCAGAACGAAATGAATACTAAGTTGGACTGACCAGATATGCATAAAGAGATTGATTGATCTTAGATCAGCCAAAAAAAGGGTTTGTTGGGAACCTGATAAGGGAGGCACATCACATGGGTAGAGTTCATGGATTATTCATAGAAGTAATATTAATAAAGGGTTTCAAATAGAATAGGCAATGGGAGTGGCTGAAGTTTATCATATAATTTAGTATAATTCATGGATAGCAATTAGCATATGCAATTTTTAACCTTATGTGCTCCTTAAAATATAGACTATGATGGAGAGGGCAGAGAGGAACTGTTGCGAAGTTTTCCTTTATGTACCTTTCTCTTCAGTTTATCATATTCAATATAAAAAATTCTGGCACAAACAGAGTACTCTTTAACAGAAACATTTTAATTCTTGCTTTCAGCACTTATATGAATACTCAAACAAAAATATAATCTTTATATATGAACACAGGCATTACCTGAGTAGAACTTTTTCTGACTGGTTTGCTGTGTCCTGATTCATGTGATCTTTTATTGTCACTTAAAGCCTGGTTATATGGCGAGTTATACTCTTCTTTGGTTGCTAGGCAAAACCATTTTGCACATGCATCCATACTTTCTGGACTATGGGCACCATCCAAGTAGAACACAAGATCCCCAGGGCTCTCACTCTCGATGAGCTGATCAGAGACAATTTGAGCACGTCCTTGCAAGGAAGCAGTTGCAAGCCCTTTGATAAATTCCTCAGGGAGAGAGGTCTACTTCCACACCAAAAATAAATAAATAAATTGGTTGAGCATATAGAGTAATGGACTAATAACATTAAGTCTGTTTAATAGAGCTTACAGTCTGGTTTAAGTAATTGATTCCAACACGACCAGTCTTCTGAAGCCAAGTTGAGCAGAGCGCAATTGCAAGGCCTGCATTTAAGTACTGATGCTCACCTTCAAGCCCAAGATGCATGCCACTAAGTAGGCTAGGATCCAAAGGTGCAGCTACTTGAAGATTTACCTGTCACCATTTTTATGCATTGTCTTTACTCGGTGTATATTCATTTGACTCACTTTACCCTCAATATACAATGTATTAGCTCAAGGATTACAAAGACAAATAAACATGCATATTTTCAGTGAACAGCCTCAATAACACCCAAAAACATGAAGCATAATTTTCCAGGCCTATTTATACACCAAATGCTCCAAGTTGAGCAGGTCAAATGTTATAAGAACAGGGAGGGATAGGAAAGGTAATTTATTGATCAACTCCGTTTTCCACCTTTCTCAAACCCTGCACTGTACATCTTTGGGTCTAGAGTTAACCTCTGAAGCAAAGAACATAAATCACAGCTTGATCCTAGTAAAATATGTACTTTCCCCTCAGCAAGAAAAAGATCAGGTATCAAGTTGCTGGACGATAAACTTAATATCTAAGACTTAATACTCAAAAGTCCAATGTAACAGATAATTTATGTCTGTGGAGATATTAACTCACATCCAGCTCTGAGGCCTTCTGTTCAAGAACACTCATTGCTTCTTCAGGCTGTGGTACGGTAAAGGCTAGAACATCCCTCTGATTAAGGAAAATGAATGCATGAGACAACAATAATGGAACCAAGCCATCATGCATTTCAAGAAACAATTCCAAATTACTGGACATGACAAAGAAATGTCAGTGCTAAACCTTGAAAATTCCAGCCTTTTCCCCAGCAATTTGACCAAGTGTATTTCCTGCCCAAGGATCCCAATCAATGAAACAGAACCAAATAGCTTCACTTGTTTTCAAAGAACATAGGTTTCTTTTCAGAGTTCAAAAACACCTCTACAGAATAATTTTAGGACTCACAAACCAAAAAAGTTTGGGTTCATAGTCATTGTCACTATTGAAATCAACCAGTACAAGAAAAGACCAAATATTATTAGCATCTCTAATTATTTATTTAATATCAAGTCCAAAACATATGTAAATCTGAAGTCTTCATGAATTCAGCAAACAAAACCACAATGTTTATCCAAAAGGAAATTGTATTTTCAGCTGAAGAGTTTACTTGTTTCGTAAGAAGAAGAAAAACTCTGTAAACTGGGATATTATGTGAACCCACCACCCTATCAAGTGTTTTTAGCCTTAAACCAATTATAATCCCCACCCCCCTCCTCGCAATTTCGTGTTAGTGTTGAAGATTCAAAGTTTTTAACCAGAAAACTAGCAGTTTCGGAATTTATATCTAAAGCATGATTTGTGGAATCTGCGAACCAGATTTTGCAGAGACAGAAACACCATGAAGAGACAGCACTAACCAAGAATTTCCATGTGGTCATACCCTAGAGAAGCCACACCACAGACAACTGGATTCTCAACCTGATGAATTATCAATATATCATAATGTTAAACAATCAAATAACCACTAAATTCTTTGTAGGAAATTGCAAGCCAAACAGGCAGATTAATTAAGATTGACTACAGTGGTGAGGTCATTTCAGATGAGAATCAGATGCATACCACATTTGTAGCATCAAATTTTCCACCTAAACCAACTTCCAAAATAGCTACATCCACCTGGGTCCAAAAATATAAAAACGAGAATGTAATCTCTCCCAAATGGGTACAGTGTATTACACAGTAGAGCTCAAAAATTACCTGCTCAGCTGCGAATATCTTGAAGGCAAGCAAAGCAAGAAAGCGAAAATATGTGGGCATAGGTACCTCATCAGAGCTTCTTTCCTACATAACAACATTAATTTCATTTAAAAGAAGAAAAATTGCAGCACAAACAAGCCCACAAGAAACATAGCAGCAGTCCCCCATCTATAGGACTGAATATGGATGTTGATCTCCAGATCCGAAACATAAATTATCCAACCTTGGCTTCATCGAGTTGATTTTCGTTATTAGCCAATATTAACAGATAAGCCACGAGGTCATTTCCATATCTGAACAAAAAACTATCTTGCAGATGTCGCTAACAGACAGACACCCATAATCTGAAGCACTTGACTCAGAGAACTTGAATCCCTAGACAGAGGCTACATGAACAAGATACTAGACAACTAAAAAATTAGATAAGACAGGACATTCACATAAAGTAACTAGCATGGAATAACTTAAGTTTGGCTGCATAAGTATAATCATGTAGCTAAATGAACAGATCCCGAGCATCTGCAGCATAAAATTGACATTATCCACCATGTAAGCATAGACAAATGAACTAAATGTTACATGTACCATAAAAAAAAAAAAAAATTAAAGTAACACATGAGTATATAAGTTTATTTTCTTAAGATTAGGTACACAAAGCATTCTTTCTTTCATATAGTGTAGCCTTTGGAGCCAAAATAATGTCAAGCTACAATCTAAAAGTCTTGCTAGGTTATAGAGTTCAAAAAAAAAACATTTTTAGGAATATTTAGGACAAAAAGTGTACTTGCCTTCAGTCGATCCAAACACCACCAAAAGTATTCCAAGAACTTCTCTTCAGAGATATCTAAACTGAAACGTTAAAGGGGGAGGAATAAAAAGGTAGAAGGAAAAGAGTTGAGAGATGGTCAAGTCATCAAACTTCTTTCATACTAGGAACCACTTCAAAGTACGGAAATAAATAAAAAGGTAGAAATTCATGTCATTTGTAACCACGTACCCATCCAACCTAAATCTTTCTCGAACATCAATGAGGTGAGGAGATGTGAAAAGTCCAGTACGGAAGCCACAATTACGCAAAATTGATTCTGTGAAAGTGCAAGTTGATCCCTTCATATTGCAGTGTACAAAAACAAAAGCTGTATCAGTACCAATCTCATACCAAAATGAGTTTCCAGAAAAGAGTTCTACATTTGAGTCTTTGCTAACTCAAGTGGAGAGGGCATAATCACTTTTTTTTTTTTAAAGTTGCCTCTCACAGTTTTAGATTTTGAGAAGTGATTTTAAGCTGTAATTAGAGTTTGCAAACACCACCTAAGTTAATCTTTAAGTTTCATAAATGAAACTCATACAACTAATCAAAATCACTCTAACCTTTCCTTTGGTGCCTGCCACATGAATAATCTTCATCTGTTTTATTGACTCCTCTAAATCCAATATCTACGTATCATCAGAAAGAAAGATAAACAATTATTCAAAATATTTGAACACATGTAAATAAATCACCCTTCAATGATTTTTTTTAGGAAACCAAGGAACCGTCTTTTAATAGGAATAGATACCTCAACATAATCAAACATTAAGTCAAAGCGATCCCCGGAATTACTCTTATCAGCACGTGTGCGCTTAGTTATCAATGAAGACAGAGCCTCCATTGCCTCATCATACGGAGAAAGCAAAGTATTTTCTGGTCCATTTCCACCTTTAATAAAATTAACACGATCAAATCAGCCAGAAAAGTATTAAATCAGGAGATATGCATCAACTTCATATGACCATGATTCAGTTACAATAACACTGGGCCAATATTAAAGGACCCGCAAACATTAATTAAATCGGGAGAAATACATCAACACTGAATATACTCAAGTACATAAAACTGAGCGTGTCGCAGTATCAACATGGAATTAAACTGCAAATTAATAGGATATAACAGATAATGAATTCTTCAATGGAATATAATTAGATATTAACATAATAATTGGTTATTTCGATTGAGTTTAAGCATGCTTACCTTGCGACATTTCTTCTACTCGACGAGAAGCGACTGCGTGTGTGTCTCTCTCTCTCTATAAATATGGGGGGAGGTAAGTGGAAGCAGTGACGGTTGGTGAGTTGAGAGAGAGGATGAGAAGATTGAGTGCTTATTAAACCCAACCCAGTCCCAGTGCCCACGCGATGGATAAAGAGATGCTTTTAAGAATTTTTTCTTTTTTCGAACCTGCATAAATACTTTGTTATACAATGATCTCGTACAAATTTTATTTTGGACTAAAATGCATATAGGTGTAGTACCTTTTTTGAATTGCAACTAGTTTAACTTTTTAAAAATACACTACCAATAATACCCTTCATTTTACTTTTCATCAACTTTTTTATTTGACATTTACTTTTCCACTTTTTCTTCCAACTTTTTAAAATTTATCAAGTTTTATTTTCAATTTTTTAATAAAAAAATACAGACATTTTTTTTATTTGCATTTCTTTATTTAATAATTATTCTCGCAAATGTATAGTACAAAAGATAATAACATAGTATAAATTTGGACAATGGTCTAAATTTTTAGACAATGGTCTAAATTTTTAATTTGTGTAAATAAATTATTTGTACCACAGTGTAAGATATAATACTATATAAAATATTTAGCATTTGTAGTAAAAAAGTGTGGACATTAGTACAAATGAGTTATTTGTACTATGGATTAAACATAATACAATAATATATATTTTGCATCTAAACAAATTTCTTCTCCTCTTCCTATTCTCTTCTCCTCCTCCTCTTCTCCTCATCTTTATAGCTTCTCAACAACAAAATTCATCTCTTGCTTGCAACAAAATCAAACTCCTACAACAAGAAAACTCAAATTAAGAAAATTATAATTTATAATTTGGTACTATAATACCAAAATCCAACACAAAAATCATTTTCTGCAACAAAATATAACGGAGAAATCAAAACTCAAATAGTAACTCACCCCTCTCTGCAACAAATCCTCGCCCATCCCTCCCCCCAACCCCAACCCCACCCCCACCCCCACCCGTCATCCCCAAATAAGGTATCCCAACAAACCCAATGTTCCCCCTTCTGCAATATAACCATTTTCTGCTATGCAAATAAACCCAATGTTTCCTGCTCGATGAATCCGTGCATATTAGCCCCAATTCAATAATTCACGATGCCTCTGCAACAAACACTCCCCCCACCCCCCAAATAAGCGAAACATAATTCACCCCTTCTGCCGCAAACCCAAACAGTATCCCCAACAATAAAAGATGACAACAAATAATCCCCATCTTCAAAACTCACCCCAAAAAATTATATCAGTTGTCATTTTTCCCAATGTTTCCAGTTATTGCCAAATTTAATTATATCAGTTGTCATTTTCCCAATAATTACAAGTAAAATAATAAATAAAATAAAGAATAAAAAAGTAGAAAATAGTAAACCCACCTAGCGTAGTCTCCCAACCCCAAATTTCCCACTCCTTCCAGATACTACGCTTTCTCCATCTTCTCCAAGTTCGTTAACTTTGTCCAATTCTGTAAATTTGCCATCCTGAAACCCCCTCCTTCTTTCGGTGAGATACTTTATCTTTTGGAGATGGAGAAACCGCCGCCTTCTCTCTCAATTGGAACGTTGCCTCGCCCGTCCCCCTTCTCCCTCCAGCGATTGTGCCGCCTACCTTTTCAAATTATGTTCAAAAAAATGCTTTGGACTTACCGGAAATAGCAAGCATCTCCGACTTTTCCCTTCATCGATCCCAACGCCGCCTCTATTTTTATCTTTTTCGGATCGAGAATCGATGGAAACCTTGAAGGATTTCTGCGGCTTGGAGGCTTCGTGCGGTTGCAGCGGTGACATCCGACTTTGTTACAGACCCATTGTTGGCTTCTTCGAAGCTTCGTGAGAATGGAGAGAGATAGAGGATAGAGGAAAATATTTGGTTGCTTTAATTTGAAATTGGGGAGAGAGAGTGGATCTTAAATGGCTGAAAAGTGAAAGGGTATGAAGAAGAGAGAAAATGAGATGTGACTAGATCAGTGTACGGAGTAGAGTTTTCTTCATAATTACTAATATTAAGGGTAGTATAGTCTTTTTAGTCACAAAAAATATACCTACTTGTAATTTAAAAAAAGGTACTAACTTGACTGTAATTATGCATAAGAAACTTAACTAGGTTGTTATTTTTCCTTTTATTTTAAAATATTTAATGGGTCAAAAATTTGTGAAATATAATCTTTAAAAACTACAGATTTTAAATGAATCGAATTGGGTTAAATGTATCTTTCTAAAAAAAATTGTGCAAAAAGTAACTATCATGTGCACTTGGTGAATAATGCACTCACTCAACGGTTGAAATTGTTTACATTGAAAAATATGATTAGATTACATTGAAAAGTTGAAAATCAATTTTCAGTATAAACTTTTTTGTATAATCTAACTACACTTTTCAGTGTAATCAATCTATAATTTTCAATGTAAATAATTTCAACGGTTAAGTAAGTACACTTTACATCAGATGCATACAAGAGTATGTCTTGTAAAAAATAAACTGTTTATATCATATTGCAATTGCAATATGCACTATTGGTTTTTTTATTAATTTACAAAATGTACAATTTTTGTAAACATAGGTCAAATAGGGGGTTACAACAACCGTCATGAGGGGCACTTTTACAAAAACAATTGTTTTTACTATTATAGTTTTCTTATACTACCATAGTTACATCAAATGTTATTATTTTACACATACTAATTTACATACTAATTCGCATTAATTAATTAAATTTGGTGGCAAACATTAAAATAGAAATCATTGAGGGGTAGAATTCTCACGACAAAGACAATTTTTCGAAGCTAATTTACTGAAAATTGAAGCCTTTTTTTAAGTAAATATTTGTCAATATTTCATGCAAATTTCAACTTATTAAATGCGTGTGTGGAAATTCTTAAAAAGCAACTTTCATAATTGTCTTTTTCCAAACACTATGAGAAATAACTTTGAAAAAAATTATTATGGAAGCTATTTTTAGTGTTTCATGACACTCTGAATAATATACTCCTTTCAGTTCAAGGTAAATATTACATTTTAATACATTTAAAAAAAATTAATGTATATTTAATGGTTGAGATGTGATAAATGTAGAGAGGGAATGATAAACATATTTTTAAAAAACATATTTAATGGTTGAGACGTGTATTTTGTTAATACTAAGTGCGCGACAAAAAGTGAAATTTTGATGAAAAATATGGATAATTTTTAATAAAGGTAATGTAAAATATTGCCAAAAGAAAACGTTTATATTTCATAAGATGTTTATCTTAATTTATTTTTTTTGATTTTTTAATTTAATAATTTTTATTGGAACATAAAAATGCTTATTGCAAATATAAAATTTGGTGTTCTCAAAAAAATAAATAAATACAAATTTGTTGTCACTGAAATACCCTCAAATTCAATTCCAATAAAACCTTCCCAGCTAAGCATCAAACAAAAATGTTTGCACTTTAGGGCTTCTTCCTCCTTATCAAAGCCTGCAACTCATCACATATTTCTGATTCAACTCCAATTTATCCTCATAATTCATCAATTAGACCCAACATAATATGATCATTTGCACGCCACTCTCTCTGCATTGCTAAGCTTCTCGAATCCAATGGAAGAATCGTACGCTAATATCCCCAGCAGCCACTTTGTTGGCTCTGTGCCGGTGCGCTATCCAAATGTCTTTGTAATTACTGTTTACATATAAATAATTACGTTGGCCTATGTTTCTGCAATTGTGCTTTTTATATTTTTGTTTAATTTTCTCTGTATTTTTGCTCGGATGATAAATGTTCTAGTGTTGCATTGTGATAATGTTAGGTCATGAAGAATATTTCCCAATTTAATTTTCAGTTTGGAGGAGAAGAGAACTTGTGAATTCAAGCCTCACTTGTATGGGCTTTCCTTTGATTCTTCATTTAAGAGGAATTTCCTTCCCTATATTGTCGTTTCTCGATTGATAATTAAGTAAATGTTTTGATGCAACGAAATGTAATGGAGTATCTAGATGTTGTTGTGTTGAAGGTTCCATTTGAAGGTCTGGTCAATCCAGGTGAATTTTTAGGTAGGTGTAGTAATTAGCTACTAACTAGCTAATTGGATGAATAATGAATTTTCTCATCAGATTCCATACAAGTGCTTTGACAAAGAGTAATTATTGACTACTCATATGAGCGCTTTGGATAGAGAGATCTTTTATATTGACAAGAAAATTGTTTTCTTTAATGAGAACTTGTTTCTTTTTTGGTGTGTGCATGTGTGCTTGTTATTCATCTGTGATCTTAACAGATTTTAAGTCAAGTAGGAATTCATTTTCCAATGTAGTTTCCTTTTTCTTCAAGGTGTTTTTTGATATAATTTTAAGCATTTGTTTGGTTGTAACTAAGCCACATATATTTGAAAGTTATATGTAAATGGCATATAGCTAAGATTTTTGTCTTGTAGATATAAATTTGTTCTCAGTGTGTTTCAATGGAAATGTGCAGGCTGTTGTTAGTGAAGATAAGAAAACCTCTAATCAGGAAGGTACATAATCTTTCAAAAATTTCCAATGTATTTCCTAACATCTCTTAAATAGAACATTCTTTAATTTAAGTTCGTCATCATGCAGTTCCTGGAGCAAATTTGCAAATATTTCCTCCCAATAGTCAGGGATACCAAACTTTAAGCACTCCCACTGGTGAGTGACAGCACAAATATTTTAATAGATCGTATATTTGGGATTGTGGAGTACCTAAATACTGCCATCTTATACTTGCTCTTCAATAGTACTTTATATGATATTTGGCTGATATGGTTAATTGCGTCTTAGTTTGAGTTGAGTGGACAAATAGCCATTTTGAAATTAAGGGAGCACAATTCTGTATCATAGGTGAATGGTGAACCATAACTTGTGAAGCATTGCATGGAACTTTAGAAGTGCAGTAGAACTGGTAGTTCCAAATTTCCAGTTGACCTCTATATAAAAGGAAAAGGAACATGTGGGAGTCAGTAGTTCATATATATGCTTTCGCTAGGAAATCGTGACGTACTTGGCCAAAAAATTTCACTACCATATGCCAAATTGAACTTCTATTTTAAGAGAAACATTGGCATAGTTAGCCACATGTAGCGTGACAAGTGTTATGAACCATCTTTCTTTATCAATCTGCATGGTCCATTTTCTCCTGATAAACCTCCTTTTTGCTCATGCTTTTTTGAAGTTGGAGATCTAAAACCTGTTTTTATATCATAACTTGCTGCGTAGTTGTGGCTGACATGATTTTCTTAGATAAGAAGGAACACTGTTGAAGAGTCCTTGTACTGCCTCAGGTCTAGGAGCATCATTACCATTAGATGAAAGTATATTGTTTACGTGCTGCCCCTTTAATTCACAGAGAGAATCAAAGAAGCCCATTGATAAACATTAGAAGATAACATTAGGAGAATCTTACTTTGATTGTTTTGGCTTAATGGGAATGAGGTCAATTAGTATAATACATATAAAAAATCTCACTTTACTGCTGATTTCACTCTTCCTGTATGGAGTTCAATGTTTAAATGCCAACTTTACCGAATTCTCTACGGTGTCTGTCTTTATCTAAGCAGTGTGGTCACTGACATTCCTTATTCTAGATCCATGTGCTCGACTTATTAGGTGTTGGTTACTGCTTAATCTTGGATTTCGGCCCGAAGAATTAATTTTTCATCAGTCTCCAATGCACAATCTATTTGTTGGAAAAACAAACTACTTATTGTTTGTTCTGCACCTTTGTACTTCTGAAACGAAATAAACTGGATCAGCAAAGTAATACATGTTTCAATGAAAGAAAATTTTGGCATTTGTGTGAGGTATTTGGGCATTGATGATAGCTCATTCATCACTTCTTTTCTTAGATGATGTTTGTTAAGGTGAATTTGGCTTATGTGAGAAATCCACCAGCATTAGGGCTAATGATGATTTTTTTTTATTCATATTACGCTTCAACCTACTTAACCGTTTACTTTAGTAAATAAATTACTCTTGCTCAAATCAGCATATCTTATGTCTAATATTTGCAGATGAAGGTGGACAGCAGCCAACAAACAACTGGAAGGGGCTATTTAACATCTCTTCCTACACGCAATACTTTAATGTAGACACAGACATCGTTTTGAACAGATTGATAAGTTCTTTGTATCCTACAAATGGAGATTTTGTCAGCAAGATTGATGCAAATCCAGACCTGTGAGTTGAAATAATGATGGATTAATCATAAATCCATATGTTTGATTCGGCCTATAACCTTCTCATGCCTTGCTTGATTTTTTATTTATTTATATTTTTGTATATTACCTATGAATAGCCGTAGTTCCATGCTTATTATTGGTCTGAGGACATCTTTCAAAGATATTTAGTGAGAGATAAGTTAATAGTATATATTTGCATCCACCATTTTGTTTGGTTAATGTCATTTCTATTCTAGAGGAACATAGTTGTGAGTTGTGACTATATGATACCAAACTGGATTATTTTCTTAGATGGAGAACATAGTTTTACTTGGAAATATAGGTTTAGAGGGGTACTATATTGATCTGAGATGGTTGAGAAGTAATTTATTCCCGTCACAAGATTAATGATTGGAATAATTGAAATAATGAATAATCTCTGGAAGAGTGAGGAAAAAGTGGGATACCTAAGCTGTTGTTTGCATAGGTTTTTATTTCTAACTGTGACATTTCTTGTGTTTGCATCCCGTTTTCAGCTACGGGCTTGTTTGGATCTCTACAACATTGGTTTTTGTGATTGCCTCCCTGGGAAATTGTGCTACCTTCTTGATGAACAAAAGAAGTGACCAAAGTATTTCTTGGGCATTTGATGTCTACTATGTACATGTGGCAGCAGGCTCCATTTATGGATATGCCCTCATAGTTCCTCTGGGATATTACTTTCTGCTTCAATATATGGGTGCAAGTGTCAGCCTCGTACGCTTTTGGTGCTTGTGGGGATATTCCCTTTTCATATTTATCCTGACTTCTGTAAGTATCACTCTTTACCATTACCCTCTTGTCCTCTACTAAGTACTAACACATAATCATAAGTAGTTCAATTTTTGTCACTGCATATGGCCTTTAAAAAGAAAATTGCAAAATTGGTCATTTTAGAATGATAATTAATTTGACAATTTTTTGGTCATTTGACAATTTTTCGTTTTAGGATAATTGTTATTTTTTTTTTTTTTTTTTTGTAATTGAAATTAATATGCTGGAGCTCATTATGCCACGTAAGCTATTTTAGAAGTTATGGGACTTAATTGAGAAAATTAATTTGTATGGGACTAAAATTGCCTACACCCAATAGATTTGAAGACCAATTGTATTATATACTCGGCCTATAATCACACGTTTGCATCATCTTCTTGCAGCATTTGAATTCTATCTTGCCTTTTAGTTTTAGTTTTAGTTTTCACAGTTATGTGCAGAGATTCGTCATAATGCAGCTCTATTGTTTAATTGTGGGATTAACTGATGCTCGTTTCTCATGGTATATATAGTTCCTGTTGATTATCCCAATTGAGTTTCTACGATGGACTATCATATTAATTGCTGGTGCTGCATCAGCCAGCTTTGTTACTTTGAACCTCAGATCCTACGTGCAAAACAATGATCTCACGATTGTGATTATCTCAGCATTCGTGTTGCAAATGACTTTGTCAATCTTCATCAAGATGTGGTTCTTTGCTTAGCTCAATATCGACATTTGATAAGATCATGTGGTTTTGGTTTGAATGGAGGAGTGGAGTTACTAGCCTAGTTGATGTTGCATTTCTTCGGGTAGCTTGTAGTTGTTTGCTGGTTGTTATCGTAACAGCACTGTATATTCTGGAATACTGGAAAGTCAGTTGGAGCTGTAAAATGATGTTGGGCATTTAAAAAAGAAAAACTGATTGCAGGTATTGTTTTGTTGTTTTGAACATGTAACACGGGTCCACCAGTTATGGATCAAACGAAGTTGTAAAATTCTTGTGTTTGGTTAACTTCTCACCTTTTCTGAATTGTGGGTGTGTGTACACTAATTTATGCACAGGATATGTATATATGTTTCATGATTGATCCTTCGTGGAAACTTTTGGGGGAAAGATTTCTATGCATGTACATTTTAAAATACACTAAAATACATTTACATACTTTATTTACATTTTCTTAAAATCTATCAAAAGTCAATGAACATAATTTTAGTGGACAAAGGGAGTAATTTATTAGAACTAGTTGTCTTTACTGAACAATATTACTACTTGTTTATTGAATATTTTAGTTGTATATTAGTTGTAACGTTTTACTCAACTCTTAAGTGTGACTTGCATACGTTTACCCTATGAGTGCAAAACAAATAAGTCATAATTTTATTCTATGGATCAAGTGATTGATATAATGTTATCAAGAAGGTATTATTTATATCCTGTGCACGCAAATTACTAAATAATGTGTTAGTTCTTTATAAATAATAATATTAAATTTTACATTAAAAGGGGATTGGGAAGGTTTTGGGGGCAAGGTATGAAATCAAAGTCAGTATTTGAATCCCAAAATATGAAATTCCTCGTAACTCACCCTATCAAGAGGTATGGGTATCTTCTCTTTCCATTGCTTGCAATTTTATCATGCACCTCTTAATTATTACTTCCTTTGTTACATTTTTAATTGTTCAACACTACTTAAAAGTAGGTCTACCTTCTAAAACTATCCACTTCTAAACATCATTTAATTACACCTCACGTCACTACATTTTTCAATATACTCTTAAACAATAAATTCCCTTCAATAAAGTAAAAATGATTAATACACTTTCAACTTTATACTTTTTAATACTAATAAATAAATTTTTCATTACCCGAATTATATCCTTGAACAATCTAAAATAGAACATAGAAAGTACAAAACAATAATATTAATGTTATTATTATGTACACACAACAATACGAGATCAAACTACCTATGTCACACTCCAATATGAGATTGAACTGACTTTATAGTTCAAATTTGTGCATGTGTGGCTGACTGGGGTTGAACATCAAAATAGTGAAAAATGTTTATTATATTTAAAAATGAAAACATGCAAATTCGGAAATAAAATGCCAAAAAAAGAAAACTGATTGATCTTGGATCGTGATATATTTTTATTGTTTTACCCATTCTTTGATGATTAGAGAAGAGACAAAGGGACTTAGTTGATTTTGGATCAACTCAGCAGCTATCATGTTCTTTTTACAATTCTTACACCTATTCTTATAAGTGAAGAGAAGGCATTGATGAGTCTCAAATTGCCCCAGATTAAATCCTTCTATATTCATTAGAATCCAATGCCTGCAATGTATGTAATACAATAATTTTGTGCAATGCTCTGATCGCCCAAAATCAAACTCCTCCCTAGGAACAGATGCAGAAGAGATCGATGCAGTCAACCTATACTGATTCTTTCTGCAATGGTAACCATTCTCCAATATTAGAATAGCAAAAGCTGATATGATTATTACAAAAATCTAGTTTAATTCCTACAATATGAGGAACAAATCGATTGTTTTATGCTGCAGAACTCTACAAGATACAGGCTTCAACAGTTAATAGATTAATTGTTGTACTCTCTCCGTCCCAAATTTGTTTACCCAAAAGCCCCAAAAAGAATTTTTTTTTTGTTTACTCATTTCCTAAAATAGCAAAAAGAAATACCACCTTTTCAAACTCAACCTTCAAAAGGCTACTTTATACTAAAAAAATATTAATATACAATTCCTAAAAAACTACTTCATACTCAAAAGTATTAATAAACAGTTCATTTCTTAAAACTTGTGCCATTTTGAAATGTGTAATCTTAATTGGGACGGAGGGAGTAATAAAAATTACAAGCATAATCTAGATAGTACAAATTTCAGCTAATCAAAAGGGTGTTTGGCTAAACTTAAAAGCTCTTTAAAACAGCTTATAAATTATTTAAGAGCTTATAAGCACTATCAATGTGTTTGATAAAATAAAATGTCTGACAACTTATAAAATCATAAAATAAGCTCCTTAAAAATTAAGTTGAGACTTCCCAACTTATTTTCCTAACCCCCACCACTCACCTTACCTTGGAACCATCCCACTCCTCCTCTGCCCCCACCATCAACATTTAACTCAAATTAATATATATATATATATATATATACACATATATGTATATATATTACATTAAAATTAAAATATTTTATATATTTATTATAATTATAATTATAAATTCTCAAAAATTTTATAAGTTGTATTAGTCAACACTTTAGCAACTTATAAGCTACTTAATAATTACATATTATAAGCTTTTAAAACAACTTATAATATGTTATATCTTATAAAATGTTTCAAATAAGTTTAGTCAAACGAACTTTAAAGCTGAAGAGTTTCACAACGGAAGACAAGTGCGGAATCAGATGGAAGTAAATAACATACTTAACCAAGATCATCAAAAAAATCTCAAAAGATATTACAATCTCAAAGATAGTGAAGTCCTGCAAATAAAGTAAAAACGGCTCCCACAGAATATACATAATTAAAATGTGCAACCACATAGTAAGTAGAATGATTCATGTGTGTACTCAGGTGCATACAAGAATTTGTGTAATAAGTATCATGTAAGCACTGTCTAGCCCAGAATTTGCCAGAACTATTCCTGTGAATCCTCCTATGGTGGAACAAAAATATGAACCCTACAGCAAATAACATGGGTGTTTTGTATTGTATCTAACCCCCTCACATGGTAGCGACCTAACTAAAGATTTAGATTCCAGTGAAGACAACTAGAGTCATGGTAGCTGCCGGGAATTAGGCACGGGTATCAACGTCTAAGCCCACGATAAGCATATGATGAGCCCAAACAAGGAATCTGAGGACACCTTTACTGATCATGGCGTAAGCCATGCCTAGATACCCAAAAACCGGTTTCCTCGAAAGTGGAATTAATATGAATTATGATACCGGATCCAGGCAGCATGAGGATGTAAATTTCAGGGTGCTTCTCTCTTCTACTAATATAAGCGGATCAATAGAAGAAAGGTGAACTATATCATCACTTTTCCCATTTGTCTAGGAAAGCTAGCCATGCTTTATGGTGAATGCTGTCAGGTTTAAATGATTCGAGATCGTAAAGACGGTAATATTCCTCAATAAGGAAGAATCGTCGTGCTTTATGACTTCGGAAAGTATTTGATTTAAAGTAATCTAGCATCATGATAACATCTTTTCGACTTTGTACAGACCATTGATAGTAACCATTACGACCACTATCAAAGTATAGACTCCCTCCAAATACTACCTTATAAGGCTCCACATCTTGTAAAAGTTTATTAGTTACTCGAATACTTAGTTGAGGTAGTCCTTGCTTCATAGCTATAGTAATAGTACCCTCAGCATCAAAGAATCCTGCAAACCAATTTGATTGACCATCTAGTGGAATAGGTTGAATTACCGGGATTTCCAGTTCTTGACAGACACGATGTAGTTGAAGCAGTCGTGCTGAATGTCGAATATGACCATTTATACAATTCATTATTTTAATCATACCAAGGTGATTATGTAGTCGATAACGATAAGATTTAGCACCTGCCCGCATCTTAATACCTCCACCGAGCATATTTTGGATATATCGTAGTAGTCGTAGATCTTCAAATCCCATAGTAATTTCAAGAGAAGTGTATCCTTTTTTACTAACTTGAATACTTCCATCACCATCAATAATTCCAGCTAGCCACTCACAAAAGGATTTAGGATAAGTTGTTGTGCGTGTAGTCTCTGAGGTTCCTACTAGACTGCTTATATGTCGTTGGTTACCTGCTGATTGTGCCTTAGATACCCAATTTTTACTAGATCGGGGTAGAAAACCACTTACGAACATAGTAGGAGTACCATTATGCAGACAGTCAAAGCATACAGAGTGTTTTGACTCTGAAAAGGGTCCATTTTCCTTTGAGACAGCCAGTGGTATACTGGATTGATGTCCACTTCCCTCCCTTTTCTCATCAATATCATTTTCCTCACCAGTAACTAGATCAGGCATGCTAACTTCAACGATTAAGGTTTCTCCTTGATACTCTCTGGTTAGTGTTATAGTCTGCTGTCCTGAATGCTCTTTAAATTCAAAGGGGAAACCCTGTGGAAATGAGATAATCAGTAAATGAGTTGCATTTCATTAAGCTGATAAATCATACTGCAAACAATGCTGCCCTCAATTCGTACAGTATGTAATGACAATTCAAGTTTCAATTTATCCGAGCAGATAAATCTATCACGACGATGGATATTTAACATAGATTAATACCAAAAAACAACCAGTGGTGCAAAACAGTCTGTTTGTGTTCTTCGATGTAAATCACATTTCAATTACTGCAAACAACGCTGCCATGAATTCGAACAATAATAAATGACAATTCAATTTTCAATTTAACAGAGCAGATGAATCTATCGAGATGATGGATATACAACATAAGATTACTACCTTGAGGTGTAAAACAGCCAGTTCACTCACAATGAAGTGTTCTTCAATGTTAAGCAAATCACATTTCAATTAGTCCAGTAAGTTATCATAGAAAAAAACTTTAAACCCAAAAGTCTATCTTGTCTGGAGACCAATGGTGAAAACATTACACACAGACTTGCGGTTTCCAGGCAATTTTGATCAGATCTTACTCAAAATATATGATTATTCATATATTCCACATTTTCCATGACAAAATTCATATATCTGGAAAAATCAATATGGACCAGACTAATAAAGCTACAGGTAATTTGATAAAGATCTCCACAGTCCAGAGACTTTGTCTATCATTTTCAACACATCACAACTCCGATACTTGTACATAATTCAACAACGAGAAAACAAAATCAATTTACGAATAAATTGAAACAAATTTCAGAATCAATTCACGGCATTCCTTGGCAATTCCACCAATCATACAATAAAAGCAACAACTATATACAGTATCCTGAGAATTATAAAAGAACAAGCGGAAGAAAAATGAAGAACCTCTTCGGCATCTTGAGGCTCGACGGCACGCTGAACCTCGGACTCGTCCAATTTCGGCTTGGTGAAGTGGCGGTGGATCAATGACGAAAATGGCGTCCGCAAGAGGTTGCGTGAGGGCTGGTTGACGGCGGCAAGAAGGGCAGAGCTCCGGCCGTGGTGTAGGTACCTTTGAGTTCCAGCGATGGCCAAAGGTACAACTCTTGAAGCTGCGCTACGAATGGCGTTGTTCAGACCCATCTCTCGAACGGGCTTTGAGAAGAGAGGAACGGAGAAGGGCTTTTGAAATTATAAATTAAAATATACTCCACATATTTTGTTTGTTTTCATTATTCTTTATTTTTTATTTTGAACATATTCACTTTATTTTTATACTCATAAATAATTACTTTAGATTCCACAATATATCACAATACCTTATAATTTAATCTATTTTTTTTTTTAACTTGTGTCCAACCGTAAATTGGAATAAAATAAAAGAATATACAGTAATACTCCCTCCGTCCATGAAATATAGTCATGTTTCTTTGCACGTGGTTTAATGCAAAATGTCGGAGGGTGTTACGAGGTTTTCTGAGATTCGTTTTTTAATAATATTATCGTTAATGGAAAGTTCGTTTCGCATACTTTCCATAAACGATCATTTTATTAAAAAACGGACTTCGGAAAATTGCGTAATACCCTCCGACATATCGCATTAAACCACGTGCAAAAAAACAGGACTATATTTCATGGACGGAGGTAGTATAATTAATGTGTATAGCTATATTCAATCAAATCAACAAAACATTATTTAGTACACACATCTCTATTACTTAATATCTTTATTCACATTATATTTGTTTTTTCTTTTATTTCACTTCTAAAATAGGTGCATTAATAAAAATAAACTAATAGTAAAATCATCATATTGATTATATTAAAATTAAATTAAAAAAATTATACGGAGTGATCTTACGGGGCTCGGCTCCATAGAGTTTCGGGCTAATGGTTCGAACCAAAACGACCCTTATTTAAAATGTCTTAAAAAAAACTAGTCTAAATCTTGGTTTTTATGTTCGGGTCATTATCATTTTTACTCGAAAGAATATTACTCGGCTTCGTCAAGTGATTATCTTAACCATGCATGAAGATTATCCTGAATTAGAAAGTAATTATTTTCATTAAACAATATTAAAATATTGTACTTCATTTGTCCCCCAAAAGTATGATTGTTTGTTTTTTTACATATTTTAAGAAAATACAGATAAAGTTGGGGTATTTTAATGTACTATATAGTTTATATAGTTCAAATATGTGCATATATGGCTGACAGGGTTGAACATCGTTCAAAATAGTGAATACTTGACAAGAATTAAAAATAAATTTTGAAATGAAACGCAAGAAATTTTAGATCATGTTCTTCCTCCTATTTATAAGCCTATTTTCATGACTCAACTCAAAATTTTATTCATCGACTATTTCCACAGGATCCAAGACCTAATATAAGACAATAATTTGGTGTAATGCTCTCATCATATTAAGCATATCCCTCCAAAATCAAACAGACGCAGAAGAGCTAAAGGATCATCAATACATTCAACCAATATTGATTCTTTCTCCTACACTAATCAAACTCCAATGTTAGAAAAAAATAATACCAAATGATTAGAAGAATCTTGTTTCATGAATATGAGGAACAAACTGCAGAAGAAAACAATATCAAGTTGCAACTCAAAAACTCTGCAAGATAAGGCTTCAGCAGTTATAGATCAATTATTGTAATAGAAATTACAAGCATAATCTAGATAGCACAAATTCCAGCTAATCAAGATTATAGCTGAAGAGTTTCACAACTGAAGACAAATGCAGAATCAATAATATACTTAACCTAGTTCATCCAAAAATCTCAAAGATATTACAATCTCTGCACTTATGCCTCAACAAACTTCTGCAGGTTCTTCAGCCAAGTGATGTACTCTCTGGTGTCTTTGTTAATCATGTACCCGTGCAAGAAATTGGTCGTGCTGGGCTTAATTCCTCTGATCTCCAGATACTTGTGGAAAGCCTTCTGCAAATTCTCATCCAAATCCCTGAGAAAAAAGATAAACAAAATAAATAGCATGAGAATCACCACCACTGAACCTCAGATGGACCAATATTCGTTATACTTCCTCCTATACTACTTATCTGTCTGATTTAGAAAAAGAAAATATCATTGATTAGGATATCAAAAGACTACTCCCTCGGGCCCATTTTATTTGTTGTTTAAATAACAAAAAGTACATGTGCAATGTGACTATTTTACCCCTATATTTACCTACGTGGTCATTAATGCATACTAATACTAATGTAAAAAAACAAGTACAAGGGCAAAATTAGAAAATGATACAAAATGACAATTACTTTGGGTTAAAAAAATCTATAGAAAGGCAAATAAAATGGGTCAGTGGGAGTATCGCGAAAATAGTCAGTATTTATTAGGGGTATTGGTGGAAAAAAATGTATATTTAAGTTAGTGTTAGCAAAGTCACAAATGATAAGGAATACAATTTTGGATAGAATCAGACAGTTAATTAGGAAGTATTGTGTAAAACTTACGCAAAATCAGGTCCTTCATATGCTATTTGCTCTTCGGTGTTCTCAGGGTCCTTGATAGACAGACTATCAATTGCAATCTCATCGGGATAAGCAGTACATCCAAACTCCAACGAGGGTCCGTTTTCCTTGGAGACGCTGACAACCAGTGGTATGCTGGACTGATTTCCACTTCCCTCCCCTTCCTCATCATCATCGCGGTTATCGTTGTCCTCACCAGTAACAAGGTCAGGCATGTGAACTTCGACATTTATGGTTTCACCTTGATACTCTCTCTTTAGTGTTATAGTCTGCTGTCCTGGATGGTCTTCAATTTCAAATGGGAAGCCCTGTGGAACCTCCTCATCCTATGAAGTAATGGAAATGAGATAACGAGTAAATAAGTTGCATTTCATTAAGTAGATAAATCATACTGCAAACAATGATGCCGTGAATTCGAACACTATTCAATGGCATTTCAAGTTTCAATTTAACGCAAGATGATGCCATATTCAACATAAGATTGATATCAAACAAAACCAGTGGTGTAAAACAGCCTGGTGCTTCAAAGTGCGTTCAAACAAAGCTGGAACAATATTAAATGACAATTCATGTTTCAAGTTTACAGAGCAGATGGATATGGTGGATATTCAACATAAGATCAATACCCAAAAAATGTCAGAGTATTCGATATAACTTGCTACGAGTGGACCACAAAAATATTAACCCCTAAAAAATCCATCTCGCCCGAGACAAAATGGTGAAAAACTTACACAGGCTTACAGTTTATGATTAGATCTTATTTGATTAAAGCAAAATCATTCCCCATTTTCCATGACAAATATCATATATCTGGAAAGAATTTATGTGGACCAACTAATAATTCTAAACAGGTTGATAAAGATCGCATAGTCCAAAGACTTTGTCGGCCATTTTAAACACACCCCTACAACTCTGGATAACAATTCAACTTCAAATATCACTCATTTGATAGGAAAAACGAGAAAACAAAATCAATTTACAAATAAGTAAATTAAAAATCAAATTATAAAATCAATTCCACCTTCATCCAAGCAACCATACATATTATCCTGATAATTATAAAAGAAAATGCGGGAGGAGTGAAGAAAAGGAGAAATGAAGAACCTCTTCGCCATCTTGAGACTCGATGGCACACTGAACCTCGGACTCGAGGACTCGGAGGAGTGACTCATCCGACTTCGGCTTGGTGGAGTAGCGGTGGAGCAACGAGGGAAATGACCTCGGCAAGAGATTGCGCGATGGCTGATTGACGGCGGCGAGAAGGGCAGAGGTCCGGCCGTGGTGCAGGTACCTTTGAGTTCCGGCGGAAGCCCTGATGGCCAGAGGTACAACTCTTGAAGCTGCTCTACGAATGGCGTTGTTCAGAGCCATTTTTAGGTTGTGGGTTTCGGAGAGAGGGGACGGGTTTTGAGAAGGAGGGGTTTTCGTTGCTAGGGTTTAGGGTTTAGCGTTCCCATTTTTATACGGCTGACGGAAGAATCGAGAGATTTAGTCATTGCTATTTCTCTTTAATTTTCTAAGAATTATTTAATTTTTAGGGAAAAACTAGTATTTCCCCCGTGCGATGAACGGTATAAATATTAATAATTTAAAAATATTTTTTTAAAAGAATTTAAAGTTAAATTAAGTTTTCCATCTACACATTAAATCATTATATATTTCTTAATTTTTTTTACTAATATATGATATTTTAGAATATACATATAGAGGTGTGTGTCCATTTTGTTTGGCATATATAAGTGTGTTATGTCATAACTATTAAATTAATTATATTATTTATAACTATACACGGAACACCTTCCGAATACTAAAATTTATACAATAGAAATAGTTTTTTAAATTCAAAAAATATAATTAAAAAATTAAAATAAAAAATACTAAAACTCATATTTTAAGGTTGAAATTTTATTTTATACATATATATTTAATATGTTATGTATATCAAATTAAAAATAGTAAAAAGACAATTACTTTGAGATATAATATATTAAAAATAGATTTAAGATGAAAAATATACTGGACTTTTAAAAATATGAGTGAAAATATATATATTAAAAGTTTAATCGGTTGATATCATTTTCTTTGCTTATGGAGGGAAGTTCATTCGTTCACCATGAATTAGTGACATTTTCTTTTTACATCTTATAAATTTTATATGTATTGATAGGTGTTAAAAAGCACAATATCAGTGATAAAAATAATAATTTACTTAAAGTTGTTACATTGTTTGAAAAATAACACTTGAATTTAACATAACAAGCTTTATTTTTAAGGCCAAATAAATTGAATTGTGATTTCTATTTTATTCAAGGCCAAGAAAACTAAATCCTTTCTGAGCTAAAGTGAAATAATTCAAAGACAATTTTTAATAATTAATACTTCCTCCGTCTCTTAATAAACTATACACGTTTTTATTCGGAATGTCTCACAATATTTTTTTCACACCCCAAAAAGGAAATAAAATATTCTCACATTACTCACTTTGTTTAAAAATATATATATATAATTTATTGATACAAAACCAGGTTTTTTTTAAGTGTGTCTCCTCACATATGAAAATTAATAAATTGTAACAATATCCATTTTTAATTATAAATTTAAATTATAACTGAAGTGCCCTAAGTGACATTTATCAAGAAAGGAAAATATTAAAAAAAATAAAAAATTTAAATCTAAAAATAAGAGAATATACACATTTAAAATAATTATTGGTTGAATCACAAATGCATAGAAAACTCAACTACTCAGTACTAACTAATGCATACGCCGTACACTTGGCAATGCAGGAGTACTTTTCAGAAAGAGTATGTTAAATGGGCGGGAAAGAGACAATTATCATTATACCCCTACTATTGTGTTTTTATATATATATATATATATAGATGGTAAAAATGTTATGCATAGACGATGAAAATGTTTTCCCCCTATGATTTTTTTTTTTATGATTTTTTTATAATTTGATGAATATTTAGGATTAAAATATAGAAAAATATTTTTTAATTAAATAAAAATATTAATAACAATAGAATTCAATATTTCACCACAAAAAATGTATATCCTCCTTTCGTATATCAACCGTGCATTTGTCAATGAATATAAAATCGCAAATTGTTATATGAAATATTTTACGAACCCTAGTAGAATAATTCATATTCAAAAAATGAATCCTCGTCTTTTAACTTCCCCTTCTCACAGTCTCGCCACCACGATCACCGCCATCCACCCTCCACCGCCTCTATAGTCCATGCCCCTTCCCCAGGTGTATTTCCCTTTCTAATTCAAGCTTGTTGAGAAAATGATTAATCCCAATTTATTGCAACCTGCATCCTCCACCATCCCCACCCCCAGAGTCCCCTTCACCCCCGTTAACCTAAACCCCGCCATTCCCAAATTTCTCTTCGCCAGCCAACATCCCCCTCCTAACCTTCTCCACTCCCTCCTTCGTAGTCCCCCCCCCCCTCCCTCCCCCCAACACTACTCTCCCCTTCGCCTATCCCAAAATTCATTTTGTCATCAACCTTCCTCTACAAATCAATCCCCAATATGTTAGCCGGAATACAAAAGTCTCATAACAAATCTTACATGACACCTGTTCAATCTAGTGCCTTTAAAAAATTTCTGAAAATTTGTGTTACTATTGGGAGCAAATGTGTTTTACTATTGGAGGAAACGTGTTTCTAAAAATATGTATTTTTGTAAGGCTAAAAATATGTGTTACTATTGGAGCAAATGTGTGTTACTATTGGAGAAAATGTGTGTTGCTAAAAATATGTGTTACTATTGGAGCAAATGTGTGTTACTCTTGGAGGAAATGTGTGTTACTAAAAATATATGTTACTATTGGAGCAAATGTATGTTACCGTTAGAGTAAATATGTGTTACTGCAAATGTGTGTTACTATAAATATGTGTTACAATTGGAGAAAATATATGTTACTGTTAGAGGAAATATATGTTACTGTTAGAGGAAATATGTGTTACTATTGAAGCAAAGTGTGTTAATGTTAGAGCAAATGTGTAATATTGCAAATGTGTATTAATGTTGGAGCAAAAATATATTGATGTTAGAGCAAGTGTATGTTATTGTTGGAGCAAATATATTTTAATATATAAAACAATAAATTTAAATTTAAAGGGATGAGAAATAAATTAAAAACACATATTTGTTCTTGTAAAAATATATATTTGTCATTATTGTTGTTTTAAAGTGGAAACACCTGTTTTCTAATGACTAGTCACAAACATTTGCCCATATAGTAACATACATTTGCACATACAGTAACACAAATTGGGAGCGAAAATCCTAATACTTGACTTGCGCGAGATTTTGGAAAAAATCCATCAAACCCGACCCGATCCGGCCAAGATCCGCAAATTTTTACCTAGAGCAACCCGACCCATGATATTTTTAATATTTATCTATTTTAGGTATATTTCACAAGAGAGTTTTTCATATAAAATAGATATGATATTTGTTTATATTATGTTTATTTTTATGGGAAGAAATGTGCATGCTTTTTTAAATGAAATATAAAAGCTACTTTATCCATATTTTTTGTATATTTCCCCTTTCACACTTTTTTTTGTTATTAATCTTTAGTATGAAGTGATTATTAATTTATTATAAATTAGGTTTTAATATAGTTATGAACGATTGACATATTTATATTTTAAAATTTTGTGGGGAACTATAATTATAACAATTACTAAATGTAATTTTGTAACATACATGATACATCTGATGAGGTACAAATACTCATGTGATATTTCTCGCATGAAGATTACACTTTATTAATTAATTTTTAACATATGAGTTCCAGTTGACTGATAAGATTGTCACTCTACAAGGCTCAAGTGATGATATGCAGATTCATAGCATCACAAGTAAGCAGCTAAAGATGATGATTAAGAGAGGGAGGTGTGAAAACCTAGGGTATGTTTGCATCAGTAAGGGAAACTCATAACTAAGCAAATGCAAGATCATGTTTGAACTAGAGGAGTTAGTACATGGTTTGAGTGTATTTTTAGGTACCAACAACATTACCACCTCATAAGAGTATGGATCACAAAATACCGCTAAAGGAGGGAGCAAACCCTGTCAAACAGTAGCCTTATAGGTATCCATTACTTTAGAGGCAAGAAATTGAGAAGCTAGTGAAAGAGATGTTATTGAGAGGAGTGATAAGAATGATTAGGCGTGAAATTGTCATGATTCGTAGCTCGTTTTACCCGTGTTTTGATTGATTTCAATGAGTATTTAGAGTCAATTGAGTACTATTTTCATGAACTAATTAATTTGTCTCTTTGGTGCTCATATATGGATAGAGGGCGAAAAATGAAATTCGTAGGACTTTGAATCGACTCAAACGGATGCCCGGATGAGAAGATATGGAAGAAATACGAAAAGTATTAGTTCAAGGGAGCAAAAGTATTACTGGAGTGTTCAAGCAAGAAGAACTCGAGCACTCACTGCTCGAGTGCTCGAGTACTACGTTCGAGTGAAGTTAGGTCGTGCACTCAGTGCTCGAGTGCTCGAGTACTCTGCTCGAGCTGGGTCAAGTCAAGCACTATGTGCTCGAGCTCGAGTGGTCGTGCACTTTTCACACTTTTGAAGTTTGGTGCGCTCGAGTTGCACTTGCTCGAGCACTTAGTGCTCGAGCACTACTCGAGCTGACGCGATTTTGGCCCATTAATTTCCTATTTGACCCGTTGCCTATTTATACCCCTTCCGAATACCTTTTTGGGGACCACTTCACGCATAGAGATAGATTTTAGAGAGAGAAGAGCACCAAGAGTTCGAGGAAGCATATATTACTTTTGATCGAGGTTTTACATTGCGAATTCATAGTTTAGATTTGGATTTGGTTATTTTCATCTTTCGTTCTTCGATATTTGACACTTGAGATTTCTGAATTTCTTCTTAATTAGGTTTTTGTTCATAGATTTAATTCATTTCTTCAATACCCTAGTTTATGCTTTATAATCTATAAATTCAAATCGTCATGTTTATGTTTGTTGTTTGTTTAATTGCTTTCGTTATCGTTAAAATCATGCTAGGCTAAAACCCTTGTATGTTTAGGGAAAGATGAACTCGTAGAAGTAGGACGTTGGTACATAATTAGGGTGACTCGTGATGTTTAGTTTTAATTCTCTTAATTAATGAATGCTTAAAATAAATCCCAGATTTATCTTTGAATTTAGTACAAACATTGTTAGAGAGAGGGTGATCTTATCACTCTTTAATAACTAATAGGCTTAACGAGAGGGTTTAGAAGGGGTTTATTCATCAACCGATTTATCTAGGGAGGACGATCGCATCACCTTAGTTAAATTAGAGTCTCATTAATTAAGCACAATCCTTTAACTTGATTATTGGCTTAGTGAAGTCGATTGATAGGACAAAGTATTATGGTTTAATTCTTGAGCTTTTAGTCTTTCAATCTTATACATAGGATTATTTCTTGCACATCACGGTTATTTTGATTATGTACCGGCTCCGTTAGTATACGTAGGAATTCCTATCCTGAGCATCACCTTCTTATATTTGACATCAAACCTTTGATCATTAATTTCATTCTTTATTTTGCATTCATAGAGTAATATAGTTTAGATTTAATAATTCTCAAAAAAGTCAAAAGCATCCACTCATATTAACTACGACGCGTAGATCTTCAGGGATCTATTCACATACATTCCTTCCCTTGGGTATGATATACTTGGTCCCTATACTTGCTGATACTATAGTGAACTCGTACGCTTGCGGGGGGTAACTACTAGTAAAAGCTAGTAAAGTTAGGTTCAAGTCAATGACGTTGTTGCCGGGGATGGCGATGTATGTCCATTGAGTAGGACTTGGAGATAGCTTAGTAGTTAGTAGTGAGTGCTTTATATTTCTGTTTAATTCTTACTTGTTCGGCAGTTGTGTTTTGATTCTTCTGTTAGTGTTTCAGGTTTATTAAAACGCACTCCCAAGGAGATACGAGCGAGGAGAGAACATAGCTAGATCCTGAGAGAATAGCAAGAAGAAACCGAGCCTTCTTAAGAAGGATGAATACTGCCGGTGGAGACAAAGACAACATGAATCTGGATGGAATTGGGGATTTAGACAAAGCTGCTGCAGAGCACGATGCTATAGTGGAACGGGTGGATGGAGTTGATGGAAACAGCAGTAACCAACAGATACCCATAAGGAGAACTCAGAACCAACGCCCGAACCCGCAAAACCAAAAAAACTCTGCACAAACTCAAACCCAAAACCAAAGCCAGAGCAACAACCTTGTCTACCCACAAAACAACCCACCTTATCCTTACCCATACCCACCATATCCTTATCCACCATACCCTTATTCTCCACCTCCTGCTTATAACTAACCACTAGTTCCGCAAGTACCTATACCACCAGTCTATCCTCAGTACGTTCCTCAGAACGCTGATCATGATGTAGCAATCCGAGAAAGGTTTGCGGCACAGCCGCAACGGTATTACAATGGAGTGGCATTGCCTCTAGTAGAGGCAAACAACTTCTCTATCTCCCTAGGAATCCTGAAGCTACTTACTGAGAATCAATTCAAGGGGGAGGTCGGGAAGGAGAATCCTCATACTCATTTGAGAAGTTTTCTGATGATTGCCTTAACTTTCAATTATAACGGCATGTCTGAAGATGCCAAGAGGCTCAGGTTGTTCCCATTCTCTTTAACTGGAATAGCAAAGGAGTGGTATGATAACACGCTCCCACGAGGAGGTTTAACCGCATGGGCCGAGCTCGAGCATCTATTCCTTGAGCGATTCTACCCTCCGTCTAGAACAATCAGAGCAAGTATAGAGATCTCGTCTTTCCAACATAAGCCAGGAGAGGACTTACTTCAGGCTTGGAAAATATACTCTAATATGCTCATTGAGTGCCCGCAACACGGGTACAACGAAGGGGACGTCATGGCTTTCTTCTACTGTGGAGCCAGCAAGGCAGGTCAAGCCCACCTTGACGCATGTGCTAGTGGAACATTCTTGAATTATGGTACAGTTAGGTGTAGAGAGATCGTTGATAACATTGTCAAGAATGTCGGGCAATGGAACGAGGACCTAGAATTTCAGAGAGCATATCAGTTGGAGGAGAGTGAGGGAACGAGGAAGCTGTTGATGGCGATGATGGAAAAGATAAGCAACCTCGAGATTGGGCAAAATCTGGTTGGAGGGAATACGGTAGTGAGTGAGAAAGTGGATCAGCCCACAGGTCAGCAAGAGGTAGCCAACTACATGGGAGATCTTTATTACAATCAGAATGGCTACCAAGGTGGAAATTATCAAGGTAGACCAACTTATGGACAACCGTTTGTACCACCAGGTCCACAACCTCCTCAGAATCAGTGGAGAAACAACCAAGCCTATCAAGGAGGCCAGCAGCCTCCTCAGAACCAATGGAGGAAGAACGAGAATTTCTCATATGCCAATCTGAAGGCTGGAATCACAGTTCCTCCAGGTGTTGATCCAGGTTCAAAGCCCACAGGTGGTGAAGGCGGTTCCTCGACCAAAGAGATATTGCGAGCGATCCTCCAAAAGGTGGAAGAAGAAAGCAAGAGATTGTCTTCATTGGAGTATGATGTGAATGAGTTACATAAGAAAGGCGATCAGCGTGATCAAGAACTCCAGAAGAGAGATGTGGAGCTGAATAGAATTCAGCAAGAGAACAATAGGCGATTCACTTCGATGGAGTATCAGATTAATCAGATCGCAAAATCATTGTGTAGAGAGTCAGGTAAATATCCTTCTATGCCGGAGGGGAACCCGAAAGAGCAATACAAGGCGATCCAGCTAAGAAGTGGAACCAAATATGATGGTCCTCAGATGCCTGCTGACTCGGAGACGCTCAAGGGAGAGGTTGAGATAGAAGGGAAAAAGCATAAGGAAGATAGAGATGAGATTGAGGAGGTAGAAGTTGAGAAAGGGGTTGAGGGTGAAGGCACTCAAAAGAGCAAAGAGACTGAAGAGGAAGACATTGAGGAGATTGAGAGAGTCCCAAAGTGGAAGAAGGCAAAGGAAGCAAGGAAGAATGTGAAGGAGACCGAGTGAGATGAATGGGGGTTACCCAAATCGGTGATACCCGTCCCATATCCGCAGCGTTTTATGAAAAAGAAGCTAGATGAGAAATTTGCTAAATTCCTTGATGTGTTTAAAAAGCTACATATTAACATTCCTTTTTATGATGCTTTGGAACAGATGCCTAATTATGCCAAGTTCCTGAAGGAATTGATAGCTAAGAAGAGGAGAGTTGATGTGCCCAAGTTGGTGCAGCTGAACTATGAGGTGGGTGCATTAGTGCACAAAGCGCTTCCCCCAAAGTTGAAGGATCCCGGAAGTTTCACTATCCTATGTGATATCGGGAATGGAATTAAGCGGGGAACCTTATGTGACCTTGGAGTGAGCATCAATCTTATGCCCTTGTCATTATTCAAGAAGCTGGATGGCGGAGAACTTCAGCCGACAATGATAACGCTTCAACTAGCCGACCGGTCTATTACTCGACCTCAAGGTGTGATTGAAGACGCCTTGTGAAAGTTGGAGATCATATTTTACCAGCCGATTTTGTAGTGCTCGACATGGAGGAAGATGAGCACGTTCCTTTGATCTTGGAAAAACCATTCTTAGCGACGGCCGAGATGGTGTTAGATGTGGCGAATGAGAAGATCACGGTAAAGGTAGATGATCAAGAGGTGAAAATTTCCCTATATGAGGTCATGAAACACCCGAAGGAGGATGAGAGTTGTTATTCCATAGATGCCATTGACCCTTGTGTTGAAGATACACCTCCTATCTCTAACCTTTCTTATATTCATGATTTTGATAGTCCTTCACTTAATGATTTAACCCATGAGCATTATGATCTTGATTGTTTTGATAGGGATAAAGGAAAAGAGGAGTTGAGGGATGGAGAGCTGAAAAGTGTGGACGTGACCCAATTGGAGAGGAAAGGAGGAGTTGAGGTTAAGAAGAAAAAGTTCAAGAAGTGGGTACATATGTGGAGAGCGAGAAAGAAGAAAGTGAAACCACCGCCCGCGGTGAAGAAGGAGGATGGGAAGCGAGCGAAAAACTTAAACATATTCTCTTATGATAATAAGGGAGGTAAATTTGAGTATCATGTCCCATGAGCTCCTTTGAACTTGGTCTGGCATGAGGACCTTAAAAATAGCGCTGAGTGGGAGGCAATCCATTTTTATTTGTTTTTTAGTGTTTTATGTTATTAGGGTGTTGTTTTGAGTCGTATGTTTTAACCTCGTATTTGAGTGAGTTGCTTGTAGGATTGTCTTGAGGGAGTAAAGGTATCATGGAGTTATTCAGATTGAAGGGACCAACTCGAGACAAGGGAGTGTGCTACGTTGTTGAGAGAAACTAAATTATTTGGATGAGGTAACCCACAACCCCAAACTTAGACCGCTTCACAAGGTCGAAGTTTGGGGGTGGAGTTTTTACATGTTTTATGGTTACATTGCACAGGCGCACACCCTCTCTGTGAGTTGAGTTTGGTTATATATTGAGCCTTGAGATGCTCCTTGAGCTGATATTGTGTTGATGTGCTACTACATATTTCATGCCTATCAATTCTCTTATGCTTGTTGATTGCTATCTTTGAGTGTGAGTATGAGTTGGTAAATTGTGAAGTTGAGTTAGGGAGTCTATTGTGTGAGTGTAGGAGTTAGAGTTGATTTGAGAGAAAACACGTATGCTTACAAATTGTCTTTTTGAGTACTTGTGTGATGAGAGTGTGAATTCACTAGGACTAGCATAGATGTGAAAGCCGAGAGATTTGAGCGTTTTAGAGATTATAATTCATTAAATTGTTCTCTTCATTTGTGAGTGGATCGTCACCTTAGAGGATGCTAGAACTTGTGTGTGCTCTCTCTTCTTGATTATGTCTAGTTTGATATGCCGAAATTGATTTTAGGTCATCTTTGATTTGTTGAGTCACTTAGCCAAAATATGCCTACCAATGACACTTATCCCTTGTTAGCCCATTTGAGCCTTGACCTATTATTTGCTAGCACATTTTAACACTTATCCAATTTCCTAAATTCTTTTTGTCCCAATTTGAGTGGAGAATAGGAAAAGTGTGAATGGGGAGGGATTGAGTTGAGTTGAGAAGGTGAATTATGATGGTTGAGTTGTGATAAAAGAAGGGTGTGATGAAGTTTTGAGTTGTGTGGAAGATAAAATTTTTGAGAATGAGCAAAAGAAAAAATGAGCTCATATGTATGTGTGAAAAAGAAAAGTGTGGTGATTGAAAAGTGAAATGAGTTAGAGAAAAGAAAAATTGAAGTGTTGAAAGTAGATGAATTGAAAAGTGTATTGAATGAAGATGTTTGAAGTATTTTGTTCCTCGTCTTGAAGTATTGAAATTTGATTTTCGATTCTCCGTTCACTTGAGTCACTTACCCCATATAGTTTCCCCACCTGTCCAAAGAGCCTACATTACAATCTTGAGAAACATCCTTTTTTATTCGGCATTGATTTCTAGAGTATGGTCGAAGTTGAGAGTGCTTACAAGCATATGGCTGCTGATATGAGTGATTGATTAATTGAGTGAGTCCTTTATCATTGATATATGACTTGCAGCGATTTTACTAACTTCTACTAGTCGCTCACCCGCAAGCGGACGGGTTCACTGTAGTATAAGTACGTATAATGACCAAGTATTATCGAACCCAAGGGATGGTGTATATGCGAATAGATCCCTGAAGATCCACGCGTCGTAGTTAATATGAGTGAAATGTTTTTGGATTTTTTTGGAAAAATAAATTAACGACTGAAATAAACTAAGTAAACTTAAATACTAAAGAAAGCAAATTAACTACGGGTTGTGTTCTAACGAGAGATGGTGATGCTCAGGATAGGAATCCCTACGTATACTAACGGAGCAGGTACATAATCAGAATAACTGTGACACACAAGAATTAACCTAAGTCTAAGAATGCAAGGTGAAAGCTCAAGATTCTAAACCCTAATACTTTACCCTAACACTCGACTCCACTAATTCACTAACAAGTTAATAGATAGTGCTTAATTAATGAGACCCTAATTTAACTAAGGTGATGCGGTCGTCCTCCTTCGCTAAACCGGTAGATGAATTAACCTTTCCTAAACCTTCTCGTTAAGACTACTAATTGTTATTGAGTGATGCGGTCGTCCTCTCTCTAACACTTTCGTACTAAATTCAAAGGTAAAGTTCAGATTAATTATAAGAATTCATTAACCAAGAGAATTAAAATCTAACGTCACGAGTTACCCTAATTACGTACCCACAACCTACTTCTACGAGTTCATCCTACCCTAAGCATGCAAGGGTTTTAGCTAGACATGGTTTTAACGAACATAATAGCAATAGAAGAAACAACGAACATGAACATAATGAATTGAAGAACGATAATATGAAACATGAACTAGGGTTTAAAGAAATAAATACTAAGAACTGAAATTTGAATTGATAAAAACGAAGTTTAAAGCGTTAAAAGTAATCGAGCTAATTAAAAGAAACTAAGAAAGAAAAGAAACTAAGAATTCGTATGCAAAACCTCAACAAAACGTAAAATAAAGCTTGCTCCTCTCCTTCCTCTCCAAAAACTAAGTCTAAAATTATTTCTTAAGTTCGGGGATCCTTCAAAACGTATTTGGAAGAGGTATATATAGGCACGGGTCGAAACGGGAGTTAATGGGCCGAAAATACGCATCCGGAGGCAAAAATCCGAAGTTGCTCGAGCAAAACGCTCGAGCGGTCCCGCTCGAGTAGTGTAGCTCGAATGACACAATCGCTCGAGCGGTTCCGCTCGAGCCGGTCGTGCGCTGAAATTGCACTGTATGTTTTGGGTGCTCGAGCAATTCGCTCGAGCGGTGGCGCTCGAGCTACTCGAGCGCAAGAAAAGTTCTGTAAGCTTAGGCGCTCGAGCAATGCGCTCGAGCGGTGGCGCTCGACCTAGTCACTCGAGTGACTTCCAACTCATCCAACTAATACTTTTCCTCGTCCGCACTAATACCAATCGTATTTCTTCAATATCTTCTCATCCGGGCATCCGTTTGAGTCGATTCAAAGTCCTACGAACTCCGTTTTTCGTCCTCTATTCACCTATGTGCATCAAAGAGACAAATTCATCAATGTGTAGAAATAATGCTCAATTGACTCTAAATACTCGATAAACTCGACCAAGATTGGGGTATTTCAAGCTACGAATCATGACAATTTCACGCCTAATCAACCCCCCCAAACTTACCATATTGCTTGTCCCCAAGCAATGAAATAATAAGTCAAGTGAAATTGTTAGGAATGAGTAAAAAAAATCAATCATGCAAGCTAATGAACTCAAGCTTCAAAAGTCAATCACCCGTATACTCACTCACTTTCTTTTATCGTACTCATGCAACAATGACAAGAAACACCAAGATCAAGCATGGATGTGCACTCAACGATGTGTTTCGCTCCCTCACAAGTGTATAACAATGATCAAGGGACTCACTCAAACAATCAATCACACAAATTGGCAGCCATAGGCTTGTAAGTGCTCTTAACTTCGACCATACTCTAGAAATCAATGCCGAATCAAAAAGAGCTTTTCTCAAGGTTGTAATGTAGGCTCTTTGGACGGGTGGGATAACAATATGGGTAAGTGACTCAAGTGAATGGAGAATAGAAAGTCAAACTTTGGCACTTCGAGATTAGGAACAGAATACTTCAAACATTTTCAATCAACACTCTTTCAATTCCACTTCTCTCGACACTTCAATCTTTTCTTTCTCACTCTTTTCACTTTTTTTTCAATCATTTTTTTTTCTTTTTCGCACATCACATGAGCTCATTTTTTTTCTTTTGCTCATTCTCAATTTTTTTTCTCTTTTTCCCACATTTCATAACTTCATCACACCTTCTTCTCATATTCACTCAACAAACAACCTTTTCCTTTTTCAACTCAATTCACTCCCTTCACATTCACACTTTCCTATTCTCCACTCAAATTGGGATAAAAAGACTCAGGAATTGGAGTAGTGTTCATATGTGCTAGCAAATAAAATAGGCTTTAGGCTCAAAGGGGCTAACAAGGGATCAATGTCATTGGTAAGGAAAATTTTGGCTAAGTGACTCAATAAAATCAATGATGGCCTTAGATCATATTCGGCATATCAAACTAGACACAATCAAGAAGCAAGAGCACACACAAGTTCTGACATCCTCTAAGGTGACGATTCACTCACAAACGAAGAGATTAAATCATGCATTTAAATCTCGTAAGGCTCAACTCTCACGGTTTTCACATCCATGCTAGTCTAGTGCACTCTCACTCTCATCACACAAGTACTCAAAAGAAAAATTCACAAGCATACAAGTTCTTTCTCAAATCAGCTCAAATTCAAACACTCACACAAAAGAATTTCTAACTCACCCTTACAACTCACTCTACTCATCAAATCATACTCAAATATAACAATCAACAAGCATAAGATGATTGATAAGCGTGAAATATGCAATAGCGAGTCAAATCAAAATCACCTCAAGGAGCATCTCAACAATCTAATAATCAATCAAACTTAACTCAAAGATAAGGGTGTGCATGCATGTGCAATGTAACAAGAAACATAAAAAAAACTCCACCCCCCAAACTTCGACCTTGCTAGAGGTCTAAGTTTGGGGTTGTGGGTTACCTCAACCAAATAATTCCTTTTCTCTCAATAGCTTTGCACACTCTCTTGTCTCAAGTTGGTTCCTTCAATCTGAATAACTCCATGATACCTTTACTCCTTTAGAGACAAGCCTACAAGCAACTCACTCAAAAACGAGGTTAAACATACGACTCAAAATAACTCCCTAATAACTAAAAAATACTCAAAGCAAATAAATAAAAAAATAATGGGTTGTCTCCCATTCAGCGCTATTTTTAAGGTCCTCATGCCGGACCAAGCTCAAAGGAGCTTATGGGACATCATACTCAAATTTACCTCCCTTACTCTCATAAGAGTGGTGTTTGAACTCCTTTCCTTGATGTCCCTCCATCATGAGTTCCTTTCCTCTTTTCTCATTCCCAAGTGTTATGGGTCTCAACTCCTTCTTTCCTTTATCTGGAGGAGTCTTACCAAACAAGTTCTTGAATTTTGACTTCTTCTTCTTAACTCCTCCTTTTCCCTCTAGCTGGACCACGTCCACACTTTTCACCTCTTCATCCTTCAACTTCTTCACTTCATCCCTATCAAAAGAGTCAAGATCATAATGCCCATGGGTTAAATAATCACGTGAAGGACTAACAAAATCATGAGTATGAGAAAGATTAGGGATAGAAGGTGTGTCTTCAACACGAGGATCAATTGCATCCATGCAATACAAGCTCCCATCCTCATTCGGGTGCTTCATGGCTTCATATAGGGAGATCTTCACTTCTTGATCATCAACCTTCAGCGTAATCTTCCTGTTTGCCACATCTAGCACCATTCCCGCCGTAGCTAAGAACGGTCTTCCCAAGATCAGGGGCACGTGCTCATCTTCCTCCATCTCTAGCACTACAAAGTCGGCTGGAAAAATGTGATCTCCAACTCTCACTAGGACGTCTTCAACCACACCTTGAGGTCTAGTAATAGACCGGTCGGCAAGTTGAAGCGTCATCATTGTGGATTGAAGTTCAACACCTTCCAACTTCTTGAAAAGCGACAGTGGCATCAAATTAATGCTCGCCCCGAGGTCGCACAACGCTCCCTTCTTGATCCCGTTCCCAATATCACATAGGATTGTGAAGCTCCCGGGATCCTTCAGCTTCGGTGGAAGCGCCTTGTGCACTAATGCACTCACCTCGTGGTTCAGCTGCACCAACTTCGGCTCATCCACTCGCCGTCTTTTCGCGATCAAGTCCTTCAAAAACTTCGCATAGTGCGGCATCTGTTCCAAAGCATCATAAAAAGGAATATTAATATGCAATTGTTTAAAAATATCAAGGAACTTAGCGAATTTCTCATCAAGCGTTTTCTTCATAAAGCGTTGTGGATACGGGACGGGTATCACAGATTTGGGTACCCCCCATTCATCTCGCTCGGTCACTTTCACTTTCTCCCTTGCTTCCTTTGCTTTCTTCCACTTTGGAACTCTCTCAACCTCCTCCCTTTCCTTGCCCTTCTGGGACTCATCCATATCTTCATGCCTCTCAATCCTTTCACTTTCAATCCCCTTCTCAACTTGGGGCGTCTCAGAATCAGCAGGCATCTGAGGCCCTTCATAGTTGGTTCCACTTCTTAACTGGATAGCCTTGCAATGCTCCTTCGGGTTCCCCTCCGGCATTCTATTCACTGACTTTGCAATCTGACTCATCTGGAACTCTAAAGAAGTGAACCTTCGATTGTTCTCTTGTTGAGTTCTAGTCCACTCAACGTTCATCTTCTGGAGCTCTTGATCACGATGATCACCCTTCTTGTGCAATTCCTTCACATCGTACTCCAAGGATGACAACCGCTTGCTCCCTTCCTCCACCTTCTGAAGGATCGCTCTCAACATCTCCTCGGTTGATGCACCGCCTTCTCCACCAGGAGGTTTAGACCCCGGATCAATACCTGCAGGAACAGTAACACCAGCTTTTGGGTTAGCATAAGAAAAGTTCTCATTTTTTCGCCATGTGTTTTGAGAAGGCTGCTGGCCTCCTTGAACTCCTTGTGTGTTCCTCCATTGATTTTGAAGTGGCTGAGGACCTGGAGGTACAAATGGTTGGCCATAAGAAGGTCTTCCATACTGGTTTCCACCTTGGTAGCCATTCTGGTTGTAATACGGACCTCCCATGTAATTGGCTACCTCTTGCTGTCCATTGGGCTGGTCTACTCTCTCATTCTCTACTGCATGCTCTCCAACCAAACTCTTCCCCAACTCGAGGTTGTTGATCTTCTCCATCATGGCCATCAGCAGCCTTCTCGTTCCTTCTCCCTCTTCAACCTGATGCACTCTCTGAAAATCTGCATCTCCACTCCAAGCATCGGCATTCGTGACAATGTTTTCCACGATCTCCCTACACCTCTCTATCCCTTGATTCAGGAATGCTCCGTCCGCACAGGCGTCTAAATGATCTTGTCCCGCCTTATTGGCACCACTATAGAAGAACGCCATAATGTCTCCCTCATTGTACCCGTGCTGCGGGCAATCAATCAGCATGTTTGAGTATCTCTCCCACGCTTGGCGTAAATCTTCTCCAGACTTCTGGCGAAAGGACGAGATCTCAATTCTAGCCTTGATCGTCCTAGATGGAGGGTAGAATCGCTCGAGGAACAGACGCTCGAGCTCGGCCCAAGTGGTAATACCTCCCCGCGGGAGCGTATTATCGTACCACTCCTTAGCTATTCCCGTCAATGAGAATGGGAACAGCCTAAGCCTCTTGGCATCTTTAGACATGCCATTGTAATTAAATGTTGAGGCTATCATGAGAAAACTCCTCAGGTGAGTGTGAGGATTCTCCTTCCCGATCACCCCCTTGAACTGATTCTCGGTGAGCAGCTTTAAAATCCCCGGGATATCGAGAAGTTGTTCGCCTCGACAGGAGGTAAAGCCACTCCATCATAGTACCGTTGTGGCTGCACTGCAAACCTTCCTCGAATAGCCATATTGTGATCTACGTTCTGATGAACGTGTTGAGGATTAGCAGCTGGTACGGGTACTTGTTGGGGTGGTGGTTGGTTGTAGACAGGAGGTGGATGATATGGATATGGTGGGTAAGGATAAGGTGGGTATGGGTAATGTTGGTATACTGGGTTGTTAAAAGGGTTATTTGGGTTTTGTGGGTAAGCAGGGTTGTTATGAGGATTATGGACAAGGTTCTGAGCTGGATTCCCTACGTTTTGTGTATCCCGGTTTAGGCTCTGGCTATCCCCTAATGGAATTTGATTCTGGCTACCACTAACTCCAGTGTCTTCAACTCGGTCTACTGCCTGATTGAAATCGTTGGCAGCATCGTCCAACTCATTATTGATATCCATTGGTTCCTTTCATAAGTCGGCAGCGTTCATCCTTCTCAAGAAGGCTCGGTTCCTTCTGGCTATTGTCTCAGGGTCCAACGGTATTTTCTCTTCGCTCGTATTGCCTTGTGAGCGTGTTTTCATAAACCTGACACACTAGCAGAAGGATCAAAACGCAACTGCCCAATGAATGGAAATAAAATTAAAAACAGAAAATAAATCACCCACTACTAACTACTAAGCTATCTACAAGTCCTATTCAAAAAGCATATAACGCCATCCCCGGCAACGGCGCCATTGACTTGCAGCGATTTTACTAACTTCTACTAGTCGCTCACCCGCAAGCGGACGGGTTCACTGTAGTATAAGTACGTATAATGACCAAGTATTATCGAACCCAAGGGATGATGTATATGCGAATAGATCCCTGAAGATCCACGCGTCGTAGTTAATATGAGTGAAATGTTTTTGGATTTTTTTGGAAAAATAAATTAACGACTGAAATAAACTAAGTAAACTTAAATACTAAAGAAAGCAAATTAACTACGGGTTGTGTTCTAACGAGAGATGGTGATGCTCAGGATAGGAATCCCTACGTATACTAACGGAGCAGGTACATAATCAGAATAACTGTGACACACAAGAATTAACCTAAGTCTAAGAATGCAAGGTGAAAGCTCAAGATTCTAAACCCTAATACTTTACCCTAACACTCGACTCCACTAATCCACTAACAAGTTAATAGATAGTGCTTAATTAATGAGACCCTAATTTAACTAAGGTGATGCGGTCGTCCTCCTTCGCTAAACCGGTAGATGAATTAACCTTTCCTAAACCTTCTCGTTAAGACTACTAATTGTTATTGAGTGATGCGGTCGTCCTCTCTCTAACACTTTCGTACTAAATTCAAAGGTAAAGTTCAGATTAATTATAAGAATTCATTAACCAAGAGAATTAAAATCTAACGTCACGAGTTACCCTAATTACGTACCCACAACCTACTTCTACGAGTTCATCCTACCCTAAGCATGCAAGGGTTTTAGCTAGACATGGTTTTAACGAACATAATAGCAATAGAAGAAACAACGAACATGAACATAATGAATTGAAGAACGATAATATGAAACATGAACTAGGGTTTAAAGAAATAAATACTAAGAACTGAAATTTGAATTGATAAAAACGAAGTTTAAAGCGTTAAAAGTAATCGAGCTAATTAAAAGAAACTAAGAAAGAAAATAAACTAAGAATTCGTATGCAAAACCTCAACAAAACGTAAAATAAAGCTTGCTCCTCTCCTTCCTCTCCAAAAACTAAGTCTAAAATTATTTCTAAAGTTCGGGGATCCTTCAAAACGTGTTTGGAAGAGGTATATATAGGCACGGGTCGAAACGGGAGTTAATGGGCCGAAAATACGCATCCGGAGGCAAAAATCCGAAGTTGCTCGAGCAAAACGCTCGAGCGGTTCCGCTCGAGCCGGTCGTGCGCTGAAATTGCACTGTATGTTTTGGGCGCTCGAGCAATTCGCTCGAGCGGTGGCGCTCGAGCTACTCGAGCGCAAGAAAAGTTCTGTAAGCTTAGGCGCTCGAGCAATGCGCTCGAGCAGTGGCGCTCGACCTAGTCACTCGAGTGACTTCCAACTCATCCAACTAATACTTTTCCTCGTCCGCACTAATACCAATCGTATTTCTTCAATATCTTCTCATCCGGGCATCCGTTTGAGTCGATTCAAAGTCCTACGAACTCCGTTTTTCGTCCTCTATTCACCTATGAGCATCAAATAGACAAATTCATCAATGTGTAGAAATAATGCTCAATTGACTCTAAATACTCGATAAACTCGACCAAGATTGGGGTATTTCAAGCTACGAATCATGACAATTTCACGCCTAATCAATATACATTTGTGAGGGAGTGAAACACATCGTTGAGTGTACTTCCATGTTTGATCTTGGTGTTTCTTGTTGTTATTGCATGAGTATGATGAATGGGGGGTGAGTTCGTGTACGTGTGAACGATCTTTGAAACTCGAGTTCGATTACTTACATGATTTGGTTCTTTGACTCATTCCTAACAATTTCACTTGACTTATTATTTTATTGATTGAGGACAAGCAATATGGTAAGTTTGGGGGGTTGATTAGGCGTGAAATTGTCATGATTCGTAGCTCGTTTTGCCCGTGTTTTGATTGATTTTGATGAGTATTTAGAGTCAATTGAGTACTATTTTCATGAACTAATGAATTCGCCTCTTTGATGCTCATAGATGGATAGAGGGCGAAAAATAGAATTCGTAGGACTTTGAATCGACTCAAACGGATGCCCGGATGAGAAGATATGGAAGAAATACGAAAAGTATTAGTTCAAGGGAGCAAAAGTATTATTGGAGTGCTCAAGCAAGAAGAACTCGAGCACTCACTGCTCGAGTGCTCGAGTACTACGCTCGAGTGAAGTTGGGTCGTGCACTCAGTGCTCGAGCTGGGTCAAGTCGAGCACTATGTGCTCGAGCTCAAGTGGTCGTGCTCTTTTCACGCTCTGGAAGTTTGGTGCGCTCGAGTTGCACTTGCTCGAGCACTTAGTGCTTGAGCTCTACTCGAGCTGACGCGATTTTGACCCATTAATTCCCGATTCGATCCGTTGCCTATTTATACCCCTCCCGAACACCTTTTTGGTGACCACTTCACGCATAGAGATAGCTTTTAGAGAGAGAAGAGCACCAAGAGTTCGAGGAAGCATATATTACTTTTGATCGGGGTTTTACTTTGCGAATTCATAGTTTAGATTTGGATTTGGTTATTTTCATCTTTCGTTTTTCGATAGTTGACACTTGAGATTTCTGAATTTCTTCTTAATTAGATTTTTGTTCTTAGATTTAATTTATTTCTTCAATACCCTAGTTTATGCTTTATAATATTTTAATTCAAATCGTCATGTTTATGTTCGTTGTTTGTTTAATTGCTTTCGTTATCGTTAAAACCATGCTAGGCTAAAACCCTTGTATGTTTGGGGTAGGATGAACTAGTAGAAGTAGGACGTTGACCATGCTAGGCTAAAATCCTTGTATGTTTGGGGTAGGATGAACTAGTAGAAGTAGGACGTTGGTACATAATTAGGGTGACTCGTGATGTTTAGTTTTAATTCTCTTAATTAATGAATGCTTAAAATAAATCTTAGATTTATCTTTGAATTTAGTACGAACATTGTTAGAGAGATAACGATTTTATCACTATTTAATAACTAATAGGCTTAACGAGAGGGTTTAGAAGGAGTTTATTCATCAACCGGTTTATCTAGGGAGGACGACCGCATCACCTTAGTTAAACTAGAGTCTCATTAATTAAGCACAATCCTTTAACTTGATTATTGGCTTAGTGAAGTCGATTGATAGGACAAAATATTATGGTTTAATTCTTGAGCTTTTAGTCTTTCAATCTTATACTTAGGATTATTTCTTGCACATCACAGTTATTTTGATTGTGTACTGGCTCCGTTAGTATACGTAGGAATTCCTATCCTGGGCATCACCTTCTTATATTTGACATCAAACCTTAGATCATTAATTTCATTCTTTATTTTGCATTCATATAGTAATATAGTTTAGATTTAATAATTCTCAAAAAAGCCAAAAATATCCACTCATATTAACTACGACGCGTAGATCTTCAGGGATCTATTCACATACATTTTTTCCCTTGGGTAAGATATACTTGGTCTCTATACTTACTGATACTACAGTGAACCCGTACGCCTGCGGGGGGTAGCTACTAGTAAAATCTAGTAAAGTTAGGTTCAAGTCAAAGACCAAGGAATGACCCATACTCATTTCATGTGTTGTTAGTCAAGAAGAAGGATGGAAGTTGGAGGTTATGTGTTGACTACAGAAAGCTTAATGCAATAATAGTGAAGGACCATTATACAATACCTCTAGTAGATGATTTATTGGACGAATGTCGGGGGGTGGGGGAAGGGGTGGAACTATTCTCTAAGATAGATCTTAGAGCTAACTATCATCAAATAAGGGTGCAAGCTGATGATATTCCAAAAACAGCTTTTGCAACATTAGGCCTCTAAGAATCACAATAATGCCTTTTGGGCTTGCTAATGCACCGACCACATTCTAGGTCATTATGAACAAGGTGTTTGCACCATATTTAAGGGACTTTGTGCTAATATTTTTTTTAATGACATTCTGGTTTATAGCTTAGGGTTGGAGAAGCATAAACAACATTTAAAGATAGTCTTTCAGACATTAATAAGTGATAATGAGCTGAAGACCAGAGCTTCTAAATGTATCTTTTGCACAAATAAGGTGAAATATTTTAGGCATATCATCTCAGACAATGTGTGAGTGCTAATTCAGAAAAACTTAAGGTGATTAAGGATTGGCGTCAACCTACTTCAATGAAAGCCTTAAGAGGATTCCTTGGGTTAACAAGGTACTCCAGAAAGTTCATTAGGCATTATGGTGTGATTGTCAAGCCTTTGACTTTATTAACTAAGAAGGGACCATTTAAGTAGGATGAATATGCTATTGAAGCATTCAGTAAACTCGAAATAGCTATGATGGAAGCGCCCATCTTACATCTACCTAATTTTTCACAGAAATTCATTCTAGAAAATGACGCTTATTATTTTGGACTGGGAGCTTTACTAATTCGGGATAAACATCCCCTTGCTTTTATTAGTAATGCGTTAGGGATGAAGAATCTGGGACTCTCAATTTATGGAAAAAAAAATCCTTGGTTATTATCATGGCAGTAGATAAGTGGAGAAACTATTTGCTACATTCAACATTTGTGATCAAGGCTGATCAACAAAGTCTTAAGTACTTGCTAGTGCATAAGATTTCTACACTATTGCAGCAAAAATATCTCACCAAACTATTGGGATATGATTATGTCATTGAGTACATAAGTGACAAAGAAAATATGGTGGCAGATGCACTTTCCATTAGGGAAATAAATAGAGTTGAATTGCAAGTTATATCAACTTTTAAACCAGTATGGCTTGATGAAATTCAAGAAAGCTATGAGGGTGATATTTTGGTTCCACATGTGATTACTGAATCACTTATTTTTTCCTACAACATGTCCTACTATGAGTACTCAGCTGGCCTGGTGAAGTATAAAGGAAAAATATATGTGGGGAAGGCTACTGGTTTCAAAGAAAAGATAGTTGAGTTCATCCATACTTCGTCTATAGGAGGGCACTCAGAGGTAGCTGTTACGCTGAATAAACGCAAAACTCACTTCTGGTGGCCAACCATGAAGGAGGATGTTTAGTCTCACGTTGCTCAATGTTACATATGTCAGCTATGTAAATATGAACTTTGAAATCTCCAGGTCTACTACAAGTCTACAACCTTTACCTATTCTTGAACAAACTTGGACAAATATCACTATGGATTTCATAGAGCAATTGCCTAAATCTAATGGATATGATATATAGTGGACAAATTCACCAAGTATAACCACTTATCCCCATGTCTCATCCCTATACTGCTTCTAATTTAGTTGAGATATTCCTCACATCAATTTACAAGTTACATGACCTACCAACTACAATGGTGTCAGATAAAGATATAATATTTACAAGCAACTTTTGGCAACAATTGTTCAAACTAATTGGGGTCCAACAACTTCTTATTATAACTTACCATTCTCAAACTAATGGACAATAAGAAAGAGTGAATTAATATTTGGAAAGCTATGAAAGGTGTGTGTGTGTGCAGGCAGAGTCCTAAATTATGATATGACTAGTGGCCTATGACATAATTCGGATACAACACCAACTACTATACATCCCTAAACATGACCCCTTTTTTCAGGCTTTGCATTACAACACCAACTACTATACATCCCTAAACATGACCCCTTGTACTTCTGGCAATGAGACCATATATTCAAAATCCAGTGCAAAGAGTGGGAGTGGATGATACCATTGCGTAAAACAACATATCACATCAATTGAAGGAGCTTCTATAGAAAGCTCGGGAGCGAATGATGATGCAAACTAATATACAACGAAGTGAAAGAGATTTTGTAGTTGACGATTTGGTGTACTTCAAACTTAAGCCCCATCGACAACTATCTATTCACAATGGCCATGTTTGGAAGCTTAGTCCTAAGTATGCAGGTAGGGGTGAGAATAGACCAAACTACCCGACAGGGGCCTACGACTCGACCTACTAAAATCCAACTCGGCTCGACTCGTTTAATAAATGAGTTAGGCTCAGACTTTTTTTATTAGCCTTTTAAACCCAACAAATCGACCTATTTAACTATATTAATGAATATATAATAATATTATTAAATATGAATTAAAATATTATTTGATGGATTTGTTATGGTGCTATTATTTGATAATCTTTTGATAAAATGTTTTTATTTTTGGTCTATTGATTATTAATTATCATACAAAATTTAAAAATTTGTTTTTAAAGTTACTATAAAAATATTTTGATAATTATATTCATGTTAAAAAAAAAAAAAAAAAAAAAGAGAACAACCAACGACAGTGTAACTGTAACCCAGCAATCAAATTCGCCCACCCACTGAAACCCGATTTAAGGTGCCAAATCTGAAACCTATTCTCAACCAGACCGCACCAATCCGCCACCGCCATGAGCAGCGCCAAATCTCGCAATTTCCGCCGCCGCGGCGGTGAAGATGAAGACGATGATGACAAAAACGCCGCTACCCCCTCCGCCACCAAAATCAGCGGAACTCCTTCCACCACGAACAAAGCCTCCACCACTAATAAACCCAAGAAGCCACCATCACAGACCCCTGCCAAAAGCCTTCTTTCCTTCGCCGACGACGACGAAGATTCGCCCTTTTCTCGACCACCTCCCAAACCCTCCTCCTCCTCCTCTTCTTCACGCTTATCAAAATCATCGGCGCACAAGCTTTCCTCGTCAAAAGACCGAATTGCCCCGCACCCTCCATCCTCCGTCCCCTCCAATGTCCAGCCACAAGCCGGAGTTTACACTAAAGAAGCCCTCTTAGAGCTTCAGAAAAATACTAAAACACTAGCTGCGCCCACCCGTAAGCCCAAGCCCGACCCCGAACCCGTAGTAGTATTGAAGGGTTTGATAAAGCCCGTAATCTCGGACGCCTTAAATTCTGGGAGAAGTCAGGAAATTGAGGATGATGATATGGGCCTTGATCAGAAGCGCAAAGATATGAGTGTTGAGGGAGACAACTCATTATCCCAGTTCAAGGATATACGGTTAGGGCCAGGCTTTAGGGAGGATAAGGAAGTGATACCAGATCAGGCGACGATAGAGGCAATTAGGGCAAAGAGGGAGAGGCTGAGGCAAGCCAGGGCTGCCGCTCCGGATTATATAGCCTTGGACGGAGGGAGTAATCATGGTGAAGCTGAAGGTTTGAGCGATGAGGAGCCCGAGTTTCAAGGTAGGATTGGATTCTTTGGGGAGAAAGTTGGTGGTAGTGATAAGAAAGGCGTGTTTGAGGACTTTGAAGAGAGGGCAATGCCAAAAGATAGGGGAATGGAAATGGTTAGCGACGAAGAGGATGAGGAGGATAAGATGTGGGAAGAAGAGCAGGTGAGGAAAGGGTTGGGAAAGAGGCTGGATGATGCTGTTGTAAGCCAAGGGGTGAGTGCTAGTGCTAGTGCTAATGGGGTAAGTGCCACTCGCCACAGTGGTAGCTTACAGCCAAGTTTCGGTTATCCAGTGCAGAATTTGGATGGTAATATTGGAGGGGGTGGTATCGATATTTTTGCTGTTGGTGAGATGCCTATATCCCAACAGGCCGAGCTTGCTAAGAAAGCCCTGAAAGAAAACCTGAAGAGGGTTCAGGTATATATCTATCATTTATCAGCTATTCTTACTTATAGATGCCATCGTAGTTGAGAGTTTTAATGGCTATATGGACTTTTAGTTTACTATTTGATCGTTTTTCTAACTCAGGAATCTCATTCTCGCACGATGATGTCATTGGCAAATACTGAAGATAATCTGTCTTCTTCATTGCTGAAAGTTGCTAGCCTTGAGATTTCTTTGTCTGCTGCCGGTGAGAAGTTCCTCTTTATGCAAAAGCTCCGTGAGTTTGTTATCGTTATATGTGAGTTTTTGCAGGTATGGATTATCTGATTTATGTGTTTTTCGTTAATTCACTGACCTGTCAATTTTCTGAATTTATATGGGAGTGGCTTGCTTTTGTTTTGTTGGCATTGAAATGTAACTTTGTCAGCATTACATAAAACACACTGTCAATTACAAAAATTGCTTTTGATCTAGCATACCCGCAACAAAAATTTTATGTGGGATTGTATTACCTTGGACTAGAAGTTCATATTGAATCTTTGAGAACTAGCATTCTTCTTCGAAGACTTTAAGTGGTTAATGAATCAGAGTCTTGCGGTGGTCTAGCTAATGGTGGTGCAACATTGCACAATAGGATGGTAGCATCTATAAATTTTTTGTGTATATATTGTTAATGAGTTGGTTTGGTTGTTCATCTTAGCTTTTGAGTTTTGTGAGAAAAATATTCTGAAAACCAGCTTAGAACAATATAATTTTCCTCTACAAATTTTCATTACATTAATGATTAGATATATGAACCATCACTCACATCATAAATTAGCACATCAAATAATTTGCTTAGATCCACATGTTGCTGTTTCAATCTCGGGTCTTTTCCTTCTAGCTTGTCTCAATGCACGGAGAAAGGTCTTGGCTAAATAATGACCACACTTTCCCTTCTTTCAGCATAAAGCTCCTTTCATAGAGGAACTTGAAGAACAAATGCAGAAGCTTCATGAAGAACGTGCAAAAGCTATCACAGAAAGAAGAACTGCTGATAATGAGGACGAACTATCTGAAGTAGAACAAGCTATCATGGCAGCACGGGCAGAACTACGTAAAGGGGGAAGCAGTGCGGAAAAAGTGGCAGCAGCTATTGCTGCTTCTCAAGCTGCATCTGCTAATGCAAGAGGGGGTAAAAGTGCACCAGTGGAGCTGGACGAATTCGGTAGAGATGTGAATCTGCAGAAGAAAATGGATATCAAAAGAAGAGCAGAAGCTCGAGGAAGACGGCGAGCCAAAGCTGATTCTAAAAGGCTGTTGGCTATGAAAAATGATGATTCCACTCAACTTATGGAAGGAGAATTCAGCACTGATGAAAGTGATAGTGAGACTACTGCTTATGAGTCAACCCATAATCAATTACTTCTGGTCGCTGATAAAATATTCAGTGATGCTGCTGAGGAATATTCTCAGTTTTCAGTTGTGGTGGAAAGATTTGAGAAATGGAAGAAGGATTATGCATCAAGCTATCGTGATGCTTATATGTCATTAAGTATACCTGCCGTTTTTTCACCATATGTTAGGTTGGAGCTTCTCAAGTGGGACCCACTTCATGAAGATGCAGAATTTTCTAAAATGAAATGGTAAGTACTGTAAATGATTTCCAATGACATGGTATAGGAGTGCTTCTGGTTCCTTTCTTGCCTTTAATTTAGGAGAGTAGCATATGGAATGAAGAGGAAGATAAAATGAAAAACTGTGTGCTTATGTTTTGTTTTCTTCGTGCTTGCTTTTCCCTTGCGTTCTTCATGGACAATTCTTGAATTTGATGCTCTTAGTTTTTTCAGTGTATTTGTCAGTGATTTGAATTCAGGAGGTTTGATTCTCTCCCTCCATTTTTCTTTTTGGGTGGGAAATTACACCATCTTTTGTAAAGGCATGGTTCTATTTGCAATTAACTGTTACATTGAGGATATGTTAATGCTTAAAAATTAGTTATCCCACGAGGATATACCATGCAAACTATGTATCAATTTAAAGACTATGACCTGCATATCTATTGATTGAATTATGCTATATTTTATAGGCATTCGTTACTCTTCAATTATGGTCTTCCAGAAGATGAAAATGAAATCAGTGAAGCAGATGCAGTGGCTGATGCTGATGCTAATCTCATTCCCGTGTTGATTGAAAAGCTTGCAATTCCTATTTTACACCATCAATTATCTTCTTGTTGGGACATTCTAAGTACCCGTGAAACAAAGTATGCTGTTTCTGCCATGAACATGGTCATCGATTATGTAGATCTCTCCAGTCCAGCTCTTGGGGAGTTGGTAGCTGTACTTCGTGATCGTCTCACTAAGGCTGTTGCTGATTTGATGGTAGTGTTTCTAAACTTTGTTGCTGTATTTCTCTGGATATGAATCCCTGTTTGAGTTATACCTATTGAATCCTACTCAATATACTTGTTCTATGGAACTAGTGTATAAATGTTACTTAATGACAGTTTATTTTTTTAATAATAGGTCCCCACATGGAGCCCCCTTGAGCTGACGGCCGTACCAAATGCAGCGAAAGTTGCAGCATATAGATTCGGGACTGCTGTTCGTTTGCTGAGGAACATATGCTTGTGGAATAAGATTCTTTCTATGCCCATCCTTGAGAAAATTGCTCTTGATGAACTTTTATATGGCAAGATTCTTCCTCATCTTCACAGCATACAGTCAAATGTCCATGAAGCAGTTTTAAGAGCAAAAAGGGTTGTTGCTTCGTTGAAAGATGTCTTGACAGGTCGTAGTGTAACACGGGATCCAAGGTATGAATGCCATCTTCATATTTCCCATTAATGCCACATTTTTAAATTATTTCTAATAGTCAGATTTGCCCTGCTTTGATTTGATGTTTGGTTGGGTTTTTATGGGTTCTGAAGTTAATAGTCTTTGTGTTTATCCGTTTTATCTTACACACCTGGAACTTGTGATGGAAACAATCAATTCATCTTCTCTCTGTCTTGCAAATTTTAAGATATTTCACATTGTAAATTTACAAGTTATAACCTGTATATTACGAGTAAATGACCTATTATAAACGGTATATAGAGTTGACTTTGTTTATGGAGATCGATACTTAACATGTCCTTTCCACAATTAGGGCCATAATGGTATTGGTAGAATCTTTATGCTCTGATCACATATGCCTGTTCATCTTGATCTTGATATGCATGTGGTATTGGCATTTTTCAGCCTCATTTAATTATCAACTGTAGAATATGAAGGCAGTTCTGGAACACTGCAACTTTAGCCATTTGTCAAAAAAAAAAAAAAAAAAAACACTCTTGGCTGGGAAAAAAAAGTAAATAAGAATATTTGACTGATTATGTCCTTATTGGTTTTGGTGGTCTGAATGGCCTGATTTAATGGTATTGCCTGGTGTAGGTACGGTTATTAAAAAAAAAAAAAAACTGCAGGCTGAAACTTAAATTGTGGCTGGATGTTTTTTTTTCCCATGACCTTGAAAGGATTTTTGCCTCCACCTGCAATATACCAGATTCTTTGTTCACATGGACTTTCACTAGGAGCAGAAACACAATAAATGAAGTAGTGTGTCAAACTTGTTCCCCCTCCGTCCCACCAGAAGTTTTCCATCTTTCTATTTTGGACGTCCCATCAGAAGTTTCTCATTTCCATTATTGGAAAACAAGTTGTCTTGCTTATCCCTACACTTCATTTTATATCCTTACGCTTCATGAAATCCCACCATGGAAAACTTTAGGTGGGACGAAGTGAGTGTTTTGCTAAGTTCTTTTTAACTGTATATTATTATCTGCCAACACGATTGATTTTATGAAGTGGTAAACAATGGATTATTTCCCAGAAGCAGCAATAGAAGGCTTACCAAGTGATTTCCAGATATTAATGCAGTCATTTTGTTTGAATATAGGGGAAGTTTGCAGGCGTTGGTGGAGTACTTGGTGGCGATGGGAAAGACACTGGAGAAAAAGCAGGTTAGGAGTGGGATGGAAATGGAATTGGTTAGAGAGTTGAAGAATATGCTGGTGGACTTGAACGAGTATGACCATGCTCGATCCCTATTGAGAACATTCAATCTCAAGGAGGCGCTCTAACGTGGCGTCGTCTCTTTGAGGGCTCCATTGTACAATTTTGATAATACAACATTCGAGTGAGTGATAGTGATGAAGAGTGTGGGTATCCAAGTTTTTTGGGTATACATACTAGTTTTATATTTGTAAGCTAATAGGGTTGATTGTAGAAGATCCCAGATATGGATGCTCCATCTCTTTTTACTATGCACGCACGATGTGCTAATGCGCTTAGACTAGTGAGGTAACCCAGAATTTTTATTTTAATTTGAGTAACATTATTATAGTAAAAGTAGGAAGCACTTTAGGTAACTTTAAAAAAAAAAAAAAATACAAACATAAAATGATATATGTACTTGACCACAATGTCAACGTAAAAAAAAGCTATATGGCAAGACAAAACTATACAATAAGGTTTTAGGAACTGGAGTTTCATATATGTATATTCCATCATGATAGTTCTCATTTAAAGGGGTAAAATGTTCTTTAAGGTGAATACTAGTACAAGTGTATCACATAAATCTTGAATTTCTCTTTTCACAGAAGGAGCAGGAGAACTCAAATTGTTCAGAGATATCTTTTTCTCTATCATATTTAAATCCAATAACAATATATCTGAATAATGTAGGTCTTATTGACTTTTAACTTTTGATTTTAATTCATCTTGTAACTTACACACTTTTACCACTTTTTTTATTCATGTAAATTACAGGGTGAAAATTAGAATTTAAAACAATATACTACAAGAAAATATAAAATTGCCTACGAAAATTATCAATATGACTACGAAATTTTCAATAAAAAAATTCGTAGTGAAGATTACCTACGAATTGCCTACAAAAATTTATAATATTATTGACATTTTCCTTCCCCACCTACAAAAAAAAATTGCCTACGGAATTCCGTAGACAAATTGTGATATAGGTAAATTTTTGTAAGCAAATGACTTGTGGTAATTATACCTAGAGATTATATTTCGTACGCAAATTAATTATGTAGACAAAGTTATTTTTAGGTTGAGAAATGCAAATGCTTTCATAATTAGAAAAATCCGTAGGCAAATCGTAGACAATTTTTAGCACGAACTTTTTTTTTTTTTGAAATTTTTTTAGGCAATTCTTTATTTTCTTGTAGTGATATTCCACTATTTTACTTAAAAAACAAAATTTTCTTAATGTGTGCCTTCTTTGGTATGCAAAAAATGTTGGGATGGAAGTCATATGATTTAGCCAAGGTATCATATGCACCTGGTAGACAGTACAACTAGTTAACGATTATTGTTATTTACATTGAAAAGTGTTGGTGATTACACTGAAAACCGATAACACTGAAAACTAATCAATCCACACTTTTCAATTTAAGCAATTATTGAGTGAATGCACCATGCATCAGGAGCACAAGAGACTTACTCGATTAATTTATGCATAAAGTTAAGGAAATTATTAAAAATAAATGAAAATTTATTAATATTATTCAAATGGATTAATATTATTCAAATGGAAATGTAAAATTATTTGACCAATATCATAATTATAAGAATTTTGGAAAATATTATTTGGTAAAGTTCTCATCTCTCTCCTATTACTTTTATTTTGGCTTCTAATTAGCTAACTAATTTACAAAGAATAATTTTAACAAGTTATGATTTTTGGGCCAAAGTTATGTGGGTCCAGAACAATTAGCTGGGTAAATAAGTTGTTGGCCCATGTTTACCAACTACCGGGAGGAGACTGGCCATCCTAACCTTATATTCTCTTTTATATTAGTATAGATATAGATATAGATATCGACTCCATGAAAAATGCGACTTCTAGATTCAAGGATTAAATCTAGAAAAAGTATAGAGTAAAATTTGTTCATACATGAATCAGTTTGAAAGGTATACATTGTTTTTATTATAGAATATTCGTTTTGGAGGGTTCAAGTTGTTTGAGTATTAGTTGAAAAGTACAAAGGGTATGAATTACTTTACTAAAAAGTATGTTAAATAATTTCACCATAAATGAGTTTCACGTTATATGTACTCTTAAATCTATTACAACAAGATAAATTTTATATGAATCACTATCCAATTCTCGATATTCTAGTTCAAATACTTGATGTTTTGTATGCTTATATAACATTGGCCGCGACTAAATAAACCCCAGGTTTTACTATATATACTCCAATTACTATTTATATCCTAGTTAAAATATAATATCTTTTAAAATTACTAAACACACCCTAAATTTGGACAATTATACCCTTTGAATACAATAATTAACAAAAAAAAAGTTGACATCTAATCTTCTATTTTTCAGCCGACCCCAAATCCACCATGAACCTCAAAATCTTAATCTAAATCTAAATCTAAATCGACCCAGTCATGAAATTAAATATACACAAGATAACTATTTGTATCCATTTTTGCATGAGAACAAAAATTTGTGTCCATTTCTACATTTCTTACAAATGAATATTTGTTCCACTTCGTTAAAAAAAAAAAAATCCATTTTGTTCAACAAATTCAATTGGTAATTAATTTCCGGCGAGTTCAGGTTCGTTCGTTTAACCATCGACAAAACCACTCAATTAAGAACATAAGTAATGATCTATTGTGCGCATTGCACAATGCACACCTGCAGCTGGTTGAGAACCTCCGAGGAACAACCTTCGCTTGGGATACCATCATAACTAACAATGTGCGTCATCAGGGTGGGAATATGAATGAAATTTTTCAGGGATACAATAGGTATTTAAATCAAAGGTATTTTTGGGTCCTATATTATAAATGTAGATATTTTTTTATATTAAATAAAAGTAATTTAAATTGTAAAAAATTAATTGTTATTAAGGGTAAATTTGAAAGAAACATAATTAATAAATGTTGAAAAGTGCAAAATGATATTTAAATTACAAATTGTGTGAATAACTAAAATGGAGTACTATCCATTCATACCCACCTAACAAAATCTCCATCCTTAGAATGTGACCAAGTTCGAAACAACTAAAACTTTATTTCAATGTACAAACACATTACATAAAGGAATCACACACCAGAGCAACGAGACGGGGGACTGGATTTTACAATTTAGTCGGAAAGAAAAGTTCAAAGTCCGAGAGGGGAACGAATGAATAGAGATGGAGGACATAACTTACTCAACAATATCGACACCTTACATTACTATCTCTGGCTTCAAGATGCTCGCCTTTATCTCCTTGTGAGGCAAAACGACCCCTCCGTTGGTGTATACTTCGTCCCCAACATGAACGTCTTCGCCTAGTATCGTCATGTTCTCCACGCGGGCCCACTGACCGATGGTCGAGTGCCACCCGATGATGCTGCCCGAGATGCAAGCATGCTTCTTGATGCGGACCCCACGCATGACTGTGCACCGAGACAGCCTCACGCCCGATTCAACCACACACCCGGGTCCAATTGCAACATCAGGCCCGATTAAGCACCCCTCCCCAATTTTGGCGCTTTCATCAACCAAGACATTGCCGATTATATTAGTCCCTAAGGACAGCATTGGAGATGATTTCTTGCGTAAAGACTCCAAGTAGAGTCTGAGGCCCGTAATGTAATCCTTTGGCTGACCGATGTCCATCCAGAAACCAGGGAGCACCATCGCATACAGTTTTTTCTCCGAGGCGATTTTTGGGAACACCTCTTTTTCGATGGAGGTGGGGCGTAGCTCGATACGATCAAGAACCGAGGGGTTCAGTAGGTAAATGCCAGCATTGATCTTGTTACCCACAAATAACTTTGGCTTCTCGACAAACCTCTCAACCCGTCCTGTTGATTCTTCCGTAACGACAACACCGTACTTTGAAGGCTCATCCACCTACATTAAATATTTCATATTAACATCATTATAACATCAACGGAAAATAGTTTTTAGTCCTAAAGTTACCCCAATTCTGGATTCAACCCTCTCAATTTTCAAGAATTAAAAATAGTCCCGTAACTTTCACTTAATTGGCATTAATTAGTCCGGTAACCAATTGTCGGAGGTGAAACACCCGTCTGACCAATCAAACTCTGCCACATGGACAAATCAGACCCTATCCCGTTAACTTCAATCAGATGTTTCACCTTTTACACCCGATTACCGTAAAATGTCGAACAATTGAAAGTTATCGAACTAGGTTTTCAATTGCTGAAAATCGATACGATAAAAAACGAAATAGGAATAATTTACATGACTAAAAAAACTTAAATTTCCCGAACATCAATGGTAATAGATCCCTTACTATTTATTAGGATTTCAAAATCCGCTAAATTTCAAAACCACTATAAACTCAACAAACATTGCCTTGAGAAATTTAATCTGTGGGATTTGGAATGATGGCCTTACCTTGGTAACCATGATAGAAGCCTCTCCCCCATGGGATTTGTGGAATTCAATCATCTCTTTCAGTGGGTATTCACTGATAACATCACTGTTAAGTACGAAAAATGGTTCACCAGAATCATCTACAAGTTTGTCCCTGGCCAACGCAAGGGGACCTGCAGTTCCAAGAGGCTCAGTCTCTTGTGAACATGTAATCTTTATACCGAGCTTTGCCTCAAAATCTTTCAAGAAGTTCAGCATCACCTGCAAAAGGTCTATTGTAAGAAACAATAGTCCATTGAAAGCTAAGATATATAATGTGCAATTTCACATTGGAAATCAGAAGAAATAGTGCTGATCAACAAAATACCTCCGGCTGATAATTGATCGCCAAGACAACTTCAGTCACTCCAATAGCCTTGAGGGCTTCAATCTAATTCAATGTCAAATAGTGTATCCATGTGTTATAAAAAGAATGAATAGAAGAACATGCACATTTATCCAGGTGTTATAAAAACAATTAAGTAAGAAATGTGTAAATAGCAAATCTAACACTTTAACATTTAAAAATACATGTAAAAAAGCAGTAAATTTAGCATTTCATTACAGTTAATGATGAAACCCATAAAATAATCTAATTCTGATCAGAAATTGAAGATCTGAAATATTAAACCTGATGCAAAATCATGGGTTTGTTAGCAAAATCAACGAGCGGCTTTGGCACACTTAATGTCAATGGCCTCAGTCTGGTACCAAATCCACCAACAAGAATTAGTGCCTTCATCTTAGCCTTCAATGTTTTCTTTATATGATCTCAAGAACCTGAAAGAAATTATAGAAATGAGTTCCTTCCCCCTGTATTTATTTATGCATGAGAAAGAGGAAGAAGCGTGCACTCTTTAAGAACTCCTAATTGACATCTGTAGTCGGCTATAATGATAAATGTTGCATTCTTATCAAATTATTTAGTCCTCCATAACCGTTTTACACTAATATTGACACGGTTGCAAGAGGTGCAAGCAAATCCACAACAAAAGTTGGAGAGAGAAAAATACAAACAATTAAAGCCGCAGTTGAAGGAAGCGGACATATAAGTATATGCGTAATACAATCAATAAAGGTTCCGCAAAGTCCACATAATCGTCCAAAATGTTAGCTGAATGGAAACAAATATCCAGCTATAATGCAGCTGCAACTTTAAAATTCGGCGACAAAGACGTAGAATTTTATAGGATCCATGGATAAAGATCCTCAAAGTTTAATTAGTAATTAATGGTATTGCAGGAAATACAAAATTGGTCAGTGGCACTTAAAAAAATACCGGAGTAAGAATCCTGAAAAAGCCCTTCAAAGTAGTTCAATCAAACTCTTTATCTTAACGCTACATCCCAATTTTATGCTGTCAAAACTAAAACAGGGAGCTCGAAAATGAGACCAGCTCCCAATCTAAAGAGCATGTGTGAACCTTCCCAACCACTCAGTTTATTACACTAAATTATAAATGAAGTGAATTGAAAGGAAGTAATTTAATCCAGCAATGAAAACTAAAGATTCTGACCTAGCATTAACTAAACGACACAGATTCGAGGGGGGGCAAAAAACGAACAAGCAAAAGCAGAAGATACTTGCATTGTCCAACTTGAACATCAATACTAAAATCACCAATTCCATCTTTGATTCGAATCCAAGCCAAAATATGGCATACAGAGCTCAATCAAAGTGCACTATAATAATGCCAATGGAGTGAGCTGTCTAATGCAGATTCATTTTTCATACATATATTACATAAGAATTTACTTTATAAGCATATAGAAAAAATCAGAAGAAAGAATAAAGTGCTATGCAACACAAATCAAGAATGTACAAAACCTCTAGGCAATCAGATCCAATTGTACGATTTCAAATCTCTTCCCATAATCAGTGAATAAAATGCTAAAATCTTCTAGTATAAAACAAAAGATCCCCATAAATCAACTTATCAAAGAATGCAGCACAATACGAGTCGATCAACTAACAAAAAGACAAGCAATTACATCCGCATTGCTAGATTCTACAAAACAAGACGTGCAGAGGTCCAATGCATCACATGACACATAAATTCCACCAAAAACCCAGAGAATTAAACGATTGTTAAAAAAGGGAAGGCCGTGGCATAAGATGAGGGAGATCAAACCTAATGGTTGAGAGCAGATCCAGGCGATTCGAGCCGCGGACCGAGTCAAAGAATCGGTCAGAAATAGTTCGTCCGTCGATTGGTGGTGTGTGTGTTTATCCGGGTTGGGTTGGGTGTCGGTGGGTGTTTAATGTTTATAGTTGCAATTCCATTGGCGTAAAACGGATCAACATCTCATTTATGTCCAGGTGCCACCCCGCCAGAAAAGGAAAAGAAAATATGGTCCGCTCTCATTTACTTTCTCAAAATTCATTAGGAAATGTGACCCATTGCATTTGAAAAATGTCACCAAATATATTAATTTTTGATAAAAAAAATGCTCTTCAACATAGTCGCATATTTTTCTAAATATCCTTTTTAAAAAAATTGTTAGATCACATTTTTCTAAATGCAACATCAAAAGCGTTATTTTTACCAAATTATCTAAATTCATCGTACTATCTATGTTTCGCAATTACTTTCACATTTTTTTTAATTTGAACATTCCATAAGTATTTTTACACTTTTAAAAAAGAAATAAACCACACTTATATTAATCAATAAAATATTAAAGTAATTCAACCACAAACTCATACACTTATTTTTTTTATTAAAAAAAATTGCAATCTACTATTATGAATAACGGTTTAGAAAAAGTAAAAAGAAAACATGATTATAACATCTACAATGACTTATATTGTGGCTTTTGAAAAAAAAAAGAAAAAAGAAGACTTATATTCTAAAAATAGATTAAATTTTATAAATGCTATGTCTTCCATTTTAAACTCGCGTTTTTTAAGTTTATTTATTTCATTATAAAATCGAGAATTGGAAAAAAACGGACTTAAAACAGCAATATGGGATATGATCATGCTATCCTAATATAAATAGCAATAAAATTATCATTTTCTCATTTCACTTTAATATTCTCTTTTTTATTGTGTGAAAATAAATGTATAAGTTTATTATAGGGGTAAATGAAAAAGTAAATGTGTTTCAAACTCGAATTCTCATTTAGATGTTCACGTCTCAAAACAAACAAGACTCTAAAGTGTGAATGTTAATTGAAGTTTGAAATTCCAACGTGAAATTCTAAAATAGAATAAGATGTGAGAGTGAGACCTAAAATTTCAGGTCATCTAATCCAAAGAAAAAATTCAAAGATAAATATACTTTGCATACATTAATATTATCTCCCGATATTTATTCAATATTATTAAACAAATCAATATTTGAATAACATAATATTCTTAAAATTCATACAAAATATGGTAACCCTATTTAGGCAGCGGCTGAATATTTAGTTAAAATTGGAATCATATTTAAAGCCATAATTTCTTCATGCTTTCCTAGGAATCTGTCCAAAGTTGCTTCAAACTTGTGTATGCAAAGAACCACGAGAAAAAAGAAGACAAAAGTATCCAACAAATTATATTTAGTAAGTTCGTTTCCAGCTTTTACGAAAAGGCTTTATTTTAAAAACACACCATCCTCGTTGCTAGGTGTGGATTTCACTAGACTTTCTACTTCTCCCCATAAAATTCTATACATATTTAGTAAAAATTTTGGAATTAAAATAGACATATGTTTAATGATCATGCTATCCTAGTATAAATAGCAATAATAAATAATGAAGTCTCAGTAAACAAATTTTCATTTCATTCCTACAACAATTTACCACAATTTTTTTTTTATAGACAAATTGTTTATAAATAATTAATTATCTACTAATTTTATTTCTTAGGCACATTATTTCGCTAAAAAAAAACATAAAATTGCTTGTGAAAATTGTTAATATGATTACAAAATCTTCAACAAAAAATTCATTAATGAGAATTGCTACAAAATGCACTACCACCGCTGAAAAAATCAAATATTTTTTAAATAATGAATATTAATATACATAATAGTGATAGTTTATATACCTAATCGTAGTACTTAAAAAGATTGTTCATTTGAATTTAGGTTGATATGAGACATACCCCTCAAATTTTGGTGTTAATTATTTTTGGTTATTGGGTTCTATTTATAATTGGATTCGTTTGCCTGATAAATTTATAATAAAAAGGATCACTTGTTTTAATGTATAGGATTGATAAAATTATTTTTTAATCATGGAACAATAAGTCTAACTTCTTTCATGTATCAATTATCTCTATGACCACTTATCCCGTTTGATGTCATATGAACCATGGAATGAGATTAAAATATATAATCCCTCTTAACCAACGAAGAGAATATACCTAAATCTTTTTATTAAAATTGACCTCGAAAGAGATCGATAAACATTTTTATTTTAAAAATCTTCTCCTCTTGTTAGATTACAGGAGGGCAAATACGTCAAAATCAATGTTTTGGTTTGGCAATATGAAAATTGTGGTGGTGGTATCAGCAGCCGCAATAATGAATACATGGGTTTATACGTACAGACACAACTGTGTCTCTATCCACATATGACATTTTGACAGGGTCATCTATGACTTAAATACTCATCACACTATGGAAGAGAGTGTGATGCTGCATAAACTACACAAATCGGAGTCATTTAAAAGTACTAGTTGAAAAATATTAATTGATTCACTAAAAAATATTAGTTGTGTTTTACTATAAGGTATTATGAGCCACTTCCTGCACGGTGAAACCAACAAGAAAAGAGAAGAGGATGACCTATATATGAAGGCCTCCAACAATACTAGGGTTGAGTGTGTTGTGGGCCTCAGACTTTAAACCAACATGGGTCAAAACCCAATGGGCTCATAAGTCAAGGCCAACAAATTTTTTCCACATTTTTTGCTATTCTCATCAACACCGAAATCCACAAGTTTTCCTCATTACCCAAACACATAGAAACATATTACACTGCACACATTGCACACCTGGCCTGCAACAACAAAGCAATAAGTTAAGTACAAAACATTATTAGTAACAAATATTGTATAAGTTATTAGGAGTGAAACACAACTTCAAACAACATGAAAAAGAACACATGACACATAAACACAACAGATACTAAACTTGTTACACAACCATGGCATAATTTGTATCCTTTGGATCACTTCTTCATTTGTTCTCTTATTAGCTTCAACCTTCGCGAAATGTCTGGTTGATTGTTCAATCTTTTGTTAGTTAGGATGCTTTGAAATTGGGTTAAGAGAGTTTATAAGATGATATTTTTTGTACTTTATTAGTTTATTGGATATTTAATTTTGTTTAACATGGACTTATAGTTGCTCTATTTTGAGATATGATATGGTCAGTGAATGCGTTAGATTTGTAGGCAATTTGATAACAATTGATCATTTCATATCTTTACTGAATGCAATTATTCGATAAGTCTTTTATCTTGTTATGTTTTAGAACTAACATTCTTTTGAATTCTGCCTTTTTTATCGTCATTTTATAGGTTCCTCGTAAAAATTTATCTCCATATGGTTTTTTGTCTTTGAAAGCTGGTTGTCACTTATTATTTTGAAGTTTCACAACGAGACCATTTATTATCTCAAGGTTTTGGGCGGTTATTAAAGAAATCGATGACTTAGTTTTCTAACTAACTTTTGCTCTAATAGTCACTAGCCTTGTGGCTGGAAATGAATTCTATGTGCGTGATTAGTATTTTCAACAAGGCTGTATTGAAAACGAAGACGTTTTGGAGGTGGGAATATTAATGCATAGTATGTTTATTACTAATTAGGGTTGTTCAAGGAGTTTGAAGATTATCGAATTCGAACCGAAATCCGCACCGTTATAGATTCAAACCGGAAAAAACTGTTGCTTTTTTTACTTTAATTGTATCGAAATCAAACCGAATATTTTTTTTTTGGTACGGATCTAGATATTACCAAATTACCCATATCGAAAAACAGAATATGACCATACCGAATCGTATCATACTGAACCGAACAACCAAATTAAATATGTATTAAATTTTAATTATTTTTTATTTATCAAACATTATTATAATATTATTGAATTCAAATACAACTATACGATAGCATAATTTCTCCTCATTTTTAGAATACAAACACTATATTATTTATCTTATTAAGTTCTTAGAGGGTAAAAAAATCCGTTTATTCGGTCCGGTCCGTACCGATCCGGTCTGGTCCATTTGTAACCGAAAATCCGCTCCGATCCGTATCGAAAATATTTTATTTCGTACTGTAGCATATAGAAATTTCGGTACGAATACAGACACTCGTATTTTAAAATAACCGAAAATTTTGGTATGGACACAAATATTTTTAAATATCAATTTTGATCCGTGCCATGAACAACCCAATTACTAATATTAACTTTTTTTTTTACGGGAATTACTAATATTAACTTGGATGTGAGAGATTTCATCATTATTTTAAAACTTGAGCGAGCATCATTATTTAAAGTAATAGTTTCTTTTAGAAATATTATAAAAAAATGTATTATTAAGATTTAACATTTGTTCTAGAAATATTTTTTTTTTGTCTTAAAAATATAAATACCTTATTACAAGGATTTAAAAACTTGTGTAATGGTACCTTAATTTAGGTATAAAAGTAATATATGAGCACAATATTATAAAAATATTGTATTGTTAAAACAATTATCATTACTCTAAGAATTAGTGAATTATGAGAGAAACATGGTCTCACAAATTTTATGATGTATAATAGAGTTTCAATGAGCTGAATACCGAATATAAAAAAAAAAATTCAGTCTCTCCATCTCATATATACTTCCACCATATACCAAATTTTTACCCACTTTCCTTTTTGGGTTGTCCACCAATTTTTTACTCATTCTCTTTTTAGAAATAAACATCACTCACAAATAAATATATGAGTTCCACAATACCCACCACAATACTCTTACTTTATCTACTTTTTCAATAAAATACTAATTTTCATTAAAAATTGTACCCAACAGTAAATGGGTAAAAATTTCATGGACTTGATTGGCCATTTGTCAAAAAAATAAAATAAAATGTATTGTTTATACTATAAATAGGCTATTTATTTACCATGATGTCACTTATTAAAAGTAATTTTATTCTTTTTTTTATTAACCATAGTGTTATTAAAAATAACTTTATTAAATATAATATTTCATAAACAAGTTTTCAAATTATAACCCGTGTCAAAGTTAAATAGACAGTCAAATCTAAAATAGAAGGAATATAAATTACTAATTTTGGAAATATTGAGTTACTGAATAATGACCCATTTTATTTGACTTAAAAAAATGTTATTCATCTCACAAATAAGAGAGATTGCCTCTTTTCCAAATTGATTTATATTCCAAAATAATACGAAGTATTTACGTGTCCCAAAAATTATTTTTATTCTTTTCAAAATAATTTTAGTGTGTTGATTTTTCATGTAAACTCCCTTTCTTCCACTATAAATTTTTCGTAAATCTTTTTTACGAAAATAAAAAAATATTAATATAAAATTGAGTGTTATAAATCATATGATTGAATATAAAGAATAAAATAAAGTAATATAATTGAACAAAAATAATAAAGTGAACTGAAATGCAAAAAAAAAAATAGAGTAGATGAATTTTCGGTATGAGAAATTTACTGAGGATGTCCGATTTTAAAAGATGAAAAATTTATGATGGGAAGGAGAAAGTAATATTTTAGGAGTAAAAAAAATATAAGTGCAGAATAATATTTGTTGGCTTATTAATATTAGTAGTAAAAAGCATTTACCTCCAAAAATGGCGCCATCTGCAATGCACAGGAGGGTGTGATCATCGGGGCTTCTCCTCCTCCTTCACCACCTCCACCTCCACCTCCACGTAAGAAAAACGTTTCTCTCTCTGATGTGATCTTCTCAGTCGTCCCACTTTCTCTCTAGTCAATTTTCTCTCAGTATTCGCCCGCTTAGGCAACACAAATGCTTGTATTCCAGTATTGAAAGTCAGGGTCTTTATTTGATTCTTTATGAGTTTTGGGTTGTTTCCTCTTTTCCTTTATCGTTCGCATCTCCTACTACTCGCACCTAATCATAGCTGAAACTGTTATCTGCCTCTGTTAATGAATTAGGTTTGCTACATTTATATGCTCACCAACTGTTTGGTAAAATGCTTGCTTGAGAACCAGCCTTCTTATTTAATTTTTGAGAAGCTGCGACACAGTTGTAGATTTTTTACATGTATTTTGTTGTAGCTGTATTCGGGTTAGGGGAAAACAGGAATATTGGCATAGCAAATCTTCCACAGACCACAACAGGAATTACAAGTTGCATTCAAATGTCTAGAAAATACTATCATATCAAAACACAATTTCGAATTATTAGTGATTGGAAACCAATCTTAACACATTGTTTCACTTTTATTAGCTGCAGTAAATAATTAAGTCATGGCACCCAATTAGTAGTCTTTTTATTCAGTTATGATTGTTTGTAGCTATAGGATACTAGAAATTAGTTAATAAGACTGAAAACTGAAAGTAATTGCAATAACAAAAATCTTCCAACTGCTGATTAATAGTTTAGACTTTTTGTAATCCTGAAACACTGTTCGAATCCGGCCCATTTCAGTGTTTTGAAATTAAATCTCAAATTAGTTTGGAGTACTTGGTGAAGATTTTTAAGGTTACTCAACATTCCTTTGAAATGATATTTGTGAGGACATTAGTAAAATCAAGCAAGGAATTTGTAAGATCATAATTATGTTTCTATCTTTATCAAGCTATCATATGATCAGTTTCGAATTAATCATTTGATAATTTTGTGAAAGAAATTATATAGATTATAATTTATATGTGTTTCATGAATTTGTGGATCTAAGCTTTGGTGACCAAATAAATTTAGAACAATTTGCTCTATTTAATGACTTGGTTGGAGAATGACTTTGCGGATCTAGCCTTTGTTTGGAGATTTTTTTTTGGAGAACAAATGGATTTAGGTTAACTAATGGTTGTTGCTCTATCTAATTTGTTTGGAGATTTTTTTTCACTCTGGAGGCATGGTTAATTATAGAATAAGTTTGTTATCTAGCTTTCTAACATTTACTGTTAATGTTTTGTTAGTTTTATGCAGTACTTCTATTATCATGTTTGTGTAGACTTTCGCATAAATAAAAGATCTATTCATTTTTTAATTGAGAATTATTCTACGAGTCCTATTATGCCTTTTCCTATGATGGTAGTATAATCCACGAGAAATGAAAGACTTTCAGTTCCAGTTTCTTAATTTCAGATTAAGATTACAACTATTCTTTATAGTCGATCACACTAAGAAAATTTCCATTGTCCTAGTTTTCCAGATTACGAATACAATTATTCTTGGTAAGTGGATTGCACTAAGAAAGTTCTATTGATCCTTTTATCCAGTATATGCATTTTTACAAGATTTATTTCTTAGTTTTTTTTATTCATTTAGAGTTTGATTTGTTGTTCTTCTTGTACCTTTTTCTCCTTTTCATTTTGATTTCCCCTAAAACCATGTGAATTGATGCTTGCATTTTTAAACCTATTGTTGTCATTTGCCTCGGTTGAATAACATTATGCAAGCCATGACTATTTTGTACATGAACTGCATATGTCCGGCAATATGGATGGACACAATCACCATATATATGATTTCGAGTAGTAAATTTGTTGAGTTCAAGATAATCTTTGAGTCTGTAAAAGGCATTCAATCCACTCTAACTATCTCGTGCTTTCAATATTTATGTATGCGTATGTGGATATGTATCTTCTGCACTCCAGTAGTATCTTGTCGTGTGTCGTTTTTTTTTTTTTTCTTAATTTGAAGACTTATTGGTTCTTGTATATTAGGTTTCGTGTGTCGTCATCAGGAAATAGGTCATATTTTTTGTTTTCATATAGTCATTTTCTCAAACAGCTGTCTCTTTTTCCCAGTATGAACAGAAACCTGAGAGGCGTACCTTCTCTTCTCCGTGCACTCTGCCGCCGCAATGTGTATTCTAATCTCAGATCGCTGTATATTGTAGAAGCACACCCTCGCCCTCTTCTCCGCCGATATTCCACCGGTTGGAGGGTTTTCAACTCGACGCCTCCACCCACCATCAATCCAGTTGCCACCTCTGCATCTTTTACTTCCTCAACTGGATCCCGTAGCGATGCAGAGCATGATTTGGAGAGCGATGTCGATGATGAAGTCGTGGGAAGAAGTGACCTGGATTCTTCGCATGATTCGGAACTCATTATGGAGATTTTGCAAACACCTGGTGCGCAGGCGAAGAGCGATTTGCTCGAGCAATGCGCGGTGAATGTAATGCCGGAACTAGTCGCCAGCGTTCTCTCTAGGACGCGGAACGACTGGGAAACAGCCTTTACCTTTTTCCTGTGGGCTAATAAGCAACCGGGTTACAAGCACACGGTGCGCGAGTACCATTCGATGATCGCGATTCTCGGAAAGTTCAGAAAATTTGACACGGCGTGGAATTTGATCGACGAGATGAAAGCTGCGTCACTCGTTACTCCGCAGACGCTTCTGATCATGATCAGGAAATACGCAGCAGTTCACGATGTTGCCAAGGCGATCAGTGCCTTCTACGGACACCGGAAATTCAAATTCGAAATTGGAATCGTGGAATTCCAGAGCCTGTTGGCGGCGCTGTGTCGTTACAAGAATGTGAAAGATGCAGAGCATCTGTTATTCTGCAATAAAGATGTGTTCCCACTCAACACTAAAAGCTTCAACATTATCCTCAACGGATGGTGCAATGTGATGGGCGAGTTGCTTGAGGGTAAGAGAATTTGGAAAGAGATGGAGAAGAGAGGGGTTAAGCACGATGTTTATTCATATTCAAGCATCATCTCTTGCCATTCGAAATTCAACCATCTGAATATGGTGCTGAGGTTTTATGAGAAGATGAAGTCGTTAGGAATCAAACCGGATAGGAAAGTGTACAATGCAGTTATTCATGCTCTTGCCAAACGAAGGCTCGTTAAGGAAGCTCGTAGTCTCATGAAAGCAATGGAAGAGGAGGGTTGCATCCCGGATGCTGTTACTTATAACTCACTGATCATGCCTCTTTGCAAATCAAATCTGTTGGATGATGCCAAACAAGTTTTCGATGAAATGACTGAGAGAGGCCTTCACCCAACTGTTCGAACTTACCATGGCTTCTTCCGCGTGTTAAGGACCGCGGGAGAAGTGTTTGAGCTTCTGCAACGGATGCACACCACCGGATGCCAACCAAATCACGATACGTACATAATGTTGATCAGGAAATTATGCCGTTGGCGTGAGTTTGAAAATGTGTACAAGCTGTGGAATGAGATGAGTGAGAACGGGCTCGACCCAGATAGAAGCTCGTATATTGTGCTGATACATGGTCTTTTCTTGAATGGGAGATTGGAGGAGGCTCACAAATACTATCTGGAAATGAAGGAGAAGGATTTCTTGCCGGAGCCAAAAATAGACGATATGCTTAAGGAATGGCTTGCATCAAAAGACAGTCATACCACCACCTCTATTGAGGTTGGAGAAAAGGAAAAGGTTAAATCAAGAAAGAATCATAGGGAGATTGATTTCCGGCGACAGCCTGAACTGAGAAGTGTTACAAGGGATAGAGGGTTCTCTTTCGTGGATCCTTGAGCACTTTTCTTTAAAGATGCTAATATGCATGATCACAATGTGGTAAGTTTTTTAATACTTTCAATTTTGATCTTCTGATCCTTCATGTCTCTGTACGATCCTTGTTTTTATCTTGAGAGAAATCTACTTGTTTTATCATGTTTCTGAGCAAACTTGTTCTCACTGTATTGATGCATATTTTTGACTAATCTAAGTTAATCTATATCCCATGGGCTGGGCATTGGGCAACACTATATTCTGTTATCTGTAAATAATGCTATTTGGATTGATATCCATAACAAAATAATCCCTCTTATCTCGTTTAGATTGATGGACTCAGTTTCCTTGCAAGCAGGTAAGTAATATTTTAGTTTTAATTCAATTATTTTGAGGTAGTTTAGATAGAACAAAGTACCAGCACAGTTTATAATATAAATTAATTTTCTTTTTAAAATGCTTTTGTTTTTAATGGTTAGTTATTTTTTCATCTAGATTTGCCACAATTATTTTGCATCTGCAAAATTATATATGAAATTCCAAACTTTCTATGACCATATCCTAATTGTTATGAAATATTTGGAGAATTGCTGCTATATATAGCTATAGGAGCACATCAAATATTTACATATATATTACAGGCAGAAAGTTGCCACTCAGAAACCTACGTATAGTATAACAAAAGTACTATGATTAGCTGGAAGATAAATCAAACCAAATTTCCAAAAAAAAGAAAATACAAAATGGCAAATTCAAGCAAAAAAAAAAAACCTTAAACAAGAAGGCTACTTCTGTGCATCCTCGGCAGTGGCAATACTGATGATATACTCGATCTCCTCCGCCACCTCTTTCATCGACGGCCTATTCTGCCGCCGCTCCTCCAAACACCCCACCGCCAGGAACCCCAACGCCTTCATCGTCTCCATCTCCAACGTGTTGGAACCTTCCTTCAACATCGGATCCACAACCTCCATTATCTTCTCCTCCTCCACCAATCTCTGTACGTAAACCGCCAGGTTCACATCATCAGACGCCCTGTTGAAATCAATCGCCTTCTGTGAAGATAGCAATTCCAACAAAACTACCCCAAAACTGTAAACATCACTCTTATCTGTCAACTGATAGTTCCTGTAGTACTCAGGATCTAGATACCCGAGCGTGCCCTGAGCACACGTCGATATATGGCTAAGATCCGTATGAGCCAAACGTGACAGCCCGAAATCCGCCACCTTCCCGTTAAATTTCTCATCAAGCAAAATATTGCTCGATTTCACATCCCTATGATAGATCGGAGGAACTGCAGAGAAATGCAGGTAAGCAAGCCCCTCTGCAGTTGCTTGGGCGATGCTAAGCCTCTTTTTCCACGAAAGAAGTCCTCGGTTTTCGCCTTGTAAGTGATCTAAGAGGTTTCCATTCGAGATGTACTCGTAGACGAGCAATGGCTGCTCGAGCTCAACGCAACAACCGAGCAGACGAACAAGGCTCTTGTGGTTGACCTGACAAAGAATACGGACTTCGTTCAGGACTTGGTCCGTGCCTTTGGTGTTGCCTAGCTTGGCACATTTGACGGCGACGGTGGTGCCGTCTTCCAGAATGCCTTTGAAGACTTCTCCATAGCCGCCAGCACCGAGGAGGCGGTCCTTGGCGAAGTTGTTTGTGGCTTTCTTGAGTTCTTTTCCGGTGAAGATCTTGGCGGTCTTTCCGCCGCCAGCGTTGAGGATTTCTTCGCGTTCCTTTCGGAGGCGGTCTTGCTCTTGCTTGATGCGCTGGTGACGCTTGTAGAAGAAGAATGCGATGGAGGCTGCTATGAGTGCTACACCAAGGCCTACTGTCAAACCTGTGTGCATACATTGTTAGCGCTAAATCTACAATGGAATGGAATTTATGGAATGACATCTCTCTCTCCCCCCTATTGTTTATACAACACATACCATTGCTAGTAAGAACTAATATTATTGATAGCATAAATACATAACACTTTTATAATGCAATCAATTCACAATTATCATTTTATAGTATTTTATAATAAATTATTTAATACTATCAAATTAATAAAACAATTAATACTTTTAAAATTACACATAAAATGCAAATCTTGTTGGACATTAAAATTAGTTGACATGAGACTTTATTATATATAGAGTGACACATTTGTTGCACTGTGCAATTGGTGCACAATTAATATTATTCAATGAATAACTAATACTATTATTTAATACTCCCTCCAATTCATTTTTTATTATCCATATTACCATAAAATGACGAATTTTTTTTCCACTTACCCAAAATAGCAAAAAACAATTACTACTCCTTTTAACTTACCCCTTAAAACATCATTTATTTACACTCGTGTCATTACTTTATCAACTTTATACCTAAAAATACTAATAAACAACTCTTACACCTTTTAAAAAGTTACTTATACCCACAAATACTAATAAACAACTGTTTTTATTAAAATCCGTGTCATTTTCTTATGGACAATCAAAATCAAATCGGAGGGAGTAAAAACAATTACTAATGACCAAACAATACATTTTAACAAAATAATTAATATGATTTAAAAATATACTTGAATTACATAGTGCAGTTGATACTAATTACAAATGAGTTACAGTATGCAAACATGTGCATAAAATTTATTTGTAATATAATATATATTCAATGAAGCATATCAATTAAAAAAAAAGGCATTTTAGTTAAAATTTGAACAAGAAACAAAGTATATATACTTATTTTGAAGTGAGATCATGATAAATACTTGAGGATAAACTTGAACAATATGATGACATACTTGTATCAAATTATTACAAGTATGAAAGCAATGGTTACCTGTTATGAGCGCAGTATGATCTTTGCCACAACCATCTGGATCTTGGCATTCTGCCCATCACAAATTCAGAATTAAGCAACCATATACTAGGATAATCACTACAAAAATTTGTATGCTAAACGCCTAAAAGTGTCTTATGTATAAAACATGGTATCTTTTTATTTTATGATATTTAATTTTAAAAATGTAAAAGTATGGTGCATGAGAAACTCTAATGCAAAACTTCCACATACTTTATGAGGAGCATTATACGGGTTTTTTTTGAGAGGTCCATTATACGTTTTAATTTAAAACTATCAAATGTATGTACATCATTCCCAGTATTAAAGCTTCATTTATTTAAATATCAATCTTATTAGTTATTACTAATATCTAGATCATTCCCATGATTATATTTCAATTCTGGAGTGGAGTAAATTGTGTATTTCTTTCTTCGTTTCAAATCCCCAAGAAAACATACTCGATTTAGGTGAAGTCAAAACTCAAAACTAACCTGAAGCGCAGACCCCACCAACTGGGTCCCACAGCAAACCCGAATTGCAAAAGCACCTACTCACAACAGGATTCGACCTTTGATCCCGCCTACACGTAGAATCCGACCCGCAATCCGACTGCCCGCTGCACGTCGGCTCCGGTGGCGACACCCACTGCAACTCCACGCCGGGCGCCGGCCACTGGTCCACGGGCGTCCCGTAGTCCAGATTCACGAAACTCCTGTACGCCCTGCACCCGGCCGCCCTCACCCGGATCCGGTACGACGTCGTCGACCCCCCGGCGCGGAACGCGCAGCACTCCCCGCCCCGGCACGCGCTCCCCGCGGCGGAGGCGTTGCTGTACACGTGGCAGAGGCTGGAGGAGGTGCAATTGAGCGGCGAATTGAGGATCGAATTTGTGCAATTGAGGTAAAATATGGTGTTGCTGCTGGTGATGTTGAAAGGGGCGGAAGGGTTTAGCTGGAGGCCGTTGGAGGGGAGATCGGCTGCGACGCAGGTGTTTGGGACAAACTGTGAGGGCGCGATCACCAATCGTTGATTCGATTGGGAAATGGAGGTGATTGGGTAGGTATTGTTGGCGGATTCGAAGAGGAGATTGCCGCCGGTGCACCTGATTTTGTAGGACTGGTCGCCGCAGGTAGGGGCGGTGCTGAGGGGGTAGGGGACGGGGGTGGAGCCGCACGGGGGACAGGGTGGGAGGGAGAATGTGCAGACGGCGCATGATAGCAGCGCCGCCGCGAGGAGGAGGAGGTGGCCAGCCATGACTGTGGAGTGGACCGGAGCTGGTGGTTTGATTTGTATAGCTGTGATGTGAAGGGAGCGAGGGATTTTATAAATAAGGCCGTGTTCCATTTCTTTTTTTATTTGTTTTTCTTTAGTTTAACGTCAATTGGATTATTTTTGGTCAAACGTTTGAAATTTTAGAGATTGGCATATCGCATATGACGATTGGGTAGGTTTAGGTTGGAATGATAGTAATCGAATAAAAGAATTGAGAAGGTGTGCTTATTTTTTTTTTATTTAAAAGAAGAGTTGATTTTGGGCAACACTGTCTCATGGTAAGAAAAAATATAATTTAAGTATGGTGTTTTGACACATTAGAAGAGATGAAATATTAATTTATGAATTATCTATTCATAAGATTGTCTTACACAAAATTTTACTTTTTAAAGTGAAATAATAGTTCTCGAGTTCTTTTACTCCCTCTCAATATTGGTTTATTTTTGGGTTTTCACTTAACATGACGACAATACCATGATAGCATTGTCTGTCTGTCTCTCTCTCAAATCAGATCTACTGATTTCTTTTGCTTAATTGAAAATATTATTTCGTATTTTTTTTAGTTTTATGTCAATTCACGACTTTTGTTTCCATCCCATGTTTTATTATTGTTGTTCCATTCGCTATTCCTGTGGATCTGTGATAATCTGTTTTATTTATTTTCTCTCTCCTATATTGAGAGTTGTTTATTCTCTCTTTTGAGTTAAGAGTCCTTTTGTTTTTCTTCTATTTGTCTTATAAAGTCGAATACTTGTTGGTGTCAAAACTTGACAACGAGGACAATTGGTTGAATAGTGTGGAAAATGGATTGTGAATGCAACATCTGTAGTTTCAGTGGTGAAAATTATGATCTACTCTTTTTAAGGCACACAAAAGAATGAGGAAATCAGATATACATAATAATTTCTCGCCTGCAAAGATTTGTAACGTTATATTACAATAATATTACTATTACGAGATTCAACTTGTTCATAAAATGTCAATGGTTTGTTACGTCGTTTGGATCTTTATTTGAACGTTCTTCTCGGTAACTCTTGTTATTACATGTTTGAAGCTGTAAAGCTCTTCTAATTTTAAAAAATGCAAACTAAAACTTGTATTAGTTCTAATATTTCACCTTGAGAATATGGGAAATGACCATATGCATTTATTATCAAACATGAGTTTTTTTTTTCTTTTTGCTTTTTATCCATTTTTTAACACTTAATATTTTAAACTTCACAAACTAAAAACTAGTTCATAGTATGAAATTAATATCATTACATGCGTCTATTGATACTTTTATATGTATCACTGCTATAGTTACACTTAGAAACTAATATCACAATATTAAATATTTCAGTGAATGCATGTAATGATATCAGTTTCATACTATGAACAGGTTTTATAGTAGAATGACTCTTTAAACTTAACAGTTATAATACTATGTTTTTTCATATTATATATAAATAATCATTTAAATAGTAATAAAACTTGTTAAAAGTTCTAGACAGTAATATGATACCCCAGACATGATTCTCGATATTATTAATTAAGTATTTAATACTTTAAATTTTTCCAAACAATTTCATAGTAAACATTATTATGATTCATATTCATATAATTTTTTTTTTTTAGTGTTACTTATAATGTTCAGAAATATTCCTGTCAAAAAAAATATATATATATATAATGTTCAGAAATATTTATAATTGAGAAAACATATTTATATACTACTACTATTCTCTGTGCAAAATGAATATGAATACGGAAAAGTACGCTGAAGTCAACTTGAGATCAGTTGTCAAACATGTCGAATGTGGGAAGTAAAGTCGATGTTTTCTGGAAGGATGATCACTTTTTATCTACAACAATTAGCTATTTAAAAATAAAAAAAAAAAAATAAAAAAATCAAGATATCGTTTTTTTGGTACTGTGGTGTAATCCATAATGTATATAGTTGTCCCCCAAATTATTAATTCTCATACCATTTACTGAAATACACATACTTTCACACTATAATAGATATAACAATTACTTCGATTTTTCTAATATTCTTATAACATCTCAATAATATCATATCATACCCAATTCCTTAAAAGATATGTAAAAAAAAAAAAATGAATTAATTTAACACCTCATCACAAGCTTGGACTTATAGATAAGACGGAATTCTTTCACGATCTCTGTAAGTTAGAGAGATGAAATTCTTTCATAATACATTCACTTTTTATCAAATTTTAAAACTTGGGATCCAGTCAAACCCATAAATGGTTCTTGAGCCTATAGAATTGTGCTAAATATATACTCCCTCCGTCCCGGTCTAAACGTCTCATTTCTTTTGGTTGAATGGTTTAAGAAAGTATATTTGTTTATTAATATATGGTGGAAAAATAATGAATAGTGTTGAAAAGTAATGAATAGTGTTTAATAAAGTAATGAATAGTGTTGAAAAGTGGATTGAATGAATGACATTTTTTGTAATATTGTGTGAATTTGAAGGTTAAAGTTTATATGTAGTAGAGTGTTGTTTTTTCCATTTATAGAATGAGACACTTAGTGTGGAACAACCAAAAAAGGAAAATGGGACACTTAGAGTGGGACGGAGGGAGTATATTTTTATTTCTTTTGTGTTTATGTAGTTTATAATCTTTCTCAAATAAGTTTTATGTGTCGTTTCATGTATTTAAATTCATGAAATAAAATTTCAATATAAAATGAGCAATCCATCGCATGGAGAACATTTTCAAGTGAAGATTATTAATTGTAAAACCCTAAACCCTAAATCCTAAACCCTATTTTCAAGAAAAAGAAATAATTGTGATTTTTTTTAAGAACGAAAAAGTTCTTTAAAATGATACTTGTAGAAATTAAAATTTGTATATCATGCACTTTTGTAAACTCATCAAAGGAGAAAAAAAATAATAATTGGTGTTAAACAATATTTGGGAGTGGTTGATTTGGTTAATTTGAAAATCAAGGAATACCGCCATCTATTAGAATATACAAACAATTAAAAATCAAATTATGACAAATCTTAAAAAAGTAGAGTTTGGAACGGAAACAGTGCATGGTTCAGTGATTGGGCCAGGAGTTTACATTGTTTCTTGAAATGATCACAGAATTTTAATATGTGATCCCAAAACTGATGTAATTGGTTGTTTATACCCTTTTGTGTTTGGAAAAGCAATAAAATTTCTCCTGCTGATTAAAAAAACCGAAATATACTAATTAATTACTGGTATTGTGTTCTAAAACTACAATTATTCATTCACATGCGCAATGTTAATTTTACGAAATATGTGATTCTATCCCAAACTACAAATAGCTTACTTGAAAAATATGTGATTCTATTTTTTCATAGAGAACAAATTGATTGTAAGAAAATATCGTTAATGATCAAAATTTAAAGTATTGTGGTTGGTGGATTTTTTTTATTACTATTTAAAATGATATTACATTTATTTTGTTCAATGTCATTCGAATATAATATGATCCAAAATATATAGGCATCACAACTATTATTATTGCTTTTAAAAAAAACTGTATAGTTTTAAGAGCCAATACTATTATTTGTAAAAGGATCTCATTTGACTGTGCGCGGAGTTTAATGCGAGAGTTGAATTTTAGTATTCAAATGAATAAAGTAGTATTGAGAATGATTAATAGTGAATAAAGTAGTATAGGAATGGTGAATGGTGAATAAAATATTATTTAAATGAATAAAGTAGTTTCTATTTTAGGAATGAGAAAACAAAATTGGGACGAGCCTTTTTGACAAATGAGAAATCAAAACTGAAATGTAGGGAGTATTATTGATTAGTGATATATAATACTTAATCTTCTGTGAAGCTTGTTTATAGTATGAAACATATATGATTAGATGTATTCGTTGATGTTATTAAATACATTTATTGATATCATAACAATTTACACTGTAGTTTCAGTTTACAAGTCTTATGGTATCAGTAAATACATCTAATGACATTAATTTAATACTATGAAATTAACTTCTTTATTCATAAAATTTATGCTCAAATATATAATATTAAACTAATTAATAGCACTATATTTTACACATCCACCAAAAACAAATTTTCACAACAAATGATTCGTTCTAAAACTATATATAAACCGAGCTGTCACATCAGCTAATATATAATGTTAAAACTCTATAATTGAACACGTTTAGACGAAAATTGTAATAGGATGCATGAGTGACTTTTTGGATAAAACATCTCTCTTTGAATCTAAAAATTAAACATCGTTCTTTAAAAAAAAAAAAAAAAAAAAAAAAAAAAAATTAAACATCGTTTAGGTATATTTTATTTTAAATAAAATATAATAAAACATAGTTTTTGAATAATAATAAAAATCAGATATGAAAATGAAAGCAAACAGCTGAGCTATTAATCCTATTCCTACCATGACCTTTGCAAGTGGGTGCCCAATCCATAGCTTACCAAATGCCAGATATTCTAGAATAAAATAACAAATGATAATTGACCAAACAGCCATTGACTTCTGTTCATACTGCCCACAAAGTCTTCCTTTTTTCACGTACAATATTATTTTTATTTCATGGTGTTTATGACCTTATCTCCACTTGACAATCTAATAATTAATGCAGATTATCTTCCGTCAATGGAGAAAATTCAAAATTTCTGTCTTTTAATATTATTATTGCACCACACTCCATTCATTTCAATCCCTTTGAAGCAACTTTTACTAGTGATGAGGGAGATTCGTGTATGTACGAGAGATTCACTCGAGAGAAAGGTGAACGGAGAGAATCACGCGGTATATAATATAATAAAGTTAAGAGAGCTCTTTGTTGGGATGTCTTGAAAACTAAGGTGAAATTGATCGAGTATAGAAAATTTGATTTTTTTTTTAGAGATTATTTGAGAACCAAATTATTTTAGACATTTTTTCTTGAAACATAAGGTATTGCATTCTAGAGATTTTTACTTGGGGGTTAAGTTATTGTCTTGTTTGAGCAGTGTAGTTTTTAGTATAAATAATCGGCATTGTCCTAAATTTATTATGTATTCTATAATTGTTCATATCAACATATATACGAGTCTCTCTCTTTAGTCCATGGACGTAGTTAATACAATGCTAGTGAACCATGTAAATTGTTGTCGTGTATTTTCTCAAATTAATGCATCTTTCTTGTGTCCCGTTTTAATAAACTGGTATATATAACACGGTTAGGGTTTCCGCAATATGGTGAGAAAGTTGTCTGGAGTAAACGCAATAATCAACAAATTCATAGGGAAAATAATTACAATTTATGGTCAATCTAGAGGAGAAGGTGCACTCGTTGATCACTTTGTGTCTCACAGATACAAAGCTATTCAACCAAAGCCTTTTAAAGATTCAACTACTAAAGCTCACGATATGAAGCTAAGTATGCAAACAAGTGGGTCGGAGAGCCGCCAGCTCAAGAGTTCTATAGATTCAAGGATAAGCAAGAGGCAAATCCTTCACTAAAGCTCCAAATAAAGAATCTATGATGATATCCTACGGTCGTAAGTTCCGTAGAAATGAAACCGATACGAGTGAACAAGACAATGCGCCACAACGAGCAACTTTAAGAGGGATGCGACAAAAATAATACCCTTTCCTAGACTCTGATGTCCCGACATATTTGACGAATTGCTCAAAGCATAGCTAGTCAAACTGCCAGAAGTAAGACGACCGGATGAAGCGGGGCGAATAGATTACCCCAGATATTACAAATATCATCGATTAGTTAGACATCCAATTCACGATTGCATAAGGTCATGCACCTAGCCGAGCAAGGGAAGATTCTTCTAGAGGAAGGTGGAACAACCACAAATGTTCTCGCTAAGGAAAATAACGATGTTTCATGCCAAGTGATTGATGATAAAAATAACGACTATTTTGCGATCGTAACTTTCACGGATGAGGACTTACTGGCTTGATTCGCAATCCCATAATTGACTATTATTTATAAACGAGCATTACTTAACAACAGAAGGTGAATTGAATTCTAATTGATAGAGGTTCGGGAGTGAACATCTTACCTTTAAAGACGTTGAAGAAGTCGGGGATAGTAACGAATGAGTTTGCAAACAACCGCTTGATGATCTAATGATTCAATCTTGAAGGATAAAGGGCTCTCGGCACGATAACACTATATCTCTTGATCAATGAGATGCCCTTAATTGTACTCCTCCACGTCATAAATGCAGGAACGTCATACAACATGCTCCTAGGACGTCCATGGTTGCACCAATATGGTGTAGTACCCTCAATATTACACCAATACTTCAAGTATCGCGGAAAACATCACAAAAATGGTGTTTGACAACGACAAACCCTTCACCGAAGCTGAATCATATTTTGCCGATGCAAAATACTTCATTAAAAGTACAACATTAACTAAGGATGAAGAGGCTCCGCCAAAAGAAATTGTGAATGGTGAGCGAAACGATTATAGTGAAAAAGGTTCACTTCCATCTCGCACCGATAAGGGCAAGCAATTTTGTGAAGACATTAGAACATTGGAAGAGTTGACTCTTCCTTCAACCAAGCTCGACTCAGTAAGACCTTCTTCACAACCACTCAAAGGATTCATTCATCTCATCCAAGGAGCTAGAACCAAGCATGAAGATGTATCGAAAGTTATAAGTATGGGGGCATATGGTCCTCAAACCTATAACTTGCTTGTTAAAGTCGGATATAGTCTGCAAGGAAACTCGAAATCAAAAGAGATTACCCTATGAAGCCCCTAAGCAATCAAGATTTGGATTTAATGCAACTCAAAGAATGTCGAGAAAGAGCATTTATGTTGCCAAGATCACTTGGATTGGCCTAGAGTATGTTCCATAAGATCCACTTTGCATTGTGATCAAGAGAACAAACACCAAATATATCACCGAAGAAAAAGCCTCGTTGATGGATGATGTTTTTGATGAAGATGTGAAGAAAGAGGAACGAGTTTCTATCTTCGAAAGATTGGGACCACTTGCTGAAAATGATCTTAAAAAGTTTGAAAATACCTTCGAAAGATTGAGACCGCTTAAAAGAAGTAATCATTGAAAGCTAGGAACCGTCTTTGAAAGATTGAGGCCACTTAAGACAAGTTGTCACAGGAAGTTGGAAATCACTAAGTCATCAAGCTCCCAAAAACTTCGAAGCTTAGTTCCATCTCATATGAAGCGATGAACCACCTTAATCCCATCATATGGAGATGTCTTGATCGCAAAACTACAAACAATCGTCTACACTAAAGACGAAGAAGATGATAGTGAGAGTGTCACTTCGAAACTTCATCGATTCCCTCATCATCCAATAGCCAACACCTAGAGGCATGAAGGGGAGAACTTTACAAAGAAAAATTGTCTTAATGGTGAAGAATGGGAACATCATTGTTGTCGACGACTTGCAAACAGTTTAGATTAGAAGAAGAAAAGAATTAGAGGAATCATTAAAGATTGCACCTGAATAATCGCTTGATTCAGATATTATCTTGGTAATTCTTTTCTCACGTTTAATAATATTTTAAATACGAAAATTTTGGTTGTTGCAATAAGACTTTATATAGCTTGTAATTAATTAATACTCCCTCCGTCCCAGTTTTGTTTTCCCATTTGCCAAAAAAGTTCGTCTCAATTTTATTTTCTCATCCTTAAAATGGAAACTACTTTATTCTTTTAAATAATACTTCATTCACCATTCACTATTCTCAATACTACTTTATTCATTTAAATACTACATCATTCATCATTCATCATTCATCATTCTCAATACTACTTTATTCATTTAAACACTAAAATTCAACTCTCGCATTAAACTCCGTGCGTGCACAGTCAAATGGAAAAACAAATTTGAGACGGATGGAGTATAATTTAAGATTGATATTATTAAACTCGTTTAAGCAATGAACCAACAAATTTTTTTTGATAATTAAGTTCGAGCTCAGCTTAATAATAAACAGATCAAGCTCAAACACTATAAGTTGGACTCACTAACATCCATTTTCACCACAACGACAACATTCTATGGAAGTAGACAAGCATCAAGAAGAATGTACAATGGACGCCACAGCAAAGGCATTCATGGCCCCCAACAATTGACTACATGCATGTAGTATACGGGCTACTGTAGTTGCATATACATATCGCACAGGCGTGTGTTAATGCCAATAATTTAGTTACCTCTAACCTAACAAAATTGTGTTGGTGCTACACGTCGTTCAAGTTGGCGATTCAGCTAGCAAAAGAGTGTGCCACCACCCGCACGCCACGTTTCTCGCTACATATCCGTCCATTGAAACTTCACAGGGGGTATTCCGGTCAATTACATCACCCAAACCCAGCTGCCTCATCAAAAACTCATCATCATCAATTCAATGTAAGAAGACATGTATGTGTGCATGTGTGTGTTTACACATTATGCATATATATCAATGTAAGCAAGTTTCAGGATGTATGTATGACATTACCTGGCCATACTTATTCCATCCCCAGCAAAATGTTTTTCCTTCCCCTTTATGAAAGAAAATCGAAGTAGTTAGTTTATGGAAAGGCTCATCACTAAGGATTGAACTGAATCTTCATACCAAAAATAAGCAAATTAGGAAACAACTACACAAACTTGAATATTTCGAGTGCCAATTATCTCTTATTCATTGCTTTTAGATGATCGCTTGGTAAAGTAGGCACGTATAATTTTAATAACAATTTTTTTTTCCTGATTTCACACTTTTAATTAACAATACTTTACAATTACAGCTCATGACTTCAACTAAAAACTTGAAACAAGAAATGTATGCAATGTTTCTAGAGAAATTTTCAAACCTTTAACAGCAATTCATTTTGTATTTCACAAAGATTGGTAGATTGGCATACCTGTGACAACTGCACTGTGTCGAGCTCCACATGACACAGCTTTTACATGAACATTTTCCAGGCTCGGAGCATCAAGAAGTCGAGGCAAGGTCTGTTAGAAATTAACCAAAAACGATTATGCTATTAGAATTTGTTACTTATGTTTGAATCTTGCAGTCCTCATTCCGAAAAAGATAGTTGTAGCATATACCTCAGCTTGATCAGCACCAGTTCCTAACTGACCAAACTGATTTCCCCCAAAAGCATAAACATCACCATCAGCGGAAATGCAGACGGTATGCCAAAGTCCAGCTGCTACACCGTCTATCTTGACACCAAGTAAAGGAGATACACAAGTAGGACTTAGCTCGTCATCTGTACTCCCTTGACCACACTACATCAAATAAGAGGAAAACCTTTTTTTCTTTAACAATTGCTTCTCACTCAGTTCAATAGAAGAAACTACGACTGTCAAACAACCATATAACAATATATGAATTGAATTCATATGAACTGATGGAGACACTTAAACAAACAATGACTATCATAGATTTATTACTCTGACCTGGCATAATCTATAAATAGTATTTCTGACCAGGACAAAAATAACTAGTTCATGGAGGGAGTGGAAGAAGAATATTGGTTTCTCATTACAAAAATCACTGTATGAAACCAAACTTCATCCCCGTGTTGAAAATTGTAAAAGAACTAATTTTTAAGTGAATGCAGAAGATTTTGATGGAGGTGTAACCTTCTAAATTCTCAAGAAGATATGAGATAAATGAATTGAGGAACTGAATTACTTAAGGAACTGACGAAATTGATATTGATTCATTTATTAAAACAGAGATTTGACACAAATATAGTAACTTAATGGACTTCCATAGGATGCGGTTCAACAATCCAGGTTCTTCAATGATTACTACACACTAAAAGACATGGAAATGTACCATTGGTAAGACCAAGTAGAAAATGCTGAAACACTCACCTGTCCATATAATCCCCAACCAAAAGTTAGTACTGCACCAGCATCTGTTTGAAACAAAAACATATATTAAGACAACTGTGTTTGCATTTACATATCTTAAAACTGTTTTTAAAGAGGTTCTCGAAAATGCATCATGAAATTGACTAAAAATGTCAGTGAAGATAGAAATTAGATCTTCAAAGCAGCTGAATGAAAGAGGAAAGAATTAAGTAATTAAATCACCTGTAATGACTGCACTATGTCTGCCTCCACATGCAATTGCTTTTACATAACTTCCAGGAACTCTATATCCCTGACCTTCTGAACCTATGTTTCCACGAGAAAGGGCCATAGAGCGATCCTTGCTGAAAGATGAATCAATGCAGGGTATAGGATGAGGAGAGGACACCATTCTAATTCGTGATCCCAGGCCCAGCTGTCCCTCACCTCCGTAGCCCCAACCCCAGACCTGCCCAACATCTGTATTGGCCAAAAAAATGAGGGGAAATTTACAAGATTGCTGCTCATAAAGCACGAATTGCAGCTAAATAAACAAACAATAATTACCTGACAATGCTAAGGTATGTCGACCACCAGCAGCAACAGATGCAATCCTTACACTTGGATTAAGTGCCACCAAACAAGGGAATGCCGAGAGAGTTTCTTCACTAGAGCTTTCAGCTGAATGCCTAGCTGGTGATACACGCCTCCTTTTAGAAGTCTCATCACCACCTGATCCTGACCCAGCACTGGATCTTGATCCATGAGAACGGGGGCTTACTGTAATGGAGTTACTCATCAAGATGTTAGTCTGTGTAACTTGAATATGAGACTTTGTATATCACTGGCCTTGAGATCAGACAGCAATACCTTGCTCTGTCAACAATAAGTTCTGCTTCTCAAAGGCTTCCTTTTCCATGCTTGAACCTGTTGAAGGATCCCCTATGATCTTTCCAGAAGGAATGCATTCTTTCCATCCCCAAGTGTAAACTTCCCCACCCACTGCATTTAACCATTTAAGCTTGAATTACTTCATAAAAAATCAAATATATGATCAATATGTGCCAAACTCACAGAATGGACTGTTTCCTTTAACACAGAGGAAGATATCCATATATTGACTGGTATGCTTTTGCATCTGTCGACTTAAAATATCAAAGCTTTTTCTAGGTGTGCCAGTTATGAGTTAACCAAGTTGTTCATAGTTTAGTTAAACTGGAGCCCTACTTCATAAGTGCTTTTGTATGAAGAAGAGAAAGAGAATCATAGATGAAATAGTTATCTTACAGTTGCATTCTTAGTGGAATAAAAAACTAGATATTATCTGCAAAGTGGATGTTGTACCTGTTACAGATACACAATGCGCCCAACCAGCAGCAGCTTTTGCTATTATGGCCTCAGAGGGAAGTGGAAAAGGCTCTGGCATTTCCTTAACAATATCAGTGAAAAAAGTGTGTTATAGCAAATGTTAATTGAAGCTGGTTTGCTAGTAAGAAAATTGTGCCACAGTCCATTACCCCATGCTTCCCAGATGTCACATAGCTTTGACCTAAGTCATCTGTCGATCCCCATGTAATGAGCTTCCCAGACTCTGGCAATAGCAGAATACAACTTTGCTTACTAAAGCACAATAAATCAAGTATTTGTATTTATCATTCTTAAATGAATTCCAGAATAAAACATACATCCCCTGGTTTCATCTTTCCCACACCTATCCAAACAAAAGACTTAGCTCAAGAAGCAAATTAAATATTTGAGAATGTTGTTCCAAGGTTCAAAACTCCACCTATATAGAAGAATCATAGTGTGCGTTTTCAAAATTTACTGTCAAATATCCAAATCTTTATTCCTTGGTAATGAAGGCAAATTCAATGACTATTCATATTGCACAATTTTGTCGAGCAATTGTGTAAGAGTTCCATCCTATAACTATAAATGGTTGCCTCTTCACTATTCAAAAATACAAGTCAAGAAGTTGAGAAAAAAATAATATCAATGTGGAATCCTCTCAGTCATTTGATGGTTTTAAAGCTGATTCAATGACGTTTACTTGTTGTCCATCAATAATAACATTTAATTCGAGAATAAGGTGCTAAGCCCCTCAAATTAATGTTATTGATCAATTTGAGAATAAGGCACTAAGCCCCTCGACTTGACATTATCAAAAGCCAAGTTAACTTCAAGTAAGATCAAAGATACAAGGAAAAAGCAGTGAATTCCTGTTCTTTGTGCAATATGAAATTTCAAAAAGTGAAGTTTTGATTCGATTTTTCAATTTGCAAGATATTAGTACACTTAAATTTCACCCGATAAAAAAAAAAGTAACACTTAAATTTCAAAGTAACCATGATATGCCATATAGGCATAAATTCAATTGCAAGTTGTTTCAAACAAAATTCTTGCAGAATAGCAGAAAAGCCAAAAAAAAAAAAAAAAGGTTCTTGATTAAAATTAACTGAGCAAGTCATTTTTCAGGGAAAAAGACGAAGAGATAAAAAGAGAAAATGAAGAATCGGGGTAACACAGAAACAGAAAGCGAGTCAAAGTTAATGACACTTAAAACAAACAGAAGATCAATAGATCATACGATACACCACCGAACAAATGGAAAACATCAATCGACCAAAAATAACGAAAAAAATGTAAAATTAACCAAGCTTCGGAAATTTGAATGCCGCGAATTCCCGACCACACAATTAGAAAGAAAAATTGCGGGCACTGAAAACTTAAGCTCGAAATTACCCGAAATAGCCATGGCGAAACCACAGCCGCCGCCGCAAACATCCTTCCACGCATTTCCACAACCGTGCGATGGCCGCACTACCACAGGAGATAAAATCGGTGTTCTCTGCGGCAATGCTCCGGGCAGATATCCCCACATGAACACCAACTTCTCCTCCATTTTCATACCTTCTTCACATCCTTCCCCATCCACATTCATTCCTTTAAACCTTCCACAGAAAGGAAAAATTCAGCAGCAGAGATCAAAGTTTCCTCGCGCTTACTTCAAATCAATTCTGGTTGTACTTCCGGTCAATTGAGTGAGAAAAGTGACCTAAAGCAATAAAAAGGGGGCGTATCAATTTCGAGCGAGTAGTGGTGACACGTCGGACGATCGCGTGGCCTACGTGACACGTGGTGGATCGTGAGCCGCGAGATGCGACAGTGATTCTGGACCAGAAATGAGAGGAAGTTTCTGGAAGTTGTGAAGAATTTCCCGCCTCCCAACTGCTGTGGTGGTTAACGCGTCTCCACGAGATGGCGCCACGCGTCCCTCTGATTCAATCATTAGAGATTGACACGTGACGCATGCGTGTTGGGTGGGAGATTTTTTAATGTCTTTGTGCCGACGTGTGCCTTTGGAGGACACGTATCTGCCAGAAGAGTGGGTTTGGGTACAAATGTTAATGGATTAGTTTATAGGGCCTCAAACCAAATGGGCCAAATACTAATATTGAAAAATATTATCAATTGTTCATTTATTTTTTGATATTTATTTATTAATATTTAGAGTGATAAAATTATTTTTTAGTGGTATTGTGATGAATAAAATAAAATAAAGTTGTTTTCTTGTAGAATTTTGATAAATAAAAATTAATTATTTATAGAAATGAACAATTGAGATTAAGACGAACCCTTAAGGCAAGGGACAAAGTATTATTATTCTTTTAGGCAAAGTATTGTGTAAGTGATATTCACAGTAACTACTACCGCGAACAATAATTCACTAATACATTTAGTGAAAGCTACTAATACTCCCTCAACTAATACTTTTAGAGAAAATAACTAATGTCATTTGAAATTGATATCTTTAGTGCAATTAACTAATATCTTTCAAACAAGTTTCACTGTAATTATCATTCACATAATTTTTTTTTTAAATTAATATGTTGATGGGCGAACAACTTTGCATTTAATTAACGAAAGATTATCATTAAACCTGACAAACATGATAATGAATGGAAAAAGCCAACAGCCTTGTAGCAGAGCTAGCAGATTCGTAGGGCGAACAGCGTTGTAGAAAAGCACTAATGCGGCAAGCAGAATTGTGGCGATTAACCTTGCAAAGAACAGCTGTGCCAGCGGCTCAAGCCAAAGTCAATATGGGCGAACAGGGACGTAATGTAGCGAGCAACATTGTAAAATGATCCCAAGCGAGGAACGAACAGTTCAGAACACAAAGGACCATGACATCTAATGAAGACGTACAAGCGAGCAGCCGGTCACCGTCGAGAGCATCTCAGAAGTGCCAAAGACCAAGTACAACATGGGGAATTCCAAGAGTCACTAGCTTAGATATGGTCCAAGTGTCCTAACACTTGGCACCCATCCAATGAGTAATAGTGTAGATGTTGTACAAGTGTCCTAACACTTGGCAAAGATCCAATGGCTAAGCCATCAAGATGGTGACACATGGCCACTTTGTATGTCTATAAATACTCCCTTCTTGTACATGAAAAAGGGGGGAACAATTTCAATACAAGTCCAAACTCTTGTCAAATTATTTCTTGAGCTTTACTTAGCCAAAATTCTATGATCTTGATTCTTGTTTGGTGATCTTCATTAAATGAAAAACAGCCACTAATCTTCTTAGTTAGAAAAGGTCATCAACAATTGGCGCTAGAAGGAGGGTACGAACCTCCGATTGTAGAAAAATTCGAAGAAAGGTTGAAGACTACCACCGGAATCTGCATAATTTCGCCGGAATCCGGGGAGAGGCTGCCGGAAAACAAAAGTGCATATTCTTAGGACAAAGATTTACAACACTTTAAGGATTTTAATGCATGTGTGCATGAACTAGGGTTTTCAAACCTTTACAATCACACACAAGGCTAGTAATCCTTGGAAAAGGTGTCTGTAAGAACAAGATTACTTCATCCATTTGCTTATTTACCCACATTTCGATAGCCAAGATGGTTAGATCGCAAGAAGAACGACATTCAAGTATATCTCCAAGTCGTAGACCAAGAACTAGGGTTTCTTCCACCGAAGGACATGCACGGACAGTGAGAGCAACTTCGCAGAGGAATATACAAGTCACTATTGACACGATTCCACCAGAAGTTGAAGCTCTTGCTCAAAATCCCGAAGAGCTAGCAAAAACCATTGCTGTTCTTCAATCCTTGCAAAATCGACATATAGCAGGACCGTCAAGAGCACCTGTGACGACCAGACGAACAGGCGAGCAGGAGCGTACTGGCGAACAAAGGAGTAAAATGAGAGAAGATGCACGTCGGGACGAGGCCGACAGCGAGGAAGTTTGTAGAAATAAAGGAAAAGCTCCATTGAGCGAACGTCTAGGAAGCAGAGGAGAATCATCACCAAGTCGAGCAGATGAGTCAAGCAAAAGTACTTCCCGAACAAGTGCTTTGGAGAGATTAGGAGCAAGGAATGTAAATAGGAGGGAACCATCACGAAGGCATGAGGAGCGATCACACCATCCTGCTCGCCCATCAGTGCATGACCGAATCCGGAGGTCAGCTTTTGGCCGACTAGGGCCGAATGGAGCTAGCAACGCTGCTAGGAAGACAACTCAGGAGAAACGTCCCGTTGGCAAGGGACTGCATCGTGAAGAGGTCACTGAACCCAATCACGATGAACAGCCTTCCAACGGGAGGACTCCCCCAAACGAGTTGCAGGAAATGAGAAAGGCAATCGAAGAATTGCAGAGACAGTTGGAATCTCAGAGAGGTGTCGGATCAACCGTTCTCCCATCTTTACCATTATCTCCGTCTATCCTCAGTGCACCGATCCAGAAGAAGATACAGTTTCCAGCCATCAGCTTGTATGAGGGAACGTCAGACCCTCGAATTCATGTGACGAAATATTCGGATTTCATGATCTCAATGGGGGCAACCGACGCCACACAATGCCGAAATTTTCCACTCACCCTTGGAGATGGCCCGCATAGATGGTTCTCAGCATTAGCCCCTGGCTCCATCAGCTCGTTTGCCCAACTAAGCAAAGAGTTTCTGTCCCACTTCTCAACTGCCGGGTCCTACTTGACCCACAGACACCGTCTGGCAGATATTAGGCAGGGAGACGAGGAGTCTGACAAGCAATTCCTGGAGAGATTTGATAAAGTCTTGCTGGAGGGCGAAATGGTGAGTGAGGACACAAAGATAGTAGCTGTGATGGCTGGGTTAAAGAAAGGAACTGATTTGTGGAAGGAAATGCATCTGACTTGCCCGAAAACATACGCAGAATTCAGACACAAAGCAGGAATCCATGTGTCAATGCAGGAGGCCCTACATAGAGAGATGGGAGACAAAACTGATCCGAAGAAGTCTAACAAGAAGTCGGGAGGAAGTGATTACAAAGCTCCGAAGAACATGAAGTCATTCAATGATGGAGCTGAGTTGAAAGAAAAGTTGAGTCAAGTCCTTACTATGTCCGTGGATGTTGTGTACAACAACGTTAAGGATAGGGAAATGTTGTCAGAGCCGCGGAAGATAAGGCAAGAGAGAGGTAAGCTGAACCCGAACAAATACTGTGCTTATCATCAGAACATCGGCCACTTCACGAGCGAGTGCCGAGATCTATTGAAGCAGTTGTGGAGGTTCTATGAGGAAGGGAAGTTGTCCGAATTCGTGAAAAGGGAACCAGGTAAAAGACCAAGGGCGCCAGTGCAATCCAGTTCGGATGACGAAGATAGTGATGACCAACCAAGCAAAGTTGGTAAGAGGGGAAGGAAGGTCCCAGCAGCCCCAGCAAGGCATATCCCGGAAATCCTAATGCTGGAACCCACTGGGCCAGTAGGTGGTTGTTCTGATGGGAGGCCACCTATGTCGAAAAGAAAGAGGAAGGCAGAGCTGAGAGCAGTAGATCAAGTAATGGAAGTGGGTGTAAATCCATCGACCAAACGAACAGGGGACCTGACCTTCTCAGAGAAAGACTTAGACGGGATACTTACTCCCCATAACGACTCATTGGTCATTTGCGCCAATATTATGGGGACAAAAGTGCATCGTCTACTTGTCGACACTGGTTCCTACACGAATATCCTGTTCAAGAGCACGGTGGACCAGTTAGGAGATTGCGCTGAGTACATCAAAGACTGCGATCACAAGATTGTAGGATTCGGGAATGCTGTGACCACCCCGCTAGGAATAGTTACGTTGGCAGTTGAACTTGTATCAATCGAGGACCCGGAGAGGAAAATGAATAGAATGGTAGACTTCCTGGTTGTAGACCAACAGTCCACCTATAACGGGTTCCTCGGTCGTCCTTTCTTGCATGAATTTAAAGCAGCTGTTTCAACGTACTATTATTGTTTAAAATTTCCAACAAAGAAGGGTGTAGGTACAGTCAAAGGAGACCAAAGGAAAGCTCGTGCGTGTCTATTGCAAATACAGTTGCAAGATCACCAAGTCAACATGGTGGACAGGTACTCAGACAAGGACGGAGATGATAGCGAGGCCATGACTTCCGTTGATACTGAAATAATGGAAGTCGACGAGCAGCCACGCAGCGACGAGCAACTATGCGCAGACGAACAGCTGCGCATCGGCGAACAGATGTGCGAAGGCACACGGTTGGACGAGGACGAGCAGGAATGCGAAGACGAACAGCTTGCTCAAACAGGAGGAACAGAAGCTGCTACTACTAGCAACGAGGAAGAACAAACAAGGGCAATGAACGTTGATGCAGAGGACATAGAGCCACGACTGGGGGCAGAACCGATGGCGATCGAAGATGAGCCAAAGACAGAAGGGCCCATTATTGACCCCAGATGGAAAGGCCAGAAACGAAGGGCTACCCCAGTCGAAGAGTTGGAAACTGTAAAAGTCGACCCGAACCAAGAGGGCTTAGAACTCTTCATAGGGTCCGAGCTACCAGAGCCGTACAGGACCAACATGATTGAGTTTCTTAAAGCAAACCTCGATGTGTTCGCATGGTCGCATGCAGACATGGTGGGCATCAGCCCCGAACATGCCTGTCACAGACTCAACATCGACCCGGGGAAGAAGCCAGTCCATCAGAAGAGGAGAAAATTTGGACCCGACAAATACGAGGCGCTCGACGTGGAGGTTAAAAAGTTGCTAGATAACGACTTAATCAAACAAGCGTTATGCCCGCAATGGGTGGCAAATCCAGTATTGGTCAGGAAAGCGACTGGAGCATGGAGACTCTGCATCGATTTCACAGATCTTAACGCCGCTTGCCCAAAAGACAACTTCCCATTGCCTCACATTGACCAGCTAGTTGATAGCACCGCCGGACATGAGCTGCTAACGTTCATGGATGCATTCGCAGGATATCACCAAATTGCGATGCATCCCGATGATCAAGAGCACACAACGTTCTACACCAACAAAAACTTGCTATGCTGGAAGAGAATGCCATTCGGGCTAATCAACGCTGGAGCTACATATCAGAGGCTGGTTAACAAGATGTTTGATGATCACATCGGGAAGACGATGGAAGTATATGTGGACGACATTGTTGTCAAAAGCTCAAAAAAGGAAGATCACTTACAGCACCTGGCTCAAACATTTGAGATACTTCGGACCTACAATATGAAGCTGAATCCTAAGAAAAGCAGTTTCGGAGTCCATTCTGGGAAATTCTTGGGACATCTGGTTAGTCAGCGTGGAATTGAAGCAAATCCGGTGAAAGTGAAAGCAATCATGGAGATGCAACCACCCAGATCGGTTAAAGAGGTCCAACGACTAACCGGATGCCTAGCAGCTCTGAACAGGTTCGTTTCAAGATCTGGAGACAAGTGCAGACCGTTCTTCGAAGCAATCAAGAAGGGAAAATTTCAATGGACAGACGCCTGTCAGCAAGCGTTCGAGCAGCTGAAAGAGTATCTCAGTGACACGAAAATTCTTGCCAAGCCAATCCCAGGGGAGAAGTTATACTTGTACCTGGCAGCTTCAGAAGTAGCAATCAGCTCAGTGCTCGTTCGAGCAGAAGGAAAGTTCCACCTGCCCATCTACTATGTAAGTCAAGCTTTGCACGAAGCAGAACTCAGATATTCACCAACAGAAAAGCTAGCATATGCGCTGGTGATGAGCGTCAGAAAACTTCGTCCATATTTTTTCGACCACCAGGTGGAAGTGTTGACAACGTTCCCGCTCAAGCAAATATTGCACAGACCCGATGCAGCTGGCCGCCTCTTAAAATGGTCATTGGAAATCAGTCAATTCGGGATTTCATATACTCCTCGAACAGCGATCAAGGGGCAAGCCCTAGCAGACTTTATAGTCGAGCTGACTTTCCCCCAAGATCCAACGAGAGGATATAGTCATCCCTGGCACATGTATGTTGACGGTTCGTCAACTAATACAGCATCGGGAGCAGGTATAGTATTGATAAGCCCAGATAGGCAGGTTTTTACTTCAGCTGTCCGATTCGAGTTCATGGCGACGAACAACGAAGCAGAGTACGAGGCTGTGATCGTTGGGTTACGCCTAGCATTAGCAGTTGGAGTACGAAGGTTGCAAATCTTTGGAGATTCACAATTGATTGTCAACCAGGTCCGAGGAGAATATGAAGCAAGAGATGAAGACATGGCTTTGTATCAAAAGATTGTTGCTCATTTGGCCTCTTTGTTCGAACAAATATACATTGAACAAATACCAAGAGACAGTAATTCTCAAGCAGATGCATTAGCCAGGCTAGCAACCAGCACCGGACCAGCAGAATTGTCGGAAGTGACGCTAACAAAAATGTCCAAACCATCAACCGAAGATTACAAGATCTATCAGGTCAACGAAGATTTCGAAGAAGACGACTGGAGGATGCCGATCATTGAATATTTGCAAAATGATAAAAAACCAGACAACCCATTCGAAGCTAACAAGTTGGTTAAAAGAGCGGCAAGATACACCATAATGGACGGACAGCTGTACAAGAGAGGAATTTCGCTCCCACTTCTGAAATGTTTGCCTAGGGGGCAAGGACAAGCAGTACTGAAAGAGATCCATGAAGGTGTATGCGGAAATCATGCCGGAGGACGGGCTTTGGCACATAAAACAATAAGGCAAGGATATTACTGGCCAACTCTCCTTCAAGATGCAATCAAGATTGCCCGAACTTGTCATAGATGTCAATTGTTTGCCCCAAACATTCACAAACCCCCACATGAATTGATTTCAGTCAATAGTCCATGGCCGTTCGCGAAATGGGGAATTGACCTTATCGGGCCTTTTCCCCCAGGACAAGGAAACGTTCGATTCGCGGTGGTGGCTGTTGATTACTACACGAAGTGGGCGGAAGCAGAAGCACTCGGGCGGATCACACAGGAGAAAATGATCAACTTTATATGGAAAAACATTGTTTGTCGTTTCGGGGTACCTCAGGCGATAGTGACAGACAACGGAAAGCAGTTTGAGGGAAAAGAGATCAGAGATTTTTGCGAAAAATGGAGAATAAAGAAACATTTCTCGACACCATACCACCCCCAATCAAACGGTCAAGTGGAAGCAGTGAATAAAATAATCAAGCATATACTGAAGATTCGTTTGGTTGACAAGCAAGGAAAATGGTCAGAAGAGCTACCAGAGGTGTTGTGGGCATACCGAGTATCCCACAGAACAAGCACAGGCGAAACACCGTTCACAATTGCATTCGGGACAGAAGCAGTAATTCCGATTGAGTTAAAAGTCCCAACAAAACGAACAGCTGCGTTCGACGAAGAAACAAACAACTCCGCAATGGCAGCAGAGTTGGACTTGCTCGAAGAAAAAAGAATAACAGCAGAATTGAAAAATGCGATCTACAAAAGAAGAGCAGCAAAGTACTACAATTCTCAAGTAAGAGTAAGAGAATTCGAAATTGGGGACTTGGTACTTCGAAAAGTTTTAATACCACCAGGAGTATTCGGCCCGACTTGGGAGGGCCCATACAAGGTGACGAATAAGTGGCACAACGGCACATACGACCTTGAAGACATGGAAGGCAAGTCGTCCCAATACTCCTGGAATACAACTTTACTCAAGAAGTACTACCAATGAAGTCCTGTAAGTCTTAGAAAGTTTGTAAATAGATCCTTTGTAAATTTTTGAAATTTTTGCGCAAGTTTATAAGCGAGCAGATTTGCATTTATCTTACTAGGCGAGCAGAATTGCATTTATCTTTTGCCTTGCTGAATTTTAGTTTTTGAGCCTTAAGTCCAAATTACTTAGTTGCTCGCCCAAAAATTGACAAAATACAAGTCTGTTATAAGACGAACATAAAAGCTTATTAAAAGCAAAAATAAGGCTAAGTCCATAACGGACCAATAGCCCACATTAATGCAAGGCCAAGTCCACAAGCGACCAAAATGGCCCAAAACAACTAAAGGCCAAGTCCACAAGCGACCAAAATGGCCCAAAACAACTAAAGGTCAAGTTCTATAAGAACCAAATGACCAATTTAAAATTTAAGTGTTTACCTTAAGAAAAAAGGAACACTTAAACTGTCATGAGCAAAAAACAATAGGCGAGCAACTAAGTAAGACAAACAAAGAGGCGAGCAGTTAAGTAAAGACAAATGAAGAGGCATAAGCTTGTAGACGAACAAAAATCTTCATATCATTAGATCAAAAGTTTTACAATAGGAATGAGAGATACAGAAATGTTGTACATCCTATTGTAAGAAAAAACTAAAGTCTTTTAAGGAAGAGGTGGAGGAGGAGCATCTTCAGTTCTGGTCGCCGGCGCGCTCGGCTGCTCGCCCTGGGCACTTGTACCAGCCCCGTCTATAGGAGTCAATGGAAGCGAAGACAACCCTTCAAAAACCTCATCAGCGGCTGCCGCGTTGGTCGTCGCTGGAGCAGGGTCAGGCTGGCCGCCATAAGTGGGAGCAGCAATGTCGACTTCCTCGCCGAAGACTTCCAGAGGAAAGCCGAGGTCGGCCAAATCGGAGACGAACAAAGTCGAGCCAGGAGGAGGAGGATAATTTTTCACGTATTCAATAAAGTCCGCCTTCACCGCATCACGAATATCTTGATTGTGATCGTGGGCGAAGTGGACAGACCGTAAACATTCCGCAAAGGCACAGATGTACCCAAAGTTGGTCTTGTCCATCACTTCCTGCTCATGGACTTCGTATTCGATCAGATTCTGGCGCTCTTCCTCCAGCCTCTTGACATGCTCCTCGGCAGCGAGCAACCGAGCGGATAAGTCTGCTCGCTCCTTCTCAGCTCTCTCAGCTCTCAAGTCTGAGGACTTCACCTCCAGCAGCATCTTCTCAGCCTTCTCCAAGGCGTTCTTCTCGCCAGTTAACGAGGCCTCCATCTTCCTCTCCATCAAAGCCAGCATCTTAGCATGCTCGGCCTTGCATTCTTTGATGGCAGAGGCTCTTTCCTCGTCCATCCTCTCCACGCGACGGCCCAAATCGCGGTTTGTTCGCTCGAGCTCCATGACTTGGTCGAGCAGCATTTGGGACTGGACCAATTGATGGCTAGTATTGTAGGCCATCAGACGAACATTATCACTAGCAGATTGGCCAGTGACAAGGGTGTTCGCCGATTTTGTCCAAGCCCTTGAAACCATCTCGGCTGCTCGGCGAACGGGGGCATCAGGTATGTCGGAGAATGAAGGAGGTGCATTCTTCACCACTGAAAGATAGTGAAGAGTAGTCCCGCGGCCAGGATAAAGCGCTGGATTATACCTGAAACAGAAAGCACAGAAGTCAGTGGTCAAGCAACATTGCGCCAAGCGGCGAACAACAGACAAGGCGAAGACAATTGACTTACTCCTTGATTTTGACGGGGTCCCAACCTAGATAGGAGGTATCTTTGGGATTGTCCCCTTTCTTGGCCGCCACCAGGCCGGCGACCACTTGCCGTTCGTCCACCACTTCCAAAGAGGTGGACTTAGAGGTTGGAGACCGGGGAGCAGCACTGCTCGCCTCTACCATAGTCTTTGATCGCTTGGAGGCGCGATCATCACCGCGAGCGCCGCGAGCATCATCGTCCCGCGGCACTTTCTTTTTCTCCCTCTCCCGTTCCCTCTCCTTTTCCTTCCTCACATCTCGCGGAGAGGAAGTGATTTTGGCCGCAGGCTTGCGGCGACCAGCTCCGGTAGCTGGGCGACCAGTGGGGTTCTCCCCTGCCCGGAGGCGCATGATGGCAAGAGGAGGATCCATCTTCCTCCTTGAAGCGTCCGCCATTTGCTTAACTCGCCCGGTGAGCAAATAGTACGATTCGGGCACGGCCGGGATAGCAACAGTGACTTGTTGATCTAACAAGAAAAAGACGTTAGGCGAGCAAGAATGTTGGACGAGCAAAAATGTATGGCGAGCAAGAATAAAAAGTTACCTTCTGGGACGGCGGCTTGGGCTTCAAGATGGTGAGGACTCGTAATCAAACCAGCAAGTTTGCGACAATGAGCCTTCGAGAGATGGTGTATGTCGCGACTAGCAACGTCGCGAAGAGAAATGATGGCTAAGGTGAAGAGGAACTCGTCACTGATGTCGGGGTGCCCCCACTTCAAGTTCCTTGGACCTGCAAAACAACGAAAAGGATTAAAATTAGTCCTACTTATGAATTAGCAAGACAAAATTAGCCCTACGTTTGATTTTTCCAAAGCCTTCAGGCGACATGATGCGCGCCTGCCCGCCAGCAAATCCCTCAGTTGCTCGCCAATCTCCACCAATAAAGAAGAATTGGCAATGCCAACCCTTAATCTTATTGGGAACTCCCTCAACGAGTTTCAATCCGGTTTTCGCCTTGGCGTAATACCAACCAGCACCATCCTCGGAAATGGTCAAGGCGTAAAGGATCTCCGCGGTTGTTATCTTATTTTTGTAGCCCTCAAGACCAAAGAGAGTCATGAAGGCTAGGAGACTACTCCAACCATTTGGAGTAATCTGGGTGATCGCCAAATTCATTTCGGACAGGAATCGTCCGATGAGTGGATGAACGGGGAGCGGGAAACCCGTGTTCAACACATCTAAGTTGATCGCCGTGCAGCCAGGAGGGGGGCGATCGGCAGTCTCTCCTTTCTTCGGCACATACATGAAAATATCGTAGGGGATCTTGTATGTTTCACGGATGCTCGCCAAATCGTCCTCAACAACAACACTAGCAACCTTGCTCGCTGCATAGTTCCCATCTTGAGCCTTCATAATCACCCTCGATGTGGGGACGAAAGCCTTCGAATAGCGAGCAGAGTAGTCCGCCCATTCGGTGTCACGAACAACTCCTTCGGGTATCCGGGATTCTGGTGTAGTTTGAGAAATGGGGAAGTTAATTTCCCTTAAAAACTCCCAAGTGAGGGTGGGGCATTTCTGCTCGCCAACTCGTTGGTCGCCTTCTTGACCAACAGAATCCTCTATCTCCGCGGCCACTTCTGCAGAGTCTTCCCCCAAGTTGGAAGAAGTTTCGGGTTCACGAGCGAGAGGAGACATCTTTTCCTGCTCGCCTGAGCGATCAACAGCGTATATCTCTATCGAGCGAACAACCGAATTTGCATCGGAGTCCGTGTCTTCATCCACCAACAGCGTGCGCGGGTTTCTCGCCAATGCTTGGCGAACAGATCTGCGCGGAGAATCCAAATCTACGGGTCTCTTTTCCGGGTTTCGCCCGGGTCCGGATTGAGATGAATTGGAGGGGGTAAACTCCATTCGAAATAACGAGGCGGAAGTTTAACCAATTTTAGAAAGATTTTAAGTACAATGGGTCCGAAATCAAAATCACAACGGCAACGTTACTACGAGGCGGCGGCGCAGTGGCGGCTCACGGCCGGAGTAACAGTGACGATCAAAGAAAATACAGGAAATAGAAAAAATTTACAAAAATTGAAGGAAGAAAGAGAGAATACAGGACAAATTACCTTCAAAGAACAAGAATCTAAGAGACACAAGGGGATTCGAACACAAAAGATTGAAAGACAAAGCTTCAAAATGCGTATCAATGGCGGATGGCTTGTGAGTCTTCGAAAAGAAGATGATTAAGAAAACAGACGCCTATTTATAAGGTTGAAATGGGGGCGAAAGTGCAATATTTGCAAAATACTATAGGCCCCTATGGGCAAATTGGAAGTCGCGCGTGACTGACGCGACGCCTCACGTTCCGTGCCTCGGGAATCCAACCGTCGCGACACGAAGGGACGTTCGTTGCTGGTCGCACGCTTAGGTTCCTACTGCTCGTTTGCTCGCCCACGCGGATGCTCGTCCACATAATCGACTACACTCCCTTTCTGCTCGCCCATTGTTCGAAGATGAAATTGTAGCTTGGTCTCAGTTGATCAACCCACATTCAACATGAGGCCAAGCTAGGGGGCAATTGTTGATGGGCGAACAACTTTGCATTTAATTAACGAAAGATTATCATTAAACCTGACAAACATGATAATGAATGGAAAAAGCCAACAGCCTTGTAGCAGAGCTAGCAGATTCGTAGGGCGAACAGCGTTGTAGAAAAGCACTAATGCGGCAAGCAGAATTGTGGCGAGCAACCTTGCAAAGAACAGCTGTGCCAGCGGCTCAAGCCAAAGTCAATATGGGCGAACAGGGACGTAATGTAGCGAGCAACATTGTAAAATGATCCCAAGCGAGGAACGAACAGTTCAGAACACAAAGGACCATGACATCTAATGAAGACGTACAAGCGAGCAGCCGGTCACCGTCGAGAGCATCTCATAAGTGCCAAAGACCAAGTACAACATGGGGAATTCCAAGAGTCACTAGCTTAGATATGGTCCAAGTGTTCTAACACTTGGCACCCATCCAATGAGTAATAGTGTAGATGTTGTACAAGTGTCCTAACACTTGGCAAAGATCCAATGGCTAAGCCATCAAGATGGTGACACATGGCCACTTTGTATGTCTATAAATACTCCCTTCTTGTACATGAAAAAGGGGGGAACAATTTCAATACAAGTCCAAACTCTTGTCAAATTATTTCTTGAGCTTTACTTAGCCAAAATTCTATGATCTTGATTCTTGTTTGGTGATCTTCATTAAATGAAAAACAGCCACTAATCTTCTTAGTTAGAAAAGGTCATCAACATAATATTTGTCTTCCTATGAACTAACACTGCTCAATATATATTTCAGTGTTTTCTTGTGAATGTGTCAGCCTTTTATCAAAATAGAGTTGAAATTGATATAATTGCGCAATGTATGTGGTGTGTAAAAAGATTTTGTGGAGCTTAATCCTAATTTATACCATTTTTTTTCCAACTGTTTTGTCAATTTTATTTGAACAATTTTTTTTAAAGTACGGTAAAAAATAACTGTCCTATAAATTTTTGGGCAACTATACTTTTTTCCCTATTATAAATTTAATTGTCAAATTAAAAATAAAAAGAATCTTAATTGATAGAGTCTGAAAAACTAACACAGCCCTAATTTTGTCAATTTAAGCGGGCCAAACCTACAAACCATAACCCTTTACCATCTCTAAGGTTGTGGTTAGGTGGTTGACCTTAAGAAACTTTGGTGAAAGAGATATTGTGTAATGTGTGATTCCTAATTCCGCATGTCATGTTTTTCCCCTTTTATTTTTTTTTCCTTTTTACGAGGATTCGCATGTCATGTTGGGAGAAAAAGTTAGAAATACAAAAGGTGGTGCTAAATGGACAGACTCAGTCAGGGCAGAACCCAAAAAATAATAATTAAATATTAATTGTATTAGATAATTAAGGCGTCTAGTTTCCCTCCATTCACTAACTTCTCTCCCTATTTTCCCTCCACTTCATATGCATAAGCCGTTAAAGACAGAATATAATTAATGACAGAATTAATCTTCCATTATTATGTAGGACTTAGTCAATAATTTTTTCTTAATCAGATTTAAAATGGATTAGGATTGAATATCAAACTTTAATTTCAGACTATTTTTTAATCAATTTTTGCTATTCTATTCCAAATTTTATTTTAAATAAAATTCAATTATATTAATAAATTATATTAACTTTTCCTACTTTATTTGGTACGGTTATTTTGAATTATTCCAATTAAAAGATACAAATTCTATTAAAAACTTACGCGGTAAGTTTGAATTGTTCAAGGGGATTTTTTTTTTGTATTATACATAAAATTATTAACCAAAACATAAAAACTAAAATTTTATTCAAATTTAATATATATACATAAATATCGACAATGAGTGAAATTTTATTCAAATTTAATATATAATCAACTTTTATTGAAATATTAATAAATAATTTTTAATCAACTTTTGCTTATTGGTACGTTAGTATAGTTCAATAATGATATTATCAAGTGTGTATAATTTATATTCAAATTTAATATATAATCAAATTTAATATTTATTTTCAAAATCCAAGTGTATATAATATATATTCAAGTAAAACTAAAATTTTATTCAAATTTGATATATATACATAAATATCGACAATGAGTGAAATTTTATTCAAATTTAATATATAATCAACTTTTGTTTCTCCTAAAGTGATCTTTGACATTCTCAAAATATAATTAATGACATAATTACTCTTCCATTATCAAACGGCTATTTTTCAAAAAAGAAAAAGAAAAATCAGCAAATTAGCGTTTAGTCTCATTATTCAAGCAGCTATTTTCATCAAATTAGCAAATTTTAGTCTCATTATTCAAAAAAAAAAAAAAAATCATCCCAATAATGTTTTGCTTCGAAAGTCGCCTATCTCCAGAAAATAAAATTCATACTTAAAAAAAATCATACGTTGATTTCATACTTCAAAAAAAAATTTCATCAACATTTTTTTGTTCGAAAGCAGTCTCAAGAAATCTTCTCCTTACACTTCAATTCGGATAAAACATGAGCACCAATTATGTTAACCATGATAATATAAATGTCACTTCATATCCCGATCTCATTCATGAAATATTCGGCAGTGATGATGACGACGGGGAAAAATATTGAATATGAAAATCCTAAAATACGAAGAAAAAAAATGAATTTGAATTTTGAATCTAAAAAAAAAACCTAAAAAGTCTAATCTAATATTATAATGCAATTGAATTTGATTTTTTTTAAAGTAATGAATTTGAATTTTTCTGAAATAAAATATATTAATAATAACTTTATTACTTAATAGTAATACTAGCAATACTTTGAAAAACTACTAGTAATAGATAGAAAAACTCATAGTAATACTTATAAACACTATTAGTAATACATTGAAAAACTATTAGTAATACATAACTATTAGTAATACATTGAAAAAGTCTTAGTAATTCATTGAAAAACTATTAGTAATACATTGAAAAACTATTGGTAATACATTGAAAAACTCTTAGTAATACATATAAACATTATTATTAATACATTGAAAAACTATTAGTAATACATTGAAAAACTCCTAGTAATACTTATAAATACTATTAGTAATACATTGAAAATCTCTTAGTAATACATTGAAAACTCTTAGTAATACATTGAAAACTATTAGTAATACATTGAAAAACTCTTATAAACCCTAAACCCTAACACTAAACCCCTAACCCTAAATCCTAACACTAAACCACTAAATCCTAACACTAAACCCCTAACCCTAAACCCTCAACCCTAAACCCTAAGAGTAAAACCCTAACCCTAAACCCTAACACTATTAGTAATACATTGAAAACTACAAGCAGTACATTGTAAAAATCTTAGTAATACTTATAAACACTATTAGTAATACATTGAAAAATTATTAATAATAGATTAAAAAACTCTTAGTAATACTTATAGACACTATTAGCAATACATTGAAAAACTATTAATAATAGATTGAAAAACTCTTAGTAATACTTATAAACACTATTAGTAATATATTGAAAAACTCTTAGTAATACTTATAAACACTATTGGTAATACATTGAAAAACTATTAGTAATACATTGAAAAACCCTTAGTAATACTTATAAACACTATTAGTAATACAATGAAAAAACTATTAGTAATACATTGAAAAACTCTTAGTAATACTTATAAATACTATTAGTAATACATTGAAAAACTATTAGTAATACATTGAAAAACTATTAGTAAAACATTGAAAAACTCTTAGTAATACATTGAAAACTATTAGTAATACATTGAAAAACTCTTATAAACCATAAACCCTAACACTAAATCCCTAACCCTAAACCCTAAACCCTAACACTAAACCCCTAACCCTAAAACCTAAACCCTAAAACTATTAGTAATACATTGAAAACTATAAGTAATACATTATAAAACTATTAGTAATACTTACATACACTATTAGTAATACATTGAAAAACTATTAGTAATACATTGAAAAACTCTTAATAATACTTATAAACACTATTGGTAATACATTGAAAAACTCTTAGCAATACTTATAAACACTATTAGTAATACATTAAAAAAACTATTAGTAATACATTGAAAAACTCTTAGTAATACTTATAAACACTATTAGTAATACATTTAAAAACTATTAGTAATACATTGAAAAACTCTTATAAACCCTAAACCCTAACACTATTTGTAATACATTGAAAAACTCTTATAAACCCTAACACTAAACCCTAAATCTCTAACAATATTAGTAATACATTGAAAACTCTTAGTAATACTTATATACACTATTAGTAGTACATTGAAAAACTATTAGTAATACATTGAAAAACTCTTAGTAATTTTTTCTTAGATGAAAAACTATTTAGAAAATTATTAGTAATACATTGAAATATTATTAGTAATACAATGAAAAACTATTAGTAATACATTGAAAAACTATTAGTAATACATTGAAAAACTCTTATAAAAATTATCTGACATAAAAATACTTGATTGCAATATGGTAATAAAAGATGAAAAATGTTAAATTAATTTCGAAATAGTTCATTCAAAATCCCAAGAAGTACAAATATTTATTTATTTACGCAATGTACAAATATTTTTTATGGTTTAGAATTAAAATTAAATTTCGAAATTAAATTAATCTACTCAATGTACAAATATTTATTTAGATCTTAATCTACTCAAAATCCCAATAAGTTCAAACGGCTTGAATTAAAATTAATATTTTTTGGGGGTGGGGTGCAAGCATATATCAAACAAAGAATTTAAAGAGAATAACGCATAAAATAGAGGGGGAAGTTGGACAGATGATAGTGGGAAGTTAAACAAATAATTTTTTTTTTTGGAATTTAATTCAATCTAATTTTCAATGTCATTTCTCCCACTTATCCAAAAAAAAAAACGATCATTTCAATTTTGTTAGGCATTCAGTTAAAATTAAATTTAAATTTAAATGTTCCCCTCACACCTACTTTTGAATCCCATATTCAACATTTTTTTAATTAAATTCAATTATTTAATAATTTCTTCACACTCCTTCCATCTCTTTGTCTTCGACGTTTGGTTATTCAAAACTCACTTTGCACGCTTGAAAATTTTATTTATGAAAACCTCCAATGATGGCAATTATTATTGAATAAATTTTTGTTCGGTTTCTAATAATTTGAGATTTTGATATTGATTTTTAATGTTAATTTTTTGACGAATTTTTACATTTTAATTTTATGGTACTTGTAGTAGATGTTGGTGGTGGAGATGAAATGGACGGTTGAAATGATTAAAATGGGGGAGTGTGAGATGCATGACATAGGACGGTTAAAATGAAAAAAAATGGATGGTTAAAAATGGTCACATTAAGGGTTTAGTGGGGTTGTATATATGTGTGTGATTTATTGTGTAGGACTGAGTCAATGTAAATCAATTTTTAAAATTGTACAACAACTTTAATTTTTTTTAAAATCAAATTTAAAACGGATTAGGATTGAATATCAAACTTTAATTCCGGACTCATTTTTTAATCAACTTTTGCTATTCTATTCCAAATTTTATTTTAAATAAAATTCAATTATATTAACTTTTGCTACTTTATTGGTATGGTTAGTATATAAATATTATTGAAATTTTAATTGGTACAGTTAGTATATTAACTTTATTCGTACGGTTAGTATATCAATTTTATTGAAATATTAATAAATAAATTTTAATTAAATTTTGCTTATTGATACGGTTAGTATAGTTCAATACTAATATTTTTCTCTTTTATATTTTATATAGTTGTATTACTTGTCAAATATAAATTTTACAAAAAATAATAAAAGATACAAATTTTAATATTATTGTCATTTACTTCTTTGAATATTAATGATTTCTACGAATTCTAATATTAAAAGATACAAATTCTAATAAAAACTTGTGTAGATGCCAACACGAGCACCCTTGAATACAACATAAAATTTCTTGCGGCATTGATGCATTTTTTTTTTCAAAAAAAAAAAATTAAAACGAAATTTTTATGGAGAAGAAGATAGATTTGAGCAATGCTTGTTAATAGATAATAGATTTGACATCTCCACTATCTTGGAAGTTACGAAGTAATTAACTAGAGAGAGAAGATAGAAAACATTTTCAAATTTCAAATTTGAAAATAGAGAGAGAAGACAGAATTTGGGTTTCGGTTTTTTCAAGGCTAAATTAATTTCAAACTAGAATGTGCATTGCCGTTAATACCCCTATTTACATATAGATTATCAATAATACTCCCTTCTGCCATGGGCTGATTCTGCTTATGTAGCATTACCGAATACAAAAAAAGTGCTTTATCATATGAGTTTCTTTCTTTGAAAAAAAAATATATATATATATGTATATATATATATATACATACATACATATAAGTTTTTTTCTTTGTAAAATAAAATTAAAATAACATACATAATGAGAACTTGAATTGCTATAGACAGTGCTATAATATTTTCCTCACGCCAAAAATTTGTATGAAATGAAATATAAATTATATAAAACGATCCAATACAAATATATTTATCATCATATAAGTTTCTCTTTTTTATTTTATTATGTAAAATTAAATAACAAGTTAAATGAGAATTTGAGCTGTGATAGCGCTATAATATTTTCCTCACTAATCAGTAACATTTGACTTCAAATTTGGTATAACTGAAGATGGATCTAATATATTTAAGGCAAAGACTTGTGAGACCGTCTCACAAACTTTTTCGTGAGATGGAGCTCAATTAATTAATCTATATATGAAAGAAAAGAATTAGATTAGTTTAGATGTTATGTGAGTTAAATATAAACTCATCTCATTAGATTAGATTCATGAGATGATATCACACTAAAACCACCCCTATATCAAGGAAAAATATTATATGTACATGTGACGGTCTCATTCTTATTTACTCTACCATATGATCCACAGGTTCATGGAGCTTCAATCAATTGATGCTTTAAAGATAAATGTGACTCAAATATAAAGATGAAGGCATATCTTATGTATGAGATCTTCGCACACAATACTTCTTCATATAAGCAATTCATTTGGGACCTCGGATGGATCTCGATCTTTCATTGGTATAATATTGTCTGTTTTGGGCTGGCGGATTTTTTTTTAGATTCCTAAAAAAAATCTCATATCAATTGAGATATTTGTTCATCCTTATAAATTCCGTAATCTTCTCTTGTCAGTCCAACGTGGTATATTGTTTAATCCCAACACTTTTATTGTTTTATGATGGTAGGCAAAAATGTTTGGGGAAATAATATAAATAAATTAATTACATGCCTCACTACAAGTTCGAATGTGTAGTGAGGTGTGGAATTAATTTATTTATATTATCTTCCTAAAAAAATGACATTTGATGAATTTTTTTGGAAATATCAAAATTCAAGCTGTAATGTAAGCATATAAACTACACTCACTAATTAGATAAGTGTAAAAAAAAAATTCTAACATTAAATTTATTACTCATAGTCAAAACTTAAATTGGTTACTCATAGTCAAAACTTATGGAGTGGTTTTTTTTTACCTATAACCAAAAAAACAATTAATGCGCACAGCGATATGGCGAAGTGCTTTCAAAAAAAAAAAAAAATGTCATTTTACCCGACAAAATAGGGACTTAGGGAGGACCAAGAAAAGAAGCAAGCACGCTGGGATTATCCTACCCGACAAATTAAATGATTGAATTCTATGACCCGTTTCGTGGGTCACCCATTTCAACATGTCCTTATCCTACCCGGAAGGCGCATGGAATATTTATCAATTTAAGGGCCTAGACAATCCATTAACGTTGAGATTGAGAGCTTATTTGGCTAAATTTATTTGAAACATTTTATATGTTGTAATATTTTATAAGTTATTTTAAAAATTTGTAGGATATAAATTTTAAATAGCTTATAAGTTGCTGAAGTGTTTGTCTAATGCTACAATTTATAATTTTTTTTATAATTTATGATACATATTTTTTAAATTTTAATATAAAAATAAATATTTTTTAATTTTTTTATATTGATATAGAGGTGGGTGTAGGTGGGGGAGGGATATGGTGGATCCACCTTGGCTGGGTGGTTGGGGGTAAAGATGGTTAGAAAAATAAGTTGGAAATTTTTAACTTATTTTTTAAAAGCTTATAAGGTGTTAGGAGCTTATTTTATGATCTTATAAATTGTTAAAACATCTTATTTTGTCAAACACTTTGAGGGTGCTTACAAGCTCTTAAACAACTTATAAACTATTTAAAAATATTTATAAATTCGATCAAACTCCCTTTGGGGTCTGCTTTGCTATGCGCTATTCATGGTGCTACTGTGGAAAATACTTTATTTGAAGATAATGGAATCCGCGGGCAACCAACCAGGGACGGTCATAATAAAGCTTACAAGTCATTTTCAGATGTAATTGAAGGCAAAGAGGGAAGAACTCGTTTTCTTTCTTTTTTTATTACCTTCCTCGTGTATGTATAAGACCGAATTCATTCGATTTCTAAAAAAATTACTAATCCTTAACTTTTCAAGGCATCCTTCATCAGTGGCTGTGAATGACTTATTTTTTCTTCATGGGATTGACAATATTGATGACAACATAATTCTTGGTTATCACTTATTTAGTTCACCGAGCGGTGGCCAGGTGTTGACAGCGATTTATAACGGATCTCGCTGCCGGGTTCCTAGCGGGTAGGATTTGATATTAATGATAACAAGAAGCAATTAATGTGTGAGTAAATGAGCTCTCGAGAGTGTATTTGCAATAAATGTGATGTGTGTTACAAATGGGCATTTAAAGCCCTATTTATAGTGTACAAGGTGGGGGTTCCCCATGCTTGGTAGGTGGACTTGTGGGTCCCCCCTACTCCTAGCTGGAAGGTAATAAGTGACTACAACCTCCCCTACGAGCCAATGAGGAGACGCCACGTGGCGCTGTCACCCCTGAGGTGATTGGACTTGGCCCCAACTGCCCTCTTTGACCCTGTCACATCCTCTGGACTGATGGCACCCGACGTCCTCTCACAGCTGGCGCGGCCTGGGGTCGGGCAGACGGGTACTCGGGTACCGGGAAACGAGTCCGGACGAGAGTACCCTGGTTGTTCATCTGCGGGTAGGCGGGTAGAGCACCTGCCCCGGAGCTCGCCGCTGGCCGCCCGATACCCGGGCCTATGGGTAACTAAGTATCCTGCCCGACAGCTCCCAGAGGCTCGCGTCGGGTAGCCTCTATGTCCCCGCCCGTCTGTCTGACCGGTCGGCGGACTACTCTTACCCGAGCCCGCTACAGTAGTAGGTCCATGTCTGATACCCGATGGGTCGGGTAGTAAATATCGGGTGTAACAATTGCCCCACCAGCCCGACATCGGGGGGCCGCAGTCGTCGGGTGGCAGGCTGATCGAACTGCAGACTATTTTGAATTTGAATTTGAATTTTGGGGATGACATTTCGGTTTCCGAGACGACGCCTCGTATGCCGCGCCTGCTGACCTCACGGGATGGCGTGACTGATGCGCAGAAGTCCAGGGGTCACGTCCGCCGAACCTGCTCCCCAACCGTTGCGCGCGTGGCCCCCACGCGCGCTCCTGAATTTTGTTTTATTCCATTTTTTACCCCGTTTTTTGCAGTTCAGTCCCTCCTACTTCTTCTATAAATAGGGGCTTTCAGCCCATTTTCTCATTTTCACTCCCTTGCAAGCTCGTGCCCCCCTTAAGAAGATTCAAATTTTTCGGCGAATTTCCCAGATTCCGACAATCTTTCTCGAGTCCCAAGGTAATTTCTTGTTTTCTTCATCGAAACTTTTCTTCTTTCTATTCTCCTTTCGCCATGAGTGACTCCGTTGAGAGTATTGGGGCCGCCGACGCCTATCATTTCCGTCGTCGTGCCGCCGCCGACGCCGAGAGGCCTCTCCATCCGGCCGGGGAAGGGACGTCCCGTGCTGCCGCCGCCAGAGAGGGCGAGGGCAATTCCACGGATGTGGATGCCTTTGCTGAAGATTTGGAGGGGATGAGCCCCCATCGTGAGGGGGAGGCCCTAAGTGTTTCCCCGGTCTCAGCCTACCCGCCCAGGGCCGAAGATTTTTTGTTCGAGCGGGAAGCTGTGCCCGACCAAATAAACTATGCGGACAGCCGGCTAATCGGGTTCGACTACTCGAAATATATGAGCCGGTTCGTGCGAAAGCGCTCTCCCCGCGCATATCTCGAGGCCCGGGACACCGACTTTGGGGCCTCTCACCGCCCCAGCTGCCTTCCCCCGGACGCCGACGTAAAGGAGTTGTATTGGACATTCCAGGCGCCCTCCGACGTCTTCTTTTATGCTTCCCGGGAGAATGAACGGGCTGACCAACCTCCGGAAGGCCTAATCGCCATTAACTCGGACACACTTCATGCCGGGCTCCGCTTCCCGCTTCACCCGGCGATCTCCAAGTTGCTCGCTGCATGGAACCTGTCGATCACCCAGATCACCCCGAACGGGTGGAGCTACATACTGGGGGCAATGGTTGCTCTCGGTCGGCGCGGGCTGCATCGTATGCCTACTCCGTCCGAGATCAACTATCTTTATTACACCGTGGCTTCGGTCGGGCGGATGAACCACGGGTATTACTCCGTGAAACCCCGGGGCGGAGATGCCATTGTCTTCGGCATCTCGTCGAAGGTGACGCACTGGCAGGAAAAGTGGTGGTGGGTCGGCGGCTCCTGGGAGAGCGTTGGTGTTGACGGGCACACCATCCCGGTTCCCCGGGAGTATCGGGAGCGCGACCGTCGAGGTAGATACTGAATTTTTCTCATCTCTTAGTACTGATCTAATTCTTCTTTCATCGTGCAGGCTGCGCGGTCCCAAACCAGACCGACCTGACCGACGACTTCAGGCAGGCGCTTGCCTTGGTGAGATCCGAGAGTGTGGACAATCGCGACGTCGACCTTCTCAACGACGACGAGTATAGAAGGCTCTCCGGACTTCAGACCTTCCCGCGCCACTTGGATTTCGGTGGTAAGACTCTTTCCTGCCCGACTCTTCTTATCCTCGTTCTCGCTTCTCGGCTTTTAATCTTGTCACTCTTCTTGCAGCGCAACGTTTCCCGGCCGAATCCTCCACGCCATCATCTTCCCCGGCAGTCTCCTCGAGGGCCACACCTGAGGCCGGCCAGGCAGCCATCCCGGTCGTCAACGTAGAATCATCCGAGGAGACCGTCGACATGGCTCCTAAGAAGAACGCCTTGGCAAAGCTGGCGAAGCGGGGAGCCTTCCGCGCCACTGGGGTGACGATCCACAGTCCTCCTGCGACCCCGGTGCCCCCGACAGCCTCCTCCCCGGCGGACGGCCAGCGTCCATCGAAGCAGGCCCGGGTTGAAGGCCAGACATCTGCCGACCCGGCCATGGTGACGGTCAACCTGGACCCGGTGACGGGCGGGTTTGTGGCCGGCACCGTCGAGGCGACTATAGGGAGCCCGGCCTCCCCTGCTCGCGATCGCAGCGACTTCTCCTTCTTGGGTTGGGGCAATCACCTCACGTAAGTATTTCGTTTCTTTTTCCAAGTTTACTGGTCGACTTTGCGACGCATAATTTTTTACACAACCTTTCTTCCCGTGGTCTTGCAGGCCAGAGCCTCTGCCCCCGCCCGAGGTCCTTCAATTCCTGCGCTCGCAGGATCCTCCATACTCGGAGGTCGTGCCGGAGTCTTGGCCGGAGGACCTACGCCGCGCCGTGCTGAATCTTCCCCGGTCCTGGACCCTCAACTGCCAGAAGGCCACGAGGACCGTCTCGCTCGCCGACCGGATGAGGGCGGCGGCCATCCGTACCTCCCGCAACGCTATTGCCATGGAGGGCATCATGCTCGAGTTCGAGCGGGAGATGCGGACTGCCTCCTCCTACAAGGCAACCTTCCAAACGAAGAGGGACGAAGCTACCCGCCTGGAGGAGGAGAACAAAAAGCTTCGGGAGGAGCTGGAGGCCGGCCGAGCGAGTCGGGTAGAACTTGAGGGCGTCCTCGAGGAGGAGAGGAAGGCGCGCGCCGAGGCCGATGCGAGGACGGCTAAAGAAGTCCGCCAAGCCAGGGAGGCTCTTGTTGCGGAGGCGGAAATGCGCCTGGAGTCCGAGCGTGCCCGATTGGCCGCTGAGAACGAGTCGGCCGGATCCATGGTGTACATTAATGCCTATGCCGACTCGATCCGCTCTCTACTCCGTCGGAATCCCGAGGCCGACTACTCCGGGCCCCTGGCTTATCTGAGGAGTTATGTCGAGTCCAATCCTCCCTCCCCAGACTACGATATTACTCTGAAGGACTTGGTCGATCGCGGGCTGGATCTATCGTTTCTCGGCGACCCGGCGACCTTTATCTACCCTCTGGCTGACGAGGACGCGACCGAGGACCCGGGCGTGGTGGACGCGGTGGCCCCGTGAATTCCTTTGTTTTTTCTTTTATTTTGCTAAGTTTGTTGGCCGCGGGCCTTTTGTACTTTCCCTTTTTCGAATCTTTCGTTAATGAAATCTCCTTTGCACTTTACTTCGCTTTGTCTCCTTGAACTTAGTTTATCGATCGGGTTAATGACGTAATTGGATAATAAAAGATAAAGTGTTCTAGCCGAATGTCGATCGGGTTGAACTAACGATTATAAAATTAATCGACAGATTAATTAGTGAAGTGCTATAGCCGAATGTCGGGCAGCGACTTCACGAAGATGGGATTGATTTAACAACCACTTAAAAGAATTAACCAACAGATTAATTAATGAAGTGTTATAGCCGAATGTCGGGCAGCGACTTCACGAAGATGGGATTGATTTAACAACCGCTTAAAGAATTAACCAACAGATTAATTAATGAAGTGCTATAGCCGAATGTCGGGCAGCGACTTCACGAAGATGGGATTGATTTAACAACCGCTTAAAGAATTAACCAACAGATTAATTAATGAAGTGCTATAGCCGAATGTCGGGCAGCGACTTCACGAAGATGGGATTGATTTAACAACCGCTTATTAATTTTTACAAATTTGCGCTTCGAGTAGCGATTACAATGAGCCCCTACTGGTAGTATTTTTTTTAGTAGGGAGACGTTCCAATGGTATTTGGCCGGGTTTCCCTCAAGGCTTTCTAGCTCGTAGGCACCGTTGGCTAGGCGCTTAGATATCCTTAGGGGTCCCTCCCAATTTGGGCCAAATGCCCCTTTGGGTTGTCCGACCGTCCGTCGAAGCACTAGGTCCCCGGCTTCGAATTCCCTGACTTTGATTTTCGTATTGAAGTATTTTTCAGCCCGGCGTTTGTAAGCAATGTTTATTTGCTCGGCGGATAGCCTTCTCTCCTCCAGCAGGTCCAACTCGTTTAGCATGTCTTGGTCATTCTCGGTCCCCACGGGTTGTGAGGTGCGGAGGCTTGGGATAATGACCTCGGCCGGGATGACTGCCTCTGTTCCGAAAGCTAGAGCGAAAGGAGTCTCTCCGGTTGCTGTTCGACAGGTTGTTCTGTACGACCATAACACTTCGGGCAGTTTGCTTGCCCATGTTCCCTTACTTTCCTCCAACCTTGCCTTCAACGTGTGTTTGATTATCTTGTTTACTGCCTCGACCTGCCCGTTCGACTGGGGGTGGTAGGGTGACGAGAACAGCCTCTTGATCTTGTGCTTCTGGCAGAATCTTTCCATCTCTAGCCCGTCGAATTGTTTCCCGTTGTCCGAAATGATTATCTGTGGGAGGCCGAATCGACAGATTATGTTGCGCCAGATGAACCTGATAACATGTTCCTGATCGATCGTTTTCAGTGATTCCGCCTCCGCCCATTTGGTGAAGTAATCCACGGCGACAATTGCGTACTTGACGCTGCCCGGGGCCGTAGGTAAAGGGCCAATGAGATCGATCCCCCACTTTATGAACGGTCACGGGCTCAGGATCGAGGTGAGCTCGGTTGGAGCCTGGTGGATTGCCGGCGAATAGACTTGATACTTGTGGCATGCCCGTGCGTAGTTGATTGCGTCCTTCTTTAGGGTGGGCCAGAAATATCCCTGTCGGATAACCTTCTGGGCGAGCACCTGGCCGCCGGCGTGGTTCCCGCAGTGTCCTTCGTGGACTTCTACCAAGATCTTCCTTCCCTGCCCCGGCGTTACGCATTTTAGGAGGGGCAGGGCGAAGCCTCGCTTGTACAACTGGTCCCCGATGATCGTGTACCGGGCCGCCCAGAGCTGCAACTGTCTTGCCGCTACCCGATCGACTGGGAGTTGGCCGTCACGGAGGTACTTTAGGATGGGGTTCATCCAGCTGTCCTCCTCCTGCCCCAGGTTATTCACCCACTGGTTCGAGCTCGTGGGGGCGGTCAGGTAAGTAACTGTGATATGGGACATATCGGCTGCCCCTTCGGATGTTGCGAGGCGGGCAAGTGCGTCTGCTTGAGTATTGTCGAGTCGGGGTACCACCTCTATGCAAACGTGATCGAATTTTTCGAGCAGGTTCTTGGCTAATCCCTGGTAGGCCAACATCCTATCGCTGCACGCCTCGTATTCTCCTGAGATTTGACATGTAACGAGCTGTGAGTCGCTGTAGACCTGGAGTCTCTTCACTCCCATGGCCATGGCCATTTCCAGGCCGTTAATTAATGCTTCGTACTCGGCCTCATTGTTGGTTGCGTGGAAACCGAATCTTATGACTGTCGTGAACGACTGGCCGGACGGGCTGAGAAGGACAATTCCCGCGCCTGCCCGCGTAGTTGTGGAGGATCCGTCAACGTACATTTTCCACGGTGGCTGCTCGATCTTGGACATCGCCTCCGGGTAAGTGAGCTCGACTATGAAGTCGGCCATGGCTTGGCCTTTGATGGATGTTCGGGGAGCGTATGTGACTCCGAATTACCCGATCTCAACAGCCCACTTGAGGCACCTGCCCGCCGTGTCTGGCCGATGTAGTACTTGGCGAAGTGGCATTGTTGTCAGTACCTCTACTTGGTGATCGAAAAAGTATGGGCGTAACTTGCGTACGCTCATTACTAGAGCGTATGCTAATTTTTCCAGGGGTGGGTACCGTAACTCGGCGTCGTGAAGTATCTGGCTGACATAGTAGATTGGCAGATGTGCCTGCCCCTCAGCCCGCACTAGCACGGCGCTGAGAGCTGAGTCTGAAGCCGCCAAGTATAGGAAAAGCTTCTCGCCGGGGACGGGTTTGGCCAGCACCTGGGCGTTTGACAGGTATGCTTTCAAGTTATCGAAAGCGAGCTGACTCTGGGGAGTCCAGTTTAGTTTCCCCTTCCGCATGCTGTCGAATAAAGGCTTGCATCGGTCCCCCATGCGGGAGATGAAACGGCTGAGAGCGGCCAGGCTGCCCGTCATCCTTTGTACCTCTTTCACCGTGCGGGGAGGGCTCATGTCGAGGATCGCCTGTACCTTGGTCGGGTTTGCCTCGATCCCTCGTCGGCTAACCATGTGCCCCAAGAACTTACCCGACTCGACGCCGAAACTGCACTTTTTCGGGTTGAGCCTCATCCGATATTTTCTCAAGATTTCGAACGTTTCGGCTAGGTGTGCGAGGTGGTCTTCTTTCTTCTCGCTCTTGACGACGATGTCGTCGATATATACTTCCATGGTCGCCCCGATTTGGTCGTGAAACATGTGGTTGGCCAGCCTTTGGTAGGTTGCCCCCGCGTTCATGAGCCCGAATGGCATCCGCTTCCAGAAATACATGTTTTTCTCGGTGAGGAAAGTGGTGTGTTTCTGGTCGTCTGCGGCCATCGGAATCTGGTGGTAGCCGGCAAATGCGTCCATGAAAGTGAGCATCTCGTGCCCGGCCGTGCTGTCCACCAGGTGGTCGATGTGTGGCATCGGAAAGTGATCTTTTGGGCAAGCTTTGTTCAGATCTGTGAAGTCGATGCATAGCCGCCAGGTATTGTTGCTCTTTTTGACGAGTACAGCGTTGGATACCCATTGAGGCTTGTCGTCGGGGTCGACCATTCCGATGAGTTTGTTGTCGAGCAGCTTTTTGACTTCGGTGGCAATGACCGCGTATTTATCTGGGCCGAATTTCCTTCTTTTCTGTGAGATTGGTTTGCGGGATGGATCGATGTGCAGTTGGTGTGAACATACGGCTGGATCGATCCCGACCATGTCCTCATGGGACCAGGCGAACACGTCTAAATTCTGTTCTAAAAATGCGGTCATCTTTGCCCGCATCTCGCCGGACATTGACGAACCGAGTTGAACACTTACTTCTGGCCGATTCTTCATTGTGACCGAAATTAATTCCTCGATCGGGCTGGCTCCCCGCTCGCCGTAGCGTGGATCGTCGATTTGCCCTGTTAGGGTTTTGTCAATCTCCATGGGTTCGTACCCGAGCCTTGGCTCCAGGTCGACTTGGATGTTCTCAAAAGTTTGTGAATCTTCTTCCATTGGGTGGGCAGTGGGTGGGATTTCTTCGTCTATTTCCATGTCTCCCTCCCCGATTGTGCAGACATAATCTAGATTTGCAAAATTTGAAATAACATCGATATACGCCAAACATCCGCGTGCCATTTTCTGATTTCCCTTAAGAGTCCCAACCTTCCCGGAGGGGGTTGGGAACTTGATACAATAATAGAATGCTGAGGCGGCGGCTTCGAACTCGTGCTCGAATGGCCTGCCGAAAAACCCGTTATAGGTTGACGGTTGGTCGACAATGATAAAGTCGAGCTGTTTCGAAGCCTTAACCTCAGCGTCTATGCTAGAAACTAATTCTACGGCTAGCCTAACTATCCCGTAGGGTTTCACTGTGGCATCGGCGAAACCTTTGATAACCTGGTCGCATGGCTCCACATACTTCTCAAAGGAGCTGTCCAGCTGGTCGAATGCGGCTTTGAAGAGGATGTTGCAGTAGGCTCCGTTGTCGACAAGCATGCGATGGACGGTGACACCCATGATGTTGATGGATACGACCAGGGCATCGTGGTTCAGGTAGATGACCCCGGTGCGATCCTCCTCCTTGAAGGCGAGGAGGTCTGTCTCCCTTGCCGTCATGTTGACCGACATTGTGATCTGGTGGACGTTGTCCATTGCCCACAACTCGCTCTTCTGCCTGCGGTTGGACAGCGAGGTGGTGGGCGCGAAGCCCCCCACCGGGGAGAGCATGTTGACGGCCCGACGGGCTTGGTTTTCCGGAATCGGCGGGCATACGAGGGCTGCCTCCCGGTTTGGCTCTACGGGGCGGGCAGCGGCTTGAGCTTCCGGTCTGGCCGCCGGTCTCTTCACGAACTCCTCCAGCTTCCCCTCCTCGAAGAGTCGCCAGAGTTGTTTCAGGAGGTCGCGGCACTCGCTTGTGTTGTGCCCGACGGTTTGGTGGTAGTGGCAGTACTTGTTGGGGTTGATCTGTACCCCCGGTTTGTGGACCCACGGCCGTGCCTTGGGCATCATGTTTTTGTCCCGGATCTATACATAGACGTACTCCGGGGTGGCCGACAATCTTTCTGCCAGTTTCACTTCGATGGAGTCGAAGGGTTTGAATGGTTGGGAGGCCCGATAGGAAAAGCTCCTTCGGGACGGCGTGCCGCGAGGCTTCTCCTTCTCCGTCGGCGCGCTTTCGCCCAGCCGCTGCGCCAAAATGTCGGCGTTGTAGATGATCTTCCCCGCCCGCTGCCTGAACTCCGAGTAGGACTTGGGATAGTCCTTGTTCATGGACCTCCATAATTTTGTTCTTAGGCAGAGCCCGCCTATGACGCCGACGAGCTTGATTCCGTCCCCGACGGGCTCGCCTTCATGATGATCTGGTCGACCCGGTCGATGTATGCCCAGTCCGTCTCGTCCTTCCCCTGAGCCAAGTTGGCCATGCGATTGGCGCCGGCCAGTCGTGGCGCCATCGAGGAGAAATGTTCCAGGAACAGCTCCCCAATTGGTGGAATGAAACCACCTTCCCCGCGGGCAGCGAGGAGTACCAACGGTGTGCCCGGTCACCGAGGGTTAATGGAAACATCCGGCACTGGGTCGCGTCTGTAGCTCCCATGGAGATCATGTAAGTAGAGTACTTGCTCAGGTGGGTGACGGGGTCCGTCTCCCCGTCATATTGGCCCACAACGGCCACGTTGATTTTTGGTTGGGCTGGGGCCCGCACCAGGATGTCTGCGAGGGGCGAGTTGGGCATGTAGGGGACATGATGTTGCCCGTCCCGCCTCTCGAGCTTGGCCTCGAGGTCCGTGACCTTCTTTAAGATAGCGGCCATAGCGCTGTCGGCCGCGGGGGGAGAACGGGGACGGGGGTTGTCTCCCAAGCGGTCACGGACTGACGGCCTCGGGGCCGCGTCGTTGTGACGCCTGGGAGAGCGCGCCTGTTCTCGCTTCCGGGGCCTGGAGCTGGCGTTGGACTCACAGGGTCGGGCAGCTCCCCGAGCCTGGGAACCCAACCGAGAGAAAACTGACCCCGCAGGTCGGCGAGAAACCCGTTGTGAGTCGGCCTCCTCGTCGAGGCGCCTCTTTAGGTTCTGAGGCCGTGGGTTACTGGCGGCCCTCCTGGCCGTTTCCTGCTCCTTCTGTGGCTGGCCGGTGGCCCTGGACCGGACTGGCTCCTTTCCGGGTCTATGAGTGCGGATAGGAGCGGCGTTGATCTCGGCCTGACGGCGTTCGATCATGGCCTTGGCGGCCTGGAGGTCCTCCGGAGTTCTTATGGCCGACAAGAACTCGAAGGGACCCTGGAGGGTTTCCGCCGTGGCTGGAGCCGGGGTGGCGGTTTCGCCGATGTCCTCGACTTGGTGCTGGGTTCGTGTGGCCTTTGAAGTGGTCATTTTTTCTTTGAATGAAAGTGGATGGGGTTTTGTTCGAGGTGACTAGATAAACGAAACCGAATAAAACCGAGTGTACTTCGATATTAGTCACCCTCCTTCTAGCGCCAAAATGTTGACAGCGATTTATAACGGATCTCGCTGCCGAGTTCCTAGCGGGTAGGATTTGATATTAATGATAACAAGAAGCAATTAATGTGTGAGTAAATGAGCTCTCGAGAGTGTATTTGCAATAAATGTGATGTGTGTTACAAATAGGCATTTAAAGCCCTATTTATAGTGTACAAGGTGGGTGTTCCCCATGCTTGGTAGGTGGACTTATGGGTCCCCCCCTACTCCTAGCTGGAAGGTAATAAGTGGCTACAGCCTCCCCTACGAGCCAATGAGGAGACGCCATGTGGCGCTGTCACCCCTGAGGTGATTGGACTTGGCCCCAACTGCCCTCTTTGACCCTGTCACATCCTCTGGACTGATGGCACCCGACGTCCTCTCACAGCTGGCGCGGCCTGGGGTCGGGCAGACGGGTACTCGGGTACCGGGAAACGAGTCCGGACGAGAGTACCCTGGTTGTTCATCTGCGGGTAGGTGGGTAGAGCACCTGCCCCGGAGCTCGCCGCTGGCCGCCCGATACCCGGGCCTGTGGGTAACTAAGTATCCTGCCCGGCAGCTCCCAGAGGCTCGCGTCGGGTAGCCTCTATGTCCCCGCCCGTCTGTCTGACCGGTCGGCGGACTACTCTTACCCGAGCCCGCTACAGTAGTAGGTCCATGTCTGATACCCGATGGGTCGGGTAGTAAATATCGGGTGTAACACCAGGTTCAATAATAACTTTATTCCCAAATTTGAGATGAGACTATTGGGGGAAGGGGAGGAATAGAGTTGTCTCATTATGAATATTTAGCGACAAAGTATTGTATAGACTATTTAATGGTAAGGCTTATGCTGAACCAGTATCCATTTATACTTGGGTTAGATTAGCGGGTTAATGAGTTAGATTAACGGGTTGCATAAATACAGTACAGATGATCGATACTGCTGCCCATATTATTAATACTCCAGACCATATTACTGATACTATTGGTAAAGATTAACCATTTAAGAGTAGAGACTATGCCCATAAACTGGATTACCGTGAATTCAGTGCCCCAAGATCAATGCATTCCAGGTAACAAACATTCTATCAAAGATAAACCTACCAATATACACTCCGAGGTTAATATTCACATTCTTTTTTCCTTTTAAACGAGTACAATATAAATGATACTCCTGACCTAATAAATAATACTTATGGCCATATTATCGATACCCCTGGAAGAATAATTGATACTCATAACTAAATTGAGATATGTGGTATACATAGTAACCATTTAGTATTTTTTTACACTCCCCAGGTCAACATTCACATTCTTTTTATTTTACTTTTTTAAAGACGAGCACCATATAAATGATACTCCTGGCCTTACAAATGATACTTCTGCAAATATTATTGATACTCCTGTCACCATATATATGTTAACATAGTCCTGACAGTGTAGAAAATGAAAATACCGCCTATGTCGTAGAGGTAGCACCGGGAGAAGTCGTCGTAGTCTCGGATCCACTGGTCGCCCTCCACCTCTTGCCTCCTGACCCACTCCACCGCGCCCGTCGCGTCCTCGTACTCCATGGCGATCAGGATGGAGGGGAATTCCGCGGCGATGCGGTTGTTGTGCTCGTGGACGGGTGGATCGCCGCCGCCGTGGAAGTAGAAGATGATCGAGAGACGAACAACGGTGGTGTCGTTGGAGGGGAGCTTGGCGGGGAGGTAGATTCGCATGGGTAGATTTACTTGATTTGTATATTTAATGGGTTGGGCTATATATTCATGGGCTGGATAAAAAATTAAATGGGTCAAATGGAAAAAAATGGATAGTAGTTCATAGTATGAACTAATTTCATACAATACCTACTCATATTTAGCATATTATCCTTACTTTTAAAATTTAAAATAGAATTGAGTGTGCGGACAGAATGAATAGTTATCATATAATCTCATTTACCATTCAAGTCAAACACGAAAATGAACTTAAAGATTAAAATTAAAAATTATTATCCAACATTTCAAACACATAGCAGATTTTATCCCAATTAATTTATTCTCCCTAATTCATTACAACCGAGTCTCAGATAATGTTTACCAAATTAATCCTACAACCGTCTTTCCAAATCACTCGTAACTCAAGTGGTTTTCCGAGTACGGATCTGTATAACCACTTGCTATATTTGGATTTTCAATTGATTAAATGTGATTGATGCCTACTCTTGAAAGATCAATCATAATATTAATAGGTACATTATGATAAGACTACTAGATACATTATGACTTATATTGGTATATGTAATGCCTCACAATTCTTTTACGTAGATACGCTATTCATCATCTACTCTTATAAAATGCAACTACCCAAAAAACACATACTAATGAGTCGAGTTGAGTTAAATTGAGTATTTGAAGTTTGAATTTGACTAGATCATTTGTAAAGTTGATCTCAAACTTGCTCAACTATATTAAAGAGTTAAAAATGGAGTTCGACTTGCAATGAGTCGAGCTCGAGCGTAATGAATTAGTAGATACTTATCACGTTAATTATTATCACTTTATAATTAAATGACATGAAATCCCTTAAATAAGACTGATGAATCGAGCTCGAGCTCGGCTCATTTAAAGCGTATATAAGAGAAGATGTTTTGAGAAATTCTTCGTTGGGGCTTACAATTCACCTTGTGACTCATTCCTTCGATCGAGCATTTTCCAGACGTCGATCAATCTATCACTCAATCACAGGCCGTTCGGTCATTGTCTGATTTTTTATTGTCTGATCACACTCTAAATTATGTATCTACTTATCGTATTTTTGCCCCTCCTTGGTAGTTCCGTAGCAGGTTTTTTCGGACGTTTTCTAGGCAAGGAAGGAACCGCTATAATAACCACCACGTGCGTTTCATTCTCTTCGATCTTCTCTTTGATTGCTTTTTATGAAGTCGCACCGGGAGCTAGTGCTTGCTATCTAAGAGTTGCTCCATGGATCTCATCGGAAATGTTTGATGCTTCTTGGGGCTTCTTTGGCGACCGTGAAGTCACCGGATGAATTGCCGAGTAAATAGATCAGATCCGGACGCAGCTGTTGCTCCGCGGCGCTACGGACTCGACCCGCTCCTACCCACCCTGGGGCACCATAGCATGTCGGGAATAAGGGGGGACATACTGGATGTAAGCACTCCCTTGGTTGGGGGCTGTGCCGCCCTCCCTTTTGATCGATACACAGTTGAGGAGGCCGATCACGAACGCTACAGGTGTGGGAGCGATCCTGTTCAGGGAAGGCTAAGACGGTGCCTCGCATATGGGTAGCAAGAGGGCGCTTATGCCCCGACGGTGGGGCCTTATGGGGAAGGGCCCAGCCCAATAGGGACAACACACCCCCCACTTCAAGCGCACCTCTGTATCGACTGAATCACTCGTTGGGTCTAGTCGGTGCATCTATTGAAACAAAATGGTTTCATGTTCTTTCATCGATTGGTTATTCCTCTCCGTTCGTATCTCTTTTTCCAATTTCGGTCTCGATTAGTTCACAAGATTGAATGGCCGATTCTCCGGAGGACCCTCGATTCGATTGTTTTCCAAGAATGTTGAGCCGGGTATGTAAGCCATATCGATCTATTCATATAAAAAAAAAAAGAAAACATATAGATCATCTTTCTATACGTTCGTTAACTTAATGTGGCTTCCCATGATCCAAGAGAAGCCTTAATTGCAAGGCATCGGTCTACTGAACCTGGGAACTCCTCATTTTGAGCGCACTCGACTTACTGTGATCTAGGCCAAACATTCGTCTTCGTCGTCTCTGTCTCCAACTTCCCTTCGAAAGTCAACACAAGATAACAAAGAAGGAAAATTCGATTTCTAGAAACTTGGTGTCGATAGTAGTGGACAAGTGAGTAGTAGTGTTACGCCTATGCTATCTTCCACTAGTCGTATTTTTGAGAGATTCAAGATGTCTAGTGCGCATTCTGAGTTTACGCGTCAGGTTATGGAAAGCACTCAGTCCACATTTATGGATATACCAAATACCGTAATGGAGCTGTCTGCTCATTCAACTGATTTTGTTTTATCACTAGGTTTTCGATTTATGCCGGGTCAAGCGGATTTTGTATTAAAAAACCTTCAATTGCCTGATACCTTAGATGGTTTAAAAGGGTTGAGAGATCTTAATTGGTTGGGGGTCTTCCATCCGGCTAAAAAAAGAAGTGAAAAAAATGCGCTTGGGTCCTTATTTTGGGAATCTCCCCATGACATGCCCTTTTGAGCTTGAACAATTTTATTAGAATAAAAAGACCGTGTAGGCAAATCAGAGATACCACCAGTTTCGCCAGGATCGGGCGATCTATCAGGTAGTTCACTGATCGATCTTGAGTTAAGAGTCATCATTCATCGGTGAAAGGCATATTATTGATTGACTTACCCACCACAGGCAGTATAGTACGAAAAGGAGACAATGCAATTGAAAGTCGGTTTGAGAATGATTATCGGTCAGATCAAAGAAGTGCCGTTGACTTTGACACATCGGTATAGCCGGGATTTTAAATGAAAATCGTTGGTTGTATACTAAAGGCATTATTGAAAAAGAGCAAGAAGCGGAACTAACCGTTGTCATGATTAAAAAAGATTCCTTTTTTGCTTTACACACCTTATCCCAAGCCAATCAATGTTTCTTCTTTTTGTAATCCTTGTTCCCCCACACAAATCCGCAGTTCCTACTATCTATTTCCTGGTTTATGGCTTCCGGAATACACGTTGTTTGCATGGTGTATACAGGTATAGCAGAGGTTACAGACTGAACCAGCAAGGTTCTTCCAGCCATAGACAACAGCTCTGCCTTCCATCCAGCCAACCTATCTTGCACTTTTTCGAGTATGTGGTAGTAAGTCGTTTTAGAGACCCTCTTAAGCAAAGAAAGGTAAGAAATTAAACTAATAAAGCTTTGTTTCTTTCTTTTGAATGACCTCTGGCTTATATACGCTATTTGGATCATCAGTTGGAGGACTTGTTGAAAGCAGACAAGAATATCTTGACACAGAATTAAGAGTTGTGGTTTGCCTTCCACCAAATTATTAGTCTACTGCGGGTGCGTACTCGGCCGGGTGTGTTGAATCTGGTCTCCTAACTATTTGTTGATTGCCATCTCATCTGGGGACTGTCCCAGAATGTGAGGAAAGAGACGAGACCTAATAGAATGATACGATCATCGCGAGGAAGGCTAAAAAAGCTAGACAGGCCATAAAAAGGTTGTTTAAGGCCCTGTTAAACAGCCTTTTTATTTATTGCATAATAGTCTTTCAAATCCGTGGTACTTTAAAAGAGTCCTAAATGCATGAAAAATTGACAAGAACAAGAAAGATATTGGGCAACATTCCAACGAGACGTCAGCCAAGGCTCTTTTTTCACTGACCGGTGGGGTCTAAGAAGGAGTCTAGGACGGGGGTCAACGGAGTGGACTCGAAGTCAAGGCTCATATAGAAGATTCGATATTGTACAGGCGCCTGTGTAAGCGAGCTTCTCGAAAGGATCCTCGGAAGACGAAGGCAAGTTCACTAGATAGCTTAATGGAAAGCTTGTTCTCGACTAGAGCTCAAAGTCATTGATAGATCCCAAGCAGATATCCACGGACTGACTACCTGGATTCACTTCCCTCTTCTCCTTTTGTTCGAATAGCATCCGTAGCGTTGAAGGTTGGGATTCATTATCTGGCTTTCTACGTTTACCGGATCTCACTTGCCATCCACACTCAAACCTGTCAACAAGCAAATAAGAACATTAGGTTCGCTAAACACTCACGGAACACTAACTTAAACCCAGTGACCAGATAGTGAAAAATAAAAACCAATGCAAGGCAAGAACCCTATTATCTAAGACGCGGGGTTGCTCTGCTAATAGACCCCCGCCTTTGAACAAAATAATTATAATCCTAACACACTTTGCACTATGAGAGCTCTTTGTATACTTGCGTAAGAGGCTTTTTCCGTGATTCCAGTTAGGGACTCGGGTGCCCTTTTTCAGATTTTTTGACTGCCCAGATCAGAGAAGTGCCGTTGACGTTGACACATCGGTATAGCCGGGATTTTGAATGAAAATCGTTGGTTGTATACTAAAGGCATTATTGCAAAAGAGCAAGAAGCGGAACTAACCGTTGTCATGATTAAAAAAGATTCCTTTTTTGCTTTACACACCTTATCCCAAGCCAATCAATGTTTCTTCTTTTTGTTATCCTTGTTCCCCCACACAAATCCGCAGTTCCTACTATCTATTTCCTGGTTTATGGCTTCCGGAATACACATTGTTTGCATGGTGTATACAGGTATAGCAGAGGTTATAGACTGAACCAGCAAGGTTCTTCCAGCCATAGACAACATCTCTGCCTTCCATCCAGCCAACCTATCTTGCACTTTTTCGAGTATGTGGTAGTAAGTCATTTTAGAGACCCTCTTGTGTATAAGGGGTACTCCTAGGTACTTGCCTAGGTCTGCAGTGAGAGGAATTTTACATATAGCACTAATCTCCCGAGTTGTATAAGCTTGTACAAGTTGGGTGAAACAAAGAGTCTTTCTTTGGCAGGTATGATCACATGTCCTGAGATGGCACAAAACAAAATTCATTTAAACACTCCATGATAACATCAATCTGGCTCTTAGAGGCTTCGGCAAATAAAATGAGGTCATCTGCAAAAAAGAGGTGAGAGATCGGGGGCTTTTCCTCATCAAGTCGCCGGACTTTCTTCTTTGAGCAAGGTCTAAGGCCAGACAAAGGCAAAGATTAGGGTGAGTCAAGTCCTGCACGTGTATTTCCTGCAATAGAAATAGAAGAAGCTCTCAGTCGCTTTACTTTAAAGGGCTGCCTCTCAAGCCCCGTTCTTACTGTGTCGGAGGTTGGGTCCTGACCCAAATTGAATACAATTATACAACTCCTCCTTGTGTTAATATAATCCACTAAGAAAATATTTGGAATTTTTTTTTCTAAAAATTGTCATGTTGAATTTTTTTTTTTTAACATTTTTCGAGTGGAATATATAAAAATAGAACCGTAGATAACCTGAGTCTGTTGTCCTCTGCATGGCTTTTTGTAGTGACTCGTAATGATTTTTTTTTTTGGATAATATTCCAACCTATCCAACCGAAAATCATCCCATATACTGTATAAGTTTGTGAGGGTCTCGAAATACTCTGGACTTACATGGACTATGATAATATTTCAAGGTTTAGATGTAATTTTTCCTATCCATGAACAATATTAGTGTGTATATTGAAATATATTAATCCATATGTTGAACAATATTAATTTATATAATCAAGTGAAGTACTTTATCCATCCAAAAAAAAAAAAAAAACCTTTCATAAGAGGAAGACACATAATAATGGGGTTTTTAGAGTAATTTTGTAGACCTTTATGTATAAAATAAAGAAATTAGTTGGATTGTGTGTATTATTAAAAAACTGTATAAATGAATTAATTTTATATTTTTTTATAAGCACAGATTTTTAGATGAGATGCAATTATTTTATGGTATTAGAGTTTTTGGATCACGCCCACATCTACTAACTTTTTTTAATGTAAAATTGTATAAAAGGAAGGGAGTAATATAATTAAACAAAAGGAAGTTGGTATGTATTACATTTATTTCGGAGGATGGCAAAGTATAGGGTAAAAATAGTTCATCCATGAATTATTAAAGGGTATTAATTATTTTTATTAAATAATATTAGTTTTTTCTATTAAGGAATATTAGTTGTTTCTACTGAAAAATATAAATTATTTATTAAAAATAAATTAAATTTTTTTAGTTAAAACAACTAATATTTTTTTTTAGTGAAATGTATGAACCAATATTTCCTAAACATAAATAATTGTCAATGATCGAACCCGCACGGAGGGGAGAAAAAATAATCTATGGTTTGATGCACGAATGCAACTCAAATATTTTTAAGTTAATATGAAATATTCAAACAAAAAAAATTAATAAATCCGTTGTAGTCTAGTTGGTTAGGATACTCGGCTCTCACCCGAGAGACCCGGGTTCAAGTCCCGGCAACGGAATATTTTTTTTACTGGGTTGTTTAATAATTAATTAATTTTTTTTTCCTGCATCACTTTTGTATTTAAACTTACAATGAAATTATTTTCTTGTGGTGAGTAAAAAAAAAAATAGTGACCAACAGAATAAAACTAGAATGATGAAATAATTCATTGTGTTATATGGATTCTTCAGAATAATAATTAATTGAATGAATAGTAATCTATGTCAAGGAGATTTTTTAAGTGTGGTTTAGTCTGGTACAAAGACGTATATACAATAGTATATATATAGAAAATAAGGGGCGCTTGGTTAGTCATTCTTTAATGGTAATGAAAATAAAAATTTATTTTTATTTATGCCCTCATAATTAAAATGATATGTTAGGGGAAGAAGTGTTCCAATGGTGACAACATTGCTAGTGTCATGCCCCAATTTTGGAATAGAAATTGACAACAAATGGTTGTTGGTGGAGGAAGAGGTGAGTAATTGAGGAGGATGATTGTAGGAAGAAAATAGGGTAATTAAAATGAAGTAGTGATTACCTTATTTAGGAGGAGAGGTAGTGATTTTGTTCTCATGAAACATGTTAATTAAACTAATTTTCAATCGTATTCTCATTACTATTGAAGAGTTGTTAACCAAGCACCCCTAAGATCTCACAAGTCAAAATAAGTTTGGACCTATGAGAAAGTAGTATCAAACAAATTTCAAAATTAGTGGCGATATTTTGATAATGGCTGCGGCTAAACAAACCCCCAATTCTCCTATATATACCCCAATTACTATACAAACCCCATTAAAAATATGATTATTTTAAAAGATTACTAAACATACCTCAAGTTTATACAATTATTCCCTTTTAAAAGTGAATAACTATAAACTCACAATTTTATTCACTTAAACGTATACACGATCAAAACAAAAGTGAAGAGTTCCCAAATTTTAAAGGAAGAACAACAAATTTGACCTCCGAAATCATTCAAACACAAAAAAAAAGGTGTTCTTCTTAATCTCAAAAAAAAAAAAAAAAAAATTGCAAGAAAAATAATATCTACAAAAAAATAAAAAAATAAAAACGCAATGTAGACTAACAAAGTGTGTTTAAATTTTATTCCAAGTACGCTGAATTTTTTTTTACGGAAGTATGCTAAATATTTTGCCTTTACAAAGCGAACTATAATTTAACTTCTATTAATTTTACTCACTGGTGCTACAAAAAAAAAAAAAAAACGAACAAAATTCCACACAAAATAATACTAATGCACTACGGATACATATTAACTTGTCATTCAGCGTAAGAAAAAAAAATACTTACATTAATGTGATCCTTCGTGTCGTTTGACTCCATTAATTAGACAATATAAACTTCGATTATCTTGAAATAATTGGAATGAAAATAATTTAGGAATTTTAGGGATTTAATAAAAATAATTCAAAAACTTGATTTTTCGAAATTTCAAAATGTTAATTTTGCGATGCTGGGAATGAAAAAGTGAGTGAAAAACTAAAGGAAATTTACTTCATAATTACAATAATATTTATGAATGGGTAATTTTGACTTTTAACTTAAAACTATTTTTAGCAAAAATAAATTGGAGTATGTATTGAAAATTCGGGGGTTTGGGGTTTGTTTAGCCGGAGCCTTTGATAATTTATTGATGAAAGATAGTGAGAATGTACACATTTTCACTCTAGAGTATGTTTTGATGTAAATCAAATTAGAGGCTACAGTTACATTCCAGACGAGAAGAAAATTATTGAAAAAGTGCTCAGATATATGCCTGTGAAGTTCGACCACATTGAAGAATCTAAAAGAATATTATGGGATCTTTGGAAATCCATGAAAAAGAAGGAAGAGTAACTTTTCGTATCAAAATTTGGACAAGCATTTCAAGTGAAGATGGATATCTCGTCTCATCTAAATTGAAATTGAAATAATGACTAATAATGAAGTTTCACGAGGAATAAAATAATTTCAAGGTTGGTTGAGAAAGAAGTGGGGGTCAAGGAAATCTCAGTAGCTCAAGATTTGGAAATCAAAATTCACTCTTATTGCTCGCAAAAAGGTCATGGCAACAAGGCGGTGTTTGATTTTGAAAATCGAAGATATGTTTAGGCTTTGTTGAGAGAGAGAGAGAGAAAATTGAGCGATGTTGGGCCTGAACATCTAACGACGTCCTTGAGAGAGAAACGGTGATAGATCTTACCTAGGAAGAGGGGTTTAAATGAGTCAATAATTTATTTAAATTATCCTGCCTCATTGAATGAGATTCGTGAGGGAATATCATGAAATTAAATAAGTGCACGGATAATTATTGTAAATTGAGAGCGTAAAATAAAGGCGCGAGATTTGTTCACTCAGTTCGTCGATAACAACTACGTTTGGGGGCGTACTAAGCTAGGAGTTTCACTAATATGTGTGTATATGAGAGTATACAATTATGAGTACAATGATCTATTTATAAGAAGAAAGATCTAACCTAAACCTAAAGTTTGTTTAGGTTAAAGGCCCATTAATAATGTCTACATCAAATCTTCTAGATTTGGTATAATAAATCTGCTAGATTTACAACACTCCCTCTTGGACATTACGACATAACATGTCATAAAAACTTCACGTGCTAGGTAGCGATCAAATATTAAGTTAGGGAGGAATGTAATCGATCTTCCAAATCAAATATTCTAGATTTATTTTGGGGTTACCGCCCCCCCTGAAGACAACAACCCTTTGAGCTTTCGCATCCCAATACCACGAACGTACTTTTCAAAAGTAGACGTAGGTAAGGACTTAGTGAACAGATCTGCTAGATTATCACTAGATTGCACCTTTTGAATGGTAATCACGCCACTCTTCTGGAGTTCGTATGGGTAGAAAAACTAGGTGAAATATGTTTCGTCAAGTTTCCTTTGACGTACCCATTACTCATTTGTGCGATGCAAGCTGCGTTGTCTTCCAATATAATGGTGGGGGATGTATCGCCTTTAGCGATACCACACGAGTTACCAATGTGTATTACCAAGGACCTTAACCAAACACATTCTCATGCGGCTTCAAACAAAGTTATTATCTCTGAGTGGTTTGAAGACGTGGTAACCATGGTTTGTTTAACCGATCTCCATGAGATCGTGGTACCACCACAGAGAAAAATGTAACCAGTCTGGGATATGGTGTTTTGGGGATCAAACAAATAGTCAGCATCCGCATAACCTACCAAGGTTTTGTCTTGGTTCATTCGGTAAAACAGTCCAAGGTCTTGAGACCCTTGGAGGTACCGTAAAACATGCTTAACACCATTCCAATGTATCCTCGTAAGAGAAGCGCTATATCTCGCAAGCAAATTAACTGCAAATGCAATGTCGGGTCTAGTGCAATTTACGAGATAGAGTAATGCTCCAACAACGCTAAGATAAGGAACTTCTTGCCCCCATAATTTCTTCTAAATCTTCTCTTGGTCTAAATGGGTCCTTATCCACTTCGAGAGATCGGACAACCATAGGGGTGCTAAGTGGATGAGATTTATCCATGTGAAATCTCTCCAATACCTTCTTCACGTAGGTTGACTGATGTATAAGAATTTCTTCTGGGAGATGCTCGATCTACATGCCGAGGCAGTACTTGGTTTTACCCAAGACTTTCATTTCGAATTCAGCTTTCAAGATTGAACTGACTTCTTCAATCTCTTTGCATGTTCCGATTATGTTTAGGTCATCAACATAGACAGGTATAATGCAAAAACCACTTTGTGATTTCTTCGTGAATACACATGGGAAAGCTATATCAATCGTGTTTCCCTTCTTCTAGAGGAATTCACTAAGTCGGATGTACCACATGAGATCTGATTGCTTTAGGCCGTACAACGACTCCTGCAGTTTTATGTTATACATACTGCAATTTTCATCATCCCTCGTCTGGGGGATGTCAAATCCATCGGGGATTTTCATATAAATGTCGGCATCGAGTGATTCGTATAAATATGCGGTTACAACGTCCATCAATCTCATCTGGAGATTTAATTTAACTGCCAAAGATATTAAGTAGCAAAACGTTATTGCGTCCATTACGGGAGAATATGTTTGATCGAAATCAATACCGGGTCTCTGCGAAAACCCTTGAGCTACCAGCCTCGCTTTATACCTCTCCACAGTATTATTCTCATTTCTTTTTCGTACAAAAACCCATTTATATTCTACAGGGATAGCGCGCGCGGGTGTACGAACGATAGAGCCAAATACTTTTCTTTTGTTTAGCGATGCGAGCTCTCTTTCCATTTTACCCAATCGGAGCACTTCCAGCACTCAGCGATAGTTTTGGATTCTAAATCTAGATCGTTTTTATAACGGAAAGAGTAATTGTCGCTGCAAATGTGTAATATTTCTATTATATGTTTCTCCCGTATCTATGAAATTCATAGAGACTTCAACGTTTATGCCAACCAGACATTCCTCATTTCCCAGTGTATCCGGGTCTGGTCGTTCCGCGGTCCTAGTGCATTGAATATTTTGTGCACGTGCTTCATCACTAGGACGCTCGTTTTCTAGACGAGTCTCTTCTAGAGACTTTGAGTTATCTAGAAGAATCTCTTCAAGAGATTTTACGTTCGGCTGACCAGTTTTGCTAGCCTTTCTTTTAGGTGTACTTGTATCTTTTGTAGGTCCTTTATGCTTCTGGCATGTGGGGGCATGTATATTTGATTTGCTTGGGACCTCAACCCTTTGGGGAGCATTTACTGCAGGTATATGCGATTTAGTTACACCTCTATGGTCAGTGAACGCGTTTGGCAGATTGTTTGCTAAATTTTGCAAGTTAATGATCTTCTGAACTTCCAGTTCAGATTGACTAATGCATGGATCTAGATACTGAAGATTACTTATGTTCCATATAAACTCCCGACATTCATTCAATTTTGAATTCGGATCTCCTCCTAATGCCGGGAAGTGATCTTCATCGAATGTGCAGTCAGCGAACCGGGCCGTTAATTGATCCTCAGACAAAGGTTCTAGGTATTTCACAATGGATGGAGAGTCAAATCCAACGTAAATACCTAGCTTCCTTTGTGGGCCCATAGAGGTCCGCTTTGGTAATGTTATCGGAACATATACCGCACATCAAAAAATACGCGGATGGAAAATGCTTGGTTCTTTCCCATGCACTAGCTGTAGGGGGAATGATCATTATATGCAGTTGGACGGATTTGTATCAAGTGTGATGCATGTAGGACTGCATGCCCCCAGCATGAAGTGGGTAGTTTAGAGTTCATAAGCAATGGCCTAGCGATAAGTTTGATACGTTTTATTAGCGCTTCAGCAAGACCATTTTGGGTGTGGACGTAGGGGACCGAATGCTCCACTTTAATTCCCAGGGCCATACAATAATCTGTAAAGGCCTTTGAGCTAAACTCAGCGACATGATCCATGCGAATCGATTTAATTGGATAATCTGAGAATTGAGCTCTAAGCTCGATAGTTTTCGCAATGAGCTTTGCAAAAGCTTGATTGGGGGTAGACAGCAAACAGGCATATGTCCACTTAGTGGAGGCATCGATTAGCACCATGAAATACCGAAATGGTCCTAATGCTGGGTGAATAGGTCCACAAATGTCTCTCTGAATCCGTTCAAGGAAAATCGGAGACTCTAGTCCTACCTTGGTGCGCGACAGGCGCACTATTAACTTACCCTTAGAACATGCATCACATATAAATTCATCAACATGAGGGTGATTCGAAATATTATGATCAATTGATTAGATAAAATCCTACGTATCATAGTTTGTCCTGAATGACCTAACCACTGATGCCGTAATTTAAAAGAGTTCAGGTCATGAAATTTCATACTCATAGCTTGATGGAGATTGGACGGCCGGATGTAGGAATAGTACAATCCGGAAGAGAAGAAAGGAAGCTTTTCTATAACTTGTTTATGGCAACCTCGAGTAATAGTCATCAAAAGGTGTTCGTTATTATTCTCAGTTTCAGTTTCAATGTGATAGCCATTAGATCTAATATATTTAAAACTGAGCAGGGTACGCTTAGATTGTGGAAACAATAAAGCATTATCAATTATGAGTTCGGTACCCATGGGAAGGAAAATGTAAGCTCTTTCGGAGCCCACTATCATAATATTATCATTAGCTATCGTAGTTACTCTCCCCTTACGTTATATCAAGTTATGAAAATACTTCTTATCTCTTAGGATTGTATGTGTGGTGACGCTATTTACCAAACATAAATCACTATTTGCATCCATCATGCTAGAGGAAAATGGCCCAATTCTAATAGCTGATATGTTTACAAGCCATGTATAAGTATAGCAATATCCAAGGAAAAATTAATGGACAACATTAAGTTAAACACATCAAAGCTAAAATATAAATATCATCCATAAAATAAAATATCCAAAAAATAGGATCCAAAATATAAATTATTTTAACCAAAAACAAATAAAGTACTAAAATAATCAAATACACAAATCACTTATTGTCTCCAAAGTCTTTGAGCTCTACGCCCAAGAGATTGTCATTGTCATGGTCAAAGTCTGCTTCAGGCAGGCTGGCATGGTGAGATTCGACTTTAGGAGTCTTCCCCTTGTCGTCCTTCTGTTGCTTTTGATAAGCCTCAACCAAGTGCTTGGGAGTGCGACACGTGCGAGACCAATGGCCTTTGCATCCGCATCTGTAGCAGAACTGCTCAATCTTGTCTTGAGAGCTAGGTTTTCGTAGAGCGAAACTTGTGTTGGGTACACCCATTCTATGATTGGAGGTTCTGTGACCACCGAATGTACTGCGACCTCGGCCTTTAGCCCATATCTTCTTACTCTATCTCCCCCTTCTACGTTTGCGACCAATCATATGTTTGGCCCTATACTGCTACTGGAGTATGAGGTTGCTAGCGTGGAATGTTGATATAGTATTCGGAATCAAACTGGTTACAATACGCTGCAAAGCAGAGTTGTACTCCGTTATAGACTTAAGGTCTTGGTAACGGATGTTCAACCAATCGTATTGTGCCGGAGGGAGGAGTATGTCACTTTGTTGTTGGAAACGGTCCTTCAGGGACTTCCACAACATTCCTGGGTCCTTTTGAGTGAGGTATTCAATTTTCAGATCCTCATTCATGTGGTTCTTGAGAAAAATCAACGCTTTCGCCTTCTGGGCGTTAGTGGATTTTGAACCTTCGATAATTATTTCGCTCAACTCATTTGAGGATAGATGGATCTCGACATCTAGCGTCCATGTCAGGTAGTTACTACCATCGAGAGCAAGCTCATCGAATTCTTTCATGGTGATATCAGACATTATTTACTACAATTTTTAAAGTGACATGGTAAGGGATATGACCAATTTATTGACAACGGAGAAATAAAAATTTATTTAATTATTCTAGAGCACATTGAAACAAGAATTGAATGTCGTCTACCCAAAACATAAATTACGGTCCGACAAGTGTTGGAGTTATACGTGAAAGTATGTTTTTACTTTGTATAACTCGTGTATCAAACACTCGTTTTATGAGAATAATTCTTTTATCGCATTTGCTTTAGTTATGATTGAATGTTGAATTTCTATTGCAAACCGTTCAATATATAGTACATGTTACATTGTAGTTAATGTGGTGATACCCGATCACGGAAGACAACATTAACATTTTACTTGTAACTAAATGTACATTTTCACGACCTAGGTGGAATTGAACAATCCGCCGTGAAAGGTCGATGTGTAAGGCTCAGATTGGTCTGTCTTGACTAAGAGATTGCACTAGCACATTTAGTATGTGTTGAAGAGGACCTACATCGAGGATAAATTCTTCTGTTCTGAAAGGTGAAGAATTAGACCTCAGTGGTTGTTGATTTCTTAATCTCCGTCACTTAAATAGAACCGTGTGTGCTTAATGGTTACTGCTTTGATTCATGTTGGGTGAGAATCATTGCGACTTCGAACTTTGTGTCTTGGGCAGTAATATTAATCATACGACGGTTGCTAAGATTTAATACGGAGAAACGCGTGCGAGTACGGCTCGTGTGATTAGTCCCCTTGGTGGGCTCAGAAGTTTTATTGTACCAAATCTTGCAAGTGAAGAATTAGTTTCTTCGGTACGAATAATAATGTTGAGCTGTCTTTACTCCAAGGTGAAAGATGTTAATTAATTTAGAGCTATTCAGAAGCTTAATTAATTAATGGACTTGATAATCTTAAACGCGGGAAATAATAACCGGGAGCCCATATTATCGTAATATGGATTAAGATGGATAGTGCAATATTAATTTATTAGTGGTAATAATTAATATTAATGGATTGAATTATATTGGGGCTCAATATTGAAATTCAGAAGTCCATTAGGAGGTCCAATCTTAATTCTCCTTAAGGCCCCTCAAGTAGCCCATTAAGTAGCCCAATAATGATAAGGTGATTAAAATAAAAAGAATATATTATGCTGATTTTTTCATGTTAAATTCGAAAATTAGAGGTGTAGATTGAGAAAAGATTTTGTTGATTTTCTTGGAAAGATATTATGGAAGATAAGTATTCTTGGAATACAAGATTATCTCATATATTCAAGAAGATCCAAATCTTGGATTTCTCTCTACAATTTTTCGAAAATTATAGCCTTGAAAATAAGAATGAGATTTTTGTGGAATATTTTATTATGGAGAAAAGAATATATGAGATATATTCAAGATTTCTTAGAGACTAAGAAAAGATTTTCTCCAAGCCCATTAAGCCTCATATTTTCGGCCACTTCCCTCTATAAATAGGGGATGATTATTTCATCCCCAAGTACATAATTTCATGTGTTGGAAAAATCAAGAAGCATATATATTTTTCTTTTTCCTTAGTTTATTAAATTACTTGAAAGCGTCTCCCACCGGCGATCAAGTGAGGTGAAAAGGGAAATACTTGAGAAGGCTTTGGGTTGATAGAGCGAGATTACAATTGTCACGTATATCCAAAGGCCAATACTACAAGAGGTACGTTAATCGCATATTTACTTGTTTATTCCGCCTAGTTAATATGTGAAATTAATTTAACATGCATGATGATAATTAGTTGTTGGAATTATTATTTGAATTAATTAGGATTAATTCATGCTAGTAATAATTGTATTTAAATTCGTATTTAAATTTCATCCCGAATAGATTCCGGGCACCCCTATTTTCCCAACAACTGGTATCAGAGCCACGGTTTCGGGCTCTGAATTTTAAATTGGAATTTAAATTGTTAAACATTAAATTGAAATTGGATAGTAGAATTGTTAGATCTTTTTTGCAGGTATCCAATTGTCATGGTTTTAATGTTGTTAATTTCATGCGTGTAAATTAATTGTTTTTTAATTCGATTCGTTCGAATTCGTTTTTCTCGTGAGAAAATCCACGAGTAGATTAGTTGTTTTTATTTTGATTCGATCATTGTAATAGACTAGTCTAGATCTAGTATTTATTTTTTTTGTAAAAGTAAATTGTAACCGGATCGTGACGAAGAACGAAAAATTAAAAACGGCGTACCCGGACGACGCATACAAGCGTGGCGCGTGTATGGACGTAAAATCATGCAAGGGGTGAAGAAAACGAGGACGAACGGCGAAAAAAACGGCGCACGGGGGTGCACGGTGCACGCCGTGCGCGACGGGTGCACGACGCCGCGCGCACCGCGCGTGCGCCTCGGGGCGCTCCGGGCGGCGCCTCGGCGCACCTCCGTGCAGCGCCTCGGCTGCGCCTCGGGGCGCTTCGGGCAGCGTTTCGGCACTTTTTGGGTCGGGAAGCGCGCGGGCCCACTTCGTGGGCCGACGCGCGCTGTATCTCGGGCCGTGGAATTTTTTCGATTCGGGCTTTTTTTTTTTTCGTGTGATTTTAAACGTCGTCTCGAACCCCAAACGATGCTGTTTTGAAGAAGTGTTGCTGTTTGAGTGGGAGCACGTCGAGACGAACGTCGGAAAGCAACAAGGACGATTTTTTGCATCAAGACGTGAAGAAATTAAACCGTGACAATTGGATTTGAGTGCTCCAATGTGTTTAATTTTATTTTGATGGATGTTTTATTTCGTGCACTTATTATTATTTGTTAATATGTGTTTGCATGAATTTAATTGTCCAAGAAAAACCTTACTTTCGAAAATTACTAAGTATGTTTTTATAATCGCAATTTTATTCTGGATATTAAAATTGGATTATTTTGAACTCCATAATTTATTTATTTGTGAAGTTCTTTTGGAATACATTTCCCCCTTGGATCGGCCAAAAGAACGGATTTCACATGAATAAATTCCGAAAGGATGATTGTGGATTATTACTAGTGGCGGTATTGACCCTCACCACGAGTGGCTTGCTCAAAGCGAAATAATAATCTTGTATTTAATTATGGTTATTACTTAGGCATAGGGAATTGATATTAACTTACTCCCCTCGGAGTCCCTGTCAGTTTCTATGTGGTCAAAGTGGGAGCCAACTATTAATTTTGAATTAAGGATTTGTAACTTTTAAGTTTGTAATCCGCTTGAATGTGTTTAAATGTATAGACCACCCCTCGTGGCGCATTTAAATTGTTTCGAGATGTTGGCTTATGCATGATTATATTGTTTTAAGGTTTCAATATAATTGATGTGATCGAATTATGTGAAAATTTTCGTATTTTTCTAGATATTGATATGAATGTATGTTTTATTCTCAGTTCATCATGTCGCAACCTTTTAATCCACTGTATAGTATACTTAAAGATAATAAACTTGTTGGTGAGAACTATGTTGATTGGAAACGTAATATAAACATGGTCCTTCCTGCGCAAGAACACTATTGGATATTTAGCGTTGACGTACCCAAGAAACCTAATGATAAGTCAAGTAATGAGGAAAAGGCGTTATTCGATGATTGGAAGCATTCCAATGAGCACATGAAGCACATCATCTTGACATTTATGTCTGAGGATTTGAAGCGCATTCATGAAGGCATTGAAGCGGCTGTTGATATCATGAATAGCCTTGAAGAGATGTTTCAACATCAGAACCCCATGGCGAATCTGTTCACCATTCATGAGAAGCTCACGAAGGAAATGGTGAAGGGAACACCCGTAAGGGATCATGTTCTCAATTTTAGGCGTGAGTTTGAGAAACTCGAGTTTCTTGGTGCCGGACAAAGTGAAGAAAGTCAAATCGATTCCATACTCCTAAAGCTATCGAGTAGTTTTGATGGGTTCTTTTGGGAATACGTGTTATCTGAACACAAGTTCACTTTGGATACCCTGCTTAAAGCCCTGATAACGGTAGAGTCATACTTGGGGAGTAGGGACGAGGCTTTGGTGATCAAGAGCTTTTTCTCGAAATCTAGGCCAATGGAAGGTGAGATTGAGAAGGAGGTGGTTGATCGGAACCAAACCAGTAGACTCACTTTGGGAGGCAAGAAATGAACTTTCAAGCCGTACGGCGTGAAGATATCCGGTAAGAGTAAGTGCTTCAATTGCGGGCAAATAGGACATTGGAGGTCTACCTGTTCTAAGCCTAAGAAGGCGGTAAAGAAAGGTAAGTCTCATGCTTTAGTCGTTGAAACATATGTTGCGGCGTATGCTGCCCACGTTTGGGTAGTGGATACCGGGGCAACTGATCATATTTATTTCACTCTTCAGGGGTTCCAGCTAACCCGGCGACTTAGCAAGAATGAGATCACCATCACTTTGGGCGATGCTACGAGAGTGGCAGCCGAAGCAGTGGGAGTAGTGCACCTATCTTTTGAAGATAGAGTTTTAATTTTAAGAGATGTTTTATACGTTCCGAACTTTAGGAAGAATTTAATTTCGGTTTCTAAGTTGTTTTTTGATGGATATTCAGTTACTTTTAATAAAGTTGTTACTGTTTCTTTTAAGAATGATGTTATCTGTCATGGAACGTTGGTAAACAATCTCTATACGATTAAGTGTGCACACCACTCAAATAATGAATCTAATAACACGTCGATCATTTCGAGCAATAAAAGAAAGCGTTCTTCGGAGATGAACGAAACACTTCTATGGCATCTTAGACTAGGTCATATTAATCTAAAGCGGATAGAGAGATTGGTGAAAGACGGATCCTTGGAATCACTCCAAGTCGAGCCGTTTCCAACTTGTGAATCCTGTTTAGAGGGTAAGATGACCAAGAGGGCATTTGGAGCCAAGGGGAATAGAGCCACGGAAGTGTTAGAACTCGTTCATACCGATGTGTGTGGTCCAATGACGATCAAAGCGAGAATGGGGTATGATTATTTCGTTACCTTCATTGACGATTACTCAAGATATGGGTACATTTACCTTATGCGGCATAAGTCTGAAACTTTTGAAAAGTTTAAAGAGTTTAAGGCCGAAGCCGAGAAACATAGGGAAAAGAGTATCAAGTTTCTATGATCAGATCGTGGAGGCGAATACCTCAGCGATGAATTCTTGAACTACCTATCGGACGAAGGGATCGTATCCCAGTTGACCGCACCGGGAACCCCTCAACAAAACGGTGTGGCGGAACGAAGGAACTGGACTCTTTTAGAGATGGTCAGATCCATAATGAGTTATTCGGATTTACCCAAGTCGTTTTGGGGTAATGCCTTGGAAACGGCGGCTTATATTCTAAACTTGGTGACATCCAAATCGGTTCCTAAAACCCCAATGGAATTGTGGACCGGGTGCAAGCCCAGTCTAAGACATTTGCGGATTTGGGGTTGTCCGGCATACGTACTAGACAAGGAAGCCGGTAAGTTGGATCCACGTTCGGAATTAAGGCTGTTTATAGGATACCCTGCGGGAACGAAAGGGTGTATGTTCTATAGTCCCAAGGATCAAAAGACCGTGATTAGTACACACTTTAAATTCTTGGAGGAAGACTATATGAACAATCGAAAACCTAAAAGTGAAATTACTTTAGAAGAATTGAGTGGTCAAACCTCGATACCAAGTATACAAGATGATGTACCACACGTCACATCTTCACAACCGGAACCCCGTCGTAGTGGGAGGGTTCTTAGGCAACCCGAGAGATTCATGGGGATAGGAGAATCTTCTGATTTGGTTTCCGGTGTTGAATCAGACCCATGGACGTACGACGAGGCAATCCAAGACAAAGACGCGGAGTCGTGGCAAACGGCAATGGAAGCCGAGATGGGTTCGATGGATCATAATCAAGTGTGGGAGTTGGTCGAGCCACCCAGTGGGGTAGAACCCATTGGATGCAAGTGGGTGTACAAGAGGAAAAGAGGACCGGACGGAAGGGTTGAAACCTTCAAAGCAAGGCTTGTGGCCAAAGGGTATACTCAGAAAGAAGGGATCGATTATGAGGAAACCTTTTCGCCTGTAGCTATGCTCAAGTCCATCCGTATTCTCTTGTCGATCGCTGCGCACCTAGATTACGAGATCTGGCAAATGGATGTCAAGACGGCTTTCCTTAACGGAAGTCTTAACGGGATAAATATCTATATGCAACAGCCCAAAGGTTTCATTGAAAAAGGCCAAGAGAATCTCGTATGCAAGCTCAAGAGATCCATTTACGGACTTAAGCAAGCATCGCGTACTTGGAACCAGTGTTTTGATCAAGTGATTAAGTCTTATGGGTTTGATCAAAACGAGTTCGAAAGTTGTGTGTATAAGAAGCGTGACGGAACTGCGGTGGTATTCTTAGTATTATACGTAGACGATATTCTGCTCATTGGAAACAATGTAAAGGTATTGTCAGACGTAAAGGTATGGCTGTCAAAACAATTTGATATGAAGGACTTAGGGGAAACCGGTCACATCCTTGGGATCAAAATCACTCGCGATCGCAAGAAGAGGATGTTGGGCTTATCGCAAGCTTCATACATTGACACTGTTTTGAAGCGTTTCAGCATGCAAGATTCCAAGAAATGTTTTGTACCTTTTAGGCACGGAATCCATCTATCGAAAGAAATGAGCCCTAAGACGCAAGCGGAGATAGATGACATGAAAGGTGTTCCATACGCTTCGGCCGTAGGAAGCCTTATGTATGCAATACTGTGTACGAGACCAGATATTTGCTTTGCCGTGGGCATGGTGGCAAGATATCAAAGTAATCCCGGGAAAGACCATTGGACTGCCGTAAAGTGCATCTTGAGGTATCTGAAAAGAACTCGGGAGCGGATGCTGATTTACCAGTCAGATAGTCTAGTTCCCGTAGGATACACGGACTCGGATTTCCAATCAGACATAGACTCAAGAAAGTCACCTCAGGTAGTGTGTTTTGCATGGGAGGAGGAGCCATTTCATGGAGAAGCGTTAAGCAGAAATGCATCGCCGATTATGTAGCTGCTTGTGAAGCAGCGAAAGAGGCAGTTTGGCTCAAGAACTTCTTAGTGGACTTGGACGTAGTTCCGAATTTGCCCGACAAGATAACTGTCTTTTGTGACAATGCCGGAGCAGTTGCAAATTCAAAGGAACCGAGAGCCCACAAGGCCAGCAAACACATAGAAAGAAAATACCATCTGATACGAGAAATCGTTAAGAGAGGAGATATAGAGGTGGCAAAGATAACGTCGGGTGACAACCTAGCGGATCCATTCACAAAGGGTCTGCCTCAGAGTACATTCGAGAGACATGTGGATGGAATGAGAGTCAAGACTATTGCCAATCTGCTTTAAGTATAAGTGGGAGGAATTATTAGGTTAGTGTAGGTTGACATGAGATGTCACGTAGAACTACTACACTAAGACATGCGTGATGTATACTAAAAGCAGACTTTAAGTATAAGTGGGAGATTGTTGGAGTTATACGTGAAAGTATGCTTTTACTTTGTATAACTCGTGTATCAAACACTCGTTTTATGAGAATAATTCTTTTATCGCATTTGCTTTAGTTATGATTGAATGTTGAATTTCTATTGCAAACCGTTCAATATATAGTACATATTACATTGTAGTTAATGTGGTGATACTCGATCACGTAAGACAACATTAACAGTTTACTTGTAACTAAACGTACATTTTCACGACCTAGGTGGAATTGAACAATCCGCCGTGAAAGGTCGATGTGTAAGGCTCAGATTGGTCTGTCTTGACTAAGAGATTGCACTAGCACATTTAGTATGTGTTGAAGAGGACCTACAGCGAGGATAAATTCTTCTGTTCTGAAAGGTGAAGAATTAGACCTCAGTGGTTGTTGATTTCTTAATCTCCGTCACTTAAATAGAACCGTGTGTGCTTAATGGTTACTGCTTTGATTCATGTTGGGTGAGAATCATTGCGACTTCGAACTTTGTGTCTTGGGCAGTAATATTAATCATACGACGGTTGCTAAGATTTAATACGGAGAAACGCGTGCGAGTACGGCTCGTGTGATTAGTCCCCTTGGTGGGCTCAGAAGTTTTATTGTACCAAATCTTGCAAATGAAGAAGTAGTTTCTTCGGTACGAATAATAATGTTGAGCTGTCTTTACTCCAAGGTGAAAGATGTTAATTAATTTAGAGCTATTCAGAAGCTTAATTAATTAATGGACTTGATAATCTTAAACGCGGGAAATAATAACCGGGAGCCCATATTATCGTAATATGGATTAAGATGGATAGTGCAATATTAATTTATTAGTGGTAATAATTAATATTAATGGATTGAATTATATTGGGGCTCAATATTGAAATTCAGAAGTCCATTAGGAGGTCCAATCTTAATTCTCCTTAAGGCCCCTCAAGTAGCCCATTAAGTAGCCCAATAATGATAAGGTGATTAAAATAAAAAGAATATATTATGCTGATTTTTTCATGTTAAATTCGAAAATTAGAGGTGTAGATTGAGAAAAGATTTTGTTGATTTTCTTGGAAAGATATTATGGAAGATAAGTATTCTTGGAATACAAGATTATCTCATATATTCAAGAAGATCCAAATCTTGGATTTCTCTCTACAATTTTTCGAAAATTATAGCCTTGAAAATAAGAATGAGATTTTTGTGGAATATTTTATTATGGAGAAAAGAATATATGAGATATATTCAAGATTTCTTAGAGACTAAGAAAAGATTTTCTCCAAGCCCATTAAGCCTCATATTTTCGGCCACTTCCCTCTATAAATAGGGGATGATTATTTCATCCTCAAGTACATAATTCCATGTGTTGGAAAAATCAAGAAGCATAGATATTTTTCTTTTTCCTTAGTTTATTAAATTACTTGAAAGCGTCTCCCACCGGCGATCAAGTGAGGTGAAAAGGGAAATACTTGAGAAGGCTTTGGGTTGATAGAGCGAGATTACAATTGTCCCGTATATCCAAAGGCCAATACTACAAGAGGTACGTTAATCGCATATTTACTTGTTTATTCCGCCTAGTTAATATGTGAAATTAATTTAACATGCATGATGATAATTAGTTGTTGGAATTATTATTTGAATTAATTAGGATTAATTCATGCTAGTAATAATTGTATTTAAATTCGTATTTAAATTTCATCCCGAATAGATTCCGGGCACCCATATTTTCCCAACAACAAGTACCGGGCGCCACCTACCCGGGCAATATATGTGGACTATGTGCAACAGTAATAATGCATGCAAGATAATTAAATCATAAAAGTCATGCACATATATCAATTAAGCATATAAGTCAATTTATTGAGAACTAATATTGAAATTAATTCTAAAAAAAATGGGCTTAATTCATATGCAAAGATTATTACCTTTTAATTTTTCAAGTATTATTCAAAAAATCTGATAAATTAATTTGAGCACAAAAATATTAAAATTATATGAGGCTCAAAAAATAAAATATGGTTCAATTCGTATTGGGCTTGGCCCAAAAATAGCTAGGGTTGCACGACATATGGAGGCACGTAGCCGGTGATGGGCGGCGTATGGCGTGCGGCTGCAGGCGCGACGGGCGCGGGTGTGACACAAGCGCGCGATGAGTGCGGGTGGATACGGGCGCGCGACGGGCGTGGGATGGACTTTGGTGCAGCACGGGTGCGCGACGGGCGCTGGGCGTGCGCTGCGGGCGACGAGCGTCGTGCGCATTGTGGGCGACAGGCGGCTCACGCTGCGAGTGCTGGTGCTGCAGGTACGGGCACCGTGCGATGGGCGCTGCGAGCGCTGGGTCGTGGGCGGCAGGCGTCGGACGATGGGCGTTGGCCGTGTGGCGGCATCGTGCATTCGTTTATTTCAATTTGATCCAATTAATTGCAAATCCAAAATAATAATTCAAGTGCATATAAAACATAATACGCATGGATCAAAATTCGATACGATAATTAAAAACTTGCAATTGGGAAAAATATTTTAGATCGTACCGATTAGTCTCGGGCAGAGTCTCGTGCTGCTAACGTGTTGTAAATTCAGAGCGTAAAATAAAAGCACAAGATTTGTTCACCCAGTTCGTCGATAACGACTACGTCTGGGAGCGTACCAAGCCAGGAGTTTCACTAATATGTGTGTATATGATAGTATACAATTCTTAGTACAATGATCTATTTATAAGAAGAAAAATCTAGTCTAAACCTAAAGCCTGTTTAGGTTAAAGGCCCATTAGTAATTTCCATATCAAATCTTCTAAATTTGGTATGATAAATTTGCTAGATTTACAACAATAATAACACCTGAACTTTTACTTTTTAAATTCAATTTTTTTTTTTTACTATTATACTATTATACTCTTACCACTTAAAATCTATTAAAATATAAAATTTAATTTTTACTCAATATACCCAATCCCAATTTTTTTTTTCTTCTTCATCTTGATTTCTTTCCTCCCCCTACACCCAAACTCTTTCTTCTTCATTATTCACTCAACCACTTAAATCAATTCTCATGAGAGATGTCATGAAGGAAGAATACACTTCGAAAATACATGTAATGTAAGTTTTTTATGAGTTTATTGTTTTATATGGTATGTGTTATGGTATAAATCTATCTAGAGAAGAATATTTAGGGTTTAAAAGTTGTATTGGTCGAGTTGTGTTCACGGATTAAGGTTCAGGAGTTCTGACAATCGCGCATGTTTGGCAAACCAGAGCCGGACATGTATCATTATGTTCGGCCAGAGCTGACCAAACGCAATGATAAATGTTCGATCACTGTTGGCCAAACATTATAAATAAAGTTCGGCCACTGTTGGCCAAACTTTTCTTCTTCCAGTGCGCTGCGTGAGTGTTTTCCTTCTGCGTGTGTATGATTGGATATGTGGGGGGTTTTCTTTTTTATTTGGGCGTGTGTGTTTATTGTAGGGTTTAATATTAAGGTGTATAATGATATTGAAATTTAAGTTGAAGGGTAAAATAGACAATATATTACGAGTGTTTTAAGTAAACTTAAAAAATAGGCTCGAGTGTGAAGAGCAACGGGTGTGAAGAGTAAAAGTTCGGGTGTTATTAGCCGCGGCCATTAAATAAATGAGACAGTCTCGCAAAAAACGGCCTCAAACTATAAAAAAAGCAAACATGAAAATTTAATATTTTGCCTTAAATTAAAAATTCTAATTGAGTTATAGAAATCAATTCCAGACAGTTACCAAATCATTATTAAAACATTATTATATATTTTTTTTAAAAGGTAATCAATTATAATAGTTCTTTCGATCACCGTGTACATAACAACATTTTTTTATTTTGTCTCAAACTCAAGACCCTTTTGGGATCTTATGTGGTGGACTCAACCAACTGAGTTACCAACTCTTGACAAACATTACTACTTCAAATTATGAAATAGTGATAGAAATATTAAATTATTATATTAAATTACTGTTAGATTGTTATATTTCTTCCACATTTTTAAGAAAAAACAAAGAAACACACATTGAATGAGAGATCAATTTTACCCGTCTTGTATAAATAATCTGAACATTATTGTAAGAACTAGGGCTAGTCCCGCGTTTATCATGGGTTTATAAATTTTTATTATTTTTATTGTAATTTCAAAAAATTTAAATACTTTGCATAGTGTATTATGAATAACTCACGAAATTAATAATTAGTGTTTTATATTGAAATGTTTATACTTCTTTATGTGATTATGTATTTTATTTGCATCAATAGTATATATTGTTTAAACATAAGTGATAAAAAAAAAACAATAACATTTATCTAGACTCACAAAAGAAATATTAAATTTTATTACAATACTATTACAAATTTCTAAAAAAAAATCTTATAAACGATATATGTTGTGTACTTGAACGGTATACTTTTAGCATCAAACTAAAAAAATTCAACCATTTCTTGCTTTTATCTCCGGAGACTACAACATATGATTGTCCGTGCGTGAAAATTGACTTGTGAAGATACATTTCTATACTGAAAAACGATGGACTTTGACTTTTATTTATTGTCATGACAAAACAAACTGATACTGGAAGTTAATGCCTAGTAAAATTTACAGGCATCATTTGATTAGAATTAGTCAAAGTCATTCTTGGGATATAAATTTTATTCCCAATAATCCCTCCGTCCCAACTCTATCTTCACACTACCTCTTTTTTTTTTTTTTCGTGTTTTAAGCGAGTTATTTATTAGTATTTGAAATAATAAAGTGACTTTTAAAATACTAATAAAAAACTCGTTCACTAAAACATGCAAAAACAGTAACTATGAAGCTAGTCATGGGACAGAGGTAGTATTTCTTCCATAAATTATTTCAGCCTCAAGTATGTGATTTTCAAATTTAGTGACAATCAATTCTATCCCATTGCACAAACCAGACTTTTGGTCAATATTTTTCAAAAGAATTATTGGCACACCGTCTTTCAGAATCAAACGATGATTTGACATTCTTGAACACTTGATAGAATTCAAAAATCAGCTGATACCATCTCCCCCTGATCTCCAACTTGGAACTCTGGACTACAAACGCTATTAGAACTCAAATATACTTTAGTTTCTCCAGGAAGCATTGGACGAATTTTCTCATGGTAAATATATTGGATAAATTAGAATTATATAAATTTACATGCTCACAAATTGTTTTTAATTAATATAATGAGTTTGACCTCTTATACCCCAAAATCTTTTAAACATAAAATGATTAAGTTACTCTTATATAAATATGGGCTATGTTTAGATGATTTTAGTCTTTCAGTTTATTTAATTTCAAAATTAGTTCTTTAACTTTAAATTGCATAAAATTAATTTATTAAAAAATTGAATTAAAATTTAAAAAATATTTTGCAAAATAAGCTAAATATTTAAATAATCAAATTAAATGAAATTAAAAATATAAAAAATTGAAAAAAAACACTGAATCTTTCAATTAATTCAATTAAAAATAAATTTAACTTTTAAAAATATAAACTAAAAAATATTTTTTTAAAATCAACTTAATTTCAAAAATTACTAAACCAAGCAATTAATTAAAAAAATCCTTCAAAATTCAATTAAAGCTAAATAAAAAAATTATTAACTTTTTATTTTGAGTATTTACCCTCATTTAATTAGCTTTTATAAAATATGTTTCTGATTTTATTTGGTTTTAGCTTTTTTCTTTTAAAGTTTTTTTTTTTTTTTTTTTTTTTAAGATTTAGGTGAATTTTCTCATATTTTATTTAAATTTTAATAGATTAAAAAATATATATATACTCCATATGTACATTGAAAGTGTGTTCACTTTCTTTATTTGTTTGTCTACCAAATAGTGTGGTCATTGCTTATTTGTCAACAATCACTTTAATTTAGAAAAAATAATTTGTTTGTCCAATGATTTTATCATATTTTTATTTTCGTCATATTGACTTTCAAATTTTAATTTTCGTCCTATAACTTACACATATTTTTTTATTTTGGTCCTACGACTTGCTTATAGCAGGTGACCCAACTGGTGAAAAATTGAACCCCGGTACATTGTCGGTGACTTCCCCGTCCTTTAATTTAACCAAGCAACTCCACACAATTTGATTTATTTTCCAAAACTATGGTTTTTAGTTTCTTTAAAATCATTCAAAGTGAGATCAAACGTAGCTCAATAATGGCAAGCTCATTCTTGTACTAGTCAAATTGGAAGAAGGGTTTGTGAGGAGGAATCGTGCCACATCATTTTTACAAATTTGGTCACCTGCTATAAGTCTATATCAGGTCATATGATCAAAATCATAAAAATGTATAAGTTATAGGATGAGAATCAAATTTTAATAGTCAATAGGATGAAAATCAAAATGTATTAAAGTTACAAGGAAAAAAGAAAAAAAACATTTCCCCTTAATTTTATACTCACAAACAATTATTTTATTCATAATTTATTCTTATTTTATCTCATTTTTTTAAAACATGTGCTCAAACAAATGAACACATTTTTTGTGGACGAAGGGAGTATATATTTTTTACATTTTTTTAATTAGCATACATTTGAAGATTTAGTTGATTTTTTATAATATTTTTTAAAAAAATTAATTTTTAATTTTTTTTTTGAAAGACTGAAAGCGAAAGAATAAAAAGGAAATAAAAAATTTTTTTTCTTGAGGAGGGAGGTGTTCATGAAAATATGAAATGGTGGGAAAAATGTTTTTTTTTTATTACTTTTTTTTATGGAGTAAGGATATTGTAGGAATAAAATGAAGTATATTTAGTAATATATATTAACTTAAAAATTTTATTGGGGTATATTTAGCAAGTAAGGTGGGTTTAGAAGATTATATATGTTATATTTTTTATCTACTAATAGCTACAAATGTTCATCAGCAGACAATTTTTTCTTATAAAGACATTTAATAATGTCACTTTAAGAAAAACTTCATACAGTAAAAATATCGAGAACCTAACTTAATATTTGTATTAGTAGATTCATATGAGACATCAAGCATTAGAACAAAGTTTAAATATTTAATTTTATATGCATCATATAAAAAATCTCACGTTTAAAAAAAAAAGTTAACTACACATGAAAGAGGTAAACTATAAACTCTTGTAAAATATTAGTTTTCCATAATAATAAACATAGATTGAAAATTATTATCTAAAATTTCACATGTCATTTGGTTTATGGACCACCACGTCCTACTAAGAATTAGTATATTTTAAAAAAGAGTTTTCTGTTGTTGGTGATCAATATTTATCGAGTGGATTAGTGACTGTTTAATTTCGGTTTAAAGATCATCAATCAATTACGTGTGATTGGTTACCACCGTAAATGATAAATCGAGGTTCGGGTTATGAAATCGGATATACGAAAGTCGAAATCGAAGTGATTTCGTATGTGTGCACGTTTAGGTGTGTTAGTGTGTGTTTTGGGAGTGTTTATGAATTTGAACTTTTTTTTACTTGTATTTCTTAAGCTGGAGAACAACTATTTATAGAGACTAGCAAGCATGAGGTGTTCCTGACTCTTGGTCTCCCTAGCCTGCATGCTTGACATGTGTCATTTGACTCTAGTTTGACCTTATCTAAGTTGAATCTTAGTTACAAAGTCTTCTTTGGTCTTATCTCGGACTTTATTGTTGTTCGTCCATGTCGGTTTAAATCGATCCAGGATAGTTCTTTCATAGAAGTTGTTCGCCGTTTGGGTGTATGGCTCAGAAGTTGTTCGCCTTTGTGTCTTGCACAGATTGGCTTTGGGATCTTGGTCCTTTGTTCGTCGGCATACACCTCTTAGGCTGGTAGATTCACCACCTTTTATCAATGTTGCTCGTCATCAGTGACTTAGCAGAATGTTCATCTCTGGTCTTGGGCCTTCAAATCTGTTCGCCAATATCTTGTTCGCCGAATAGTTGTTCGTCAGTTTATGTACTCCCCAGATTGGTTTATGCACCCCGACTTGATTTTCTTTGTTGATCATCCTTGATTTAAGGTTGGCTCTTCATAATCCTTGATAAGGCTTTAATTCTTGTCCGCCATTTATTAATTTATGTTCGCCTATCAACATCTGTCATAACCCTATTCAACCTAACTTCATTATATTGGATGCACTGTATTAATAAGCAACTAAGAAAAAATAACTTATTAAAAAATCTTAGAATACAAGAATTTCATACAACTATCTATAATAATAATAATAATAATAATAATAATAATAATAATAATAATAATAATAATAATAATAATAATAATATTTCAACACTAAAATGTTGTCAAACAAAAAAGTATTACTACAATGAAAGTTGGGCTTTTCTACGGTCAGTAAGACTTTCGCCCTTTCTGACGCCAATAAACCCTTTGATTACCATTGAATTTTAGATCCAACGTATAATATTTTTCTTAACGGATTGCACTTTGCATTAGAGCATTTGCACTGTGCATATTGCAATCGCACTGAATCGCCCTATTAATAAATTAAATTAATAAATATAAAATTACAAAAATACCATTTTTTTACTTTAAAATAATTTATAATATTGATTAATTAATATTTCAATAAAATTACAAATATCATATCCTAATCAATCAAACCTTTTCGCACAACTAATCTCAATTTCTTACTCTCCATATTCTTGCTTCTTTCATCTCGTATATATGTACAAAAAGATCTTGGGGTTCAGTGTCTTTTATATATTCAGACCTTTTACCGTATACATATACTGAAATATATGTAATTAAAGTGATTTCTCAAAATCATCACTATATTTGCTCTTCTCCTCATTGGTATATAGGGAAACAAATACCAGTGTATGAATGCTTGTGATTTAAATGTTGTATATAGGGGGTCGGGAAGAAATTTTAATGGGGGCGTCTGAAATGGAAAAAAAAAAAAAGAGGAACTATCAAGGAAAAAAAAGGGAGAAGAAGAAGAGGGAGGGTCGAAACAGATTAAAAGAATTAGGATGCAAATTGTGTTTTGATATAATTTTTTAAAACTCTAATTTGATTTTTTAATTATTATAAAAAAGATAAATAATTAAAATAATTATTTTTAAAATAAAAACCCTATAAGGATATTTTTGTAATTTTATAATATTTTATATTAATAAATAATAATTTTACTCCGGGCGAAGCTAGATCGCAAATGGCGAAATTAAATTATGTGTTAAGTTCTTATTGGCTTACTGACGTCAGGAAGGGCGAAAGTCTTACTGGCCGTAGAAAAGCCCAAATTAATGAGAGTAATAGAGAATATTCTACCAAATTAAAATATTCTAGATGAGAGTAATCAATTCAAATATTTTTTGAATTGAATGTAAATATTTTGTATATCTTGAAGATCTCGTGTATCTTTTGTAATCCCTTTTTCATTGTAATTTGTTTGTAAACTATTATAAATATGAGTGGAACTACATCACCAATCTCACGGTGATTTTTATATCTCTCTCTTCTTTACATGGTATCACCAGAGAAATTCTAAAACCCTAATCTATTTCTTGGCTGTCGTCTGCCTTCAATTTCTAATATTGCTTCCATCCAATTCTTCTTCCCTCCCCATTATCAATTCACCATCTCAACATATTAAATCAACTATTTAGTTGATTCCGTCCACAACTTTTGTTCCATTATATCAACATATTAAATCAACTTACTTAGGAGCGCTTGATTAACCATTCTTCAATGGTAATGGGAATGAGAATAAAAATTAGTATAATTAGTATGGTTCATGAGAACAATATCACTACTTCTCCTCCTAAATAAGGTAATCACTACTTCATTTTTTATTACCCTATTCTCTTCCTACAATCATCCTCCTCAATCATCCTCCTCAATCACTCCCTTATTCCTCCACCAACAACCATTTATTATCTACATCTATTCCAAAATTGGGGCATGACACTAGCAATGGTGTCAACATTGGAACACTTCTTCCCCTAACATATAATTTTTATTATGAGGGCATAGATGGAAATAAATTTTCATTCCCATTAACATTGAAGAATTTCTAACCAAGCGCCATCTTAGTTGATTCCGCCCACGCTTCTGTACTCTCCATTATCATTCCATATTACGCTGCCATATATCGTTTTACACTAAAAAAAATGTGGTGTTTAACGACGGGATTAGCGATGAATAATCCATCGATAATCATGATTAGCGATAGGTTTAACGACAGACAAGGAACCGTAGTCAAATTGACCGTAGCTAAAATTTACGAGCCATCGTAAATCTGACCCATCAACGACCCGGTTCAGCATCGAACTTTACGATGGACCGTACCCGTTGTTAAAAGTTATCCGATTTTCAGTTTTTTAATCAGTCAGAAAAAAATTACGACGGGCACAACGCCGTCGTTAATTTACCGAATCTGGAATAAAAAAAAGTGGCTCGTGTGCTTCGAACTCGGGCCCCTCGGGTATCCGGGGCGGGTGCGAACCACTGGGCCATCGGGCCCCAAGCTATATACTCCAGCTCAACTTCTATATTAGGCCTATTGGGCTTGGAACAACTAATTCCAAATTCGCATCCAAGGGAAATCAAACTCATGACCTCTCTTGCATATGAGAGGGCATGAACCGTTAGGACACTTGCTTCTTTTGTTCGATTTCTTGCAACTAATTGTATATGTATCTTGAGCCATTCTTTTTTTTATTATTCATCAAATTAATTTCTTTTCGTTTCTAACTTGTTTTAATAAACATTGTTACCAATTATATTTTTTTATTTTATAAATTTATTTAATTCAAAAAACGCGTAATTAATATTATAATCCGTTCACTTGTACGTAATTAATTGTATATGTATCCAAATTGAGTCATTCTTTTTTTATTATTCATTAAATTAATTTCTTTCATTTCTAGCTTGTTTTAATAAATATTGTTACCAATTCTTTCTTTTTTTTGTAAATTTATTTAGTTCGAAAAATGTGTAATTAATATTATAATTTGTTCACTGGTACGTAATTAATCGTATACGTATCCAAATTGAACCATTCTTTTTTTTATTATTCATCAAATTAATTTATTTTCATTTCTAACTTGTTTTAATAAATGTTGTTACCAATTATATTTTTTTTGTACGTAATTAATTGTATACCTATCCAAATAGGTATTAGTAAGTTTTTTTTGGTTTGTTTGTAAACTAAAACATGTAAATTATAATAAAAATATAAAATTTGCACAAAAATATAATAAAAGAAATGTCGAATAAAAAAAAGTTCAGTAAAAGATAAAAAAATCCTACTCATCCGAATCGAAATTCTCCCCCTCTTCATCCTCCGGATTAGGCCTTTGGAACTCCGGCGGAGGCGGCGGGATGACGGGTTGCACCGGGACCGGCGGTAGTGGTATCGATCCACCTAATGTGGATGTAATTGTCCTCCACCAGTTGTTCATCTCCTCCGAATTCTTCCGCTGCGCCTCCTCCTCCGCTGCCCGTCGCCTCCTATCATACTCCAGCTGTGCCTGTCGCTGCACCTCTCGCTGCTGGAGGAGCTCCATCTGCTTGACGAAAGTCGAGAGCTGTCTCTTGATGTTGCTGGGATGAGAGTCGATGGAGGACTGGGAGGAGGATGAACGGGTCCACGAGATCGGAGTAGGCTCTTTCCAAAACCACTCAATCCAGTGAACCGCCCCTTCTTAGCCTTGACGTTCTTAAAGTAGAGCTCATTTTGAACATCTATAGAAGGCTCTGAGGGGGGGGGCATAGAGTCCGACCCTTCTTCCTGAGGCTGAGAGTGGGAGGCAAGGTCATTGTGCATCCTCCTCTGCAAATTAACAATACTTTAAATAAATAAATGAAATTTTAAAAAATAATACTAAAATTAAAAATAAAAATAATACGTACGTGGAACTCAGTGGTGCGGCTGTAGGTGGACCTTCCGGTCTCCTCATCCAGCGGGTGGGCAAGCTGTAGTCTCTCAAAATGAGAGGGCTCACGTCCATGCTCCCGCTCCTACAATTAAATATTTAGTAATAAAAATTTACCAAAAATTCATAAAAATAAATAAATAAAATATATAAAACTGGTCACTTATAAAATGCAACCCGTGCTCATAAATGGACCGAGAACCGGCCCGATGTCGCGCGACTCCTTCTCCATCAGGGTTGCTAAGGCGATTCACCTTGTTCTTCTGCGACTTCTCCTAGAACTCGTCGATGTTCCAGTAGTCGAGAAATTGGGGCCACACATCCCGACCCCTGTTGTCTATCCTCATATTTGTCGGTTGTCCATACTTAAACCAGACCTCCCGAATGTGATACATCAAGTCCCTGTATCGGTTGGCACATCTGGGTCTCATGCTCCGGTCTCCACACGACGAATTTCTACAATTATATTAAAACAAAAAAAAATTATTTACATAATTTATATTGATAAATAATGAATAAATTAATTAAATTACATAAGTTATACCTTAAACTCCTCAAAATATTATCGTTTCTTTGCTTCAGACACCAATCCTCAACTGTAAGCGGTGGGCTCGAATCCACCGCTCATGAAGGATTTGGTTAAGTGAGTAGTAGCCTCATGTCCCGTGATCCAACTGCAACATTAAAATTACAAAGTTAATAATATAATTAGGGTTTAATTATTAAATGTTGAATATAAAATATTAAAACTTACGAATTCCTACGAGGCTCAACATCAATCCGTCGTTGCCCAGTGGGATGCTGGCGGGAGGAAGATGATCCCTCACCCGTCTGGGGTGTGGACGAGGACCCCTCGGGGTCGACAACCGGAGCTACAATGGGTCTAAGAGACCCCGCTCGTCTCCCTCTCCCCCTCTCCTGGCTTCCCCCACTCCCACCGACCGATCCACTTTTTTGTCCACTCATCTAAATCATTCAATATATAATCAATTAAATTAACATAATCAAATAACAAAATTAACATAATCAATTAAATTAACATAATCAATAAAAAAATTAATTAAATTAATATAAGCAATTAACAAAATTAACATAATCAATTAAACAAAAATCTAACCTATTAACATTTTTATGCATACTCATATCAAAACAAAATTCTAAAAAATTAGCATATATAATCAATCTCAAAATCTAACCAATTATAACATGTTTATGCAGACTCATAACAAAATTCTAAACAATTAACATATATGATTTCTTAAAATTGTTATAAAATTCTATACAATTAACGTATATAATTTCTAAAAAATTCTAAAAAACTACACTAATCAAATGTTATAAAATAAAATTTAAACGGTAAAAAAATTGAAAAACTTACGATTAAAGAGTAGAGATCGACGAAGAACGAACTTTAATCGGGATGAAATTGACTCCTGAGTGCTCGTTGAAAATCACCCACTTCTTCTTCGATTTTGCTCAGGTGAGAAATGAGCTCGCCGGCGCTGCCTTTTATAGGCATATTTTTTTTTGCTATGGACAGTATCCGTCATTAAATTTATCGCCTCTAGGGTTAAAACGGCGTCGTTTTTGGTGATTTAAACGACGGAATGTCCGTCGTAAATATTAAATTTAAAATTAACGACGGACATTCCCGTCGTTAATTAGTCGCCGGTATTAAATTCACACCGCTTCTCGAAGAGCCGCGACCCAACTGCCAGAATTTACGACGGGATTGACCGTCATAAAACATAATTTTAAATTTTACGATGGGCAGTCCGTCGTAAAATTATTGGCCACTAAAGCGTTGCACCAATTATGAAAGGTTGCGGTCAAACGGGCGGGAATTTACGACGGCCTAGTTCTAGGCCGTCGTAAATTCCTATTTTAAATTTTACGACGGGCTTCTCGTCGTTAATTTTGGCGGATTTGTGAAACAGTGGGTCCGACTTGTTTTACGATGGGCATAGCCGTCGTAAAAGTCAATAATTAACGACGGCTTTCTAAAACCCGTCTTTAATTTTTAATCCGGACAAGCTTTGGTTATTGTCCGTAATAAGCCCGTCGTAAATGTTTAAATTAACGACGGAATACGTAACCGTCGTTAATTTTCGTCGTTAAACGTCGCATTTTTTGTAGTGTTAATTAAAAAAAAACTATTATATATTTCCTGATCTAAATTAATATCCATGCGAACCATTAACACTTCAATCCAATTCTTCCTCTCCCATGGCTTCCACACCAAACACAAGCTCCGACGCTATCTCTCTTGCTACGTTAATCCATATGGTTACCATCATGCTCCAATTGCGAGTCAGAGTACCGTGCACTTGCCAATGCTGCCAAAGAGATGCTTTGGCTAACTCACTTACTTCATGAGCTCCGTGCACTACCCCCATCGACCTGTGCTTCTGTGTGATAATAAGAATTCTCTATTCCTCAGTCAAAATCTCATTGCTTACAAACGGGCCAAACACATTGACATCGATTATCACTTTATTCGGGAACTTGTAACCGATCAGAAGCTGGAGATAAAATTATACCATCTGAACTTCAGGTCGCTGATATATTTACCAAGAGCCTCGCTCGACCTATGTTCGAGTTTTTCCGGTCCAAGCTGTGTGTTGATGAAAATCCCACACTTTGCTTGAGGGGGGGTAATAGAGAATATTCTACCAAATTAGAATATTCTAGATGAGAGTAATCAATTCAAATCTTTTTTAATTGAATGTAAATATTTTGGATATCTTGAAGAACTCGTGTATCTTTTGTAATCACTATTTCCTTGTAATTTGTTTGTAAACTGTTATAAATATGAGTGGAACCACTTCACCAATCTCACGGTGAATTTTATATCTCTCTCTTCTTTACAAGTAGTATGTCATTAAAGGTGATCACATTATACCTTTTTTCTAAAACAGATTTGTTAAAAGGATAATATAAAATTTAATTACTAAATAACAACTTAAATTATGACAAATTATTCTTACACGAGTCTTTTCTATAGTGTGAAACATCAAAATAGAGAGATTTTCCTTCCTTAATATGGAGAAACCTTAATAATATTATCATATACATTTTGGTGCAATTAGCTTTAGACACAATTTATGAATGCAAATATTATATATGCTAGGTCTTATTATATCTACTACTTGCAACAAATGTTCACTAAGAGGTTATATTTTTTTCTAAATACTTTTAACAATGCCACTCTCGAAAAAAATTCATATAATAAGAATATCGAGAACTTAACTTAATATATGTATTTGTAAATTCATGTGAGGCCTCAAGCATTAAAAAAAAATTAAATATTTCATTTTATATGCATCATATCAAGAATTCCACGTCTTAAAAATAAGACAGCCACACATGATATATATAAATTATAAATTCGTGAATGTAAAATATTTATTTTTCATGATAATAAATATAGATTGAAAATCATGATATAAAATTTCACATGTTATTTGGTCTATAGATCACCACGTACTTATTGAAATGAGTATACCTTTCAAAAAAGTTATATGTCATAATTCTATTCAACCTAATATTTTTAGGGTTAATTGCAAATAAAAATCACAATCTTTTTGCAAATTGCAATCTAATCTAAACTTTTGAATTTTAGCAAACAAAACCACAACTTAACATTTTGTTGCAACTCTAACCAAAATGCAGATTTCAAATAGCCCAAAAATAATAATAAATCATGTGTTTTCATCCGAACCAATTTAAACATATTAATACAATTGATTATTCATTGTCTGGTAAGTGAAACATCATTTTCGGACAATAAAATATTTATTTGTTGGTTCGAATTGCAACCAAATATTAAGTTGGGGTTTTGTTTGATAAGATTCAAAAGTTTAGATTATATTGCAATTTGCGAAAATGTTGTTTTTTTATTTGCAATTGGCCCTTTTTTTTTATATTGGATTAGTATGACATTAAGAAAAATATTTTATTAAAAAAATCATAGAATATAATAATTTCATACAATAATATATAATAATTAAGACATTTCAACACTAAAATATTGTCAAGCAAAAATGTATCACTACAATAAAAGCAAGAAACAATTGTCCTTAAAAGTGCTCACATTACACTTTATTTCCTAAACCATCATTTTGTCAAACGGATAATATAAAATTTAATTACTAAATAATAGTTAAAATTATAAAAAATTACTTTTACATAAGTCTTTTCTATAGAGTGTTACTCAACAAAAAAGTAGAAAATATTAAAGTGAATAATCACCATTATAAGTTGCATTTCATGTGAATGAAAAATATCTAAATACAAATATTTCTAACCTGAAACATATGAGTCTTATTATCCAAATAACTTAGTGCCACAAAATGTCAAAAGTGTAAATTAATACATGAAATTACTAACAATTGTGAGATACCAACATGGGTAATGATTGAAGGGAGTGTGTGGGTGTGTTTCCAAAATATTGTCAAAAGTGTTGGAACATAAAAGACAACATGCACAACAGAAGACTTGAAAAACAGATTACAAACAGAATTCAAAACTTTTCATAGACTATAAACAGTCTATGAGTGTCTCATGGCAAAACTTCACTATAACGAGTAATGATACAAACAATAAAACAAGATCTAAACTTGAGATCTAAACACAAGGTGAAGTATGCAATGCATACCACCAAAAGATCAACCCTATACGTGTGAAACTTTCAAGTCTAACACAACACTATAGAGTTTACAAATGTTGAGTAGAATATTCAGAATATCTACCAACATAAAAAGCAAAGACAACTGAATTAAAGCTAATTGCGCGAAGTATGTGATAAAATAGTCTTGCTTGGCTTGCTTGAATATGTTCCATGCTTGTTGTATATATAGGCAACGAAATCAGCATGTGAACAAGTGATAATCATGGTTTCCCATTATGATGAACCGTCCACCACTAAGCTCCATGATTTTTTTTTACCGCTCATGATTATCCTTAATCTTCTCACTCCAAAACTGCAACCGCTTGACTTAGTAATCTCCAAGTCGTCAACCTGCATGTTTAGACATTAAGAACAACATTGGAATAAATAGAGTTAGTGTTAGGAGAAATGACAAATTCTGATGTTGCCGAATATGTTGCAACATTTTGTACAATCATTGAGCCAACATCAACAATAATGATATGAAATTATATACTACTCCCTCCGTCCCACTATAAGTTTCCTACTTTCCTTTTTTTGGATGTCCCACTATAAGTTTTCTATTCTATAAAAAGCAAAAAACGATACTCCATATACTAATAAACAAATATTTTTTAAAACAATTACTCTTTACTTTTTCACAACTCCCCATAACTTTACATAAAAAGTTAATATATGGTCCACCATATATTAATAAACATTACACTTTCTTAAACAAAAAGAAACAAGAAACTTATACCGGGACGGAGGGAGTATATTTTATAAGACAAAGTATAGAGTAAAAATAATTCATATATGAACCATTGAAGGGTATTAGTTGTTTTCACCGAAAAATATTAGTTATTTTTACTAAAGAGTATTAAATGTTTAGTGAAAACAAACTGATATTCTTCAGTCTTATACCTTTCAGTGAAAACAACTAATACTCTTTAGTGAAAATAAGTAATACACTTCAATGGTTCATGTATGAACTAATTTACCCTATACATACCCATTCTATAAAACTAGATGAGACCCCGCGTATTACGCGGAATTTTCTATTAAATTTAACAATACAATAATATTATAATATTATAATATATATATATATATATATAAATTAATTTTCCCATCAAATAACAATATAATTGTATAATAAATATCAAAATAATATATATATATATATATATATATTGTTATCTTGTATAATTATATTGTTTAATTGTTTAATTTAAATAATGGTAGTTAGAAATTTAGAATCATAAATACACGACTTTTTCAAATATAGTGATAATAAAACAATCAAATAAGAAAATATGAATAAGTTAATCAAATATTAAATTTTTAAATAATTATAGAATTGTTAAAATAAATTATCAATTCATCAATATAATAATTATATTTAATTCTCGAGAGTTTTTGAAGCTAAATAGTTTAAAGTGCATAAAAGCGCCTTTAAACGCTACTTTTAAGGTCCTCATGATGTAAACCATTACAGGGTTTTACGTATGCAGTCATCGAGTACTCAAAGTCGTTGACAGGGAATAATTTTGATCTCAGTCTATCGCAAATAAATGCTAAAGTCGATTAGTCGGTTTTCGGCTAGCTTACGTCCTATCCGTAGGTCTTCGACTCTCCCATGATCTGAGACAGCCTCTTCTTCATAATCAAGCCAGGGCAGGGAATATCTATTCTTAGATTTGTTTGAAATATTCACAAATTGACAAATGACAATCCTTAAAGTATGGTTTTTTTTTTCTTTTTAAATATAGTGAGATACATTAGTTGATAGATTTATAGACTTAACTTAAGTAGTTGTCTAAAATATGTAAAGATTTACAAATTGGTTTAGCGTCAATATAACATTGAAGTTTTAAGAGAGGTCTAAGGTTCGATCTTATGTTAGTATTTTTTTTTTTAATTAGACTTACATTAAGATGCCACATGTATGCCACATACGTAATACAAACCAATAAGAGAATAACATGTCATTTAGAAATTGACACATCATCTTCTCAAACTCCCTATTAGTATAATAGGGGATATAAGAGTAATTAATGAGTATAAAATATTAAATTTTTTCAAAGATAATGGAGGAAATATCATTAAGATTAAGTCAACTGATACCACACGTAAAATATGCATTTATTTAGGTAGATAAGAGTAAAGATATAAAATAGTAATTGTTTCCAATTATAATGAAGGAGATATCATTATGAGCGAGTCAATTCATTACCGTATGAATAGATTAAATTTACACAATTCTTTGACAATAATGTAAGATAATAATTTTATTTATAGAAATCAAGTTAATTGAGGATAAAACTAAAATAAATCTTAATGGCATGGTTAATAGCATATCTCTTTTACTCAAATTAATGAACTTTATAGTGTTGAATTGTTTTTGGCAACATTTTGAATTGATAAATTAATTACATTAAATTTTGCCAATTATAATGGACGAGATATAATTATGAGGGAGTCAACCAATATCAATCAATTAACAACCATACATATGAATACTTTAATTTACACATTTTTTAATAATAACGTAAAATAATAATGGAAAAATTTATAGAAATTGAATTAATTGAGGATAATAAACTTAAAAGTAATATTAATAACATAGTTAATAACGGTATCTTTTACTCAAAATAATGGACTTTATAATGTTGAATTGCATATGCCAAATTCGGAATCCTATTTAAAGGAGTTATCTCTTATTCCTATATATGTAGCACACGTTTAAAATTAATAAGTGAAAAGTTATACTAATGATTATCAATACCTATAACATAACTGTATAAAATACTAAATCATAATTAATGGAATTGAATGCATGAAGTCAACATAATATAACATTAGCATCCTAATTGCATGAGATTTCGTTGAGTAGTACTCTAAAATTAAATTGGATGTGTAGAAATTATACAAACTTACCTAAAAAACGTACGTAGACTACATATATGTGCTAAATGACACCATGATTAAAATGGATCGTTAATTCTTCACCCGCTTTAATTTTATTGACCTGGACTAAATTAAAATTTTAAATTAAAAGTTTTACTAATAATAATACTTTGGTATTATTAGATTGGTATTATTAATAAAAATTATTGATATTAAAAATTAAATGACAATCAAATACAACAATTTCTGAATAATGAACCGTTCAATATCAATAATTTACAGTCAAATCAATAATTTACAAATAATGAATCCTATTTACAGGATGTTCACAAACTTACATCAAAATAGGAAAAGTATGAGAAAAAAAATCTATAATCCTAATTTAAAAAATGATTGTTTTTATTAGTTGAACACTTTTCTAATTCTGCAAATCCTGCAAATATTAGTTTACAACAGTTGAAATTAAAAAATATGCGGAACAAACAAATCTATTTTTAATATATATAGATCATACCACATAAAAAAAATCATAAGAGTATTGAATATGATAAAATAAATTTAATACATAACCTTGAAAGATAAAAAAAAAAATCTGCAAAATTAAAAAAGAGATGGATTAGATCGAAAGTAATTATAATCATACCAAATTCATGAACAAAACCTGAAAAAAAAAAATAGATCAAACTCTAGTTAATCATGCCAAAATAAGAACAGAGAAAAATCTAACACTCTATTCATCCACCAAATTTATACCCCATTACTATTTAACAGATAAAGTAAGGGTATTGTAGAGGGTATTGTGGGATCCATTTATTTATTTATTTCCAAAAAAGAAAGGGGTAAAAATTTGGTGACAACCAAAAAAGAAAAGTGAGGATAAATTTGGTGGACGGAGGAAGTACATAATTGAGAGAATCGGGATCAATATCTGAAGGAAAAAAATGGATTAGATCGAAACCTTAGTTCATCATGCCAGATTCAACCTGAAAAAACAATAATGGATTAGATCAACCCATATTTAACCATGCCAAAAAAATAACAACAAAGAATTTTTTTTGAAGAAATTAGACGGATGGAAGGATTCGAACCTAAATGATCTATAGAGAATTGTGTGGAATGAAGAGATTGCATGAAATCTAAGGAGTTATATAGAAAATAATTATGTAAATGGCTCAAGCTTAATTCAAGATAGTTAATGGTTGAGATTAAATTATGGTAGAGTGAATGAAAAAAGAGATTTCTGAAATGGAGGGGCATGGGCTTGCCATGTCAGTTTTGCAGCCTCTCCTTTATAGGATATAAAGATACAAAGTTTACTAAGCAAGCCCCATATGTAATTTCCATTATGCAATTTGTCTTTATGATGGTTGGATGAGATTGATGTGTGCTAGGTTGACCACATTCACATCACACTGACGAGAGCATTATCGTCTCTCTACTCTAGGTTTAACATTTGAATTCCTAGAAGAAACCCGGCCATATTGGTGGAATCAAGTTGCCCGAATCTTACATTAATTCCTAAAAGAAACTCGATCTCTCTGGCGAAGTCAAACTGTTTAGATTTGGTTTGGACTAGCTAGAGGACAATGCTTTGATCCTTGATCTCAAACCAATTACTAGAAAGAACTAAGTACCTCAGTTCTGACTCATCCACGTGATGATGAGAGATTTGTTAAAACCACTTCAGAGGAATTTGAGTTCCTATGTGATCTCAAAATTGATATACTCGCGCTTTGAAAGCTCGTAAAAATCTTATTAGTACTGTAATACAAAGGTACAATACAGTCGTCTGTGTCAATAAATGAAAAAAGAATTGCCTAAAACAATCCTAGAATGTCATATTCACATTGTTGACGCATATAAGGTTTGTTAGGATCCAAAGTTGAAGAGACTATTTTGTCTTTACTTATGGGTATGTATAAATACTCATTCTTTTTGTAATAGTAACATATTTTAATTTCTACTACTTCATTACAAATTTACAATATCCCCTCTCTAGATAATATCTATTAATTCATTGGTTTAGTTTTCAAATATTACACCTTTGACTTGACTATTCTTTGAACTTGTCAACTCTATAAATGTTGTCAGTAGGGTTTGGACCCAGAACGTGAGGGCACGCATGAACTTATTGAAAAAATCAGGATTTATTAAGAGACATGAAATTAATTCATGGGTCCGACTATATACCCCTCCATATTTATTTTATACATCCACTCACTTAATCTATCCACTTTATTTTACATAATTATTCAATACACCCCTCACAATATACCTAAATTATCTCTACCTTTAATATTATTTCAAAATATTCATACAGCCGCATAAACCCTTCCTTCTACACGTTCTACGCCTTCTCTCTTCTTCACAGCACCACCACCGCCACGATACCCACGACACGTAGCACCACTGTCGGCAACCTCATGAACGACAACAACATCTTTTCTCTTCCTCACAGCGCAACCGCCACGACAGCATCAACCTCGCAATGTCAACCGCCACAACAGCCAGCATCCGCCAAATTCTAAATGAAAAACAAAAATAATATTATAGTTCAAAAATATTTATTCGAAAAACAGCTCATATTTCGGCAAATACATATCAAAAAATGACTAATATTTTGACAAAAATATATTTCGAAAACCTAACCAATTTTCGACAAATATTTGTCGAAATACTAACTATTTTTCAACAAATCAGGTTCGAAAATTAGTATTGTGATTCTTTTTCAAAAAACGAGGGAATAACAATCTTGATACACAATATACGAAAATTATAGGCTAAAAATACGAAAACTTGGTACACAATACTCATTTCATAAACAAAAAATAACATTCAAAGAAAAAATAAAGTTATACTTCATCAAACAAATGCACTTACACACATAGCGTAAGACTCCTGCGTGTACACCATTTTTGCAACAAAACGGACAAACTAAGGTTGCATCACTGTCGTAAATATGATAGAATGGTGGACAAGATGAATTTTCTCTTCTCTTCCCGTATCTTCACCAATTCTCTTCTTGTGTTTGTGTTTCTTGTGTCTTTTGATATTCTAGTGGGTGTATCAAGTATTTAGATTTTATTTTTTTAATTATAAGGATAAAAAATCATTTAAAAATATATTATAATAAATCAAAAATAGGGTGGGGGTATCAAATAAATTTGGAGGGGTATATAGTAGAACCCTTAATTCATTTGTACAGTTTCCTAACATCCCCCCTTACTTGTGGGCTTGATTCTCATCTAATGAGGGTGAAATTGTTGTTAACAGGGTTTGAACCCAGTACGCGTGGGACGTGTGAGCCTATTGACTCTGATATCATAAAAATATTTCATCTCATATAAAAGTCTGAACTCGTAGAAGTGTGTGGAATTAATTTATTTGTATAGTTTTTCTAATATTCTCCTTTACTTGTGGGTTTGATTTCTCAACTTTTCCCTTGTGGGATGAGTCCTAAAAACTGAACAATTTAATATTGAAATTGCATTCAATGAGAATCGAACCCAAAATCTTTAGATTTGAGCAACATAAGTCTATTAATTCTGATACCATGAAATAATTTGATCACCTATAAAAGTCTTTAGTTATGAAGAGGTTTTGAACTAAGGTTATGATTGGTATGACTGAATGGAATTATGGCTAAATGGAATGAACTCATGAATGAAATGACATGGTAATGATCATTCTCATAATTGATATTGACTAGGAATGAAATATTATATTGTTTAAATTGATTTTAAGTTATTAATATTATGGGTTGTTAGAATTATTATTTAATAATAATAATATTGATTAATGTTATTATTTATAAAATTTATAATATATTATTTTATTATTGATAGTTTAAAAATAATTATTGATAGAAGAGTTATTATTATTAATATATATTTGTATTATTATTGATTATATAATTTTATTAGTTATAATATAAATGTATTTTAAAATAAGAATACACATTTAATTTTTAAATAAGAATAACAATATTATTTTTATTTATGTATTTATTAATATATTATTGAAAATTATTATATTATAATTTATACTGTAGAAAAATAATATTATTATTGGAAATTATAATATTAACATACATATTGTTTAATAGTAATATTATTCTTGAAAATTGTTATATTATATCTCACACTATTATTTTTTAGAAATAATTTTTTATATAATTGTGTTATTATTATTAATAATAATGTTGAAATTATTATATTGATATTAATATTTTTATTATTAAAAAAATTGACTTTTTATAGAATGGAATAGCTAAAGACGTGAGTTTTAAAATGAATGCCTATTCTTTATTTTTTGGAATCACCATATATTAAGGAATCAGGATTCCAGTTAAAAATTCTCACCAATCATAAAATTAGGAATATATTCATGAATGGTGATTTCATTCCTAAGTCATTTCATTCCTAAGTCATTTCACAATAATAATTGGGCCCTAATTCATTTGTGGTCACGGTTACTTGTACTAACCTTTTTGTTAAATATACTACTCTCAACCTTTTTTTTTTTTGAAATTTTTTAAAAAAAATTAAAAAGAGTTCCAATTTTTTTTTTAATTTCACTATGTTCGAATTTTTTTTCAAAAAAAAAAAGATTTTTGTTAACACCGAATAGTGTATTCATCCTGATAATATATTTAATAGGTTAGTGCAAATAACCTGTGCCGATAATATAGTTTCATAATTTGTCGGTGCTCCACTTCATCCCCCGGTTTTGCACGCAACAAAGCATTTATGGAGTAAAATTTAAAACACTCTTCATCCTCCAAAATGACTTCTTGTCACGTGGCCTCTTAAAATGTCATTTTTACCCATTATTTGGTAGTGGACATATACATCAATGGGCAATTGCACAATAATGAAATTTCAAGATTTGTTTAGTGCAATATTATCTCTCAAAGTAACACTTGGATGCACTAGTTCAATTGTACAATTGATACACAACATAATTATATTGTTCAATAAAAATAATTAATTAATACCGACCAACTAATATATTCTAGTAAAATAATATAATTTAAAAATATACTTGAATTACATGACGAAACTAGGTGTATTTACATATCTCTCCATATGATATATGATTATTGCATGAAAATAAAATTAACAATGTACATTTAGGGATGACAGTTGCAGATCGCCATTGAAAAAAAAATAAGATTTTTGTGTACACTTAAATGTGTAGCATACATTTGGACTATACACATGAATTTTGACTTTAATTTCAAATCAATTTTAACTTTTTAAAGCCCATTTAACTTAGAGTATATATAGAGTGAGATTGATTCATACATGAATCATTGAAGGGTATTAGTTGTTTTCACTAAAGAGTATTTTTGTTTTCACTTAAAAGTATTAGTTGTTTTCACTAAAGAGTCTTAGTTTGTTTCCACTGAACAACTAAGACTCCTCAGTGTAAATAAGTAATACTCTTCAGTGAAAACAACTAATATCTTTTAATAAAAACAACTAATATCCTTCAATGATTTATATATGAACCAGTTTCACTATATACTTTGTCGTTAACTTAATGAGCTTTGAAAAGTCAAAATTGATTTGAAATTAGACTCAAAATCCAAGTGTATAAAAAAAATTTGATGCATACAAAATTTGTATAAAAAATTGTTGATTATCATTATTAATGAGACTGGTTAGCAATATTTATAATTTAAGAGTCAGTCACATGTGTATCAGTTGTACTATGTAAATGGACACATGCAGGGGTGGCCCTGAGGTGGGGTGGGAGGGGCGACCGCCCTGAGCCCGAGATTATCAGGGGTCTTCTGTTATTCATGTGAGTATTTATATATATTGATAAAAAATTTGGTAAGTTGAAAAAGAATTAATGAACGTCTTATAAAGTTGTAAACAACGACTTGATGGTTTTTTTTAATCAAATATAAAAAAGAAACTTGATTAAAGATGTGTGTAACAAGTAATATTGAAAAAATTTGATAAAAGTCTTAATAAGTTGTCAACAATGATATAATGAAAAGTTCTTTAAAATGTAAAAAAAAAAAAAAATTGATGAAAAATCTTTAATTTGGTATTGTTATTAACGAAGAATTGATGAAAATTCTTCAAAAGTTGTTAAAGCTGAATTGACAAAAAATGTTCATAAGTTGTCAACAAAAGCATGAATTTTCTTTTGAACATTGAATTTTTTTTAAACTATGAAAATATTTTATATATTTATTCGACTGATTTATTTTATAAACAAAAAAAATACTATAGGTAACTTTATTGGTAAAACAACACTTGAAATTCAATATAATATTTAGGTAACTTTGTATGTAACTTAAAATTGTGAACACTTCATTGTTATAATTGTATGTATGAATCAACTATGTCGCAATAAATGTTAAATGAATTAGAAATTTTATGTATTGAAAAAGACATGTTATAACAAATTTATTATGAATACGTTTTCTCAAAATACTTGTAACGCCCCGAACCTAATATATATTAATTATATCGAATTCGAAGTGTTATTGTGATCAAAAGTCCGAACTATAAATTTTTTGAAGGAAATATAACGGAAATGAGAGATGATGAGTTTTTATGCAGCGGAAGAAATGGGTAGAACAATTTTAATAAGTATCTTACACACATGTATGTGTACATAAGGCATAGTATTAACAGAATATTTTATTTAAGTGGGGGAACTCCGTGTCGTCTCTATTACTGCCCTTGCTCCACGAAATCATAATCTGCAAGGGGTTAGGAAAATGGGGCGTGAGATTTGAATTCTCACGTATGGGTGATTTGCAACGTCATGGGATTGGTAAATCCGAAATATATTAAGTTATACTCATTAATAAAATAATTAATTTATTTAAGCAGTTGACATAATAATACAAACATCATATATCATACAAATAACAAGTTCACATAATAATCAGTTGGGCACAACAGGTTTCACATCATATAATTGAAATATCACAAGTTGGTTCACGTTAAGGGGCAAAGCCCACAATCAATTTCACATATAATAAATCTCTTCTCAAAACAATATAAATAATTCCCCGTGACCATGCACCTGATCTATTATCAAACATGGCCACGCACCACTTCCACAAAGTTATCCTTTTCAACTCCAACCATCAACAGCCTTGATTCCGAGGGCGTCCAACGACAGCTGACCCCGGAGACCGGAAAAATAATCAACGACCTTGATTCCGAGGGCGTCCAACGACAGCTGACCCCGGAGGTCGGAAATCAATACCCAAATCACAACTCCGTACTTACTGATTTTCCATAAAACTGATACAACAACTTCGTTGAGAAAATACTTGACTGATAACTGAACTGATTCATGCTCACGTAAGGTGTTTACTCATGCAGTGGTGATCGATTCACAAAACAACAGGCTAAATATATAACATATGTAGTTATATCACATAATCCAAACAGTTATATTGATAGGTGTTACATTTATGTTGGATTAGATACTTTTGATTTGATTTAGTCGAGTTCAGAAAATACCGGCACGACGTTATTAATAGCAGATCAATCAACGGATCATCACCCACCTGTTAACTCCGGGTCCCGTGAATGATGTACAAACAGATGGTCGGAAACCTCGTGCGCGTTCCAACTAGTACCGAATCCTAGTAGGAAACCATTTGATTAAAAGTTGACCTTTGAAAACGTTTAGGAAAACTTGAGAGTTTGTGTTACGAGAATCGAGAAAGTTGTGGTCTTATAAACTCAAAAAGGACTTGCTTAAGGGTCACACTCTATTTTGGTAAATACACCACTTCCAAAAAGGTGAGTGTATTGAGGGAGTGTATTTACTAGTATACTTGTGATATGACTATTTGGATTACTACTAAAATAATCTTTTGATAAGTACACCCCTTTTAAGAGGAGGTGTATTAGGGGGTGTATCTACTGAAAGCAGTGGTGTAACAGGGGGGTGTATTTACTGAATTCAGTGGTGTCCTTAATAAAGGCCCTTTAAGGAATAATATAAGTATTAACCTTGGAAAAATACTTAAAAGAATAGGAATTTACTTAGAAAAAATTAATAAAATTAAAGAAAAGGTTTTTCTTTCTTAAGGATTATATTTCTCATTTTAAAAGAAATCTTGAATATAATTAATCATATTTTATAAGTAAAAACCCTTTATTAAAACTTATTAATAAACTTAGACTTTCTATGAAGTTTATAAAAAAAATACTTTTCTTTTCTAATATTAGTGATACTTCTAAAGTTGGATAGTGTTACTTTTAAGACAAAGAAATTATATTTAATTTTTCCCAAAAATACTCCTTTTTCATTTGTTATTAATTTTGAATATTAAACGACTTATTTTTTCGTTTCTAATTTTCTAACAGTCGCACAAGAGGAAGACGAGTTTCCCTTTGTCTCCAAAAACTCAACTAATACTAAAACAAACTAATTTCATCACCATATCATCAGCTAACCAAACCAACTAATTCATCCATCTAATAATATTATCCAACTAATACAATAATACTAACCAGCTAAATCAACGACACTAAACCACTAATTCAACAATAATAATCAACAAACCCAATACTACCAAATCTAACAACTAACACTATATAACAATTTCAATAATACTAATCCATCAATAATACTAACCAACTAAAACAGTACTACTAATCAGTTAATTCAATAATACCAAACAATCTAGCCAATAGTACTAATCAACTAATTCAACAGCAGCTAATCAAAACAGTAGGAACATCCCAACAACAAAGTCCATCTACAAGCTCACAGGCTTCAAAACAAAATAATTATCTCAAACTTACAACGACTCAACGGGGTACTCAACTAAATTCCTAATCCACTATTACGAGAATTAGAGAGTGTTGATAGGCGAGCAGGATCATCATTTGGGCGACCAGGATTAGCGCAAATCACACAAAATTTAAACTGGAATTAACACATGATTCACCCAAGACATCCGGCGAGCAAAACCTACATGCGATCAAGACACATAGGCGAACAAAATCAGATCAAAAGCCACATGACGAGCTCAAACGGCATCCTGCCGATCAGATCCAACCACAACGCCAAAATAACAATTAAACAAGATGAAAGACCATCAGAATCAGACTAAAGACTCCTCAAGGACAAGTCCAAAGTGACGAACAGCTCTAGACTGCGAGCAAGTCCAGTAGATAAGGATAGAATTTAGTTAAGATAAGGTCAAACTAGTCAAAGGACAGGTGTCGAGCATGCAGACTTGGTCGGCCAAAGGACGTGCCACCTCCTGCAGGGCAAAAGTCTATAAATACTTAGATTTTTGCAGCAAATAAAATAAGCACAAATTATTATACACGTCCAAACTTCGATTACGAATCTAAAGCTGCTCGATTAATTTACAATCGAACTTAAACACGTAAGCTTTTATACGATTCTAATCCACCTAAACCCGAAAATTCGTATTCACTAATTACGTTAGTGATCAATCACACGTAATTGTTTGATGATCAATTAACCACCTAAAATTGCTTAAAACAGCCATTAACCTTCAAGATTAGAACTGATCGTCAACAAATTGGCGCTAGAAGGAGGGTACGAACCTTCGATTCATTGAATACAAGGAGATTATCCCAGAATTGAAGAACAAGTTTGAGTTTTTGAAGAAAAAACTCAAGAACACCAAGAACAACACTTGATATTCACTGTGAAAATGCCTCAATCAAGGGAGACACAACGTTCTCAACATATAACCCGGGATTCACACTCTCGAATGTCCCAAGATGGTGGGCGAGCAAGGGCGAGCAGAAACAACCAAGAGAATCAAACTAATGTTGCTCGCCAGTTAATACCACCAGAGTTGGACGCCATTGCCCGCAACCCCGACGAATTGGCGCGTACAATTGCCATGCTCCAGGCTTTACAGAGACAACAAGCCCAACCTGGCCCATCATATGTGCGAGCAAGGGGTAGCCCCACAAAGACTCGCGAACATGATAAGACTAGGGGGGATCATTTGAATGAGGCTGACAGCGCCCAAGCTCGTAAGGCCAAAGGCAAAGAAAAATTGAACATTGAGGTCGCCAGTCAGGGAGGTTCAACTCAGAACCCGGCCATGGCGGCAAGTCAGGGTACACGCCAAAGTGCTCTGGAAAGATTGGGTCGACGTGGCCGGGGAATCCTGGAGATACATCCCCCTGCTGGAGCAGCTCGCCCAGCCGTAATACCTGCTCGCCAATCGGTCCTTGACCGGCTGACTAGGTCAGCTTTTGGTCGCCTTGGCCCGAATGCAGAGCCCAATCCCAGGAGGCCAATCCAGGGGATTCCCATTCCCAATGTGGGACTGGAGCGAACAGACGGCTGTGCGCCTCTGTTCGTCGAACAGCCACAGAGTCAGGGGGGATCCCTAGAGGAGCTCGCCTCCATGAGAAAGGCCATCGAAAGCATGCAGGGCCAGCTGGATCAACAGAGAGGTTATGGGAACACGACTCTTCCGGTCTCACCCTTGTCAGTAGTAATTCTAAAGGCTCCAATTCAACAAAAGATCCAGTTTCCAGCAAGTATCCAGTATGAGGGCACGGCGGATCCCCGAGTGCATTTGATGAAGTATACCAATTATATGGTATCAATGGGGGCAAGTGATGCAACCCAATGTCGAAACTTTCCTTTAACTCTCGGGGATCGTGTCCATAAGTGGTTTTTGGCCCTGCCACCAGCTTCAATTCATTCGTTTGCCCAGCTGGGTAAAGAGTTCTTATCTCATTTCTCTACAGCCAGGTCTTATCTATCCCAAAGACATCGGTTATCCGACTTGAAACAAACTGACGACGAGTCGGACCGATCGTATTTGGAAAGATTCGATAAGGTCTTGTTAGAGGGAGAATCCGTTAGTGAAGACACCAAGATTGTGGCTGTCTTGGCTGGGCTCAAGAAGGGTACTGAACTCTGGAAAGATGTGCACCTAAGATGCCCAAAGACATACGCCGAGTTTCGGGATCGGGCAGGCGTTTTTGTCTCAATGCATGAAGCCCTACAAAAGGATATGGGAGACAAAGGAGAACAAAAAGAGGGTGCAAAGAAGCCTGGAACTGGTTATCGAGCTCCCAAAAATATGAAGGCATTTACCGAGGGCACTGAGCTAAAAGACAAACTGAACCACATTCTCACTGTATCAATCGATACAGTTTATAATAGTGTCCGGGACAAAGAATTGCTAACGCCTCCCCGTAAGATACGTCAGGAAACGAGCAAGTTGAACCAGAATAAATATTGTGCCTACCATCAAAGTGTAGGGCACTTTACAAGCGAATGTCGTGACTTGCTAAAGCAGTTGTGGCATTTTTACGAAGAGGGAAAGCTATCAGAGTTCGTGAAAAGACAGCCCGGCAAAAGAACCAGAGACGAAGATTCTGATGAAGAAGACCAGGACCAGGCACCTCATCGGAATCGAGCTGGACGACCAGCTCAGGCGCCAGCCGGGGGGCCAATACCGGATATCCAGATGATGGAACCCGCAGGACCCATAGGTGGTTATTCTGATGGACGACCACCAATCTCTAACCGGAAAAGAAAGGCAGAATTACGAGCGATCGGACATGTACAGGAAATGGGGGTCATTCCACCTACCATGCAAACACCGGAATTAATTTTCACCGACAGAGATTTGGAAGGAGTTCTTACCCCCCACAACTATTCGCTTGTGATATGTGCCAAGATTATGGAAACAAGGGTGCATAGATTACTGGTGGATACTGGAGCCTACACTAATGTCCTTTTCAAAAAGACACTTGATCAAATGGGAGATTATGCAGGCTACATCAGAGACACAAATCACCGTATCCTGGGATTCGGAAATGCCGTGACAATCCCGTTGGGAATAGTAACTTTCGCTATGCAACTTGTGACGGTCAAAGAGCCTGAGAAGAATATTGCAAGAATGGTGGATTTCCTGGTCGTCGATCAAGAATCGTCATACAATGGATTCCTGGGTCGACCTTTTTTAAACGAATTCAGGGCCGCATGTTCAACTTACCATTATTGCATAAAATTCCCAACAGCAAGTGGAGTTGGCACGGTGAAAGGAGACCAAAGAAAAGCTCGAGAATGTCTTCTGCAAATTCAGTCAAGACAGGGACAAGTATCTATGATGGAAGCATCAACTAGTCAACTCGAAAATGAACCCTCAATTTTGGAGGACATCCTTGGAGCCCAAAACAATAAGATGGACATTGACGACCAACCTTCACCTATAGGTGATCAGGCACAGCAGGGCGACGGGCAAAACCAGCCAAAAGCAGTGTTACCTCCCGTAGCCGACCGTTCGTGCCCAAATGATAACCAGGGAAGTCCAACTTCGGTGGCCGAGTCTCACCCAAGGCCCGCAGATGATTTTGACCCTCGATTGGGTGCCGAACCCATGGACATTGAGGATGAGCTAAGTCCGGAAGGACCAATAGTTGACCCTCGATGGAAAGGGCAAAAACGACGGGCAACTCCCGTTGAAGAGTTGGAGGCCATCAAGGTTAATCCTGAGCGCGACAGTCTTGAACTTTACATTGGATCTGAACTCCCTGAGCCTTACAGAACGCGCATGACGGACTTTCTGAAGGCTAACTTGGACGTCTTTGCGTGGTCTCATGCTGATATGGTGGGAATCAGCCCGAAGGATGCCTGTCACAGGTTGAATATCAACCCAGCCCGAAAACCTGTCCACCAGAAACGGCGAAAATATGGACCAGACAAGTATCAAGCTTTAAACGAAGAAGTCAAAAAGCTGCTGGACAACAATTTAATTAAACAAGCGTTATGTCCACAATGGGTTGCGAATCCTGTCCTGGTACGGAAGCCGAACAGAACCTGGAGGTTATGCATAGATTTTACAGATCTTAATGCAGCATGCCCGAAGGATAACTTTCCGCTCCCACACATCGATCAACTGGTGGACAGTACTGCCGGTCATGAAATGTTCACATTCATGGATGCCTTCGCAGGATACCACCAGATTCCAATGCACCCGGACGACCAAGAAAATACGGCTTTTTATACAAATAAAAATCTGTTGTGCTGGAAGAGGATGCCGTTTGGTCTAATTAATGCTGGAGCAACTTACCAGAGGTTGGTGAACAAAATGTTCGACCAACAAATTGGAGATACAGTAGAAGTCTACGTTGATGACATCGTAGTCAAAAGTCCCCATAAGGAAGATCACCTCCATCATCTTTCCCAAGTATTTGACATACTCCGAAAATACAATATGAAGTTAAATCCAAAGAAAAGTAGCTTTGGAGTACATTCTGGGAAATTCTTGGGCCATCTGGTCAGCAAACGCGGAATCGAAGCTAATCCAGCAAAAGTAAAGGCGATCGTTGATATGGAGCCACCACGTTCTGTTAAAGAGGTGCAAAGGTTAACCGGATGCCTAGCAGCTTTAAACAGATTCATATCACGATCAGGAGACAAGTGTCGTCCATTCTTTGAGGCCATAAAAAAGGGCAACTTTACCTGGACAGAAAACTGCCAGAAAGCCTTTGATCAATTGAAAGAATATCTGGGAGATGTAAAAATTCTGTCAAAACCAATTCCCGGTGAGAAGCTATATTTATACTTGGCAGCATCTGACACAGCCATAAGTTCGGTGTTAGTTCGAGCAGATGGCAAATTTCACCTGCCAATCTACTATGTCAGCCAGGCCCTGCATGATGCTGAGATAAAGTACTCACCAACTGAAAAGCTGGCATATGCACTTGTCATGAGTGTCAGGAAATTAAGACCATACTTTTTCGATCACCAAGTCGAAGTCCTGACAACTTTCCCACTCAGACAAATATTACACCGACCCGACACCGCTGGCCGTCTTTTGAAATGGTCCATAGAGATAAGCCAGTTTGGCGTGACTTATGCACCTCGAACCGCGATTAAGGGACAAGCGTTAGCCGACTTTATAGTTGAACTAACCTTCCCTCAAAATCCAACGAGAGGGCTAGATCACCCATGGCATCTTTACGTGGATGGCTCGTCAACAAATCTGGCCTCGGGGGCAGGAATAGTGCTCATCAGTCCCGACCGGCAAGTTTTCACTTCAGTAGTCAGATTTGAATTCATGGCCACTAACAATGAGGCAGAGTACGAGGCCCTCATTGCAGGTCTTCACTTGTCACTAGCAGTTGGAGTTAGACAACTCCAAATTTTCGGGGACTCCCAGCTCATTGTAAGCCAAGTACGAGGCGAATATGAGGCCAGAGATGAGCAAATGATCGAGTATCAACGAATAGTTGCACACTTGGTATCCCAATTAGACCAAGTGTTTATTCAGCAGATACCACGAACAAGCAACACACAAGCTGACGCCCTAGCAAGATTAGCAACAAGTGATGGGCCGGCAGACCTGACGGACATTGTCATTACCAAAAAAGTTCAACCATCAACAATGGACTACGAAGTAAATCAAATAGTCGAGAACAACAACGATGATGATTGGAGAACTCCTATAGCCAAATACTTAAAAGACGGGGAGTTACCAAGCAACTCATTTGAAGCTCAAAGAATTAAAAAACAGGCAACCAGATACACTCTGGTAGACGAACAGCTTTACAAAAGAGGCTTCTCACTCCCGCTACTCAAGTGTTTGTCTAGGGGGCAAGGAAGGACAGTCCTGGAGGATATACATTCTGGAGTTTGTGGAAATCACACTGGGGGGCAAGCTTTGGCCTACAAAACTGTAAGGCAAGGTTACTATTGGCCAACCTTACGGAAAGATGCAATCCAATTAGCCAAGGCTTGCCACCAATATCAGGTTTTTGCTCCAAGCATTCATGCCCCTGCCCAGGAGCTTGTATCGGTTTACAGCCCATGGCCATTTGCAAGATGGGGGATTGACATTATTGGCCCTTTCCCGGCAGGAGTGGGAAATGTTCGATTTGCCGTCATAGCAGTCGACTATTATACAAAGTGGGCAGAAGCAAAGGCCATGGTGAAAATTACACAGCAGAACATGATCAACTTCATATGGCAGAACATCATCTGTCGCTTTGGAATTCCACGAACAATCGTGATAGATAATGGCCCACAGTTTGATGGAAAGGAATTACGAGATTTCTGTACAAAATGGGGGATCAGGAAACACTATTCAACTCCCTATCATCCCCAGTCAAACGGGCAAGTTGAAGCTGTAAATAAGATCATCAAGCATACATTGAAAATACGTCTGGCAGAAAGCAAAAGCAGCTGGTCAGAAAAACTCCCGGAAGTCTTGTGGGCATATAGGGTTTCTCCCAGGTCAAGCACCGGAAAGACACCTTTTGCAATGGCTTTCGGAACAGAGGCGGTAATACCAATTGAATTAAAGACTGACACAGTCAGGACAACCAGCTTTGATGAACAAACAAATCATTCTGCTTTAGCCACAGAAGCAGATTTGCTCGAAGAAAGAAGATTACACGCTGAGCTAAAGAATGCCACGTACAAGCAAAGAGCAGAGCGTTACTATAATTCTCAAGTCAAGATAAGAAAATTCGAAGTTGGTGACCTCGTTCTAAGAAAGAAGCTTGCCCCACCTCCAGGCATATTTGGCCCGACTTGGGAGGGCCCGTACAGGGTAACAGATAGGTTACCCAATGGAGCATATGACATAGAGGACTTAGATGGCAACTCGGCCCAATATTCCTGGAATGCAGCTAATCTAAGGAAATACTTTCAGTAGACGACCAGTTCTGCTTCATGAGAGAGTGAAGTTAAGATAGGCGAGCTACTAAGTCCACTGGGCGAACTGGAATGGCAGAGATACAAGATGGGTCCAAAAAACTTGCCTAATTTTTTGAAATTTTTCACCAAGTATAAATGGTCGAACAAAGATGAATTGGGTCAAGTCTGGTCGCATGCTGGGATGTTAGTATCTTGTGATAATTTCATTTCCTCTTAAGAGTTTAAAGATGTCTTGACAAATTGTATAGTAGTTGGTGTAATTTATGTTTTTAATAAGTTGGAAGCTTAACATTGTTTCTGTCGAGCAAATCCAACCTAGCTAGTGCAGGGTTACATTCTTGGTCGCGTTTGATACTTGTAATTTTTAAATGTTTGTTCAATATTAAGTTGTTCGTTCGAAATAGAAATGTGAGCTCAAGGCGCAAGTTGATTATACAACCAAGCCCATTGAAGGCTGTTCGTTTTTAAATGGACATAGCCTAAGGCCAAAAGCCCATCAAATCCTAAGGCAAAAAAAAAAAAGGTTCTTAAGGAAGAAAGCCCAACTACATTAAGATTGTTGAAGCACAGAAAAAGATGCAAAGAACAATTAGTGTAAGATAAAAGACGAGCAAGTAAGCGAAATATATCCATTGATGATAAGGCTTAATCGCCCAAAAATTACAAAAGGATGAACAACAACAAAAAAGAAGTACAAGTTCCTAGCTAATCCTGTCCGCTAAGATCCTTGTCCGGCAGGAGGAGATATGTTGTCATCTTTGGGGTCTTCAAGTGGAGAGCCTTCAATGGCAGGATCAACTGGGACCACCTCAGTTAGCTCAGCAATCAATCCCTCAGCATCAGCACGCTCCTTTAGAGCTCTTTCACTTTGATCGGCAGGAAGGATTTGCTCGCCCTCCGCAGCATCGCCCTCTTCTTCCTCGTCCTCGGCAGGACTTGTGATAATTATCTCGGGGCCAATGAAGTCGAGCTTGATCCCATATTCAGGCAGGTCGCCAATTTGCAGAGTTGTGCCCGGAGCAGGAGGGTTAGATTCAACAAAATTGCACAACTCCTTGCCGATCTCTTCGACAACTGCGGCAGCCTTGAATTCATGGGCAATACGGATGCTCTCCGCATAACCAGTTACGTAACCAAGAATCGAGCTCACCTCCATCTTAGGAATAAGTTCCTCTTGGGTAATGGAGTTGGCGAGCTGGATTTCAAGGTCCGCATTTTTGGCCGTTGCCTCAGTCGCGAATTTCTCGGCGACCTCCTTCTGCTGCTGAGCGCGAGCAAGTTCTGCTCGCATGTGCTCGACTTCGGCCATCTTGACCTTCAGCTCCTCGGAGACTTTGACGTGCAGGTCCAAGGCACGCTGCTCGCTAACCTGATGAGCTTTGGCTTTATTCTCGAGGTCGGCGATAATCTTCTTCGCCTCAGCCTTAGCGTCATCACGCTCTTTGGCAATACGGCTGACCGTGGCCGCATGCTGGCGTGAGTCCTTCTCAAGGTCCTCAACCTGGTCGACCAAACGTTGCACGGCCGCCAAGGTGTTTCCCGCCTCGACAAGACACAAACGGCCATTATCACGAGGCGCTTGTGCCTTGACGGTCTCATTTAGCTCCTTGGTCCAGCTACGAGCAACGACCTCAGAGGCGCGGCGAACAAAAGAGTCCGGGATTTCGCGCAGATTGGTCGGCACCTTTGAGCAGGCGAAACGATGCACCAGGTTAGATCGCCCTGGATACTGCTCGGGCGAGTAGCTGAAAAGAAATTTTCCAGTTAGTTAAAAAAAAAAATGCTAAGTGTCCTGGGCGAGCAAGGTTATACCTGTCAAGACGACCTTTATCCCAACCAAGGTAGGTGGGGTCAGATGAAGGACCAGATCCTTCACGAGTGGTGACGACCAGAGCTTGCTCGCCGGGACGCTCCACCGAAGGAGTTTGCTCGCTGTCGCCTTCAGATGGTCGGACAGCCACTGTCACCTTTTCTTGGGCAGTCTTTGTTCGTTTGACTGCCCTTTCAGCCTCAGTAACGGGAGTGCCATCTCCACGAAGAAGTCTCTTCGTCCTCGGGACCAGTGTCTTGGGCGGACTCGCTACGGGGGCGGGAGGCTGAGCCGAGCTCGACCCTCCGGTTTGCCGAGGGTCTCCTTTTCCACCCTTGGCCGCAAGGGCGATGATCTTTGAGAGGGGATCCGACTTCTTGCATCCTTTTTTGGTCGGCATCTCCCAGACACGGTTATCAAGCTCTAGGAAGGAAGGGTGAAGCACAACGGAGGCGAGCTGATCTGTGAAGGACAGGAAAACAAATTAATATCAAGTAAAAAATCGATCAGATCTGCTCGCCCAGCATGAAGATACTTACCCTCTGGGATACGAGCTAGAGCCTCGAGATGGTGAGGGTAGGTCGTGAGATGAGCAACTTGCAGTGTGTCCTCGGAGAAGAGGTGGCCGATACTTCGATCTTCTCGGCGACGAAGGGCGATCAAACACGCAACGAACAGGAATAGATCGCTTATGCTATTCTTCACAGTTCGCCACCCCAAGTTCTTGGGACCTGAAACAAAGGGAAAAGAGAATTAAAATTAGTCCAACCACTTCAAAGATATAGAAGAGGTAAGACTCACGCTTTAATTCCCTAAACTCCGCTGGGGTCTCAATTCGTTCAGAACCCCCTGAAGAGCGAGCAGAAGCACGCCAATCGCCTCCGATCCAGAACCAGTCTTGCTTCCAATCCCGTACTTTCCCAGGAATATCCTCGACAAGTTTTTGCCCTGGTCGCGCCTTCAGATAGTACCAGCCCGCCTCTTCCCCAGTGCAGCCGGTTATCGTCATCAGGTAGCCAACCTCCTCGGCGGACAGCCTGTTGGGATACCCCTCCAGAGCGAACATTACCATCAGGGCCATCAGATTTATCCACCCAACGGGAGTAAGTTGGGTGATAGCCAAGTTCACGTCATGTAGAAATTGGCCGACCAAAGGGTGCAACGGCAATGAAACTCCAGCATTTAGGGTGGCAAGATTGATCGCCGTCAATCCGCGTGGTGGGCGATCAGCTCTGTCGTCCACCAAAGGAGCATACATTGGGATATCAAAGGGAATCTTGTAATCCCTCCGAATCTCGATCAAATTCTCCTCAGTGATGGCGGATACGATACAGCTCGCTGCGAACTCGGTCGCTTTAAGTTTCCGCACTCCGCGAGCTGGAATGACGAAGCGATTGGAGTGCTCATTTTCGTACTCATCCCAGTCGACACGGCGAGCAACCGCGACTGGAACCCGATGCTCGATCAATCTGGGCACGGGGAAGTTGATATCCTTGAGATAGGTCCAAGTCAGTTCGTCAAGGTTCACCGGCTGAAGTACCTCGACTTCTTCATCCTCGTCTTCGTGGAGGTCCGAGCTCGTCTCTTCTAAGAGTTGGCGAGCAGGATTTGCTCGCTCCTCTCTTTCCCCGGAGGGATGGGCTCCAGAATTGACCGAGCGTGCAACCGAAGCCGCCTCGGGATCAGATTCCAAATTAACTATAGGAAGATTTTCTTCGACGGGCCGTTTTTCGGGATTCCGGGGAGGAAAAGAACCGGTCTCTGAGTGCGACGCCATCGAACAAGTTAAGGGAGAGATGTTAGGGTTTTGCAGATTCCGGCAAGGGAAGAACACGGCGGCTCGGAATTTTCCACGGCGGAGTAGGAATTCTCGGTGAATCAAGAACGCACACGAAGCAAGAAGAGAAGAAAGAGAAGAAAATAAGCAGAGAAAAAAAACTACCTTGACGTTGTTCGAAGATCGCCGGAATCTGGAAACGTCGCCGGAAATTTGAAAGAAGGAAGAAAGAGGGATTCGCGCTTAAGAAACAGTGTGAAAATGAAAAAAAACGAAGAAAAATTTCCTTTTATACTTCTGGAAAAACGGGGTACCGGGCGAACAAAATTGAAAGTGGAAGGACCAAATTGCAAATTCTGGGCGCGTGCAGCACCTGTCCGACAAAACGGAAAGGCGCATCTCCTCGGGATTGTGTGCGCGTGGGCGGCAGCAATCATTCCGCCCACGTCACACCTCGAGCCGTGCCCAGACTTTGGGATCCCAACCGTCCCCGACCCGAGTCTGCTCGACCAATGTTGTCCGCCCGTGAAAAGCTGCTCGCCCCAGGGACATTCTTGCTCGCCTTAGTGACACTTAAAAGTTGCCAACCCAAAAAGTGCTCATTCACCATCTTCACAATTTATTGATCGGCAAGGGGGCAATTGTTGATAGGCGAGCAGGATCATCATTTGGGCGACCAGGATTAGCGCAAATCACACAAAATTTAAACTGGAATTAACACATGATTCACCCAAGACATCCGGCGAGCAAAACCTACATGCGATCAAGACACATAGGCGAACAAAATCAGATCAAAAGCCACATGACGAGCTCAAACGGCATCCTGCCGATCAGATCCAACCACAACGCCAAAATAACAATTAAACAAGATGAAAGACCATCAGAATCAGACTAAAGACTCCTCAAGGACAAGTCCAAAGTGACGAACAGCTCTAGACTGCGAGCAAGTCCAGTAGATAAGGATAGAATTTAGTTAAGATAAGGTCAAACTAGTCAAAGGACAGGTGTCGAGCATGCAGACTTGGTCGGCCAAAGGACGTGCCACCTCCTGCAGGGCAAAAGTCTATAAATACTTAGATTTTTGCAGCAAATAAAATAAGCACAAATTATTATACACGTCCAAACTTCGATTACGAATCTAAAGCTGCTCGATTAATTTACAATCGAACTTAAACACGTAAGCTTTTATACGATTCTAATCCACCTAAACCCAAAAATTCGTATTCACTAATTACGTTAGTGATCAATCACACGTAATTGTTTGATGATCAATTAACCACCTAAAATTGCTTAAAACAGCCATTAACCTTCAAGATTAGAACTGATCGTCAACAGAGAGAATTAAGCAAGTCTTACGAGTCCCAAATTCGGCAGCCTAACGGCGTTCGATTGGTGGCTCGTCGGATAATTCGGACAGCATAACGGTGTTGTTTCGGTTCTTCTAAAATCGAACGGGCAGTAGTACGACATCTCGATCGGAAAATACGAAGAGGCGACGGCATCTCGATTGGACACGAAAAAGGTTGAAATTATGAGATTAAATTCAAAGGGGAAATTAATTGAATATAATCGGAATTAAAACTGAGAAATCGAAAGAAATTGGAAAGTAGTCAACTCACTATTAAAAGAAGGATGTTGGACGGCGGCGACGCGGCGGAAGAGGGGCGATGCGCGGCATTTGGCTGTGTTTTCGATTGGAACAGATGAGGAAAAATAGCAGCGGTGGCGCTCGGATTGACCACGGCGGCGTTCGCGGCTGAGGTCGAGAATAGGGAGGCGACGACTTTGGCCGCTGGGCGAAGAGCGGCGGCTCTGTGCGAAGGGGATGGCGGCAGCGAGAGGACGGCGGCTGCTTCGTGCCGTCGTGGGAGGGCGACGCAAGGCGGCGGTGCTGCGCCGTTCAAAGAGGCGGCGGTCGTCGCTGGGGACGGCGGCAGCGCGACGGAGCTGGGGCGTCGCGGTGGCTTTGTCGGAGGGAGACAGAGGCGGCGCGGCTGGAGAGCTGAAGAGGCGTCGGCGTTTGGCGAGAGGCGGAGAGCGGCGCCTTCCGTGCGACGGAGAAGGGAGGACGAAGGAGGAAGAAGACGCGAGAGAGAGAAAGAGAAATTTTGAGAAACTGATTTTGGAAATTGATTTAGGAATTCTTGGGAATGGATAATTGAGAAAGAGAAAGAGAAAGGGATATTTGGGAAATTATTTCTTAATTAATTAATTTTTAATTTAAAAGAAAGGATAATTTATGTGGATAAGATTAATACTCTAATTAATTTAATTCAAAAGAAAAGTAATTTATGTGGCCAGAAATTAATCCCCTTTAATTCAGATATTTTCGTTCCCAAATGATACGGTTTAGGGATCGTTTGGTTCATGAGATTAATCCCGATTCGAAAATTAATACAGTTTTAAAACTCAATTAATATTTTATTGTATTTTAATTATTCTCAATAAATTATACGGATCGAAATCCTTAATTTAATTTGAGTATTTAATTTCTCGTAGTCCTTTATTCGCTTTGAAAGATTTAACTCTTTCTTCGAATTTAGGAATTTGTAAAAAGGGTATATATTTAAATTACACAAAAGCACACAAAATAATAAAATAAAAAGAAACAAAGATAAGAAAATAAAATAAGGGCTCTAGGAATATAAAAGGTATAAAACGGGACGGGGTATTACAATACTAGATAAAGTCATGTTACAATTTTTATTTTTTTCTATTGTTTTTTTATATAATATATACATAGTTTTTTCTTCTTCGACAAGAGCCTATTTTTTCATATTCGCCCCAAGCCAAAAGAATGACAGGGCCAACTCTACTCTTGGTCATCGCTGTCATCCCCATCAGCCCAATAACTGAAAACCTTCAAATTTAGGCTTTCCCCGACCCTTTTCGCCGCACGCACAACCTCTTTTTTAGCGGCTTTTAATTCATTTTTAACTTTTGTGATTGACTTTTGGGCTCCATTATGACCCTTCCCTTTATATTTGGTCCTCCTTTTGAGATTCTCGACATCTCTGGGCTGCCGAGTCTTGTGGAGAAAGTCTTCGGTGGCCCTGAGAGCAACGCTGTGACCCATCCTTTGATCGATATTTTTTAGGTAGATTATATGTTTGTCGATGTAATTTTCGATCACTATTTTGGTTTGGGGGTCGAAGTGCTTCTTGATATCCTTGTGGAAGGTCGTGTCGTCCTTGTTGAAGTTTTTACGTCCTCTGTTGGAAAAGAGGACGTGAAACCTGGAGAGCTTTTAGCATCCTTCGCAGAAAGAAAGCCATAGCCATTATGGGTGTTGTGGGAAGGGAAGGAAATGGAGGGGTATATATAAGAGGGAAGAAAGAGTGTTGTACGATTTGGGTAGAGGGCACACAGAGGAGAGACGTCTTCAACTCCTTTTTTTCTTGTGTCCTTGTAGTATGATTTGTAAGAGTGAGAGGCGGAGAGGAGAATGACTTTTTTTTTTCTTGCCTCTTTCTTGTCACCCTGTACAATTTGTGCAGAGGAGGAGAAGGGGCTTCTTACTTATTTCTGTTTTTTCTATAGAAATCTAGAGAGAGAGAGAATTGATGGGTTCTTGTTTCAGTGTTCGAAATAGGACCGATCATAGCCCTCGTTGAGATGATTAGTTTTTTTTCCTTTAATTAATTTTCATTTTGGAGAGAAGGGGGTAAGATAGAGAGCTCTGTTTTGCATGTATGATGATGAAGATGGAGTGTTTTTAATTTCTGCAAATTTGGAATGTTTTCAATTGTTTTTGTGTCCACATTAGTCATAATTTTAGCTGTTTTTACCTAGCTAAGAGAAGTTTTTGTTAAATTTTGGTATAAAGAGTTAGCTTAGTTCTGCAGTTTGTATAATTTACCTCTATCGTTTCAAGTTCTGTAAATCTACGTTTCATTTCCCCCCTCTAGCCCCCATCAGGAATTAATTTGATTTTTACCTTGTTATATGCCTAATTTTATTAACTTGTTTTGGTACAGATGTGTTAAATTATTTCCACCTCCTTATATGTGATATGTAACACAGAGGTGGTCCTGAGGTGGGGCGACCGCCCTGGACCCGAGATTATCAGAGGCCTGCTGTTATTCATATGAATATGTATATTTATTGATGAAAATCTTGGTAAGTTGAAAAGAAATTAATGAACGTCTTATAAAGTTGTAAACAACGAGTTGATGATTTTTTTTATCAAATGTAAAAAAAGAAATTGATTAAAGAAATGTGTAACTAGTATTATTGTTTAAAAAACTGATAAAAGTCTTAATAAGTTTGATACAATAAAAAGTTTTTGATAATGTAAAAAAAAAAAAAATTGATAAAAAATCTTTAATTTGGTATTGTTATTAATGAAGAATTGATGAAAAATCTTCAAAAGTTGGTAAAGTTGAATTGACAAAACATGTTCATAAGTTGTCAACAAAAAAAAATTGATGAGTTCAAGAGCATGTTCATTACAACAAATTATCCATGTAAATATTAAGAACGTATTTTCTTTTGAACATTGAAAATTCTTTAAACAATGAAAACATTTTAGATATTGTTTCGACTGATTTATTTTCTGAACAAAAAAATATTATAGGTAACTTTATTGGTAAAACAATACTAATTCAATATAATATTTAGGTAACTTTATATGTAACTTAAATTTGTGCACACTTCATTGTTATAATTGTATGTATGAATCAACTATATCGCAAGAAATGTTACATGAATTAGAAACTTTATGTATTGAAAAATACATGTTATAATAAATTTACTATGAAGATGTTGTTTCTCAAAATACTAGATAAAGTCATGTTACAATTTTTATTTTTTACTATTGTATTTTGATATATTATATACGTAGATTTTTTTTTCTTCAACAGGGACCCATATTTTCATATTCGCCCCAGACCAAAAGAATGATAAGGCCTACTCTGGACACATGTGTGAACGTGATACTCATTTTGATTGATATATAATATTAACTTTATTTGAAATATGTATGACACTAGGTTTACTGAAAATGTGAAATGAAATGTAACACTAATTTTAACTGAAATGTAATATTAATTTGGCTTAATTGCAAATAAAATCACCATTTTTTTGCAAATTGCAATATAAGCTAAATTATTGAATTTTGTCATAAAAAAATCATCACTTTTATATTTGTTTGCAATTTAAGCTTCGAGCAATTTGTCCCTTGCCCAAAAGATGATGTGTACAAATAAATACACAATCATCATCTTGGTAAGCATTCACATCATTAAATTAAAAAAAAAATTATAATTAAGTTTAAATATAAAATAATTATATTTCTTAAAATTAAAATACTTATTTGTGCTTTTGAAAATTTTAAAAATTAATTAATATTTTTTAAAAAGAATAATTCGAAAACATTTGAACTAATTTTAAAAATCAAATTTCAATTAAAATAAATCAAAATGTCCAAACTCCAGTTCACAATACACGTCCAAAATATCGCAACAAAAATTTGAATATCCTATAATTAATTAAAATAAGTAAATAAAATTAACCCTCAATCCCTTTCTGCTCTTCATCCCTAAGCATACAATATATCCGATAACGCTACAGATAGTCCTCCCCATTTTATCTCCATTCTCCACCATCGTCCTTGCAAATCTCGAGTTCAAGATACTGGTCCGAGATAAAGATCAGAGATATGCAATATTGAAGGTAATAATTTTAAAAATAATGTGGGGAAAATTTATTCGATTTCTGAACAAATTGAAATTGTAATTGTTCAAGAGAAAATATTTTAATCCATGTCTGATGATATTTGTGTGTCGGTGTCGAAAGGGTGGAGCGGTGCGGTCGGATGGTGAAGATAAGAAAAGAGGATTAACAATGATGCTAGGGTTGAATTTGATGATTGTGAAATGATTTTTGGGAGATTTTGGATTTGGTAATTGAAAAAGAGAGTTTTTTAATTGTTTAATTAAGAAAATGTTTAGTTTAGTTTTTTATTTTTTATTTATTTTTATTTGGTGATATTTTAAATTGGTTAGTTTTTAAATTTTATTTATTTTAAATATATTATACATTCTTGAATTTTATAAATATAATTAAATATTTTAATTTTTTAAAAATATGACTAACCATTTTTATATTTATATGTATTTTAAATTTATTTATAGTTTTATAATATTAATTTATAATTTAAATTTTATTTATTATATTTTATAAAATAATTAATGATGTAGGTGCATATTGAGATGATGATTGCATATTTATTTGTACACGTCAGCTTTCAGATAATAGATAACTTGCTCGAAGTTTAAATTGCAAACAAATATGAAAGTGGTGATTTTTTTGCCAAAAGTTAAAAGTTGAAAAATAGTGCTATTATTTGCAATTAAGCCTATTAATTTTAACTAAAACATGATAAGTACATGAATTTAAAATTCTTGCACATGACATTTGACTATAATTAATGAAAAATAATTTGTGCAATTGGTGATGCAATTCACCAACTTCTTTTACTTTTTTTTGTTCTCCATTCACTTTTTTGCAAAATATACTGAAAATCAAAATTTACTGTGAAACTGTAATTAATGAAAAATAAATTATGCAATTGGTGATGCAATTCACCAACTTCTTTTACCTTTTTTTTGTTCCCATTCATTTTTTTGCAAAATATACCGTAAATCAAAATTTACTGTGTAACTTTTGTAATTTAAGTGTGTATTTTTAAAAAAAGTATAATTTTTTTTATTAATACATGAATAAATTTGATTACACATCATGTATATTTAATTATTCTTAATAAAAAAAGAAAAAACAAATATAATTAGTGGACCATCAACACACTTTTGCTTGAAATCACCAATTTGAACTTTAAAACGATGTTGTGTCACCTTTTAACTTCGATTTGAGATAAAAAAAAAAAAAACTGTCAAAGAAATTGAAATTAAATATGACAAAAAAATTATTTTTGATTAAGTCTTTTGTACACCTGGTGGTTGGTGTACTCACCCAACAATTGAGGCTAGTTAAACTGAAAAGTGTGGCGTGTAAACTTCTTAGTGTAATCAATATATACTTTTCTTTGTAATCAGCCCACACTTTTGAACGTAAACAACCTCAACTGTTAAGTGGGTACACCGTGCACCAGATGAATATGAGACTTTAGGTTTTTGGATTCAATCTATTTTATTAGAAAGTTACGAGAGAATTTGTAATTTAATTGTATGGTACCATGGTAGAGCTAGTAAACCTACCATAAAATAAATGCAAAGTTTTATATGTAAATCGTTCATAATATGTTTATTATGAAACTGTTTTAAAATATCATATATTTAATTAAAAATATAAAAAATTTCATTTGAGTATAAAACAAATTAAGATCATTCATATTATATTGTAATTATTGTTTTTTTTTATATTGTAATTATTGTTAATATTTTTAATACCAACTTTTGATACTGTAGAACAAATATATACTCCCTCCGTCCCGGTCTAAGTGTCCCATTTTTTGGGTTGAATGATTTAAGAAAGTGTATTTGTTTATTAATATATGATGGAAAAGTAATGAATATTGTTGAAAAGTAATGAATAGTGTTTAATAAAGTAATGAATAGTGTTAAAAAGTGGATTGAATGAGTGACATTTTTTGTAATATTGTGTGAATTTGAAGATTAAAGTTTATATGTAGTAGATTGTTGCCTTTTCCATTTATGGAATAAGACCCTTAGTGTGGGACAACCATTTAACTACTTAGTACACCAAGTCAAACCTCGAGATTTTGTAATTTTAATTTTATCTTACTGAAATTGAAAAAAATCGTAATTGTGCATTTTAAAAATAGCATGTGAGTAATTTCCAATTCACATCACATCGGCATCACAGATTACCAGGCGGCGGTTACAATCCGTCGCTCCATCGATCGTAGAACCCGCGCGGGACTTATACAACTCACTCCACTTCAATCTCACTCTTCCTCTCTCTCTCATTCATAATCAGCTACGCGTCAGAGATCGCATAATTTTATTGTACGAGTATATAAAGAATATTTGCACTTTTTACTCAATACACTCAATTTAGATCTGGGGATTTTGTTACCATGAAGGGGATTGGCACCGCCGGTGTTGGAGTTTCCGATCTCTGCAAAACCACCACGCTAATCAAAATCTCTGGATTTGTCCTCATTTCAGTCATTTTCTTCTATTTAGGCAAGCATTTCTCTGATAGCTCTACGCAGCAGCTCGTGTTCTTCTCCTCTCAGCAGAGGTCAGACGTCCAAACGGCGCCGTCCTCCGCTGCCGTCGCCGTTTCACCAAATGCGAACAAAACCTTCGATGTCTCTTCGCTCATAAATGACACCGCCTTATCTCCTTCGACGCAGAATGAAGCAAAACAAGCTCAGCCTCCGCCTCCGCCGCCTCCTCCACCGGCATTGCAGAGGATGGGGGTGGTGGACGAGAATGGAAAGATGACGGATAATTTCGAGGTCGGAGAGTATGATCCCGAACTGGTGGAGAATTGGGCGAAGACGAATGAGAGTGAGGGTTTTGAGAGTGATGGGAAAGGGGATAAGATTAGGGTTAGGGTTAAGAAGTTTCCGTTGTGTCCGGAGAGTATGAGGGAGTATATACCGTGTTTGGACAACGAGGAGGCAATTAAGAAGTTGAATTCTACCGAGAAAGGGGAGAGGTTCGAGCGGCATTGCCCCGAAGAGGGGAAGGGCTTGAATTGCTTGGTCCCTGCCCCTAAAGGTTACAGAACCCCGATTCCTTGGCCCAGAAGTCGTGATGAGGTAATATTTTCCTTTGCTTTAATTTAAATCGTGTTTTTGGTTACTGTTGATGAATTCGACTTCGTTGTTGTGTGGATTTCTTTTGTCGGTGGTGGCATTGTCATGTTAATTTGGAGGTTAAGTAATCTTTTTTTGTGCTGAATTCTAATTCAATTATAGAAGAGAACAGTCTATCAATTTGATATATCTGAATCAAAATGCTGGGAATTTACTTCACTTCTGGTCCTCTTTATGTTTGGGGAGTTGGATTGAAACATGGAATTGTATTAAACAGAATTACTATCATTAGCAGGGTTCATGGAAGATTCTTGGTATAATATGCAGGTTTGGTTTAGCAATGTTCCTCATGCTCGTTTGGCCGAGGATAAAGGAGGTCAGAATTGGATCACCGTTGACAAGGACAAATTCAAGTTTCCTGGAGGTGGCACACAATTCATTCATGGAGCAGATCAATATTTGGATCAGATTTCAAAGGTATCAGTTACTAGAATTTTATTTATTTATAAATAAACCTGCTTTGCCCTCTAACAAAAGTATAATGGCTTTAGACATTTTATTTATTGCATATTTTGTGTAGATGCTCCCTGAAATTGCATTTGGCAAACATACTCGAGTTGCTTTGGATGTTGGTTGTGGTGTTGCAAGTTTTGGTGCTTATTTACTGTCACGGAATGTCGTCACCCTCTCTGTGGCCCCGAAAGACGTTCATGAGAACCAGATTCAATTTGCACTTGAACGTGGCGTGCCTGCAATGGTAGCGGCATTTGCAACAAAGAGATTACTTTATCCAAGTCAAGCGTTTGATTTGATACATTGTTCAAGATGTAGAATCAACTGGACTCGGGATGGTATTACTTTATACCTCGATTAAAGTATCCTTTAGACTTCTAGCATTGATTTCCTTTTGCAAGTCCAATAAAGACAGTGATAATAAGTGTTGGTGCTCTTCCTCATTTTTTAATATTATTGAAAAATCAATTTCAGGAATTAAACTGATGTAGTTTTTGTAGAATCTGGGGAACTTCATGAAATATCATTTGAACCTTTGTTCTTTTTTCCTTTTTCTATTTTCATTTGTGTTTATGAACTCTTGTTTGATGACTCATTCACAGTATTTTGAATCACTGCTTTTAAAGAACTGATTTTGCTTCTGTATTACATACATGTCACTCATCTCTGACAGGAAATTCTAACAATTACATGAAACCTGCTTCATATTACATCTCAATTGTCTTTACCTAGATGAGCGGAGATTGTTGAGAAAAATAGCATTATATCTCTCTGTTTTCCATGCTTTTAGCACTAATTTTATGTTATATGGTACTGTAACATGGATTATAGTTTTTGATACTCTCTTTCTAAAGTCAAACATTTGATATTAAACAACTTGATGCTAATTGTTATTCTAAAGAGTTTTCTTTTGTTTAAATTTGTCTTAAAACTTAAAAGAACTTAATGAATAGATAACTGTTAACTAATGCTCGTGTTCTACTGTAATGTGTGGTGGTGTAGATGGGATTTTGCTACTTGAGGTGAATAGAATGCTCCGGGCAGGTGGATATTTTGTTTGGGCAGCACAGCCTGTCTATAAACATGAACCAGCCCTTGAAGAACAATGGCAAGGTACATATTTTGAAATTGTGTTTTAACAATTTTAAACTACATGGCTTTAAAATTGCTACTTGTTTTTATTGAGTACGATAGAACCTGAACTTTTTGTTTCTCAGTTTTAGTGGGAAATGTATGTTCCTCGTTTTGAGATTATCACGCTGTGACTGCTGTTGGGAGAAATTGCATTTTCTGAAATAGTGTTCCAGCACGCAAACAGGAGCAATGATCAATATTTTGTTAATCCAAATTAATCTTTTTGTTGTTCCCAGAGATGGTCAATCTAACCAGTCGGCTCTGTTGGACTCTTGTAAAGAAGGAGGGGTACATTGCTATATGGCAGAAGCCCTTAAATAACAGCTGCTATTTGAACCGTGAAGAAGGAGCCCAACCTCCATTGTGTGAACCTAATGATGACCCGGACAAAGTTTGGTAGGTCCTATTTCTTTGTTTTGATTTTTTTAAAATATTGCAAATAGCTAAATTCTTGATTTTCAAATTATAGAAAAACACATCGATGTGATGATGCAATTTCTAGACATTATCGAGTCGTAATATTTTACGTTTTGTGCTTCTGGTTTCATCTCTTGTTACTTTTATGTTTATCTCGACATATAAGTAGCAGTAATAGTTTGTATTGGGATTATATATGCGTTTAATGGTATATGGCTATGGTATATTTTTTGTAATTGCGCGACTGTAGCTCAATAACAATATTAATCTCTAAATGTACACTGATTATTTGCAAATCACCAACATGATGAAGCAACTGATTAAACATGCTGTCATTGTAAGTTGTTATTTTGGAGTCGGAGAGCTTCAAAATTAAAACAACTCCCTGGAAGAGGGCTGATTTTTTTTTTTAAGGTGGTATTGGTTCATTGCAAGGTCTAGTCAAGACATGCTAAAATATAAGTAATGCTCATTGAATCCTGTGCTATTAATAATTATGTGGGTAATTGTGATCTGCTTTTGTATTTGCAAGAGCTGTAAGGAGAACCTATCTTTGGTTTTCATACTTTTCCATCTCCAAAATCTCGTTAGGTATGTTGATTTGAAGGCGTGCATATCACGTTTACCCGAGGAAGGATATGGGTCAAATGTTACAGCCTGGCCGGAACGGTTGCAGAATCCTCCAGATAGGCTTCAAAGCATACAAATTGATGCCTACATATCCAGGAAAGAGCTTTTCAGGGCAGAATCTAGATATTGGAAAGAAATAATTGAGGGCTATGTACGTGTTTTACATTGGGGCAAATACAAACTTAGAAATGTCCTAGACATGAAAGCAGGATTTGGAGGGTGAGTTTTTTGCACTTGTTTATTCTACCAGTTTTGTTATGTTGTTTCATATATCATTAATAGAACATGGAAGTAGCAGTTATATATCAATTTGCGTTGTCCATTTCAGGGTTTTAAATGTACTTTTTTATTTCATTTATGCAGTTTTGCCGCAGCCCTAATTGAGAATAAGCTGAATTGCTGGACGCTCAGTGTTGTACCTGTTAGTGGACCCAATACATTGCCTGTCATATATGACCGTGGTCTTATAGGAGTTATGCACGATTGGTAAGAGTTTGGTTGTTTTCCTTATAAACATTACATTTGTCATTAATGTTCTCATGCCCCTTAATAATCCTCTTATCTCTACGCCCCCTGGGGATGGAGATGCATGTAGTTAATTGACAAAGGATAGTGGAACAAGTAATAATGCATCTTAAATAACCCCTCATTTTTTGAAAAATGGCACCCTCCCCCTACACCTGGGGATTATTGTTTGTGGGATATACCACTGGATTTGAAATCTAGTAGCTGCATTTTATGAATAGTAAACGGTGTATTTTAATTTTATTTGTGTTTGAGAGTGTAGATTTTGTTGGATTTGATAGGATATGATTTTGAAAATATAGGTGATACATGATTGATTGTGTGTAAACTGTAAAGTAGGGGAGAGAGAGTGTAAAGTGAAAGAGGAGAGAGAGTGTTGAGTTGGACCAATAATAATTATTAAAAATTGGGAGATAGATGATTGCTAGTGTATTGTAAATTGTGTTTAGAAAAGAGTAAAATAGGTGTATTATAGAGTAGAATTCATAGAATTTGATAACCTATACGAAAATCTGATTTGACAAATGAAATAAAATGTGGGGTGGGGGGCCAATACACCATTAGTGCATTCCGCTTAATGTGTTAACCACCACACAATCATGTATGCCTCATGTGGGTGTGTATAAAATGTGTTTATTTCTCATTCTGTTGTTTATAAGCAATTAAATTCCTCCGAAAATAATGCTATATAAACACATGAAACTCTTCAGGTGCGAGCCATTTGATACATATCCAAGAACCTACGACTTGATTCACGCAGCAGGACTTTTCACAGTTGAAAAGAGAAGGTATTCTCCTTCACTTTTAGCTGCAGTTATAATACACTAATTCTCTTCTGGCTCCATAATGTGTCTCTAATAGTTTATACTGGGTATTGTAAAATCAAGAATTTCTTGTAAGAATTAGGTATCACATTTAACATGTTACACCTATTTTCTTTGTTGTTTAATAATTACAGATGCAATATCTCTACGATCATGCTTGAGATGGATCGAATTCTGAGACCAGGTGGACGTGTGTATATTCGTGATTCTCTGACTATAATGGATGAACTTCAAGAGATTGGGACGGGGCTCGGTTGGCATGTAGCACTAAGGGACACTGCAGAAGGACCTCATGCAAGTTATAGGATATTAACATGTGATAAGCGTCTTCTTCGGGCATGAAAAGGGAGGTCAATTCCTCAATGTAGGTAGCACTTGTATATGTTGAGTCGGATGCAGCCACTAACAGCGATTGCATCAGGGGTTACTTTCAGATAAGTTAAGATGAGCATGAGATTTTCTTAATGGTAAATTGGAAAAGAAGATGATGATATGCTGCTTTTCTGAGTATCGATGATATTGCAATTTGCTTGCCTATACACAACTGTAACATAAGACATATATGGTACGATTTGTCTTTTAATTAATTATTTTTTTCTGGGGCTTCTTTTCTTTGCTTCATGCATTCTCAGGATTATGTCACTTGAGATTATTTATTTACTTTTTAGGTAATTTATGATGCATTAAGTATCTAATTTTGTTTTTAGTCGATTTCTAAAGTAAAAGTCACCACTCAGAGGCTTGAATGACATGGTAATATCTTATGATTAAGGCTGGGTATGGAAGAATCTTCTTTTGAGGAAGCAAACATATACACACTTTAAAAACAGTTTGAATGGATTTAAGATTTGTGCATTTCGATCCACTCGACCCGATTGCTGTACTATATATATTATGTAATCTTTTCATTTTCTTTTATGGTATGATCTCAATCCGTTGGTCCTGTCCTCTCGTTTCTCTAGCTCTCACGAATTGTGGTTCATCAGTCATAACGATCGTCCTCTCCATCTCTTTCGTAACAGTTTTGATCTCTCTTGGTTTTGGCCTGGTAAATCTAATTAATGGGCGAACCTCCACCAATTTGAAGTGATTTTTGTCAATTTGATTTTGAATAGAAATTGAGTTTGGTAATCGCATGGTTCATCCATTAAATAAGAGTCTCACTGTCTCACTCAATATATTATATATGACAAAGTATAGAGTGAACCTGATTTATACATAAATCATTGAAGGGTATTAGTTGTTTTCATTGAAGAGTATTAGTTATATTTACTGAAGGATATTATTGATTTACACTAAAGAGTCTTAGTTGTTCAGTGAAAATGAACTAAAACTCTTCAGATTTAATACTCTTCAGTAAAAACAACTAATACTCCTCAGTGAAAACAACTAATACCCTTCAGTGATTCATATATAAACCAATTTCACTCTATACATACTCATTATATATATGCATGTTTCATGTTATTTTATAGTGTGCATCATCATCGTTGTAGACGGGTGACACATGGGACAAAAAGTATGTATAGTGTGAAACTTGTTTATGGTAAAATTGGTTTGCAATTGATACTTTTAGTAGAACAATTCATACCTTTTAATGAAATTACTCACATTCTTCTATTAAAAAAAATAATAATTAAGAATGAAAATTAATACTAATTAATAATAATTAATACCTTTTAATGAAAATTGTTCACACAATACTTTATTTAAGAATGGTACAAGGAACCTATCTTTAAACTAGAGGGGGAAAAGTAAAAGAGTCCGGTTAAATACCATTCCATCTTTAATACATACACCTCTTTATTAGTTCACCCAACTAATAATTATATTATTAGTAGATACACTCCATCAAAAATTTCAATCTTACCTTTTTTTTTAGATTTCCTCTCCCCTCAATACACCCCAGGTTAGTTCACTCACATCCAAAAAAGAATAAGACGATTTACGTAAAAAAGAAAAAAGAAAGAAAAAGACTTAATCACCACGCAACCCTACCGCACGTTCGCCCTCGTCCCTCATTCTACATAAAATATAATTATCAAAATCATTATAATCAATCATTCAAATTAATTAAAAATAACATAAAATTAACTAGGATATACATATATACATACCCATACCTATCGCCATATATCTCGCGAATTTGAGTTCATCATTGATGAGCAAGAAAAGCAACTGACTCATCTGCTCCGGATTGCAGACCTTAAAAAAGAAGAAAAAAAAAGAGCGCAGAACATATTTTGGGATTTTTCTTTTTCAAGAAGTATAGCAAGTTTCATAAAGAAAAACTTGTCGAGAAGTATACCAACTGAAAGTATAGCAAGTTTCATAAACATTTTGAAAGGTTTACGGTATACCAACCGAAAGCAGGCTGTTTTTTTAGCAATTAATTATTGATTTTTTTTTTCATTTTAAAATACAGTTTTGGATTGATCATATGAAAAAATAAAAAGTAACAAAAGAGATAAACTTACATATGTATGTTGATTACCATTCATCTTGTATTTTTCAGAAAATAAAAAACTACCCGTGTTTTTTGATGGCGGTTTGGAGCGTAATCTTGTAGAAGAAAAAACTTGTTTATAATGAATTGGGAAGAAAGGAACGGCGGAAGGGCTGGAGTGTATGGATCATAATATTTAGGTTATTTTTCATTAGAATGGGCATAAGTAATTTAATAAATATATTACGGTGTATGTATTAAAGATAGAGAGGTATTTAACTGAGCCTAAAGTAAAATTTTATACGTTTTGCAAGATATGCATGGAAGGCCCATTGCAGTTCAATATTTTTGGCCCACAATCTTGGGCTTGTTTCAAGTGTTTACCCATGCATTGACCACAAAACTAAACCTAATTCTAGGCCGCTATTTTCCTATTTTTTATTAATACTCTTCACCCAAAAAATATTTGAAATTCTTTTTTTGAAAAACTTGACAATTATTTGAATATTTTACGAAAATGCAAAAAAAAAAAAAAAAAAAAAAAAAAAACAAAAAAAAAAATGCATTTTTTTCGAACATTTTTTTGGGTGGAGTGTATTTACAAAGCAAAAGATTATATATAATCTTGACCTTTTACGCTGAATAAGCCCAACTAACTACTTTAATTGGACTCGGTATCGAATTGCTGAAGAGCCCAGATAAATAACAATCAGTCCTATATTTCCTATTATATTTAAGAGTCCGTTGTTTTTTAAATTGTTTTACGTCAAACAATTAAAATTTATTAAATAAAATAATTGAATAAAGATTAGTAGGTGAAAGGGTAATTAAGTTTATAAAATATATTTTAAAACGATCTGTCACACTGATAAAAATATACTACTTTCGTCCTCAAACACTTTGTCCAACACTTTGTTCAGTTCACTATTCATCCCCTACAAAAATATATAAATTATACAATATTCAACTAATAGTTACGTATTAAAATAATTTTTTTTTTAGTTTCATTTACTTAAAGTAAACAATAAATTCTCATAAAAAATATATTATCAATTTAAATACTTTAAAAATTTTAAAAAGTTAACTGTGAAGAGTGTTTAGGGACCAAATTATAGTAATATACAACTGAACTAGTATATAGATCCTGGGTGGCAGATTGCTACAAGGACGCAGGATCGAACCCTGACAATCGCAGTGTGGGAGTTTTATCCCTCCAATGTGGGGGATAGCTCCTTGTGGGCACCAGACACTGGTCCTCCCACCTAATGGGCCGCTGAGTCACCATGATTTACTTCCTCCACCCAATCCTGTCGGGCCAGGGGGTGGGGGCCCTGGGGGCGAGGGCTTCGCCTTTTTTGCTACAAGATCCTGAATTCGTGCAACTCACCTCTCCCTTCTTCCCCCCCCCCCCCCCCTCTCTTCTCTTTTTGGCCCATTATATTTTTAGAATAAGATTGAATTGTATAGTATAACTCTTGCATATGGATCATTTCTCACGCCACAATACCTCACAAAATGATTTCTCATATTCCAATATGTCCATGAGCAATTAAATTAAAACTTGACAATGGGACGAAGATGAGGATTGATCATTTGTCCCCACCCTATGCTGTAGTTGGATTATCTCAAATGGTTAACCTCTCAAAAAGTTTTTTGTGCGTCATATCAAAAGAAAAATACTAACCATTTAACAAATATTTTTGTATAAGCCTAATTGCACTAAATCCACTAAACTATCGACGGTATTACACCTAAACCATCAAACTATATTTTTTGGCATTAATACATACAAACAACCAAATTTTGGCGCATAAATTACTAAAATATAACCAAAAAATTCTCCAAATTCTTCATATGAGGGGTATTTTTGCAAAAAAAAAAAAAAAAGAGTACAATTGATAGCAAACGCTGCAAGAAGTTGGCGCATGAGACAGAGAACGGCGTCAAGGGACGGACGCATGAGACTATGTATGACGGAGAGAACAAGCGAAGTGGTAGATAACGAAAGTGATAATGACTTCTGTGCATTTCTCTTTCCAATTGAAATGAAATTATGAAAACTTTTGAGAAAAATATTATTTTTTAAGCCACGTGCCCGATAATATATATTTTTCCAAGAAAATTGATGAAAATAAAAATTTAGTAATTTTATGTGCCAAAATTTGATAGTTTGTACGCATTAGCACCAAAGAAATATAATTTGATGGTTTAAACGCAAAATTGTCGATAATTTATTGGATTTAGTGCAATTTAACTTTCCCTATAATAATTGAGCATATTTTACATCTTGTATAGGTCTCTCCATCAATCTATTTATCAATAATAATAAAAAATAGCTAAGCACGAGCAACTTGACAGTTGCCCCCTACTCTGTTGCATCTATCAACCGATTTGTAGATTCAACTCTTCTATCACAATAATTAAATTTTCATACCCTCAAAAAAAAAAAAAAAATCATATATCAACTCAATTTTCTTCCAAAACTCATTATAAATATCTCCCATTGCACACGTACATGTAGGGGGTGGCAAACGGGCCCGGGCCAGACTGTCCCCATTTTATGTGCCGGGCCGGATCCATTCCAGTATCAATCAGGTCTCTATTTTAAAGGCCCAATCTGATCCTAGGTGGACCACTATGCCAAAATGATTCTATTTAAATAAAAATATTAAATTTGTAAAACAAATTATTTATATTCAATATTAGTATTCATATCTTTAACTGCATCATAAAAATATACACAAATAAGGTTTGAAAATCATTGATGGCAAAACATGTGAATTCATATATCTAGTACTGTAATTAATTATTCCATTAATTAAATTGTAGTATCTAATAAGTATCTATTTGGTCCCAACTTTAAAGGAATTTTGATTCTTGCATGGAAAAATTGGAAACCTAATTCATATATGCAATTAATATGCTGATAGTGATATAAGTTGTTGTCCATTTTTGATATATTAATTTTAATTTAAAAAAAAAAGGGCTAGTTCAGCCCGAGCCGACCGGCGAGCCTATTGGATCGAGTCAAATCGGCATAAGACTATGTGTTGTACTCCCTCCAATTCAAAATGATTGATGTTTTAGGGTAGATTTTTTGTTTCAAAATATTTGATGTTTTACATATTTTTCACATTACTTCTCCATTATACCCCTAATCAATTCCCCAAAAAAACTCACTCATATTGAAATTTACCTTTAATAAATTTATTAAGAGCTGTAATTAAGGAATTATGAGGGTATATTTGTCAATATACACTAGTTCTTAATTTCAACAACAAATGTTAAAAATCAATCTTTTTGAATCGGAGGGAGTAAATAATATTGCTAAAAATAAAACCAAACCAATAAATATTCAACTCGTTCATTAAAAGTTTATTGAGATCTATTAAAATGTAACAAGTTTAACAATATTTTAGCATTGAATCAATTCCATGCGCACAAATTGTACACTGCAATTTAATTTTATACAGAAAAATTATTAACAGTAAAGACTAAAGAGAATGAGAAAGGAAGATCTGTCGAAAAAGAAAAATGAAAAGGAAGAATAAACTACATAAATAAAGTCGATGAGTTACATGGATCACCAAATGAACACTTATTTTGTCTTCAATATTTAATAAAAATTTGGGCGCCACCCACAAAATTTCTTTATGCATTCATCTTATAGTTGTAATTGAAGTAGGAATATTAAACAAGCCACTGGCTGGCGGACTAGCCCGTTTAGCCCTGAACCATACAAAGTTATGTTCGGGGTGTATAGTGGACTGATTTAAAACAAAGTTTTTTTTCCCTATGTATCTATCATGTTGTGATATTGATATAAGATCAATCATATAGTTGTAACTAATATTAAAATTCAATATTAATTTTAAAAAAATTATATTTAATTATTTATGCTCGTGTACTTCCCTTCCTTTTTTTAATTGAGTTATATTTATCCGTATAATATGCATTTGTATCTAGAAGAACACGACTCTCTTTTCAATTCATATGTATTGTAGAGAGAGAAAAGTAATGGAAGAATTATTATATGATGTCTTGTCATTGTACAAAAAATGACCCTTGAAAAATTTATATTGAATTCTGAATATTGTTAATTTTTTAACTTTATGAACAATGTTTGATTTTTTTTTATCAATTATGAACTTTATGAACAATTTTTTAACAATGTTTGAATTTTTTAATTTAAATGGTAGCGTATTACAATTACAAAATTATATTTTATATTAAAATTTAATTTTTTTCCTAGAGCCCGTTAGTGGCCCGTTTAGCCCGCGGACCGCTAGTGTTAGGATTAAGTTTCGATTGTTAGTGAACTGATAAAAATGAACCGATAAGACCCGAAACCGTTTAAACACACAACCCTATAGAACTGACCCTATAGGGTTAGGGCAAACCTGTTTAACATTCATTAGATACCAATAACTACAAAATGTGTTACCTATTGATATATAAAGTAATTCAAAGTGTGTCAATAACCTCGTCCAATTTTTTTTATCTAAATGAGTTAATAACTTTTTTTTTTTTTCTCATTTTGAAAAAGGACAAAAAAGTGGAATTACTTTAGTTCAATTCCTATTCTAATGTATTACGTATCAATTATTTCTGTTGATGATCAAACTTGTATCCCATGGTGCTTTCTTTCTACAAGTATATATGATTTGTAAATGGATTAATTTATAGGTTGGCTTATTTCTTAATTATTGGTTGGGCCTATTGGTTAGATTGTCCACTAATTTTTAGTCACATGCTTTCATCCTAATTTTTTATTTTACAAAATATTAAAACAATATATAAAAAGGCAAAACACCAAATGAGAATTGGAATTAGGGATCCGATATTACTTTTCCACCGTTCAAATTTTTTTCTCGTCTCCACAACAACAGTGCAAGACTTCAACTCGCGAAATTCATCATTATTTTTCACATATTTTATATTCACAGTTCTATTTTATTATAAATTCCTTTTAATTTTATTAATTTATCAATTTCAGATGATTGTAAATTATAGGGATTGAAGCATTTAAGCATAATTTCACCATAGTTCTCCTCTACCGTAGTTGTTCTTTGACATTCAATTTTTTTTTTTTAATATACAAATTATATATCGTTGTATATTGTGTCATTCCATACTTGTTATGGTCTCCTGAACTTGTGATTATTATTGGAATAGTATTATTAACTCTCATTTAGTGTGCATTCAAAAATGAGAAAATTCATAAATAGATGATATATATATATATAATAAAAGTTGTTTATTTGACTTGTTATGTGTTAATTTTTTTTTCTTTTTGACAGGACTTGTTATGTGTTAATTGACCACTAAATAAATTATGAATTGCATTGTACGTAATTTGAAGGATGCTTCCACTATATTACAAACTATTTATTAGTTTATATTAAAAAGCACAAAGCTATTAAATTACACTTGAAACAGAATGGAAGATGGGTTTCTTACAAACTACTTGTAAGTAACTGTAACTGAATACTATATATCGAGAAGCAAATTTAGGGGTGTATACCGTATCGTACATGTCATAACGTATTGTACTGCATACCGTACCGAAAAATTTGGTATGCAAAAATCCATATCGATACCGTACCGAAAATTTAGGTATACCAAAATTTCGGTATACAAAAAACGCATACCGCATACCGTACCGAACATTCGGTATGCCGTACATTATCGATATTTCGGTATATACCAGTCCATACCGAAATATCGATTCATACCGAAATACCGGTCATACCGATCCATACCGAAATAGTTAACTAATTATTTAATATGAAAATAATTTAATATTAAATTTTAATAATAAATAATCGGTATGGTATATACCGAATTACCGAAATATTTTCGGTATACCGAAATATTTCGGTATACCGGTATATACCGAAAATATTTCGGTATTTCAGTATATACCGGTCCATACCAAAATATCGATTCATACCGAAATACCGATTCATACCAAAATACCGGTCATACCGATCCATACCGAAATAGTTAACTAATTATTTAATATGAAACTAATTTAATATTAAATTTTAATAATAAATTATCGGTATGGTATATACCGAATTACCGGTATACTGGTATATACCGAAAATATTTCGGTATGATACCGAATACCAGAATTTTCTAAATATTCATACTGATACCGTACCGAAAATTACGGTATATCGAAATTTTCGATAAATTCGGTATTTTTCGGTATGGTAAGTGCAATACCAGTATTTTCGGTATTTGCTCCACCCCTAAGCAAATTACAAAAATAATTATGTATAGCTTTAATTATACATAATTCTTATGATATTCAAAGAGACTTTCTATGTGTTTAACAAATTATGGACATATTTATGTAGTTTGATATATTTCACTATTATGATTGACATGCTTTATTGATATATATTACTTATTAAATTGTATTCAATTGGCCCCATCTAAAATTTGAGTAAGTCTTATATGTGTTGTAAATCTAGAAGATTCATTATTCCAAATCTAGAAGATTTGATGTGGACATTACTAATGGACCAATAACCCAATGGGCTTCATATCTTAGACTAGGGTTTTATTCTTATAAATAGACTATCGTACTCATAATTGTAATGACTCATACACAAGATCATTAGTGAAAACTCCTGGCTTGGCTCGCCCCAAGACGTAGTCGTTCTCGACGAACTGGGTGAACAAATCCCGTCTTTTATTTTACGCACTTATTTACAACACGTCATCAGCACGAGACTCTGCCCGAGATTAAACGTTTATTTCCTTATAGTCCGCATATCATGCCCGGGTAGGCGGCGCCCGGTACACGTTGGACCGTAATTTTTGTTTTGGGTAGACGACGCCCAATACTTGCTTCTATGTGCTATAGAATAATCGAATAAATCCTTATCTCTCCGTTGTCAATAAATTGGTCACAACTCTTACCATGTCACTTTAAAATTGTAATAACATCTGATATTACCATGAAAGAATTCGATGAGCTTGCTGTCGATGGTAATAACTACCTGATATGGGCGCTAGATGACGAGATTCATCTAGCCTTAAATGAGTTGAGCGAAACAATTCTCGAAGGTTCGAAATTCACTAACGCCCTGAAGGCGAAAGCGTTGATTTTTCTCATGAATCACCTGAATGAGGAATTCATTATTCAGATCCTCATTCAGGGACCCCGGAATATTGTGGAACTCCCTGAAGGACCGTTTCCAACAACACAACGATATACTCCTCCCTCCGGTACAATACGATTGGTTGAGATTCTGTTTCCAAGACCTTAAGTCTATAACGGAGTACAACTCTGTCTTGCAACGTATTGTAACCCAGTTGATGCAGAACACTCTGTCGATATTCCACGCTAGACACCTTATACTCCAGCAGCAGTATAGGGACAAATATATGATTGGTCGCATATGTGGAAGGGGAAGAGAGAGTAAGATGATCTGGGATAAAGGCCGAGGTCGTAGTACATCCGGTGGTCATAGAACCTCGAATTTCGCTCTTCAAAATCTGGAAGGTTGAGCAGTCCTGCTACAGATGCGGATGCGGAGGCCATTTGTCTCGCACGTGTCACACTCCCAAGCAATTGGTTGAGGCAGCAGAAGGACGACAAATGGAAGGCCCCTAGAGTCGAATCTCACCATGTCTGCCTGCCTGAAGCAGACTTTGACCAAGACAACATCGATCCTCTGGGCATCGAGCTCAAAGAACTTTGGAAATGATGAGTGATTTGCGTATTTGATTGTTTTAGTACTTTATATTTGGATAAAACAATTTATGCTTTTGGATCCTTTCTTTCGGATATTTTATTTTATGGATGATATTATATTTTAGCTTCGATGTGTTTACCTTAACGTTGTCCATTAAATTTACTTGGATATTGCTATACATGGCTAGTAAACATATCAGCTATTAGGTTTGGGCTATTTCCTCTGGCATGATGGATTGAGATTATGATTTATGTTTGGTAGATAGCGCCACCACTCATGCAATCTTAAGAGATAGGAAGTATTTTCATAACTTGTTAAAATGTAAGGGGAGTATAACTACAATAGCAATGATAGTAGGTTGATAGTGGGGTCCATAAGAGCTCTCATTGTCCTCCCCGTGGGTACCGAACTCATAATGAATAATGCCTTATTGTTTCCACAATCTAAGTGTACCCTGCTCAGTTTTAGAGATATTAGAACTAATGGCTATCATATTGAAACTGAAACTGAGAACAGTAACGAATACCTTTTGATGACAATTACTCGAGGTAGCCGTAAACAAGTTATATAAAAACTTCATTCATTCTCCCCAGGATTGTACTATTCCTACATCCGGCCGTCAAATCTCCATCTAGCCATGAGTATGAAATTTTATGACCCGAACTTCTTTAAATTATGGCATCAGCGGTTAAGTCACCCAGGACAATATATGATACGTAGGATTCTACCTAATTCAATTGGTCATAATAATTCAAATAATAGAATCCTTCCTGTTGATGAATTTATTTGTGATGCATATTCTAAGGGTAAGTTAATAGTGCGCCCGTCGTGCACTAAGGTTGGACTAGAGTCTCCGATTTTCCTTGAAGTGAATTCAAGGAGACATTTGTGGACCGATTCACCCAGCATCAGGACCATTTCGTTATTTCATGGTCCTTGTTGATGCCTCCACTAGGTGGACATATGCCTGTTTGTTGTCCACCCGCAATCAAGCTTTTGCGAAGCTCATTGCGAAAACTATCGAGCTTAGAGCTCAATTCCCGGATTATCCAATCAAGTCGATTCGCATGGATAATGCTGCTGAGTTCAACTTAAAGGCCTTTACAGATTACTGTATGGCCCTGGGAATTAAAGTGGAGCATTCGGTCCCCTACGTCCATACCCAAAATGGTCTTGCTGAGGCGCTAATAAAACATATCAAACTTATCGCGAGACCATTGCTTATGAACTCCAAACTACCTACTTCATGCTGGGGGCATGCAGTCCTACATGCATCGCACTTAATACAAATCCGTCCAACTGCATATAATGATCATTCCCCCTACAGTTAGTGCGTGAAAAAGAACCTAGCATTTCCCATCTGCGTATTTTCGGATGTGCGGCATATGTTCCGATAACATTACCAAAGCGGACCTCTATGGGTCCACAAAGAAAACTCGGTATTTACGTTGGATTTGACTCTCCATCCATCGTGAAATAACTCGAGCCTTTGTCCGGGGATCAATTAATGGCCCAGTTCGCTGATTGCACGTTCCATGAAGATTACTTCCCGGCATTAGGGGAAGAACCGAATTCAAAATTGAATGAATGTCGGGAGCTTACGTGGAACGTAAGTAATCTTCAGTATCTAGATACGCGCACTAATCAATCTGAACTAGAAGTTCAGAAGATCATTAACTTGCAAAATCTAGCAAATAATCTGTCAGACGCGTTCACTGGCCATAGAGGTGTAACTAAATCGCATATACATGTAGTACATGCTCCCCAAAGGGTTGAGGTCCCAAGCAAAACAAGTACTCATGCCCCCACGCGCCAGAAGTGCAAAGGACCCTCAAGAGATAGTAATACACCTAAACGAAAGACTAGCAAATCTGGTCAGTCGAATGTAAGATCTCTAGAAGAGATTCGCCTAGATAACTCAAAGTCTCTAGGAGACGAGTGTCCTAGTGATGAAGCACGTGCACAAAATATTCAATGCACTAGGACCGTGGAACGACCAGACCCAAATATAATTGGAAATAAGGAAGGTCTGGTTGACGTAAACGTCGAAGTCTCTGTGAATTTCACAGATACGGGAGAAACATGTAATATAAATATTACTGTCGTCGATGTTACATTTGCAGCGACATTTGCTCTTTCCATTAACGATCCGGATCCAGAACCCAAAACTATCATTGAGTGCCAGAAGTGCTCCGATTGGGTAAAATAGAAAGAGGCAATTGAAGCAGAGCTCGCATCTGTTGGAGTTATACGTGAAAGTATGCTTTTACTTTGTATAACTCATGTATTAAACACTTATTTATGAGAATAAATCTTTTATCGCATTTGCTTTAGATATGATTGAATGTTGAATATTTATTGCAACCAGATCATTATAAATAGTACATGTTACATTGTAGTTAATGTGGTGATACCCAATCACGGAAGATCACATTAACGGTTTCCTTGTAACTAAACGTACAAATTTACGACCTAGGTGGGATTGAACAATCCGCCGTGATAAGGTCGATGTGTATATCTCAGATTGGCTTATATTGACCAAGAGATTGCACTAGCACATTTAGTATGTGTTGAAGAGGACCTACAACGAGGATAAATTCTTCTGTTCTGAAATGTGAAGAATTAGACCTCAGTGGTTATTGATTTTTTAATCTCCGTCACTTAAATAGGACCGTGTGTGCTTAATGGTTACTGCTTTGATTCATGTTGGGTGCGAATCATCGTAACTTCAAACCTTGTGCTTTGGGCAATAATATTAATCATGCGACGGTTGCTAAGATTTAATACGGAGAAATGCGTGCGAGTACGACTTGTGTGATTAGTCCTCTTGGTGGGCTCAAAAGTTTTATCGTACCAAATCTTGCAAGTGAAGAATCAGTTTCTTCGGTACGGATAATAATGTTGAGTTGTCTTTACTCCAAGGTGAAATATATTAATTAATTTAGAGCTATTCAGAAGCTTAATTCATTAATGGACTTGATAATCTTAAATGCGGGAAATAATAACCGGGAGCCCATATTATCGTAATATGGATTAAGATGGATAGTGCAATATTAATTTATTAGTGGTAATAATTAATATTAATGAGCTGAATTATATTGAGGCTCAATATTGAAATTCAGAAATCCATTAGGAGGTCCAATCTTAATTCTCCTTGAGGCCCCTCAAGTAGCCCAATAATGATAAGGTGATTAAAATAAAAGAAAATATTATTGCTGATTTTTCTATGTATTTTTCGAAAATTACAATATTAGGAGAGAAAAGATTTTGTTGATTTTCTTGGAAAGATATTATGGAAGATAAGTATTCTTGGAATACAAGATTATCTCATATGAGTAGTTCTAGGGTGCATCCAAGTGCATACTATGCACTTGGATTTTGCACCCTAATTTCAAATTGATTTTGACCAAATTATAGAATCTCGCGGGTCGGCCGACCCGACTAAAACTCGCGGGTCAGCCGATCTGAATATTAAATTCGCGGGTCTCAGGTCCAAAACTCGAAGAAAAAAACCCAAACCAAAAACCCACAGCAAAACACGTACATAAAAATTCGAAATCAAATAAAGCAAAATCGAAACCAAATCGAATTCAGAAAATAGCAGTAAAATCGTACTACTGTGAAGAAAGAGATCTTCGAAATCGAAAGCAAAAATACATTGCAAAACTCATTGCGAATTAGACGCACACAAATATCACATAAAACATGGAATATGCTGAAGAATACGATAAATCAGGTATTTGACCTAATTTGCGAATTTTTTACTGTAATTTAACAGATTTATGAGGAGCATTTTATAACTATACGAAGGAAATGAAATAAGTAAAAATCTACACTCAATTCTAATATTATCGGCTGAAAGAGAAGAATAAATATATGATTGCACAATAATTGGTGAACAAAGTCTTCAAAAGGATGATGAGATGTTAAAACCAGTAACAGCTGAAGAACTTTTTGTGATAGTAAACAAAGGTAGAAAAACATTCTTCGGGTATTACTATTTTGATCTTAGGGTATTACTCATTAATAGCTTAAGGTATTACTATTTTGTCCTTGGGGTATTGCTTATTAATACCTTCGGGTATTGTTAATTTATTCTTGGGGTATTGATGATTTGTTCTTGGGGTATTGCTAATTAATACCTTCGGGTATTGTTAATTAAATCTTGTGAAATTGCTACTTTGTTCTTGGGGTACTGCTGATTAATACCTTCGGGTATTGTTAATTTAGTCTTGGGAAATTGTTGCTTTGTCTTGGGGTATTGCTTATTAATACCTTCGGGTATTGCAGATTTGTTCTTAGGGTATTGCTTATTAATACCTTCGGGTATTGCAGATTTGTTCTTGGGGTATTGCTAATTAATACCTTCGGGTATTGTTGTATTATTATTGGGGTATTATTAATTTAGTCTTGGGGTATTACTACTTTGTTCTTGGCGTATTGCTGATTAGTACCTTGGAATATTACTAATTAAATATTCTATTATATAGTACTAATAGTATTAAAAATATATGTTTGTTTAAAACAGATGACAATACAAAACATATCGATATAAGAGGTTCTTTGATCGGCGTAGAAAAAGACACAGTAGAAAAGATGTATTCCTTATATTGTAAGCATGCATGTTATTTGGAATTCAGTGTTCGTAAATCAACAAACAGATTTTATGCAACTGATAAATCTATACTTTTGAGCAAGTTGTTTGTGTGCTCCTGTACTGGAATAAGAACAAAAAAGGAGAGTAATTCAACTCCTGTAGCATCTGTAAAAAAATGGAGAATTGATATAACAAGAACAGACTGCAAGGCAAGAATGTTGGTCAAGAAGACTAAAGAGGGCAATTATTCAGTTATGCAACATGAGACAGAGCACAATCATGAGCTAACTAGAACAGAATGGAACCATATGCACCGTTCGGAAAGACAAATCACTACGGACAAGAGTAGAGTGATAGAGGATATGGTGTCTTCAGGGATGAGAACAATAGACTCATATCGCTATATGACAAATGAAGTTGGAGGGGAGGAAAACTTAGGACACACAATAAAGGACCATTACAACTTGGTAAACAAGTTTAAAATGGAAGCAGTTAAAGGGGGTGATGCAAACAACCTGATCAACATGATGGAAGCAGAAAAAACAAGAGATAAAAATTTCTTTTACAAGATTAGGCTCAATGAAGATGGGAGATTATCAAATATTTTTTGGAGGGATTCTTTGATGATGGAAGATTATGAAATCTACGGAGATGTAATGGTTTTTGATACAACATATAGAACAAACAAGTACAACTTGATCTGTGCACCTTTTGTTGGGATAAACAACCACTGGTAGAACGTAATGTTCGGCTGTACATTCATATCTGATGAGAAAACAGAAACGTTCGAATGGCTTTTCCAGATGTTCAAAAACTCAATGGGGGAGAAAGTACTAAAGACAGTGTTCACATACCAAGACTTAGCAATAGCAAATGCGATAAGGAAGGTAAATTTCTTTTAATATTGTATACATTATTTAATACTTGGGAGTTGTGTTTTATATTTGATTAAGTTTTGTTATTGATATTTATAGAATTGGGTATTGTTATATAATTCTTCGGGTATTGGTATTTTCTGCTTCGGGTATTAGTATTTAATGCTTCGGATATCAGTATTTAGTGCTTCGGGTATCAGTATTTAGTGCTTCGGCCTTCGGGTATTGGTGAATTTTTTTGGGATATTGCTTATTGAATGTTCTTTTACAGGAATTCCCTGAAGCAAGACACATATTGTGTCTATGGCACCTACACCAAAATGCAATTGCAAGATTTGGAGAATTAAAGAAAGACGGTCCTTTTAAAGATGCATTCAACAAATGTCTATCTGGATGCATGGATGAGAATGACTTCGAAAGCAATTGGAAGAACATGATATCAACATATGGACTCGAAAAAAATGCTTGGTTTATTAGACTATACAGTTTAAAAGAAAAATGGTGTACAACGTTAAGAAAGGATATATTTTCTGCTGGAATAAGATCATCCCAAAGAAGTGAAAGCACAAATCATGCAATAGGTTTCAGAGCAAACAAGCAAACAAATTTGACAGAATTTTATGAGATATTCAAGAACACGGTAAATAAATGGAGAAGCACTGAAAAAAAAAGATGAATTCAATTGCTCAAGAATGATACCTGAATCGCACCTGGGAATGAAAGGAATGCTCAAACATGCTGCTGAGATATACACACTCACCATATTTAGAAGTTTTGAAGAGGAGTTCATAAAGTCCATATTCGCCTGTTCGACTGTTGTACAAGTCTATGATATCAGTTTGATCTATGAGGTCAAAAATGATAATGTTGAGCACAACAACAGAGTGGTATATGACACTGGCATGAACCTAATAACCCGTGATTGTAAGAAGTTCGAAGAATTAGGCATATTGTGTTATCATTCCTTGAGAATATTGAACGTACATTCAGTACAAAGGATACTCGATAACTATATATTGAAAAGATGGTGCAAACTTGTAAAAGCACACGTGTGGGACAAGAACCGAAATGATATCAATAACAAAGAAAGGTACAGTTTGTGTTTTTTAATTACTATTATTTTACTATTCTCATTAAAACTGATAAGAACTAACTAATGTTACTATTCAATTTTTTTTAAAACCAGGAACAATGATAAAGTTGCAACCAATATCCCATGGAGACATGCTATCATAAGGAAGTACTATAACATAGTCTTGATGAGTGAAGAAAGTAAAGAAATGAGAGAACTTATTGAAGAAGGATGTGAAATATATGAGAAAATACTTAACCAAAGATACTCTGCACAAAAAGAAAGAAGTGAAGCTCATTCTGAGACATCTAACAAAATTCTAGATCCAAAACAATCAGTAACGAAGGGAAGAAGTCAAAGAATAAAGAGTGGTCTCCATCAAAACAAGAAGAAGAAGAAATCAACATCACAATCATCACAAATGAGGTATTGAATGACCATATTATTTGAATGACCATTACAATTCTTTTTTCAGATTATTCATCATTTACTTGAGATATTGATGATCAAATATTGGAGTATTATTACAAGTACTTTATGTTTTATACATTGATTAAGTTTTAGCAATACCCGAAGTTAAAGATTGTAATACCCGTAGTTATAGTTTGCAATACCCGTAGTTATAAACAGCAATACCCGATGATATATTTTCCAATACCCGAAGATATATTTAACAATACCACATGAAAATAATTATTTATACAACACAAAAATTAAAAAAAACATATAAAACATAAAATAAACAAAACACTAAATACATATTAACCCGCATCATTTAAACACATGTTAACCCACATCAGTTAAACCATTACAGATTAAACCACTAATATACATATTAACCCACATCAGTTAAACCATTACAAAATTTCAAAACAAAAATACATACAAAATAGTTTAAATATTCAACTAAAAAATATCACTTAACATATCTCATCTTTCCCCTCCCCAAATCATCGCCCATAATTTTCAAAGCATCAGCAGCCCGTTTTTTTTCTCTTCCGCAGCTTTTTCATCTTTTTCCTTCTTCTTCAAAGCAATATTTTTTATTAAACCGGTCTTTTGCTTATAAATATTGTAAACCTTCTCAATAACATCAGACCTAGACGAGTTAAAGTTCAAGAGAACTAGGATTGCACAGATTTCTGCCCTGATTGCTATACGAATATCCTCTTATAAAAAAAGTCAATAAAAAATAAAATAAGTAAATAAGCAAATAACAAAAAAAACATCAAAAATGAAATAAAACAATTACCCGAGTCAAGTCTGGATAAGAATGAGAAGTTCCATTGAATTGTTTGATGTGATGCATCATATACACACCACAATCCTTATCAGGCTTTCCAGTTTGCCATTTTAAAGACATGTTTTCAAATTGATATTCCAAAATATCATCAGCCTTAGAATGTTTCTTCAACTTAAGAAACCTACACACCAGTTTGACCTAAAAAAAAGTAAAAAAAAAAAAACATATAAATACAAAGCTGTAAATTAAAAATATAAAATAATTACAAACAAATATGTATAGAATAATTACCAATATATCAGCAGACTTTGTGTAATCATTAACTTCCTCAACATGCTTCAAGTTATCCAGCAATTGCAACTTTTTATCAACAAAGTTAATTACAACAACAACAGCATGATCATGAATACAAAAAGGAACGAAAATCTGGAAAAACAAAAGAAAGAATTATTAAACTTTAGTAAAACCAAAATAATTAAAAATACACAAAATAATAACAATTCAACTAACCATTTCTGCAGACATGAAACAACCTTCATACACATAAATCCATGTGTCCCACACACAGAAAAATTTATCAGTCATTTTTCAACATCAACTCCCTTCATTACGACCTCATGATTATGCGTGAAATTGTTATGTTTTGGTGCCCGATTTACTCATGTTTTGAGTGTTTTCGATGAGTGCTTGGAGTCAAATGAGTATCATTTTTATAAAATTATTAATTTGTCTCTTTGGTTTTCATAGATGGATAGAGGGCGAAAAGAGGAGTTCGTAGGACTTTGAATCGACTCAAACGGATGCCCGGATGAGAAGATATTGAAGAAATACGATTGGTATTAGTGCGGACGAGGAAAAGTATCATTTGGAGGGATTAAAGGTTACTCGAGCGCATCACTCGAGCGCCACCGCTCGAGCGCCTTACTCGAGCGCGCAAACATACAGAACCATTCTTGCGCTCGAGCAGCTCGAGCGCCACCGCTCGAGCGAATTGCTCGAGCGCCCAAAAGTTACAGAATGATTTCAGCGCTCGAGCAGCTCGAGCGCGACCGCTCGAGCGAATGCACCATTCGAGCTACACTGCTCGAGCGGGACCGCTCGAGCGTTTTGCTCGAGCGCCCCTATACTTTTGCCTCCGGATTCGTATTTTCGGCCCGTTAACTCCCGTTTCGACCCGTGCCTATATATATCTCGTCCAAACACGTTTTGAAAGAACCCCAACCTTTAGAAATCACTTTAGACTTAGTTTTTGGAGAGGAAGAAGAAGAACAAGCTTTATTTTACGTTTTGTTGAGGTTTTTCATACGAATTCGTAGTTTCTTTTCATTAGTTCGTTCCTTTAAACGCTTTTAATTTCGTTTTAGTTAATTCAATTTCAGTTCTTCGTATTTATTTCTTTTTAAACCCTAGTTCATGTTTCTTATTTTCTTCGTTCAATTCATTATGATTTCATTCGTTGTTTCTTCTGTTGCTTTTATTTTTGTTATGACCATGTCCGGCTAAAACCCTTGCGTGCTTAGGTTAGGATGAACTCGTAGAAGTAGGATGTGGGTACGTAATTAAGGTAATTGGTGACGTTAGTTTTAATTCTCTTAATTAATGAATTCATATAATTAATCTTAACTCTACCTTTGAATTTCGTACGAAAGTGTTAGAGAGAGGACGACCGCATCACTCAATAACAATTAGTAGTCTTAACGAGAAGGTTTAGGAAAGGTTAATTCATTTACCGGTTTAGCGAAGGAGGACGACCGCATCACCTTAGTTAAATTAGGGTCTCATTAATTGAGCACAATCCATTAACTTGTTAGTGGATTAGTGAAGTCGAGTGTTAGGGTAAAGTATTAGGGTTTAGAATCTTGAGCTTTCACCTTGCATTCTTTTACTTAGGTTAATTCTTGTTTGTCACGATTACTTTGATTATGTACCTGCTCCGTTAGTATACGTAGGGATTCCTATCCTAAGCATCACCATCTTTTATTTGAATCCAACCCTTAGTTAATTCGTTTACTTTAGTAATTTAGTTTACTTAGTTTATTTTAGTCTTTTAATTAATCTTTCAAAAATCCAAAAAACATTACACTCATATTAACTACGACGCGTAGATCTTCAGGGATCTATTCGCATATATACCATCCCTTGGGTTCGATAATACTTGGTCCCTATACTTGCCCATACTACAGTGAACCCGTACTCTTGCGGGGTAGCTACTAGTAGAAGCTAGTGTAGTCGCTTCAAGTCAATGGCGCCGTTGCCGGGGATGGCGTTGTATGCTTTTGAATAGGACTTGTAGATAGCTTAGTAGTTAGTAGTGGGTGATTTAATTTCTGTTTTTATTTTTATTTTTACTCAATTGGGCAGTTGCGTTTTGATCCTTCTGCTAGTGTTTCAGGTTTATGAAAACACGCTCACAAGGCAATACGAGCGAAGAGAGAATACCGTTGGACCCTGAGACAATAGCCAGAAGGAACCGAGCCTTCTTGAGAAGGATGAACGCTGCCGACTTAGGAAAGGAACCAATGGACATCAATAATGAGTTGGACGATGCCGCCAACGAGTTCAATCAGGCAGTAGACCGAGTTGAAGGCACTGGAGTTAGTGGTAGCCAGAATCAAATTCCACTAGGGGATAGCCAGAGCCTAAACCCGGATACACGAAACGTAGGGAATCCAGCTCAGAACCTTGTCCATAATCCTCCTAACAACCCTGCTTACCCACAAAACCCAAATAACCATTTTAACAACCCAGTATACCAACATTACCCATACCCACCTTATCCTTATCCTTACCCACCATATCCATATCATCCACCACCAGTCTACAACCAACCACCTGTTTACCAACCACCACCCCAACAAGTACCAGTACCTGCTGCTAATCCTCAACACGTTCCTCAGAACGCAGATCAGATGGCTATTCGAGGGAGGTTTGCAGCGCAGCCACAACGGTACTATGATGGAGTGGCTTTGCCTCCTGTTGAGGCAAACAACTTCTCTATTTCCCCAGGAATTTTAAAGCTGCTGACAGAGAATCAGTTCAAAGGAGTGATCGGGAAGGAGAATCCTCACACACATCTGAGGAGCTTTCTCATGATAGCCTCCACATTTCATTATAATGGCATGTCTGAAGATGCCAAGAGGCTTAGGCTGTTCCCATTCTCACTGACGGGAATAGCTAAGGAGTGGTACGATAATACGCTCCCGCGGGGAGGTATTACCACTTGGGCCGAGCTCGAGCGACTGTTCCTCGAGCGATTCTACCCTCCATCTAGGACGATCAAGGCTAGGATTGAGATCTCTTCCTTTCGCCAGAAGCAAGGAGAGGACCTACGTCAAGCGTGGGAGAGATACTCGAACATGCTGATAGAGTGCCCGCAGCATGGGTACAATGAGGGGGATGTTATGGCATTCTTCTACAGCGGTGCCAGCAAGGATGGTCAAGCCCATTTAGACGCCTGTGCGGGTGGAGCATTCCTGAACCAAGGCAGAGAGAGATGTAGGGAGATCGTGGACAACATTGTCACGAATGCCGGTGCTTGGGGAGTGGATGCAGATTTGCAAAGAGTGCATCAGGTGGAAGAGGGAGAAGGAACGAGAAGGCTACTGATGGCCATGATGGAAAAGATCAACAACCTTGAGTTGGGGAAGAGTTTGGTTGGAGAGCATGCAGTAGAGAATGAGAGAGTAGACCAACCAAGTGGACAGCAAGAGGTAGCCAATTACATGGGAGGTCCGTATTACAATCAGAATGGCTACCAAGGTGGAAATCAGTATGGAAGGCCTTCTTATGGCCAACCATTTGTGCCTCCAGGCCCTCAGCCACTTCAAAATCAATGGAGGAACACACAAGGAGTTCAAGGAGGCCAGCAGCCTCCTCAAAACACATGGAGGAAAAATGATAATTTTTCTTATGCTAACCCAAAAGCTGGTGTTACTGTTCCTGCAGGTGTGGATCCGGGGTCTAAACCTCCTGGTGGAGAAGGCGGTGCATCAACCGAGGAGATGTTGAGAGCTATTCTTCAGAAGGTGGAGGAAGGTAGCAAGCGGTTGTCATCCTTGGAGTACGATGTGAAGGAGTTGCACAAGAAGGGTGATCAACGTGATCAAGAGCTCCAGAAGATGAACGTTGAGTGGACTAGAACTCAACAAGAGAACAATCGAAGGTTCACCTCTTTAGAGCTCCAGATGAGCCAGATTGCAAAATCAGTGAATAGAATGCCGGAGGGGAACCCGAAAGAGCAGTGCAAGGCGATCCAGCTTAGAAGTGGAACCAATTATGAAGGTCCTCAGATGCCTGCTGATTCTGAGACGCCCCAAGTTGAGAAGGGGATTGAAAGTAAAGGGATTGAGAAGCATGAAGATATGGATGAGTCCCAGAAGGGGAAAGACTTTGAGGAGATAGAGAGAGTTCCTAAGTGGAAAAAGGCAAAGGAAGCAAGGGATAAAGTGAAAGAAACAGAAAGAGATGAGTGGGGGGTACCCAAATCTGTGATACCCGTCCCGTATCCACAACGCTTTATGAAGAAAACGCTTGATGAGAAATTCGCTAAGTTCCTTGATATTTTTAAACAATTGCACATTAATATTCCCTTTTATGATGCTTTGGAACAGATGCCGCACTATGCGAAGTTTTTGAAGGACTTGATCGCGAAAAGGCGGCGAGTGGATGAGCCGAAGTTGGTGCAGCTGAACCACGAGGTGAGTGCACTAGTGCACAAGGCGCTTCCACCAAAGCTGAAGGATCCCGGGAGCTTCACCATCCTATGTGACATTGGGAACGGGATCAAGAAGGGAGCGTTATGCGACCTTGGAGCAAGCATCAATCTCATGCCCTTGTCGCTTTTCAAGAAGTTGGAAGGTGTTGAACTCCAACCCACAATGATGACGCTTCAACTTGCCGATCGGTCTATTACTCGACCTCAAGGTGTTGTTGAAGACGTCCTAGTGAGAGTTGGAGATCACATCTTTCCAGCCGACTTTGTAGTGCTAGAGATGGAGGAAGATGAGCACGTTCCATTGATCTTGGGAAGACCGTTCTTAGCTACGGCGGGGATGGTGCTAGACGTGGCGAATGGGAAGATTACATTGAAGGTTGACGATCAAGAAGTGAAGATCTCCCTATATGAAGCCATGAAACACCCGAGGGAGGATGAGAGCTTGTATTGCATGGATTCAATTGATCCTCGTGTTGAAGACACGCATTCTCTCCCTAATCCTTCTCATATTCATGATTTTGCTAGTCCTTCAATTGATAATTTAACCCATGAGCGTTATGATCTTGATTATTTTGATAGGGATGAAGTGAAGAAGTTGAAGGATGAAGAGGTGAAGAAAGTGGACGTGGTCCAGTTAGAAGGGAAAGGAGGAGTTAAGAAGAAAAAATCCAAATTCAAGAAATTGTTTAGTAAGACTCCTCCAGATAGAGGCAAGAAGGAGTTGAGACCCATAACACTTGGGGATGAGAAGAGAGCAAAGGAACTCATGATGGTGGGGCATCAAGGAAAGGAGTTCAAACACCACTCTTATGAGAGTAAGGGAGGTAAATTTGAGTATGATGTCCCATAAGCTCCTTTGAGCTTGGTCCGGCATGAGGACCTTAAAAATAGCGCTGAATGGGAGGCAACCCATTTTTATTTGCTTTCATTTATTTTTAGTGTCTTTTTATATTATTAGGGAGTATTGTGAGTCGTATGTTTAACCTCGTACTCGAGAGTTTTATTTTGTAGGCTTGTCTCTAAAGGAGTAAAGGTATCATGGAGTTATTTAGATTGAAGGAACCAACTTGAGACAAGGGAGTGTGCAAAGCTATTGAGAGAAATTGGATTATTTGGTTGAGGTAACCCACAACCCCAAACTTAGACCTCTAGCAAGGTCGAAGTTTGGGGGGGTGGAGTTTTTTTTATGTTTCTTGTTACATTGCACATGCATGCACCCCTTATCTTTGAGTTGAGTTAGTTATTTTGTGCCTTGAGATGCTCCTTGGGCTTTTATTAATTTGTTTTGTTACTCAATATTTTATGCCTATCAATCACCTTATGCTTGTTGATTGCTATCTTTGAGTATGATTTGATGAGTAGGGTGAATTGTGAGGCTGAGTTAGGAGTTTTCTTGTGTGAGTGTTTGAGTTTGAGCTGATTAGGGAGAGAACCCGTATGCTTATGAGTTTTCTTTTGAGTACTTGTGTGATGAGAGTGAGAATGCACTAGGACTAGCTTGGATGTGAAAGCTGTGAGATTTGAGCCTTACGAGATTTAAATGCATGATTTAATCTCTTCGTTTGTGAGTGGATCGTCACCTTAGAGGATGCTAGAACTTGCATGTGCTCTTGTTTCTAGATTGTGTCTAGTTTGATATGCCGAATGTGATCTTAGGCCATCTTTGATTTAATTGAGTCACTTAGCCAAAATTTTCCTTACCAATGACATTGATCCCTTGTTAGCCCCGTTGAGCCTAAAGCCTATTTTATTTGCTAGCACATATGAACACTATTCCAATTCCTAAGCCTTTTTGTCCAAATTCGAGTGGAGAATAGGAAAGTGTGAATATGAAGGGAGTGAATTGAGTTGAAAAAAGGAGAAGGTTGTTTGTTGAGTGAATATGAGACAAAAGGTGTGATGAAGTTTTGAGATGTGGGAAAAAGAACAAAAAGAAAAAAAAAAAATTTGAGAATGAGCAAAAGAAGAAAAAAATGAGCTCATGTGTTGTGCGAAAAAGAAAAAATGATGAAGTGATTGAAAAAGTGAAAAAGAGAGAAAGAAAAAAATTGAAGTGTTGAGAGAATTGAAAGCGAAAGTGTAGTGATTGAATATGTTTGAAGTAGATCGTTTTTAATCTCGAAGTACCGAAGTTTTGAATTTCTATTCTCCATTCACTTGAGTCACTTTACCATATTGTTATCCCACCTGTCCAAAGAGCCTACATTACAACCTTTTGAAAGTCCTTTTTGATTCGGCATTGATTTCTAGAGTATGGTCGAAGTTGAGAGCATTTACAAGCCTATGGCTGCCAATTTGTGTGATTGATTGATTGAGTGAGTCCCTTTATCATTGTTATACACTTGTGAGGGAGTTAAACACATCGTTGAGTGCACATCCATGCTTGATCTTGGTGCTTCTTATTATTGTTGCATGAGTACGATAAAAGAAAGTGAGTGAGTATACGGGTGATTGATCTTTGAAGCTCGAGTTCAATTACTTGCATGATTTAATTCTTGATTCATTCCTAATAATTTCACTTGACTTATTATTTCGTTGCTTGAGGACAAGCAACATGGTAAGTTTGGGGGGGTTGATTATGCGTGAAATTGTTATGTTTTGGTGCCCGATTTACTCATGTTTTGAGTGTTTTCGATGAGTGCTTGGAGTCAAATGAGTATCATTTTTATAAAATTATTAATTTGTCTCTTTGGTTTTCATAGATGGATAGAGGGCGAAAAGAGGAGTTCGTAGGACTTTGAATCGACTCAAACGGATGCCCGGATGAGAAGATATTGAAGAAATACGATTGGTATTAGTGCGGACGAGGAAAAGTATCATTTGGAGGGATTAAAGGTTACTCGAGCGCATCACTCGAGCGCCACCGCTCGAGCGCCTTACTCGAGCGCGCAAACATACAGAACCATTCTTGCGCTCGAGCAGCTCGAGCGCCACCGCTCGAGCGAATTGCTCGAGCGCCCAAAAGTTACAGAATGATTTCAGCGCTCGAGCAGCTCGAGCGCGACCGCTCGAGCGAATGCACCATTCGAGCTACACTGCTCGAGCGGGACCGCTCGAGCGTTTTGCTCGAGCGCCCCTATACTTTTGCCTCCGGATTCGTATTTTCGGCCCGTTAACTCCCGTTTCGACCCGTGCCTATATATATCTCGTCCAAACACGTTTTGAAAGAACCCCAACCTTTAGAAATCACTTTAGACTTAGTTTTTGGAGAGGAAGAAGAAGAACAAGCTTTATTTTACGTTTTGTTGAGGTTTTTCATACGAATTCGTAGTTTCTTTTCATTAGTTCGTTCCTTTAAACGCTTTTAATTTCGTTTTAGTTAATTCAATTTCAGTTCTTCGTATTTATTTCTTTTTAAACCCTAGTTCATGTTTCTTATTTTCTTCGTTCAATTCATTATGATTTCATTCGTTGTTTCTTCTGTTGCTTTTATTTTTGTTATGACCATGTCCGGCTAAAACCCTTGCGTGCTTAGGTTAGGATGAACTCGTAGAAGTAGGATGTGGGTACGTAATTAAGGTAATTGGTGACGTTAGTTTTAATTCTCTTAATTAATGAATTCATATAATTAATCTTAACTCTACCTTTGAATTTCGTACGAAAGTGTTAGAGAGAGGACGACCGCATCACTCAATAACAATTAGTAGTCTTAACGAGAAGGTTTAGGAAAGGTTAATTCATTTACCGGTTTAGCGAAGGAGGACGACCGCATCACCTTAGTTAAATTAGGGTCTCATTAATTGAGCACAATCCATTAACTTGTTAGTGGATTAGTGAAGTCGAGTGTTAGGGTAAAGTATTAGGGTTTAGAATCTTGAGCTTTCACCTTGCATTCTTTTACTTAGGTTAATTCTTGTTTGTCACGATTACTTTGATTATGTACCTGCTCCGTTAGTATACGTAGGGATTCCTATCCTAAGCATCACCATCTTTTATTTGAATCCAACCCTTAGTTAATTCGTTTACTTTAGTAATTTAGTTTACTTAGTTTATTTTAGTCTTTTAATTAATCTTTCAAAAATCCAAAAAACATTACACTCATATTAACTACGACGCGTAGATCTTCAGGGATCTATTCGCATATATACCATCCCTTGGGTTCGATAATACTTGGTCCCTATACTTGCCCATACTACAGTGAACCCGTACTCTTGCGGGGTAGCTACTAGTAGAAGCTAGTGTAGTCGCTTCAAGTCACCTCACTCAAGAAAAACTACAAAAAAATTAATAATAAATAATAGCATAAAATTTAAAAGGCAATAAACAAGAATATACACAGCAATACCCCAAGAATAAATCAGTAATACCCTAAGATATACACAGCAATACCCTAAGGTATACACAGCAATACCCCAAGTTATACACAACAATACCCCAAGGTATACAAAACAATACACCAAGTTATACACAGCAATACCCCAAGGTATACAAAGCAATACCCCAAGTTATACACAGCAATACCCCAAGATATACAAAGCAATACCCCAAGGTATACACAACAATACCCCAAAGGTATACAAAACAATACCCCAAGGTATACACAGCAATACCCCAAGGTATACACAACAATACCCCAAGAGTAAAACAGTAATACCCTAAGATATATACAGTAATACCCCAAGAGTAGAACAGTAATACCCTAAGAATTACAAAGCAATACCCAAAGAGATAATTACCAACACCCAAACCATTAACACTAAAACACAAAAAATACCTATAAAATAAAACTTACACTGTGATTAAGGTTGAAGGCAAATCTGCTCCGTCTACCATCCGTAAACACATCGCCATTAACATCCAAGCATCAGGCAGAAACAACAGCAATATCAATCTCTTGGTTAGGAAACAATGTGTTAATTTCAGCCTTGTACAGTCTAATATCATCGCCATGACTATAATAAGATTCCCTGATAAAAAAAATGTATATATAAGTATTGAAGATCCGGTTGGTGGATAAAAAAGGAAGGAAAGGTATAAAAATTTACTTCTTGCATATTACTTAATTAAATTTTATGATCTTAGATTTTGTTTGGTGATCTTAACAAAGAAAAACAGCCACTAATCATCATTGATTAGAAAAGATCATCAACAATAAGTATACACACATATAACTACCAAACAAAAAAAAGTAATTAAATACTTACACTTCAACAGAACCATCACCATCATAAAAACAAAAGTCAACAACTTCCATATGAGGTTGTGGAATAGTACGATAACACTTCTTGTTTAACTTCACCAACTTGGAAACATACCCAACTTCATCATTAATCAACCAAAAAAGACTTGAACTATCCTTACCAGCTCTTTTCACCTTTGAACAAACAGATTTCACTGCATCATCAAGTTCATCACCTGTAAAAGTATCTTCACGAGCCTTGCTACCTCCATCCACCCCAGCATTCTGACCACTACTTGTATCCATCCTACCTCCATCAGCCCCATTCTTTGCACCAACATCCTCTTCAACAGTTTTTTTCTTCAAACTTTCATCAACCACAAGATTCTCTTGACCAGGTTTATTCAAATTATCCATCATACCTCCATCAGCCCCATTCTTTGCACCAACATCCTCTTCAGCAGTTTTTTTCTTAAAACTTTCATCAAAAACAGGATTCTCTTGACCAGGTTTATTTAAAGACGGCTCATCGGCCCCAAGATCAACAGTAAAACCGTCCTTAAACCAATCTGCTTCATCCCCAGACAAATTGGTTTAAAAAATAGGTGGCTCAGGAGTCAGCAAATCAAACTTAGGAGCTTCACCAGCCAAATCCTTCATCATGGTAACATATTTTACCAATTTATCAATGTATCCGTGAAGCTTCGGGTTCATAAAGAACTTTTGCGTATTCGAAAGATCGGATTCAGGAGTGGATTGTGAGGAAGAAGAGGACTGAATACCATCCACAAGCTTCTGAATCTTACGTATAAAAGATCCAGAAAAATTCCTAGCCTCTGACTGGATAGACACCAAAATATATTTGATCTCCTGCAACAAAAACAACATAATTTAAAAAACAAGAAGCAGTAATATGGAAAAATTAATAAAACATTGTATACCTGATACTCGGTATCCACACTTTCTTTACCAGAAATGGTAGACTTCAAAACACCATTAACAGATACAGGATAAACACCACAAACCAAATCACCAGAACAAAAAACACCAGCACTAAGCTCTTGATAACACCTCTTCTTCATCTTCTCATTATTCCAATGCTGAATCAGAGGAATAGAACACGACTCACAAGTACCCCTCCACTTCAGCCTATGCAAGTACAGTATTTGTAACACAAGAACACAGCCACTAACATTCTTCACCCCATCATTCTGATATGCTAACACAGAATTTGACAACCTTTTCAAAACAAAACTACACCAATCCAACTTAGGTATATCTTCTACAACCTTCAGAGACTTAAAATAAATGGTACTAATAGAACGATTTGATGAAGGACAAAGAAAAGAACAGAGACAAAACAAAACAAAAGCCCGTTTAAAATCATCACCCCCTTCAACTAACTATCAACAATCAAATCAGCCAACTTTCGAATCGGAGTTTTAGCAGCAATACCATATTTCTTACTAAACGAATCGAACACGGACGTATCATCAGAACGAGAATAACAAACTACATTTCTGCCCTCATTCCTAGGTATCATAAAAACATCAAAAACATCATCAGCATTAACAGGGAATTGTCTAAATTTATCTACAGATAACATATGACTACTGCCATTAAAGTGTTCCACCAACCACTTCAACATTTCCTGACCATAGCACTTACTCACATTCAACTTCAGAAGACCACCAAAACCAATGCTAATAACATGTTCTTTTTGCTTATCATTCAAAGAATTAACCAACTGAAACAAACCAAGAGGACGACACTGCGTCAAAAACGTGCTGCATATAGAAAAAAACAGAAATAAGAACAAGAATAACAAACAAAAACTAAACAAAAACAATTAAAAAATAATACCCCAAATATATAATAACCAATACCCGAAGGTATAGTCACCAATAACCGAAGCTATAATCAACAATACCCGAAGCTATAATCAACAATACCCCAAGGTATAGTCACCAATACCCGAAGGTATAGTCACCAATACCCCAAGGTATTCTGACCAATACCCGAAGGTATGGTCACCAATACCCGAAGGTATAATAACAAATACCCAAAGCTATAATAACCAATACACCAAAAAATTGAGAAAAAGAAGAAAGAATACCAGCTAGCAGTCTCCTTCTTTAGATTTTTTTTTTCTTCTTAACACCAGAAGATTTCCCAACAAATCCTTTCTTCAAAGGTCTTTCTCCTCCAGATTTAACATCACCATCCCCCTTTACTGCATCAACATCAACTTCCCCTGCCTTACTTGAATCATCCATTTGGTGCACTTTCCTCTTTTTAACACCACTTGATTTCTTCTTAGAACCTTTAAGATCGGACCTCACAACATCATCCTTCACAACATCTTCAACACTAACTCCAGTTTTTTCCTTAATAACACACTTCTTTTTCACAGATCTTACACTTCCAGAAACATTACTCTCATCCTTCCTCATCAAATTACAATATAAACCAATAGGAAAAAAATCCTCAAAATCATCAGAATCATTGCCAGAAACATTAGAAGGAACATTCAAAGGAACATTATTTTGAGACCTTTTCAAAGCATTTTCTAATCTCCGATTAACATTAGATCTTGTTCGACTAGAAATAAGTTCTTTTCTCCTAGTAGGACCACTACCTTTAGGAACTCGGCATTTAGTTCTCACCATTTTTGAAGAAAAATAAAAGAAAACAACTAAAAATCATAAGAAAAATTGACATGCAGAAATGAAAAATCGAAGAAATAGAAGAGGATTTTGAAAAAATACTTACGCGTTCGAAGAAATACACTACTTCAACAACAAAGCTTCAAAATCGTACAAAAACAACCTTCGATCGGCCTTCAGAGAACAAAATACTTCAAAAATGAAGATAATATCAAAGACACTTCGAATCGAGAGATATATGATGGTTACCAAATTCAAATACGAAAAAACTGACTAAAAACTGAATATAAACTAACGATTTCGAAGTAGAAACCGTTTAAAGAAGTTTCAAAATCTAAAAAATGAAGAAAATTCGAACGAGTGAAGGGTATTGCTAAAGGGTATCACTGAGAGAAGAACTAGCGCGAAAAAATGGAGAGAAAAGAAAAAGTGAATCAGATCCAGCTCTTAACCCAGCTTAACCCGCCCATAACCCAGATAGGATCCGCGAAAAATAAAAAAATCCGACCCAAAACCGACCCGGCGACCCACGAATTTTAGTCAAAATTGATTTTAAATCAATTTAAAATTAGGGTGCAAAATCCAAGTGCATAGTATGCACTTGGATGCACCCTAGAATTTGTGATCTCGTATATTCAAGAAGATCAAAATCTTGTGTCTTGATCCTATAATTTCCAAAAATTACCCAATAATAAGGAGTGTGAGATTTTTGTGGAATATTTTATTATGGAGAAAAGAATATATGAGATATATTCAAGATTTCTTAGAGACTAAGAAAAGATTTTCTCCAGGCCCATAAACCATGAAAATTTCGGCCATCCCATATTATAAATAGGGGGTGATTATTTCATCCCCAAGTACATAATTCCATGTGTTGGAAAAATCAAGAGCATATATATTTTTCTTTTTCCTTAGTTATTTAAATTGCTTGAAAGCACTTCCCACCGGTGATAATCAAAGGCCATATCTACGAGAGGTACGTAATCACATAATCTCTTAGTTTTTCCGCCATAGATTTTATGTGAATTAATTCAACTTGCATGATAATAAAATTGTTGTTGAAATTATTATTTGAATTAATTAGGATTAATTCATGCTAGTAATAATTCAATTTAAATTCGTATTTAAATTTTATCCCGAATAGTTCCCGGGCACCCCGATTTTCCCAACAGCATCGCTTAACAAAAGACAAGTATTTGACTCTTTCGTTCGTACACCCGCGCACACTATCCATGTAGGATATAAATGGGTTTTTGTACAAAAACGAAAAATACTATGGAGAGGTATAAAGCGAAGCTTGTAGCTCAAGGGTTTTCGCAGAGACCCGGGATCGATTTTGATCAAACCTATTCTCCCGTCATGGACTCAATAATGTTCCGCTACTTGATATCTTTGGCAGTTAAAATGAATCTCCAAATGAGATTGATGGACGTAGTAATCGCATACTTATACGAATCACTAGATGCCGACATTTATATGAAAATCCCCGATGAATTTGACATTCCTCAGATGAGGGATGGTGAAAATAGCAGTATGTATATCATAAAACTGCAGAAGTCATTGTATGGCCTGAAGAAATCGGGCCTCCGACTTAGCGAGTTCCTTCAGAAGAAGGAATACACATTCAATAAAGCTTTCCCATGCGTATTCACGAAGAAATTGCAAAATGGTTTTTGCATCATATCCGTTTATGTTGATGAACTAAACATAATCGGAACATGCAAAGAGATTGAAGAAGCCAGTTCAATCTTGAAAGCCGAATTCGAAATGAAAACCTTGGGTAAAACCAAGTACTGCCTCGGCCTGCAGATCGAGCATCTACCAGAAGGAATTCTTATACATCAGTCGACCTACGTGAAGAAGGTATTGGAGAGATTTCACATTGATAAATCTCATCCACTTAGCACCCCTATGGTTGTTTGATCCCTTGAAATGGATAAGGACCCATTTAAACCAAGAGAAGATTCAGAAGAAATTCTGGGGCCAGAAGTTCCTTATCTTAGTGCTGTTGGAGCATTGCTCTATCTCGCAAATTGCACTACCCCGGACATTGCATTTGCTGTCAATTTGTTTGCGAGACATAACACTTCTCCTACAAGGAGACATTGGAATGGTGTTAAGCATGTTCTACGGTACCTCCAAGGGTCTCAAGATCTTAGACTGTCTTACCGTAAGAACCAAGACAAAACCTTAGTAGGTTATGCGGATGCTGGCTATTTGTCTGATCCCCACAACGCCATATCCCAGACTAGTTATGTTTTTCTCTGTGGTGGTACCGCGATCTCATGGAGATCGGTCAAACAAACTATGGTTACCACGTCTTCAAACCACTCAGAGATAATAGCTTTATTTGAAGCCGCACGAGAATGTGTTTAGTTAAGGTCCTTGGTAAAACACATTGGTGACTCGTGTGGTATCGCTAAAGGCGATACACCTCCCACCGTTATATTTGAAGACAACGCAACTTGCATCGCACAAATGAGTAATGAGTACGTCAAGGGAAACCTGACGAAACATATTTCACCTAAGTTTTTCTACCCATACGAACTCCAGAAGAGTGACGTGATTACCATTCAAAAGTGCAATTTAGTAACAATCTAGCAGATCTGTTCACTAAGTCCTCACCTACGTCTACTTTTGAAAAGTACATTCGTGGTATTGGGATGCAAAGACTCAAAGTGTTGTTGTCTTCAGGGGGGGCAGTAACCCCGAAGCAAGTCTAGAAGATTTGATCTAGAAGATTGATTACATTCCTCTCTAACTTATTATTTTGTCGATACCTAGCACGTGGAGTTTTTATGACAAAACATTTATGTTATGTCGTAATGTCCAAGGGGGAGTGCTGTAAATCTAGAAGATTCATTATTCCAAATCTAGAAGATTTGATGTGGACATTACTAATGGACCAATAACTCAATGGGCTTCATATCTTAGACTAGAGTTTTATTCTTATAAATAGACTATTGTACTCATAATTGTAATGACTCATACACAAGATCATTAGTGAAAACTGCTGGCTTGGCTCGCCCCCAGACGTAGCCGTTCTCGACGAACTGGGTGAACAAATCCCGTCTTTTATTTTACGCACTTATTTACAACAATATGAAATTTAATATTAGTATGAAACTGATATCATTACATACATTTACTGATTAGTTTATAAGGCTAAGAGTCTGTTTGATAGCTTATATAAGCCCCAATATTACAGATAATAAGGGTTAATATGGGTGTTTGATACCCAATATATTAGGCCCCATAGATAAAAGTAGCCCATTTTTTTAATATGAGTTTAAAGCGGATCCACCCTAAAAACTACTAACACACATCCCGTTATTACATTATCACTACTACATTTTCGTTCATAGGTAACAGAGGATATCTATTAACTATGAGCAAAATGGTCTGTTATATAAGGTGGTGTAATCTATACACCTCGCTCATAGATAAAAAAAATTAAATCAATGAATATCTGTTACCTATGGCAGTTCAAAATATAAAATCTCGCTCATAGATAACTGATAATATTTGTTATCTAAATGTTTATAATTCGTTACCTAATCAAGCAAAAATAACAGATTATCTCCATTATCTTTTGTAAAAAAAATAAAAAATTTCTATAATAGAGCAAATATTTAATTTTGTCAATTTTTTTAATTCCTGAAATTAAAAAATTAAAATATACACAATAATTTAATAAATTCACAATCAATTCAAAAGTCAATAATTTCATTAAATTGTCAAACATCTAAACATCCACAATAAAATTCATCAAAACTTCCATTCAATTGCATTCAAAATTAAAACCTACACATTAATACTAAAGTATTCGTTACACGCTAGCTCCAACAACCAATTTGACAGTAAAAAACACTTCAATTCATTATCAAGGGGATATCTGAAAGCCATTTTCTTCCTCCACACTCCATTTGAACTTCACTCTGTAGAAAATACAAATATATACAATCAATTTCAGCTTATTCTATATAAAACCAAATAAATTAAAGAAAATACTAAAGAAAATATTCAGGGAAATTACTTCATACCCCAATCTATTCGCCTAAGAATACAATAATACTAGTTCATAAGCCCATTGGCTGATATGCTAATTACAGAAAATCGGGAAATAAATCAAAAGAAATCAAGCTAATATCTAGACAAATCAAATCATATCCTAGTCTCAAATCTGATCATAGATGGAATGATAATATGCTAACATTTGCAAGGCAAATATAGGAAGGTTTTACATTAAAATCTTCTTAATAAAGTAGTCTGTACATAATTACCAGTGAAGCAACTTACTAGAGTCAACCGTTAACTGATTAATAAAATCGATCAGAATGCAGTTCACTTGTTCTAGAAAATTACCAGAAGTGAGTGAGACATATACGTTCTGTACATTTAATCTATTGTCCATGTAAAATAACTATGCACATGCATATATACACAAACTGACAAAAGGATAGTTGCAAAACACATTCCATATATCATTAGAAACAGTACAGAGCAAATTCAGCAGTTTTTGTTGATGCATAGAATAGTACTACTTTTGTCCCGTAAAACTCTTTATAAATTGGGATAATGGAGAAAATCCTTATAATTCATCGTGACGATAAAGAAACACAAAGTTCAACCATTGGGAATATAGTAAAGAACCAACAAATTTTAAATGCTTCAATTTAAAATCGCAGAAATGTAATACTATGAATCTTCCAAGCTTTTTAAACACACATAAAAAATAAAAATAAAAAGATGTCATGTTAACTAAGTCAATGGTTATTTACAACATCATTAGCCAAATCCAATTTTCCAAGAAAACAATATTATTCCATCACTTTACTTCCATCTTCACTTCTCTTCATCTCACTATTAAGTCATAGAATAAAGAAAACCTAGATGTTTATCTTGTGGATGAGGCTCTGTCATGTGATAAGCATCACAAGTGAAGCTCCCACCAAGAAATTCAACATAGATAGTTGCACCTTCATTCTGCTCATTCATATATGATTAAAAATGTAACTAATAACAGGATCTTCTTCTGCATACAGTACAAATATATTAATTTTAGAAGTAATGATTTCTGAATCAGTTAAAGATTTGAAACACCTTTGCATGTTCAAGATCCTCCAAAAGCAGTACTCCAGCGCCTTCTCCCATGACAAATCCATCACGATTCTGTCAAATATAATAAATATTTTAGAGGACATTTAAAACTTGAGATCCAAGAATTATGTGGCCTCAACTACATAACATCTTTTAGATTGTTCTTCTGAATAACAGACTTCAGTTCCCCAATTTTTACAGATGGAAGCATATCGACCTGTTTGATTGATAACTCCAACAGTTTGTAGAACTCATATGATGAATGGTAACACGATGATTCTATTAGGGGACATAGAAATATCAAATTATTTTATTCAAATAATTCTTAGGATATAATCAAATAGCCCAAATGATGATACCAGTCCACATAATACAACAATTTGATGCTGTTGTTGGCTAGTCAAGCTAAATAGTGTTTCCTATGGTATTGCTGACAATTCAACCCAAAGAGTTAAATAAGAATAAGATACATAAATCATTGATATAACATGCTGATAAAGATATAACAAAAAGTTAGTATGGCTATGGGATGTGAAACATTTATTATATCGGAGCATGAATTCCTATAGAATAATATTCTGATTCTCAGATGATTTTCCCATCAAATTTAAAAGCAAATACAGAAGTAGAGGTAAACACAAGAAATATTCTACTCCTAATGCATACTCAGGCGACAACCGGTCTTTAAATATCCACTCTTTGTCCATAATTTCGTTTCAAACATGAGAACTAATCGGTGAAAGGAAAATAAATTAAATAAAAACAGCTCTAAAAGTCCCACAATAATTTCTCTTTAATTGTTTCGTTAATGTAATATGTTAACCAACAATATCAGCAATAAATGATCGAAACCATTAGCACATTATATTTAAATCTAATTTCTGGATCACATTAATTCAACAATGTCCCCATACAATTAATACTGCAATCTAATCATAGGTAAGACATTCTACGACTAGAGAAAATGCCGAACAGATTTGCAACCTAATATCCCAAATCATGACTTCCCTGTTGACTAATCCATATAAATCACAAAAGCAAACACAATTTTGACCTTACTATGTATGAATCCAAAATTATGAACTCAAACAACAAAATGGAAATTTGTAAGGAAACAGTAAACATTTCACTAAGAATTAACCAAACAGCAGATCATACTATATTAACTCATCGAAAAGATATAAAACTATATAGAGATCACCTTAGGTTCTACGGTTGCGCGCTCGGTGCCCTAGGTGGTGGAGGCTGCGTAGCAACAGGGGAGGCGGTGTTGTGGCTTCACGACGTCGCGGTGGTGGAGGCTGCGTAGCGGCAGGAGAGGCGGTGATGTGGCTTCGCGGTCGCACGGCTGGTTCCACAAGTGAGAGGATGGCGGTGCGTGGCTTCTCGGCGGAGGACGGCGCGGCTGAGGGCGGGCGCGGCCGAGGAGGCGCGACTGGTTCCACAAGTGAGAGGACGGCGGTGCGTGGCTCCTCGGCGGAGGACAACGCGGTCGAGGAGGAGGGCGCGAGAGTAGCGGTGTGGCGGAGAAGGGTGCAATGTCTGAGAGGCTGAAATTAACTAGGGCAATAAAATTGGGTCTTTTTTTTACTGTTTGTAATACTTTGTTTTAGAAGTGAAATTTTAAAATTGGGGTGTTGTTTATAATACGTGTAAGTGTGTATTTTTTTTTAGAAGTGAATTTTTATAAGTGTTGGAATTATTTTAGAATGAAAGTTAATTTTATATAATAGATTACCAAATAATAGATAACTGATCCATAATTTGTTAACTAAGGAAAAAATCTTAATTTAAATTTTATTGATTAAATTTAAATGTTACATAGATAACATGTTCTAGATAACCATAAAAAATATTAGTTATCTATGAGCGAACACCCTTTTACCTAGATAACAAATTTTACCTAGATAACGGGTATACGAAACACAGATAACAGATTCATTAATATCTGTTATCTAGGGCCTGTTACCTATGAACGAAAATGTAGTAGTGTATACTGTGGATTATCTTATTTGACCACATACTACAGAAAAAGAAATCAATGAACATATATAATAATATAAATTTCTTTTATAAAACTTGTTCATCGGGACTTTTGTGCTAAAATTTTGATTACACCCCGAAAATTTAATCTCAAACCCAATATATAGAACTAGATCCAATAAAAACTTCAAATACTTATTGTATTCGAGAAGTCAATTAGTTAAATAACATTATGCAAGAATGTGATGCTGTTAGATTGGTAAACCATAAATTCCTCTACTTTTTGGGAAAAGAATAAAATATGGAAAAGATGTCGTTGTGGTTATTATCATTGACAGGCGGATGATTTATATTGCTCTTTCGATGTATCTCTTTTTGACTAGCATAATATTATGCGGATACTAGATTTCCATACAAAAAGATTCTACCTAAGGATTTTGGTGTTATCTTACGCCACCCCTTTGAAAAATTTCGAATTGTACATTTATTAATTTTGAAACACCCTCTTGTAGTAACGGATATCATTTGTGCCATTTTGGGTGTGTTTCATTTTATATTTTATAATTTAAATATATAATGTATGAAATGTTAAGTAAAATATTCAATTGATAACTATAATTCTGGATCCATGTGAAGATAAATTACGTATTAAAACATAAAAATGATGCACAAATTTTTGTATGCACTCAAGTGCATAACATATACTTAGATTTTGAGTTCAATTTCAATTCAATTTTGATTCTTCAAAGCTCATTAAGTATATTGAACTTCGAAAAATTAAAATTAATTTGAAATTGAACTCAAAATTCAAGTATATGTTATGCACTTGAGTGCACACAAAAATTACTCAAATTATACCAAGGAATTTTTATGTGTTAATCTTTATTCTTTATTTTTCTTTGCCATTTAATGAATTTTAATTGTTTTACGTGAAATGATCTCATAAGAGAACGAATTGTGTGAGCCAATCTTTTTAACAGATCGTCTCATGTATAACAATTAAACTATTAATCACTTGTCAAGACTATTCAATTATAGTTTAATATATAATTTTTGGTTTACATTTCTATTTTTTTGGCTTTTTATTCTTTTCTTAAAGGAAATATTATTAAGATTATTGAAAATTAATCAGCTCTAATTGATAAATGAAGATATATATTTTCTTTTGTTAGATAGTTGAGAGTGGGAATCACTCTGTAAAATGTGGTCCATCAGATGGTACCGAATGAATTTTTTGCACTATATATAATACATACGAGGAAGTGTTGTACTATAAAAATTGTTGCATGTATAAGACGTAATACTTTTAAAATATATTTGTATTGATCACATCCTTTTTTAAGATAATCATCATTTCATATAAGTAGATGTTTGTTTAGCCATTCTTGAACGCTGAAGTATTGTCACTTAAACTTGACACATTTAGTGGGCCAGGGAAAACACACATAACCACTCCAAATGTACATGAAACCACATGGTACTTCATATATCGCATATACATACCTTTCAATTATATATATATGGAAAAATATATTTAAATTAATTTTGTTTTGAAATTTGTTTGTATTTTTTATGTATTTTATTAAAATATTAATTATTTTATTAAAAATATTAGTTTGATACTAATATTGTATAATAAAAATAATTAATATCTATTTAAGTTGAACGATGAAACTACTTTATAAAAATCTTCTTCATTATATATTGCCATTCACGTAACTTCATAACCTAAGAATGTTTATTTATTTTTTCTCGTAAAATTATAAATTGTGTACATGTTTAAGTAGTTATAATTATATTGAAGAATGTTTATAAAATCCTGTAAGGAAAAAAAAAATGTTTATAGTATATTCTCATATATATATATTATATTAGCGCTAAAATGTAATTATTCTCTTGATGCGAAAATTTGCTTCTTTTTTCAAAAGACTATGTAAACCTTTTATGTGATGCAAGGTTAAAATTTTAAAGGCATAATATATGAAAAAGGCCCCAAATTATTATATTTTGTTTTAAGAGATTTATGAACTAAATTTTGTTTTAAAAAAAACTCTTAAGTTATAGTATATTTCTGTTTTATTAGGCTCCTAAACTAATTTTTTGTTTCAAAAAACTCTTAAAGTATATAATTCTTGTTTCATAAGGCTCCTGCTGAAAATATGTTAGGCACATATTTTTTATTGGATTTCGATCTTAATAACATTTAATTTGATTGATATTTGTCATATTTTAATGAAAAGTATTAAAATAATTTAGCAAAATTTATGAATTTTTGTTACCAGGGGTTTCGTGAAACAAAAATTAATAGTTCAGGTGTTTTTTAAAACAAAAAATAATTTAGGGGTCTTTCAAAACAGAATGTAATATATCAAGGGGTTTTAATGTATTATGTCAATTTTAAATTATGTTTAAATTGAAGAATCCAATAGGCATTTTTTATTTTTTTTAAAGGAATCCAATAGGCATTTTAAACATATCAAAGTTGGGATGAATTTTGAATTCATTTAAAAATGTATTTTAGAATGAGTCCATGAAATTTAAAATTTAAATTATCCTCCGGTGAAAACACAGCCTTGCAGAATGTTGACTGATTCTCGACGGCTTCTTATTCAAGACTTGTAAATATACAGATTTGTCTAAAATATTATGTAAAAAGGTATAACTTACTTTAACTTAAATTATTAGTATTTCTTAAAAACTATGTATAATACGAGTATGTATGGAGTAAAATTAGTTTATACATGTATTATTAAAAGGTATTAGTTATTTTCGTTGAAGAGTATTAGTTTATTTTCATAAAACAACTAATACTCTTTCGTGAAAACAACTAATATCTTTTAGTAAAAACAACTAATATCTTTAAATAATTTATGTATGAACCATTTTCACTCTATACGAGTACCCCGTGTTTTACGCGGGTTGCTCTCAAAATTAATTTTAAAAAATTATATATTATTGCACATATCATCACATTAGTCAAACATGTTCTTTTTTAGAAATATTTCATATAATATTAAGTTCTAAATTATAAAACTTATTTTATTCAATTAATGATATAATTTAGATTTATGGAATCATACATCCACGCAAATATACATGTGCTCTAATATTAACACATTGTTGCTCCAACAATAACACACATTTGCAATAACACATACTCCCTCCGATTCAAAATAAGTGTCGTTTTAGAGGTTACAATTTGTTTCAAAATAAGTGTCGTTTTAACTATTTTTTCACGTGTTTTCCCGATTTACCCCGAATTCAAATTCAAAATATAAGAGATATTTTAGGGCTTATATTAAAATATAACAGATCTGTTAGATATTATCAAAATATAATAGATATTTTAGAGATTTAGGTGGGGTATATATGTCAAAATTTATAATTCTTAATTTGTCCTAAAATATCTAGAACGACACTTATTTTGAATCAGAGGGAGTATTTACTATAACATTAACACACATTTCCTCTAACATTAACACACTTTGCTCTAATAGGAACACACATTTCCTCTAACATCAACATGCATTTGCTCCAATAGTAATATATATTTGTAGTAACACACATTTACTCAAACATTAACACACATTTGCAGAACACATATTTACTCTAACATTAACATACATTTGCTCCAATAGTAACACACATTTACTCTAACATTAAACATATATTTATTCTATCATCAACACATATTTCCTCCACCAGTAACACACATTTGCTCTAACGTTAACACATATTTGCTCCAACAATAACACACATATGCTTTTACAATAACATATGATTGTCCTTATAGTAACACAATTTGGGAGGGTGCTTTTATGTATTTGTGCAATCAAATTTTTATCCATTGAGTAAGACATTGTGTTATTATAGTAATACATTTTTTCACAACCTTACATGTGTTATTGTATGGAAAAATAATTATTTTTGTAAGAATACATATTTGTGAAAACTAATATTTGAATAGATAGTAACACACATTTTGCTCTTATATTGTATAAAAAATATTTATTTCAGTAAAAACACACAAAAATTGGTGAAAAATAACATTTAGTTCAATAGTAACACACATTTTGCCCTTCAGTAACGTGCATTTGTTCATATAGTAACACAAAATGGGAACAAAAATCCTGATATTTGTGATTTGCGCGAGATTTTGGTAAAAATTCACCAAATCCGACCCTACCCAGCCAAGATCCGCAATTTTTTTAAATATAAATTATTTTACGGGTCTTATATCCGTAAAATATTTTATATAACAATTTGTTATATCTATCATCCGAAATCTACACCCTTCTTCCTAAAAAAATACATACACAAAATACAAATTAATTTAATGTTAAAATTGATTTACACAAAACTTTGAAAGTTGAGTAGGTCACTTTTTTTTTTTTTTTACATTAAGTGTATCGTGCAACTCTGCATTTTTTTTTTTAAATATGTTTTCTATTGAAAAATACCATTATTTTCACTAAAAAAAATATAGTAACATTTACTTGCAATTTTGTATGATTATAATATATATTAGTTTAAAATTCAATTGAATTGCATGATAAACAAAGTACCTATAACAATTTGCCTAAGAGGATTTTGAATTATAGATAGCCTACAAATAAATACCCTTTGATTTTTAGTACTCCTAGCCTATTTATATTGGTCATATTTTAAGAAAATATAGATAAAGTAAATAAAGTATTCTCTCTGTTACAAACTTAATTGTTATTTACTGAAACTATCATTCTCTTGTTTAATCGATATTTTCATAAATGATAATAAAACAACATTGTTTTTTTTTTAACATTTATATCATCTCTATACTAAAATACTTACATTTTATATTAGTATTTTAAAATAATAATTCACATTTATTAATGAAATTCAATTTAATTTAGGGTGACAAATAGTAAAGTCGAAATTAAGCTTGGGAAGTAGGAAATATATTTTATAGTATTGTATAATTTATTTATAAATAAAATAATTATTTATAAATATAAAATTAATAACATATAAAATAATTAAATGATAAACAAATTATTAAAAATATATGATTAACAGACTTTTATGGACGAATGGAAACATAATTTTTTTCATTGAAATTTGAAAAGTAAGGAGTGCCTTTAAGATGTTGACAACTTTGACTGCGTTTACTTTGAAGGGTAGGATAATATAGATAAAATTAACTTTGTATGTATGAGTAAGTTAACTTAACATATTTGGTGTTTACTTTGCTGAAATTGAAGGAGAGTTAACTTTTATTAGGATGTTTACTTTGTTAGATACGAGCTAGAGTTATCTTTTATCAATTGTTTACTTTTATCAAAAGATCACCATAGGTGCAACTAATAAAAATTACATGACAAACGCGTGAAGAAAATTCACCAAAATCTGATCTACCATAGCAAGTTAAAATATTATATACATACGCTATACTCAAATATAAAAATCGTTCCAAGACATCTTTTCCCAGAATATGTTGATTACAGAGATATAGATTGAATGAAGTATCGAACAATAAAATGTGGTGATGGGGTATTATATAGTTATGACTAAATAAATCCAAAATTTAAACTTGTAAACTCATAATGCATCAGAATTTTAGGCGACGAATGTGGAGAGAAGAGCCCTCTCGTGATGATGTCGAGGCAACCTTTGCGACAACATCAAATGCTTTGGTGGCCAACCCCCGACTTCTTCCTCATGCGCGAACAATCAGATAGAGGAAGTGGTGGTGGCGACCATTTTTCGGTGCCCTATGCGCGGCCGTGGACAGTGATCGCTATTGCGAATCTAAAGTACAAATGTACAATCACAACCACATATACGTAGAGCGAAACATAAATAATCTGATAAAAATGAATAATATACATAAGCAAATACCAGAATCAAATAAAGAAATTTACCGGATCAACAAATGGAGAAAAATCTCACAGGTATGAATAGACAATTCAACAGCATCTGCAGAAAAGAAGGGAAAATACCAAGTTGTGATGCTGATTGAGATACCTACTTAAATACATTATAGAAAAAGAAACGCATCCTTCGATCATATAAATTAGATCAATGGCTGGAACAAAATGACAGGAAAATAAAAATGGAAAGACAATGGTGTATTATATAGTTATGATTATTTCGACTATCAAGAACAGCCCCTCAAAGAATGTTTTCACATTAGAAGAATTATTCACATGCTATCTATAAAAAAATATCACATTCAAAGTATTATTCACATTAAATTAGTTCCATCCCTTACATTCTTAAATTTAGTCACATTCATGATGTTTTCAATTTATTCACGTTCAAGAATTATTCACATGCTATATATCAAACTTATCAAAGAACAACCCACAAAGAATGTTTTCGACTATCAAATAACTACCCTCAAAGAATGTTTTCACATTCCAAGAATTATTCACATGCGTTCTATCAAAGAACATCACATTCAAAGAATTATTCACATGTTATCCATCAAAAAACAACCCTCAAAGAATGTTTTCGACTATCAAAGAACAACCCTCAAACAATTTATTCTCATGATATCTATCAAAGATGTTTTCAAAGAATTATTCACATTAAATTAGTTCCAGCCCTCACATTCAAATAATTATTTACATGCTATCTATCAAATTAATCAAAGAACAGCTTCAAAGATGGAACCTTACACCCAAAAAATACAAAAAAAATGATGCAGAAAATTGAAGAGTATGCTTGCCTGGTGTATCAATCTACTTCTTGAGAGGGATTGCTCGTCACTGTTCCAGGTATCCAAATTCCAACGTTTCCAAATCGAAGCCCCAATCTGGAAATGCAGGTATTTGTCAAATTTTTGAAACAATATCGTAAATTTCAGTTTTTTAAGATGAATCGATTAAACCCAAAATCAACCCTAAACCCAACACATACCTGAACTGCTATCGAATCCTCAGTTGGTTGCGTCTTGTTCTTATCACGTTCTCCTGCGGCCTCCGACCTAATCACGGGTTATTTTGTTTAGAATATGATGAAGATTGGTCGAAATCGGGATTCTAAAACCAAAAGACGAACAATACCAGAAATCCTCATCCTCATCCTCATCCTCGTCGTCTCCATCTCCGTCTCAGCAGCGCGACACGAATAGTACCAGAAATACACGTCGTCGTCATCTCCGTCGCAGCAACGTGACACGAACAATACCAGAAATCCACCTCGTGGTCGTCTCCGTCTTAGCGGCGCGACACGAACAATACCAGAAATCCTCTCACAACGGTGCGGATGACAGGGTTAAGCGTGGTCCTGGTACGTAATTAGTGTTTACATTTGGGGGTAAAATAGACCTTTAACATTTACACAGTATTCATGTTAAAATAAACAGCCCATCATACTCGGGTTTGTTTTGGCCAAATTGTAGGGGTTTAACCCGGGGCGGCCTGATAACCCGGTCAATTTAACATTCAAAGTAAACAGCTGCTAAGATCCTACTAATTGAGTTATTGGGGTTTATCATGCAATGTAAACACACCCTTTTGACTGCGTTTACTTTGAAGGGTAGGATAATATAGATAAAATTAACTTTGTATGTATGAGTAAGTTAACTTAACATATTTGGTGTTTACTTTGCTGAAATTGAAGGAGAGTTAACTTTTATTAGGATGTTTACTTTGTTAGATACGAGCTAGAGTTATCTTTTATCAATTGTTTACTTTTATCAAAAGATCACCATAGGTGCAACTAATAAAAATTACATGACAAACGCGTGAAGAAAATTCACCAAAATCTGATCTACCATAGCAAGTTAAAATATTATATACATACGCTATACTCAAATATAAAAATCGTTCCAAGACATCTTTTCCCAGAATATGTTGATTACAGAGATATAGATTGAATGAAGTATCGAACAATAAAATGTGGTGATGGGGTATTATATAGTTATGACTAAATAAATCCAAAATTTAAACTTGTAAACTCATAATGCATCAGAATTTTAGGCGACGAATGTGGAGAGAAGAGCCCTCTCGTGATGATGTCGAGGCAACCTTTGCGACAACATCAAATGCTTTGGTGGCCAACCCCCGACTTCTTCCTCATGCGCGAACAATCAGATAGAGGAAGTGGTGGTGGCGACCATTTTTCGGTGCCCTATGCGCGGCCGTGGACAGTGATCGCTATTGCGAATCTAAAGTACAAATGTACAATCACAACCACATATACGTAGAGCGAAACATAAATAATCTGATAAAAATGAATAATATACATAAGCAAATACCAGAATCAAATAAAGAAATTTACCGGATCAACAAATGGAGAAAAATCTCACAGGTATGAATAGACAATTCAACAGCATCTGCAGAAAAGAAGGGAAAATACCAAGTTGTGATGCTGATTGAGATACCTACTTAAATACATTATAGAAAAAGAAACGCATCCTTCGATCATATAAATTAGATCAATGGCTGGAACAAAATGACAGGAAAATAAAAATGGAAAGACAATGGTGTATTATATAGTTATGATTATTTCGACTATCAAGAACAGCCCCTCAAAGAATGTTTTCACATTAGAAGAATTATTCACATGCTATCTATAAAAAAATATCACATTCAAAGTATTATTCACATTAAATTAGTTCCATCCCTTACATTCTTAAATTTAGTCACATTCATGATGTTTTCAATTTATTCACGTTCAAGAATTATTCACATGCTATATATCAAACTTATCAAAGAACAACCCACAAAGAATGTTTTCGACTATCAAATAACTACCCTCAAAGAATGTTTTCACATTCCAAGAATTATTCACATGCGTTCTATCAAAGAACATCACATTCAAAGAATTATTCACATGTTATCCATCAAAAAACAACCCTCAAAGAATGTTTTCGACTATCAAAGAACAACCCTCAAACAATTTATTCTCATGATATCTATCAAAGATGTTTTCAAAGAATTATTCACATTAAATTAGTTCCAGCCCTCACATTCAAATAATTATTTACATGCTATCTATCAAATTAATCAAAGAACAGCTTCAAAGATGGAACCTTACACCCAAAAAATACAAAAAAAATGATGCAGAAAATTGAAGAGTATGCTTGCCTGGTGTATCAATCTACTTCTTGAGAGGGATTGCTCGTCACTGTTCCAGGTATCCAAATTCCAACGTTTCCAAATCGAAGCCCCAATCTGGAAATGCAGGTATTTGTCAAATTTTTGAAACAATATCGTAAATTTCAGTTTTTTAAGATGAATCGATTAAACCCAAAATCAACCCTAAACCCAACACATACCTGAACTGCTATCGAATCCTCAGTTGGTTGCGTCTTGTTCTTATCACGTTCTCCTGCGGCCTCCGACCTAATCACGGGTTATTTTGTTTAGAATATGATGAAGATTGGTCGAAATCGGGATTCTAAAACCAAAAGACGAACAATACCAGAAATCCTCATCCTCATCCTCATCCTCGTCGTCTCCATCTCCGTCTCAGCAGCGCGACACGAATAGTACCAGAAATACACGTCGTCGTCATCTCCGTCGCAGCAACGTGACACGAACAATACCAGAAATCCACCTCGTGGTCGTCTCCGTCTTAGCGGCGCGACACGAACAATACCAGAAATCCTCTCACAACGGTGCGGATGACAGGGTTAAGCGTGGTCCTGGTACGTAATTAGTGTTTACATTTGGGGGTAAAATAGACCTTTAACATTTACACAGTATTCATGTTAAAATAAACAGCCCATCATACTCGGGTTTGTTTTGGCCAAATTGTAGGGGTTTAACCCGGGGCGGCCTGATAACCCGGTCAATTTAACATTCAAAGTAAACAGCTGCTAAGATCCTACTAATTGAGTTATTGGGGTTTATCATGCAATGTAAACACACCCTTTTATGTTCATTTATAACCGTAATTGAAACGTGGCAGGATCATAAGGGTGGAAGGAAAAAGTTAAATCCACGTAATGCAAATGTGGGAAGGTGAGGGACCACATAAATGAGGATGAGGGCGCACCCACCTAATCTATGTGCAGTGAAGACAGCTGGCCTTTTCCATTATGCAATCGAGTTGTCGCTCTCACGTGTAAGGATTAATACCAGATTCCCATATCATTGCGGGGCCCATAAATATCTCCTTCTCAACTCCCTAATATGATTCATCATCAACTAATGGGCCTTTTGGTAGGCCTTAGTAGTAATTGATAAGATATACTATTTCTCTTGTTTTTTCCTATTAGGTCTAAACTAGTTAAATAAAATGTGATTTGGTGTACTTAAATTTCCAGATACTGTGCACTCAGATTTTTTATCTCACCAAATTTTGGAGATAATAAACCGGATGAAATGAAAATATTAGAACGGGCTTGCAAATAGCTACCAAACAGACACTGCCTAAGATAACTAAACTATCTTGGCTCTATCTTGGACACCAAAAGGGCCCTAAGAGTCCGCTTGACTGGAGTGATAATTATAAGGTAGTAATAGAAATAATTTCATTAGTAATGTTTAGTATTATCAATACATTGTAATAAAATTGAAAATGAGTTATAATTTACTTGTCAAATAACTCCTCATTCATTACTTTCTACTTGAATGACTCCACAATCACTTTAATTCCTAATACCCTATAATCATTACCTTCAACTAAGCGGACCCTAAATTTTCACAATATTGTTCTTTTTTTTAGTTAATTGCATTCCTAGCTTAACAAAAAAAAATTTAATCAGCAAAAGAAAATTCATTCATTGGTTATTGGGTATAAAAAATACCAGAATATAGTACATCAAACACCATAGTAATATAATATAATCGCTATCAATCTATCAACTCAATTTTTCAATAAACAACTTATACACTTAGTCCATTCACTAAAACATATGTTATCTATTTTATTACCTCCAGCATTGAACCAGCTCCACACACGGCTCTTTAGATCTCTAACAATAAATTCTTTCAAAGTTTGAATATTGTTGAAGTTGCCTCATTTCTTGTCTTCCAAATTAGCCAAATTAGGTATTCTCATATACTCCCCCCGTCTCACTCTAAGTGTCCCACTTTCCTTTTTTAGTTGTCCCACACTAAGTGTTCCATTCCATAAATGGAAAAAGCAACACTCTACTACATATAAACTTTAACCTTCAAATTCACACAATATTACAAAAATGTCACTCATTCAATCCACTTTTCAATACTATTCATTACTTTATTAAACATTATTCATTACTTTTCAACACTATTCATTACTTTTCCACCATATATTAATAAACAAATACACTTTCTTAAACCATTCAACCAAAAGAAATGAGACGCTTAGACCGGGACGGAGGGAGTACAACTTAGAGTCATTTTTATTTTCTTCTCTTTGACAAGTTGACCAAAGTGCAATTGATTACATAAACTAAATATTATGATTTTGTTTAATTAATAAACAAGTAGGTTTTCTGACATCACATATTTTTATTTATTTATTATTATGTGTACAAAATGTCGTTGTTTTAAAAAATGTTTGATTTTTTTAAACGGTGACACTTTATATACATAACAGTGATAATACATATATGTAACAATAATAATATATGTATATATATATATATATATATATTTTAAGAACTTAAAATTGTGTTTGTATGGAGGGATTTCAACGTATGAATTTCAAATCCACAACCTAAATCCACTCCACTTATTTAGGTAAAGACAAAATATTATATGACAATAATTCATGATAAGCTTATCATGACACCGTTTTAAAGTATCATATATTTAATCAGGAGTATCAATAATTTCATCAGGAGTATCATTAATTCGAGTTAGTGGTATTATATTGTAATTGTTGTAAAGTTTCTTGAACCCGGATTAATGATACTCTTGGCCAAAATTTTGATATTTTAAAACAGTTTCATGATAAACTTATCAAGAACCATTTTCATATAAAAACCTACTCATAGGTAAAATATTCAAATTGATGGATTTCAAATACTTAGTTGTGATTGCAATTTAAATTGGAGGATTTTAAATACTTAGCAAAATCATATCATTTGAGTTTGATTTTAGTCTTTTAGGTTATTTAATTTCAAAATTAGTCCTTTAACTTTAAACTGGTAAAAAAAATTATTTAAATTTTATCATATTTATAGTTTAATTGATTTTTTTTAATTTAAATGTATTTTAAAATTGAATTTATTTTTCAAAATAGTTATATCATTTTATTTGACAAAGTATAGAGTGAAAATGGTTCATACATGATACATGAATCATTGAAGAGTATTAGTTGTTTACACTAAAGAGTATTAGTTATTTTTATTGAAAGATATTAGTTGTTTTCACTAAAGAGTATTAATTGATCAGTGAAAACAAACTAAGACTCTTTAGTGAAAACAACTAATATTCTTCAATGAAAACAACTAATATCCTTCAATGATTCATGTATGAACCAACTCCACTCTATATATACTCATTGTATTGATAATTTCAAAGATTTTTATTTTGTTACTTAAGCTTTTTTTAATTTATATATTTTTGAAGATTTAATTTATTTTATTTTGATATTTTTTGGTATGTTTAGTAATATAAGTTAATTTTTAAATTTTATTTGTGTATACTCCCTCCGTTTCAAATATGTATCGTTTTAGAGGTTAAAATTTGTATCAAAATAAATATCATTTTAGTCATTTTTTTTTTACATTTTTCTCTAATTTATCCCGAATCTTAATTTAAATTATAATAGATCTTTTAGGGATTATTAAAATATATAAGATATTTTACGTATTATTGGTAATAGATCTTTTAGAGATTTATATGAGGGTATATATGTCAAAATTTTATGATTTTTAATTTGACTCATAATTTCTAGAACGATACTTATTTTAAAATAGTGGGAATATTTAACTAATGGGGTGTGTTTATAGTATTTTGGGAATGCATATTGATACTCTCTTAAAGATACTTGTAATGCAACATGGAAGTGAATTTATGGAAGTGAAAGATATTTATGATAAGAAAATTCAAGAAACGAACACGAGACTGATAAGAGGTCTTCGTAGGGGACCTAGTGGAATTGACAAAGAATCCTTGATAAAACCGTGACAAGTAAGAAAAAATACGAGACTGAAAAGAAGACTCTGTGGAGGACCCAGTGGGACTGACAAGAGATCCTTGAGAAAACCGTAAAATATTAATTATTAATTATAAGTTAACATGAATAAAAATTTGTATGTGTCAATATGTGAATTGCATGATGCTTGTGGCTCTGTATTTTATTTGAATGTTATATTTAGTCTTGACAAGGGGATCACACTGAGCTTGTGGTTTTGCTCATACCATACAATTTAACATTTTTCACATTGGAGTGTGGTGGGAGGATGGTGAATGCACATGCATATTATTTGAGGAAATTTATTTAGTTATTTAATTACTATTATTTTTATTAGATTTTAAGTCACGTCCCTTAAAATAAATTTTTAATCTTCAATATTCGAGTTCTAATTTTTCATTTGAGATTTATTTATTGGATTTGAGTACATGATTATTCATTTATTTCTGGCTTTCAAGAATTTTTTTTATTTATTTCTGCTGCCAAATTTTAAAATAAAATAAATTGTCGAATTAAAAATCGTTTTTAAAAAGCTTTTTAAAAAATCGGGATGTGACAACTGGTATTAGAGCGGGTCTACGTTCTTATATACTTGCTTTAAAAAACACTTAATTTATTTTTAGTCAAATAAAATATTGTTGCAAAATAGTATCCACCACCTCCCAGTGCTACAACTCCAACAAGGTATGACATGAGATTTCATATGATATGTTTATATTGAACTTTAGAAAAATGATTACATGATATATGTCTTACATGCATTACATGATACATGATTGTTTCATGTTTCAACACATGCATGCATACTTTATTGATTAAGTTCTTAATTTCGAGAATGAAATTTTTCTAAGTGGGGTAGAATGTAACACCCCTAATTTTCTAATTATGTATATATAATATTCATTAATTACAAAGTTTTGTTTATTAAAATTGATAATAATGCATATCTTTTAAAAAAAAAAAATCATAAAGGACACTTTCCAATATATTTATTTTAATCTACAAGAAATATATTTTGTATGGTTTAAAATTTAAAAATCAAATAATAATTTTTTTTATGGAAGATAAAATTTTAATTCCTAGACCTTTTATGATAAGGTTTCTATATCTTTTAAAATCTTAACTACACTCAAATCTAAGTCAAAACCCAAGTCCAACTATATGCCTATGTGTATATATGTGTATAATTCCATAGTTTCATATGCACGAAATCTCATATTTTTCATTCAGTCATCTTCTAAATTTTTTTTTTACTCATTATTAATAGGTATATATATATTTTTTTTTGAAATCTATCTTTTACATTTTTGTCCTAAGAATCTCTTTGTTTTAATTTTGATGATGTCAAATCTATGATATTATTGTATTGTGTGATCAATAACTTTTCAAGTATCAAAGAGAAGAAAAACTTAGAATTTTTCCAAGTATACAGCTGAAGAGTTAGAAGTCCACAACTAAAGATTTCAAAAACAAAGCCTACAGCTGAATAGTTCGTGCCAAGTGCAGAATCAAAGTTTACAGCTGAAGACTTGTGTTTTTGTCTCAGTTAATCAAGTTATTTGATTGTAGTACTAAATGTACACTCATAAAGCTTAAATAACATCACAAGATTAAGGAGGGTAATTATAGCCAGTAGACACAAGTTTTACAGTAATTAGTTGACCATTTTGTCAGCTAACACTACAAGACAACTTGTACTACAACAAGGACTATACAACAAGACAAGAAGCTTTAATTAGTTGAAGTCAAAGCTGGAGGTAACTCAAATTCAAATTCAAAATCCCTCCAACGACTCAAAGACCCCCCAAAACTCCTATAAATATATAGGAGAAGATACTTAAGAGGAAATAACAACAACACACAAGCTCTCAAGCATTCTATAGAAGCAAACCTACAACTACCAAGAGTCTCCTGCTTTCAGTGTTAGAAATATAGGACTAGGTTGCTAGGTTATTTTGTATAGATTATTTAAAGTTGTTGTTCCTCACATAAAAATCCCCATTGTAAATATACCCTGGGTAAATATATTTTCTTTGTGAGTGACTAAGTGTATCTTAGTGAGTGTTGTTATGAGTTATTTTTATTTCCACTTAAGTTTAGACAGGTTTGAGTGAGTAGTCTAGTTCTTAGGGGGAAACTCAATTGATCTAAGTGATTGCAAGACTTACCTTGCTCTAAGTGAATTGGCACCTAAGGATGTGACAGTAGATGTATGAGGATTACACCACCTCTGAACCACTATATATATGTTCTTATTTACTTACTGCACTTTCATTATTGCTGATTTACTTATCTCTATTACATTCATCATTATTTTGAGAAAAATTAATAACAAACTTGCATAAGTTAAAACTGAAAAGTTACCGTTGTAGATTGTTATAGTCATTCAGCTGAACACCTCAGTTTATAGCTGGTTTTTCATCAACACATACAAATTTTAATTCCGCTGCACTTAGGTCTTTCAATTCACTTCTTAAAGTGTGAAAACCCTACTCTGAAAACCTGCTTTGTGTTAAGAAAAAAATTGATAGACGTAACAAATATTTCAAAACAAGTCTGCAGTTGCATATTTGCCTTATAACACTACAAGCGTAGAGTTAAGCTCTGTGTTTGAAAAAGTTTTTAAAATTTTAAAACTGAAGGTCTATTCTTCACCCCCTTAGACTTTCACCATTTTGGGACCAAAAAGTAAAATCAACGGAATTTTAACATGTTTTTCTTTATTATGTTGTTTATATACAATAAAATTTTCAAAGAAACCAGAGTTATATTCTATTTTATATTTTATACTCTTTCTACTCAAAACTCCATAGATTTACTTATTTGATTTCAAAAACTAAAAATATATACTTTTAGATCTTCAAATCAAGTTATTTTTGGATATGATACGTACTTATAATATTCTAAACCTAAAATAAAAATTTCAAGTGATCTTCAAATTATTCATAATGTTATCCTTGTTTTGAAAAGTCATCTGTTTTAGTTTCAAAAATATAAATCCATATTCACATAACTCCGAAAAATCTGATTTTTGGATATGTTTTAAATTACTTAGTTATTTATATTCTGTAAAATTTTCAGAGTATTTCAAGTTCTCATTTTACATAAATCTTTTTTTTACTACAGTTGTACAAATTTTACTAATTCAAACTTAACAGCTTTAAGAACTAGAAACTAATATTTAAAAAACTCAAAATTTTATAATATTTTATAGACTTAATTGAAAATAAAATCACCATTTTTCCACAAATTGAAATATAAGCTAAACTTTTGAATTTTGGCAAAAAAAATCATCACTTTCATATTTGTTTGTATTTTAAATTTCGGGCAGTTTGTCCCTTGCCCGAAAGTTGATGTGTACAAATAAATACACAATCATCATCTTAGTAAGTATCCACATCATTAAATATTTAAAAAAAAATAAAAAAACAAACTTATATTATAAATAAGTTTAAAATAAAAGAATTAATTATATTTCTTAAAATTAAATTACTTACTTGTGCTTTGAAACTTTAAATATTTATTAATATTTTTTAAAATGAATAATTGGAATACGTTTCAAATAATTTTAAAAACTAAATTCCAATTAAAAAAAATCAAAATGTCCTAACTCCAGTCCATAATAAACGTTCAAAATATCTCAACTCCAATTAGAATATTATATAATTAATTGAAGAAAATAAATTAAACCAACCCCCAGTCTCTTCCAGTTCTTCATCCTCAAACATACGGTATATCCGACAACTGTGCAAATAGTTTTTCCTATGCATATCTCCATTCCCCACCCCTTTCTTGCAAATCTCGAGTTCAAGATATTAGTTCGATGTAAAGGTCGGAGATATGCAATATTGAAGACATCAATCTTAAAAATATTGTGGAGAAAAATTTATTCGATTTTTTGGTATATTGAAATTGTAATTGTTCAAGAGAAAACAATTGAATCCATGTCTAATGATGTTTGATTAGGCGTGAAATTGTTATGTTTTGGAGCCCAATTTACTCATGTTTTGAGTGTTTTCGATTAGTGCTTAGAGTCAAATGAGCATCATTTCTATACATTGATAAATTTGTCTCTTTGATGCACATAGGTGAATAGAGGACGGAAAACGGAGTTCGTAGGACTTTGAATCGACTCAAACGGATGCCCGGATGAGAAGATATTGAAGAAATACGATTGGTATTAGTGCGGACGAGGAAAAGTATCATTTGGAGGGATTAAAGGTTACTCGAGCGCATCACTCGAGCGCCACCGCTCGAGCGCCTTACTCGAGCGCGCAAACATACAGAACCATTCTTGCGCTCGAGCAGCTCGAGCGCCACCGCTCGAGCGAATCACTCGAGCGCCCAAGAGTAACAGTGTCATTTCAGCACTCGAGCAGCTCGAGCGCGACCGCTCGAGCGAATGCACCATTCGAGCTACACTGCTCGAGCGGGACCGCTCGAGCGTTTTGCTCGAGCGCCCCTATACTTTTGCCTCCGGATTCGTATTTTCGGCCCGTTAACTCCCGTTTCGACCCGTGCCTATATATATCTCGTCCAAACACGTTTTGAAGGATCCCCAACTTTTAGAAATACTTTAGACTTAGTTTTTGAAGAGGAGAAGAACGAGCAAGCTTTATTTTACGTTTTGTTGAGGTTTTTCATACGAATTCGTAGTTTCTTTTCATTAGTACGTTACTTTAAACGCTTTTAATTTCGTTTTAGTTAATTCAATTTCAGTTCTTCATATTTATTTCTTTTTAAACCCTAGTTAATGTTTCTTATTTTCTTCGTTCAATTCATCATGTTTATGTTCGTTATTTCTTCTGTTGCTTTTATTTATGTTAAAACCATGTCCGGCTAAAACCCTTGCGTGCTTAGGTTAGGATGAACTCGTAGAAGTAGGATGTGGGTACGTAATTAAGGTAATTGGTGACGTTAGTTTTAATTCTCTTAATTAATGAATTCTTATAATTAATCTGAACTTTACCTTTAAATTTAGTACGAAAGTGTTAGAGAGAGGACGACCGCATCACTCAATAACAACTAGTAGTCTTAACGAGAGGGTTTAGGAAAGGTTAATTCATTTACCGGTTTAGCGAAGGAGGACGACCGCATCACCTTAGTTAAATTAGGGTCTCATTAATTGAGCACAATTCATTAACTTGTTAGTGGATTAGTGAAGTCGAGTGTTAGGGTAAAGTATTAGGGTTTAGAATCTTGAGCTTTCACCTTGCATTCTTTTACTTAGGTTAATTCTTGTTTGTCACGATTACTTTGATTATGTACCTGCTCCGTTAGTATACGTAGGGATTCCTATCCTAAGCATCACCATCTCCCATTAGAAAACAACCTTAGTTAATTCGTTTCTTACGTTCTTTAGTTTAATTAGTTTACTTTAGTCTTTTAATTAATCTTTTCAAAAAAATCCAAAAACAATACATTCATATTAACTACGACGCGTAGATCTTCAGGGATCTATTCGCATATACACCATCCCTTGGGTTCGATAATACTTGGTCCCTATACTTGCCCATACTACAGTGAACCCGTTCTCTTGCGGGGTAGCTACTAGTAGAAGCTAGTGTAGTTCGCTTCAAGTCAATGGCGCCGTTGCCGGGGATGGCGTTATATGCTCTTTGAATAGGACTTGTAGATAGCTTAGTAGTTAGTAGTGAGTGATTTTATTTTCTGTTTTTATTCTTTATTTTCACTCGTTCGGCAGTTGCGTTTTGATCCTTCTGCTAGTGTGTCAGGTTTATGAAAACACGCTCACAAGGCAACACGAGCGAAGAGAGATTACCTGCAGATCCTGAGACAATAACCAGAAGGAACCGAGCCTTCTTGAGAAGAATGACTACTGCCGCGGGAAACCAAGACAAAATTTCTGATGAACTTGGGGAGTTAGACAAGATAGCTGCAGAGTATACTGCTCTTGTGGAACGGGCAGAAGGTGCCAATGGAAATAGCAGTAATCAGCAGATACCCATAGGGGGAACTGAGAGCCCACACCCGAACCCACAAGACACAATCAACTCTGCACAAACACAACCCCAAAACCAGAACCAAAACCCTGCTTACCCACAAAACCCAAATAACCTTTTCCATAACCCAGCATACCAACACTACCCATACCCACCTTACCCTTACCCACCATATCCATATCATCCACCACCAGTCTATAACCAACCGCCTGTTTACCAACCACCACCCCAACAAGTACCAGTTCCTGTTGCTAATCCTCAACACGTTCCTATGAACGTAGATCACAATATTGCTATTCGAGGGAGGTTTGCAGCGCAGCCACAACGGTACTATGATGGAGTGGCTTTGCCTCCTGTTGAGGCGAACAACTTCTCGATATCACCGGGGATTTTAAAGCTGCTGACTGAGAATCAGTTCAAAGGAGTGATCGGGAAGGAGAATCCTCATACACATCTGAGGAGCTTTCTCATGATAGCCTCCACATTTCATTATAATGGCATGTCTGAAGATGCCAAGAGGCTTAGGCTGTTCCCATTCTCATTGACGGGAATAGCCAAGGAGTGGTACGATAATACGCTCCCGCGGGGAGGTATTACCACTTGGGCCGAGCTCGAGCGTCTGTTCCTCGAGCGATTCTACCCTCCATCTAGGACGATCAAGGCTAGAATTGAGATCTCGTCCTTTCGCCAGAAGTCTGGAGAGGATTTACGCCAAGCGTGGGAGAGATACTCAAACATGCTGATTGAGTGCCCGCAGCACGGGTACAACGAGGGAGACATTATGGCATTCTTCTATAGTGGTGCCAGCAAGGATGGTCAAGCCCATTTAGATGCATGTGCGGGCGGAGCATTCCTCAACCAAGGCATAGAGAGATGTAGGGAGATCGTGGACAACATTGTCACGAATGCCGGTGCTTGGAGTGGAGATGCAGATTTGCAAAGAGTGCATCAGGTTGAGGAGGGAGAAGGGACGAGAAGGCTGCTGATGGCCATGATGGAGAAGATCAACAACCTAGAGTTGGGGAAAAGTTTGGGTGGAGAGCATGCAGTGGAGAATGAGAGAGTAGACCAACCAAGTGGACAGCAAGAGGTAGCCAATTACATGGGAGGTTCTTATTACAATCAGAATGGCTACCAAGGTGGAAACCAGTATGGAAGGCCTTCTTATGGCCAACCATTTATGCCTCCAGGCCCTCAGCCACTTCAAAATCAATGGAGGAACACACAAGGAGTTCAAGGAGGCCAGCAGCCTCCTCAAAACACATGGAGGAAGAATGATAACTTTTCTTATGCTAACCCAAAAGCTGGTGTTACTGTTCCTGCAGGTGTTGATCCGGGGTCTAAACCTCCTGGTGGAGAAGGCGGTGCATCAACCGAGGAGATGTTGAGAGCGATCCTTCAGAAGGTGGAGGAAGGGAGCAAGAGATTGTCATCCTTGGAATATGATGTGAAGGAGTTGCATAAGAAGGGTGATCATCGTGATCAAGAGCTCCAGAAGATGAACGTTGAGTGGACTAGAACTCAACAAGAGAACAATCGAAGGTTCACTTCGTTAGAGCTCCAGATGAGCCAGATTGCAAAATCAGTGAATAGAATGCCGGAGGGGAACCCGAAAGAGCAGTGCAAGGCGATCCAGCTTAGAAGTGGAACCAATTATGAAGGTCCTCAGATGCCTGCTGATTCTGAGACGCCCCAAGTTGAGAAGGGGATTGAAAGTAAAGGGATTGAGAAGCATGAAGATATGGATGAGTCCCAGAAGGGGAAAGACTTTGAGGAGATAGAGAGAGTTCCTAAGTGGAAAAAGGCAAAGGAAGCAAGGGAGAAAGTGAAAGAAACTGAGAAAGATGAATGGGGGGTACCCAAATCGGTGATACCCGTCCCATATCCACAGCGCTTCATGAAAAAGAAGCTTGATGAGAAGTTTTCTAAATTCCTTGATGTTTTTAAAAAGTTGCATATTAACATACCCTTTTATGATGCTTTGGAACAGATGCCGAACTACGCCAAGTTCCTGAAGGACTTGATTGCGAAGAGACGGAGAATAGATGGACCCGAGCTAGTGCACTTGAACCATGAGGTGAGTGCTATGGTGCACAAGGCACTTCCGCCCAAGCTAAAGGATCCCGGGAGCTTCACCATTCTTTGCGATATCGGGAACGGGATCAAGAAGGGAGCGTTGTGCGACCTCGGGGCGAGCATCAATCTCATGCCCTTGTCGCTGTTCAAGAAGTTGGAAGGTGGTGAACTTCAACCCACAATGATGACGCTTCAACTAGCCGACCGGTCTATTACTCGACCTCAAGGTGTTGTTGAAGACGTCCTAGTGAGAGTTGGAGATCACATTTTTCCAGCCGACTTTGTAGTGCTAGAGATGGAGGAAGATGAGCACGTACCCCTGATCTTGGGAAGACCGTTCTTAGCTACGGCGGGGATGGTGCTAGACGTGGCAAATGGGAAGATCACATTGAAGGTTGATGATCAAGAAGAGAAGGTCTCCCTATATGAAGCCATGAAGCACCCGAGGGAGGATGAGAGCTTGTACTGCATGGATGCAATTGATCCTCTTGTTGAAGACACGCATTCTCTCCCTAATCCTTCTCATATTCATGATTTTGCTAGTCCTTCAATTGATAATTTAACCCATGAGCGTTATGATCTTGATTATTTTGATAGGGATGAAGTGAAGAAGTTGAAGGATGAAGAGGTGAAGAAAGTGGACGTGGTCCAGTTAGAAGGGAAAGGAGGAGTTAAGAAGAAAAAATTCAAACTCAAGAAATTGTTTAGTAAGACTCCTCCAGATAGAGGCAAGAAGGAGTTGAGACCCATAACACTTGGGGATGAGAAGAGAGCAAAGGTGCTCATGATGGTGGGGCATCAAGGAAAGGAGTTCAAACACCACTCTTATGAGAGTAAGGGAGGTAAATTTGAGTATGATGTCCCATAAGCTCCTTTGAGCTTGGTCCGGCATGAGGACCTTAAAAATAGCGCTGAATGGGAGGCAACCCATTTTTATTTGCGTTCATTTATTTTTAGTGTCTTTTTATATTATTAGGGAGTATTTTGAGTCGTATGTTTAACCTCGTACTTGAGAGTTTTATTTTGTAGGCTTGTCTCGAAAGGAGTAAAGGTATCATGGAGTTATTTAGATTGAAGGAACCAACTTGAGACAAGGGAGTGTGCAAAGCTTTTGAGAGAAATTGGATTATTTGGTTGAGGTAACCCACAACCCCAAACTTAGACCTCTAGCAAGGTCGAAGTTTGGGGGGGTGGAGTTTTTTTTATGTTTCTTGTTACATTGCACATGCATGCACGCCCTTATCTTTGAGTTGAGTTTGATTGATTATTGGTGCCTTGAGATGCTCCTTGGGCTATTATTAATTTGTTTTGTTACTCAACATTTTATGCCTATCAATCACCTTATGCTTGTTGATTGCTATCTTTGAGTATGATTTGATGAGTAGGGGTGAATTGTGAGGCTGAGTTAGGAGTTTTCTTGTGTGAGTGTTTGAATTTGAGCTGATTTGAGAAAGAACTTGTATGCTTATGAATTTTTCTTTTGAGTACTTGTGTGATGAGAGTGAGAATTAATTAGGACTAGCATGGATGTGAAAGCCGTGAGCTTTTGAGCCTTATGAGATTTTGATGCATGATTTAATCTCTTCGTTTGTGAGTGGATCGTCACCTTAGAGGATGCTAGAACTTGCATGTGCTCTTGCTTCTAGATTGTGTCTAGTTTGATATGCCGAATGTGATCTTAGGCCATCTTTGTTTTTATTGAGTCACTTAGCCAAAATTTTCCTTACCAATGACATTGATCCCTTGTTAGCCCCGTTGAGCCTAAAGCCTATTTTATTTGCTAGCACATATGAACACTATTCCAAGTCATAATGCTTTTTGTCCCAATTTGAGTGGAGAATAGGAAAGTGTGAATATGAAGGGAGTGAATTGAGTTGAAAAAGGAAAAGGTTGTTTGTTGAGTAAATATGAGAAAAAGGTGTGAAGAGATTTGAGTTGTGGGAAAGAACAAAAAAATTTGAGAATGAGCAAAAGAAAAAAAAAAAAATGAGCTCATGTGTTTGTGCGAAAAAGAAAAAAATGATGAAGTGTTTAAAAAAGTGAAAAAGTGAGAAAGAAAAAAATTGAAGTGTTGAGAGAATTGAAAGCGAAAGTGTAGTGATTGAATATGTTTGAAGTAGATCGTTTTTAATCTCGAAGTACCGAAGTTTTGAATTTCTATTCTCCATTCACTTGAGTCACTTTACCATATTGTTATCCCACCTGTCCAAAGAGCCTACATTACAACCTTTTGAAAGTCCTTTTTGATTCGGCATTGATTTCTAGAGTATGGTCGAAGTTGAGAGCATTTACAAGCCTATGGCTGCCAATTCGTGTGATTGATTGATTGAGTGAGTCCCTTTATCATTGTTATACACTTGTGAGGGAGTTAAACACATCGTTGAGTGCACATCCATGCTTGATCTTGGTGTTTGTTGTTATTGTTGCATGAGTACGATAAAAGAAAGTGAGTGAGTATACGGGTGATTGATCTTTGAAGCTCGAGTTCAATTACTTGCATGATTTGATTCTTGATTCATTCCTAACAATTTCACTTGACTTATTATTTCGTTGCTTGAGGACAAGCAACATGGTAAGTTTGGGGGGGTTGATTAGGCGTGAAATTGTTATGTTTTGGAGCCCAATTTACTCATGTTTTGAGTGTTTTCGATTAGTGCTTAGAGTCAAATGAGCATCATTTCTATACATTGATAAATTTGTCTCTTTGATGCACATAGGTGAATAGAGGACGGAAAACGGAGTTCGTAGGACTTTGAATCGACTCAAACGGATGCCCGGATGAGAAGATATTGAAGAAATACGATTGGTATTAGTGCGGACGAGGAAAAGTATCATTTGGAGGGATTAAAGGTTACTCGAGCGCATCACTCGAGCGCCACCGCTCGAGCGCCTTACTCGAGCGCGCAAACATACAGAACCATTCTTGCGCTCGAGCAGCTCGAGCGCCACCGCTCGAGCGAATCACTCGAGCGCCCAAGAGTAACAGTGTCATTTCAGCGCTCGAGCAGCTCGAGCGCGACCGCTCGAGCGAATGCACCATTCGAGCTACACTGCTCGAGCGGGACCGCTCGAGCGTTTTGCTCGAGCGCCCCTATACTTTTGCCTCCGGATTCGTATTTTCGGCCCGTTAACTCCCGTTTCGACCCGTGCCTATATATATCTCGTCCAAACACGTTTTGAAGGATCCCCAACTTTTAGAAATACTTTAGACTTAGTTTTTGAAGAGGAGAAGAACGAGCAAGCTTTATTTTACGTTTTGTTGAGGTTTTTCATACGAATTCGTAGTTTCTTTTCATTAGTACGTTACTTTAAACGCTTTTAATTTCGTTTTAGTTAATTCAATTTCAGTTCTTCATATTTATTTCTTTTTAAACCCTAGTTAATGTTTCTTATTTTCTTCGTTCAATTCATCATGTTTATGTTCGTTGTTTCTTCTGTTGCTTTTATTTATGTTAAAACCATGTCCGGCTAAAACCCTTGCGTGCTTAGGTTAGGATGAACTCGTAGAAGTAGGATGTGGGTACGTAATTAAGGTAATTGGTGACGTTAGTTTTAATTCTCTTAATTAATGAATTCTTATAATTAATCTGAACTTTACCTTTAAATTTAGTACGAAAGTGTTAGAGAGAGGACGACCGCATCACTCAATAACAACTAGTAGTCTTAACGAGAGGGTTTAGGAAAGGTTAATTCATTTACCGGTTTAGCGAAGGAGGACGACCGCATCACCTTAGTTAAATTAGGGTCTCATTAATTGAGCACAATTCATTAACTTGTTAGTGGATTAGTGAAGTCGAGTGTTAGGGTAAAGTATTAGGGTTTAGAATCTTGAGCTTTCACCTTGCATTCTTTTACTTAGGTTAATTCTTGTTTGTCACGATTACTTTGATTATGTACCTGCTCCGTTAGTATACGTAGGGATTCCTATCCTAAGCATCACCATCTCCCATTAGAAAACAACCTTAGTTAATTCGTTTCTTACGTTCTTTAGTTTAATTAGTTTACTTTAGTCTTTTAATTAATCTTTTCAAAAAAATCCAAAAACAATACATTCATATTAACTACGACGCGTAGATCTTCAGGGATCTATTCGCATATACACCATCCCTTGGGTTCGATAATACTTGGTCCCTATACTTGCCCATACTACAGTGAACCCGTTCTCTTGCGGGGTAGCTACTAGTAGAAGCTAGTGTAGTTCGCTTCAAGTCAATGTTGTGTCGGCATTGGAAGGATGGAGGGTCGCGGTCGGATGGTGAAGATAAGAAATGAGGATGAACAATAGTTTTAGGATTGGATTTGGTAATTGCAGAATGACTCTTTGGGGAATTTTGAATTTGATAATTGAAGAAGTGAGTTCTTTTATTCATTAATTAAGAAAGGAGTTTAGTTTTTAAATTTTTCATTTTTATTTGGAGATATTTTTAATTGGTTAGTTTTTAAATTTTTATTTATTTTAAATATATTATAAACTCTTGAATTTTATAAATATAATAATTTTTTTTTAAAATATGACAAACTATTTTTATATTTATATGTATTTTAAATTTATTTATAGTTTTATAATATTAATTTGTAATTTAAATTTTATTTATTATTTTTATAAATAATTAATGATGTGGATGTATACTGAGATATTGATTGTATATATATATTTGTACACATCAGCTTTGGGGCAAGGACAAAACTACCCGAAGTTTAAATTGCAAATAAATATGAAAGTGGTGATTTTTTTTTTTGCTAATATTCAAAAGTTTAGCTTATATTGCAATTTGCGAAAAAATAGTAATTTTATTTGCAATTAAGCCTATTTTATATGTCATATGATCTTTAGTATATCATATACAATTCAAATTTCATATTTTTCCTCCAAATATTCAATGAAATTTACTCTGTTGAAAATCATGACGTAATGACACGGAGTTCGTAGGACTTTGAATCGACTCAAACGGATGCCCGGATGAGAAGATATCGAAGAAATACGATTGGTATTAGTACGTGAGAAGAAAAGTGTTAGTTGCAAGGAAGGAAGGACCATTCGAGCTCCATCACTCGAGCACCTCGCTCGAGCAACGTAGGTCGAGCACTCCAAACTTACAGAACATTTTTGCCGCTCGAGGGGCACAGCTCGAGCGCATCATTCGACCACTAGAACCACTCGAGCAACATGGCTCGAGCGCCCCATTCGAGCTATTGATCCGTTCGACCAACATGGCTCGAGCGCCCCATTCGAGCTATTGATCCGTTCGACCAACACGGCTCGAGCGCCCCGCTCGACCGGGACAGCTCGAGCGCCTCCGAGGCCTAATTTTCAAAGTTCGTTTTTCGGACCACGAGATCCCGTTTCGACCCGGTGCCTATATATACCTCTTCCAAACACGTTTTGAAAGCCCCCGAAATTTAGAAATAATTTTTAGACTTAGTTTTTGGAGAGGAAGGAGAGAAGCAAGTTCACGTTTACGTTTTGTTGAGGTTTTTCATACGAATTTTTAGTTTCTTTTCGTTTCTTAGTTTCTTTTCATTAGCTTAATTTCTTTAAATGCTTGAACTTCGTTTTAGTTAATTAAATTTCAGTTCTTAGTATTTATTTCTTTTAAAACCCTAGTTCATGTTTCTTATTTTCTTCGTTCAATTCATTATGTTTATGTTCGTTGTTTCTTCTATTGCTTTTATGTTTGTCAAAGCCATGTCCGGCTAAAACCCTTGTATGCTTAGGGTAGGATGAACTCATAGAAGTAGGATGTGGGTACGTAATTAGGGTAATTCATGACGTTAGTTTTAATTCTCTTGATTAATGAATTCTTATAATTAATCTTAACTTTTCCTTTGAATTTAGTACGAAAGTGTTAGAGAGAGGACGACCGCGTCACTCAATAACAATTAGTAGTCTAAACGAGAAGGTTTAGAAAAGGTTAATTCATTTATCGGTTTAGCGAAGGAGGACGACCGCATCACCTTAGTTAAATTAGGGTCTCATTAATTAAGCACAATCTATTAACTTGTTAGTAGATTAGTGAAGTTGAGTGTTAGGGTAAAGTATTAGGGTTTAGAATCTTGAGCTTTCACCTTGCATTCTTAGACTTAGGTTAATTCTTGTGTGTCACAGTTATTCTGATTATGTACCTGCTCCGTTAGTATACGTAGGGATTCCTATCTTAAGCATCACCATCTCTCATTAGAACACAACCCTTAGTTAATTTGATTTCTTAACTATTTTAGTTTACTTAGTTTAATTTAGTCTTTTAATTAACCTTTCCAAAAATCCAAAAATAACACACTCATATTAACTACGACGCGTAGATCTTCAGGGATCTATTCGCATACACACCATCCCGTGGGTTCGATAATACTTGGTCATTATACGTACTTATACTACAGTGAACCCGTCCGCTTGCGGGTAAGCGACTAGTAGAGTTAGTGTAATTCGCTTCAAGTCAATGGCGCCGTTACCGGGGAAGGCGTTATATGCTTTTTGAATAGGACTTGTCGATAGCCTAGTAGTTAGTAGTGGGTGATTTATTTTCTGTTTTATTTTTATTTCCATTCATTAGGCAGTTGCGTTTTGATCCTTCTGCTAGTGTATCAGGTTTATGAAAACACGCTCACAAGGCAATACGAGCGAAGAGAGGTTACCTGCAGATCCTGAGACAATAGCAAGGAGAAACCGAGCCTTCTTGAGAAGGATGAACGCGGCCGACTTAGGGAAAGAACCAATGGACAACAATAATGAGTTGGAAGATGCCGAGAATGAGTTTAACCAAGGGTTGAACCGGGTTGACGGCACTGAGGGCAACACTAGTAAGAACCAAGATCCATTAGGGGATAGTCAGAGCCAAAACCCGGGTGCACAAAACGTTATCAATCCAGCTCAGAATCTTGTCCAAAATCCTCTGAACAACCCTGCTTACCCACAAAACTCAAATAACCCTTTCAACAACCCAGTATACCAACATTACCCATACCCACCATACCCTTATCCACCATACCCATATCATCCACCTCCTGTTTACAACCAACCACATGTGTACCAACCACCTCCAGTTCAATAAGTACCAGCACCACCTGTTGCTCCTCAGCCTGTGCCTCAGAACGCAGATCACAATATGGCTATTAGAGGAAGGTTCGCGGCACAGCCACAAAGGTACTACGATGGAGTGGCATTGCCTCTTGTTGAGGCAAACAACTTCTCGATATCCCCGGGAATTTTAAAGTTGCTTACTGAGAATCAGTTCAAGGGTGTGATCGGGAAGGAGAATCCTCATACACATCTGAGAAGCTTTCTGATGATAGCCTCCACATTCAATTATAATGGCATATCTGAAGATGCCAAGAGGCTTAGGCTGTTCCCATTTTCACTGACCGGAATAGCCAAAGAGTGGTATGACAACACGCTCCCACGGGGAGGTGTAACCACATGGGCCGAGCTCGAGCGTCTGTTCCTCGAGCGATTCTACCCTCTATCTAGGACGATCAAGGCTAGGATTGAGATCTCTTCCTTTCGCCAGAAGTCTGGAGAGGATTTACGCCAAGCGTGGAAGAGATACTCAAACATGCTGATAGAGTGCCCGCAGCACGGGTACAATGAGGGAGACATTATGGCATTCTTCTACAGCGGTGCCAACAAGGAGGGGCAAGACCATCTAGACGCCTGTGCGGGAGGAGCATTCCTGAATCAAGACATAGAGAGGTGTAGAGAGATCGTTGATAACATTGTCACGAATGCCGGGGCTTGGAATGGAGAATCAGATTTTCAAAGAGTTCATCAGGTTGAAGAGGGTGAAGGAACGAGAAGGCTATTGATGGCCATGATGGAGAAGATCAACAACCTCGAGTTGGGGAAGAACTTGGTTGGAGAGCATGCGGCAGAGAATGATAGAGTAGACCAGCCAAGTGGACAGCAAGAGGTAGCCAATTACATGGGAGGTCCGTATTACAATCAGAATGGCTACCAAGGTGGAAATCAGTTTGGAAGACCTTCTTATGGTCAGCCATTTGTACCTCCAGGTCCACAACCACCTCAAAATCAATGGAGGAACACACAAGGAGTACAAGGAGGCCAGCAGCCTCCTCAAAACACATGGAGGAAGAATGAGAACTTTTCCTATGCTAACCCAAAAGCTGGTATTACTGTTCCTGCAGGTGTTAATCCGGGGTCTAAATCTCCTGGTGGAGAAGGCGGTGCATCAATCGAGGAGATGTTGAGAGCTATTCTTCAGAAGGTGGAGGAAGGGAGCAAGCGATTGCCATCCTTGGAGTACGATGTGAAGGAGTTGTATAAGAAGGGTGATCATCGAGATCAAGAGCTCCAGAAGATGAACGTTGAGTGGACTAGAACTCAACAAGAGAACAATAGGCGGTTCACTTCTATAGAGTTCCAGATGAGCCAGATTGCAAAAATGGTGAATAGAGAGTCGGGAAAATATCCTTCCATGCCGGAGGGGAACCCGAAAGAGCATTGCAAGGCGATCCAGCTTAGAAGTGGAACCAACTATGAAGGTCCTCAGATGCCTGCTGATTCTGAGACGCCCCAAGGGGAAGTTGAGATGGGAGAAAGAGAACACAAGAAAGATGGAGGTGTTACTGTTGAGAAGGGGATTAAAAGTGAAGGAATTGACGAGCATGAAGATATGGATGAGTCCCAGAAGGGCAAGGAAAGAGAGGAGATTGAGAGAGTTCCTAAGTGGAAAAAGGCAAAGGAAGCAAGAGATAAAGTGGAAGAAACAGAAAGAGATGAATGGGGGGTACCCAAATCTGTGATACCCGTCCCGTATCCACAACGCTTCATGAAAAAGAAGCTTGATGAGAAATTCGCTAAGTTCCTTGATGTGTTTAAACAATTGCATATTAATATCCCTTTTTATGATGCTTTGGAACAAATGCCCAATTATGTAAAGTTTTTGAAGGACTTGATCGCGAAAAGGCGGCGAGTGGATGAGCCGAAGTTGGTGCAGCTGAACCACGAGGTGAGTGCATTAGTGCACAAGGCGCTTCCACCAAAGCTGAAGGATCCCGGGAGCTTCATGATCATATGTGACATTGGGAACGGGATCAAGAAAGGAGCGCTATGTGACCTCGGAGCGAGCATAAATTTGATGCCGTTGTCGCTTTTCAAGAAGTTGGAAGGTGGTGAACTTCAACCCACAATGATGACGCTTCAACTTGCCGATCGGTCTATTACTAGACCTCAAGGAGTGGTGGAAGACGTCCTAGTGAGAGTTGGAGATCACATTTTTCCAGCCGACTTTGTAGTCCTAGAGATGGAGGAAGATGAGCACGTGCCCCTGATCTTGGGAAGACCGTTCTTAGCTACGGCGGGGATGGTGCTAGACGTGGCAAATGGGAAGATTACTTTGAAGGTTGATGATCAAGAAGTGAAGATCTCCCTATATGAAGCCATGAAGCACCCGAAGGAGGATGAGAGTTTGTATTGCATGGATGCCATTGATCTTCGTGTTGAAGACACACCTCCTATCCCTAATCCTTCTCATATTCATGAATTTTATAACCCTTCAATTGATGATTTAACCCATGAGCATTATGTTCTTGATTATGTTGATAGGGATAAAGTGAAGAAGTTGAAGGATGAAGAGGTGAAGAAAGTGGACGTGGTCCAGTTGGAAGGAAAAGGAGGAGTTAAGAAGAAGAAGTCAAAATTCAAGAAATTATTTAGTAAGACTCCTCCAGATAAAGGAAAGAAGGAGTTGAGACCTATACCACTTGAGGTGGAGAAGGAAGCAAATGAGCTCATGATGGAGGGACAACAAGGAAAGAAATTCAAACACCACTCTTATGAGAGTGAGGGAGGTAAATTTGAGTATGATGTCCCATAAGCTCCTTTGAGCTTGGTCCGGCATGAGGACCTTAAAAATAGCGCTGAATGGGAGGCAACCCATTATTTTTTATTTTTTATTTGCTTTGAGTTTTTTTTAGTTATTAGGGAGTTATTTTGAGTCGTATGTTTAACCTCGTACTTGAGAGTTTTATTTTGTAGGCTTGTCTCTAAAGGAGTAAAGGTATCATGGAGTACCAAAGAAGTGGAGATTGAAGGAACCAACTTGAGACAAGGGAGTGTGCAAAGCTATTGAGAGAAATTGAATTATTTGGTTGAGGTAACCCACAACCCCAAACTTAGACCTCTAGCAAGGTCGAAGTTTGGGGGGGGGGTGGAGTTTTTTGTTTGTTTTATGATTACATTGCACATGCATGCACGCCCTTATCTTTGAGTTGAGTTTGATTGATTATTGGATTGTTGAGATACTCCTTGGGGTGATTTTGATTTGACTCGCTATTGCATATTTCATGCCTATCAACTACCTTCTACTTGTTGATTGCTATCTTTGAGCATGAGTTGATGAGTTGTGAAGTTGAGTCAGGAATTTTATTGTGTGAGTGTTTGAGTTAGAGTCGATTTGAGAGAGAACCCGTATGCTTACAAATTTTTCTTCTGAGTGCTTGTGTGATGAGAGTGAGAATGCACTAGACTAGCATGGATGTGAAAGCCGTGAGACTTGAGCCTTATGAGATTTTGATGCATGAATTGATCTCTTCGTTTGTGAGTAGATAGTCACCTTAGAGGATGCTAGAACTTGTGTGTGCTCTTGCTTCTTGATTGTATCTAGTTTGATATGCCGAATAGGATCTTAGGCCATCTTTGATTTTATTGAGTCACTTAGCCAAAATTTTCCTTACCAATGACATTGAATCCCTTGTTAGCCCTTTTGAGCCTAAAACCTGTTTTATTTGCTAGCACATATGAACACTATTCTAATTCCTAAGCCTTTTTGTCCCAATTTGAGTGGAGAATAGGAAAGTGTGAATGTGAAGGGAGTGAATTGAGTTGAAAAAGGAAAAGGTTGGTTGTTGAGTGAATATGAGAAGAAGGAGTGATGAAGTTATGAGATGTGGGAAAAAGAGAAAAAAATTGAGAATGAGCAAAAGAAAAAAAAATGAGCTCATGTGTTTGTGCGAAAAAGAAAAAAAAGTGAAGTGATTGAAAAAAAAAATGAAAAGAGTGAGAAAGAAAAAAATTGAAGTATTGAGAGTATGGAATTGAAAGGGTATTGATTGAACATGTTTGAAGTATTCTGTTCCTTATCTCGAGGTACCGAAGTTTGATTTTCTATTCTCCATTCACTTAAGTCACTTACCTATATTGTTATCCCACCTGTCCAAAGAGCCTACATTACAACCTTGAGAAAAGTCCTTTTTGATTCGGCATTTATTTCTAGAGTATGGTCGGAGTTAAGAGTGCTTACAAGCATATGGCTGCCGATATGAGTGATTGATTGTTTGAATGAGTCCCTTTATTATTGATATACACTTGTGAGGGAATGAAACACATCGTTGAGTACACATTCATGCTTGATCTTGGTGTTTCTTGTTATTATTGCATGAGTACGATGAGGGAAGGTGAGTGAGTATACGGGTGATTGATATTTGAAGCTCGAGTTCATTAGCTTGCATGATTGATTCTTTGACTCATTCCTAACAATTTCACTTGACTTATTATTTCATTGCTTGAGGACAAGCAATATGGTAAGTTTGGGGGGGTTGATTAGGCGTGAAATTGTCATGATTCGTAGCTAGAAACGCCCTTGTTTTGGTCGATTTTATTGAGTTTTTAGAGCCAAGTGAGTACTATTTCTATACATTGATGAATTTGTCTCTTTGATACTCATAGGTGAATCAAGGATGAAAAACGGAGTTCGTAGGACTTTGAATCGACTCAAACGGATGCCCGGATGAGAAGATATCGAAGAAATACGATTGATATTAGTACGTGAGAAGAAAAGTGTTAGTTGCAAGGAAGGAAGGACCATTCGAGCTCCATCACTCGAGCACCTCGCTCGAGCAACGTAGGTCGAGCACTCCAAACTTACAGAACATTTTTGCCGCTCGAGGGGCACAGCTCGAGCGCATCATTCGACCACTAGAACCACTCGAGCAACATGGCTCGAGCGCCCCATTCGAGCTATTGATCCGTTCGACCAACATGGCTCGAGCGCCCCATTCGAGCTATTAATCCGTTCGACCAACACGGCTCGAGCGCCCCGCTCGGCCGGGACAGCTCGAGCGCCTCCGAGGCCTAATTTCCAAAGTTCATTTTTCGGCCCACGAGATCCCGTTTCGACCCGGTGCCTATATATACCTCTTCCAAACACGTTTTGAAAGCCCCCGAAATTTAGAAATAATTTTTAGACTTAGTTTTTGGAGAGGAAGGAGAGAAGCAAGTTCACGTTTACGTTTTGTTGAGGTTTTTCATACGAATTTTTAGTTTCTTTTCGTTTCTTAGTTTCTTTTCATTAGCTTAATTTCTTTAAACGCTTGAACTTCGTTTTAGTTAATTAAATTTCAGTTCTTAGTATTTATTTCTTTTAAAACCCTAGTTCATGTTTCTTATTTTCTTCGTTCAATTCATTATGTTTATGTTCGTTGTTTCTTCTATTGCTTTTATGTTTGTCAAAGCCATGTCCGGCTAAAACCCTTGTATGCTTAGGGTAGGATGAACTCGTAGAAGTAGGATGTGGGTACGTAATTAGGGTAATTTGTGACGTTAGTTTTAATTCTCTTGATTAATGAATTCTTATAATTAATCTTAACTTTTCCTTTGAATTTAGTACGAAAGTGTTAGAGAGAGGACGACCGCATCACTCAATAACAATTAGTAGTCTAAACGAGAAGGATTAGAAAAGGTTAATTCATTTACCGGTTTAGCGAAGGAGGACGACAGCATCACCTTAGTTAAATTAGGGTCTCATTAATTAAGCACAATTTATTAACTTGTTAGTAGATTAGTGAAGTTGAGTGTTAGGGTAAAGTATTAGGGTTTAGAATCTTGAGCTTTCACCTTGCATTCTTAGACTTAGGTTAATTCTTGTGTTTCACAGTTATTCTGATTATGTACCTGCTCCGTTAGTATACGTAGAGATTCCTATCTTAAGCATCATCATCTCTCATTAGAACACAACCCTTAGTTAATTTGATTTCTTCAGTATTTTAGTTTACTTTGTTTAATTTAGTCTTTTAATTAACCTTTCCAAAAATCCAAAAACAACACACTCATATTAACTACGACGCGTAGATCTTCAGGGATCTATTCGCATACACACCATCCCGTGGGTTCGATAATACTTGGTCATTATACGTACTTATACTACAGTGAACCCGTCCGCTTGCGGGTAAGCGACTAGTAGAGTTAGTGTAATTCGCTTCAAGTCATTTCACTTGTCTTTATTAAATATTTCGTGTGAGTAAATTGTTTAACTGTGTGCTAGCAATGTGGGTATGATTTGAATTTATGGAAGTGAGTGATATTTATGATAAGAAAATTCAAGAAACGAACGGGAGACTGACAAGAGATATTCATGGGGAACCCAATGAGATTGACAAGGAATCCTTGGAAAAACTGTAACAAGCAAAAAAAATATTAGACTGGCAAGAGGTCTTTGTAGGGAACCAGGAGCATTGACAAAAGATCCTTGAGAAAACCATGAAATATTAATTATTAATTATAAGTTAACATGAATAAAAGTTTGTATGTGTCAATATATGAATTGCACGATGGCTTGTGATTTTCGCATTTTATTTGTATGTTATATTTTGCCTTGACGAGAGGATCATACGGAGCTAGTGATTTTGCTCATACCATACAATTAATATTTTTCAAATTGAAGGAGTGTGGTCGAAGGACGGTGGATGCAGATGCATATTATTTTTAAAAAAAAATTATTTAATTGTTATTTTTATTAGACTTTGAGTCACATTCCTTAAAATAAATTTTTAATCTTCATTGTTTGGATTTTAATTCTTCATTTAAAATTTATTTATTGAATTTTGAGTACATGCTTATTAATTTTTCTGGCTTTCAGTTTTTTTTTTATTCATTTACACTGCCAAATTTTAAAATAAAATAAATTATTGAATTAAAATCATTGTTAAAAGTTTAAAAAAATGGGGACTTGACAATTTGTGTGTACATAAATATAAATAATGCCCCCAATATTATTATTTTTAATTTATCCTTTGTACCTTACATCACTACCAGTAAAGAAGTTGATTAAATCTTAATTAAGTTTCCAAGCACACATTCACCATTACTTGCAATATTTTTATAACGGAAACTTTATTTTTTAAGTAATACTTTTTGATAACCCAGTTTCTAAAATTGACACATTTACGATAGTCGATAGCACACGATTGCATTTTTCCCCGTGACCTCGTGACACGTGTGGAGCGAACTCCCTAAGATCCAAATTTTGATAATTAATTAGTAAAAGGTATTAAACTCTTAATCCGAGCTATTTTTTTTTTTATCAGGAAAAGGAAGATTTTATTAAAAAAAAAATATATATATATGTTTACAAAGTACATACACCCAGTAATCCAGTTTATTAAAATAAATATTTGAACCTGCTAGCTAATTTAATATTATATGTTAATTTCTCGATAAAAAATATTATATGAATTTATGTGCTTATCAAATGATTTTTTTTAAATAGGTATGCATACTATCACCATTATACATACACATTATTAATATTTAAAATATTAAGTATTTTTATAAAAATAATATTGTACATACATAACAAATGTTATTTAAAAAAAAAATTACGTTTAACTCGAGTTCAGAAGAAATGCTATTACCCCATCATCGCTATAGCTAATAGCTATTAATTTAATGAACTTTTTGACAATCTAAAAGAAAGTGCCACATTTTCTAGTAATAAGTAATTCGAAAGTAATAGTACCCGGACCCCTATCATTGTGCGGTAGGGAGTTCTCTATGTTATTAGTGGCAGAATCGAACTTGTATTTTGTAGTAATCTGTTTTAACGTATTTCTAAGTTAAGAGTTATTAAAATATGAAGGTGAAACAATATCCAATGAAATTGAATTTCAAAAAAACAAATGCATGTAGAGAACAAAATTGTACTCCCTCCGTCCCAGCATTATCTGCATTGTTGGGACGGCACACATATTAAGAAAAAATTATTTTTTGAGTAAAGTAGTGGCATATGGGTAAATATGTGTATATTATTGTGAGTGTGCACGCAAATCAATGTTTCCTTTTTTAGAGTGTGCAAATAATCTTGGGACGGACGAAAAAGGAAAGTGTGCAAATAATGGTGGGACGGAGGGAGTATATATTAGTTACATCGTAAAAAATGTATTAATTACCCTACTAAAAATAAGGTGAAATAATTGTCAATGAAATTGAATTATAAAAATGTTATATGCAATTCTTTAGCTTGCGCCACCAACTGTCATTCACCTCGGCTCCCTTGGCCCGTTGAGTTCGTTAGGAAACAAATTACTCACTAAACAAGAATTTAATGGTTATAATGATTACTCTTCATTCAACAATATAATAAATATAGGAGCACATCCTCATTTTTTTTATAACAAATATTATTCCCAACAAACTTTCTACAAGGGGAAAAATCTTACCACTAATAGGGTCTAATATTCTAATACAACTCTTGGGGATTTAAGCCTAAAATTTTTCACTAACAACCAACTCTATAATCTCCCTTTAATCACCTCAACCAATTTACCGTCCTCCATCATAATGCTTTCAAAAATGTGTTTATTCCTTGCTTTCCTCAACACCCATACCATACACTATCACACTACAATTGCAATCTCCTTTTCTTTTTTCTTTTGAAAAGGCCCGTAAACAATAAGAAGTGATCTAAAATCCGGTTGTGTAACCCTGTATAAATATGCAACCACGATAAGATTTTGCTTCAAACACGTGATGCCACCAAGCAATTGGTGAATAGATGATATGAAGTTTCTTCCTCAGAGCCACACATTGGACAGCTCGTGTCAGACCCTTGATAGAGAGCGTTTCTCCTGGCCAAGTTCGGTTTAATTGGAAGTCGATCTTGTAACAATCTCCACGACATGACAACTACTTTTAATGGCACAATTCTATTCCAAACTTGGTTCAACTCATACGAAAAAATTAGGTCGCTTCTAGTCTCCACATGCCTTTTGGTCAAAAAAATTGTACGCCGTACGCCGAACTTGTTGAATATTTTCCTCCCGATTCCAGTTTTCACAACCAGCAGTCCTTTTCAAATTCTTTCAACCTGCACCTGCTCAACACATTTAGAAAATCATAAAAAGAATTTTGTTCACGTTCAAAAATAACTTTCTTCCACCTCCAATTCCAACTACACACCCCCCTCCTCCCAATTTTCCATTGATTTAGTACTCCCTTCTCTAATTTGATTTAAATGAAAAAATCTCGATAATCGAGAACTACCCCCTACCCAAACATCGTGCTAAAAACTAGTTTCTCACTCATCCCCAATTTTCCTCTCCAAATTTCTAAACAACCATTCACCCCTCACTTCCTGACTCGATGTCTACCACATCCTTCCACCATTTAGGTATATATCATTCAATTAAGGTATATTTATTGAATTTATTAATCATTTCGATATGAGCAGTTGTAGTGTGCATTGGAGTGCATGATATGCACTTGTGTTTTGAAAAATTTATACTCCAAGCAGAAATTAGTAATGTTTTAAGAAAGTAATAAGTAAATACTCAAGAAGTAATCAGTAGTACTTCAACTGAAAAAAAAGAAAAAAAAAATATACACACTCAGAGTTCAATGTGTTAATGTCTATTTAAAAAAAATTAAAATTAAATTTAAAATTCAAATGCATGTTGTGAATTTGCGTGCATAATTCTAGTACTTCAATAAAAGTGTTAATTTGATTGTAAGATTTTTGTAAAGAATATGATGATTATTGTACAACGATTGCACCTATAACTAACTCAAATAAAAAATTTACCACTAATCATAACTAATATATTCGTGAGGTCCTACTTAGATCGTCGAACCTAGTAACTTTTTTTTAAGGCATTTGACCCAATGACTTTGGAGGTAAGCTAAATTAATTCTCAAATTTTGTAAGTACAATTTAATCAATTAACTAGTCTAAAATAAAATTATTTCACGACAAGCTGTGATCTCTCCAGGTGTCGTTGATTAGAAGAGAAGAGTTTTGGTCGTTGCCTATTGGTTGGGCTACCTTACAACACTTTTCATTTAAATAATTCACAAATTTGATATTAATTATTTTCCCAAACCCAACTCTAATTTATACCTACCTAAACAAGAGTAGAAGTTTGTTAAATATGAGAAACAAAGCTCAATTAAGTATGAAGAGACAGATGGTCGGCATTGTTTGTTTAACACGTGGATAACCACTAATCCATCATTGACTACATTGTGCAATTTTTTCAAATTTTTTAATTCCTATTCAATTACCTGGGATACTCTCATTGGTAGATATTAATATTAATATATTTTTTTTTTTGAAATCCTTTTAAAACTGCCTACAAAGCACCAACTAATTTGATAATATTATAGAATCGTTTCATTATATTATGAACACACTGTTCTTTTTAAAGTTTGAAACGGAATTAAAATAGAGGCTATTATTATTAAGGGTAGTCGAATCCTTTACACATGATCCATCTTAATGAAATTTTGACCGTATACATCATTGGAATAAAACTTTATCATGAAATGAGTAATGTAAAGAAGAAAACAAATAAGAACATATCCTCTTCCAAACTCGAAATATAATTCCTTTCATAATGGTTTGACTTCTAAAAAATTGCATAGTTTCTAGCCTTCAAATACTCCAATGCATACATTGTCAAACAACAATCGGTACCTTCTTGATTAATTATTCCCCATGGATGCTAATCAAACATTTAGAACCATCTTATTAAAAGTTCCTTTTGGTTTTATCTATTTGGGAGAACAAAAAAGTTCAATATTTATGCATAATTTTATAATTCATCTGTTTTTTTAAATATTTTGATAAATAAACACATCCAATCATTTAAAATCATCACAACATTAATCATGATTCAATCCAAACCCATCACTAAAATTCAGGTCGTCCAATAATGTGAAGGTTTCGATGTAAAAAAAAAAAAAAAAAAAGTTTGAGCTCAACATTGTAAATTATAAAACTTTAATTTCTTTATATTTTTTTATCAGAATATAATTACACAAACTTATAGATTAAAAGTTAAAAACTCAATTCTTCCACGGAGATAGATCTAAACTTATTTTCACGAGAATTAAGAAATGAAAGATGTTGTACAAAATGTTACAACATAATTCGACAACATCAGAATTTATCATTTCTTCTAACACCAACTCTTCTCAATAATCTAGAAGCTAATTTTGATCAGACAATTGCAGAGTGAGAAGTTAGGATGAATATCGGTGGTTACAAGTTTAGTGGGGAAACATTTTTTATCGTGAGAAACCATGATTATTCTCATTGTGGATATGCTGAATTCGTTGTATATATATAGAGAAAATATGGAACACAATAGAGCAAGCAAAACGAGATTATTATATCACGTACGTTTGAGTACTTAGTCTATAATGCGGTTGTCTTCATTTTTATGTTGGTTGAATATTGTAACATTCTTCTCAACATATATTTATATTTTCTATAGTCTATATTAATATCAAAAGTTTTGAATTCCATTTGCAATATGTTTTTAAATCTTCCGTTGTATGTATGTTGTCACATATGTTCCAACATAATTGAACATTAAATTTTGTTTTGCTTTCTATTTTTCCATATCTACTTATTTTCTACGATAATTACTAGCACCTAAATGTCGATTTGAGACCAGTGATGCAAAAATCCCTCTAGGCCCCCGCCTAGGCGCTAGGCGGTCACCAGCCGCCCGATTTATAGTGTAATCCGCCTAGGTAGACAAAATATTCATTATTTTATTTTTTCCGCCTTGAAACGACGTAGTTTGGAGAATTTCTATTAATTTGATAAATGTGAGTGATTGTCTAGTTGGACTATTTACATATGGAAGTTGATATTATATCGTTAACTTGTTACTACAAAAAAATTATTCATATCAAAATACTATCAAATGATTTTTTACTATATTACTGAGATATAAAGGGTAAAAAATTAAATAAAACAAAAAAAAATCCCAACGACTAGTCCCCGCTTAGGTGGCCTAGGCGCTCCAAATCCGCCCGAATAGCGATTTCCGACTTCTACAACCTTGTTTGAGACAAACAATAAATATATCAGGTTAAAGATGGAAAAAAAAATACAGATTATATATTGTAGTACTAGTAAGTGGTAACTACTATTAACATATTTTTGTAGGATATATGATATTAGGAAATAAATCTACCTCTCAGGGACAAGTGAACTAATAAGCATACCCAATTTCCCGAATAAGCCAACACCCATTTTTATCTTATAATAAGTTCACAAATACTTGTATAAAAATATTGTTCCTTCCCTCCGCTACCAGGGAACGGCTTTGGGGAGGGGTTCGCCCCCCTTGGTTTTTTTCTTTTTCTATTTGTTTTTTTAGAGACTACCTTCCCATTTTGGGCAAATATTGCATGGCCTAACATCCTCTAATAAGTTAGTAACCAAGACTAATAAAACATATATGTTTAAATTTAATCATTAAATTCATTATAGATAGATAAATTAAATGCGTTCAAATGTCTCATAGCTTCATTATTGCTAAAAACTTCCATTGATAAATTTAAGATCCGTGACACCAAATAAATGAAAAAGTCTCTGTGATAGTGATTCTATTGTATAATGAATATATCTCTCCCAAGGAATCTAAGTATGAACCTAAAACAAATTATAAGCACCAAAGGTTGTATAATTTAAACAATTTCATTTCGAGAAAAGCAGATTGATCTGCTCGACGTTCATACATACATTATCAAAGGAATCAAATGACTATGTACTAGATCTAAATCTGGAAGATCATATATATATGTATATTATCTTTATATAAGTACTCTCTACATTCGCATAACTGTATTTTAATAATTAATTGCTAGATATATGCCACTAAAATCTCCTACTTAAGAAAATTGGAAAAAAAAAATATAAAATAATAATAAAAGCCCATTGGCATATCTCATGGGCTCCGCCTTAAGTCCACCACCACGACGCTGACGTTATCGGTGCTGTGGCGTGCCAACGCCAGCTTTGTCAACAGAATTGACGCATCTGAGCAGGCCTTGTCGGAGCTCTCCCCCGCCGCCGTGACGTTGATGTCATTTCCCGGCGACCTCGGCGGAGACGGCGGTTTCCGCGACTGGAGGCACATGCGCGCCACCCCACACGCGGTTTCGTTGGACACAACGTCCCACAGTCCGTCGCTGGCTAGGATTAAGCACTCGTCCTCCGCCGTGCGCTCCGTGATTGTTACCTCCGGCTCCGATATCACATACGGCTTCAAATAATTATCACCTGAAAATGAAAGGAATGATTTAGTTTTTAGGTTTTCCGGCGAGATTATGAATTCTGAATTTGGTTAATTATTTGGTTTATGGATTTACCGATTGCGCGGGACATGGCCAGAACTCCGAGGACCCGTGGGCCATCCCAGAAGATAACACGGCCGCCGGCGTCTTGAATCCGGTTCAGTTCATCGGGGCGGTCCGGCTGTAACACAAACAAAAATAATTCAATTTCCGCACCTTGAATTGGGAATCTGTAATATTAAACTGGATTTAGATGGGAATGGCTTGTAATTGATAATTACCTTATGATCGACGGAAAGTGGAATAGCGACGCCGTTTCGGCAAAGCACGGCGCGAGAATCGCCGCAATTAGAGACGATGATCTTTTCGGGGGTAACTACGGAGACGACGGCGGTGGATCCGACGGCGTCGCACTGCGGCGTTTGGAGTTCGCAGCGGCAAGTGGAGATGGGAACGCCGGCTCCGCCACTGCAACAGTCGCCGACTTCCTTATCCATCTTAGAGAAGCTTCGAATCATCGTCTGTTCCCATGATGATGAGCCTCCGATTTGGAGCTCGCCTCTCACGATTTCGTGCATCCTATCCTTGCACCTAGTCGCGACCTGTAAATCGCCAAATCAAATCTGATTAGATCGCTAAACCTAAATTTATTATGAACTGAAGAAGATGCGATTTGAAGAATTAATTTGCTTACATGTGAGCATCCATGGCCGTCGTAAACACCGAAGAAATGACATCCGTCCGGAAAATTGTTATTCTGAGCGCAAAAGGAAGGGTGAATCGCTACCGCGTCTTCCATGTCTCTTCTCCTCCCACAAACAGAGGTCATGCCAAATTTCGGTTGATCAGGAGCCGACACAGCTTCAATTCCCAAGTCTGCCGGCGCCGTCGTCAACACCTCGGATTCCGGCAAAATCTCACCGGAAAGCCGGTTATCCTTCTCAATTACACAGTTCTGAACTGCGTTCACGCACTCTCGGGGAGGTAAAACCGGAACCACAGCATCCAGTTTCTGCTTCTTCCTCTTCCCTCCGCCGCTCATCGGCGGTGGCGCCACCGCGGAATCGGTGGGGATGAAATTGAACTGATGGATTCCCATCCTTCTCCTCCTCGCAGATTTCGAACTCGGCTCAACCGGCGTGGAAGCCTCCGTCTCGCCAATTTTAACGCCGCAGCACATACCCGCCATGGATCGAATCACTCAAAGGTTCTGAAACTCGCTACTCTTCAAATTCAAGAGCCGAAGAACACAATTAAAGCTCGACTATCACAAAAAGAGAATTACAAATAAATGAGAGAGAAAACACGAAAATGTGAAGAAAAAATCCAGAGTGGAGAGGAGAAAAAAAGGAGGAGGAGAGGACATTATACTAGTTGGTTGATTGGGGCGGGCAGCTACCCGTCACCGTCCCGGGCAGGAAAGGGAAATGTACCCGACATGCACAGTTGGTGTGACGTAGAAACGCTGAACGCGAGAGGGGGGATCGGGGCCGTTGATTTTGATCGTAGAAAAACACGTGTTGGGGGAGATAATGAGAATTATACGTGGATGAATGAGAATTGAACACGGTTGGTGAAATGGGGCCTTCCTTTACTGACACGCATGTGGTGCTATCTGGGTCGGACCAGGCCCGTGGTTTGTTACTTTTCTTGATTTTTATTTATTTATTTCATGGGAGTTTTTTTTTTTTTTCTTTTGTCAAATGCTGGCTGGCTTTCTACGAGGATTATCACCACGTGGCAGGATCGTGGAGTACGAGATCTCGTGTTTATATGCTCCCAACCTTCTCTGCAGCGCGTGTAAATTCTTGGTAGAGCTGGTGGAAATGATACTAATTAGGAGGTACAACTTGTTTTGAAGTTTACAAAATGCTACAATTACAAATTACAAAAGATAGGTACTTATGTTTAGTTTTTTTTTTTTTTTTTCATCTATTCAGTTAATTTGTATCCATTCATAATGTGAAGTGTCATATGTGAAGTATGAAGTCTACTGAGCTTAATTCAATAAGGAGCTATGTTGATGAAGTGTTAGCCGTGGGAGTTAGTCTATTTGGGGTATCAGAAGAGTTATATCAGATGAGGTTGATCAGATGAGGTCTAACAGTGGAGTCCCATCAGAGGATGTCTAGACCGGAAGTCATCTGATGGTAAGAGTCAGCTGAAGTCAAGTCATCTGATATAAAGTACAAAGACGCGAAACACCAAGTTGAAGCTAACTGAAGGCGGTTCTAACTGAATCAACTGAAGCAGTTATTGGAGTTTGTTAGCCAGCTGGATAACTACTTTACTTATGAGTTCGTTACAACTGAATCGAGTCTAGATTCTTCTCAATCTCTGTAAATATAAATAAGTGCTTCCAACTGAGAGAAGTAACTTAGAACTTTAGATCTTCATCTGTGAGCGCAAACACGAGAGATTGTGAGCGATTGTAACTTGTAACTTCTGTTTTCTTTCTTAGTGGAATACTCTATCCTCTCGGATCCCGTGGACGTAGGAGTTCTTCTCCGAACCACGTAAATCTGGTGTTCTTGTGTGATTTTCAATTTCGTTCTTACTGCATTTGATTCTGATTCCCGGAAACAAGTTTTCTTGTGAATCCGAAACCGTGATTAACAAGTGGCGCCGTCTGTGGAAAGCAATCATGGCTGCAACTAAGTTCGACATTGAGAAGTTCACGGGGAAGAACGATTTCAGCTTATGGAAGATCAAGATGAAGGCACTCCTGGTACACAATGGGTTGTACGAAGCCTTGTTGCCACCGGCTCAGGTGGCTTCTGGATCTAATCCGGCGAAGGTGGAGGAGAACAAGAGGAAGGCGCATAGTGCCCTTATCTTGTGTCTTGGGGACAAGCCATTGAGGGAAGTATCGAAGGAGGAAACCGCCCTTGGGATCTGGAATAAGTTGGAGCAGTTATACCAGACCAAGTCTGTTACGAACAAGTTATACATGAAACAGAAGCTTCAAGTCTTCAAGATGAATGAAGATAAGAATCTTGGTGATCAGTTGGACGAGTTCAACAGATTGGTGGATGATCTGGAGAGTTTGGATGTTACAATTGATGATGAAGATAAGTCATTGATGTTGTTAAATGCCCTACCTAAGTCTCTGGAAAATTTCAAAGATGCCTTGTTGTTTGGTAGGCAAGATCAGGTGATGTTTGATGATGTTCAAACTGCCCTGAAAACCAAGTTTCTACAGATCCAAGCTGATGGGAAGAAGCCTGCTGAAGGATTGAATGTTCAATCCAAGAAGAAGAAGGGGTTTCAGTCCAAGAAAAAGGATGGTGGAAAAGGGAATAAGGGTGGGAAGAAATCTGATTTTGTTGAGAAGAGGAAGTGTTTCACTTGCCATAAGGAAGGTCATCTGAGAAAGAATTGCCCTGAAAGAAAGAAGAAAGACAACCAAGGTGATCAAGATGGAGATGCAGCTGTTGTGGAGGTTGAAGGATATGATAGTGCAGAGGTCTTGATGGTTAGTCATGAGAGGCTAAGTCAAGAGTGGGTCCTGGACTCTGGGTGTACTTTTCATATGTGTCCACATGAAGACTGGTTCCTGGATCTTGAGAAGATTGATGGAGGTCTTGTTCTTTTGGGTAATGATGAGAGCTGTAGAGTGCAAGGATCTGGTTCTATCAAGATCAAGATGTTTGATGGGGTTGATAGGATCTTATCTGATGTCAGGTTTGTTCCTGAGTTAAAGAGAAATCTTGTTTCTCTTGGTACCTTGAATTCAAAGGGGTTTGAATTCAAGACAGACAAGGGAAGTCTGTCAATAACCAAATCTGGAAGGATTGTCATGAAGGGGGCTATCAAGAATGGTTTGTATACTTTGATTGGAAGAACTGTTACAGGGTCAGCTGATGTTACCATGGGGTCTTCTGAGGTTAACTTGTGGCACAAGAGATTGGCACATGTTGGTGAGAAGGGCCTGGTGGAGTTATCCAAGAAGGGAGCAATCCCTGGGAAGAGGATATGTAAGCTGGAATTCTGTGAGAGGTGTGTTCTTGGGAAATCAAAGAAGCAAGCATACCAGAAGGGGAAGCATACCACCAAGGAGGTTATGGATTATATACACTCTGATGTATGGGGCCCAGCAAGGGTATCCACTCATGGTGGAGGCAGGTATTTCCTTACCCTTATTGATGATTATTCCAGAAAAGTTTGGGTTTACATTCTTAAACAGAAGAGTGATGCCTTCTCTAAGTTCAAAGAATGGTTGATTGAACTTGAGAATAAGAGAGGCAGGACTATCAAGCACTTAAGGACTGATAATGGGCTTGAATTCCTATCAGAGGAGTTTCAACAATTCTGTAGGGAGAAGGGTATTACTAGGCATAAAACTGTTCCTTCAAACCCCCAGCAGAATGGTCTAGCAGAGAGGATGAATAGAACTATTCTGGAAAGGGTTAGGTGTATGTTATCTGATGCTCATTTACCTAAGAGTTTTTGGGGGGAAGCTGTTAACACAGCTGTTTATCTCATTAATAAAGTGCCATCATCTGCTATTGAGTTTAAAACCCCAGATGAGGTCTGGTATGGGAAGATATCAGATTACTCAAAGTTAAAAGTTTTTGGGTGCCTAGCTTATGTTCATGTGAGGTAAGACAAACTTGAACCTAGAGCTTTAAAATGTGTTTTCATTGGGTATCCAAAGGGTGTTAAGGGGTATAAGTTGTGGTGTCTGGAGCCTGGGAACCAGAAGTGTATTACCAGCAGAGATGTTGTGTTTAATGAAGTACAGATGGGATACAAGTCTGGTGGAGGTGATAGGGAGCCATCAGCTGAGGAGATGGATGGGGTTATTTCTGAGCCAATTACTCAAGTTGAGGTGGAGCCTGATCATGATAATCATGAGAGTGCATCTGGTTCTGAACCAGAGCAGGAAACAGGAGAGAATGGGTCATCAGATGAGGATAGTGCACCTACAGAGGAGGAAGAAGTGCCAGAAGCAGACTTGAGAAATTATAGTTTGACAAGAGACAGATCCAGAAGACAAATACATCCTCCAGTAAGGTTTGGTCGTGTGGATCTGGTCTCCTATGCACTTGTTACAGCAGAAGCCATAGAGTACCAGGAACCTAAAAGCTACAGGGAAGCCCTTGAGTGTGATGATAGGGAGTCATGGGTGACAGCCATGACAGAAGAGATAGAGTCTCTTAAGAAGAATCAAACTTGGATTTTTGTTGACAAGCCACCTAGACAGAAGCTAATCAGTTGTAAATGGTTGTTTAAAAGAAAGCTTGAATCTGGTGTGAAAGATCAGGTGAGGTTTAAGGCCAGGTTAGTTGCCAGAGGATTTACTCAGAGGGAAGGAATTGATTACAATGAGGTTTTCTCACCTGTTGTTAAGCATTGTTCAATCAGGCTACTTCTCAGTAGAGTTGTCCAAGAGGATCTGGAGCTACAACAACTTGATGTAAAGACAGCTTTTCTGCATGGTGATCTTATTGAGGATCTGTACATGCACCAGCCAGAAGGGTTTGTTGAACCAGGGAGTGAAGGGAAAGTGTGCCTGCTCAAGAAATCATTGTATGGCCTCAAGCAAAGTCCAAGGCAGTGGCACAAGAAGTTCAATGAAGTTATGCTATCCATTGGTTTTGTAAGGAGCAAGTATGACACTTGTGTATACCTGGAAAGGCAAGGTAGTGATGTGATAGCCTATCTTCTGATCTATGTAGATGACATGCTTATTGCCAGTAAAAGCCTTCTGAAGATTCAGAGTATCAAAAGGAAGCTAAGTGCTAGATTTGATATGAAGGACTTGGGAAATGCTAAGAGGATTCTTGGAATGGATATTCTTAGGGACAGAAAAGCTGGAAGACTATTCTTATCCCAGAAGAGTTACATTGAGAAGGTCCTGAAGAGGTTTAACATGCATGAGAGTAGAGCTGTGACAACTCCTCTGGGACAACAGTTCAAATTATCTAAGGAAATGGAACCAAAGTCTGAAGAAGAGAAGAAGACTATGATGAAAGTACCTTATGCAAGTGGGGTTGGAAGCCTGATGTATGCTCTGGTCTGCAGCAGACCAGATTTAGCTTATTCATTGAGTATGGTGAGCAGATACATGGCTAATCCTGGAAGATTACATTGGGAAGCTTTGAAATGGATCTTCAGATACCTTAAAGGGTCATCTGATCTGGGATTGATGTTTGAGAGGATGACTGACCAGAAGAGTCCACTGGAAGGTTTTGTAGATTCTGATTTTGCTGCTAATCTGGATACCAGAAGATCTTTAACAGGGTATATCTTTACACTTTACAATACTGCTGTGAGCTGGAGATCTGTTCTGCAGAGTGGAGTTGCTTTATCTACTACAGAAGCAGAGTTTGTTGCAGTGTCAGAGGCTGTTAAGGAGGCTTTGTGGTTGAAAGGCATAATCAAGGATTTTGGCATAAACCAAAGGGCTGTGGTTGTTCATTGTGATAATCAGAGTGCAGTACATCTGGTTAAACATCAAGTGTTCCATGAGAGATCAAAGCACATTGATGTAAGGTTGCATTTTGTGAGGGAAATCATTGATAAATGAGTGGTTCTCATCCAGGAGATATCTACAGATGACAATGCTGCAGATATGTGTACAAAGTCTTTACCAGGTACTAAATTCAAGTTTTGTGTTGAATTGGTAAAGATGAGTGTATGGGATGTTCCTTAGGCCCAAGCTGGAGCATGGAGGAGAGGAGGAGAGGATTGATACTTCTCATCTGAGGTGGAGAATTGTGAAGTGTCATATGTGAAGTATGAAGTCTACTGAGCTTAATTCAATAAGGAGTTATGTTGATGAAGTGTTAGCCGTAGGAGTTAGTCTATTTGGGGTATCAGAAGAGTTATATCAGATGAGGTTGATCAGATGAGGTATAACAGTGGAGTCCCATCAGAGGATGTCTAGACCAGAAGTCATCTGATGGTAAGAGTCAGCTGAAGTCAAGTCATCTGATATAAAGTACAAAGACGCGAAACACCAAGTTGAAGCTAACTGAAGGCGGTTCTAACTGAATCAACTGAAGCAGTTATTGGAGTTTGTTAGCCAGCTGGATAACTACTTTACTTATGAGTTCGTTACAACTGAATCGAGTCTAGATTCTTCTCAATCTCTGTAAATATAAATAAGTGCTTCCAACTGAGAGAAGTAACTTAGAACTTTAGATCTTCATCTGTGAGCGCAAACACGAGAGATTGTGAGCGATTGTAACTTGTAACTTCCGTTTTCTTTCTTAGTGGAATACTCTATCCTCTCGGATCCCGTGGACGTAGGAGTTCTTCTCCGAACCACGTAAATCTGGTGTTCTTGTGTGATTTTCAATTTCGTTCTTACTGCATTTGATTCTGATTCCCGGAAACAAGTTTTCTTGTGAATCCGAAACCGTGATTAACACATAAAAAAACGATTTATTATTATATTATTCTTTGTATTTTTCTTTAGAAAAATGTAGAGACTTATTCCTCAAGAATATATCAATTTATTTATATTTTATGTATTATAACAACTAATATATAGTTATATATATTAAATTTAGAAAGTAAATGTACTACCTCCGTTCCCTATTAATTTTCATATGTGGGATGCCACTTTTTTAAAGAAAAACTATTTTATTGACTTTTTGGACCACTGTATGAATAATATTTTGAAAATACAGTGAATAGTGTGAAAATATTTTATTTCCATTTTTGGGGTGTGAAAATTATTGTGCATAGAACGTTCCAAAAAGAAAAATATGAAAATTATTATGGGACAGAGAGATTATACAACTTACATTTTCTCACGCCTAAATTTAAATATATTTAATAATTTAATATAATTAAGTAACAAAATATTAATTCAAATTTCATTAGTCCAATACATAAGTTATAATAGTGAATTCATACTAAAACAATTGTAACATTGTCAATTTGAATTATATTACATAACTAAATTCAATTAAAACAATATTTTTAATAATTAATAAATCGAATTCGCACAACAACTTTGAAAATCCGTTAATGAGATACATCAAGTGACGGTCAGATTCGCCATGTGGAGAATCGAATACATAAACAAGTGATGACCAACTTCGACATGCGGTGAATTGGATACACAAATTCAATAAGTGCACACCTTTAGCGGAAGCGAATCCTATACTATTGTACATGGTATTTTTAGGAATAATCCATGTAATATAGATTATCAACTATGGTATAATATCATTTTAAGTTGAAGGGAAAAATTGATTATCAAATTTTTTATTTACTTCTATAAAATTTTCAAACTAGGCAAGGTTTCAAATGCATCAGGTGCACGGTGCACTCGCTTCTACCCTAACCACTCTTCCTTTTCTCTCTCAAGAATTTTTTTTTCTTGATACACACCCTCATCATATTGATTTCAAGGTCGGTCCTCGATCTCCGTTAGCAATTTGGTGTGAAACACCTAATTTTCCATCGACGATTGAGAAGATTTCTCAAGCTCTACAATTTCATTTTCAGAATGTGTTTTCAAAGGTCTACGGGTTCGGGATTTTTTTTCGTGCATCTCGTTCAAGATCTTTAGCCAAGAATTCATTATTTGCAATTGAATCTTCCTTCTCATCGCCTCATTTTTCATAGCAGTGATGTTGTTAACTGAAAAGTTACATTGGATAAAATTGAAATGTTACACAAGCTTTAACTAAAAAGTTACACTAGCCTTAAGTGAAAAGTTACACTAGATATAACTGAAAAGTTACTGTGGATATAACAAAAACGTCAAACAAATTTTAACTGAAAAGTTACACTAGTTTTAATTGAAAAGTTGCACAAGATATAACTGAAACATTATATAACCTTTTATTGAAAAAGTTATATTAGTTTTAATTGATATGTTACACTAGATATACCTGAAATGTTACACTACTTTTAACTAAAACGTTACACTAGATATAATTGAAACGTTACACAAGCTTTAACTGAAAAGTTACACTAGCTTTAACTGAAAAGGTACATTAAATATAATTGAAAAATTGCACAAATTTTAACTAAAAAGTTACACTAGTTTAACTAAAAAGTTGCATTAGATATAATTGAAAAGTTACACAAACTTTAACTGAAAAGTTACACTATTTTGTGACTATATTTGCAAAAAAATGAACACAAGCTTTTGTTAATTCAAAAAAATACTTAAAATGTTGATACTGGAGTTCAAACACAAGACCTAATCTAACATGTGATCCAAACATCAAATACATGCCGCTGCGCCACAACATTATACTTAGTACATGACCAAAATTCTGCTATACACTGACATTATGCAGTCGCGACCCGTATTAAAAAAACAAAAATCATTCTTGTGTCCAATTACACCGTGCACCTGGTGCACAAGAGACTCACTCTTACAACAATGTTACATATTATTAAATAATTGTCTGTATTATTTACTACTTCTACAGAGTAATTTTTTTAAAGAAAATACTTGTTTATTAATATATGATAGATCAACATGCCGACCTTTGTTAAACGTGATGGATAATTGTAAAAAGTAAATAATATTTTATTAATAAAATATTTATTTATTATTATATGAAGTATTTTTTTACCTTTTATTAAAATAATAACTTCTTGTGGGACGATCTGAAAAGAAAACGAGAATAGATAAAACTACCAAGCAGGGACATATCCATAATTTCATTTCAAGAGAAGCGAAATGTAAAGAGGAATGCATAAGTAATCACCATATGTTTTGTGTAATGGAGAAAAATAATATTTTTTAATATAATTTTTTTTTAAAGTAAAAAGTTATAATTACCTTCTAAGTAATACCCATTAATTGAAAATTAATTTTAATTTGTTACATTTTTTTTTTAAATTGTACGAAAAATTTCATATGAGGACCTAATTTATAGACTTTTTTTTAATACCAAAAGAACTACATTAATTAGATGTCATATCCAACATTACAACATTTCAAAGCTCTAGAGAGAAATTCTCAAAAAATACAAATTGAGGATTGAAAGAAATAAGCCAAATTGGCTAAACAACGAGCAGCCCTATTGGTCGTTCGGCAAATCCATCGGCACGAAACTGATTCAAATGCCGTCACTATCGCTCTAATATCCTCGAGCACATCTCCAATGTATGTTCTCAAGTAATGACTTGCGAATTTGCTTCCAGTACCACTCGAGTACTACCCCTATCACGAGCACAAATTGCTCCCCTCCAAAGTGCTAAAGCCTTCAAAACTTAACATCCGTCTGCATGAAATCTCTCCATGAAACCCCATAGCACCACTCCCTCGTAATCCCTAGCCACACCACCCTCGCCCTCTATCCCACTGGTAAAAGTGAAGCATCAATGTTAATCTTCACAACACCCACCACATGTTTCTTTCATCTCCTATCCCCACTCAAGATACCCCTCGGTACTTGCACAATCGTATTAGCCTTGTGATTTTTCTCCAGCAGAGCCAGTGCCTATATATGTGCAAAAACGACGTCCAACTCCTTTCTCTCGAACACCAACCTATTCATTGCATACCAAGTAATCCACAATAAAGTGCAAATTTTACTATGCAGATCTGTGTGAATCTCCCTTCTCATATATAAATCCACTCCTTAAATCCCAAGTCCCCAATCGATTCCCTTCACATCACATCCCAAGAAAAGGAGACCCATAGTTGACTCACCCAAGGGCAGTCCCAAAAACAATGCTCAATAGTCTCAACCTCCTCAGGACAACGACAACACCACGGTTCAACATCCACATGCCTACCAACCAGGTTTGATGCCACATGTGTCACCTCCTTGAGACATCTCCAAATGAAAATTATAATTTTGGAGCAACCTCAAGGTTCCAACACCATCTCCACAACGCCACGCCATTCTTATCTCCCACCCCCACACCAGTACCCTGATCTCACCGTATATTTGTCTCAATTTAAGGTCTTTTTATTTCTTTTTTAATTTTTTAGTTTTATAAAGAATTACTTTTCATATTATAATTTGCTTATCTATGTTTTAGAATATATTTTATATATGTTTTATAATTCTTATATTGTTAAGAACCACAATATTTATTATAAATTCTCAAGTTCCTTGCTTAATTTTTTTAAAATCAAAATCTTGTTTTTAATATATCTGATACGTGTATAAAATAAAAGGTATAAATTTTTATAATTTGATAAATTATATGTTAAAAATTGATTAAAAATGAAAAAAATATTACACATTGAGTCTCTTATAAAAAAATTGAAATAAAGATAAATGGACCAAATCTTGAATTGATACAAGAATGATAAAATTTGATCTTAAGTCGAGAAAAAAAAATAAAAAGCCTAATTGCACCATACCCACTAAACTATAAACAGTTTTGCATTTAAACCACCAAACTATATTTTTTGCGTTAGACTATTAAATTTTTTTTCCCGCTAATGTTTCTCGAATTTTAGCATATGAGGGCTATTATTGTAAAAAAAAAAAACAATTAGCGGCAAATAGCACAAGAAATTGGACACACAAGACCAAGAACGACATTAAGGAGCAGAGGCACGACGCCGTGTACGGTGGCACAAAGACGGGAAGTGGTAAAAAAATTATTTTAATTTAGTAAGTTCATGAATCATATATTAAAGTAAATATTTTGAGTGTAGGTATAGAGTGAAATTGATTCATAAATGAATCATTGAAGGATATTGATTGTTATCACTAAAGAGTATTAGGTGTTTTCAATAAAGAATATTAGTTGTTTTCACTGAACAACTAAGAGGGGTGTATTCAATTGAGATTCTATTGAATTTTTTTGGACTTTAAAAAGTCTGTGGATTTAGAAAATCTATAGACTCCATGCAGAGTTTGACTGACTTTTTTTTATTGATTTACTTGGATTTTCATAGACTTTACAGGATTGTGGAATACACTTTTTTTTATTGATTTACATGAATTTCCATAGACTCCGGTGCTAGAACCATTGATGCATATGTATATGAAACACACTTGTATATAAAAAAAGTTATCCAAATTGTTTTGAAAAAAAAACACAAAAATACGGTAGTTAAAAAAAACATTATTATTCCCATCTTCATTTCCATCACCTTTATACCTCGCCCTCATTAGAAATCTCTGGTTGTTAGAAGAGATTTTGGAGAGTAAAATTTATTTATAATTTTTGAAAAGTAGACTTGGCAGCGGGGCGGGGAATTTTTTTGCCCCATAGACAGGGACCGGGATAGTATTCCCAGCCCCGGGGGATCCCCCTCTCGTTCTCCGCGGGGAGCCGCATTATTTTTTATATAATTAATATATATATATATATATATATATATATATATATATATATATATATATATATAATTTAAATTTAAAAGTAAATTACAAATAAATATTTCATAATTTCCTACTCAATTAACTATTTATTAAAAATTACATCTATATTTTATTTAATATTATGTTATTAGTTTCAAATTATATAATTTTCACTTTAGTATATATGTTAATTAAAAATATTTGAATGAGAGGTTCTTCAAATTGATTAAATTAATTTTTTTAACACCAACTTAAAGTAATTGTAGTTTATGATTAAATTTTTTAATTTACATATTATTTTATATTTTAAAAATAAGATAAAAAAATAATTAGGCGGGGAACGGGGAATCCCGCGAGATAGGGATGGGGATAAAATTTTCCCCATTTATTTCGCGGGGCCGCCCCGTTGATATCCCAATGGAAGAAAATCAAAGAAAGTCTATAGACTGTTGAATACCTAAAGATTTTTTAAGACTTTTTAAAATCTGTAGAAATCTCTGGTTATTAGAAGAGATTTTGGAGAGTGAAATCTATTTATATTTTGGGAGAATCAAAGAAAATCCATGGAGTATTAAAATCCATAGTCTGTTTAAAACCTATATATTTTTTTAGACTTTTTAAAATCCGTATTGAATACCTCAGAATTTTTAAAGACTTTTGAAAATCCATATTGAATACGTCCAGGCTTTAAAAATCTAAAAAAAAAAATCATATAGACTCTATAACCAATACAGACTCTTCAGTGACGAAGTGGTATAACTCAGATGTTTAGAGCTCCACTACCTATGACCAAAAGGTCATGGGTTCGAGTCACACCTATACCGATAAAAAAAACTAAGACTCTTCAGTGGAAACAATTAATACTGTTTAGAGAAATCAACTAATATCCTTCGATGATTCATGTATGAACCATTTTCACTCTATACTTTTTCATATTTTGAATACAATTACTTTGATAAGTTTTTGCCAAAATATGATTAGCCTGTATATTATTAATGTAATACTAGTATTTTATATGACACAACTTTTTTGTAGAGAGATAAAAACTAACATTGACCTGGTAATACAGTTTTATAGATCTTTTTATTTTTTTTTAACGACAGTTTTATAGAGCTTTGAAATAAGAGTATGTATAGAGTGAAATTGGTTTATATATGAATCATTGAAGGGTATTAGTTGTTTTCACTGAAGAGTATTAGTTATTTTTACTGAAGAGTATTACTGGTTTACACTGAAGAGTCTTAGTTCATTTTCACCGAACAACTAAGACTCTTTAGTGTAAATCAGTAATACTTTTTAGTAAATATAACTAATACTCTTCAATGAAAACAACTAATATCCTTCAATGATTCATGTATAAACCAGTTTCACTCTATACTTTGTCTTGAAATAAACGAGTTTGTGTAAAGTGTAAACTGAGTGACTACTAATATTATATTCAAATATTTTATTTAACGAACGAATCGCTAATGGGTTACAAAGTATAACATACAGAAATGAGTATGTATAGAGTGAAATTGGTTTATATATGAATCATTGAAGGGTATTAGTTGTTTTCACTGTAGAGTACTAGTTATTTTTACTGAAGAGTATTACTGGTTTACACTGAAGAGTCTTAGTTCATTTTCACTGAATAACTAAGACTCTTTAGTATAAATCAATAATACTCTTCAGTAAATACAACTAATATTCTTCGATGAAAACAATTAATACCCTCCAGTGATTCATGTATAAACCAGTTTCACTCTATACATTGTCTACAAAAATTGATTTTGATTATGTTATTTGAATCAATTTTTTTTATAAGCTTTGTTTGAACATAAAATAATTTTAGTATTTGTCGATAAATTTTAGTATAAAATTAAAAATATTTAAATAATTTAATAATTGTGAGATATTGACGTATATACTATCTCATATTTTAATAGGAAAATTAACGAAGATTAAATAAATAACAAATTTAATTTGAGTATGTACAGAATGAAATTGGTTCATACATGAATCATTGAAGGGTATTAGTCGTTATTACTAAAAAAAATATTAGATATTTTCACTGAAAAATATTAGTTGTCTTCGTGGAAGAGTCTTAGTTTATTTTTAGTAAACAACTAAGACTCTTCAGTGAAGATAACTAATACTCTTTAGTTGTCTTATGTATAAATCATTTTCACTATATAATTTTTCATTTAACTTATATTCTTATCACAATTCAATTTATATTAAAATTTATTAATATTTAAATTGTACATTAGCCGAGAGAATTATCAGTGCTCAACAAAAAATTGCAAATTTGGCGTAGTTCATATGACAAGTTAGAAACATCTAAAATTCACAACACTTTCATGTGAGATAGTATTATACTCGTATTAGAAGTATTGTGAGGAAAATTTAAGTTTAAAATATTATATAGGATTAATGGTAAATAAAATTATAATTTTTTTAATTGCAATCTAATATAAATTTGGAATTATTGCAAATAAAACTTCAATTGAAAATTTATTAGCAGTTATAATCAAAAGACATATTTCAATCTATCCAAATATAGTAGTAATTAATTATTCATTGTCATCCAAATTCATTGTTAGATAGGAGAAATATAATTTTCAAACTCTTAAAAATTTGTTTGTTGGTTCAAATTGCGTGATTTGTTTACAAATATTTAAAAGTCTATATTGGATTGTAATTTACATATTTTATTTGCAATAAAGACTATTATATATATAATTTTTTGTTAATTCAAGAATTTTAAACTAATAAATATATGTTGATTAGTCTCCGTGGGACAATCTTAACCACGAACAACCTTAAAATTTATATAAATTACTGGTACTAATTAGGGAGATTAGATAGCATTTTATATAATAAAATAGTGGGGGAGGGCGAGTGGGGTGAAAATGTGAGGCAGGGAAAATGCAATAACGCAAGGAGTGGAGATGGAGCCACGTATGGGACCACATGTCAACGTCGATTGGCGGTCTTAGAATATCTCGTCTATGTTACTCCCAACACTCGACACGCGTCCTCCTCTGACGTGGATCCTAAGCTGCTTTGTCTGCCCCTAATACACAACCCCCAACCCGCCAATATATACACATTACCAAATTACGATTTCTGCTAGCATTTAATAATCTCATGTTTTCAAAGTTCTTTTAAAAATGTAATAACTAATAAGTCGCATCCACCTTAATGCTATAATTCATACTTCTACATCTCTGGTTTCTTTCAAAGTTATATTTTTATTTTATTTTAACGAATAATTTTTTTATTAGTATTTTAAATGATAAAATTATTTTATGATAGAGAAGATATATATATATATATCTATTATACTTTTTTTTTTAAATCACTTTATCATTTCATATTAATAAACAATCTGGTCGCTAAAATACGAAAAAAATATACAATGTGAAAGTAATCACGGAACTTATGAAATACATACATAACAAAATTAAACAGTATGGACATATACATAGAATAATATTACTGAATGAATGTTATGATATCACTAAATGAATATAATGGTATCAATTTTATACGGTAAACAAGTTTTAGTGGTGACTAACTCATTTAATAAATTTGTTTTGATAAATTGCATAAACTCCCCATTTTTTTTATAAACTTATGCACAAATTCCTATTATGTTTCATCAAATGTATAAAATTCTCTTCGGGAAAGAATTTGAAATCCCCATTTTCAACATCTCAAAATCTATTTTACCCACTTCATGTATAAACAATATTTTCTACCCATTTTGGCATGAAAATACTATATTATCCTTGTTCAAAAAATTTATTTTACCCACATGGCCCACCAAAATCAAACATTAAATACAACCCCCAAAATATATTTATTTAATTATTTATTAATGGTCATCATATTATTAATTATATTTAATTATGATTAATAATAAGTAGTAAATTAGTTTTGCATTAAATAAATAAATAGTTTTTAGATTTTAATACACAAATAAGTAATTATATTTTTTTTAGATAAAATTGTTTATTGGATGATTATCATAATTTTACTAATTATTTAAAATTAACAAGTTTTTTTTTATCAATTTGTAACATTAATTCAATTATATATTTTTAAATATATGTTGGAAGTTAATATTAATTAATCATGTATACTATACACTAAAAAAAGAGGGTGGGGTGGGGGTGGCATGAGTTAGTAGGTGGGTTGGGAAGGTGGGAACTATTTTATACACTTTCAAATTTTTTTACCCACTTATTAGGAGTATTTATGTCTTGAAATTGAAAATGGGTATAATAAATTGTTTTAAAGTGAAATGGGTAAAATAAATTTTGTGAAGTTGAAAATGGGTATTTTAAATGATTTTCACATTCTCTAATATGTGATAGAAGTGCTGGGAAAATAGGGGTGCCCGGAATTTATTCGGGATGAAATTTAAATACGAATTTAAATACAATTATTACTAGCATGAATTAATCCTAATTAATTCAAATAATAATTCCAACAACGAATTTTCATCATGCATGTTGAATTAATTTCACATATTAACTATGGCGGAATAAACAAGTAAATATGTGATTAACGTACCTCTTGTAGAATTGGCCTTTGAATAAACGGGACAATTACGATCTCGCTCTATCGACCCAAAAACCTTCTCAAGTATTTCCCTTTCACCTCACTTGATCACCGGTGGGAGATGCTTTCAAGTAATTTAATAAACTAAGGAAAAAGAAAAATATCTATGCTCTTGATTTTTCCAACACATGGAATTATGTACTTAGGGATGAAATAATCATCCCCTATTTATAACATGTAGGGGCCGAAAATTATGTGGTATATGGGCTTGGAAAAAATCTTTTCTTAGACTCTAAGAAATCTTGAATATATCTCATATATTCTTTTCTCCAAAATAAAATATTCCACAAAAATCTCATCCTTCATATTAAGGGGTTAATTTTCGAAAAACACAATAAGAAATCCAAAGATTTGGATCTTCTTGAATATATGAGATATTCTTGTATTCCTAGAATACATATCTTCCATAATATCTTTCCAAGAAAATCAACAAAATCTTATTTCTTCTTGATTCTCTTATTTTCGAAAATCACTTGAAAAATCAGCATTAATATGTTCTTTATTTTAATCACCTTATCATTATTGAGCTACTTAATGGGCTACTTGAGGGGCCTTTAAGGAGAATTAAGATTGGACCTCCTAGTGGACTTCTGAATTTCAATATGGAGCCCCAATATAATTCAGCCCATTAATATTAATTATTACCACTAATAAATTAATATTGCACTATCCATCTTAATCCATATTACGATAATATGGGCTCCCGGTTATTATTTCCCGCGTTTAAGATTATCAAGTCCATTAATTAATTGAGCTTCTGAATAGTTCTAAATTAATTAATATATTTCACCTTGGAGTAAAGACAGCTCAACATTATTATCCGTACCGAAGAAACTAATTCTTCACTTGCAAGATTTGGTACAATAAAACTTCTGAGCCCACCAAGGGGACTAATCACACGAGCCGTACTCGCACGCGTTTCTCTGTATTAAATCTTAGCAACCGTCGTATGATTAATATTACTGCCCAAGACACAAAGTTCGAAGTCACAATGATTCTCACCCAACATGAATCAAAGCAGTAACCATTAAGCACACACGGTCCTATTTAAGGGACGGAGATTAAAAAATCAACAACCACTGAGGTCTAATTCTTCACATTTCAGAACAGAAGAATTTATCCTCGCTGTAGGTCCTCTTCAACACATACTAAATGTGCTAGTGCAATCTCTTAGTCAAGACAGACCAATCTGAGCCTTACACATCGACCTTTCACGGCGGATTGTTCAATTCCACCTGGGTCATGAAATTGTACGTTTAGTTACAAGTAAACTGTTAATGTTGTCTTCCGTGATCGGGTATCACCACATTAACTACAATGTAACTAGTACTATATATTGAACGGTTTGCAATAGAAGTTCAACATTCAATCATATCTAAAGCAAATGCGATAAAAGAATTATTCTCATAAAACGAGTGTTTGATACACGAGTTATACAAAGTAAAAGCATACTTCCACGTTGTTGATGACCTTTTCTAACTAAGAAGATTAGTGGCTGTTTTTCATTTAATGAAGATCACCAAACAAGAATCAAGATCATAGAATTTGGCTAAGTAAAGCTCAAGAAATAATTTGACAAGAGTTTGGACTTGTATTGAATTGTTCTCCCTTTTTTCATGTACAAGAAGGGAGTATTTATAGACATACAAAGTGGCCATGTGTCACCATCTTGATGGCTTAGCCATTGGATCTTTGCCAAGTGTTAGGACACTTGTACAACATCTACACTATTACTCATTGGATGGGTGCCAAGTGTTAGGACACTTGGACCATATCTAAGCTAGTGACTCTTGGAATTCCCCATGTTGTACTTGGTCTTTGGCACTTCTGAGATGCTCTCGACGGTGACCGGCTGCTCGCTTGTACGTCTCCATTAGATGTCATGGTCCTTTGTGTTCTAAACTGTTCGTTCCTCGCTTGGGATCATTTTACAATGTTGCTCGCTACATTACGTCCCTGTTCGCCCATATTGACTTTGGCTTGAGCCGCTGGCACAGCTGCTCTTTGCAAGGTTGCTCGCCACAATTCTGCTTGCCGCATTAGTGCTTTTCTACAACGCTGTTCGCCCTACGAATCTGCTAGCTCCGCTTCAAAGCTGCTAGTTTTTTCCATTCATTATCCTGTTATCAGGCTTAATGATAATCTTTCGTTAATTAAATGCCAAGTTGTTCGCCCATCAACAATTGCCCCCTAGCTTGGCCTCATGTTGAATGTGGGTTGATCAACTGAGACCAAGCTACAATTTCATCTTCGAACAATGGGCGAGCAGAAAGGGAGTATAGTTGATTATGTGGGCGAGCATCCGCGTAGGCGAGCAAACGAGCAATAGGAACTTAAACGTGAGACCAGCAACGAGCACCCCTTCGTGCCACGACGGTTGGACTCCCAAGGCACGGAATGCGAGGCGTCGCGTCAGTCACGCGCGACTTCCAATTTGCCCATAGGGGCCTATAGTATTTCGCCAATATTGCATTTTTTCCCCATTTCATTCTTATAAATAGGCGATTTCCCACTCATTTATCTTTCTTTCTTCTTTCGATTCTCACGCTTCCGCCATTGACAAACGCTTCGAAGCTTTCTTTCTTCGTGATTCTTATACCTGAATCTCCTCTCGTATCATTTTGTTCTTCGTTCTCAAAGGTAATTTGTCTCGTTTTTTCTTTACATTCCAATTCCGTACAGTTTTTCTTTTTCTTCCGTATTTCCTTTAATCATCACTGTTACTCCGGCCGTGAGCCGCCATTGCGCCGCCGTCTCGTAGTGACGTTGCCGCTGTAATTTTGATTTCGGACCCATTGTACTTAAGATCCTTCTAAAATTGGTTAAACTTCCGCCTCGTTATTTTGAATGGAGTTTACCCCCTCAAATTCGCCTCAATCCGGACCCGGGCGAAACCCGGAAAAGAGACCCGTAGATTTGGATTCTCCGCGCAGATCTGTTCGCCAAGCATTGGCGAGAAACCCGCGCACGCTGTTGGTGGACGAAGACACGGACTCCGATGCGAATTCGGTTGTTCGCTCGATAGAGACGTACGCTGTTGATCGCTCAGGCGAGCAGGAAAAGATGCAACCTCTCGCTCGTGAACCCGAAACTTCTTCCAATTTGGGGGAAGACTCCGCAGAAGTGGCCGCGGAGATAGAGGGTTCTGTTGATCAAGAGGGCGACCAACGAGTTGGCGAGCAGCAATGCCCCACTCTCACTTGGGAGTTTTTAAGGGAGATCAACTTCCCCATTGCTCAAACTACACCAGAATCACGGATCCCAGAAGGAGTTGTTCGTGACACCGAGTGGGCGGACTACTCTGCTCGCTACTCGAAGACTTTTGTCCCCACATCGAGAGTGATAATGAAGAAGCAAAGTGGGGACTTTGCAGCGAGCAGCCTTGATAGCGTGCTCTTCGAGGAAGACTTGGCGAGCATCCGTGCTACCTACAAGATCCCGTATGACATTTTTATGTATATACCGAAAGAAGGAGAAACTGCTGATCGCCCTCCTCCTGGTTGCACGGCGATCAATTTGGATGTGCTCAACACGGGTTTCCCACTCCCCGTTCATCCACTCATCGGACGATTCCTGTCCGACATGAATTTGGCGATCACCCAGATTACTCCAAACGGTTGGAGTAGTCTCCTAGCCTTCATGACACTTTTTGGTCTTGAGGGTTACAAAAACAAGATAACAACCGCAGAGATTCTCTATGCCTTGATAATTTCTGCTCAACAAGAGGATGGAGCTGGTTGGTACTATGTTAAAGCTAAAACTGGGTTGAAGCTCATCGAAGGAGTCCCCAATAAAATCAAGGGTTGGCACCGCCAATTTTTCTTCATTGGTGGTGACTGGCGAGCATCGGAGGGATTCGCTGGCGGGCAGGCGCGCATCATGTCGCCCGAGCGCTTTGGACATGCTAAACGTAGGCCTCCCTTTATCTTATTAGTTCATAAATAGGACTAATTTTAATCCTTTTTGTTGTTTTGCAGGTTTGAGAAATTTGAAGTGGGGGAACCCTAATCTGAGCGACGAGTTTCTCTTCACCTTAGCCATCATCTCTCTTCGCGACGTTGCTAGTCGTGACATACACCATCTCTCGAAGGCTCATTGTCGCAAACTTGCTGGCTTGATCACGAGTCCTCACCATCTTGAAGCCCAAGCCGCCGTCCCAGAAGGTAACTTTATATTCTTGCTCGCCATACACTCTTGCTCGTCCATCATTCTTGCTCGCCTAACGTCTTTTTCTTGTCAGATCAACAAGTCACTGTTGCTATCCCGGCCGTGCCCGAATCGTACTATTTGCTCGCCGGGCGAGTTAAGCAAATGACGGACGCTTCAAGGAGGAAGATGGATCCTCCCCTTGCCATCATGCGCCTCCGGGCAGGGGAGAACCCCACTGGTCGCCCAGCTCCCGGAGCTGGTCGCCGCAAACCTGCGGCCAAAATCACTTCCTCTCCGCGAGATGTGAGGAAGGAGAAGGAGAGGGAACGAGAGAGGGAAAAAAGGAAAGTGCCGCGGGACGATGATGCTCGCGGCACTCGCGGTGATGATCGCGCCTCCAAGCGATCAAAGACTATGGTAGAGGCGAGCAGTTCTGCTCCCCGGTCTCCAACCTCTAAGTCCACCTCTTTGGAAGTGGTGGACGAACGGCAAGTGGTCGCCGGCCTGGTGGCGGCCAAGAAAGGGGACAATCCCAAAGATACCTCTTATCTAGGTTGGGACCCCGTCAAAATCAAGGAGTAAGTCAATTGTCTTCGCCTTGTTTGTTGTTCGCCGCTTGGCGCAATGTTGCTTGACCACTGACTTCTGTGCTTTCTGTTTTAGGTATAACCCAGCGCTTTATCCTGGCCGCGGGACTACTCTTCACTATCTCTCAGTAGTGAAGAATGCACCTCCTTCATTCTCCGACATACCTGATGCCCCTGTTCGCCGAGCAGCCGAGATGTTTCCAAGGGCCTGGACAAAATCGGCGAATACCCTTGTCACTGGCCAATCTGCTAGTGATAATGTTCGTCTGATGGCATACAATACTGGCCATCAATTGGTCCAGTCCCAAGTGCTGCTCGACCAAGTCATGGAGCTCGAGCGAACAAACCGCGATTTGGGCCGTCGCGTGGAGAGGATGGACGAAGAAAAAGCCTCTGCCGTCAAAGAATGCAAGGCCGAGCATGCTAAGATGCTGGCTTTGATGGAGAGGAAGATGGAGGCCTCGTTAGCTGGCGAGAAGGACGCCTTGGAGAAGGCTGAGAAGATGCTGTTGGAGGTGAAGTCCTCAGATTTGAGAGCTGAGAGAGCTGAGAAGGAGCGAGCAGACTTATCCGCTCGGTTGCTCGCTGCCGAGGAGCATGTCAAGAGGCTGGAGGAAGAGCGCCAGAATCTGATCGAATACGAAGTCCATGAGCAGGAAGTGATGGACAAGACCAACTTTGGGTACATCTGTGCCTTTGCGGAATGTTTACGGTCTGTCCACTTCGCCCACGATCACAATCAAGATATTCGTGATGCGGTGAAGGCGGACTTTATTGAATACGTGAAAAATTATCCTCCTCCTCCTGGCTCGACTTTGTTCGTCTCCGATTTGGCCGACCTCGGCTTTCCCCTGGAAGTCTTCGGCGAGGAAGTCGACATTGCTGCTCCTACTTATGGCGGCCAGCCTGACCCTGCTCCAGCGACGACCAACGCGGCAGCCGCTGATGAGGTTTTTGAAGGGTTGCCTTCGCTTCCCCTGACCCCTATAGACGGGGCTGGTACAAGTGCCCAGGGCGAGCAGCCGAGCGCGCCGGCGACCAGAACTGAAGATGCTCCTCCTCCACCTCTTTCTTGAAGACTTGTCTTTTCTTACAATAGGATATGCAACATTTCTGTATTTCTCATTCCTATTGTAAAACTTTTTGATCTAATGATATAAAGATTTTTTGTTCGTCTACAAGCTTATGCTTCTTCATTTGTCTTTACTTAACTGCTCGCCTCTTTGTTTGTCTTACTTAGTTGCTCGCTTATTGTTTTTTGCTCATGACAGTTAAGTGTTCCTTTTTTCTTAAGGTACACTTAAATTTTAAATTGGTCATTTGGTTCTTATAGAACTTGACCTTTAGTTGTTTGGGCCATTTTGGTCGCTCGTGGACTTGGCCTTGCATTAATGTGGGCTATTGGTCCGTTATGGACTTAGCCTTATTTTTGCTTTTAATAAGCTTTTCTGTTCGTCTTATAACAGACTTGTATTTTGTCAATTTTTGGGCGAGCAACTAAGTAATTTAGACTCAAGGCTCAAAAACTAAAATTCAGCAAGACAAAAGATAAAAACAATTCTGCTCGCCTAGTAAGATAAATGCAAATCTGCTCGCTTATAAACTTGCGCAAAAATTTCAAAAATTTACAAAGGATCTATTTACAAACTTTCTAAGACTTACAGGACTTCATTGGTAGTACTTCTTGAGTAAAGTTGTATTCCAGGAGTATTGGGACGACTTGCCTTCCATGTCTTCAAGGTCGTATGTGCCGTTGTGCCACTTATTCGTCACCTTGTATGGGCCCTCCCAAGTCGGGCCGAATACTCCTGGTGGTATTAAAACTTTTCGAAGTACCAAGTCCCCAATTTCGAATTCTCTTGCCTTTACTTGAGAATTGTAGTACTTTGCTGCTCTTCTTTTGTAGATCGCATTTTTCAATTCTGCTGTTATTCTTTTTTCTTCGAGCAAGTCCAACTCTGCTGCCATTGCGGAGTTGTTTGTTTCTTCGTCGAACGCAGCTGTTCGTTTTGTTGGGACTTTTAACTCAATCGGAATTACTGCTTCTGTCCCGAATGCCATTGTGAACGGTGTTTCGCCTGTGCTTGTTCTGTGGGATACTCGGTATGCCCACAACACCTCTGGTAGCTCTTCTGACCATTTTCCTTGCTTGTCAACCAAACGAATCTTCAGTATATGCTTGATTATTTTATTCACTGCTTCCACTTGACCGTTTGATTGGGGGTGGTATGGTGTCGAGAAATGTTTCTTTATTCCCCATTTTTCGCAAAAATCTCTGATCTCTTTTCCCTCAAACTGCCTTCCGTTGTCCGTCACTATCGCCTGAGGGACCCCGAAACGACAAACAATGTTTTTCCATATAAAGTTGATCATTTTCTCCTGTGTGATCCGCCCGAGTGCTTCTGCTTCTGCCCACTTCGTGTAGTAATCAACAGCCACCACCGCGAATCGAACGTTTCCTTGTCCTGGGGGAAAAGGCCCGATAAGGTCAATTCCCCATTTCGCGAACGGCCATGGACTATTGACTGAAATCAATTCATGTGGGGGTTTGTGAATGTTTGGGGCAAACAATTGACATCTATGACAAGTTCGGGCAATCTTGATTGCATCTTGAAGGAGAGTTGGCCAGTAATATCCTTGCCTTATTGTTTTATGTGCCAAAGCCCGTCCTCCGGCATGATTTCCGCATACACCTTCATGGATCTCTTTCAGTACTGCTTGTCCTTGCCCCCTAGGCAAACATTTCAGAAGTGGGAGCGAAATTCCTCTCTTGTACAGCTGTCCGTCCATTATGGTGTATCTTGCCGCTCTTTTAACCAACTTGTTAGCTTCGAATGGGTTGCTTGGTTTTTTATCGTTTTGCAAATATTCAATGATCGGCATCCTCCAGTCATCTTCTTCGAAATCTTCGTCGATCTGATAGATCTTGTAATCTTCAGTTGATGGTTTGGACATTTTTGTTAGCGTCACTTCCGACAATTCTGCTGGCCCGGTGCTGGTTGCTAGCCTGGCTAATGCATCTGCTTGAGCATTATTGTCTCTTGGTATTTGTTCAATGTATATTTGTTCGAACAAAGAGGCCAAGTGAGCAACAATTTTTTGATACAAAGCCATGTCTTCATCTCTTGCTTCATATTCTCCTCGGACCTGGTTGACAATCAATTGTGAATCTCCAAATATTTGCAACCTTCGTACTCCAACTGCTAATGCTAGGCGTAACCCAACGATCACAGCCTCGTACTCTGCTTCGTTGTTCGTCGCCATGAACTCGAATCGAACAGCTGAAGTAAAAACCTGCCTATCTGGGCTTATCAATACTATACCTGCTCCCGATGCTATATTAGTTGACGACCCATCAACATACATGTGCCAGGGATGGCTATGTCCTCTCGTTGGATCTCGGGGGAAAGTCAGTTCGACTATAAAGTCTGCTAAGGCTTGCCCCTTGATCGCTGTTCGAGGAGCATATGAAATCCCGAACTGACTGATTTCCAAGGACCACTTCAGGAGCCGACCAGCCGCATCGGATCTGTGCAGTATTTGCTTGAGCGGGAACGTTGTCAACACTTCCACTTGGTGGTCGAAAAAATATGGACGAAGTTTTCTGACGCTCATCACCAGCGCATATGCTAGCTTTTCTGTTGGTGAATATCTGAGCTCTGCTTCGTGCAAGGCATGACTTACATAGTAAATGGGTAGGTGGAACTTTCCTTCTGCTCGAGCGAGCACTGAGCTGATTGCCACTTCTGAAGCTGCCAAGTACAAGTATAACTTTTCCCCTGGGATTGGTTTGGCAAGAATTTTCGTATCGCTGAGATATTCTTTCAACTGCTCGAACGCTCGCTGACAGTCGTCCGTCCATTGAAACTTTCCTTTCTTGATGGCCTCGAAAAATGGCCTGCACTTATCCCCCGATCTCGAGATGAACCTGTTCAAGGCTGCTAGACATCCAGTTAGTCGTTGGACTTCTTTTACCGATCTAGGTGGTTGCATTTCCATGATTGCTTTCACTTTCACTGGATTTGCTTCAATTCCTCGTTGACTAACCAGATGTCCCAAGAATTTCCCAGAATGGACTCCGAAACTGCTTTTCTTGGGGTTCAACTTCATATTGTAGGTCCGAAGTATCTCAAATGTTTGAGCCAGGTGCTGCAAGTGATCTTCATTTTTTGAGCTCTTGACAACAATGTCGTCCACATATACTTCCATCGTCTTCCCGATGTGATCATCAAACATCTTGTTGACCAGCCTCTGATATGTAGCTCCAGCGTTGATTAGCCCGAATGTCATTCTCTTCCAGCATAGCAAGTTTTTGTTGGTGTAGAACGCTGTGTGCTCTTGATCATCGGGATGCATCGCGATTTGATGATATCCTGCGAATGCATCCATGAACGTTAGCAGCTCATGTCCGGCGGTGCTATCAACTAGCTGGTCAATGTGAGGCAATGGGAAGTTGTCTTTCGGGCAGGCGGCGTTAAGATCTGTGAAATCGATGCAGAGTCTCCATGCTCCAGTTGCTTTCCTGACCAAAACTGGATTTGCCACCCATTGCGGGCATAACGCTTGTTTGATTAAGTCGTTATCCAGCAGCTTTTTGACTTCCACGTCGAGCGCCTCGTATTTGTCGGGTCCAAATTTTCTCCTCTTCTGATGGACTGGCCTCTTCCCCGGGTCGATGTTGAGTCTGTGACAGGCATGTTCGGGGCTGATGCCCACCATGTCTGCATGCGACCATGCGAACACATCGAGGTTTGCTTTAAGAAACTCAATCATGTTGGTCCTGTACGGCTCTGGTAGCTCGGACCCTATGAAGAGTTCTAAGCCCTCTTGGTTCGGGTCGACTTTTACAGTTTCCAACTCTTCGACTGGGGTAGCCCTTCGTTTCTGGCCTTTCCATCTGGGGTCAATAATGGGCCCTTCTGTCTTTGGCTCATCTTCGATCTCCATCGGTTCTGCCCCCAATCATGGCTCTATGTCCTCTGCATCAACGTTCATTGCCCTTGTTTGTTCTTCCTCGTTGCTAGTAGTAGCAGCTTCTGTTCCTCCTGTTTGGGCAAGCTGTTCGTCTTCGCGTTCCTGCTCGTCCTCGTCCAACTGTGTGCCTTCGCACATCTGTTCGTCAATGCGCAGCTGTTCGTCTGCGCATAGTTGCTCGTCGCTGCGTGGCTGCTCGTCGACTTCCATTATTTCAGTATCAACAGAAGTCATGGCCTCGCTATCATCTCCGTCCTTGTCTGAGTACCTGTCCGCCATGTTGACTTGGTGATCTTGCAACTGTATTTGCAATAGACACGCACGAGCTTTCCTTTGGTCTCCTTTGACTGTACCTGCACCCTTCTTTGTTGGAAATTTTAAACAATAATAGTACGTTGAAACAGCTGCTTTAAATTCATGCAAGAAAGGACGGCCGAAGAACCCGTTATAGGTGGACTGTTGGTCTACAACCAGGAAGTCTACCATTCTATTCATTTTCCTCTCCGGGTCCTCGATTGATACAAGCTCAACTGCCAACGTAACTATTCCTAGCGGGGTGGTCACAGCATTCCCGAATCCTACAATCTTGTGATCGCAGTCTTTGATGTACTCAGCGCAATCTCCTAACTGGTCCACCGTGCTCTTGAACAGGATATTCGTGTAGGAACCAATGTCGACAAGTAGACGATGCACTTTTGTCCCCATAATATTGGCGCAAATGACCAATGAGTCGTTGTGGGGAGTAAGTATCCCGTCTAAGTCTTTCTCTGAGAAAGTCAGGTCCCCTGTTCGTTTGGTCGACGGATTTACACCCACTTCCATTACCTGATCTACTGCCCTCAGCTCTGCTTTCCTCTTTCTTTTCGACATAGGTGGTCTCCCATCAGAACAACCACCTACTGGCCCAGTGGGTTCCAGCATTAGGATTTCCGGGATATGCCTTGCTGGGGCTGCTGGGACCTTCCTTCCCCTCTTACCAACTTTGCTTGGTTGGTCACCACTATCTTCGTCATCCGAACTGGATTGCACTGGCGCCCTTGGTCTTTTACCTGGTTCCCTCTTCACGAATTCGGACAACTTTCCTTCCTCATAAAACTTCCACAATTGCTTCAACAGATCTCGGCACTCGCTCGTGAAGTGGCCGATGTTCTGATGATAAGCACAGTATTTGTTCGGGTTCAGCTTTCCTCTCTCTTGTCTTATCTTCCGCGGCTCTGACAACATTTCCCTATCCTTAACGTTGTTGTACACAGCATCCACGGACATAGTAAGGACTTGACTCAACTTTTCTTTCAACTCAGCTCCATCATTGAATGACTTCATGTTCTTCGGAGCTTTGTAATCACTTCCTCCCGACTTCTTGTTAGACTTTTTCGGATCAGTCTTGTCTCCCATCTCTCGGTGTAGGGCCTCCTGCATTGAAACGTGAATTCCCGCTTTGTGTCTGAACTCTGTGTATGTTTTCGGGCAAGTCAGATGCATTTCCTTCCACAAATCAGTTCCTTTCTTTAAACCAGCCATCACTGCCACAATCTTCGTGTCTTCACTCACCATCTCGCCCTCCAGTAACACTTTATCAAATCTTTCCAGAAATTGCTTGTCAGACTCCTCGTCTCCCTGCCTAATATCTGCTAGACGGTGTCTGTGGGTCAAGTAAGACCCGGCAGTTGAGAAGTGGGACAGAAACTCTTTGCTTAGTTGGGCAAAGGAATTGATGGAGCCAGGCGCCAATGATGAAAACCATCTGTGCGGGCCATCTCCTAGGGTGAGTGGAAAATTTCGGCATTGTGTGGCGTCGGTTGCCCCCATCGAAATCATAAAATCCGAATATTTCGTCACATGAATTCGAGGGTCCGACGTTCCCTCATACAAGCTGATGGCAGGAAACTGTATCTTCTTCTGGATCGGTGCACTGAGGATAGACGGAGATAATGGTGAAGATGGGAGAACGGTTGATCCGACACCTCTCTGAGATTCCAACTGTCTCTGCAATTCTTCGATTGCCTTTCTCATTTCCTGCAATTCATCTGGGGGAGTTCTCCCGATGGAAGGCTGTTCATCGTGATTGGGTTCAGTGACCTCTTCACGATGCAGTCCCTTGCCAACGGGACGTTTCTCCTGAGTTGTCTTCCTAGCAGCGTTGCTAGCTCCATTCGGCCCTAGTCGGCCAAAAGCTGACCTCCGGATTCGGTCATGCACTGATGGGCGAGCAGGATGGTGTGATCGCTCCTCATGCTTTCGTGATGGTTCCCTCCTATTTACATTCCTTGCTCCTAATCTCTCCAGAGCACTTGTTCGGGAAGTACTTTTGCTTGACTCATCTGCTCGACTTGGTGATGATTCTCCTCTGCTTCCTAGACGTTCGCTCAATGGAGCTTTTCCTTTATTTCTACGAACTTCCTTGCTGTCGGCCTCGTCCCGACGTGCATCTTCTCTTATTTTACTCCTCTGTTCGCCAGTACGCTCCTGCTCGCCTGTTCGTCTGGTCGTCACAGGTGCTCTTGACGGTCCTGCTATATGTCGATTTTGCAAGGATTGAAGAACAGCAATGGTTTTTGCTAGCTCTTCGGGATTTTGAGCAAGAGCTTCAACTTCTGGTGGAATCGTGTCAATAGTGACTTGTATATTCCTCTGCGAAGTTGCTCTCACTGTCCGTGCATGTCCTTCGGTGGAAGAAACCCTAGTTCTTGGTCTACGACTTGGAGATATACTTGAATGTCGTTCTTCTTGCGATCTAACCATCTTGGCTATCGAAATGTGGGTAAATAAGCAAATGGATGAAGTAATCTTGTACTTACAGACACCTTTTCCAAGGATTACTAGCCTTGTGTGTGATTGTAAAGGTTTGAAAACCCTAGTTCATGCACACATGCATTAAAATCCTTAAAGTGTTGTAAATCTTTGTCCTAAGAATATGCACTTTTGTTTTCCGGCAGCCTCACCCCGGATTCCGGCGAAATTATGCAGATTCCGGTGGTAGTCTTCAACCTTTCTTCGATTTTTTCTACAATCGAAGGTTCGAACCCTCTTTCTAGCGCCAATTGTTGATGACCTTTTCTAACTAAGAAGATTAGTGGCTGTTTTTCATTTAATGAAGATCACCAAACAAGAATCAAGATCATAGAATTTGGCTAAGTAAAGCTCAAGAAATAATTTGACAAGAGTTTGGACTTGTATTGAATTGTTCTCCCTTTTTTCATGTACAAGAAGGGAGTATTTATAGACATACAAAGTGGCCATGTGTCACCATCTTGATGGCTTAGCCATTGGATCTTTGCCAAGTGTTAGGACACTTGTACAACATCTACACTATTACTCATTGGATGGGTGCCAAGTGTTAGGACACTTGGACCATATCTAAGCTAGTGACTCTTGGAATTCCCCATGTTGTACTTGGTCTTTGGCACTTCTGAGATGCTCTCGACGGTGACCGGCTGCTCGCTTGTACGTCTCCATTAGATGTCATGGTCCTTTGTGTTCTGAACTGTTCGTTCCTCGCTTGGGATCATTTTACAATGTTGCTCGCTACATTACGTCCCTGTTCGCCCATATTGACTTTGGCTTGAGCCGCTGGCACAGCTGCTCTTTGCAAGGTTGCTCGCCACAATTCTGCTTGCCGCATTAGTGCTTTTCTACAACGCTGTTCGCCCTACGAATCTGCTAGCTCCGCTTCAAAGCTGCTAGCTTTTTCCATTCATTATCCTGTTATCAGGCTTAATGATAATCTTTCGTTAATTAAATGCCAAGTTGTTCGCCCATCAACACACGTATAACTCCAACAATCTCCCACTTATACTTAAAGTCTGTTTTTAGTAAACATCACGCATGTCTTAGTGTAGTAGCTCTACGTGACATCTCATGTCAACCTACACCTCGAATGTACTCTGAGACAGACCCGTTGTGAATGGATCAGCTAGGTTGTCACCCGACGCTATCTTTGCCACCTCCATATCTTTTCTCTTAACGATTTCTCGTATAAGATGGTATTTTCTTTCTATGTGTTTGCTGGCCTTGTGGGCTCTCGGTTCCTTTGAATTTGCAACTGCTCCGGCATTGTCACAAAAGACAGTTATCTTGTCGGGCAAATTCGAAACAACGTCCAAGTCCACTAAGAAGTACTTGAGCCAAACCGCTTCTTTCGCTGCTTCACAAGCAGTTACTTATTCGGCTTTCATGGTCGAATCGGCGATGCATTTCTGCAAATCGCTTCTCCATGTCATGACTCCTTCTCCCATGCTAAACACACTACCCGAGGTAGTTATTTTGGAATCTATGTCTGATTGGAAATTTGAGTCCGTGTATCCCATGGGAATTAGATTGTCTGATTGTTAATTCAGCATTCCATACCAAGTTCTTTTCAGAAACTAAAGAACACATTTAATTGCAATCTAATGTGCTTTCCCGGGGTTACTTTGATATCTTGCCATCATGCCCACGGCAAAGCAGATATCAGGTCTCATACACAACATTGCATACATAAGACTTCCTACGTCCGAAACGTACGAAACGTTTTTCATGCCATCCATCTCCACTTGCGTCTTAGGGCATATTTCTTTGGATAGATGGATTCCGTGCCTAAAAGGTACAAAACCTTTCTTGGAATCTTGCATGTTGTATCGCTTCAAAACAGTGTCTTTGTATGAAACTTGCGATAAGCCCAACATCCTCTTCTTGCGATCGCAAGTGATCTTGATCCCAAGGATGTGGCCGGCTTCCCCTAAGTCCTTCATATCAAATTGTTTTGACAGTCATACCCTTACGTCTGACAATACCTTTACATTGTTTCCAATGAGCAGAATATCGTCTACGTATAATACTAAGAATACCACCGCAGTTCCGTCAAACCTTTTATACACACAACTTTCGAACTTGTTTTGATCACAAACCCATAAGACTTAATAACTTGATCAAAACACTGGTTCCAAGTACGCAAAGCTTGCTTAAGTCCATAAATGGATCTCTTAAGCTTGCATACGAGGTACTCTTGGCCTTTTTCAATGAAACCTTTGGGCTGTTGCATATAGATCCCGTCAAGACTTCCGTTAAGGAAAGCTGTCTTGACATCCATTTGCCAGATCTCGTAATATAAGTGCGCATCGATCGACAAGAGCATACGGATGGACTTAAGCATAGCTACAGGCCACAGGCCACAGGCCACAAGCCTTGCTTTGAAGGTTTCTACCCTTCCGTCCGGTCCTCTTTTCCTCTTGTACACCCACTTACATCCAATGGGTTCTACCCCATTGGGTGGTTTGACCAACTCCCGCACTTGATTATGATCCATCGAACCCACCTCGGTTTCCATTGCGGTTTGCCACGCCTCCGCGTCTTTGTCTTGGATTGCCTCGTCGTACGTTCATGGATCTGATTCATCGCCGGGAATCAAATCCGAAGATTCTCCAATTCCCATTAATCTCTCGGGTTGCCTTGCAATCCTTCCACTACGACGGGGTTCCGGTTGTGAAGATGTGACGTGTGGTATATCATCTTGTATACTTGGTATAGGAGTTTGCCCTCTTAACTCGTCTAAGGTAATCTCACTTCTGGGATTTCTTTTGTTCATATAGTCTTCCTCCAAGAATTTAAAGTGCGAACTAATCACGGTCTTTTAATTCTTGAGACTATAGAACATACACCCTTTCGTTCCCATGGGATATCCTATAAGCAACCTTAATTCCGAACGTGGATCCATTTTACCGGCTTCCTTGTCTAGCACGTATGCCGGACAACCCCAAATCCGCAAGTGTCTTAGACTGGGCTTGCGCCCGGTCCACAATTCCATTGGGGTTTTAGGAACCGACTTGGATGGCACCAAGTTTAGAATGTAAGTCGTTGTTTCCAAGGCGTTACCCCAAAACGACTTGGGTAAATCCGAATAACTCATCATGGATCTGACTATTTCTAAAAGAGTCTGGCTCCTTCATTCCGCCACACCGTTCTATTGAGGGGTTCCCGGTGCGGTCAACAGGGATTCAATCCCTTCGTCTGATAGCTAGTTCAAGAATTCATCTCTAAGGTATTCACCTCTACGATCAAATCGTAGAAACTTGATACTTCTTTCCCTATGCATCATAAGGTAGATGTATCCATATCTCGAGTAATCACTGAAAAAGACAATTTACTCATACCCCTTCTTGCTATGATCGTCATTGAACCACACATATCGGTATGAACGAGTTCTAACACTTCTGTGGTTCTATTCCCCTTGGCTCCAAATGCCCTCTTGGTCATTTTTCCCTCTAAACAGGATTCACAAGTTGGAAATGGTTCGACTTGGAATGATTCCAAAGATCCGTAACTTGAAGCGAATTACACTAACTTCTACTAACCGCTCACCCGCAAGCGGACAGGTTCACTGTAGTATAAGTACGTATAATGACCAAGTAGTATCGAACCCAAGGGATGGAGTGTATGCGAATAGATCCTTGAAGATCTACGCGTCGTAATTAATATGAGTGTGTTGTTTTTGGATTTTTGGAAAGATTAATTAAAAGACTAAAATAAACTAAGTAAACTTAAATACTGAAGAAATCAAATTAACTAAGGGTTGTGTTCTAATGAGAGATGGTGATGCTCAGGATAGGAATCCCTACGTATACTAACGGAGCAGGTACATAATCAGAATAACTGTGACACACAAGAAATAACCTAAGTCTAAGAATGCAAGGTGAAAGCTCAAGATTCTAAACCCTAATACTTTACCCTAACACTCGACTTCACTAATCTACTAACAAGTTAATAGATTGTGCTTAATTAATGAGACCCTAATTTAACTAAGGTGATGCGGTCGTCCTCCTTCGCTAAACCGGTAAATGAATTAACCCTTTCTAAACCTTCTCGTTAAGACTATTAATTGTTATTGAGTGATGCGGTCGTCCTCTCTCTAACACTTTCATACGAAATTCAAAGGTAAAGTTAAGGTTAATTATAAGAATTCATTAATCAAGAGAATTAAAACTAACGTCACGAATTACCCTAATTACGTACCCACAACCTACTTCTACGAGTTCATCCTACCCTAAGCATGCAAGGGTTTTAGCCTAACATGGTTTTAACAAACATAAAAGCAATAGAAGAAACAACGAACATAAACATAATGAACTGAACGAAGAAAATAAGAAACATGAACTAGGGTTTAAAGAAATAAATTCTAAGAACTGAATTTGAATTGATAAAAACGAAGTTTAAAGCGTTTAAAGTAATCAAGCTAATGAAAAGAACTAAGAAACAAAAAGAAACTAAGAATTCGTACGAAAAACCTCAACAAAACGTAAGTAAAGCTTGCTCGTTCTTCTCCTCTTCCTTTCTCTAAAAACTAAGTCTAAAAGTGATTTCTAAAGTTCGGGTCCTTTTTTAAAACGTGTTTGGAAGAGGTATATATAGGCACCGGGTCGAAACGGGATCTCATGGGCCGAAAAACGAAATTTGGCATATAAGCCTCGGAAGCGCTCGAGCCGTCCCGGTCGAGCGGGGCGCTCGAGCTGTTTTGGTCGAATGATTCTGGAGGTCGAGCGTGGCGCTCGAGCTGTGCCCCTCGAGCGGCAAAAACGTTCTGTAAGTCCGGAGCGCTCGACCTACGTTGCTCGAGCGATGGTGCTCGAGTGATGATGCTCGAATGGTCTTCCTTCCTTGCAACTAACACTTTTCTTCTCACTTACTAATATCAATCGTATTTCTTCGATATCTTCTCATCCGGGCATCCGTTTGAGTCGATTCAAAGTCCTACGAACTCCATTTTTCGTCCTCGATTCACCTATGAGTATCAAAGAGACAAATTCATCAATGTATAGAATTAGTACTCATTTGGCTCTAAAAACTCAATAAAATCGACCAAAACTAAGGCGTTTCTATCTACGAATCATGACAATTTCACGCCTAATCAACCCCCCAAACTTACCATATTGCTTGTCCTCAAGCAATGAAATAATAAGTCAAGTGAAATTGTTAGGGATGAGTCAAAGAATCAATCATGCAAGCTAATGAACTCGAGCTTCAAAAATCAATCACCCGTATACTCACTCACTTTCCTTTATCATACTCATGCAACAATAACAAGAAACACCAAGATCAAGCATGGATGTGCACTCAACGATGTGTTTCGCTCCCTCACAAGTGTATTTCAATGATTAAGGGACTCACTCAAACAACCAATCACTCAAATTGGCAGCCATAGGCTTGTAAGCACTCTTAACTCCGACCGTACTCTAGAAATCAATGCCGAATCAAAAAGGACTTTTCTCAAGGTTGTAATGTAGGCTCTTTGGACAGGTGGGATAACAATATGGATAAGTGACTCACGTGAATGGAGAATAGAAACTCAAACTTTAGTACTTCGAGTTTAGGAACAGACTACTTCAAACATTTTCAATCAACACTCTTTCAATTCCACTTCTCTCAACACTTCAATTTTTTTTTCTTTCTCACTCTTTCCACTTTTTTTTCAATCACTTCATTTTTTTTCGCACAAACACATGAGCTCTTTTTTTTCTTTTGCTCATTCTCAACTTTTTTTGTTCTTTCCCACAACTCAAAACTTCATCACACCTTCTTCTCATACTCACTCAACAAACAACATTTTCCTTTTTCAACTCACTTCAATCCCTTCACATTCACACTTTCCTATTCTCCACTCAAATTTGGACAAAAAGGCTTAGGAATTGGAATAGTGTTCATATGTGCTAGCAAATAAAATAGGCTTTAGGCTCAAAGGGGCTAACAAGGGATCAATGTCATTGGTAAGGAAAATTTTGGCTAAGTGACTCAATTAAATCAAAGATGGCCTAAGATCACATTCGGTATATCAAACTAGACACAATCAAAGAGCAAGAGCACACACAAGTTCTAGCATCCTCTAAGGTGACGATCCACTCACAAACGAAGAGATTAATTCATGCATCAAAATCTCATAAGGCTCAAATCTCACGGCTTTCATATCCATGCTAATCTAGTGCATTCTCACAATCATCACACAAGCACTCAGAAGGAAAATTTGTAAGCATACGGGTTCTCTCTCAAATCAACTCTAACTCAAACACTCACACAATAAAACTCCTAACTCAACCTCACAACTCAACTCTACTCATCAAATCGTACTCAAAGATAGCAATCAACAAGCATAAGATAGTTGATAGACATGAAATATGCAATAGCGAGTCAACTCAAAATCACCCCAAGGAGTATCTCAACAACCAATATTCAATCAAACTCAACTCAAAGATAAGGGTGTGCATGCATGTGCAATGTAATCATAAAACAAATAAAAAACTCCACCCCCCAAGCTTCGACCTTGCTAGAGGTCTAAGTTTGGGGTTGTGGGTTACCTCAACCAAACAATTCAGTTTCTCTCAATAGCTTTGCACACTCCCTTGTCTCAAGTTGGTTCCTTCAATCTGAATAACTCCATGATACCTTTACTCCTTTAGAGACAAGCCTACAAAATAAAACTCTCAAGTACGAGGTTAAACATACGACTCAAAATAACTCCCTAATAACTAAAAAAAACTCAAAGCAAATAAAAAATAATGGGTTGCCTCCCATTCAGCGCTATTTTTAAGGTCCTCATGCCGGACCAAGCTCAAAGGAGCTTATGGGACATCATACTCAAATTTACCTCCCTCACTCTCATAAGAGTGGTGTTTGAATTTCTTTCCTTGTTGTCCCTCCATCATGAGCTCCTTTGCTTCCTTCTCATCCCAAAGTGTTATGGGTCTCAACTCCTTCTCACCTTTATCTGGAGGAGTCTTACTAAACAATTTCTTGAGTTTGGACTTTTCCTTTTTAACTCTTCCTTTCCCTTCTAACTGGACCACGTCCACTTTCTTCACCTCTTCATCCTTCAACTTCTTCCCTTTATCCCTATCAACATAATCAAAAACATAATGCTCATGGGTTAAATAATCAAGTGAAGGACTAAAAAAATCATGAATATGAGAAGGATTAGGGATAGGAGGTGTGTCTTCAACACGAGGATCAATTGCATCCATGCAATACAAACTCTCATCCTCCTTCGGGTGCTTCATGGCTTCATATAGGGAAATCTTCACTTCTTGATCATCAACCTTCAATGTAATCTTCCCATTTGCCACGTCTAGCACCATCCCCGCCGTAGCTAAGAACAGTCTTCCCAAGATCAGGGGCACGTGCTCATCTTCCTCATCTCTAGCACTACAAAGTCGGCTGGAAAAATGTGATCTCCAACTCTCACTAGGACGTCTTCAACCACTCCTTGAGGTCTAGTAATAGACCGATCGGCAAGTTGAAGCGTCATCATTGTGGGTTGAAGTTCTCCACCTTCCAACTTCTTGAAAAGCGACAAGGGCATGAGATTGATGCTCGCCCCTAAATCACATAGCGCTCCTTTCTTGATCCCGTTCCCAATGTCACATAGGATCGTGAAGCTCCCGGGATCCTTCAGCTTCGGTGGAAGCACCTTGTGCACTAATGCACTCACCTCGTGGTTCAGCTGCACCAACTTTGGCTCATCCACTCGCCGTCTTTTCGCAATCAAGTCTTTCAGAAACTTTGCATAATGCGGCATCTGTTCCAAAGCATCATAAAAAGGAATGTTAATGTGAAGTTGTTTAAAAACATCAAGAAATTTTGCAATTTTTTTATCAAGCTTCTTTTTCATGAAGCGCTGTGGATACGGGACTGGTATCACAGATTTGGGTACCCCCCATTCATCTCTTTCTGTTCCTTTCACTTTATCCCTTGCTTCCTTTGCCTTCTTCCACTTAGGAACTCTCTCACCCTTCTCAATGCCTTCCTCTTCAAGCTCTTTGCTCGCTTGAGTGCTTTCACCCTCAACCTTCTTCTCAATCCCTTCACTCTTTATCCCCTTCTCACCTTGAGGCGTCTCAGAATCAGCAGGCATCTGAGGACCTTCATAGTTGGTTCCACTTCTTAACTGGATAGCCTTGCAATGCTCTTTCGGGTTCCCCTCCGGCATGGAAGGATATTTTCCCGGCTCTCTATTCAACGACTTTGCAATCTGGCTCATCTGGAACTCTATAGAAGTGAACCTTCGATTGTTCTCTTGTTGAGTTCTAGTCCACTTAACGTTCATCTTCTGGAGCTCTTGATCACGTTGATCACCCTTTTTATGCAACTCTTTCACATCGTACTCCAAAGATGACAACCTCTTACTTCCTTCCTCCACCTTCTGAAGAATAGCTTTCAACATCTCCTCGGTTGATGCACCGCCTTCTCCACCAGGAGGTTTAGACCCCGGATCAACACCTGCAGGAACAGTAATACCACCTTTTGGGTTAGCATAAGAAAAGTTCTCATTCTTCCTCCATGTGTTTTGAGGAGGCTGCTGGCCTCCTTGAAATCCTTGTGTGTTCCTCCATTGATTTTGAGGCGGCTGTGGCCCTGGAGGTGCAAATGGCTGACCATAAGAAGGTCTTCCAAACTGATTTCCACCTTGGTAGCCATTCTGATTGTAATACGGACCTCCCATGTAATTGGCTACCTCTTGTTGTCCACTTGGCTGGTCTACTCTATCATTCTCTGCTGCATGCTCTCCAACCAAATTCTTCCCCAACTCGAGGTTGTTGATCTTCTCCATCATGGCCATCAATAGCCTTCTCGTTCCTTCACCCTCTTCAACCTGATGAACTCTCTGAAAATCTGGATCTCCATTCCAAGCCCCGGCATTCATGACAATGTTGTCCACGATCTCTCTACACCTCTCTATGCCTTGATTCAAGAATGCTCCGCCCGCACAGGCGTCTAAATGGTCTTGCCCCGCCTTGTTGGCACCACTGTAGAAGAATGCCATAATATCTCCCTCATTGTACCCGTGCTGTGGGCACTCTATCAGCATGTTTGAGTATCTCTCCCACGCTTGACGTAGGTCCTCTCCTTACTTCTGGCGGAAGGAAGAGATCTCAATTCTCGCTTTAATCGTTCTCGATGGAGGGTAGAATCGCTCGAGGAACAGATGCTCGAGCTCGGCCCAAGTAGTAATACCTCCCCGTGGGAGCGTGTTATCATACCACTCTTTAGCTATTCCCGTCAGTGAGAATGGGAACAGCCTAAGCCTCTTGGCATCTTCAGACATGCCATTATAATTGAATGTGGAGGCTATCATGAGAAAACTCCTCAGGTGAGTGTGAGGATTCTCCTTCCCGATCACCCCCTTGAACTGATTCTCGGTCAGCAGCTTTAGAATTCCCAGGGAAATCGAGAAGTTGTTCGCCTCAACTGGAGGTAAAGCCACTCCATCATAGTACCGCTGTGGCTGCGCTGCAAACCTCCCTCGAATAGCCATATTGTGATCTACGTTCTGGGGAACGTGTTGAGGATTAGCAGCAGGTACTGGTACTTGTTGGGGTGGTGGTGGGTAAACAGGTGGTTGATTATAGACTGGAGGGTGAGGATACGGGTATGGTGGGTAAGGATAAGTTGGGTAAGGGTAATGTTGGTATACTGGGTTGTTGAAAGGGTTATTTGGGTTTTGTGGGTAAGCAGGGTTGTTCAGAGGATTATGGACAAAATTCTGAGCTGGATTGATAACGTTTTGTACACCCGGGTTTTGGCTCTGACTATCCCCTAACGGATCTTGGTTCTTACTGGTGTTCCCATCAGCGCCGTCAACCCGGTTCAACCCCTGGTTAAACTCATTCTCGGCATCTTCCAACTCATTAGTTATGTCCATTGGTTCTTTCCCTAAGTCGGCAGCGTTCATCCTTCTCAAGAAAGCTCGGTTCCTTATAGCTATTGTCTCAGGGTCCAACGGTATTCTCTCTTCGCTCGTATTTCCTTGTGAGCGTGTTTTCATAAACCTGACACACTAGCAGAAGGATCAAAACGCAACTGCCGATTGAATAAAAATAAAAATAAACAGAAAATAAAGCACTCACTACTAACTACTAAGCTATCTACAATTCCTATTCAAAAAGCATACAACGCCATCCCCGGCAACGGCGCCATTGACTTGAAGCGAATTACACTAACTTCTACTAATCGCTCACCCGCAAGCGGACGTGTTCACTATAGTATAAGTACGTATAATGACCAAGTAGTATCGAACCCAAGGGATGGAGTGTATGCGAATAGATCCCTGAAGATCTACGCGTCGTAATTAATATGAGTGTGTTGTTTTTGGATTTTTGGAAAGATTAATTAAAAGACTAAAATAAACTAAGTAAACTTAAATACTGAAGAAATCAAATTAACTAAGGGTTGTGTTCTAATGAGAGATGGTGATGCTCAGGATAGGAATCCCTACGTATACTAACGGAGCAGGTACATAATCAGAATAACTGTGACACACAAGAAATAACCTAAGTCTAAGAATGCAAGGTGAAAGCTCAAGATTCTAAACCCTAATACTTTACCCTAACACTCGACTTCACTAATCTACTAACAAGTTAATAGATTGTGCTTAATTAATGAGACCCTAATTTAACTAAGGTGATGCGGTCGTCCTCCTTCGCTAAACCGGTAAATGAATTAACCCTTTCTAAACCTTCTCGTTAAGACTACTAATTGTTATTGAGTGATGCGGTCGTCCTCTCTCTAACACTTTCATACGAAATTCAAAGGTAAAGTTAAGGTTAATTATAAGAATTCATTAATCAAGAGAATTAAAACTAACGTCACAAATTACCCTAATTACGTACCCACAACCTACTTCTACGAGTTCATCCTACCCTAAGCATGCAAGGGTTTTAGCCTAACATGGTTTTAACAAACATAAAAGCAATAGAAGAAACAACGAACATAAACATAATGAACTGAGCGAAGAAAATAAGAAACATGAACTAGGGTTTAAAGAAATAAATTCTAAGAACCGAATTTGAATTGATAAAAATGAAGTTTAAAGCGTTTAAAGTAATCAAGCTAATGAAAAGAACTAAGAAACAAAAAGAAACTAAGAATTCGTACGAAAAACCTCAACAAAACGTAAGTAAAGCTTGCTCGTTCTTCTCCTCTTCCTTTCTCTAAAAACTAAGTCTAAAAGTGATTTCTAAAGTTCGGGTCCTTTTTTAAAACGTATTTGGAAGAGGTATATATAGGCACCGGGTCGAAACGGGATCTCATGGGCCGAAAAACGAAATTTGGCATATAAGCCTCGGAAGCGTTCGAGCCGTCCCGGTCGAGCGGGGCGCTCGAGCTGTTTTGGTCGAATGATTTTGGAGGTCGAGCGGGGCGCTCGAGCTGTGCCCCTCGAGCGGCAAAAACGTTCTGTAAGTCCGGAGCGCTCGACCTACGTTGCTCGAGCGATGGTGCTCGAGTGATGATGCTCGAATGGCCTTCCTTCCTTGCAACTAACATTTTTCTTCTCACTTACTAATACCAATCGTATTTCTTCGATATCTTCTCATCCGGGCATCCGTTTGAGTCGATTCAAAGTCCTACGATCTCCATTTTTCGTCCTCGATTCACCTATGAGTATTAAAGAGACAAATTCATCAATGTATAGAATTAGTACTCATTTGGCTCTAAAAACTAATAAAATCGACCAAAACTAAGGCGTTTCTATCTACGAATCATGACAATTTCACGCCTAATCAATCCGTCTTTCACCAATCTCTCTATCCGCTTTAGATTAATATGACCTAGTCTAAGATGCCATAGAAGTATTTCGTTCATCTCCGAAGAACGCTTTCTTTTATTACTCGAAATAATCGGTGTGTTATTAGATTCAATTTTGTGAGTGGTGTGCCCAAAAAATGGTATAAAGATCATCCATTGAAATTCCGGAACAGATAAACTCATCGTCTCAAGAAATAATGACATCCTTATTAAAAGAAACTGAGTATCTATTCAAACAGTTTAGAAACTGAAGGTGGAGTTCTTTCTAAACTAGGAACATGAGGAACGTCTCTCAAGACCATAACTCTATCTTCACAAGATAGGCGCACTTCTCCCACTGCTTCAGCTGCCACTCTCGTAGCATTGCCCGATGTGATGGGGATCTCACTTCCGTTAAGTCGTCGGGTTGGCTTAAACCCATGAAACAAATGTGATCAGTAGCTCTCGTATCCACTATCCACGAATAGACAGCATACACCACTTCACAAGTTTCGACGACTAAGGTGTGTGAATTACCTAACTTTCCTAGCCTCTTTGGCTTGGAACAGGCAGACCTCCATTGTCCTCTCTCACCGCAACTAAAATACTTCCCCTTTGATGCTAGCCTTTGCATTTGCCTTTCGCAACAATTGGATTTGCTTGGATCCGGCCTTTGGTTCTCTTCCTCTTTTTCCCTCCCTTGGGACCAAAAGAGGTAGACGGACCATTAGCCACCATAGCACTAGACTGGTGCTCCATTTTCACCTCCACCGAAACTAAAACTTGCAAGAGCTCGGGCAAGCGATTTGTCCGTTCATTCATCTGACAGTTCAGATGAAACTGCTCAAAGCTTCTCGGTAGAGAATGGTATATGAAATCAATCAAAATCCGCACCAAGTACTTCCAACTTGTTAAGGTATGCCATTATCTTGAGAACGTGCTCCCTCACGGGCGTTCCCTCCACCATTTCCAACTTGACCGAGTCATGTTTGGTGAACTGATTAGTCATGAGTTTGATGTGAAGACATCTCTTCAAGGTGTTCCATGATTTCAACAGCGGATACAATGTCTCCATGAACGCGCCTCAAATCCTCAGACAGAGATGTCAAGATGATGCACTTCATGTGTTCATTGTCACGCTTCCAATCATAAACTGCCTCTTCCCATTGCTTGACTTATCATTAGGCTTGCCGGGTATATTAACATAAATCACCCAATTGTGTTTTCGTGCAGTAAGGACAAATTTAAAAAAACATTTCCAATCGATATAAATCACTCCAAAAAGTTTATTAACTTTAAGTATATTAAACAGTGGATTAAAAGGTTGCGACATGATGAAATGAGAATAAAACATACATTCATATCAATATCTAGAAAAATATGAAATTATCACATAATTCGATCACATCAATTATATTGAAACCTTAAAACAATATAATCATGCATCAGCCAACATCTCGAAGCAATTTAAATGCGCCACGAGGGGTGGTCTATACATTTAAACACATTCAAGCGGATTACAAACTTAAAAGTTACAAATCCTTAATTCAAAATTAATAGTTGGCTCCCACTTTGACCACATAGAAACTGACAGGGACTCCGAGGGGAGTAAGTTAATATCAATTTCCTATGCTTAAGTAATAACCATAATTAAAAACAGGATTATTATTTCGCTTTGAGCAAGCCACTCGGGGTGAGGGTCAATACCGCCACTAGTAATAATCCACAATCATCCTTTCGGAATTTATTCATGTGAAATCCGTTCTTTTGGCCGATCCGAGGGGGAAATGTATTCCAAAAGAACTTCACAAATAAATAAATTATGGAGGCCAAATTAATCCAATTTTAATATCCGGAATAAAATTGCGATTAAATAAACATACTTAGTAATTTTCGAAAGTAAGGTTTTTCTTGGACAATTAAATTCATGCAAACACATATTAACAAATAATAATAGGTGCACGAAATAAAACATCCATCAAAACAAAATTAAACACATTGGAGCACTCAAATCCAATTGTCACGGTTTAATTTCTTCACGTCTTGATGCGAAAAATCGTCCTTGTTGCTTTCCGACGTTCGTCTCGACACGCTCCCACTCGAACAGCAACACTTCATCAAAAACAGCATCGTTTGGAGTTCGGGACGACGTTTAAAGTCACACGAAAAAAAACACGAACCGAAAAATTCCACGGCCCGAGATACGGCGCGCGTCGGCCCACGAAGTGGGCTCGCGCGCCTCTCGGCCAGAAGCGCCGAAGCGCTGCAGGAGGCGCGCCGAGGCACTGCATGGAGCGCCCCGAGGCGCCGCAGGCCGTGCCCGAGGTGCGCGCGCGCGTGCGCGCGGCGCAGGCCTCCCTTCGCGCGCGGGTCGTGCGTCGTGCACCCCGTGCACCGTTTTTTGCCGTTCGTCCTCGTTTTCTTCACCCCTTGCATGATTTTACATCCATACACGTGCCACGCTTGTATGCGTCGTTCGGGTACGCCGTTTTTAATTCTTCGTTCTTCGTCACGATCCGGTTACAATTTATTTTACAAAAATAAATAAATACTAGATCTAGAATAGTCTATTACAATGATCGAATCAAAATAAAAACAACTAATCTACTCGTGGATTTTCTCACGAGAAAAACGAATTCAAACGAATCAAATTAAAAATAATTAATTCATACGCATGAAATTAACAACATTAAAACCATGACAATTGGATGCCTGCAAAAAAGATCTAGCAATTCTACTATCCAATTTCAATTTAATGTTTAACAATTTAAATTCCAATTTAAAGATCAGAGCCCGAAACCGTGGCTCTGATACCAGTTGTTGGGAAAATAGGGGTGCCCGGAATCTATTCGGGATGAAATTTAAATACGAATTTAAATACAATTATTACTAGCATGAATTAATCCTAATTAATTCAAATAATAATTCCAACAACGAATTTTCATCATGCATGTTGAATTAATTTCACATATTAACTATGGCGGAATAAACAAGTAAATATGTGATTAACGTACCTCTTGTAGAATTGGCCTTTGGATAAACGGGACAATTATGATCTCGCTCTATCGACCCAAAAACCTTCTCAAGTATTTCCCTTTCACCTCACTTGATCACCGGTGGGAGATGCTTTCAAGTAATTTAATAAACTAAGGAAAAAGAAAAATATTTATGCTCTTGATTTTTCCAACACATGGAATTATGTACTTAGGGATGAAATAACCATCCCCTATTTATAACATGTAGGGGCCGAAAATTATGTGGTATATGGGCTTGGAAAAAATCTTTTCTTAGACTCTAAGAAATCTTGAATATATCTCATATATTCTTTTCTCCAAAATAAAATATTCCACAAAAATCTCACCCTTCATATTAAGGGGTTAATTTTCGAAAAACACAATAAGAAATCCAAAGATTTGGATCTTCTTGAATATATGAGATATTCTTGTATTCCTAGAATACATATCTTCCATAATATCTTTCCAAGAAAATCAACAAAATCTTATTTCTTCTTGATTCTCTTATTTTCGAAAATCACTTGAAAAATCAGCATTAATATATTCTTTATTTTAATCACCTTATCATTATTGGGCTACTTAATGGGCTACTTGAGGGGCCTTTAAGGAGAATTAAGATTGGACCTCCTAATGGACTTCTGAATTTCAATATTGAGCCCCAACATAATTCAGCCCATTAATATTAATTATTACCACTAATAAATTAATATTGCACTATCCATCTTAATCCATATTACGATAATATGGGCTCCCGGTTATTATTTTCCGCGTTTAAGATTATCAAGTCCATTAATTAATTGAGCTTCTGAATAGCTCCAAATTAATTAATATATTTCACCTTGGAGTAAAGCCAGCTCAACATTATTATTCGTACCGAAGAAACTAATTCTTCACTTGTAAGATTTGGTACAATAAAACTTCTGAGCCCACCAAGGGGACTAATCACACGAGCCGTACTCGCACGCGTTTCTCCGTATTAAATCTTAGCAACCGTCGTATGATTAATATTACTGCCCAAGACACAAAGTTCGAAGTCACAATGATTCTCACCCAACATGAATCAAAGCAGTAACCATTAAGCACACACGGTCCTATTTAAGGGACGGAGATTAAAAAAACAACAACCACTGAGGTCTAATTCTTCACATTTCAGAACAGAAGAATTTATCCTCGCTGTAGGTCCTCTTCAACACATACTAAATGTGCTAGTGCAATCTCTTAGTCAAGACAGACCAATCTGAGCCTTACACATCGACCTTTCACGGCGGATTGTTCAATTCCACCTGGGTCGTGAAATTGTACGTTTAGTTACAAGTAAACTGTTAATGTTGTCTTCCGTGATCGGGTATCACCACATTAACTACAATGTAGCTAGTACTATATATTGAACGCTTTGCAATAGAAATTCAACATTCAATCATATCTAAAGCAAATGCGATAAAAGAATTATTCTCATAAAACGAGTGTTTGATACACGAGTTATACAAAGTAAAAGCATATTTCCACGTATAACTCCAACAAGAAGTATACAAAAACCCTTCTTATGGTCATTAAATGCATAAAACTGTCTGCATTTGGTAAAAGTAAGCACAAATTTTCACTGTCCACTCCCTGACACATTTCATGTGTAGGTATTTTGCGTCTATTTGTTTTCATTTCAATTTGTGTGAGTGTCTTAATTTAAATATATAACAATTATTTCCCAACAGATAAACCAAATACAATATATATCATAATCATAACCTTTATATAGCAAAACCCATGATTGCCTATGTGGCATGTCTACAAATTCTCTATTTCAAGAATTGGACCCTCTCATTCTATCATTTATTGCAAAACGATCTCATCCATTGTTTTTTTAATTTTTGATCAGGTTCGTCCATCGTCTGTTTATTGTATCTATAAATTTGTACCTCAATATCTTTCATTCCTCCATTCATTCGTTGTTCCTTATTCGTCGCTGACATTGCGTCTTTGAAGATGCATTCTCAGATATCCGGTCTCTAGCTCGGCGCCGATCCTCAATTGTCTCCGATGAAGTATAGTTTTTCTTGATTTTGGTATTGAGATTGTACATTCTTTATTTCAGTTTTGTGATATCGATGTATATGTGGTTATAATTTTTTTCCTTTTTTTTTGTTCGTAGCTCCAGTGCTCGATTCGTCTATTGTTGGACGATTGTTGTATATCCGTATGGGATTATTTTTTCTTGTCCAATAAAGATTATGAAATTTTAATTTTATGTGTTTTGAATTACGTTCCCTTTTTCGTCCATTGTTGGATTATTTTTCTATATATATACATATTGGATATTGGATTTGTTTTTGTTATACATCGAAGATTAAGAAATTTTACTGTTAAGATTATTCCTATCATTGTTGACTCCCTTTGTTTTGTTGCCAATGCCACATTCTGCTTTATTTTTATTTCCCACTATCATTTTTTTATCTAATTTTTTATTTCTATCCGATTTCAGTTGGTTAAAACAAATGTTCGTTTGTAGTTGTTTATTCCACTGACTTGATGGAATTGTTGGTTTATTTCCATGGTTGCGCATCTTTTATGTTATATACATTGGATTGGATATCTATTTAGATTATATTTTGAGGTTTTCTCAATCTTTGTGATCTAATTATACATAATCTGGATTAATATGTGTAAATTCCGTACCACCGTTTTTTAAATTTTGTATGTACATCTTATTAATTTTTTCGCTGTAATTTAGTGGAAGAAAAGTAGCGTTTTTTTTTTAATGGAAAATTTTGATTAATGTTTGAAACAGTCTTGTCTCCTAAAAAATGGAATGAAACTATTTTCCTATTATAAATCAATATTAATCATACATTCCATAATCAATGTAAATAATTTTCTTTAAAAAATTTGAAGCTAATTAATCGGGCATTTAAAAATACAATTTGGATTCCCAATTTAACTAATACTTGTATTTTTTTGCCAAGTTTGACTTGGTTATTAGATGGTGATTTTCCTTACTTTAGGGAATATTTAATTTTCTAGGCCAATGTGATCTTCGTCGATATTAAAATATATTCATTTGTTGGTTCACGTTTTTAAAAAATTGTATTAATATTAACCTCTTCCGAGTATATACTATTTTTTATATTTTAGATATAATTATTTACTTTAGAAATAAATCTTAAATTTTTTAATGTCTGTTTATAAATTTTTAAAATCTAAATTTTATTAACATTGTGGGTAAAGATCCTAAAATATAATTATTTATTCATCCACCTGCACAGTCAATGTAAAATAAAAAAAAAATTTGGTTATAATTTCCCTTGTACTATATGTTAGTGAGTTAATTTCTTATTATTGACAAATTAATGTAATTTAATGATAAAAAAGTAACGTTTTTTATTACTCCAGAAAATATGAAAGGAAAGTGAGTTACAACTTATTAACAATGGGGTCAACTCTCCTAAAATATAATCATTCATTCCTCCCTTTACAATTAATGAAAAAAAATTAGCGATTACATCTTTTCTTATGCTTTATATATATGTTAATATTTTAACTTCTTATTTATTGACAATTTGCCGTAATTTAATGAGTGAAAAGTAACGTTTTAGATAATTCTAAAAAATCTGATCAATCGTTGGCAATCTTTGGATGTTAAATAATGAGATTAGAGTTATAGATATTCAGTATTCAAATTAAAAAATTAAAATTGTTTTATTTGAAATTATCCTTATTCATTCATCCATAATTTTTAGCTCATTTTCCGGCACTTATATTTATAAATTAGGTATCCTATTTAACTAATTGTTGTATTTTAGCTTAGTTTGACTCGGTATTTTTGAATTAGGGGATCATGGCAGAAAAGTAGTGTTTTTGATAATTCGAACAAATGAATCAATGGTTGAAAATCTTTAGATATATAAGAATCAGAGTTAAAGATATTCACTAATCAAATTCGAGATTTTTTTTATTTGAACTTATCCTTATTCGTCCGTATTATTTAATTTCAATTGTGTTAGTAATGGGTGATTTTCCTATTTTAGGGGAATATTTAATTTTTTTCTTAGTCCATGTTTTTATAAAAATTATTGTAACATTTTTTTCTTTTCTTTTCGAATCTTATATTTGTAGTTGAATTATTATCTATTGCATCCCGCTTTTTAGGTACCGTGTATTCTCAAATATCTGCAATTTTGTTGTGCGCCCAAGTCCAATTGTCTTCGGTGAAGAATATTGTATTTTGTTGTGGAGCTTAAGATTATATCACTGATTTCCATTTTGTAATATTGATGTATAGGTGGTTCGGATTTTTTTTTTCTTTTTTTGGTACACAACCTAGCGATTGTATATTTTTTAAAATTCAATACTTTTCTTCATTAAATTGACCTTATTTTTTGGTTTCTCAATCTTGCTTTTCTTAAATATATTGGTTATAAGCGAAAAATTATTATTTTAGGACACTATCTTATGAATGTTTATAAAATTAGGACACTATCTTTATGGGATTGCAAAATTGAGATAATATCTTTACGGACTTGCATAATTGGGACAATACAAACTTGCAAAATTAGGACACAATCTTTTAATTTTGGCCAATTTAGGCCAAAGTTTTATAAAATTTGGTCAAATGGGCATATCATAATCGGGATTCATTTGACCCACATTTTATAAATTTTGGTCTAAACTTGCCCAACATAAAAGAAAGTGTCTTTATTTTGGAAGATTGTAGATAATGTTCTAATTTTATTAGCCCATAAAGATAGTTTCATATATTTGAAATCCCGAAAAGATAGTGTCCTAATTTTGCAAATACTCATAAGATAATGTCCTAAAAAAACTATATTCTAGCGTATATGAGTTAATTTAGTGATGAATTATAAGGTATGACTTATTGTATACATATCAATTCGTAGTTCAGACAATATTGGTGATATATTAGAAGCATAATTAACCTCAGTGTGGTATTTGTACTTTAATTATAAAATATTACTATTGATAGTATATTTTAGAATCAAATTGTTTCATATATGTACCACATTATAATTATTTTTAGACACATATTACTTTAACCAATTAATGTTCTTTAAATAAACAATTAATACTCTTCGTTAATTACCATTAATTAAATTGGTTATTAGGAAAAATTGTTATTTTAAGACATTACCTTATGAGTGTTTGTAGAATAGGACACTATCTTTACGGGCTTGCAAAATTAAGATTATATCTTTACGAACATGAAAAATTAGAACAATATCTTTACAAACTTGCAAAACTAGAATACTATCTTTTAATTTTAGCCAATTTAGACAAAATTTTATAAAATAAGGCCAACTGGACATATCATAATCGGACTTTATTTGACCTATATTTTATGAGTGTTTGTAAAATTAGGACACTATCTTTACGGACTTGCAAAATTGAGACAATATAATTATGACCTTGCAAAATCAGGACAATATATTTATACACTTGCAAAACTAGGACATTATCTTTTAATTTTGGTCAATTTAGGCCAAATTTTATAAAATACAGCTATTTGGGCATTATTTCACCCACATTTTATAAAATTTGCCTAAATTTCATTTAAGCAGAAGATGCGGTCATAGATACAACTTTTACAATTACGTAGATAATTAACTGGAAGATAATTTTCACATATTAAAAAATTTATTTAAAAAAGCAAATGATACTATAATGTCTAATAGATTAATTAATTATGTTTTTTTATTATACAAGGAAATAACAACTAGAGATCGAGTCAACTCTCTCAACTATTCTCTGAAGCAGTTATCATAAGATTTAAAAAAAATCCATACTTTTCTCCACTAAAATTGACCTTATTTTTTGGTTTCTCAATCTGACTTTCTTAAATAAATTGGTTATAAGGGAAAATTGTTATTTTAGGGCAGTACATTATAAATGTTTGTAAAATTAAAATACTATATTTACGAGCTTGCAAAATTGAGACAATATCTTTACGAACATACAAAATTAGGACAATATCTTTACAAACTTGCAAAACTAGGACACTATCTTTTAATTTTGGCCAATTTAGACTAAATTTTATAAAATACGGCCAAATAGGAATATCACAATCGGACTTTATTTGACCCACATTTTATAAAATTTGGCCTAAATTTCAACATAAGAGATAGTGTCTTAATTTTGCAAGATTGTAATGATAGTGTCCTAATTTCATAAGCCCATAAAGATACTTTCCTAAATTTGTAAGCCCAAAAAGATAGAGTCATAATTTTACAATCACTTATAAGACAATCTCATAAAAAAATTTCTTCTTGCGTATATGCATTAATTTAGTGATAAATTATAAGGTATGATTTATTGTATACATATCAATTCGTAGTTCAAACAATATTGGTAATAGATTAGAAACATATTTGACTCATTGTGGTATTACATATTTTTAATCATAAATTATTACTATTGAGAGTATGTTTTAGAATTAAATTACTTTATATATGAACTACTTTATAATTATTTTTAGATACAATTTACTTTAACCAATTAAAAGAGATTGTTGAAGCAAATGTTCAGATTAGACATTGTAATTGAATTGATGGAGTTGTTTCTGTGTAGAATTGGAGCTTAGGATGGAGGAGAGGTGGTCCCATTTCATTTTTGTCTTTTGTAAGGTTTCCAAATATAGAGAAAACTCCAATTAATTGAATGGAAAAAGTTTGATCTTTAATTTCTTGATGGAGGCAAAGTATAGAGTGAAAATGGTTCATACATGAAATATATGAGAGATATTGGTAGTTGTTTTCACTAATGGGTATTAGTTATTTTTACTGGAGGATATTAGAAAGTTTATTTAAAAAAATTGAATGGTAGTAAAATGTCCAATGGATTAATTAATTATGGCTTTGATTCTACAAGGAAACAACAGCTAGAGATCGACCCAACTCTCTCATTTCTTCTCTGAAGTGGTTATCGTAAGAATATTTTTTTTAAAAGCGGTTATGAGGAAAAAAAATTAGGACTCTACCTTATGAGTGTTTGTAAAATTTGGACACTATCTTTACGACCTTGCAAAATTGAGACAATATCTTTACGAACTTGCAAAATCAGAACGGTATCTTTACAAACTTGCAAAACTAGGACACTCTCTTTTAATTTTGGTCAATTTATTATGTTGGGTTTGATTTTTCTTTTAATGGAATAATTATATTTTTATGTGGAAATTGTGCATTTATCGTGAATAATTTATTAAAAATAACACAACTACATTTCCATGGACATATTTATATTGTGTTATGGAATAAAAAAATCTAATTTTTTTTCTCGAAACCCGCGACACTCGCGGGTCTACAACTTGCATAGTTATACAGGAATGTTTTTTGTTTTTTATTTCCAAAAATGTGGGAGCCATTTTCCAAAAATGTGGGCACATATTATTCATCATCTAAATCACATATTTAGACAAGCATTGGTTGCTCGGGTTGAGGTTGTATAATTGCCTAAATATTTTGAATATTTTTCCTGGTTCAGCAGTGTTCTAATTTTATAAGCCTGTAAAGATAGTTTCCCAAATTTGTAAGCCCGAAAAGATAGTATCCTAATTTTACAAACATTCATAAGATGATATTCTAAAAAAAAAAATCCTTGCGTATTAATGATATATTATAAAGTATGACTTATTGTATACATATCAATTCGTAGTTCAGACAATATTGGCGATAGATTAGAAACATAATTAACCTCAATGTGGTATTACATATTTTACTCATAAAATATTACTATTGAGAGTATGTTTTAAATTTAATTTTTCTCATATATGAACCACTTTATAGTTATATTTAGATACACTTTACTTTAACCAATTAATGTTCTTCAAATAAACAATTAATACTCTTTGTTACCATTAACTAAGTTAGTTATAAGGGAAAATTTGTTATTTTAGGACACTACCTTATTAGTGTTTGTAAAATTATCTTTACAAGCTTGCAAAATTGAGACAATATCTTTACGAACTTTCAAAATTAGGATCTTTACAAACTTTCAAAACTAGGACGTTATTTTTATTTTTGGCAATTTAGTCCAAATTTTATAAAATATGTCCAACTGGGCATATCATAATCGGGCTTTATTTGATCGATATTTTATAAAATTTGACCTAAATTTTATTAAATCGAAAGATGTGGTCATAAATAACAACTTCTACAATTACGTAGATAATTAACTTGAAGATAATTTTCACATATTAAAAAAATTATTTAAAAAAACGAATGATAATATAATGTCTAATAGATTAATTAATTATAGTTTTGATTCTACAAGAAAACAACAATTAGAGATCGAGTCAACTCTCTCAACTTTTCTTTGAAGTGGTTATCATAAGAGTATATATTTTGAAAAAGTACCATCCTTTTCTCCATTAAAATTGATCATATCTTTTTGGTTTCTCAATCTTATTTTTCTTAAATATATTGGTTATAAGGAAAAACTTGTAATTTTAGGACACTACCTTATGAGTGTTTGTAAAATTAGGACACTATCTTTACGACTTGCAAAATTAGAACAATATCTTTACAATGCAAAACTAGGATACTATCTTTTAATTTTGGCCAATTTAGGCCAATTTTTTTATAAAATCCGGTCAAATGAGCATATCATAATCGGAATTTAGAATAACAAAAAATTTATAAAATTTAGCCTAAATTTGCCCAACATAAAAGATAGTGTCCTTATTTTACAAGACTGTAAATATAGTGTTCTAATTTTATAAGTTCATAAAGATAGTTTCCTATATTTGTAATCCCAAAAAGATAATGTCCTAATTTTGTAAACATCCATAAGATAATGTCCTAAAAATATATTTTCTTCTTGCGTATATGAGCTAATTTAGTGATGAATTATAAGATATGACTTATTGTATTCATATAAATTCATAGTTCAGACAATATTGGTGATAGATTAGAAACTAATTAACCTCTATGTGGTATTACATACTTTAATCATATATATTACTATTGAGAGTACATTTTAGAAACCAATTAATGTTCATTAAATAAACAATTAATACTCTTCGATACCATTAACTAAATTGGTTATAGGGAAAATTTGTTATTTAAGGACTCTACGTTATGAGTGTTTGTAGAATTAAAACACTATCTTTACGAGCTTGCAAAATTGAGACAATATCTTTACGAACTTGCAAAATTAGGACAATATCTTTACAAACTTGCAAAACTAGAACACTATATTTTAATGTTAGCAAATTTAGGCCAATTGGGAATATCATAATCGGGGTTTATTTGACCCACAATTTACAGAATTTGGCCTAAATTTATCCAACATAAAAGACAGTGTCCTTATTTTGCAAGATTGTAAAGATAGTGTTCAAATTTTATAAGCCCATAAAGATAATTTCTAAAATTTGTAACCCCAAAAAGATAGTGTCCTAAATTTTCAAACACTCATAAGATATTGTCCTAAAAATAAATTTTTTTCTTCCATGTTTGAGTTAATTTAGTGATAAATTATAAGATATGACTTATTGTATACATATCAATTCGTATTTCAGACAATATTGTTGATAGATTAGAAACACAGTTAACCTCATTGTAGTATTACAAATTTTAATCATAAAATATTACTGTTGAGATTATATTTTAGAATTAGATTGTTTCGTATATGAATCACTTTATAATTATTTTTAGATATACTTTACTTTAACCAATTAATGTTCTTTAAATAAATAATTAATAATCTTCGTTAGCATTAACTAAATTAGCTTTAAGGAAAAATTTGTTATTTTAGGACACTACCTTATGTGTGTTTGTAAAATTACGACACTATCTTTACGGGCTTCAAAATTGAGACAATATCTTTACAAACTTGCAAAATTAGGTCTTCATAAACGTGCAAAACTATGGCACTATCTTTTAATTTTGATCAATTTAGGCCAAATTTTATAAAATACACTATCTGGGCATTATTTCACCACATGTTATAAAATTGACCAAAATTTCATTTAAGCGGAAGATGTGGTCATAATAACAACTTCTACAATTACGTAGATAATTAGTTTTCACATATTAAAAGATTTATTTAAAAAACGAATGGTACTATAATGTCTAATAGATTAATTGATTATGGTTTTGATCATACAAGGAAACAAAAACTAGAGATCGAGTCAACTCTCTCAACTCTTCTCTGAAGCAGTTATCATAAGATTTTTTTTTAAAGTTCCATACTTTTCTCCATTAAAATTGACCTTATTTTTTTGTTTCTCAATTTTGCTTTTCTTAAATATATTGGTTATAAGGAAAATTGTTATTTTAGGGCACTACCTTATGAGTGTTTGTAAAATTAGGACACTATATTTACGAGCTTGCAAAATTGAGACAATGTCTTTAGGAACATGCAAAATTAGGACATATATCTTTACAAACTTGCAAAACTAGGACACTATCTTTTAATTTTGGTCAATTTAGACCAAATTTTATAAAATACGGTCAAATGAGAATATTACAATCGGACTTTATTTGACCCATATGTTATAAAATTTGGCCTAAATTCCCTACATAAGTGATAGTGTTCTAATTTTATAAGTTTATAAAGATTGTTTCCTAAATTTGTAAGCCAAAAAAAATAGCGTCCTAATTTTGCAAACACCCATAAGATAATATCTTTAATAAATAATTTTTCCTTGCGTATATGAGTTATTTCATTGATAAATTATAAGGTATGACTTATTGTATACATATAAATTCATAGTTTAGACAATATTGATGATAACTTAGAAACATAATTAACCTTAATGTGGTATTATATATTTTAATCATAAAATATTACTATTGAAAGTATGTTTTAGAATTAAATTATTTCATATATGAACCAATTTATAATTATTTGTAGATACACTTTAATTTAACTAATTAATGTTCTTTAAATAAACAATTAATATTCTTTGTTACCATTAACAAATTAATCTTCACTAAAAACTACTAATATCTTTTGTATTTAATACCCTTTTATGAAAACAATTAATACTCTTTCAGTGATAACAATAAATACCCTTAAAAAAGGTTCACTCATGAACTATTTTCACTTTATATTTTATCTACTTTTGAAATGTGTTTTTATTTTTTAAATATTTTTTTATTCAGACGTTATTATTTAATTGTACGTAACATATTAGTTGTACATGTTTGTAATTGTTTTCAAAGTTGTTAGTTGTTTAAAGGTAATTGGACTTAAAAGTAATATGTACTACTATTAAATATATTGTTAACAATACTAATAAGTAATGTATGATGAATAATACTCACGACAAATAAAAAAAATGTATCGTTTTTTTTATTAATACAGTTTAGTTAAACAACTAATACTTTTAGTTGAGATAAATAATATCAGTGAAACTGATGAATTTAGTGAAAATAATTAATACACTTCAAACAAAACACTGATGATAATTTATTAACATAAAATTTTAGCAATGTAATTGTATTCCAGCTTTGATAATAAATTATGTATACATTACATGTATTTCTATGTACTTCAAGCTCATTGAGTATTGTTTTGGTTTTTTTTTTTTTTATAATAAAGATTTTGCATGTAACAGGTTCCCATTTTACTGTGTTTTGCAATGACTATTAATAAAAGTCAAGGTTAATCACTTTCAACCGTTTGTTTATACCTCTCAAAACCAGTTTTCACTCATAGTCAACTGTATGTTGCAATATCAAGGGTGAGGAGTAGAAATTGATTGAAAATTTAGTGTCTTGATTCTTGAAGAAAGCCATTGAAGCATGCAACAAATGTTGTTTACATAAATATTTTAAGGAATATGTGATTATTGTATTGGTGTTTAATGTCTGTTTTATTGAAATAAATATACTTTTATTAATTTAATACATTTGTCATGAATAAATAATTAATAATTAGATAACCAAATGAATAAAAACATATTTATATGATGTTCTTAAAAAAAATTTAACAATTTTTCTTAAAACCCGCGAAATTCGCGGGTCTACAACTAGTATACTATATAGGAGAGGATGTGGATGCTTATGTGGCAAAGCCACAACATCCTATTTCAAAATACTATTTTCTCAATAATCCTTCTTCCAACTTCTAATCTTGACCATCCGTTTTTTTTTTTAAATCTTGACCTTCCTTTTACTCACGAGACCTCTATATAAACAGGTTTTCTCCTTTCTTTTCATTCATTCGTTGGTGATTTCTATTTTGTAATATGGGTTAGGATTGATGTTTAATGTATTTGTTCCATACCATCCTTTGTTCGTGTTAATCGCGTTTTGGATTCACAAGAAAACTTGTTTCCGGGAATCGGAATCAAATGCAATAAGAACAGAATTGAAAAACACACAAGAACACCAGAATTTTACGTGGTTCGGAGATGAATACTCCTACGTCCACGGGATCCGAGAGGATATCTTTTCACTAAGATAGAAAACGGAAGTTACAAGTTACAATCGCTCACAATCTCACAGTGTTTGCGCTCACAGATGAAGTTCTCTCAATGATTGTTGATTTCTCTCAGTTGAGAAATCCCCCTTTTATAGATACAGAGATTGAGCTGAATCCCTAACTTGATTCAGTTGTAACAACCCCAATGTAAGCAGTTATCCAGCTGGCTTAACAGATTCAATAACCGCTTTAGTTGTTTCAGTTAGAACCGCCCTTTCGCAAGCTTCAATTTGGTGTAATTCCCGTATTTTCACATTGGACCAGACGACACGACCTCCACTGGCTCTGGTCAATTACACCAGATGACTCCAAGACCAGACCTCCTCTGATAGGACTCCTCTGGTGGACCTCATCTGATAAGCCTCCTCTGACGACTCTCATCTGATAGACATCTTCAGGTGACTCCTCTGCCAGACTCCTCTGGTCAGACCTTCTCTGGTTGGCCTCATCTGGTACAACTCATCTGATACCCCAAATTAGCTAACTCTCTACGGCTAACACTTTACAACATAGCTTCTGTTGAAACTTCAGCTCAGCAGATTACCTACTTCACATATGACTTCACAATTCTCCACCTCAGATGAGAAGTATCAATCCTCTCCTCCTCTCCTCCATGCTCCAGCTTGGGCCTAAGGAACATCCCATACACTCATCTTTACCAATTCAACACAGAACTTGAATTTCGTACCTGGTAAAGACTTTGTACACATATCTGCAGCATTGTCCTCTGTAGATATCTTCTGGATGAGAACCACTCCTTTATCAATGATTTCCCTTACAAAATGCAACCTTACATCAATATGCTTTGATCTCTCATGGAATACTTGATGTTTCACCAGATGAACTGCACTCTGATTATCACAATGAATGACCACAGCCCTTTGACTTATCCCAAAATCCTTGATTATGCCTTTCAACCACAAAGCCTCCTTAACAGCCTCAGATACTGCAACAAACTCTGCTTCTGTAGTAGACAATGTAACTCCACTCTGCATAACAGATCTCCAGCTTACAACAGTATTGTACAGAGTAAAAATATACCCTGTTAAGGATCTTCTGGTGTCCAGATTAGCAGCAAAATCAGAATCTACAAATCCTTCCAGTGGACTCTTCTGGTCAGTCACCTTCTCAAACATCAAACCCAGATCAGATGACCCCTTAAGGTATCTGAATATCCATTTCAAAGCTTCCCAATGTAATCTCCCAGGATTAGCCATGTATCTGCTCACCATACTCAATGCATAAGCTAAATCTGGTCTGCTGCAGACCAGAGCATACATCAGGCTTCCAACCCCACTTGCATAAGGTACTTTCATCATAGTCTTCTTCTCTTCATCAGACTTTGGTTCCATTTCCTTAGATAATTTGAACTGTTGTCCCAGAGGAGTTGACACAGCTCTACTCTCATGCATGTTAAACCTCTTCAGGACCTTCTCAATGTAACTCTTCTGGGATAAGAATAGTCTTCCAGCTTTTCTGTCCCTAAGAATATCCATTCCAAGAATCCTCTTAGCATTTCCCAAGTCATTCATATCAAATCTAGCACTTAGCTTCCTTTTGATACTCTGAATCTTCAGAAGGCTTTTACTGGCAATAAGCATGTCATCTACATAGATCAGAAGATAGGCTATCACATCACTACCTTGCCTTTCCAGGTATACACAAGTATCATACTTGCTCCTTACAAAACCAATGGATATCATAACTTCATTGAACTTCTTGTGCCACTGCCTTGGACTTTGCTTGAGGCCATACAATGATTTCTTGAGCAGGCACACTTTCCCTTCACTCCCTGGTTCAACAAACCCTTCTGGCTGGTGCATGTACAGATCCTCAATAAGATCACCATGCAGAAAAGCTGTCTTTACATCAAGTTGTTGTAGCTCAAGATCCTCTTGGACTACTCTGCTCAGAAGTAATCTGATTGAACAATGCTTAACAACAGGTGAGAAAACCTCATTGTAATCAATTCCTTCCCTCTGAGTAAATCCCCTGGCAACTAACCTGGCCTTAAACCTCACCTGATCTTTCACACCAGATTCAAGCTTTCTTTTAAACAACCATTTACAACTGATTAGCTTCTGCCTAGGTGGCTTATCAACAAGAATCCAAGTTTGATTCTTCTTAAGAGACTCCATCTCTTCTGTCATGGCTGTCACCCATGACTCCCTATCATCACACTCAAGGGCTTCCCTGTAGCTTTTAGGTTCCTGGTACTCTATGGCTTCGTAACAAGTGCATAGGAGACCAGATCCACACGGTCAAACCTTGCTGGAGGATGTATTTGTCTTCTGGATCTGTCTCTTGTCAAACTATAATTTCTCAAGTCTGCTTCTGGCACTTCTTCCTCCTCTTCTGCAGGTGCACTATCCTCATCTGATAACTCATTCTCTCCTGTTTCCTGCTCTGGTTCAGAACCAGATGCACTATCATGATTGTCATGATCAGGCTCAACCTCAACTTGAGTAATTGGCTCAGAAATAACACCATCCATCTCCTCAGCTGATGGCTCCCTATCACCTCCACCTGACTTGTATCCCATCTGTGATTCATTGAACACTACATCTCTACTGGTAATACACTTCTGGTTTCCAGGCTCCAGACACCACAACTTATACCCCTTAACACCTTTGGGATACCCAATGAAAACACACTTTAAAGCTCTAGGTTCAAGTTTGTCTTGCCTCACATGAACATAAGCTAGGCACCCAAAAACTTTCAACTTTGAGTAATCTGATATCTTTCCATACCAAACCTCATCTGGGGTTTTAAACTCAATAGCAGATGATGGCACTTTATTAATGAGATACACAGCTGTGTTAACAACTTCCCCCCAAAAACTCTTAGGTAAATGAGCATCAGATAACATACACCTAACCCTTTCCAGAATAGTTCTATTCATCCTCTCTGCTAGACCATTCTGCTGGGGGTTTGAAGGAACAGTTTTATGCCTAGTAATACCCTTCTGCCTACAAAATTGTTGAAACTCCTCTGATAGGAATTCAAGCCCATTATCAGTCCTTAAGTGTTTGATAGTCCTGCCCCTCTTATTCTCAAGTTCAATCAACCATTCTTTGAACTTAGAGAAGGCATCACTCTTTTGTTTAAGAATGTAAACCCAAACTTTTCGGGAATAATCATCAATAAGGGTAAGGAAATACCTGCCTCCACCATGAGTGGATACCCTTGCTGGGCCCCATACATCAGAATGTATATAATCCATAACCTCCTTGGTGGTATGCTTCCCTTTCTGGTATGCTTGCTTCTTTGATTTCCCAAGAACACACCTCTCACAGAATTCCAGCTTACATATCCTCTTCCCAGGGATTGCCCCCTTCTTGGATAACTCCACCAGGCCCTTCTCACCAACATGTGCCAATCTCTTGTGCCACAAGTTAACATCAGAAGACTCCATGGTAACATCAGCTGATCCTGTTACAGTTCTTCCAATCAAAGTATACAAACCATTCTTGATAGTCCCCTTCATAACAATTCTTCCAGATTTGGTTATTGACAGAACTCCATTTTCTGTCTTGAATTCAAACCCCTTAGAATTCAATGTACCAAGAGAAACCAGATTTCTCTTTAACTCAGGAACAAACCTGACATCAGATACGATTCTATCAACCCCATCAAACATCTTGATCTTGATAGAACCAGATCCTTGCACTCTACAGCTCTCATCATTACCCAAAAGAACAAGACCTCCATCAATCTTCTCAAGATCCAGGAACCAGTCTTCATGTGGACACATATGAAAAGTACACCCAGAGTCCAGGACCCACTCTTGACTTAGTCTCTCATGACTAACCATCAAGACCTCTGCACTATCATATCCTTCAACCTCCACAACAGCTGCATCTCCATCTTGATCACCTTGATTGTCTTTCTTCTTTCTTTCAGGGCAATTCTTTCTCAGATGTCCTTCCTTATGGCAAGTGAAACACTTCCTCTTCTCAACAAAATCAGACTTCTTCCCACCCTTATTCCCTTTTCCACCATCCTTCTTCTTGGACTGAAACCCCTTCTTCTTCTTGGATTGAACATTCAATCCTTCAGCAGGCTTCTTCCCATCAGCTTGGATCTGTAGAAACTTGGTTTTCAGGGCAGTTTGAACATCATCAAACATCACCTGATCTTGCCTACCAAACAACAAGGCATCTTTGAAATTTTCCAGAGACTTAGGTAGGGCATTCAACAACATCAATGACTTATCTTCATCATCAATTGTAACATCCAAACTCTCCAGATCATCCACCAATCTGTTGAACTCGTCCAACTGATCACCAAGATTCTTATCTTCACTCATTTTGAAGACTTGAAGCTCCTGTTTCATGTATAACTTGTTCGTAACAGACTTGGTCTGGTATAACTGCTCCAGCTTATTCCAGATCCCAAGAGCGGTTTCCTCCTTCGATACTTCCCTCAATGGCTTGTCCCCAAGACACAAGATAAGGGCACTATGCGCCTTCCTCTTGTTCTCCTCCACCTTCGCCGGATTAGATCCAGAAGCCACCTGAGCCGGTGGCAACAAGGCTTCGTACAACCCATTGTGTACCAGGAGTGCCTTCATCTTGATCTTCCATAAGCTGAAATCGTTCTTCCCCGTGAACTTCTCAATGTCGAACTTAGTTGCAGCCATGATTGCTTCCCACAGACGGCGCCACTTGTTAATCGCGTTTTGGATTCACAAGAAAACTTGTTTCCGGGAATCGGAATCAAATGCAATAAGAACAGAATTGAAAATCACACAAGAACACCAGAATTTTACGTGGTTCGGAGATGAATACTCCTACGTCCACGGGATCCGAGAGGATATCTTTTCACTAAGATAGAAAACGGAAGTTACAAGTTACAATCGCTCACAATCTCACAGTGTTTGCGCTCACAGATGAAGTTCTCTCAATGATTGTTGATTTCTCTCAGTTGAGAAATCCCCCTTTTATAGATACAGAGATTGAGCTGAATCCCTAACTTGATTCAGTTGTAACAACCCCAATGTAAGCAGTTATCCAGCTGGCTTAACAGATTCAATAACCGCTTTAGTTGTTTCAGTTAGAACTGCCCTTTCGCAAGCTTCAATTTGGTGTAATTCCCGTATTTTCACATTGGACCAGACGACACGACCTCCACTGGCTCTGGTCAATTACACCAGATGACTCCAAGACCAGACCTCCTCTGATAGGACTCCTCTGGTGGACCTCATCTGATAAGCCTCCTCTGACGACTCTCATCTGATAGACATCTTCAGGTGACTCCTCTGCCAGACTCCTCTGGTCAGACCTTCTCTGGTTGGCCTCATCTGGTACAACTCATCTGATACCCCAAATTAGCTAACTCTCTACGGCTAACACTTTACAACATAGCTTCTGTTGAAACTTCAGCTCAGCAGATTACCTACTTCACATATGACTTCACAGTTCGCATGTTGGAAACGGTATTCTTTTAGGTTTAACAGCTCACTTTCATCTACCTTATTTTTGTTTATTTCGATCATTTATCCATGGATTCTGGTATGTTTTTAACGTGCATTTATGTTTATGATCGTTCTGCACCAATTTTTTTAAAATCAAATAACTCATCTTTCTTTAAAATGACAATAATGGAATAATACAGTAAAATGCATTGTTATATACCATTTATGATTCTATTTTTTTTTTGTCAGGTTATTTTTGTGTTCGCTGTTTGAAGTTGAACTCTGATCGATCCAATATGTGTATTGGAGAAGACTTTGACGATTCATTTTTCATTTTGTAAAAGAATAAAGCCATCTACTCCTACAATTGTAGTTGTATACCCGTGCTTTTCGTGTTTCTTTTGATTATGTAAAAACATTTCTTATGTACAATAGTTGATGAATGTAAATATATTTCAATTATTAGTGTTCAATTTTTTAAATTCAGAATTGCAGTTTTAATTTTACCTTATTTTGTTTTAAGTTAATGTTTTCTAATTTATAAATTTAGTATATATATGTATCTGTTAAGATTATAATAAATCTTAGCCTCAAACAAATTTGAATATTTAGTGCATTCCTTTTATGTGACCTATTTTATGTTAGATTTGTGATGATATATATATATTTTTAATAAATTGATTCAATATTTGATATTTGACGTGGATGATTCCATGAGAATTTAATGGAGACAATGGTTGATTTTGCATATTTGACTTGGTTATTAATGACTAATTTAATATTTGATTATTAGTGTGATTGTAATTTGTGGAAAAAAATTGTAACTTAATGGATATTAAATATTTTAATCTTTCATATAATGCAACGCGAATTAATATGGAAGCCATAATGACTTTACAAGTCAAACCTCAATTTTTTCCTCTAATTTGGTTATCATTGAGATTTTCCTTTAAGTGGTTCCAAAATTTTCTCAAATTTAGTTTATATAATAATTTGGTCATTCAATTTACATTGTAAATCGTTGAGATAAGTTAGAGCCAATTGATAATAGTTAAAACAATTAGGAAACGTGGCAGAATTCCTATTTTAATTGTGTAATTGCACGCATAATGTATTTAATTTTGGAATTAGAAATTTAATTAGACCCATTAATATTTGCTTTTTTGTTATTCTTAAATTCATATGTTGTAATGTAAACTTATTTATATCCATTACAATTTTGTTTGTAATCATGCATTAATTTATTTATTGAAATTTAATTTTGTTTAAATTTGTCATTTTGTTTCCCAATATTATAGGAGTTTTGTCAGGAATTCCTTTCCATAAGAAAATTTATAAATAATATTCCTTTTTCTATTTGATCGGAATTCTACCAAGATTATAGGAATTATTTGAAAAGTTAACTCTAGAGTAAATGGAAACAATTTACTCTTCATTAACATATTTTATGTATACCAGTTACAAGTTAATTTTTCTGTCGGGCCAGGGGGTGGGGGCTCCAGGGGGTGGGGGCCCTGGGGGCGAGGGCTTCGCCTTTTGCTACAAAGTTACAAGTTAATTTCATTTTGGTGCATATACTTGCGAATGAAGTATATGTGTAAATATTATATATATTCAATTGATTACTATCCTAATATTACATTAAACAATAAAAAAAAATTGAAAAACAATCTAAACGTCTAAATTTTCTTAAGTTAGGTTTCTTAATTTTAATAGTTAATTTCCTGCATTGTTTGTGTATATTTTAAACCAATTCAAGATTGTGTTATTTTGAATAAATTCGCTACATAATAGGCGTTAATTTGTACTGAGTATATATGTTTTCATTATTTGGAGAAAGAATTCATTACATTTTGGTCCAAAAAAATAAGTCCATTTTAAAACGGCCAATTTTTCAACAGTTTTAGTTTCTTAGTTTTATTTCGACACTTTAGATCCCAAGAGATTGCAGTTTTGGTCCCAAAAGATTGCAGTTTTGGTGTCAAGCGAATGTTATAAAATTACAAGTTTATTTCTGAAAATTAACGGATGAGATCAAACCTGCATATAAATAAAAGGTCTGCTTTCGTACATAAGTACCAAAAGTGTTTTGAACTCATTCTCTTGATATTAAAAGTGCAATTATTCCTTTTGACAAACTGATTTTGTAATACGATTTCATATTTATCATTTTACTTATGTAATTATAAATTTTAATTGTATTGTACATGAAAATTATATTATTTTGAATAAGAGTAGGTTTTATTATGTTGATCCTGGTGTAGCTATTATTAAAAGTATTTATTCGTCTGTGGAACATATATTACGAACACATAAATACTTTGAAGATAGAACGATGTTTGTGCCTAAGCATAGAGATGTGGATTATATCAGAGAAGATTATTTCTATTATTCCTGGAGATACAAAAGTATTTTTTATTTTGGTAGTATTTGCAAAATAGAGTTTCGAGATGGAGGTAATGGAGAGTTGATTTTTTAAACTCCAACAAGTGTTATGGAATGACAAGCAATAGTTTATCTTTAAAGAAAGGTGTTCCAACTGTTCTTCTCAGGAATGTTGATCATAAATTAAATTTGTGTAATGGTACAAGAATGATTTTTACTAGGATGGAAAATCACATAATTGAAGTAGAAATCATTTATGAAAGAAACATTGAGAATAGAGTTTTCATCACAAGAATGACCATTGCGCGATTCAGATATAATCATGCCTGTAAATTTTAGGAGAAGATAGTTTTCCAATTACTGTGCTTTGCAATGACTATTAATAAATGCCAATGACAATCTATTTCAACCGTCGATTTGTACCTTCCAAAGTCAGTTTTCACTCACGACCAATTGTATGTTGTACTATCCAGAGTAAAGAACAAAAATGTATTGAACTTTATTTTTTATCTTGATCCGAAAGAAAAACCATCAAAGTATAAAAAAAAAGTTGTTTCCAAAAAATATTTTGAAAATTTTAAATAATTTACTGTTATATTGAGTGTTATTTATATGAAAAATAAATTTATTTATCACTTAAGACATTTGTAAATAATATATATCGAATCATACGTATAAACGTTTAGCTTTAATCAATATTTTAATAATAAAAAAATTATTACATATTTCATTAGTATAAAGAAAAAAATTCTTTTATTATTATTACTTAAAAATCTTTTAAAATTTCAACTTAAAACCCGCGAAATTCGCGGGACTATAACTAGTTTAATATATATGACAATATATGAATTCACGTTTCAATTTTACCTTGTTAGTGTTTTTTAAATTAAGGTACTAATGGAGTTTTCATACACACTTTTATCAAATATAGAAAGAATTTTATACGATTAATAAAATATAGCGGTGTTTTCTGCATTTATCATCAAATATATACCCTTTAATAACCAATCTCAAAATTAATATCAAATAGTTTAGTTCGAGATTCAGTTCCTGATGTTTCTTATTTCAACGTTTCATACATTGGTTACAAGCTGGAATGCAAGATGTGATGTATTGTATTGTATGGTATGAGCGCATGTTATAATGTAGAAACATAAATTATAATTGATTCTATCACTTCAAGGGAATAGGATAAGTACATAGTATGTGGAGATTGAAATTATTTTAAATACTTATAATCAGGAAATTATTGCATACCAACTGTGGACACATATTAATAAACATACTGCGAATGTGTTAATGACACACAAGTGAGGGATTCACTATCATTTTAATTGATTGTTTATATCTGCTTATGTGTCATTAACATATTCGCGATAAGTATATTAATATGTGCCCACCGATGGGCATGTGATCAATTGTATTATATTGTGTACACAAAGAAAAGTAGTAAAGAAACCACCTGATTGGACACGCCCTCAGACATAGTTATTCTTGACGAATTGGGTAAATAAATTGATGTTCTCTTCGTTTTTTTATTGTACAACAAAAATATCAATTTACTAAATGGTTGATTTTGTTTTTCCACGTGGGGATAGTTTAGTAAAGAGTAACTCTCTTGTGCACTTGGTGTATGGTGCATTCAATCAATAGTTGAGACTATCTATACTGAAAAATATGATTTGCTTGCATTGAAAAGTGTAGTTAACTTAATTTTCAATGTAATTTTTCAGTGTAATCTAACCATACTTATCAGTGTAAACAACCACAACTGTTGAGTGAGTGCACTGTGCATCAGATGCATATGAGAGTGAGTTTTGATTAGTGTGAAAATTGTTTGAAATTCATACACTTATTTTTGCTAAATTTAATCGGATTTCTTGTATTTATTTATATTAATTTGGTTATTGTGTTTAATTGGCGAAAAAGATGTGCTTTATTTATTTTGTAGAAAATTGTGAATTTGTGGAGGAAAAATACGCCATAAATAAATAGTAAAATTAATCGAAGAAGTGAATCAAGAAGGGAATAAATCGGATTGGGCTCCTATTTTAATCTAAAAATCACGGCCCAATAACCATTTTATTGCAATTGGTTTGGAAATGGAAGAATGGCCCACTTGAATCTGATATAATGGGTTACAGCAAGTTAGTGAATATGGGTGAAGAAAGCAAAGTTTGATGGGCCCCACAACTTGGTGATTAATTGCTAATCCGCAATTTGACCAAGGAAAAGGCAAGTAACAAGTGGATAGTGGATAGTGGATAGAAGCATTGCTCCCAATTTGCATCTCGATTACAAAATTTTATTCGACTTTTAAATTAACTAGTTGTACACACGTGCAATGCATGTAAGTAGTCAGTATTAGTAAAAAGTAGTAGAAATTTTTAGGATTTTGACAAATCAAGTCTTAAATGCTCCAATATTTTAAGAAAATAACATGTAGAGCCTCATTTTACTTACACAGTTATACAAATATAAGAATAAACATAATTTAGTATTACTTCAAGTAATATGTAATAAATACTATTCCAAAAACGCAAATTTTCTTATATTCAAACATAGAAACCCCTTTGGAAGAAAATTAAAAGAGAAAATATAATATCAGTGACTTTAATCGGATTAAGTTATCAATAAAAACTGCATCAATGTTCTCCATGCTACCAAATATATGTCATTTGTGTCACACTCATCCTCTGTCTTCACGAAATTATGTATGCATTTTGACATAATTTTGATGAACTTCGTTTACATTCTTCATTCATTAAACTATCCATAAAATATACTCTTAAGTTCATAAGCTTAGTTCCCGGGACAATTTCCCACTTTAAGTGTCTTTATGTTGATAAAGTTAAATTAACACAAATAATTGGATAAATATTAAAGATTAATATTAGAAGACATTAATTTGTTACGCCTTGGACATGTTGTTGAGTAAGGAGCCAAACTTGAAAAAGTTTAGACAGGGAAACATTAGATAATATGCAAAAATGAAAAAAAAAATGGAAAATAGGTAGCACGGTTCTCGAAAACTGATTCTTTTTCTCCAAGGTCATTGCTTTAGGATTTCTCCTCCTATATTCTTACTAAAATAATTCTTAATGATCTGAATGAACTTCACAATTCCTCATAATATCCTCCAACTTATAATGAAATATAACAGCCCAAAAAGTAAGACTACTAATATTGGACAGAGGGAGTATTACTTTTGTATTCATTTTAACCTTTAAAATAATATAATCAAACTAGATAAGACCTCGCGAATTTCGCGAGCTGAAAAATAATTATGTATAAAAAAATAATAATTTAAATATATTCTTTTGTTCTTTTAAATATTTTACAAAAAAAGTATATCATGATAAAATTAAGATATTATATGATACTTCTTTGGTTACCATTTAAATTATTTCAAATTATGGAAAAATAGTTTTACTCTCTAAAATTAATCATTTTCAGATATCTCATATTTGTACTTCACAACACTAATTATTTAATATACCATTTAGCAATTAATTAACTATACTCCCTTCAATAAAGTAGAACTAACTAATATACTTTCAATTTTACACCTTTTAAGATTAATGAAAGAACTTTTTCTTAAAACATGGATTAAATTTTATGTGTCATTATCACATAGGTGCATGGTGAACGTATAGGTTCGTCTCCACCGTTGAGCACATGATCAAATCCATTAAATCTATATTTGGATGAAATAAACAACATTAATAACAAATTATAATGATGCTTATATCATATAACTAAGAGTATGTATAGAGTGAAATTAGTTTATACGTAAATCATTTTGCAAATGTTTTAGCGTGACTAACTTATTGCTTGGTTTGAACAACTAATACTCTTCGTACATTTCCATTAATAACCTTCATTGAAAATAACTACTATCCTCCAAAACTAATAACTTTTGGTGAAAAATAATCTCACAAATTTCATGAATTAAAAAATATATCACAATAAAAAATAATAAAAAATAATTCTTTTAAAAAATTTATGAAAAAATAACCTTTATAATATATGCTAAAATTAAAATGAAATCGTAATCCAAATGTAAAAAAGAATTAAATATTTATTAAAAAAAATTCATAGGTCTCCTTTTATTCTACTATTTAGCGTAGGTTTTATATAAAAATGGTTCATAATATATACAACTAATTTCAGGAACCAATATTTAATTCATGCCACATACTTTTGGGTCACGGAAATGATCTCATGCCCGCCAGTGGGCACAATATAATATATCCACCGCGAATGTGATAATGACATATAAGCAGTGGGTCCACTTTAATTTTAATGATAGATTTTATCTGCTTATGTGTCATTATCACATTCGCGGTGGGTATATTATATTGTGTCCACCGGTGGGCATGAGATCATTTCCGCTTTTGGTCAAATAATTGATACTCTTTATCAAATAATTTGAAGGCCATGCCTAAAATAAATACCTTAAACTATATATAATGCATAATTAATTGCTAATAATATGCTAGCTAATTAATGTGTAATTGATACTTTTCACTCGGGAAAACCATTCTTTCTATATTTGGTTCAATAACAACAATAAGAAAAATCAAAGAAACACAACCAGTTATAATCTTTTTGAAAAAGTTAACAAACTATATACATTAAAGCCCATAATCACGTTACATTATGTAATATTAATAGAAAACACCCAACCTTTAGTCAGCCTGGCCACAAGCATCTAATAAAGTCCATAATAGCGATAGTAAATGCTCATTCTATGCATTCTATCATATTATTGTCATATTAAAAAAATCACCATTAATTTCAAGCGCCAAAACGGCACAAATCAGGTTACCATAAATAAAACAATGTGAAAATTATAGATAAGTAACTACTTGTTCTATCTCCACGAACAATATAAACTAATATTAGCAAGCTAAATCGATGCACCTAACTGTAGTATGGTTATCGCAAATCGTGAAATGAGAACTACCATCGTTGGGCTCAATCAAATTTAATGGATCATATGAAGAGACGAGGAGATTAGAACCAAATATATTATGTACATACCAAATTAATTTTAACAATAAATTCATTCGACAATTAGATAATAAAAAATATGGTTCCACACTCAAACATGCAAGCTAAATCGACGTAACCAAGTCTAGTATGGGTATCCAAAACGCGAAATGGAAACATTCGCCAGTCTCAATCAAAGTTAATAAATTACATCAGTAGGGATGGAGAGCATAAAAAGAACATATTACGCACATACCATACACATAACTAATTACTAAATACTGCTGCAAACGGCCTACACTAACATACATCCTCAGAGTGTTGCATCAACACAAAAAATAACACTCATGCCAAAGGCAACCCAAGAGTTCCAAATTATTATAGAAAAAAGGAAATTTTATTTTAATATATATTTCAAATTAATTAAAAAGGAAAGATCAAACCTATTAACCAACAAAAATATCTCCCCAAAAAATTTACGCACAAATTTAGCAAAGCAATTAACCGGACAGTAGAAATATTAAACCGACTTATTGATAGGCGGGTTCTACTGCATATGAGGTGCAATTATAAAGGCAAAAATCAATATTATAGAATAAAATAAAAAAATGAAAAAACATCCATAGCCGGGTGGAATTAGCAGATGTATGATACCAATCATATTAACTGTAGAATTATATACTATAAACAACCACGCCATAAAATCTAAGAATCGTAAAATTTACATTAAAAAATGAGAAATAGGGGGAAAAACTTGAAGATGACAAAATACGTATCAAGGATGAACTGTATATTATTACAAAATTGAACCAATCTTTACAAATAATTAAACAAAAAGAATTAAGTACAATGAAACAAAGGTGCACGAAACATACAATAGAGAGCAGCAACAACTCTAAAAAAATCTAAAGAAATAAAAAATAAGAGAACCAAGGAGAACACTAAAGGTCCCACACGATATAAATTACACGCGCCACACAATACGACCAAATCAATCACAAACAACTCTTACCCTGCAGAGGAAAAAAGAAAGAACAAACGAAAAGTCAAAACAAAAAACGTAAACGAAATTAACAACAACGACACTTCATTTGGAACGTACAACTGGAATCAAAGAACACGGGCAAAAAACACAATAACAAAAAAAACTACAAATGAAATACATAATAAAAAAAAGGCGGACGGAGAATTGAAAGTTCAGAAAAGGCATACCATTAGATGAACGGAGGAGGAAAATCAATGAATCTAAGAATGTGTTGGAAATGAGAAATTTATAGAAAAAGTTAACCAAAACGAAGGGTTGAGATCAAAATTAAAAAATCAACACACAAGATCAAATCTACAAACTTGGACAAAGGAGAATAAAGAGAGTTGAGAATAGAGACCAAACACACATGCCACATAGGCATAGAATGTTTCCTCTATATATAAGTATGGATTCCTCCAAATAACCAAACTCATAGAGACGCTTTAAGGTCTATCTGCTTCACAACATGACTTTCTACTTCAAATTTGCAATACTGTCACATTCTAAATTTATGGCACGCTAAATGTCTGCGACGAAAATTTTGAAGCCTGGTCAACCAGTAGAAAAGTAAACAAGGATAAAATTAAGCATGCGACAAAAAGAAACATAAAGAGTTAAAATAAGCACCAAATTGGAGAAAAGATGCGAGCTGCTGCAATTAGTGGTTGTGTATCCCATTGGAGCTTCTGGATCAAGAAGTTTAGGAAATTCATTAATCACTAGTCAAAGAGTTTGGGAAATTAAAAAATAATATCGGTGTTTGTCTCCCAAGAGCTAATTCTGATCCTGCATTTCAACATGTTTCCGTATAAACTCCTAGAAAGGAGAAAAACCGAGAAGACAACATAATCATATTACAGAGGAGTTTTACTACCATGATTGGTTCACGTATTGCGCTGCATCTATGATAATTAAGTATATTTGGAACCAAAGGTAACTTTTCGGGATATGTAACTGCATTACAATAGGGTCATTTATATCCCCACGCTACACAATATTTGGGACCAAAAGAGTATAAAATACTTGCTCGTAACCCTAGAGATAAAAAATAAACCAGATTGATAAAAACTTACATGAGGTTGTCCCATGAAATGAGACAACACAAGTTAACATATATTTTTGTCAAAGTGTTAATGCGTCATGTCCAATTATACCTCATCCTACCGTCTCATGGCATGAGACAGTCTCACACAAGACCTACTCAACCAGGTATACTATCAAAGGGTTAATTCATAGTAGATATTGTTATCAACACTTAATTCAAATTCAGGGGTTGCAATTAATTACACCAAATTTAAAGTGCTTGACTAAAAGGAACTTCTTTTTACCTATTTTTAAGGCCGCTATCATCCAAGTCTACAGTGAAAAACATAAAACGATATGACCAACTATTTAACCCCAAGGAAAGGGAAGGAAAGGAAACAATACTGATTAGAAAATCATTTCATGTGTAGATTTATAACATTAAGAGCAAAACTGTGAAGTCTTAAGAAAATGAATCAAAGAATACATGAATGAGGGTCTTCATATTTGAAAATTATAGACTTACAACACAGTAGGGCAATCACATGACATATTTTCAATTACAGGGATGGATTTGGGGGGGGGGGGGAGGGGCGACCTTGGGATTTAAATTTCTATATTATACATGTATATTTTTTTATATATGGCTTGAAATCATGAAATTTTTACCCTCTATATATTTCACCCCTTTGGACCGAAATCCTGGATCCGTCCTTGTCTATATCTCAGGTCTAGCTATAGAATTCCATCTTACTACAATATTGAGATGGGAAGTGTCTATTTCTGAAACAATTATGACGCGTTAAATTTAAGAATCTAAGTGTTCATATGATAAAAATCAATCCAATGGTACTAACTGGTCCCAACATAAATATAAGGTAAAAGTCAATCAACCACATGGATACTTCAATTATATAAATTCATAATTAATGCGAAAAATCATTTTACTTTGTAATACATTACTTATTTTATTTCAAATGCATAATAACATAAGACATCCAACTAACCAGATGTGCAATCCAATAATGTTTTTCCCTCATTTCAATTAGAAATGGACATGTTGGGGCAATCTTCTCAAGAATGTTTTTCATGCCTTTCATGTTCCTAGTTTCTTGTCACTAAAAGTGGTTGTCAGTAGCCCTACTATCTATAATAAGATATAACATAGGAGAAAAAAATATGAGGATTTTTATTCTAATTTTGATAATCAAATTCTGACACTACAAATAGTTGATATGCTTACACTAAAACTAAACACTGTCAACCAAACAAAGAGGAACCAAGAGGTATCAACATTTCTCAATAATTGAGGTTAAGACTGCAAGCTAGAATGCATTCAGAGTCAACTTAGTTATACCAATGTCAATCGCAAAGACAACCACATTTTAGAATATATATCGCCACAAATTAGAATGAGAGAGGTACTCAAATTGAGTTATCAAAGATTTCTGGAACGTAATCTAGATAGCATTAAAAAAACATAAGCACCTAAATTTATAGCTTAAATACTTATTAGTTTCTGGTAGAGATGTAGCATGGTATATGCTCCAAGATGTATGACTTAGATAGAGAGTTTACTCACACCAGAGGTTGACTGATCTTTGATAGGCTTGAGGTCGAAAATACCCCTACAAGCTCCAACCAGCCTTCTCTGGATATCATGGGATACTTTGTAGTTCCAACTCCTATTAAGAAGACCACAGTCAAGAGTTCAATATTACATTGATCATGTGTCAAAAAAGTAAAATAAGATCAGTACATCTCTAGACAAATTATACAAGCACAAAGCAAGGAAACACTATATCCTTAAATATGTAAAATATCCAAATTTCCTAATCAGAATTATTGCACTTCCAGATATTAAGTAGTTATAGAAAACAATATGATAAAAAAATAAAATAGTAGTTAAAATGAACATATTAGCGCTCAACAACATACAAATTTTGCAGAATGCATGGTTAATTCCAAAGTGGCCTTCAACTTGTCTGATTAAGTCTCTAATAAGATAGCAACATTCTCAGATTCTAATATACTGAAAATGGATTGATGTATACAAACCACTATAGCAACAATTTAACAACTTGGAAGGAAAGTTATTTTCCCCACAATATGGAGAAACTATAAGGAATATGTCTAAACAAAAATGTTGGGACATTGTCAGTTTTGATTAAGATCCCAAAACCCCTAAAAAGGTGATTGCCTTAATCTGTCTTTGTCAGGCTAGTCTTGGTTAGGATTAGTACTTTGTCATTTTACACTTCACAGGTACTCAGTGAGAGGAGAACTCACTGGAGACAATCAAGACTCAGAGCCTGAAGACGAAGAGCACCATCCTGAACTTATGGCAGTCTTCTAAGCTGGCTGAGTAAGTGACAGTGATGAAGAGTATGACCCTGAGGTCATTACTAACTCAGTCCTGAAGGGAACAGGATGTCACTGAGTTAATGGGAAGACTTGGAGTAGAGCCAAGCAATGCAAAAGGAATTTCAGCGTCAGGACAAGACTGGTGGGCTCAAGACAAAATGAACTTAATAAGACAAGCCTGAAGCTCAGGAATAAGTTCTGACATTCTCACCAACCTGATGACGTGGACCAATCCGTGAAGGACACGTACGTACGGAACCTGACATGAAGACTGAATTCAGACTGCATATTCAACGGACAAGCATTTAATGTGCATTTAATGCAAATACCAAATCCATGCAAAGGACGGCTGCTGCATGAAGATATGTCCGTTTGAAGCCACTCTACATAGATGACTAGAAGGCTATCTCTCCAACGGATAGTTATTCAAATCACCTATAAATACAGAAGACCTTGAACCCATTCAAGGTTACGGGAAATTTCCAAGCCAGAAATTACTCAAACTCTCAAGCATTCAAAGCATTCAACCTTTAAGAGAAGCACTCGAAACCTTCTAAATTTTCCAAGTGTTTCTTAGCAGTTGAGAGTGACTCTGTATTCCAAGAGCTAATTAGAATTATCTCAAGCTTAGAGAGATTATCCAATCCTTAGCATAGCTTTGACTTGTAAGGATAATCTCAACCTAGTTGGAATTCAAACTGAAACCAAAACCCTAAGATAGGCTTGTTGGGAGTAAGTCAGTTAGAGTGTTAGTAAGTGGAGTTGTATAGATCAGTGAGGTTAGCTGGTCTTGGTGCACCTTGGCACGTTAAAAACAAGAATCCCTTGAGTGGATTTCCTGTTAAGTCAGGCCGTGGACGTAGGAGCTTGAGACTCTGAACCACGTTAAACTCCCTGTGTTCTTACTGCTTTGATATTGTGCATACTTGCTATATTACTTGTTCATTCATTGCATTCAAGTTTATCAGGCCTGAATCAATCAGGCTGATCTTCAAAAGAGCACTGCCCTACTAAACACTCTTCAGATTTGAGTAAAACAAGTTTTTCAGAAAGCAAACTAAACAAGACTTTAAACTTTCAGGGCTCAAACATTTCCGCACTGAACTTGAACTGATAGTTAGCCAACTGACCCGCACCAAGTGTAGTCAGTAGGTGTGTTATCAGCTCCTAGTTCTTTACCACTCTGAGCAAAGGGGACTCAGTCAGTTTTAAGGTTGAAAAATTGGTATCAGAGCAGTGGTTCCTCAGTCTTGTACCGGGGCCAACAAGTGGTATCAGAGCAGTGGTTCAAAAGACCACTGACTTTGAATACTAATAGTTTCAGAGGAGAAACTGTTGGTGGTCACTGAACAGATCTGAGTTTACTTTTCATAAAACTTGCATCATCATGACTTCGAGGAGACTTGAAGCTTCGTTACCTGAATTCTCTGTGTCTAACTTTGTATATTGGAAGTTCAGATTAGAAGCACATCTAGATACCATCCATGACCAGATGCCACGTGTACTCAGGGAGGGACCGATCAAGATCACTATTCCTAACGTCAGAGGACTGGGATATGAGGATCTTGCGATTGGCGTGCAGGTTCCTAAAGAAAGGAAAGACATGACCAACGATGAAATCAAGATGGTGGGACTTGACAACGTCGCCAGAAACATCATCTTGCACACGGTGCCCTTCGAGGAGTCAGCCAGGCTGATGAACTTAAAGACGGCAAAGGAGGTCTGGGATGAGCTGACAAGGATGTGTGAGGGATTTGAAAAGATCAAGGAGAACAAGAGAAACATTGCCATTCAGAAATTCGAGGCGTTCGAGATGCTGCCCGACGAGAGCATAGATCAAAGGGAGTCTAGATTCATCAAGTTGATGAATGAGTTGGTGATGTTGGACAAGGATGTCCCAATGAGAGATGTTGCTTCAAAGATCCTGAATGCCCTTCCTGAGAGATGGGACAACAGTGTAATTATGCTTAAGAACACTCAGGATATGAGTAACATAACTTCTGCTTTACTTTTTTCAGAGCTCAAAGCGCTTGAATTTGACCTTAACAAGAGGAAGAAGAAAGTTTAGTCAGAAGAGGAGGTGAAGGAGAAAACTCCTGAGAAAAGTGTGGCGTTCAAAGCCAGGTCTGAACCTGTTGAGCCCTCATCAAACTCTTCATCAAAGTCACTGATGGAGATGAGCAGAGAAGAACTCGCTGAAGAGTACAGCCTGATGGCCAGACGATTCGACAAGCTCAATTCCAGGTTTGGTCGTTATAAAAAGTTTTATCAGGACTCACGTGACAGGAAACCTGAAGGAACCCACCAAAGCTCAAGGAGATATGAGGAGCGAAGGAATACTGACCAGAGGAGAGAACGTGGTGATGAAAGGAGATATTCTGAACCAAAGCCTGAAAGAAGAGACGAACAGAGACGTACTCGCGATGATAGATATCCAACAAAGACTGAAAGCTCACTAAGAACCAGGGAACCTGACTCAAGGAGGAACCCTGAACCAAGAAATGAAAGAGTAAGTGAGCAGGTAGCATGTTACAACTGTAACAAGATTGGTCACTATCAGTACGACTGCCCGGAGCTGAGTGCGAGGGAGAGAGAGGAAAGGAGAGCCACTAGGGATCTAAGATCTGCTGATTGGAGAGCGATGGTCACTGAAGATGCGACAAATTCTGACGGTCCTGCTGAAAGGTCACCTGAACTCTTCTCAGATGACGAGTACGATGATGTCTGTCTGATGGCTAGGGATGAGCCTGAGGTAACATCAAACTCTGTTTGTGCTTCTTACACTGGTCAAAATCCTGAGCTTAGCTCAGAGTCAGTTAGAGAAATGAACCTCCATATTTGTCTTGATCAACTGATGGTTGATTTCTCCAGACTGCAGGAAACTAATGTCTTCTTGGTTGAGGAGAACAAGAAATTGAGTACTGAGGTTCAGAACCTGAATGATCAGCTCACTCAGTCTGATCTTAAAGAATCAACTCAGATTGTGAGACTAACTCAGGAGATTGATTTAATCAATGCTGAGCGTCTCCCAAGAGAGAAGCTTCTGAAGGAATTGGCTGAGGAAGAGCTGGTCAGGAAGGAAGAGCTGAAAGCACTTAAGAGTAAGTTTGATGACCTCTTTACCAGACATGAAATCCTGAAAAAGAGTGAGGACTCTCTCAAGAAAAAGGTTGCAGCAATGAATAAATCCTCAGTGGCTAGAGAGAAAATAAATAGCAACTAGATACTTGGGAACAAGAAAAAGGGACTTGGATATGTTCCTGAGAAATCCTCACAAGGTCAGTATCATGTTGCTTCAGGGAGCAACACTGAGAGGGTATTTGTTCAGACAGGCCAGAATGCACCTAAGGTTGTGCTCCAGGCCCGTCAAACTGATAAGGGCAAGGAAACCGTTGACACAGTCAGGGTTGCTCCTAAGGTAGCTAAGCCAAAACCCAAGGGAAAGGCAAAGCAACCTACGGAAGCCCCTGAGAGCTCAGGCCAGGGAAAACCTCAGCGAAAGCAGAGGAAGACTCAGGCCAAGAGTTTTCAGACTGGTCAGCAAGGGTACCATCATGCTTGACAATACCAACAAGGAAGGCCAAATATGATGACACCCCCGTGGTTTTGGCATCCTGAGGCCTTTAACTGTTTTCCATTTCCTCACTTGCCTAGGGGAAATAGAAACCAGGGTCCTTATCAAGAACAAGGCCCAAGACCTGCTGCACCCAGACCTAGGAAGAACAGGAAGCCAGCCCAAAAGGCACCCACTCAGGCTCCTGCGAAGCCTAAGTCTAACACTCATACACCATCTTCCTCTAAGGTAAAGAAGAAGAAAGTTGTGTATGTCGATGTTTCAGGGAGACAGATTTACCACTCTGAGGCAATCAGGGTTGTGAAGCAAGTCTGGATCCCGAAGGGTACAGCTGACACAATAGGACCCAACACCCAATGGGTACCTAAAGCCTGATTTGCTTGCAGGCGGCTGTGGATCACAACAAGAGGAGAAGAGACTCAATCAAAGCTGTTTGGTACCTAGACAGTGGTTGCTCAAGGCACATGACTGGAATGAAGAGTCTTCTCCAAGAGTATCAAGCTAAAGATGGTCCACAGGTAACCTTTGGTGATAACTCAAAAGGTGTTACTAAAGGTTTTGGTGTTCTAATAATAGGTACAGTCAGAGTGGAAAATGTGTCCTTTGTGGAAGGACTGAAGCATAACCTGCTGTCAGTAAGTCAATTCTGTGACAAAGGGTTCAGTGTTGAGTTCTCATCGAATACATGTTCAGTCAAGGACAAATCAACACAGGTGCTTCTATCAGGTATAAGGAAAGGTAACGTTTATCTCGCTGATTGGAGCAGCACTATTTCTAATACCTGCTTTATTGCTAAAAGCTCTCTAGAGCTCAGTTGGTTATGGCATAAAAGATTAAGCCACCTGAACTTCAAGATTCTTAACAAAATTTCTAGACAGTCACTTGTTGATGGTCTACCTAATGAAGTTTTTAGCAAAGATCACGTGTGCAAAGCTTGTCAGGAAGGGAAGCAGGCCAGAGCGTCATTCAAAGAGAAAGCTTCTTATTCCACTGACAGGATACTTCAGCTCTTGCACATGGATTTGTTTGGTCCCATAACACCTGTGAGTATGAATGGTAGAAAGTATACCCTTGTGGTTATTGATGATTATTCTAGATATACTTGGGTTATTTTCTTGTTAAAAAAGAAGGAAACACAGGTGAAGCTTCCAGAGTTGCTCAGGAGACTCAGCAATGAGAAGAATCAGTCCATTACTAAGATCAGATCTGACAAGGGCACTGAATTTATAAACTCATATATTTCAAAAGTTTGGTGTTCAGAACAGCAATCCAGCCAGGATCCCTATGAACACAAATTGGAAGATGGATCCTGACACTGAAGGGACATCAGTAAATCAGACTGAGTATCGTGGGCTGATAGGTTCTTTATTGTACCTGACTGCAAGTAGGTCTGACATTACGTTTGCAGTTGGTGTGTGTGCTAGGTATCAGTCTGATCCCAAGAAAAGTCATTTGGAGGCTGCTAAGAGGATACTTAAGTATTTGAAAAGGACAGTCAATATGGGACTATGGTATCCTTCAGATGACAACTTAGAGCTGACAGGTTATTCAGATGCAGATTATGGAGGTTGTAGGATTGATAGGAAATCAACCTCAGGGACATGTCAGTTTTTGGGAAGTAAGTTGATCTCGTGGTTTAGTAAGAAGCAGAATTCAGTGGCTACATCCACGACTGAGGCTGAGTATATGGCTGCAGGTAGTTGTTGTGCTCAGATTTTATGGTTAAGGCAACAATTGAGGGACTACCAAGTGTTTGCTAATCAGGTTCCAATCTATTGTGACAACAATAGTGCTATAGCAATTACTCAGAACCCAGTGCTTCACACAAGGTGCAAGCATGTGGATATTAGACACCACTTCATTCGAGATCATGTGGAGAAGAAAGATATTAGGATGGAGAAGATTCACACTGACAGGCAAAGAGCGGACATCTTGACTAAGCCTCTGGCTGAATCGAGGTTTATGGAACTGTCAGTGGAGTTAGGACTCTTAGATCCGGGAGAGCAGTCAGCGTAGGGTTCTAGGGGGAACTCAGGCCAGACTCGACTCAGCGAGGTATCAGGGTGCTACAATGTCTCCCTGACAGGTATGAGTTCTAACCTGACTCCTGTGAATGTCAAGCGTCTCCCTGAGTCCTTCGTCCTGAAAATCTTTATTAAATGTATTCCGTTCTCATTAAAAGCGCGCCTTTTCATATTTAAAACCCACGCGCACGGAGCATTTAATGCCAGTTACTTTTTCATATACGTGTCCGTTTTATACGGAATATGACAGACATGGGGTTTAATTGAAGCTGAGATTAATCCTGGCCCCTCATTTCAAAACCTTTCGAATTCAGGGATCAATCTCAACCCCACATTCGAGTAACTGACTTAGTCTTATCTATCAAGAGTGCCATTTGAGGTTTTTACGCAAACACAACGCACAATCAGCACACTGAGTTTTCTCTTGCTCAAACACAGAAATTCTCAAAAACCTTTCTTTAAAAAACAATGGCATTCCTTGATTCAAACTGGACAACCGACAAGATCGTCGATGTTGTTGAGAAGAAACTGGTACACATGGAGCAAGTCATCTCCATGGAAGGTATCTGTCTTACGGTTGAGGAAATCAAACCCGTGTTTAAATGGATTTCCGATGCTGGGTTGGAAACATACTTCACCACCCGACCCATTTCCGTGCTCCCAAGAACAGTTGTGGAAGCATATTTGAATATGTTCTTGCGGAAAGGGGAAGTTTTCACAAAGGTGACTGCGTTGAAGCCGACGGGAGAAAAGGACGGCGACGGCGAACCTCTTTACAACACAGAGGTGGTCACTATCAACTTCAGGCAGGCGGTGAGGGAAGTCTTCATGCTGCCATTCTCAGGCATCAACCCAAGAACCTACAAGGAGAACTCAGAGGGAGAGTTTCTTGGGAAATGGACCAAGTCAGGGTCATCGGAGTTCAGGGCTTGACAGAACAAGAGTACGTTAAAGCCTGAGTATAGAGCTCTGGTGGACTTGGTATCCAAGATGGTGATGGGCGCAACTGGCTCTCACGAGCAATTGAGTCTGCCCAAGCTGAGACTCATGGGAGCTATCGTTGATGGAGTGGAAGCGAACTGGGAGCAGCTCTTCCTCGATCAACTCCATCAGGCAGGACTGGACAAACTCACGCGTGACGAGGAGAAGAAGCACATTTCCGTCAGTGTCATCTTGCCTTTCGGCACGAGGATGTCCATCCTGATTGCTCATGCTTGCCATGGGTATACCTTCGACTTTGAGGATAGTCTCTCCTCGAAGAAGGTAATGTTTTCCTCACTGAGTGATACCTATTCAGTGCTAGGGCTGACTGATCCCAATGCGAGAGCAAAGGGTCAGGTCAAAAGGCCAGCTGGTAAAGCCAAGAGAGTGGCAACCAGTCTCATTGAACGGGTAGATGAGCTCCTTGAGAGGAGTAAGGAGGTTGCTGCTGAGGAGGTGGAGCAGCATGAAGTGGAAGCAGCTGAGAAGGGGAAAAGGGTGAAGATAGTGATGTCAGGGAAGAGCACGATATCTGAGACTGAGTCTGATCCCAAGAAGGCCGGATCTGAGGCTGAGGGAACTGACGATGACGTCAGAAATGAGGGTGCTCAGGGAGAGAGGCCCCTGAAAAGGCTTAGGAAGGGAACCAGAAAATCCCCTGCTAAGAAGCTGCCTGAGGTGAGTGAGAGGGAGAAGTCAAGCTCTCCTGGAGCCTCTGACTTGGAGGAAGTAAGAAAAACTGTCGAGACGGCTGAGTCATTGCAGCCTGAGACAGTACCCACTCAAACACCCCCACACTCTGAAACCCAAACACCCTTCATTCCTGACCCCACACCTCAATCTCCCCAACCATCCCGAACCTCAGAGCCAAATCATCCTACTGAGTCAGCGCCTTCAACTTCTCACATGAATGAGCCTGACCAGTCAGCCGAGCAGAACCTTCCAAACCCCTCAGATTTTCCCACATTCCCTAATCCCAAAGACTGTCCCAAATCCATTTCAGCTGAGGAGGACGAATTCCTCGAAGTGGAGGAGGAGGATTTGGATGAACACATGGCTGGAGGGATTCTGGAGAACACCCTCAGGGGGAACGCCACAGAATGGGCAGGGAAGTGCTGGCCTGGGCTATCCAAGTATACTGAGCTGCTGGCATATGTGATTGAGCTCAAAGTTTGGTTGGACTTCAAACAATCAAACATGCAGGAGCAACATATGCTGGTGGATGCTCGTGGCTGGAAGCACTGGGAGACGGAAGAGGCCAAGATTTGCTCGTTCTTTGGACTTACTAGCTGGCTTCAACTCTTGAACTTTGACAACCTGAAGCAGCTAGTGGCTGATATGATGTCCAAGAGCAAGGCTGACCTCCTTCCTGAGGACGAGAAGGAGGATGAGGATGATGAAGGAGCTCAGGGTGGAGACCTGGAGAAGGCAGTAGAGGAAACTGCACAGGAAGTGGATGAGATGAACTCTGAGCCTCAGGCTCAGGGGGAAGGTGATAAGAACACTGGTGCCAAGGGTGGACCAGTGGCTGAGGATGTTGTGAACATCTCAGCTGCCGATGAGACATCTGTCGATGAAGGGATTCCCTGCCCTGAGACAAGAGAGGAAGATGTTGAGGCATTCACGGAGACTCTCAGTTCTGAGGGACTTGCTCCCAAGGTTCAAGTTAGCTTAGCTGAGCCTGAGGAGGCGGCTATGACTACTTCACAACTGCCTTCAGTGCACCTTGAAGAAGGGACTGATGCTGCAGGGGCTGACAAGGGAAAGCAGCCAATCACTGAGGCGGCCGTTGATGATGAGGATGTGATCATAACCGGGGTCGGACGTGCTGAATTCACCAGCATAGTGGAGGTCAAGCAGGAGAAAACCTCAGAAAATCTAGCTGAACTTCAGGAGGAGGTGATGAGGCTACGAGCTGAGAAGGAAGAAGACTCCAAGGCCCTGGCGAAGCACATCAGGTGGACAAAGTCAGCTTACAACACCCTTGCTAACAGTGAGCTAATTTTGTTAAAGAAAACGATGACTGACACGGCCAAGTCAGTGAGGAATGAGCGAAAGCGCACCAAAAAGATGCTAAGGCAAACCTTGAAGCAGTTGGCTGAGAAGGATGAGCAAAGGAAGGAGGATCTTAATCAGGCTGTGGAGAAGCTTGCAGCTCAGGCTGGGGCACTATTCACTCAGGCCATTTCTGGCTCAGCGTCAAAGTTTGAGCTGGAGTCCGAACGTATTGCTCAGACTTCAAAGGACATTGCTGAGAGACTGACCCAAGCAGATGAGCGATCTGCTCTGGTGGAGGGGAGGATAGAGAAGGTTGAGCAAAGACTCCAACTCTCCATGGAGGTCTTTGAGAAGAAGGTCCAAGCTGCAATCAGTTCAGTATCATTTGCAGGGACTGGAATTTCGATGGGAGTTGAATTATTGAAGGAGGGAATTAATGATGTCCATTCCCTAGCCTCCTTCGTAATCAACAGCGGATCTGACGCATTCCCATCCGAGGCCAATGATGATGCCAAAAAGGGGGAAAAGAAGAAGAAAAGATCCCGCCCTGAGGCATCTGAGGCAGTCAATCAAGGTGAGACCGTTCTAGCTGACCCTGAAGCCAATTCTGATGGAAACATTTTAAGGGTGAGGAAGTCAGCTAGGTTAGCAGCAGTGGAAAAGGAAGGAGAGGAAATTGTTGCCAAGCTGAGAGAGGAGGCAACAAAGGCAAAGGCTAATGAACCTTCCAAGCAACAACCTGAGCCAGTTCAGAGGTCGTCTCCAATGAGCTCAAGGAAGAATCCCATCACTTACTCAGGTGAGTTGGTTGCGGAGCTATGTGCTGAAGCGTGGGGAGATCAATCTGAAAAATCTGAGGCCATGCGTAGAGCTGAAATTGCTCAGAAGGAGAAGATGCGCATCTTGGAGAAGAAGGTTGAGAAGCTGACGGATATCACTGAGCTTCAACAACGTGAACTAGATGATGCAGTGATCAGCTTGCTAAGGAGGAAGAAGACGAAGCCTGAGCCAAGGAAGTACAGGAAGAAGCCAATGATTAGGCGTGAAATTGTTATGTTTTGGTGCCCGATTTACTCATGTTTTGAGTGTTTTCGATTAGTGTTTGGAGTCAAATGAGTGTCATTTTTATAAAATCAGTAATTTGTCTCTTTGGTTTTCATAGATAGATAGAGGGCGAAAAGAGGAGTTCGTAGGACTTTGAATCGGCCAAAACGGACTCCCGGTTGAGGAGATATGAAGATTTTACGAACAAGTGTACAACAGCCGAAGACCGCTCGAGCAGCTCGAGCGCCAGCGCTCGAGCGTGTTGCTCGAATGACCGAAAAATGGCAGAAAAGTTTCGCCGCTCGAGCACCTGTTTCATTCGACCTATATGCTCGAATGGGGCCGCTCGAGCGTGTTTTTGCTCGAGCACTTCCATATTTTGGCCTCCGGATGCGTTTTTTCGGCCCATTAACTCCCGTTTCGACCCGGTGCCTATATATACCTCTTCCAAACACGTTTTGAAGGAAACCCGGACTTTTAGAAATCACTTTAGACTTAGTTTTTAGAGAGAGGAAGAGGAGAAGAACGAGCAAGCTTTACTTTTACGTTGTTGAGGTTTTTCATACGAATTCTTAGTTTCTTTTCGTTTCTTAGTTTCTTTTCATTAGCTTGATTACTTTAAACGCTTTGAACGTCGTTTTAGTTAATTAAATTTCAGTTCTTAGAATTATTTTCTTTTAAAACCCTAGTTCATGTTTCTTATTTTCTTCGTTCAATTCATTATGTTTATGTTCGTTGTTTCTTCTATTGCTTTTATTTTTGTTAAAACCATGTCCGGCTAAAACCCTTGCATGCTTAGGGTAGGATGAACTCGTAGAAGTAGGTTGTGGGTACGTAATTTGGGTAATTCGTGACGTTAGTTTTAATTCTCTTAATTAATGAATTCTTATAATTAATCTGAACTTTACCTTTAAATTTAGTACGAAAATGTTAGAGAGAGGACGACCGCATCACTCAATAACAATTAGTAGTTTTAACGAGAAGGTTTAGGAAAGGTTAATTCATCTACCGGTTTAGCGAAGGAGGACGACCGCATCACCTTAGTTAAATTAGGGTCTCATTAATTAAGCACAATCTAGTAACTTGTTAGTAGATTCGTGAAGTCTAGTGTTAGGGTAAAGTATTAGGGTTTAGAATCTTGAGCTTTCACCTTGCATTCTTAGACTTAGGTTAATTCTTGTGTGTCATAGTTATTTTGATTATGTACCTGCTCCGTTAGTATACGTAGGGATTCCTATCCTAAGCATCACCATCTCTTATTTGAATCCAACCCTTAGTTAATTCGTCAGCTTTAGTATTTTAGTTTAATTAGTTTATTTTAGTTTTAATTAATCTTTCTAAAAAATCTAAAAAAATACACTCATATTAACTACGACGCGTAGATCTTCAGGGATCTATTCGCATATACACCATCCCTTGGGTTCGATACTACTTGGTCATTATACTTACTCTTACTACAGTGAACCCGTCCGCTTGCGGGTGAGCGACTAGTAGAAGTTAGTAAAATCGCTTCAAGTCAGCCAACAGTTAGGAAATCAACAATTCTTCAAGTCAGAAGGCCAGAATCAGGAGCAAGGGAAGCTTTTGTTGATGAGTTCGTCTCAGAGACATTGAAGGAGTTTTGGACTGATGCAAGGGATGAATTTGTTAGACTCTGGTTTGTTGTAAAGAAGTGGGGCGACACTGACGATATCAATGCCCACTTCACTGACTACATGATGGACAATCATCCTGAGCTATTCCAGAAGATCTTGGAGGAGGCTGAAGCAGCTCAAGTTCAAGTGAAGGCTCCTGAGTTCACCATTCGAGCTCCTCCCTTGGTTCCTGGAACTCAAAAGCATGATACAAAGGCCATTATGATGGAAGTCTTGAAGATAGCCAAAGCTGAGGGGTACGTGAATCAACATGGAAGACTTGACGAGCTAAAGGCAAGAGTTTATGCAGGATATGGACTCAAGCCTGAAATGAGATTAGTCTAGGTGTTCACAGGCTTCTTTGTAATAGATTAGATTCATTGTAATCATTCCACATCAATCAATGAAATCTATTACTTTTGCCCACAGACAAAAACTCATTGTCTTTTTGGCCGTTGTTTAAAATTCTGTACTTTATCAAGAATTGCTCTAACACTGTCTTATCTTATAGATAGGTTTATCTTGTTTCCTCTAAGTGTTTTGAGGATCTTTTCAGTGTTTTGGCATCATCAAAAAGGGGGAAATTGTTGGGACATTGTCAGTTTTGATTAAGATCCCAAAACCCCTGAAAAGGTGATTGCCTTAATCTGTCTTTGTCAGGCTAGTCTTGGTTAGGATTAGTACTTTGTCATTTTACACTTCACAGGTACTCAGTGAGAGGAGAACTCACTGGAGACAATCAAGACTCAGAGCCTGAAGACGAAGAGCACCATCCTGAACTTATGGCAGTCTTCTAAGCTGGCTGAGTAAGTGACAGTGATGAAGAGTATGACCCTGAGGTCATTACTAACTCAGTCCTGAAGGGAACAGGATGTCACTGAGTTAATGGGAAGACTTGGAGTAGAGCCAAGCAATGCAAAAGGAATTTCAGCGTCAGGACAAGACTGGTGGGCTCAAGACAAAATGAACTTAATAAGACAAGCCTGAAGCTCAGGAATAAGTTCTGACATTCTCACCAACCTGATGACGTGGACCAATCCGTGAAGGACACGTACGTACGAAACCTGACATGAAGACTGAATTCAGACTGCATATTCAACGGACAACCATTTAATGTGCATTTCCCTGTGTTTAATTTTCTTCTATAAAAAGGAACGTCCCTCTACCTTAAATTCCCAAATCTGTTTCCTAAGAAATTTCTCTCCCCTCTAAAAATCACAAAATGCGTACGCCTCTTTCTCTAAAAGAAATCAATTCCCAATTTCACTCTCAGCCTTCTCTCTCTTCGATTCCACGCCGCTTCCTCCTCCTTCCCACCGTGCGACGCCGTCCAACTCCCTCTTCCGCCGATCGACCATCGCCGCTGTCCATCGCGCCTCCCCAGCCGCCGCGCGACGCCGCCCCTGCTCGACCGCCGCCGTCCTCCGATCGAACAGCCCGCATCCGCCGCTCCATCCGATCGAAGCCGCCGCACGCTCTCTCTCCCGCTCCGGAAACCACCGCGCCCCAACCACCCTCCTTCACCGTCGATCGCGAGGCCAACGCCTCTCCCCCTGTTGCGTATCAAATCGTCGCCCCTTCTCCGTCGCACGGAAGGCGCCGCCCTCCGTCGCTCCTCCGCCACAAGCGACGCCGCCCTCACGTCGCGCCGCCTTCGGCCTCCGTCCAGCGCCGCTGCCCTTCGCCATCGCCGCCCAGCCGCGAACCGCCGCCTCTTCCCACCGGCACCGCCTCTTCGATTCACTCCGAGCGTCGTTGCCTCCCTCACGGCGACCAACGCCTGGTCTCGCTCCCTTCAGCCGCCGTCGCGCCGCCCCTTTCTCCGTCGAGCGCCGCCGCCTCTTGATTCTCAGTGGGTTACAATTTCATTTCAATTTCTCCGATTGAAATTCGTTAATTTGAATTTTCCCCAATTTCACAATTCCAATTAAATTAATTTAAGACTCTTTCATTTCTTTCCGTGCTTGATCGAGGTGTCGTTGCCATCCTCATCGTCCTCTTTTCCGAGAAGCCCGCTGCCCATTTTTAAGAGTATCGTGACGACTCCGTTAGGCCGTTCAACTTATTCAACCGAACCTTTTGGTTGCCCGATTGAGACTCGTAAGAATTGCTAATCCCCTCTTTAATTCTCGTAGTAGTTGGGATAGAAATTGGACTGTTTTAATTCCCTGAGACTTTGTAGTTGAGATAGGTGTTTTTGGTTTGAGCCTAATGGACTTTTGTTGTGAAATTCTTACTGTTGTTGTTGGACAAACTATTAGTATTATTGAATTTATTGTTTAGTGTTGTTGGTTTAGCTGTTAAGTATTATTGATTAGTTGGTTGGTATTATTGAATGGATGAATAAGTTTGGTTTGGTTAGCTGATGATATGGTGATGAAATTAGTTGTTAGTAATATTAGTTGAGTTTTTAAAGACAAAGGGAAACTCGTCTTCTGATGTTCAAATGTTTGAAACAAATGAAAAAGGGCTTTTAGAAAATAATACTACTCTTTTGTTTTGAAAATGACACAAGTAAACTTGGTTAGTAATACTAGTAATATAGGAAAATATTTTTATTCTATTATTTATTATGAAAACTTCTTTAAATCAAGTATTACTAACAATAAAGAAAAGTATATATTACATTATTTTTAGTATTTATTATATAAAATTCTTTAAGCAAAATAAGTTTAATAAAAGGAGTTTTATTTATAAAATATATTTTATATTCAATGATCTTTTAATAAGAAAATGGAATTTTAGAAAGAAAATATTAAATTGAGATTTTTATTATATTTATAATTTCTTATCCTTTTGATCTTTTTCAAGAAAAATATATATAGAGATACTTTTAAAATTATAAGAACTTTTATTTATAAAAGGACAAAGGAAATCAAATAGATTGTTTTGTAGAGATCGAAATAGTATTACAACAAGGAAATTAGTAAGTACACTCCCCCAATACACCAACCGTTTAGAAATGGTGTATTTACCAAGATGGTGCGTGTTTTTAAGTAGGTCTATAAGATAACGACCTCCTCGATTCTCGTAACACAAATTCTCAAGCTTTCCTAATAATTTCAAAGGTCAACTTTTAATCAAATGGTTTCGTATTAGGACTCTGTGCTAATCGGAATACGCACGAAGGATCCGACCATCTGTTTGAACATCGTTCACGGGACCCGGAGCAAACAGGTGGGTGATGATCGGTTGATTGATCTGCTAATAATACGTTGTGCTGGTATACTCTGAACTCGACCAATCAAATCTAAAACAACTAATCCAACATAAATGTATCCCTATAATATAAATATTTGAATTACGTGGTATACTTATATATGATACAATATGTCTATTGTTTTATTTGAATCGAGCACCATTGCATGATAAAGGGCATTTTGTGAGCATGAATTTATACAAGTACGAATTATGTGAACTCTCCCCACTTTTTGAAAAGCCAGTGTTGGGACATTGTCAGTTTTGATTAAGATCCCAAAGCCCCTGAAAAGATGTTTGCCTTAATCTGTCTTTGTCAGGCTAGTCTTGATTAGGATTAGTACTTAGTCATTTTACACTTCACAGGTACTCAGTGAGAGGAGAACTCACTGGTGACAATCAAGACTCAGAGCCTGAAGACGAAGAGCACCATCCTGAACTTATGGCAGTCCTCTAAGCTGGCTGAGTAAGTGTCAGTGATGAAGAGTATGACCCTGAGGTCATTACTAACTCAGTCCTGAAGGGAACAGGAGGTCACTGAGTTAATGGGAAGACTTGGAGTAGAGCCAAGCAATGCAAAAGGAATTTCAGCGTCAGGACAAGACTGGTGGGCTCAAGACAAAATGAACTTAACAAGACAAGCCTGAAGCTCAGGAATAAGTTCTGACATTCTCACCAACCTGATGACGTGGACCAATCCGAGAAGGACACGCACGTACGGAACCTGACATGAGACTGAATTCAGACTGCATATTCAACGGGCAAGCATTCAATGTGCATTTAATGCAAATACCAAATCCATGCAAGAACGGCTGCTGCATGAAGATATGTCCGTTTGAAGCCACTCTACATAGATGACTCGAAGGCTATCTCTCCAACGGATAGTTTTTCAAATCACCTATAAATACAGAAGGCCTTGAACCCATTCAAGGTAACGGGAAATTTCCAAGCCAGAAATTACTCAAACTCTCAAGAATTCAAAACATTCAACCCTTAAGAAGAAGCACTCGAAACCATCTAAATTTCCCAAGTGTTTCTTAGCAACTGAGAGTTATTATGTATTCCAAGAGCTAAATAGCATTATCTTAAGCTTAGAGAGATTATCCAATCCTTAGCATAGCTTTGCCTTGTAAGGATAATCTCAACTTAGTTGGAATCCAAACTGAAACCAAAACCCTAAGTTAGGTTTGTTGGGAGTAAGTCAATTAGTGTGTTAGTAAGTGGAGTTGTATAGATCAGTGAGGATAGCTGGTCTTGGTGCACCTTGGCACGTTAAAAACAAGAATCCCTTGAGTGGATTTCCTGTTAAGTCAGGTCGTGGACGTAGGAGCTTGAGACTCTGAACCACGTTAAACTCCTTGTGTTCTTACTGCTTTGATTTTGTGCATACTTGCCATATTATTCGTTCATTCACTGCATTCAAGTTTATCAGACCTGAATCAATCAGGCTGATTTTCATAAGAACACTGCCCTACTACACACTATTCTGAATTGAGTAAAACAAGTTTTTCAGAAAGCAAACTAAACAAGACTTTAAAACCTTCAGGGCTCAAACATTTCCGCACTGAACTTGAACTGATAGTTAGCCAACTGACCCGCACCAAGTGTAGTCAGTAGGTGTGTTATCAGCTCCTAGTTCTTTACCACTTTGAGTAAAGGGGACTCAGTCAGTTTTAAGTTGAAAAATTGGTATACGTGTATTCCCCCCCCCATACACGTATTCCTCAGTCTTGTACCGGGACCAACAGCCAGTTTTTATGAGAAAGAGAAAAGCTAATGATTAATAATAAATTTGGCCTCCGGGTAAGATACTCTTTAGAGTTCCGGATGAGGTGGTCATTAATAATAAATTTGGCCTCCGGGTAAGATACTCATTAGAGTTCCGGATGAGGTGGTCATTAATAATAAATTCGGCCTCCGGGTAAGATACTCATTAGAGTTCCGGATGAGGTGGTCATTAATAATAAATTCGGCCTCCGGGTGAGTACTCATTAGAGTTCCGGATGAGAGGTCACAAATCAATTAAATAAATTTATTTATGAGGAATGATTTTTTTAGAAAGATTTACTATGTGGAAAATGATTTTGGCAGTTTTGGCCGTTACTTGAAAACGACTTTGGGCTTTGCCCCTTACTGTGAATTAATTTGTGATATATCAATCATATGATTTGAAACCTGTTATGCCCAACTATTTATTATTGTGGACTTGTTACTTATGTGATTTTGATATTCGTGTTTACTTGTCATTTGATTAATGAAATTGATATGCTTTATTAATGAGTATAATTTAACATACTTCGGATTTACCAATCCCATGACGTTGCAAATCACCCATACGTGAGAATTCAAATCTCACGCCCCCCTTTTTACAACCCTTGCAGATTCTGATTTCGTGGAGCAAGGACAGTAATAGAGACGACACGGAGTTCCCCGCTTGAATAAAATGTTACTGTTAATACTAAGCTTTATATTCATAGATATACCTGTGTGAGATACTTATAAAAATTATTCTACTCATTTCTTCCGCTGCATAAAACTCATCTCTCATTGTATTATTCCCTTTTTATATCAAAAATTTTATAGTTCGTATTTTAGTCACAAGTGACACCTCGAATCTGAGATATTTATGTGTTTTGGATTCGGGGCGTTACAAAATTTAAAATAGTTACAATTAGTGTTCTAAAAAACGGTCTAGTCGGTCTTGGATTGTTCCGAGTTTAGTTAAAACGGTAAAAAAAATGGTTCTATAATTAATCGGCGACTAATATGATTAGTTGGAATTAGTCGACTACTAATTTGATTAGTCATCGTCTAATCCATTTAATAAATTTTTATTTAAATATGTAATAAATTAAATATGTAATTCACTTTTTATTTTTTTTAACCTAACTATCAAACATACTCACTACGGACGCCGAAGCCTCCACCACCGAAAGTCGTACTCTAGCCCTCCTCCACCGAACGTTGTGCCATGATCCTCCACCATCGAACGGCCCCAGCCCTCCGCGTTGCGCCCCCAGCCTTTCCATGAAATTTGGATGACGTCTTTTGATTTATATTAATATGCATCCTTGCTAGTTTATTGAGTTTTGAGTTTTATGGTATTGTTTACGGTGATGATGTATCACTTATAATTTTAATATTGAAGGGTGGTCGTTTTTTTTATGTATTTAATATATTAATTTATTAAAAATTTAAATATTTTATTCATTTAGGTGGTTTCGATTCGTCCCCGGCTAGTCGCTCTAGTCGCTAGACCCCAGTAGTTCGACCGACTAGCGACTAGCGACTTTTAGAACGCTGGATACACATAAAATATATGAATAATTATACACTTAAGGAAAAATTAAATTCAACAATTAAATTAAAATTCTAATAATGAAGGCAATCTTATTTAATTTGTTAAAAGTAAACCTATAGTATTTATTTTATATATTTAAATAATGAAGTAAATCTTATTGTACTAAAGTTAAAAAAAAAAAAATGTAGGCAATCTTAATAAATTGATTTTGAGCATGATAGATGATACTTGCGTGTGGCCAATCTGCACTTATTTAAAAAAAGAAAAAAAAAAAGAAAAGAGGGCTTTAAGATCTTAAACCCAACGCATAAGGCCCAAGGCCCACTGTTCACATTCTTTGTAGCAAAAGGCGAAACCCTCGCCCCCAGGGCCCCCACCCCCTGGCCCGACAGGATTGGGTCCACTGTTCACACTCTTATTTACGTATTGTTATTGCATTGCAAATAGAATTATTTACATTAGAGTAGGTTTTATATGAAGAAGTTTCATAATAAGTTTAACATGAATTAATTTTAAAGTATCATTAATCTCATCAGGAGTATCATTAAATCTGTTAGGGGTATCATTAGTCCGAGTTCAAGAAAATTGTTTTAATTTTCTTGAACTCGGACTAATGATACCCCTGATGAGATTAATGATAATACCGATGAGATTAATGATACTTTAAAATTGTTTCATGATAAACTTATCCTGAACTATTATATGCTTTGCCTTTACATTATCATTTTGATTTTTGAATAACTTATATTTTTTATTTATTTCCTCTATTATCCAACATGTATAAAAGTAAATATAGAGTGTTAGATATATTAATCATGATTTATTGGTCATATGTTTTTTGATTAAAAAAAAAAAGCACGACTGATTAAAGAGACTACTGATCAAGTGATCATCAATTAAAATCTTTAAAGTAATATTCTATATAAAACCACAACAACAAAAAAATGTGTAATTGAAACACATTATAAATAGTATGCTTCACAACCTTTTATATATTCACGAAATGCAGTGAATTATGAAAGAAAAAACCACAACAATGAACAATGCATGACACATAAAATTGAGATGGATAATATTGAGGTGAATGATACAAATTCTATGAATAATAAAAAAAAATTCATTTTTTGTTTCACACGTGGTCGATTATTTTGGAAACACTTTCATTCACTTTATATTTAGTCTTATACAATTTTGTACTTGCAATATTGGTCCCACAGTCAACTATTTTGTTAAATCCACTTGTAGCATTATTATACTCAAACGGTATACAACACAAATATAGAAGGAAGAACATTCTTATAAAATATTCTACAAGTAAAATATATCTAAAATAGGTAAATATAATAAATTCACAGGTTTCATGGATCGATCCAAATTAAAATTTGTGGATTCTAAGTGCATGCATATTTTAATAATTTTTTGTATGACAATTTATACCATACTACAGAAAAATTATTTATCTGTTATAAATCAATTTATCTATTATTGTTCAAGGCTCTTTGATTTTTCTTTGGTAATTAATGCAATGTTGGATGTTAATAGTAAAAAAAAAACGCATGTATAGAAATTTGAAAGTTCAAGACCCTCTCTAACAATAAGCTATACACTAACATCAATTTAGTATAATTATTATATTCTTCATATTATTTTATTACCAGCGTAATCCCGTGTGGTAGGCGAGTTTTTAAAGACACTACATAAATATTGATTTTGAATATAATACTTAATAATTTTTTGTTAAAAAATAATAAATCGGTCGAAGGTTAATCATTTTGATAGTCGTTCGTAATCTTTGGGATTATTCAAGTGAGTGGCTAGATGACCAACTACAACTAATAAATGTGTATGGCTAGAGTATTTAATGCAAGGTGTGTTATTAATGTTGAAGAACAAGAATAGAGAAAACAATATATACTCAAAGATTTGTTAAGTTTTTGTGTAGAGTTGGATTGGAAGGTTTTTTCAAATTCTTTATCATGAGTCATTAAGGTTGTATTTATAGCACAAATAATACGGTAATGCTACGTACATAGACAAAATCAGTCCAGGGCAGAAAGTGGTATTATTGGTAATTTATATGTAAATATGGGTATTAACGGAAATGCATATGATAGTTTGAAATTAATTTAGTCTTGAAAAAACCGAAACCCAATTTCTACCTTCTCTCTATTTTCAAATTTCAAATTTGAAAATGTTTTCTATCTTCTCTCTCTAGTTAATTACTTCGTGGATTCCAAGATAGTGGAGATGTCAAATTTATTCTCCATTAACCAGCATTATCAGCAAATATATTTGGTCAAATTTCCTTATCACTAGGAAATGAAATACAATTTTAATGAGTTTATTGTTATCGAAATTATTTTGAAATTCTACATTTCTACGAATTTTCCTTTAAAAAAAAAAGAGAGTCTTAGACGATTTTTATTGGATAAGTTATGCTAATAAACTTACACATATTTTGCGAAACTACCGATTTCAAAATCTTGCCAAATATTTTTACTCATTTTCTCCCAAATCATATATCCCATTCGAATCTTCATTAATCCTCCGCTTCTAAAAAAAATTTACACTGAATTTCAATTATCAGATTATTTTAAAAATATTGTTATATTATAATAATGTAAAAACTAGCAATTCCGCATATCTTACTTAAATTGAAAACTATCATACTTACACAAATCCCGGTATCTACACCCTTGAATTAGTCCATTCCCACCTTTTTTAATTTGCATGAGTTAGTTAGAATAATTTATATTGCTTTTTAATTACAAATTAATATTTTAATTGACTTAAAAAGATACTAAATTTTGATTGAATTAATATTTAAAATATTTAATCTAAACACTTTATATATATATATATATATATATATATATATATATATGCTAGTTTATTAATATTTCAATAAAATTTATATACATCTCATGCTGTGGTATTAAACACCACCGTTTAACTCAAATAAAAAAAAGAAAATTATTTGCGTGCATTGTTAATAATGGATAGAGATAATCTACCTCCACTTTTTTAGGACAATCGTGGTTCAATCCAGTAGATAAAAAAATTCTTTTCTTTTTTTTATTAACTTTAATGTTTGATTTGTTCAAACTTTTTTTTCCATATATCCTAATTCAATTTTTTATTAATTTTTTTTGTCTTTTATTTTTTATCAAATAAAATTTCACATTATATATAAAATAAAAGATCAATAACAAGGAAAAAATGAAAAAAAATAAAAAATCTTTATCTACTGCGATCGTATCCTACAAAGGTGGAAAAGTGGAGGTAAGTTTATATACTAGAATTTGACCACGATTTTATCCTAAAAAAATGGAGATAAGTTACTATTATATATTAACATAACAATATTTTTTTTTAAAAAAATTGATTTAAACGGTGGCGTTTAACACCACAGCATGAGATGTTGTGTATTAGGCACAGTATACGATTTCCATCCAAAGTAGGTGTGAGGGGAATATTTAAGCTTAAATTTAATTTTTAACTGTATGCCTAATAAAATTGAACGATCATTTTTTTTTTATAAGTGGGAGAAGTTACATTGAAAATTAGATTGAATTAAATTCAAAAAAGATTTTATTTGTTTAACTTCCCACTATCATCTGTCCAACTTTTCCCCTCCAATTTGAATCCCACGTATCTGCCCAACTTCCCTATATGCTTGCATCCCAAACCCCAAAAATATTAATTTTAATTCTAACCATTTGAACTTCTTGGGATTAATTTGTACATTGAGTGGATTAATTAATTTTGACATCTAATTTTAATTCCAAACCCTAAAAAAAATATTTGTACATTGAGTAAAAAAATTAATATTGACAAAAAAGAAAAAGAAAAAAAAAGAAGAATATGATACTACCACAATATTTCAATATAATATATAAAAATAAGATGATATTACATCGACCATAACAGTAAATAGATCGCTAATCCTTAGAAACTCTTCACCCGTCGCAAACTCAATTTCAATCTCGAGCAAAGCAACCTCCATCTCGACAACAGGCATTTTTCCCAGCAATATTTTTGCTTTCTCCACTTCCAACTCTAGCAATCGCTTTTCTTTCTACATGATATACAAATAAATTAGGCATCAAAACACACACACACACACACATATAAATATATATACTGAACAAACTTTAAACAATATAAAAAATTGTTTACCTTGTGCTTGGACTCCAGCAATGATAAAGCCATTTCGTTTGATGCAATTGAGTCCTGAAATTATAACGAAATAAATAAGTGAAGCAATTATTTGGAAGAAAAATAATAATTTGACCAAAAAAAAAAAATACCATAAGGGTCGAGAAAAAGAGATAGATGGAGAGAGAGAGAAAGAGGGATGATGTTGTATTTATATATGGAGTAAATTTAGGGTAAATTGTAAGTTGGTGGGTGTTAGTAATACGTTCAAAATAATATTAATGATACAATGTATTTGGATTGAAATGTTAATTATGGGGGAGTGGGAGATGTGTGACATATAGTGTGTATCAAAATATCGCACACTAATAATATTACACAAATTAACAATATTAAGATTTCAAAATATTTTCTAAAATATTTATTCGGCTTAAAAAAAAATCTTTTTATTCATCTTTTATATTAAATTGAAGTGTATCTCTCATATCATCTTAAATATACATATGCTTTATATATGCATAGTAAAATTTTCTAAATAGTGTTACTAATAGTTTTTCAATATATTACTAATAATGTATATACAGAAAAATATCTAAAAAATATTACTAAGAGTTTTTCAATTTATTACTAATAGTGTTAGGGTTTAGGGTTTTATAAGAGTTTTTCAATGTATTACTAAGAGTTTTTCAATGTATTACTAATAGTGTTAGGGTTTAGGGTTTATAAGAATTTTTCAATGTATTACTAATAGTTTTTCAATGTATTACTAAGAGTTTTTCAATGTATTACTAATAGTGTCTATAAGTATTACTAAGAGTTTTTCAATGTATTACTAATAGTGTTGATAAGTATTACTAAGAGTTTTTCAATGTATTACTAATAGTTTTTCGATGTATTACTAATAGTTTTTCAATGTATTACTAAGAGTTTTTCAATATATTACTAATAGTGTCTATAAGTATTACTAAGAGTTTTTCAATGTATTCCTTGTTGAGTGTTTTCATTTTCCTCGTCACCATCATTATCTTCCATGTTGAATCCTTGTTGAGTGTTTTCATTTTCCTCGTCACCATCATCATCTTCCATGTTGAACCCTTGTTGAGTGTTGTCATTTTCCTCGTCATCATCATCATCACTGCCAAATGTTTCATGAATGAGATCGGGATACGAATTGACATTTACATTATCGTGGTTAACATAATCGGTGCTCATGTTTTATCCGAATTGAAGTGCAAGGAGAAGATTTCTGAACAAAAAATTGTTGAAGAGAATTTTTTTGAAGTATGAAATAAACGTATGAATTTTTTTGGAGACAGACTATATTCAATTTTTTTTAAGTATGAATTTTATTTTTTGGAGATAGGCGGCTTTCGAAGCAAAACATTATTGGGATGATTTTTTTTTTTAATATTGAGACTAAAAAATAGCATTTTGATAATTTACTGAAAAATAGTCGTTTGAATCATCATATCATATCATACTCCTTCTATTTGTCAATCTTCTCTTTCCTACGTGGCATATCTACTTGCTCTCCATTTCAAAATCCTTCATTTTACTGAGACCACATTTTTAAGTTAGTTTTTTCTATTTAATTTTATCAAAAACAATATTCTCTTTCCTACGTGGCATATCTACTTGCTCTCCATTTCAAAATCCTGCATTTTTCTAAGTCCACATTTTTAAGTTAGTTTTTTCAATTTAATTTTATCAAAAATTCTCATAACTTCTCATACAGGTCCCATTATCTCTACATTTATGTTGGGCTTTTCTACCGTCAGAAAGACTTTCGCCCTTCCTGACGTCAGTAAACCAATAATAACTTGCCACATCATTTAAGTTCGCCATTTGCGATCTAGCTTCGCCCGAAATAAAAAAAATATATTTTTAATAGAATAAATTATAATATCACAAAAATATCCTTACAGTGTTTTTATTTTAAAAGTAATTATTTTAGTTTTTTTCTTTTTTATATTAATTAAAAAAAATTAGAATTGTAAAAATTCATTTAAATTTTGAAATTAAATCAAAAACTCATCTTCATCCTCATTTCTTAACCATCAGCCCTATTCATCCCATCGATTCTTCAAATCGGCGGGTAGACTAAAAAGAGGGCAAAACACCTGTATCATCGGTCGGAGACTACCCCTTCAAAGGAGGAAAAGAAGCCCCATCGTGAATAGGGCAAGCGAAAGGAGGTCGAGAAAAAGCAAGAGCAATACAACCCTAATTTGATAATTTGCCGAAGAGTAATACAACCCTACCGATTTCGAACTCGATGAAGCTTGATATAGTGAAGCAAGAGCAATTGGATCGGAATCTTACCCGAGTTCTTCTTCTCCGGCGGTTTCCGATCAGTGTTTAAAGTCCGGCAAGCAAAAGGAGGTCGAGAAAAAAGTAAATCCCCTATTTAAGCAGAATCACCAAACTACGTGCGATGCTATTTAATAGACGAACCAAGAAGTTAATACTTCATTAAAAATTCATTTTCAACTCTGTTGGAGCCAGTTAGACTTTTAGAATGTTTTACCTCTTACACATCTTTACCTTCTTCTCTGTTTCCTTTTGAGTACTTTTTATCTTCTCCAAATTAATTATTAAGAATTAAGAAAATTGAGTGTGCTTGTTGCAAATATAGAACATTATTGAAGATTGGCTTGTTGCAAATATAGAACATTATTGAAGATTGAAGGTGGAAAACAAAAGGTTTCCTTTTATGATATGTACTTGCCCTAGTGTAATTGCTACTAAAATTTCACCTTGAGGAAAAATGGACTAGTGAAAATCCTGTCAGAGTTTAAAATGAGTGGTCTACTTTTTTTTTTCTCATGAAAGTACCCATATATGGTACGTTTTCTCCGGTGCATGAATCAGACTCTTCTAGAGAAAGTTATGACCAAAATACTAAACTGTGACAGGTTCAGCGAATCCACCCTACATCAAAATGTCATATTAATATCAATGCTTGCCTATGCGTGGTCATGCATAGGCTGTGTAAGATGAGTGATACTGGGCAATCAAATTTATTTGTATCATATAATCTCACGTTGGAATTGGCTGTTTATTGTCTGACCATATCAATTTCAATTCATGCTTTATGGTTGAGATTTCAGATCGGTATATTTCAAATTCTACTGAAAATAGCTGGTGGAAACTTAGGTCAGAGTCTTGCTCTTTTTTTTTGTTATTAACTAATGAGACAAGGATAACAATATTATAGGCAAAAAGGGAAGAAATTGTACTTGTTGATGAAGACTTTGTATCTTCATGATCTTAGAAGTGTGCTTTTTCATGGAAATGCTTGAAGAGTTTTTGTTGCTCACGTTCTTGTCCTGCCTACAACTAATGGCTGAGTTATTGGACTCAATTATTTTGTTTTAAGGGGTAGTTTTGTGTGGTGGAAATTATTTTGGAGATTAAATATTATTTAGGACTTAGTAATAAATTAGGGCCGAGAGAATAGTATGAATAGGTTTATTCCTAAATTAAAATTTCAGACAACCACTATAGCAGAAGCTAAAAAGTAACTTAGTAGACTAAAATGTGTTGTCTTAAGATTTAGGTATTGCAATGTAATGAAATTTGTTAATTGTTGTCTGTTGGACCTCGGTAGTTAATATTTTAATGTTTCCAAATACATAGCAAGTAGCAACCAACTCCTGTGTTCTTCTCATTAAAGTATTTCTTAACAAGTTCCTTAATAACAAAAGCCTAAAGGTTTCTTATCTGTACTTTGTGGCATATATAATTTTGCTGTTGCGCATACTTACTAACCATGTAAATTATTACTATATTATTTAACCTATGAATATGCTTCCTGTCATGAGAAAGAGCTGATTGTGGCTTCCTTTGCTCTAGCTAGACTGAGCTTAGCCATTAATTACCTTTTGTCAATTCTATATTTCATACTATAATGAACTCAATTTAGTTTAGATTGCTATCATCTGAGACACATATCTAGTATGAAACCTAACTATCACATCATTTTGCTCATCTTCCCTGAAACTTTATAGGTTCTCATCCAAGATCTCAACTGTGCCCTGCAAGATAATTTTCTTCTTTAGGTAACTTGTTACATTTGATTTGTTTCTTATGTTACTTTTCCTGAATATCTCCAAGTCTCAGTTGCTGCTTGCACAAATTATTTTTTCAAATAACGTAGAATCCAATATTTTGTTTGCTATTTATTTCACATTTATAAAGCTACATGTTCTTATGATTCATTTTATTTTTCTTCCTTGCAGGGGCATATATACCTATCTAAGGCGTGAGCCTAGTGTTTAATCTATGAATAATTTTTTTCCTATAAAAAAGTTAAAATTAACTTCGCCTTACGTCAGGCTTCGTAGCATTGAGGTTGCTTTTGATCAATATGCTATGTATCAACATTAAAAATTCTCTTGTTTATGGTACTACCTATATGACTTTTGACAATATGACAGAGTGAATATTCATTTTAAATGCTTCTATTTCCTTTGTTTTATTTTATTTTTTCCTCTGAGGGTTTCAAGCAAAAGGTTTAGTGTAGTAGGTTACAATCATTTGGATACAGTAAATATGATCTATAATTAAATTTTTAAAACTTAGGAATCAATGAAAAATATTATTCTGGTATTAACTCTAATTCAGGATTGCCTTCATTTTGTATCCGCTTGATTGGAGCTTTTATTAAGTTAAAATACATAAAGACTTTTACACTTTGTATTTTTGCGTTGATCACTGCACAAAATATCTACTTTAAAAATACATGGAACCAATTTAAGGATAATATTGTATTTTTGTTTTGCCGAAGAATAGGAAAATTAATCTCAACTTGACTTCTTAATCAAAATTGGGTCAAAGTTACATTAGTTCCTCAAAAAGAAAAAAACATCATTCATCTAAAATTCCGCAATAATTGAAAAGGGAAAAAAAGAAAATATAGGAAAGGAAATCGTGGATGAGGAAAGAAACTAAAGGGAGGAGAACTAATTTTTTTTAAAGCCGTAATAGCATAAAATTATGGCGCACCCGTGTATTCGCAGACCTCCTACAACTGCTAGTTTTCCTTGTAGAGGATCAAATAATAAATATATTTAGATGCTACGCTGCTAATTTGTGTTTAGATTATAAAAAATTGTATATAATTGCATTTACTACTCCCACACTACTAATTAATTGAAGTATCATATCTTTACAACCCTTATCACTGGTATCCTCAATCACTTATTTACAGCGTGGATACCTTCTCATGATCATGGTAACACAATTTTTTTTAAAGGTATTAGACGATTGTCCTCAAAATGCTAACATAAATTGACAAAAAATGAGAGAATATGTACTCTTCACCTCTGTAAGTTTTTTGCAACTTGAAAATCAACAGGAGTTGAATCAAAATGTACTAAACATTCTATATATATATGCAACTAAACAATTACACAGTCCAAAAGATCATGAGTTAATATAGAGTGAGAACGACTACTCTATTTGTTGAGAAGGGTCTCTGCTGTTCTCCTTTTGGCATAACCTTTCTCTAAGATTTTATATATTTCATCTACAGTGGTTACAATCTCCTCTTCCAAACCCCGAACGAAAACTCCTTCTTTTCCATCCTCCATGAGTGCTATTGGTTTTTTCGACTTGTCTTCTGTGAATTTCAGACTTTCTTCCGGTGCCAAAAGATCTGTTATTTCCTCGTTGTATAGTTCTAAGAATGTGACCTTCATGCTATACTCGACATTTTGAGCCTTTGAGCCTCTAAGACATCGAAAATTTGTCTAACAAATCTTGGAATAACACCAGCATCATTTGGAATTTCACCATTCTAAAAAAACAAGGGAGACAAATCAACCAAAGAAATCGACAATTTTAAAACCACAGGAAACTTGATTAGTGAATTTCCATAACAAGAAAATAACTCAGACCTTTTTCCTGGCTCCACCCTCCATAGTGTAAGTCTTCCCTGTTACTGTTTGCCCATAGGCAAAGATGGTGCAATTGTAGCCTTCCAAAACTTCAATACTATGGGGCTTACTGCTTGTTCAAATAAATCCTTTTGCTGGGATGATGGACCAAATACCTAAACAAAAATACCCAAAATTTATTTCCATTGTAGATCATTGAACAAGAAGAAGGGTAAACAAAAGATCATGGAATGCAAAATTTTAGAACTTCAATCAAATAAATCAAAATGGCAACCATTTGTGGTTCCTTTCATTTCTACACACTCTTGGTAATGGATAATCTGAAATCTATATTTATCAAAAAGAATTCTGGAGTCAAATTCTTGCAATCCATTTTATTTTCATAAAAGCAAATAAATAGTCAGGTGAAGATAGAGCAGCAAACTTTGTCAAAATTGAACGTCCTATCAATTTGTTTATTCGCAATATTTTGGGCGGCACAAACCTCTCTTCTGTTGTCATTGCAAGTAATCACACTAGGTGTGCGCAATCTAACCTCATCCTCACTCAATGGCCTATTAACAAACAAAATCACTCATGAAAACAGATTCAAGCAAACCAAAAATATGCTTGAAAGAAGAGAAGAGAAATAAGTGAATAATCACCTGCATCGCACAATGACTTGTACATTAACACCTCTATCCTTATCATGTTTTCCGCTGAAACTTCCCTCCCCAGATCGCAGATCTCTCACCACCTTTTCACTGGACCGCGGTGTTTGTGACGGTGATATAGGCACCATTCCACCACCACCTCCTCTCCTCTGTGAAGTTTCCATTCTATAACAATTAAAAAATAAAAAAACATAAATCACCGTAAGCATTGTACAATAATAAAACGAAACCTAAATATCGAATACTTTCTCCTTTTTCAAATTAACAAAGGAAATGAAGTGTGAGTCCAGATTAAGAGCAAATCACAGACTAAAATTAGAGTTACTTGCTTGATGATAGAAGGCCGTCGAAGACGGCAAGGGCTTGAAGGCAGACCACGAGTGCGGACAGCAGACGGCGAGCGAGGGTGGCGGGCGAGGGACGGCAGATGGCGAGCGCAGATGGCGGGCAGGAGACGGTGAGCATGGACGGGCAGACGCAAGTGCGGATGGCTGACGACAAGAGGTGGAGGAGTCTCTGTATCGACAATACGGTGAGTGGAAAATTGGGATTAGGAGTGGAACAAATGAGAAATGACGAGACTTGCATATTTGAGTTTGAGATGATTGTGTTGATTATGATATTATCAATATGTTATTTATAATTTTAATAATATGTAAAAGAATTTTATTTAAATATTAAATGTTAATTAATTGATGTTATAAATTATTTAAATGTGAAAAAGGGTATTTTTGTAATTTTATATTTATCTATTTAATTTATTAATAGAGCGAAACAGTGCGATTGCTATATGCAGAATGCAAACGCTTTAATGCAAAGTGCAATCTATTGAAAAAAATATCATATGTTGTATCGAATATCCAACGGTAATTAAAGGGTTTACTGACGTCAGGAAGGGCGAAAGCCTTCCTGACCATAGAAAAGCCCATTTATGTTCATTATTTAAATCTCTTCGAAATATAATTGCAATATATAATTGGTTAAAAATAACATGTCATACATTATCTAACATTTATAAATTAAATTCATCATATACACATTTTAAATTTAAAACATTTATATCTTATTTTAATGCATAATGAATTTATTAAGCATTACTTCAAAATATTAATATTTAAACTTTGTCTTATATCGTAACACGCAAATTTTGTACCAATAAAATTTATTTTCAAAATAGGGAGTAATTCGACTAGTAATGAGACTAAATAGGGAGTAATTAGACTAAATGAGATCCGTTTGAATAATGAGATTAAATAATGAGATAATTTGTCATTTGATAATGAGATTAAATAATGAGATATTGTGCATAATTACAGGGAGTATATTTTTTTTTTTTGAAAAATAGCCGTTTGATAATGAAACAATAATTTTGTCATTAATTATATTTTGAGAATGTCAAAGATCACTTTGAGAGAAATAAAATAACGGCGCATGCATATTGGAGTGGAGGGAATGGATGGAGGGAAAATAGGGAGGGAAGTTAGTGGATGGAGGAAAGTTAAGCGCCTAAAACTATTAGAATATTCCTTGTGTAATCCTAGTATCTTGGGCAATCCATGCATTAAATGCATGAATTTGCGCCTTTTACAAATTCTGCATCAATTTCAGTTGTCAGGTGGATTCGGTCCTATGCAGGTTCAACACATGTCTCTTAGTACAAGATTTTCTTGGAAGAATTTCACACCAAGACCCAAATTTTAGGTTATATCTCAATACAAGTATTTATTTTAAAAGTGTCTTAATTCAAATCTCAATTTTTTCTTTTTTCTCAATTTAAGGTTTGTTTTAATTTTTTCTTTCTCAATTCAAGACCCAACAAACAATTATTTTTAAAATTAAATTCATACATTATGAAAAAAAAATTAGAGACATACATCATAAATAAAAATAACTTTATTAATTAATTTTTTTTAATAATATAAGGTATATTTCTAATTTTTATTTTTATCATTGTGCATTAATTTGGTTTGAAAATTTAATTTATTGTTTACAAAAATTGATAACTAGCATTTTGAAATTAAATTAAAAATAATATTTTATCATATACGATGGAAATTATATGGATAAATGCTAGTTTTAATTTTAAAATGTTAGTTGCCATAATTTTTTAAAACACTAAATTAATACATGATGATTAAAATTAGAAATATATGTTATATTAATAAAAAAAGTTAATATTTTTTTAAATAAATGATTTTTTTATAACGAATTTCTTTTAAAAAATTCCATATTGTATGAATTTAATTTAAAAAATAATTATTTGTTGGATCTTGAATTGAGACACAAGAATTTAAAACAAACCTTAAATTGAGAAAAAAGAAAAAATGAGACTTAAATTGAAACACTTTTAAAATGAGTACTTATATTGAGACATAATCTAAAATTTGGGCCTTAATATGAAAATTTTCCAATTTTCTTTTTGGATGAGATTTATTTCCTACTGTAGGGCCTGAGGCGCCACCCCAAGTCTTGATTCTTTGAGTCACTTCCTAAATGGTCCTTTTCTCATTTGATGGAGGAGGAAGCTTCTCTATTGTAACCACTTTTGCCTTGTCAACCTGCAATCTATTAGATGAAACATGGTGACCAAGTATTATCTCTTCCTTAACCATCAAATGACACTTTTCCTAGTTAAGGACAAGGGTAGTATCATAACACCTCTCAAGTACGAGTTCAAGATTACACAAGTAAACATCATATGATTCACCAAAAATTGAAAAATCATCCATGAACATCTCCTTAACATTCTTAATCAATCCATGAAAGATTGCCATCATGCATCTTTGGAATGTGGCCGGAGCATTGCAAACCCGAAAGGACATCCGTTTAAAGGCAAACGTTCCGTAGGTGCTAGTGAGGGTAGTCTTTTCTTGGTCCTCAGGTGCGATCATTATATGATTGTATCCTGAGTATCCATCAAGAAAGCAACAGTACCTAAAACCCATAAGAGGATATATTTAGCATTTGGTCTAGAAAAGGCAAATAAAAATGATCTTTACTTGTTCAATTCCTTATAATCTACATAAACTCGCCACCCCGTATGCCTTTTTCGTTTTTTTGCACATTTTCTTAAACAAGCAAATTACACGGCCCAAAAGCGGATGTAATTGATATAGAAGTATACGAACAAGTAGTTATTGATCGTGGACTTAGGAGATCGGTGAATCCCTAGAACTATGTGTTGGCATAGAGTTATAATTGCATATTTTGGGGATATTAAGCTAATTGAAATGAAAATACGATAAACTAAATTAACAAGCTAGAAATAAGAGCAAATAAATTAAACTAGAAAGCGATTAAAACTTCGTTTAGAAGTGCAAGTGGAGAGTAATGCCTCAGGTATTTTTCTTATGACTCAATCGATACTACGTATGTTAATACTACTTTTCTTGTGCTATTTCGTTGGTTTTCACTAAGAGTTATCACGAATATATAGAATATCTATCACTTTTAAGGCTTGAGTGATTAATTTAGCAAACTAGCATCCAATTAGCTACCAAAAACACCTAAGATAGTCAACCCGTTGAAGCCCGCGATGCACTTCAATGTTTCTCCCTTCACTAAGTACCTAAACTTGTTAATTAAGACACCTGATGTCTATTAATGGTGATATAAGCCGTCTATCCTCTCTCGGTTAAGTAGATTAACAATTGAATCCAACTCATTGATCAAATTCCTCACCACGAGTTCAATTAATCCACATACAACTCTCGTTGTAGCACGAAATAATCGAACAAGAGCTACTAAGCTCAATCAATTACTCTACTCAAGAATAACACATCAATAGAAGCAATCAAACCAATTCAATAGCACATTCAAGCTATACTAACATAATCATATCAATTTCATCATAATTTCAACACCCAAAGAATTTGGGGATTAACCCATGACTAAAATCATAAAACCCATGGATAGAAACATCAATTGAATAAAAACCATAATGGAATTAAATTGAAATTAAAAGATAGAATTGATATCACCTCTTTGTTGATTATAAAATGGAAGGAAAAACATAGACTGTTGACTCCTTGCTTGAAATTGAATTCTACTTGAACTTGAATGCAAACTATGACTAAATCTAAGCTAATTTTATGAAAACTATGAAGAAAAACTCAAAGGGAAGGAATGGAGAACAATTGGTATCACTTGGTATCCTAAAAAAATGCTTGCTGCCATTGTAAATCCTAATTTTTGGAAATATATGCCTCTCTCCCAATTGGTGGCACGTGTCCCAAATTTAGATTGGAGATAACAAAATTTTCAAGTTGCACGATTATGCGGATGTGCACGACCATATCGTGTGGTCGTACACAACTTCTAAAATTACATTTCCTTTCAAATTTGGGGGATGCACGACCGTGCAGATCAGCACAACCACAGTTGGTTGTGCACGCCCCTAAACAACTCGTTTCGTCAAATTCCTTAGGGTTCACGACCATGCACCCTTGCATGACCATACCTCCTTGGTCGTGCATGACTTAATGACCATGTAACATTTCTTTAAGTCGTGCACGACCATATCTACATTTTCAACTTTTTACTCTTTTGCTCGATTCCCGTCTCGTTTCTTGTCATCGCTTCCTTGATTCATCAACTCTCGACTTTGACTTTTTTTCCTCAAGCTTCTCGTTCCCACTTTTTGTAACGCCCCGAATCCAGAATATATTAATTATATCGGATTCGAAGTATTATTGTGATCAAAAGTCCGAACTATAAAATTTTTGAAGGAAATATAACGGAAATGAAAGATGAGTTTTATGCAGCGGATAAGTGGAGAGAAATATTATAATAATGTATCTCACACGGGAGTATAAATATATGTATATAAAGTTGGATAGAGGGTTTTGTATCTTCAGGATACTACACACTGAGTTTTGGTAATTGAGACACACGGTAAGAAGTATCGTCTTGCATAGCAGTAGCGATAACATTTATTTAGGAATAGAATAATAGGCATCCTTGTATTATTAATAGTATTTTAAGCAAGCGGGAAACTTTGTGTCTTCTGTATCACTGTCCTTGCTCCCCGTAATTGAAATCTGCAAAGGGGTTAGGAAAAAGGGGCGTGAGAATTGAATTCTCACGTATGAGTGATTTGCAACGTCATGGGATTGGTAAATCTGAAATATATTAAGTTATACTCATTAATAAAGTATTTAATTTATTTAAGCAGTTGACATATAAACAAGATTACAAGATTTCATAGAAGAAACTGTTCATATAATAATTCATTGGCATTAAGCATATTTCACATAATATAATTGAAGTAGCACAAGTTGATTTATATAAGGGCAGAGCCCAAGATATATTCACGTATTGTCACAAACTGTCAAACCACATTCGTACGATCATTCCACTTCCAAAAATCTTACTCTTTTCAACCACAACAAAACTTACTCCTTCCAATCATCATCAAACTCACTTCACCCAACCACAATATCTCTCAAAATAATAGCAAACCATCAATGGCCTTATTCCCAGTGCGCAACGTAGGCGGCTGACCCGGGGACCAGATCTGTTTGAATCAACAACCTACATTCCGAGGGAGTCCCCGATAGCTCCCCGGAGGTTGGATTAAAAATTCGATCCCAACTCCGTACTTACTGACTTTCCATAAAAACTGACACACCAAACTTTACAGAGAAAATACTAGGCTGACAACTGAACTGATTCATGCTCACATAAGGTACTTAATCATACAATGGTGATCAATTTATAAAACAATAACCATTATGCATCATATATAATTATATCACATAGTTCAAACAGTTATATAATAGGTGTTACATTTATGTTGGATTTGTTTTAGATTGGTTTAGTCGAGTTCAGAAAATACCGGCACAACGTTATTATTAGCATATCAATCAACTGATCATCACCCACCTGATTGTTCTGAGTCCTGGGAATATTGTGTAGGTAGACGGTCGAGTCCTCCGTGCGCGTCCCAAAAAGTACAGAATCCTAATAGGGAGTAATCCGATTAAAAGGTCGACTTTTAAATTTGAAAAGCTTAAGCGTTTGTATCTCGAGGATTGAGTAGATTGTTGCCTTTAGAAAACTATTGAAAACTAAAGTTTTCAAAGGTTGATTTCTATTTTGATAAGTACACCCCTTTTTATGAGGAGGTGTATTAGGGGGGTGTATTTACTATTTCAGTGGTGTCCTTAACAAAAACCTTTTATAAAATGAAAAGTATATTTATAAAAATTATTATTCTTGGAAATACTTAAAAGAATAAAATAATTACTTAAGAGTATTAATAAGAAATAAAGAAAATGTTTTTCTTTCTAAGATTTCTATTTCTCATTTTTAAAGAATTCTTGAATATAAATATTCATATTTTATAAATAAAACTCTCTTATTAAACTTATTAAAAGACTTTGACTTTTCTAAGACAATTATATTATAAACTAATATAGTTTATAAAAAGGTATTCTCCTTTTCTACTATTAGTGATACTTCTAAAGTTGGTTTGTATTACTTCCAAAACAAAGTAATTATATTAGTTCTCCAAGAAAAACTCTATCTTTATTTGATGCTAGCTTTGGATATTAAACGGACTTTATTTTGCGTTTCTAATTTTCTAACAGGGGTACGAGGGGAAAACGAGTTTCCCTTTGTCTTTTAAACTCGACTAATGGTGTCAATTCCATCATCAAAACAACCATACCAAAAACACTAGTTTCAAATACTAATTAACTAAAACAAGAAGCACTATACTACTTAAATAAAGATACTGAGCAGCTAAATGAATAACACTAGTCCACTAAGTAAAAAATACTACAACATCTCAAAACAACAATAGTACTTCATCATTCGAACACTATTACCAAAACACTAATCCAAAGTCCAAACTCATGGTTTGTGAAGAAAGAAAAACAGGGGAAAACAAATACTCAAATTCCTATTCCCAAAGAATGGTACAAGAGGGCAAAATAACAATACTACACAAGTCAACAAATAACACTAAATCATTTAACCAATTCCAATAGTAAGTTCGCTTTTCTCTTTTGTTTCCTCGTAATCGTTTTCGAACAACTCATTCATAAACTGAAATTTACGAATGAAAGTAGAGACCTTACGAGCCTCGGTTCGAGGTGTTAAACGGGCGGCCTAACGGCGTCGATCGGGGATTCTAAAAATAAATTAACCAGCCTAACGGCGTCGTTCGGGATTTCCAAAAATTCCGGCAACAGGGTTTTGGCTCGGCATCATCTCAGAAGAGGAAAACAAGGAGTTGGATTACGGTATAGAAATCGAATTAAACGGAGTTGAAAATTAAGAAGGGGAAACTCAAATACTTACTGGAAAAGGAAGAAAGAAGTGGCGATTGGCTTCAGGCTTCAACGACGGCGCTGATTTTGAGGAGGCGGCGGCGGTGCGAGGGAGCAGCGTGCGCAGCGGAGTACACGGCGGCGAGCGTCGCGACGCGAAGAGAGAGAACGTGGGAGGCGTCGGCTGGAGCTGTGGTGCGATGGCGGCGTCGTTGGGTTGCATTGCGGCCTGGTTCACGGCGGTTGAAGCGGCGACGCTGGGTTTGAGCGGCGGAGCAAAAAGAGGCGACGGCGGCGTGATCAAAGAGAGCAAGAGAGGAAGGGAGGAGGCGTCGCAACTTCAGCTGAGGCCGCGGCGGCGTTCGTCTACCGAAGGAGGAAGAAGGACGCGTTCCTTCTAGAGAGAGAGCAGAGCGAAAAGTGGAGAGAAGGAAACTGATGAATTTTTGTGCATGAGAATGAATTGGAAAAAGGGAGAGGAATTGATTATATGTGTGTATACGGATTTCCTTAAGAAATTAAAATGCCCCTTTTGAAAAATCCTTCAAATCCGTATCTAATATGGATTTTATTTAGTTAAAGAAAATTTTAATTAAAAAGGAAAAAAGTAATATGTGATTGGGGTTTCTAAATGTAAAAATTCATTCGGATATTTCGCACTTGACATGAAACCATTTAAGGCGTGTTTGGCTTAAACAATTAAATCTTCAAACAATATCTTTTGGTTAAGTAAATTATTTGAATTTTTGATTATCCAACAAGATTATACGGATCGAAATCCTTAATTTTAAGCTTGGATATTTAATTTCTCGTAGTCCTTATTCGCTCGAAAGATTCAATTTCTTTCTTCGAATTTAGGAATTTATAAAAGGGTATATATTTAAATTACACAATAACACACAAAATATTAAAATTAATAAAAAAAGAGAAGAAAATAAAATAAGGTTTCTAATTAAAGAAAACGGGTACAGAACGGGACGGGATGTTACATCCTCACCCCCTTAACAGAATTTTGCCCCCGAAATTCATCTCTTAGGTACTACTTAAGCATTGAGGGTATTTGGCTAGGACTTCATCCTCTCTTTCCCAAGTCGCTTCTTCTTTCCCGTGTCGGCTCCACTGAACTAGAACTAATGGTATCTCTCGATTCCTTAACAAGTGTAACTTTCTTCCCAAGATAGTTACTGGAACTTCTTCGTAAGTCAGGTCACTGCTTAGACCTAATTCTACGTGATTAATAACATGGTTTGGATCGCTCATGTACTTCCTGAGTGTAGATATGTGGAACACATTGTGCACTCGTGACAATTCCGGTGGTAAAGCTATGGGATAAGCTGCATCCCCGATTCGGTTCAGGATGTAAAATGGTCCAATGTATCGCGGCTTTAGCTTACCTCTTTTTCTAAAACGGATTAGACCTTTCATTGGCACAACTCTGAGAAATACTTTCTCGCCAATGTCAAATTTTAAATCCTTTCTTCAGGTGTCGGCATATGACTTCTGACGGTCCTGGGCCGTCTTGATTCTCTCTTTAATCTTTGCGACTATCTCAGTCGATCTTTCGACTAGCTCGGGTCCGAGAATCTTTCAAATCTCGACTTCGTCCCAACAAACTGGTGATCTACACCTCTTCCCGTAGAGTGCTTCATACGGTGCCATTTGTATTGTTGCTTAATAACTGTTGTTATATGCGAACTCTACCAAAGGTAGGTGGCTTTCCCAACTTCCTTCAAGATCTAGAGCGCAAGCTCTGAGAATATCTTCGAGTGTTTGGATAGTCCTTTCCAATTGCCCGTCAGTCTGCGGGTGGTATGCGGTGCTGAACTTCAATTCAGTACCTAAAGCTCGTTGCAGACTTCCCCAGAACTTGGAGGTAAAATGGGGGTCTCTATCGGATACTATCGAGACTGGTACACCGTGCAGTCTGACTATCTCTGCAATGTATAGTTGGGCAAGCTTGTCCAACGTATACGTCATTCTTATAGGGATAAAATGGGCAGTTTTCGTAAGTCTGTCTACGATAACCCAAATGGCATCGTGATTCTTCACCATTTTCGGGAATCCGGTGACAAAATCCATAGTGATGTTCTCCCATTTCCACTCTGGCATCTCCAGAGGATGTAACAACCCTGAAGGTCATTGATGATCTGCTTTAACTCGTTGGCAAGTTAAACAACTCTTGACGAATTGAGCTATCGATCTCTTCATACCCCTCCACCAAAAGTTCTCTTTCAGTCCCCGATATATCTTGGTCTCTCCGGGGTGAACGGTGTAAGGAGTGCTATGTGCCTCTTTCAGAATTTCGTTCCTCATTCCATCATCCTTAGGCACACAAATTCTGTTATCAAACATTAAAGCTCCATCAGTACTCAACACGAACCTCTGAATGGTTCCTTCTTCAGCGCGCTTATGTATTCCTCTCAAGAATTTATCGTTCTTTTGTGCTCCTAGGATCCTTTCTCGTAAGGTCGGTTGCAGGGTGAATGAGTAAACCATGGAATCTGCACAACACTGTGTAGAAAATTCCAAGTTTAAACGAGAGAGTTCTCCTATTAGTGGTAACTGTGTGGTCGGAACGACGCTTAATTTTGTATCTTCCTTTCTACTCAAAGCGCCTGCCACGATGTTTGCCTTTCCAGGGTGATAGTGGATAGTGCAATCATAATCTTTTACCAATTCAAGCCATCTTCTCTGACGCATGTTCAATTCCTTTTGCGTGAAGAAGTATTTTATGCTCTTATGGTCAGTGTAGATCTCACACTTTCCTCCATATAAGTAGTGTCTCCAAATCTTCAACGCGTGAACTACTGCGGCCAGTTCTAAGTCGTGCATTGGGTAGTTTTGTTCGTGCTCCTTAAGTTGCCGGGATGCATTAACTACAACTTTCTTATTCTGCATCAGAACACAACCCAAGCCTGATAAAGAAGCGTCTGTGTAAATGATGAATCCTTCTGATCCATCTGGGATGGTTAACACAGGCGACGTGGTTAGCCTCTTCTTTAGCTCTTGAAAGCTTTCCTCACAAGTTGAATCCCAAGTAAACTTCTCGGTTTTCTTAGTCAGTTTCATCAGCGCTTTCACAATGCTGGAAAAATCTTGTATGAACCTTCGATAGTACCCTGCTAACCCAAGAAAACTCCGAATTTCATTGACGTTAGTAGGTGCCTTCCAGTTCATGATGACTTCTACCTTTGCTGGGTCCACTTCAATTCCTTTTGTGGAAATTATATGCCCTAAGAACACAACACGGTCGATCCAAAATTCACACTTGCTGAATTTGGCATACAACTTCTCTCGTCTCATTGTCTCTAAGACTGCTTTGAGATGTTCTTCGTGTTGCTATTTGCTCTTAGAGTACACGAGTATGTCGTCGATGAAGATGATGACGAATTGATCCAGGTACGGATGAAACACTCTATTCATCAGATCCATGAAGATCGCCGGAGTATTTGTTACTCCGAAAGGCATCACGGTGAACTCGTAATGTCCATACCGAGTCCGGAATGCTGTCTTTGGGATATCCTCACTTTTGACCTTTAGCTGATGGTACCCAGACCTCAGATCGATTTTTGAGAATACGGTAGCATTCTTTAACTGATCGAACACGTCTTCTATCCTCGGAAGAGGATATTTGTTCTTAATGGTCAGTTGATTGAGACCTCGGTAGTCTATGCACATACGGAATGTTCCATCTTTCTTCTTTACGAACAACACGGGTGCTCCCCATGGTGATGCACTAGGCCTGATGAACTTCTTTTCAAGCAAGCCCCGCAGTTGTTCTTTCAGCTCTTCTAACTCCTTTGTCGCCATTTGATAGGGTGCTTTAGATACTGGTGCTGCCCCAGGTATCAAGTCGATGGAGAACTCTATCTGACGATCGGGAGGTAACCAGATTAATTCCTCTGGGAAAACGTCAAGATATCCATCCACAATTGGCACTTTGATGCACAACTTATCGTATATCTCTCCTGCTGAGATGTGGACGAGGTAAGCTTGGCATTCCTCTTTTCGTAATATCGCCGCAGCTTGGATTGCTGATATTACTCGGGTTCCCTTCTTGGTCTTGTTTTCACGAAATGCGAAGCGTTGGCCATCACGGGTTTTGAGGTCTATCTCACGTTCTGTACATTTTATTATCGATTTGTTTCTCATTAACCAGTCAATGCCTAAGATTATGTCAAAGGTTTTCATCTTAAAGACATGAAGATCGGACTCTATCAAGTGATTGTCTAGCGTTAAGGATAAACCTCTAATTTAACCCTCAATTTCCATAGTAGTTCCAGATGGAATACTCACATTTAAAACTTTTCCTTTTTCCTCAACTAATCCTAACTTTCTTTTAAAGTTATCAGATATAAAGAAATGAGATGCTTCAGTATCAAATAATACATACGCAGGTTTTTCAAGTACAAAGACTGTACCTGCTAGTGTCTCATGCTGCTCAGGCTGAGCTTGTCCTTTCAGGCGAAGTTGCTCTCCGCTGCTTTCCCCTTCCTCTAGGATAGCATTCATGTGGCCTGACCTTCTCTGACCCTGGTTAGGCGGACCTCTGACTGGGGGTCCCGCCTGACGGTTGTTAGGTGCAGGCAGCTGGCGAGCTTGGTAATTGTTTGCCTGTTGTGGGCGGTACTGAGCATTATTAACCGGTTGAAGGTTGCTGCTTAGTGGCTGAGCACATTCATTGGACTTGTGCCCTGGTTGATTGCAACGGAAACAAATTACTCCTCCCTGACTACAGGGTCCCCGGTGTCTCCTTCCACACCTTTGACAGTTCTGGTTGGCTCGAGGACCAACAAAGTTATTTCCCCTGGATGGCGGAACTGGATTCCTTTTAAAGTGTGTCTGCCAATTTCGATTGACAGGGACCGTAGTCGGAGTCTGTTTGTACTCCAAGTTTTGACTGATCGAGACCAGCAATGCTCGCTGGAAAACTTCTCCATAGCTTGGCACCTGAAGGCCAATTACAATTCCTGCTATCTCGGGCCTCAAACCCTGCTCGAACCTGCGAGCTTTCCTTTCATCGTCACCCACCAGATGTGGGGCATAACGAGACAGCTGATTGAACCTTCTCTCGTACTCTATCACTGAGAGGGTTCCCTGTCGAAGGTTGACAAATTCTTGTTCTTTCCGATCCCTCAGGACTCGTGGAAAGTATCAGTCCAAAATAGCTTTCTTAAAGTCCTCCCAAGTAAGGACCTGTCTAGCTTCTTCGCCCATAGTTCGCTCATAAGACTCCGACCATTGGGCTGCATCCTCCATCAGTTGGAACTGGGCACAGGAGACTTTCTGTGCATCAGCCAGTGCCATGTGTCTGAAGATACGTTCCAATCCCGATATCCACTCCTCAATCTCAAAGGGATCTTCTTTCCCATTCAGCCTAGGTGGCTACAGTCGTCGAAAGCGTTTGATAAAGTCATTCATCCTGGGCGCCATCTGAGGTATAGGCCCGTATAGTGGTGGAGGAGGTGGTGGAGCTTGCTGCTGAATGTAGTTCTGAAGAGAGATCAGTATTTCTCTCGCAATATCGTTTTCCGGCGCGGCCTGCTGAGGCGGCTCAGGTTTAGCCTGAGGGGGTGGGTCTTGTCCTATAGGATCTCTTGGTTCAGGAATGTGGTTAAGGCGGGGTCGTCCACGTTTACGTCCTGGTGCCATTCTAAAGGTATTTCTAATTGGAAAAGAATAATATTGTTACGATATGTATAGGTGTGAGAAAGTTATAAAAACATAACCGGATTAACCAAATCAACACAACGCTAGCACTGAAACACGTGTGGTACGCAATTCACCACGACGCATCGGGGCCCTCAATGGTACAGTGCTCACATTCACACAGTAGTATAGGAACTAGTGGTGTGTCATTAAGCGATAATCAGATAAAATATATGATAATCAATATATATAACGCAAGTAAAACACATTGACAAGCAGTGAGCACATAATAAGTATATATATATATCTAAAAAGTTTTGGTTCTACGGAGTCAGTCTCCTTACATTACGTCATAGAATACAAAAGGTTTCTAGGTAATGCTATAACATCGTGTCCTCACATCAATATGGACCACGAGCGACAAAAGGAGGGGTTAGAGCTACGCTGCTATGGCCTATAAGGAAAACGACCGCGCAAAATGACTACTACTATATGTCAAGCGGCTACCACCTATACTATATATATGCATCTACTACTATATACTAGGTCCGGAAGTCCAACTAGTCATCAACCTCTGACTCTGCTGGGGAATCTATCTCTACCTCTAGCTCATCTCCCTCTGGTTCGTCTGCCTCGATCTCTGCTACCCCCGACTCAATCCCTTCTGGCTCAATCACAGGAGGTGCGGCTTCCCTAAAGCCGAAAGGTCCCTCCCCAGCCAGTCCACTCGCTACCTAGAAGGCGATGGAGGTATCCCGCTGCGCAAGAGCTGCGTCCAAGTATAGCGTGGACCTCCTGAGAGTGGTACGGGAGAACTCATCTTGGGAGTTTGCGGCAGTCCTTGATGCGGCGGCTGAGACTCGGGCAAGTACTGCGTCCTCGTGGAGAGCTCCGGACATGGCAAAGTCGCGCTGAGCAATCCCGGCGGCCTGTCGGGATATGGTGCGGTTTCATCCGCGCGCCGAATCACCCTCTGGGCCTCCACCCAGTAGGCGTCTAGGTGAACCTGGGGTCCCTGCTCTGGGTCTTCCACCCTCATACGGTCTAACAGTCCGGCAGTGATGGGGGGGAAAATCTCGATCACTCCTCCCGCGAATCGGGTCGCAGCTGCGAAGTCGGTCTCAAAGTGGGGCTCTGGGGCAACCCTTGCCCTCTCGCGCGACTCTAAAAAGTGGGTAGTAAAAGTATCGATAGTCTCTACTTCTAACTGCTCAATCTCTAAGTACTGGGCCATATCCATCTTACGGCTTCCTATAGGGAAAGGAAAGTTCTAGTCAAATTTTAGTTTAAAAGGAAAATAACCGTAAAGTAAACATTTAAAGCACGTAATCAAATAAATCACATAATATCATTTATGAAGTTCACAATTTTATCCAAGTATTCTTATTAATTACTCGAGTTTTCAACAACAACTTATACTAAATTTTGTAGTTCCTTTTTCATAGTACGAACATTGTTTTGAGTTATCGTAACCTTTTTGATCGCGTAATATTATGAAGTCAAGCTATTTTGAATTTTGTAGGCCTTTAACCCATGACTAAAATCATAAAACCCATGGATAGAAACATCAATTGAATAAAAAACATAATGGAATTAAATTGAAATTAAAAGATAGAATTGATATCACCTCTTTGTTGATTATAAAATGGAAGGAAAAATATAGACTGTTGACTCCTTGCTTGAAATTGAATTCTACTTGAACTTGAATGCAAACTATGACTAAATCTAAGCTAATTTTATGAAAACTATGAAGAAAAACTCAAAGGGAAGGAATGGAGAACAATTGGTATCACTTGGTATCCTAAAAAAATGCTTGCTGCCATTGTAAATCCTAATTTTTGGAAATATATGCCTCTCTCCCAATTGGTGGCACGTGTCCCAAATTTAGATTGGAGATAACAAAATTTTCAAGTTGCACGACTATGTAGATGTGCACGACCATATCGTGTGGTCGTACACAACTTCTAAAATTACATTTCCTTTCAAATTTGGGGGATGCACGATCGTGCAGATCAGCACAACCACAGTTGGTTGTGCACGCCACCAAACAGCTCATTTCGTCAAATTCCTTAGGGTTCACGACCATGCACCCTTGCATGACCACACCTCCTTGGTCGTGCATGACTTAATGACCATGTAACATTTCTTTAAGTCGTGCACGACCATATCTACATTTTCAACTTTTTACTCTTTTGCTCGATTCCCGTCTCGTTTCTTGTCATCGCTTCCTTGATTCATCAACTCTCGACTTTGACTTTTTTTCCTCAAGCTTCTCGTTCCCACTTTTTGTAACGCCCCTGATTAGGCGTGAAATTGTTATGTTTTTGTGCCCAATTTACTCATGTTTTGAGTGTTTTCGATTAGTGTTTGGAGTCAAATGAGTATCATTTTTATAAACTTATTAATTTGTCTCTTTGGTTTTCATAGATGGATAGAGGGCGAAAAGAGGAGTTCGTAGGACTTTGAATCGACTCAAACGGATGCCCGGATGAGAAGATATTGAAGAAATACGATTGGTATTAGTGCGGACGAGGAAAAGTATCATTTGAAAGGATTAGAGATCACTCGAGCGCATTGCTCGAGCGCCACCGCTCGAGCGCCTTACTCGAGCGCGCAAATGAACAGAACAATTCTTGCGCTCGAGCAGCTCGAGCGCCACCGCTCGAGCGAATCACTCGAGCGCCCAAAAACATACAGAGAAGATTCAGCGCTCGAGCAGCTCGAGCGCGACCGCTCGAGCGAATGCATCATTCGAGCTACACAGCTCGAGCGGGACCGCTCGAGCATTTTGCTCGAGCGCCCATATACTTTTGCCTCCGGATGCGTATTTTCGGCCCATTAACTCCCGTTTCGACCCGTGCCTATATATACCTCGTCCAAACACGTTTTGAAGGATCCCCGACTTTTAGAAATAATTTTAGACTTAGTTTTGGAGAGGAAGAAGACGAGCAAGCTTTATTTTACGTTTTGTTGAGGTTTTGCATACGAATTCTTAGTTTCTTTTCATTAGTTCGTACTTTAAACGCTTTTAATTTCGTTTTAGTTAATTCAATTTCAGTTCCTCGTATTTAGTTTCTTTCTAAAACCCTAGGTTATGTTTATTATTTTCTTTATTCAATTCATCATGTTTATGTTCGTTGTTTCTTCTGTTGCTTTTATTTATGTTAAAACCATGTCCGGCTAAAACCCTTGCATGCTTGGGTTAGGATGAACTCGTAGAAGTAGGATGTGGGTACGTAATTAAGGTAATTGGTGACGTTAGTTTTAATTCTCTTAATTAATGAATTTATATAATTAATCTTAACTCTACCTTTGAATTTCGTACGAAAGTGTTAGAGAGAGGACGACCGCATCACTCGATAACAATTAGTAGTCTTAACGAGAGGGTTTAGGAAAGGTTAATTCATCTACCGGTTTAGCGAAGGAGGACGACCGCATCACCTTAGTTAAATTAGGGTCTCATTAATTAAGCACAGTTCATTAACTTGTTAGTGGATTAGTGAAGTCGATTGCTAGGATAAAGTATTAGGGGTGAGAAATCTTGAGCTTTCATTCTACTATCTTTTACTTAGGTTAATTCTTGGTTGTCACAATTACTTTGATTATGTACCTGCTCCGTTAGTATACGTAGGGATTCCTATCCTAAGCATCACCATCTCTCATTAGAAAACAACCCGTAGTTAATTCGTTCTTTTTCATTCTTTAGTTAATTAGTCTATTTTAGTCTTTTAATTAATTTTTCAAAAATCCAAAAACATCACACTCATATTAACTACGACGCGTAGATCTTCAGGGATCTATTCGCATACATACCATCCCTTGGGTTCGATAATACTTGGTCCCTATACTTGCCCATACTACAGTGAACCCGTTCTCTTGCGGGGTAGCTACTAGTAGAAGCTAGTGTAGTCGCTTCAAGTCAATGGCGCCGTTGCCGGGGATGGCGTTGTATGTTTGAATAGGACTTGTCGATAGCTTAGTAGTTAGTAGTGGGTGCTTATTTTCTATTTTTTTTTTATTTTTTATTGTTCTTTTTAGTATTCGGCAGTTGCGTTTTGATCCTTCTGCTAGTGTGTCAGGTTTATGAGAACACGCTCACAAGGGAATACGAGCGAAGAGAGATTACCTGCAGACCCTGAGACAATAGCCAGAAGAAACCGAGCCTTCTTGAGAAGGATGAACGCTGCCGACTTAGGGAAAGAACCAATGGACATCAATAATGAGTTGGACGATGCTGCCAACGATTTCAATCAGGCAGTAGACCGAGTTGAAGGCACTGGAGTTAGTGGTAGCCAGAATTAAATTCCATTAGGGGATAGCCAGAGCCTAAACCCGGATACACGAAACGTAGGGAATCCAGCTCAGAACCTTGTCCATAATCCTCCTAACAACCCTGCTTACCCACAAAACCCAAATAACCCTTTCAACAACCCAGTATACCAACATTACCCATATCCACCTTATCCTTACCCACCATACCCATACCATCCACCACCAGTCTACAACCAACCACCTGTTTACCAACCACCACCCCAACAAGTACCAGTACCTGCAGCTAATCCTCAACACGTTCCTCAGAACGTAGATCATAATATGGCGATTCGAGGGAGGTTTACAGCGCAGCCACAACGGTACTATGATGGAGTGGCTTTGCCTCCTGTTGAGGCGAACAACTTCTCGATATCACCGGGGATTTTAAAGCTGCTGACCGAGAATCAGTTCAAAGGGGTGATCGGGAAGGAGAATCCTCATACACACTTGAGAAGCTTTCTCATGATAGCCTCAACATTTAATTACAATGGCATGTCTGAAGATGCCAAGAGGCTTAGGCTGTTCCCATTCTCACTGACGGGAATAGCCAAGGAGTGGTATGATAATATGCTCCCGCGGGGAGGTATTACCACTTGGGCCGAGCTCGAGCGTCTGTTTCTCGAGCGATTCTACCCTCCATCTAGGACGATCAAGGCTAGAATTGAGATCTCGTCCTTTCGCCAGAAGTCTGGAGAGGATTTACGCCAAGCGTGGGAGAGATACTCAAATATGTTGATAGAGTGCCCGCAGCACGGGTACAATGAGGGAGACATTATGGCATTCTTCTATAGTGGTGCCAGCAAGGATGGTCAAGCCCATTTAGATGCATGTGCGGGCGGAGCATTCCTGAACCAAGGCATAGAGAGATGTAGAGAGATCGTTGACAACATTGTTACGAATGCCGGTGCTTGGGGTGTGGATGCAGATTTGCAAAGAGTGCATCAGGTGGAAGAAGGAGAAGGAACGAGAAGGCTGCTGATGGCCATGATGGAAAAGATCAACAACCTCGAGTTGGGGAAGAATTTGGGTGGAGAGCATGCAGTAGAGAATGAGAGAGTAGATCAACCCAGTGGACAGCAAGAGGTAGCCAATTACATGGGAGGTCCGTATTACAATCAGAATGGCTACCAAGGTGGAAATCAGTATGGAAGGCCTTCTTATGGCCAACCATTTGTGCCTCCAGGCCCTCAGCCACTTCAAAATCAATGGAGGAACACACAAGGAGTTCAAGGAAGCCAGCAGCCTCCTCAAAACACATGGAGGAGGAATGATAATTTTTCTTATGCTAACCCAAAAGCTGGTGTTACTGTTCCTGCAGGTGTTGATCCGGGGTCTAAACCTCCTGGTGGAGAAGGCGGTGCATCAACCGAGGAGATGTTGAGAGCGATCCTTCAGAAGGTGGAGGAAGGGAGCAAGCGGTTGTCATCCTTGGAATACGATGTGAAGGAGTTGCACAAGAAGGGTGATCAACGTGATCAAGAGCTCCAGAAGATGAACGTTGAGTGGACTAGAACTCAACAAGAGAACAATCGAAGGTTCACTTCGATAGAGCTCCAGATGAGCCAAATTGCAAAATCAGTGAATAGAATGCCGGAAGGGAATCCGAAAGAGCAGTGCAAGGCGATCCAACTGAGAAGTGGAACCAATTATGAAGGTCCTCAGATGCCTGCTGATTCTGAGACGCCCCAAGAAGAGATTGAGCTTAAAGGAGATGAAGTTGAGAAGGGGATTAAAAGTAAAGGGATTGAGAGGCATGAAGATATGGATGAGTCCCATCAAGACAAAGACCTTGAGGAGGTTGAGAGAGTTCCTATGTGGAAAAAGGCAAAGGAAGCAAGGGAGAAAGTGAAAGAAACAGAAAGAGATGAGTGGGGGGTACCCAAATCTGTGATACCCGTCCCGTATCCACAACGCTTCATGAAAAAGAAGCTTGATGAAAAGTTTGCTAAATTCCTTGATGTTTTTAAAAAGCTACATATTAACATCCCTTTTTATGATGCTTTGGAACAGATGCCGCATTATGCGAAGTTTCTGAAGGACTTGATCGCGAAAAGACGGCGAGTGGATGAGCCGAAGTTGGTGCAGCTGAACCACGAGGTGAGTGCATTAGTGCACAAGGCGCTGCCACCGAAGCTGAAGGATCCCGGGAGCTTCACGATCCTATGTGATATTGGGAACGGGATCAAGAAAGGAGCGTTGTGCGACCTTGGGGCGAGCATTAATTTGATGCCACTATCGCTTTTCAAGAAGTTGGAAGGTGGTGAACTTCAACCCACAATGATGACGCTTCAACTAGCCGATCGGTCTATTACTCGACCTCAAGGTGTGGTTGAAGACGTCCTAGTGAGAGTTGGAGAACACATTTTTCCAGCCGACTTTGTAGTGCTAGAGATGGAGGAAGATGAGCACGTACCCCTGATCTTGGGAAGACCGTTCTTAGCTACGGCGGGGATGGTGCTAGACGTGGCGAATGGGAAGATCACGTTGAAGGTTGATGATCAAGAAGTGAAGATCTCCCTATACGAAGCCATGAAGCACCCGAAGGAGGATGAGAGTTTGTATTGCATGGATGCAATTGATCCTCGTGTTGAAGACACACATTCTCTCCCTAATCCATCTCATATTCATGATTTTGTTAGTCCTTCACCTGTTGAGTTAACCCATGAACATTATGTTCTTGATTATTTTGATAGGGATAAAGTGAGGAAGTTGAAGGATGAAGAGGTGAAGAAAGTGGACGTGGTCCAGTTAGAAGGGAAAGGAGGAGTTAAGAAGAAAAAGTCCAAACTCAAGAAATTGTTTAGTAAGACTCCTCCAGATAGAGGCAATAAGGAGTTGAGACCCATAACACTTGGGGATGAGAAGAAAGAAAAGGTACTCATGATGGTGGGGCATCAAGGAAAGGAGTTCAAACACCACTCTTATGAGAGTAAGGGAGGTAAATTTGAGTATGATGTCCCATAAGCTCCTTTGAGCACGGTCCGGCATGAGGACCTTAAAAATAGCGCTGAATGAGAGGCAACCCATTTTTATTTGCTTTCATTTATTTTTAGTGTCTTTTTATATTATTAGGGTGTTTAGAGTCGTATGTCTAACCTCGTACTCGAGAGCTTTATTTTGTAGGCTTGTCTCTAAAGGAGTAAAGGAACCAAAGAAGTGGAGATTGAAGGAACCAACTTGAGACAAGGGAATGTGCAAAGCTACTGAGAGAAACTGAATTGTTCGGTTGAGGTAACCCACAACCCCAAACTTAGACCTCTAGCAAGGTCGAAGTTTGGGGGGGTGGAGTTTCTTTTTATGATTACATTGCACATGCATGCACGCCCTTATCTTTGAGTTGAGTTTGATTGATTATTGGTGCCTTGAGATGCTCCTTGGGCCATTATTAATTTGTTTTGTTACTCAACATTTTATGCCTATCAATCACCTTATGCTTGTTGATTGCTATCTTTGAGTATGATTTGATGAGTAGGGTGAATTGTGAGGGTGAGTTAGGAGTTTTCTTGTGTGAGTGTTTGAGTTAGAGTTGATTTGAGAAAGAACTTGTATGCTTGTAAATTTTTCTTTTGAGTGCTTGTGTGATGAGAGTGAGAATTCACTAGGACTAGCATGGATGTGAAAGCCGTGAGAGTTGTGCCTTACGAGATTTAAATGCACGATTTAATCTCTTCGTTTGTGAGTGGATCGTCACCTTAGAGGATGCTAGAACTTGCATGTGCTCTTGCTTCTTGATTGTGTCTAGTTTGATATGTCGAATGTGATCTTAGGCCATCTTTGATTTAATTGAGTTACTTAGCCAAAATTTTCCTTACCATTGATATTTGTCCCTTGTTAGCCCCTTTGAGCCTAGAGCCTATTTTATTTGCTAGCACATATGAACACTATTCCAATTCCTAAGCCTTTTTGTCCCAATTTGAGTGGAGAATAGGAAAGTGTGAATGTGAAGGGAGTGAATTGAGTTGAAAAAGGAAAAGGTTGTTTGTTGAGTGAATATGAGAAGAAGGAGTGATGAGATTTGAGTTGTGGGAAAGAACAAAAAAAAAAAATTTGAGAATGAGCAAAAGAAAAAAATGAGCTCATGTGTTTGTGCGAAAAAAAAGAGAAAAAAAAAGTGATTGGAAAAAAAAGTGAAAGAGTGAGAAAGAAAAAAATTGAAGTGTTGAGAGTAGTGGAATTAAAGTGTATTGATTGCAAATGTTGAAGTGATTCTACTCCTAATCTCAAAGTGCCAAAGTTGATTTTTCTATTCTCCATTCACTTTAGTCACTTTACCTTATATTGTTATCCCACCCGTCCAAAGAGCCTACATTACAACCTTGAGAAAAGTCCTTTTTGATTCGGCATTGATTGCTAGAGTATGGTCGGAGTTGAGAGCGCTTACAAGCCTATGGCTGCCAATATGTGTGATTGATTGATTGAGTGAGTCCCTTAAACACTGTTATACACTTGTGAGGGAGTGAAACACATCGTTGAGGGCACGTCCATGCTTGATCTTGGTGTTTCTTGTTGTTGTTGCATGAGTATGATGAAAGAAAGTGAGTGAGTATACGGGTGATTGATCTTCAAAGCTCGAGTTCAATTACTTGCATGATTTGATTCTTGATTCATTCCTAACAATTTCACTTGACTTATTATTTCGTTGCTTGAGGACAAGCAACATGGTAAGTTTGGGGGGGTTGATTAGGCGTGAAATTGTTATGTTTTTGTGCCCAATTTACTCATGTTTTGAGTGTTTTCGATTAGTGTTTGGAGTCAAATGAGTATCATTTTTATAAACTTATTAATTTGTCTCTTTGGTTTTCATAGATGGATAGAGGGCGAAAAGAGGAGTTCGTAGGACTTTGAATCGACTCAAACGGATACCCGGATGAGAAGATATTGAAGAAATACGATTGGTATTAGTGCGGACGAGGAAAAGTATCATTTGGAAGGATTAGAGATCACTCGAGCGCATTGCTCGAGCGCCACCGCTCGAGCGCCTTACTCGAGCGCGCAAATGAACAGAACAATTCTTGCGCTCGAGCAGCTCGAGTGCCACCGCTCGAGCGAATCACTCGAGCGCCCAAAAACATACAGAGAAGATTCAGCGCTCGAGCAGCTCGAGCGCGACCGCTCGAGCGAATGCATCATTCGAGCTACACAGCTCGAGCGGGACCGCTCGAGCGTTTTGCTCGAGCGCCCATATACTTTTACCTCCGGATGCGTATTTTCGGCCCATTAACTCCCGTTTCGACCCGTGCCTATATATACCTCGTCCAAACACGTTTTGAAGGATCCCCGACTTTTAGAAATAATTTTAGACTTAGTTTTGGAGAGGAAGAAGACGAGCAAGCTTTATTTTACGTTTTGTTGAGGTTTTGCATACGAATTCTTAGTTTCTTTTCATTAGTTCGTACTTTAAACGCTTTTAATTTCGTTTTAGTTAATTCAATTTCAGTTCCTCGTATTTAGTTTCTTTCTAAAACCCTAGGTTATGTTTATTATTTTCTTTATTCAATTCATCATGTTTATGTTCGTTGTTTCTTCTGTTGCTTTTATTTATGTTAAAACCATGTCCGGCTAAAACCCTTGCATGCTTGGGTTAGGATGAACTCGTAGAAGTAGGATGTGGGTACGTAATTAAGGTAATTGGTGACGTTAGTTTTAATTCTCTTAATTAATGAATTTATATAATTAATCTTAACTCTACCTTTGAATTTCGTACGAAAGTGTTAGAGAGAGGACGACCGCATCACTCGATAACAATTAGTAGTCTTAACGAGAGGGTTTAGGAAAGGTTAATTCATCTACCGGTTTAGCGAAGGAGGACGACCGCATCACCTTAGTTAAATTAGGGTCTCATTAATTAAGCACAGTTCATTAACTTGTTAGTGGATTAGTGAAGTCGATTGCTAGGATAAAGTATTAGGGTGAGAAATCTTGAGCTTTCATTCTACTATCTTTTACTTAGGTTAATTCTTGGTTGTCACAATTACTTTGATTATGTACCTGCTCCGTTAGTATACGTAGGGATTCCTATCCTAAGCATCACCATCTCTCATTAGAAAACAACCCGTAGTTAATTCGTTCTTTTTCATTCTTTAGTTAATTAGTCTATTTTAGTCTTTTAATTAATTTTTCAAAAATCCAAAAACATCACACTCATATTAACTACGACGCGTAGATCTTCAGGGATCTATTCGCATACATACCATCCCTTGGGTTCGATAATACTTGGTCCCTATACTTGCCCATACTACAGTGAACCCGTTCTCTTGCGGGGTAGCTACTAGTAGAAGCTAGTGTAGTCGCTTCAAGTCAATGGCGCCGTTGCCGGGGATGGCGTTGTATGTTTGAATAGGACTTGCAGAATATATTAATTATATCGGATTCGAAGTATTATTGTGATCAAAAGTCCGAACTATAAAATTTTTGAAGGAAATATAACGGAAATGAAAGATGAGTTTTATGCAGCGGATAAGTGGAGAGAAATATTATAATAATGTATCTCACACGGGAGTATAAATATATGTATATAAAGTTGGATAGAGGGTTCTGTATCTTCAGGATACTACACACTGAGTTTTGGTAATTGAGACACACGGTAAGAAGTATCGTCTTGCATAGCAGTAGCGATAACATTTATTTAGGAATAGAATAATAGGCATCCTTGTAATATTAATAGTATTTTAAGCAAGCGGGAAACTTTGTGTCTTCTGTATCACTGTCCTTATTCCCAGTGCGCAATGTAGGCGGCTGACCCGGGGACCAGATCTGTTTGAATCAATAACCTACATTCTGAGGGCGTCCCCGATAGCTCCCCGGAGGTTGGATTAAAAACTCGATCCCAACTCCGTACTTACTGACTTTCCATAAAAACTGACATACAAAACTTTACAGAGAAAATACTTGATTGACAACTGAACTGATTCATGCTCACATAAGGTACTTAATCATACAATGGTGATCAATTTATAAAACAATAAGCATTATGCATCATATATAATTATATCACATAGTTCAAACAGTTATATAATAAGTGTTACATTTATGTTGGATTTATTTTAGATTGGTTTAGTCGAGTTCAGAAAATACCGGCACAACGTTATTATTAGCATATCAATCAACTGATCATCACCCACCTGATTGTTCTGTGTCCTGGGAATATTGTGTAGGCAGACGGTCGAGTCCTCCGTGCGCGTCCCGAAAAGTACAGAATCCTAATAGGGAGTAATCCGATTAAAAGGTCGACTTTTAAATTTGAAAAGCTTAAGCGTTTGTATCTCGAGGATTGAGTAGATTGTTGCCTTTAGGAAACTATTGAAAACTAAAGTTTTCAAAGGTTGATTTCTATTTTGATAAGTACACCCCTTTTTATGAGGAGGTGTATTAGGGGGGTGTATTTACTATTTCAGTGGTGTCCTTAACAAAAGCCTTTTATAAAATGAAAAGTATATTTATAAAAATTATTATTCTTGGAAATACTTAAAAGAATAAAATAATTACTTAAGAGTATTAATAAGAAATAAAGAAAATGTTTCTTTCTAAGATTTCTATTTCTCATTTTAAAAGAATTCTTGAATATAAATATTCATATTTTATAAATAAAACTCTCTTATTAAACTTATTAAAAGACTTTGGCTTTTCTAAGACAATTATATTATAAACTAATATAGTTTATAAAAAGGTATTCTCCTTTTCTGCTATTAGTGATACTTCTAAAGTTGGTTGGTATTACTTCCAAAACAAAGGAATTATATTAGTTCTCCAAGAAAAACTCAATCTTTATTTGATGCTAGCTTTGGATATTAAACAGACTTTATTTTACGTTTCTAATTTTCTAACAGGGGTACGAGGGGAAGACGAGTTTCCCTTTGTCTTTTAAACTCGACTAATGGTGTCAATTCCATCATCAAAACAACCATACCAAAAACACTAGTTTCAAATACTAATTAACTAAAACAAGAATCACTATACTACTTAAATAAAGATACTGAGCAGCTAAATGAATAACACTAGCCCACTTGTTGATAGGCGAACATCATCTAGGTATGGAGCGAACAATTATTGAAGTCTAAAACAAAGAAAATCACGATTTGGGTGCATTAACCAGTCTGGGAGGTGTATTAAGTGACGAACAACTCTCCCGACGAACAACTAATGGGCGAACAGGTATTAAGGCCCGAGACCAAGAATGAGCCAACTGTGAAGTCATCAATGACGAACAACTTGGTCAAACTATGATACAACAAATAGCCAAGGAGGTGTGTACAAGTGAACAAAGGATAAAGATCCCAAAGCCAAGCTGAACAAAGCCATAAGGCGAGCAATTTCCAAAGTACAACCTCAAGAGGCGAACAACTTTCAGTTGGAGAATCAACAAGATCAATTAAGCCGACCTAGGCGAACAACAATGAGTCCGAGATAAGACCAAAGAAGACTTTGTAACTAAGATTCAGCTTAGATAAGATCAAAGGGACACATGTCAAGCATGCAGGCTAGGGAGACCAAGAGTCTTGGACACCTCATGCTTGCTAGTCTCTATAAATAGTTGTTCTCCAGCTTACTTAAAAGAGGAATTCGAATTTCAGACTAAAAATACACACAAATACCTCATGCTTGCTAGTCTCTATAAATAGTTGTTCTCCAGCTTACTTAAAAGAGGAATTCGAATTTCAGACTAAAAATACACACAAATACACCCAAACTTACACACATACGAAATAATTTCAATTTCGATCTTCATTTTACCCGAATTCATTAACCCAAGACTCGTTTTACCATTTACGGTGGTAATCAATCACACGTTATTGATTGGTGACGTAAAAACGGATTAAAACAGCCACTAATCCTCCCGATTAGATTCGTTCACCAACAATTTGGCGCTAGAAGGAGGGTTCCGAACCTTCGGTTTAGTGTGATTACTCAAGAACTTCAAGTTGAAAACTTGAAGATTCAAAGGAAATCTCAAGAAATATTTGAAGATACAAACAAAAGTGTTCTTGGTGTTCTTCAATTTATAAATTAAGAAGTAATTTAAATTGAAATGCCTCAATCTAAAGAGACCCAAGGATCACGTTTGTCGAAAAAAGCATCTCAGACCCGAGCCACGTCGGCCGACCACCAGGACCGTGACCCGAGACATGCGAACAGGTCACAGCATACGGCCATAACACATAACCTCCCCCCTGAGATGGAGGCTTTGGCGAACAACCCCAACGAGTTGGCCAAAACCATTGCTGCTCTCCAGGCCCTTCAGAGGCAACAAGAGCAGGCTAGGCCAACACAAGCACGGCCAAGGGACAAGTCCCTAGAAGTTGTTAGACCCAGGACCACTAGGGGCGAACAGCGAGAGGTTGATAGTGCCCAAGTCAGACGGAACAAGGGAAAGGCCAAGGTGGTCGACCAACAAGAAGTACAGGCTGAGTCTGGTCGCGGACGAACAACTATGTCTAGCCATGGGACAACACGTTCCAGTGCCCAAGACAGGCTTAGCCAACCCCAATGGGAAGCTGCTCGCCGGGGAGCAGTAGACGGGCGAGCAACTTTTGAACAGCCTCGCCCATCAGTCCATGAAAGACTCTCCCAGTCAGCCTTCAGGCGCCTAGGGCCGAACGCGGCGAACAACATTAGGAGGCAAGCCCAGGAAGTACCCACTCCAAGCGAGGGACTGCGACGAGCAGAAAGGTTAATGCCTTTGCTCGCCGAACAGCCTCCAGGTCAGGGGGCACCTCTTGATGAATTATCAAGCCTAAGGAGGGCTGTGGAGAACATGCAGGGGCAACTAGACCAACAGATGGGGATGGGAACGACCAGCATGCCATCCTCACCTTTGGCAGCTCATATTTTGAAGGCCCCAATCCAGAAAAAAATTCAATTTCCGGCTAGCATTCAATATGAGGGCATCACCGACCCCCGGGTCCACTTAACGAAGTATACGGACTACATGGTCTCCGTGGGGGCCAGTGACGCCACCCAGTGCCGGAATTTTCCGTTAACATTGGGCGATCGGGTTCACAAGTGGTTTTCATCAATGCCGCCGGCATCAATCCACTCGTTTGTCCAATTAAGTCGAGAATTTCTTTCTCACTTTTCAACGGCGGGGTCGTATCTTTCCCAAAAACACCGGCTATCAGATTTGAGGCAAAATGATGATGAAACTGACCGGGCGTTTATGGAAAGATTCGATAAAGTTTTACTAGAAGGAGAACCGGTGAGCGAAGATACAAAGATCGTCGCTGTGATGGCCGGGTTGAAAAAAGGGTCGAAGTTATGGAAGGAGGTACGTCTGAAGTGCCCAAAGACTTATGCCGAGTTCAGAAACCAAGCTGGCATTTTCGTTTCCATGCACGAGGCCCTACAAACAAATTTAGGGGAGAACAAAGCTGATCCTAAGGAGAATAACAAAAAGCCCGTCGGGACAAGCTACAGGGTCCCGAAAAACATGAAAGCATTCACTGAAGGATCGGATTTGAAAGAAAAATTGAACCAAGTATTGACAGTATCAGTTGATACTGTGTATGAGAGTGTAAAGGAGAGAGAGTTGCTTTTCCCACCACGTAAAATCCGTCAGGATACTGACAAACTCAACCCGAACAAGTATTGTGCCTACCATCAAAGTGTGGGGCATTTTACGAGTGAGTGTAGAGATTTGCTTAAGTAACTCTGGCGATTTTATGAGGAGGGAAAGCTCTCCTATTTCGTTAAAAGGCAACCTGGGAAAAGAGCCCGGGAGAACAACTCAGAAGACGAAGAGGATGGTCAATCCCAGAGAAACAACAGACCCGGGCGACCAGTTCCCAATATGCCAGCTCAACCTTTAGAAGATCTGTTCATGATGGAACCCGCAGGTCCCGCGGGAGGGTGTTTTGATGGACAACCACCTGAATCTAACCGGAAGAGGAAAGCGGAGCTACGAGCGATTGGCCAAGTACAAGAGATGGGAGTTAAGCCGTCTATCATGCAAACGGCAGAATTAACTTTCACCGAAAAAGACCTTGAAGGCGTCTTAACCCCGCACAATGATTCGCTCGTAATCTGTGCAAAGATTATGGGGACCAGAGTCCATAGACTGTTGGTGGACACCGGAGCCTACACAAACATCTTATTCAAGAAGACCCTCGATAATCTGGGAGATTATTCGGGTTATGTTCGGAATACAACACATAGAATCGTAGGCTTCGGGAATGTTGTGACAACACCGTTGGGAATTGTAACATTAGCTGTACAACTTGTAACGGCCGATGAACCCGAAAGAAATATAACAAGATTGGTAGATTTCTTGGTTGTAGACCAGGAGTCGACCTATAACGGGTTTCTTGGCCGACCTTTTCTTAATGAATTTAAAGCTGCGTGTTCCACTTACCACTATTGTTTGAAATTTCCAACAGCTAGTGGAGCAGGCACAATTAAAGGAGACCAACGGAGAGCACGAGAATGCGTTCAACAGCTACGAGCAAAATTTGTACAAATATCCATGATGGAAGCAACAAGTTATCCCATCGACGAACCATCAATACTAAACAATATGATGGACATAGACGACCACATGGATGCGGACGAACAACACTTGGACGAGCAAGTGTTGGACGAACAACTCGTTACCACCCACGAGGAACCTCCATCTGACAAACAACAAAGGGGTGATGACGAACAGCCTTCAGTGGAGGACTTGGAGGGCCAAGTACAAACGAACAACAATGGGACGGAGCCAAATGATGATCTTGAACCCCGCCTGGGGGCAGAGCCCATGAACATCGAAAATGATTCCAACCCTGAGGAACCCATACTTGATCCCCGTTGGAAGGGACAAAAACGACGAGCGACTCCAGTAGAAGAGCTGGAGGCGTTCAAAGTTAATCCCAACAGCGAAGATCTTGAATTATTCATAGGATCTGAGCTCCCAGAGCCTTACAGATCCCGAATGAAAGAGTTCCTCACCAAGAATCTAGATGTCTTTGCTTGGTCTCATGCAGATATGGTGGGGATAGATCCAAAACATGCTTGCCACAAGCTGAATATAAACCAAGCCAGAAAGCCCGTCCATCAGAAGCGGAGGAAGTACGGCCCAGACAAATACCAAGCTTTAAATGAAGAAGTTAAGAAGTTGCTAGACAACGATCTCATTCGACAAGCACTCTGTCCACAATGGGTAGCAAACCCAGTACTCGTGAGGAAACCAAACGGGACCTGGAGGCTATGCATAGATTTTACGGATCTGAATGCAGCATGCCCGAAGGACAATTTTCCTCTCCCACATATCGATCAATTGGTGGACAGCACTGCAGGTCACGAAATGTTGACATTTATGGATGCTTTCGCCGGGTATCATCAAATTCCTATGCATCCAGATGATCAAGAGAACACGGCGTTTTATACAAACAAAAACTTGCTGTGTTGGAAGAGAATGCCATTTGGCCTCATAAATGCCGGAGCAACATACCAAAGACTGGTGAACAAGATGTTTGATCAACAAATTGGAAACACGGTTGAAGTCTACGTGGACGATATCGTGGTCAAAAGTCCCAGGAAGGAAGACCATCTTCAACATTTGACTCAAGTGTTCGAAATTCTTCGACACTATAACATGAAGTTGAATCCAAAGAAAAGCAGCTTTGGAGTCCACTCAGGGAAATTCTTGGGTCATCTTGTTAGCCAGCGGGGAATTGAGGCCAACCCTTCAAAAGTTAAAGCCATCCTGGATATGCAACCACCACGTTCGGTGAAAGAAGTGCAAAGACTCACCGGGTGCCTAGCAGCATTAAACCGGTTCATATCCAGATCAGGGGACAAGTGCCGTCCATTTTTCGAGGCCGTCAAAAAAGGAAAGTTTGCATGGACTAACAACTGTCAAGCAGCCTTCGATCAACTTAAAGACTACCTGGGAGATGTCAAAATCCTATCAAAACCAATCCCAGGAGAAAAGCTCTTTCTATACTTAGCCGCATCAGAAGTTGCCATCAGTTCTGTTTTGGTGCGGGAGGACGGCAAATTCCATCAACCAATCTATTACGTCAGCCAAGCTTTACACGAAGCAGAGATCAAATATGCCCCAACCGAAAAGCTGGCGTATGCTTTGGTTATGAGCGTGAGAAAGTTACGACCATACTTCTTTGACCATCAAGTCGAAGTTCTAACAACTTTCCCGCTCAGGCAAATTCTCCATCGCCCCGACACTGCAGGTCGTCTCTTAAGATGGTCACTAGAGATTAGCCAATTCGGGGTGACCTATGCTCCTCGAACAGCGATCAAAGGGCAAGCATTAGCCGACTTTATAGTCGAACTAACTTTCCCACCAGATCCGACGAGAGGACTTGATCATCCTTGGCATCTCTATGTGGATGGATCATCAACCAACATAGCCTCGGGGGCAGGAGTAGTATTAATAAGTCCAGACAGACAAGTATTCACCTCGGCGATCAGATTTGGTTTCATGGCAACCAACAATGAAGCTGAGTATGAAGCTCTTATTGCTGGTCTCCACCTATCACTCGCAGTTGGTGTCAGACGCTTGCAAATATTTGGCGACTCACAATTGATCGTGAACCAAGTCCGAGGTGAATACGAAGCAAAAGATGATCATATGGTCGAATATCAACGGATTGTTGCTCACCTGATGTCCATGTTACAGCAAGTTTTCATACAACAAATTCCAAGGACGAGCAACACTCAAGCAGACGCGCTTGCCCGACTAGCAACAAGTGAAGGCCTCGTAGAGTTGGCAGATATTATAGTTACAAAGATGAAAGACCCATCAACAGTAAGCTATAATGTCAATCAACTCGACGATCAAACCAGTGAGGAAGAAGACTGGAGAACAAGTATAGTCAAATACTTGAAAAATGGGGAAAAACCAAACAATCCTTTTGAAGCTGCCAAGCTAATAAAGCGAGCCGCCAGATATACTCTGGTGGGCGAGCAACTCTTCAAAAGGGGAATATCAATCCCACTTCTCAAGTGTTTGCCTAGGGGACAAGGGCAAGCAGTACTCGAAGAGATACATGCTGGAGTATGTGGAAATCATACTGGGGGGCAAGCTTTGGCATACAAGACAATCAGACAAGGCTATTATTGGCCGACTTTACGTCAAGACGCAATCAAAAAAGCCAAGACTTGCCATCAATGTCAGATTTTTGCCCCAGGCATCCATACCCCGGCGCAAGAACTTGTGTCAGTATACAGCCCATGGCCTTTTGCAAGATGGGGGATGGACATCATTGGTCCTTTCCCGGCTGGAGTTGGAAATGTTCGATTCGCCGTCGTGGCAGTCGATTATTACACAAAATGGGCGGAAGCAGAGGCCATGGTGAATATCACACAGCAGAAGATGATCAACTTTATTTGGAAGAACATTGTCTGTCATTTTGGAGTTCCACAGGCAATTGTGACAGACAATGGTCCACAATTTGATGGACAAGAGTTGAGAGAATTCTGTACGAAGTGGGGGATCAAGAAACATTACTCCACACCTTATCACCCCCAGTCGAATGGACAAGTTGAAGCTGTGAATAAAATCATAAAGCATACATTAAAAGTGCGACTGGCGGAGAGTAAAAGCAGTTGGTCTACAGAACTTCCGGAAGTCTTATGGGCATACAGAGTTTCTCCCAGGTCTAGCACCGGAGAAACACCCTTTGCAATGGCCTTCGGGACAGAGGCTGTAATACCAATTGAGTTAAAGGCCACTACATTTAGGACGACCAACTTTGATGAACAGACGAACAACTCTGCTCTAAATGCTGAATGGGATTTGCTCGAAGAAAAAAGGTTGAATGCCGAGCTAAAAAATGCCACATACAAGCAGCGAGCAGAACGTTACTATAATTCCCATGTAAAAGTTAGGGAATTCAGAGTTGGAGATTTGGTTCTAAGAAAGTTGCTCGCCCAACCTCCAGGTGTATTGGGACCAACTTGGGAGGGCCCGTATCGTATAACAGAAAAATACATCAATGGCGTATACGATATTGAGGACATGGAAGGCAAGCCGGCCCAATACTCCTGGAATGCTGTACATCTAAAGAAGTACTATCAATAAAGTTGGACGAACAAGTGTCTTGGGGGGCAAGGGATGATATGAGCTGAAGGAAGGCTATAAAGGGCTAAAAACTTGCCTAATTTTTTAAATTTTCTTAAGTATAGATTCAAAAGTTGCTCGGCACATTGTATAGTCTGGTGCTAGTGCTTTTGGTTTTATAAATAGAGTTGCTCGGCCAAAAATATTATAAGCGAGCAAGTTTTAGTTTGTGTTTAAAGCTGTTCGTCAGATTGTATATGATAGTGATGGACAGTCTTACAACATTTGTAATTATTTTGCAATGTAAGTATAATAGTTGTTCATTTGTAATGTTCGTCAAAAAAGGAAAAGTCCAAAAGCTCGAGGTACAAGTCCATTCAAAGGTTGTTCGTTTTACAAATGAACAGAACCTAAGGACCAAAGCCACTTAAAGGTTGTTCGTTTTTTAAAATGAACAGAACCTAAGGCTGAACCCTGATTCCACTAAAGGCAAGTTCAATTCGAACAAAAGCCCAACACTATATGTTATAATTGTAAAAGCATTGACAGAAATGTAAAGGCAATTAACATATATAAGAAAATGAGCGAACATGAGAAAGACGTTCCATTAATCAAAGGCATTAAGCCTAAAAAATAGTACAAGCTGGAAGCAGCCATTACAAGTACTACAAAAGGGAGCGAACAACTGTTACTAAAAGAAAACAGAAAAAAGCTAAGTCCTAAAACTACTGCTGTTCGGCGGGAGGAGGATCTTGAGGTTGCTCGGCAGAAGGGTCGACAATCATGTCTCGAGCAAGGTCTTCAGCTGCTTTATCCTCCGCCTCTTTAGCAATTTGCTCGTCCGCGGCAGCCGGCTCATCTCCTTGCTCGCCATCATCAACAATCGGTGGAGGATGAGTGATGGAAATACTAGGGTCGAGTTTGTCAAGTTTGACACCAAGTACTGCCAAATCCGCCAGCTGAATCTCGATATTGTTCGGCGGAGGATAGCTCTCTAGAAATTCATTCAGATCCTTGCACATCTCCTCCACCATATCCTTGAAGTCATAAGCATCCGCCGTGCGAATGCTGTCCGCATAGGCGCATATATAACCCAAGTTTGAGATGGGCCCACTTCGAGCTTGAAATTCTTGCTCGGCTTCTTCCCTTGAGAGCATCTCAGACATTTGATTCTTTAGCCGAGCAATTTCTTCTTCTGCTCCTTCTCTCCTCTTCCTCTCTTCATCCAGCGCAGTCTTTGAGGAGAGCAGCTCAGCCTTTGTATCTTTAAGCTCGCCGGAGACAAGCTGATAGTCCTCAATGCGCTTCTTCTCCAGATTATCAGCCAACTTCAATTGATCCTTAAGGCGAGCAATCTGGCCATTAAAGTTGTTCGCCATTTTATCTTTTTCCTCTGAGAGCTGGCGAATCGAGGCGGCATGATGACGAGCAGTCTCCTCTAGCTCGGCTACTTGTGCCATTCCCCTTTGAGCTGAAACAAGGGAGTTTGCAGCTTGGACCATTGATAGATGAAAATTATCAATGGGGCCTTGGGCGAGGACCGTTTTGTTCAACGGCCGTGACCAGGCACGAGCAACAATTTCAGTTGCTCGGCGAACATGGTCGTCCGTAATATCACGGAAGCTCGTCGGCGTCCTAGAACAGGCAAACTGATGAATCAGATCTGCTCGTCCAGGATAATCGTTGGGCCGGTATCTGCGAACAAAAAGAAGGTCAACACTTGAAAGATTTGGCAAATAAAAAACTTGTTCGACAAGAAAGTAGAAACTTACTCAGAAAATTTTCGCTCATCCCGGCCTAAGTATGTGATGTCCTCGGGGCCTCTGGGGGAACCTATATCTTTGCTCGCCTTGCCGGACCTCTCGGTGAGCTCGGCAGATGAACGGCGAACAATGTCCCCTTCTGGGCGAGCATGGCTCGAACCCACCTTTTCCTTCCCCTTGCCAGGGACATCGTGGGACAAAGGAGTCCCGTCAGCTTTCTTTAAACGTTTCCCCCCATGAGGAGGGGAAACGGGAGGGGACCGGATTTGGACTGGGGGGCAGCCTGTTTTGGAACTTTAGCCCCCTCAGGCTTGTTCGACAAGGCGAGCACCGCTTGAGGAGGGTCACCTCTCCTTTTCTTCCCTCTTGGTGGCCCCATCTCAAGGACCCTTTGCTTAAGAAGAGTGTAGCTTGGGGGAACGGCAACTGTTACTTGCTCGGCTAAAAAAAAAAAAAATGATGAGAAAAAGAAATTAGGCGAGCAAGTTAAACAAGACAATGACGAACAAAGATTGAACCGGGAGTTAGAAATTTTCATACCTAGGGGCACCTCAGCCTGAGCCTCCAGGTGGTGAGGATAAGTCAAGAGGGGAGCAGCTTTTTGACACCTTGTTCGGCAAAGATAGTCAATAGTCCTATCTGCCCGGTTGCGGAGGCCGACCAAGCACGAGGTAAACAAGAATTCGGAGCTCAACTCCTCCTCTTCCTAATCCCACTTGGGTAGACGAGGGCCTGCGAACAAACAAGAAAAGTTAAATTAGAACAACTTAGCCCAAAGGCGAGCAAGAATTGAACTTACGTTTCAATTTTCCATAGGCTGCTGGAGAATTTATTCGTCCAGGGCCGCCGTGTGGACCGGAAGATGCTCGCCAATCACCCCCAATCCAGAAGAAGTGTTGCTTCCAATCTCGAACCTTGTTCGGCACCTCTTCTACCATTTTCAGCCCAGTCCTGGCCTTGAGATAGTGATAGCCTTCTTCTCCCTTGGGGCAGTTTGTGATTGTCATCAAGTAGTTGATCTCTTCCGCAGTGATCCGATCAACGTACCCCTCTAAGGCGAACAGGCACATGGAACCTAAGAGGTTCATCCACCCAATTGGAGTAATTTGGGTGATGGCCAAGTTGGTCGCCTCCAGGAATCGACCAACAACGGGTGGAAGAGGCAACTTTAGTCCGGCAATTAATGTGTGAATGTTGATCGCCGTACATCCTGGAGGTGGGCGATCAACTCTTTCCTTTCTCTGAGGAGCCCACATGTGGATATCATATGGGATCTTATAGTCCTTCCGGATGGAGTCCAGTTCATCTTCGCGAACAACACTTTTTATCTTGCTCGCCTGGAATCCAGTTTTCACCTTATCCATTATTTGTCTCTGGGGACGGGGAAAGCTGTTCGCATATCGTTCAGCATATGCTCGCCATTCAAATAGACGAGCAACCCCAGCTGGGATCTCACTTTCTCGCATCTTTGGGGATGGAAAATTGATACCCTCCAAAAACTCGCGAGTGAGTTCGTTAAGGTCTGGATCTTCAGATTCGGCGGAAGATGAAGAACTTTCGTCCCGATTGTTGTTCGCCACAACAGTCAGTTCTCTCCCAGATGGGCCCACACCGGTGTCCTCCACAGAGCGAACAACTGAATCCACGTGAAGATCCGACGCCGAGAAAATCTCGAAGGGAGGTTGATCGATGGGGACCGCGACTGGAAATAGTGGGTCTAAGGTCTCCTCAGTCTTATTGCTCGAGTGCGAAGACATAGAAGAGGAAGAAAAATCCAGGCGGCGGTAGAAAGATTTGCAGACGGCGGCGCTATCCCGGAGAAGACGGTAGCACTCAAACCCACACGGCGGCGATGGCGTTTTCGAAAGAAAAAGTAAACAAGAGAAAAGAAATAAGAGGATAACTACCTTGTTTCGAGGATTGGAAGCCAAACACTGGAAAAACAGATGCCGGAGAAGCTTGGAATCGCCGGAGAAGAAAGAATCGCCGGAGAACTGTAGCAAGAGATGAAAAAGTGGGAAAATTTTGTTTCCCCCCACTATTTATACCCCAAACAAAAACGGGGTCCAGGGCATAATTTTCCGAAAGTTCCGGGGCCCAACTGAAAGAAGGCGGGGTAAATTCCGAGCTAAACTAGAAGATGAAGGACCTATAAACAATTATAGGGGCGCGTGACCTTGGGGCTGCTCGCGCGTGAGCGGCACGCAATCATTGCGCTGGCGTCATCTTCGTGATCTCCCCAGATCATGGGAAGACGAAACGGTTATTCCAACATTGCTTGTCACAGAGATGCTGTTCGTCCAAATCTTGGCCAAGACGATATCCAAACTACAGTTGCTCGCCACAAAATTGCTCGTCTGATGCAACATCTAGTCAGGATAGGGGGCAATTGTTGATAGGCGAACATCATCTAGGTATGGAGCGAACAATTATTGAAGTCTAAAACAAAGAAAATCACGATTTGGGTGCATTAACCAGTCTGGGAGGTGTATTAAGTGACGAACAACTCTCCCGACGAACAACTAATGGGCGAACAGGTATTAAGGCCCGAGACCAAGAATGAGCCAACTGTGAAGTCATCAATGACGAACAACTTGGTCAAACTATGATACAACAAATAGCCAAGGAGGTGTGTACAAGTGAACAAAGGACAAAGATCCCAAAGCCAAGCTGAACAAAGCCATAAGGCGAGCAACTTCCAAAGTACAACCTCAAGAGGCGAACAACTTTCAGTTGGAGAATCAACAAGATCAATTAAGCCGACCTAGGCGAACAACAATGAGTCCGAGATAAGACCAAAGAAGACTTTGTAACTAAGATTCAGCTTAGATAAGATCAAAGGGACACATGTCAAGCATGCAGGCTAGGGAGACCAAGAGTCTTGGACACCTCATGCTTGCTAGTCTCTATAAATAGTTGTTCTCCAGCTTACTTAAAAGAGGAATTCGAATTTCAGACTAAAAATACACACAAATACACCCAAACTTACACACATACGAAATAATTTCAATTTCGATCTTCATTTTACCCGAATTCATTAACCCAAGACTCGTTTTACCATTTATGGTGGTAATCAATCACACGTTATTGATTGGTGACGTAAAAACGGATTAAAACAGCCACTAATCCTCCCGATTAGATTCGTTCACCAACACCACTAAGTAAAAAATACTACAACATCTCAAAACAACAATAGTACTTCATCATTCGAACACTATTACCAAAACACTAATCCAAAGTCCAAACTCATGGTTTGTGGAGAAAGAAAAACAGGGGAAAACAAATACTCAAATTCCCATTCCCAAAGAATGGTACAAGAGGGCAAAATAACAATACTACACAAGTAAACAAATAACACAAAATTATTTAACCAATTCCAACAGTAAGTTCGCCTTTCTCTTTTGCTTCCTCGTAATTGTTTTCGAACAACTCATTCTTAAACTGAAATTTACGAATGAAAGAATGAAAGTAGATACCTTACGAGCCTCGGTTCGAGGTGTTAAATGGGTGGCCTAACGACTTCGATCGGGGATTCGGAAAATAAATTAACCAGCCTAACGACGTCGTTCGGGATTTCCAAAAATTCCGGCAACAGGGGTTTGGCTCGGCATCATCTCGGAAGAGGAAAATAAGGAGTTGGATTACGTTATCGAAATCGAATTAAACGGAGTTGAAAATTAAGAAGGGGAAACTCAAATACTTACTGGAAAAGGAAGAAAGAAGCGGCGATTGGCTTCGGGCTTCGACGGCAGCGCTGATTTTGAGTAGGCGGCGGTACGAGGGAGCAGCGTACGCGGCGGAGTACACAACGGCAAGCGTTGTGACGTGAAGAGAGAGAATGTGAGAGGCGTCGACTAGAGACGTGGTGCGACGGCAGCGTCGCGGCCTGGTTCGTGGCGGTCAAAGCGGCGGCGCTGGGTTTGAGCGGCGGAGCAAAAAGAGGCGACGGCGGCGTGATCGGAGTGAGCAAGAGAGGAAGGGAGGAGGTGTCGCAGCTTCAGCTGAGGCCGTGGCGGCTTTCGTCCGCCGGAGGAGGAAGAAGGACGCGTTCCTTCTAGAGAGAGAGAGCAGAGCGAAAAGTGGAGAGAAGGAAACTGATGAATTTTTGTGCGTGAGAATGAATTGGAATAGGGGAGAGGAATTGATTATATGTGTGTATACGGATTTCCTTAAAAAATTAAAATGCCCCTTTTGAAAAATCCTTCAAATCCGTATCTAGTATGGATTTTATCTAGTTAAAGAAAATTTTAATTAAAAAGGAAAAAAATAATATGTGATTGAGGTTTCTAAATGTAAAAATTCCTTCGCATATTTCGTACTTGACATGAAACCATTTAAGGCGTGTTTGGCTTAAACAATTAAATCTTAAAACAATATCTTTTGGTTAAGTAAATTATTTGAATTTTTGATTATCCAACAAGATTATACGGATCGAAATCCTTAATTTTAAGCTTGGATATTTAATTTCTCGTAGTCCTTATTCGCTCGAAAGATTCAATTTCTTTCTTCGAATTTATAAAAGGGTATATATTTAAATTACACAATAACACACAGAATATTAAAATTAATAAAAAAAGAGAAGAAAATAAAATAAGGTTTCTAATTAAAGAAAAAGGGTACAGAACGGGACAGGGTGTTACACTTTTAACCTAAATTCTTATAATAAACGAGAAAACTTCACATTAAGCGAGAGTTAACCATTTTCACCATAATTTTCTCAAAACAAAGGCAATTGTTTACACTTTAATGCTTATATAACTACTCCCTCCGTCCCAGTTTTGTTTGCCCGTTTTATTGTGCGCGGAGTATAATGCGGGAGTTAAATTTAATATTTAAATGACTAAAGTAGTATTGGGAATGTTGAATGGTGAATAAAGTAGTATTTAAATGAATAAAATAGTACTGAGAATGGTGAATGGTAAATAAAGTAGTATTTAAATGAATAAAGATAAATCACTTTTTTTCCATTTTAGGGATGAGAAAATAAAATTAGGACGAACCTTTTTGACAAATGGACAAATAAAAGTGGGACGGAGGGAGTATAAAATATGCATAATGTGACCACTAATCAGCCAACGAGTCAGGAAAGAGATGATGGAAAAGGGACATATATCAAGGTGAGAGCAGACGAAGTGGCCGAGACATGGAAGTTGGGCAAAGTGCTGAGAATCGTAGCTACGAAAAATGAGGAAGAGGTCATAAATAAAATTTTCCAGATGGAAACTTTGGAGGAGAATTGCGCATGGAAAGGTAAGAAGATTGATAATAATTATTTTTAATGAGGATAAAAAAAACCGAAGTAAGGGAATTAATTTTGCAAGAAAATAATGGCTTTTGTTGTCTGCAAGAAACGAAGCTTGAAAGTGTAACATAAATAATATGTAAATCAATGGGGAGCAGGGTAAATTCGGATGGGCTTTTAGGTAGTCTGAAAGGAGATCTAGTGGATTTTTATCTGTGTGGAATTCTGAGGTATTCACTGCGATCAACTCTTGGCATATGTATGGAGCTATTATAGTGAATGAGCTATGTGGGAAAGAAAGAATCGAATGTCGCGAGATAAATGTCCATGCTACATGTGATATTCATGAAAAAGAGGAACTATGGGACAAAATCTCATGCGTCATAAATCAAAATTCGTCAGCATACATTTGCGTAATTGGGGACTTCAATGCAATCAGAAGGAACTTAGAAAGGGACAGAAAGGGGGTGATGAACAACAACAAGTACATAACGGGGTTCGATAACTTTAATAGAAACGCAGGGCTGATAGATCTTCGGCTTCATGGGAGGTTGTTTACTTGTTATAGACCGAATGAAAGTTGCCAAAACCGATTGGACGGGTGCTTGGTAAATTCATTGTGGATCTCCAAATTGCCTAATATTGTCCAACAAAGACTGAAATGTTTGACATTGGACCATTGCCTGATTATGCTTGGAGTTAAAGGTTAAAGATTGGGGTCCGAAGCCATTCTAGAGTCTCAATGCTTGGCTCACACATCCGGGGTTCAAGGAATTCATTAAAACAAAATGGGAGAGCTACTTAGTGGTAGGATGGGGAGGCTTTGTGCTGAAAGAAAAACTTAAATTATTAAAAGTTGACTTAAAGAAGTGGAATAGAGAGGTCTTTGGATCGCTAGAAGAAAGAATTAAGAGACACAAACAAGAGATTTCAAAGTTGTACATTCTGGATGAGGTATCCGAGTTGGAAGGGGAAGAAATTGCTAAGATTAATGAATCAATGCAAAATCTATCTAGATATCAGAAGTGGAGGACAAGTCTTTTGACTCAAAAAGTGAGGAATAAATGTATTATGGAGGAAGATGCACATTCAAGGTTGTATCATAACTTCATAAATCATAGGAGAAAACAAAATGATATTGTAGGGGTCAATATTGGCGGGCAGTGGCTTGAACAAGCGATGGAGGTGAAAAGTGGCATTTTTGAATTCTTCATTGGATCATGATTTCTCATGTATCAAGTTAACGAAGCTGGTTAATTAGTTTCTTATATCACATTTCCTGGAGGATGAAATCAAATAGGCATTATGGTTCTGTGATGGAACTAAAAGCCCGGGTTCCGACGATTTCCATTTCAACTTACTTAGGAAGCTGTGGAGCCTTTTTAAAGCTGATTTCATGAGTATGATGGAGGAATTTCATGAAAATGGAAGGTTGGTTAGAGGTTTAAATCCTTCTTTTATTGTACTCATACCCAAAAAAGAGGAGACTTCTAGCCTTGAAAATTACACGATAATTTCTTTAATAGGTGGGCTGTATAAAATCATTTCGAAAGTACTGGCCAATAAATTGAGTGGAGTTCTGGGCTCGATTATCTCTGAGAACCAGAGTGCTTTCATCGGTAGGAGATAAATTTTGGATAGCGTGACAATTCTAAATGAAGCAATTAATGAGGCTAGGAAAAAAAGATGGAACAGGTATTCTTGAAGATTAATTTTGCTAAGACATACAACTCAGTCAACTGGGCTTTTTTAAATGCAAAGATAGGTAGACTTAACTTTCATCAAAAGTGGAGAGAGTGGATAACAAAATGTATCAAGACGACATCAGCTTCACTTATGGTGAACAATAGTCAGTCTAGGGAGTTTTGATTAGAGAGAGGATTGAGACATGGGAACCCCTTATCCCCATTCCTTTTCCTTATTGCAGCTGAGTGCCTTCGCATCCTAATGAAAAAATGACAAAAATTGGTTGGTTTGAAGCTGTGTAAATTGGGAAAGGAAAAATCCGTGTTTCACATCTACAATTTGTGGAAGATACCATCATGATGGGAGCAACATATCTTGATAATGATTTTGCATTGAAAAGGATTCTTCGAATGCTGAAGATCACTCTAGGTCTCAAAGTGAATTATGATAAATGTAGCCTAATCAGGGTGAATATGGAGAACAAAAAATTGAATGGCATGACAAATATTCTTGGGTGCAAGGTAGAGAAATTATCTTTCTCTTACCTTGGTATTAGAGTGGGCGGAACTCATGGTCAAGTGTCAGGATGGGAAGGTGTAGTATAAAAGATCAGGAAGAAGCTCAGTTGCTGGGAAGACCAAAAGCTCTATTTTTGTGGCAAAATCACCTTATTGAACTCAGTTCTCTCAACTCTACATACGTTCTACCTATCCTTCTACAAGATCCCAAAGAAGATTATGAATGAAATTATCATACTACAACACCAATTCCTACTGGGGAGGGGGGGGGGGGGGGGGAGGGGGTTGAGGAGATTGTTAAGAAAATTATGTGGGTTGAGTGGAAAGTTATTTACAATCCTAAATTCTTGGAGGGATGGGCTTGGGGTGTGGGATGTGGAGTCTTTTAATAGAGCTCTTATGGGGAAATGGAGGTGGAGATTCTTGAGAGAGAAAAGCTGTTTATGGGTCAAAGTCATTGAGTCTAAATATGAGGAGGGGCAGGGAAGGGGGTTGATTTTTTTTCCGAGAGGAATGAGCGAGTGTATGTCGGGGTGGTGGAGGTTATTGTCAAAATTTCTCTAGTGCCGGAAGGAGAAGGGTTCTGTGGGGGGGGGGGGGGGGAGGGGGGTTTGGAGAGGGTAATAGGTGATGGTAGATAAACATTATTTTGGGAGGATGTGTAGCACGAGGGAGAACCGTTTGGAGTGAAGTTTCCTAGGCTGTTTAGTCTTAATTTAGATAAGGAAAAAATTGGGGTGTATGAGAGAATGGGAGGGGGGTAATTGGAAATGGAAGTGGAGGTGGAGGCGTCTCTCTTGAAAATTCTCTTGGCAGGTTCCAATTAAAGGAGGGAGTTGCTAATCATTGGAGGTGGAACATAGCTCAGAAGGGTAGTTACACAACCAAGGAGACATATGATATCATACACCCACGTTCTCAACCAGTATACGAGCTTAGAGTCAAGGAAAGGTGCTTTAAGATAATATGGAAGAGTTGGGCTCCATCAAAAGTTATTGAACATGGTAGTGGCATCTTCATGATCGTCTGCCGAAGAAGGATAACTTAAGAAGACGTAACATATTGAAATCGAAAGACATCTTAAGGTGAATTTTCTGCAAAGTTATGGAGGAATCTTGCAACCATGTGTTTTTCAATGTAGCAAAGTGTATGAAATTTGGATGGAGATTGCTTAGTGATTTAATATAACCATGACTTGGCACCCAAACTCATTTTTTCACTTTGTTGGATTTGGAAACATGTTTAGAGGGCAAAAAGGCAAAAGAGTTGCAAAAAGCGTGTGACTAGGAGTTACTTGGGGCATATGGAAGTGGAGAAATGAGATCATTTTTAGGAATATGGTGTTGTCCGGTTCGAAAATTGTGGACGAAATCAAAGCAAGGATATGAAGTTGGTTAGTAAGGGATCAAAGTGTGGCTAACTTTACTTATAGTGATTGGATAGATAACCCAAGAATGGTATTGAGAGAATAGTTAGGTCCTTGTTTAAATTTGTAAGACGTTTTGGTACTACTTGTACCACTTTCTTTTATAAAATTATTTCTCCTGATAATTATTTTTATTCATACAATATAAGGGCAAAATGTGTATTACTATCAAAATAAATATTGATTATTCACAAATATTTATTTTTATAAAAATAATTATTTTCTATATAATAACACATGTAAAGTATTAAAAAAATTGTTACTACATGAAACAATATACATAGATTTAAAAAGATGATGAATAATTAAGAAACTGAAATTTGTTCTCATAAAAACACATTTTTCCCCTTAGTAACACACATTTGCCCGTATAGTAACACAAATTGTGAGTAAATGTGTGTTCCTGTACATTCAAATATTTACTTATACTTATATAAATATATTTTATTTTTATAGTAACACATTTTATATATTTAATGATGTGTTACTATATAAAAAAATAGTACCAACATGAAACAATATACCTAGATTTAAAAGGATGAAGAATAAATTAAGAAACACATATTTATTGTTATAAAAACACATGTTTGTTTGTATAGTTACTATAAAGTACACATATTTCTTGTTTTAAGAACTAGTAACAATGCTACACCCGGTAAATACCCGGCACCACACTGCCCAACGAGTAGCGGCTAACGCGTCAATGGGCTAGAACGAGGAAACAGCCTGGGCCCGATATTGATGGCGGGGAGATATATTCAAGCCGACCTGAATGATTGTCGGAGAGCGGGCACAACTAAGAGGTCCATGGGCCCGTCTTACCCGCTACCCACAATAGCCCGATTGGCGGAAGCTGAGCCCAGCGGCCGACTATCCGACTACCCGAGTGACCGAAATAGTCACTAGGCCAGTGTTGTAACATCGAACATGTGGATGTGACTGGGTCAGAGGGGCAAGTCTTGTTAACAGATGGCAGCAGGGACACGTGGCAAGCACCTATTGGTTGGTAAAGGGGGTCATAGGCAATCATGACTGCATAACTAGGATTTGGCGGGACCCACGAGGAGGCCAAGTCTAGTGGGAAGCCCATACTTGTAATCTATAAATAGAGCATTTATGTTCATTTGCAAAGATCATCACATTTAATACCAAAGACTTCACTTGAGAGCTCATTTAATACCACATTCATTATGTTCAGTTATTAGCCTTAATAATTCCTACCCGCTGGGAACACTTGAGTGATCTGTACCCGAAATCGCTATCAACAATTTAACTCTAGAAGAAGGGTAGCTATTAGCAAAGTACACTCGGTTTTGACAATTTAGTTATCCTGAACCAACCCTTTTCACTAAAAACTTAAAAAATGACTACTTCAAGAGCTACTCGGACTCAACACCAGATTGAGGACATTGCTAAAGCTGCAACCCCAGCTTTGGCTACGGGCGAGACGGCCCAAGGGTCGTTCAAATTTATCTCTGCCATGAAGACCTCGGAGGACCTGCAGGCGGTGATGGCCCTGATCCAACGCCGGCAGGCCGAGATGGATGCAACCCCTATTCACGTCCACTAGGCCGAGAAGGAACTAGCCCAAACCAGGGTCGTGAGCAACCCACGGTCTGAGAGAGAGAGCCCGCCAGGAGGGCGGCCATCAACCTCACCAGACCTCAGAACTTGAAGAGGCGATTGGACGAGGAGGTAGACTCTCACCGGGCGCCTTGCCGCCCGGCGGGATCCGTCTTCTCCAGCCTCGATCCCAAGCTCGGGGAGCCGCCAGTTCCTGCAAATCGAATGCCAGCTCGAGACCCCGAGAATGGGCAGAGGGGCCGTCCGTCCACGACCGGTTGGGGGACCATGCCGAACCTTGGTCCCCACCAGCAGCCCACAATGCAATGGCCGAAATCCTGAGAAATGTGGAGGCCTTGGAGGAGAAGGTCGACAAGAGAGTGGGGTATCCTCACCTCGCTCACATGCCAAACTTTCCCTTGGATGAAATCTTGGTACGTGTTGGTCCCACTTGATAGATTAATTGCGGAAGCTTAAAAACAAAGTCTTAACAAAATCTTTTAAAAGAGCACTATAATGAAATCAATATAAATGAAAGAAGTAAACGGGACAAGATATATAGTGGTTCGGATATAACAATCCTACGTCCACTCTCCCTTTTTTAAAGGGGCCTCACTACCAACCAACCAACTTACGTACTGGAATTTCGAAGTACCAGTTCCTTTTTACAACAACCTTTAGATCTAACTTCGAACTAAAGCTTTACAAACTTCAACCTTGTCTTAACAGATGAACATGTTGAGATCCAACAACTCCTTAATGAGTATATAAGATTATGAACAATGTAAGAGTGCTTAAAGCGTGATAAAAGCTAAGGATTGAATATGACTTCGTGCGCGTGTATCTCTAGAACCTTTCTTCAAAGATGCACTCTTAAATTTATTGAGATGATTAGGGTTTAGCCGTTGGAGAGCTAATCTAATCAGATCTCTAATTAAGGAAGCTTCAATCAATCAATTCCCTAATTGATTGATTGGGTTGGTGAGATCCTTGGATTGATTTACTTCAAATACTTTCCAATCCGATCTTGTTTGACTTGATTTGAATTACCAACGGTCAAATGCTTCCAATGCCCACCTCTGAATCTTCCAGAGAAGGCAGGACCAGACACCGGGTAACATCTGTATCTTCTGGTCCAGAGTCGGTTAAGAACAAGAATACTCAGTAGAATCTAGAGATGATTCTGAGCATTTTTTGGTTCCCCAGACTTGTCTGGTCTGGGGAAGGTCTTCTGCCTCTGGTCTGATCTCATCTGGTGAAGTCTTCTGGTGGAGTCCTCTGGTGAAGTCCTCTGGTGGGGTCTTCTGGTGACTCTTTTGGTGAAGTCTTCTGGTCTGGCAGTTCCCCCTAGATTAAGTCCTAATCTATTTCCTCATGTGGCTAACAGGTCCAGATGGTCCTATTACATCTTCTAGTTTGTTTTAACTCATCAAAACTATACAACTTTTATCCTAACAATTTCTCCCTTTTTTATGAAGTTAAAACACTAACCAAAACTGATCAAAAAGAAAATAAGCAAGAAAACAAATAAAAGGATAAGACCTTAGTATAGATCTTATCAGGCAAACAAGAAGACAACAAGAAGTTGTCTTTAAGACAGAGTAGATATGACTTTCATTAATAATAGAGGACACAAATGATTACAAATTACATTTTATATCAAAGTCCTAATCTATGCATATCTTTTGTTCTCCTTGGGCACCAGGAACCAATCAAAGAATCTGTCTTGAATAGCCTTGAGTTCAGCAGAAGATGTTAGGGTGAAATTCACCAATACCTTAGTCTTGTACAACTTCTTCAATTCTGCCCAATCAACCTGGTCCCCAATCATTGGTGTGTTAAGATAATGGAACTCAGGGGCAGTTACTTCCAGGTTGAACTCAATGGTGGAATCCATGAGTTTCTTGTACAACTCTGCATCGTATGCCTTCATCCAAGAGTGGAAGGTTCTGTTGATAAGCGCATCATCCTCTGGCGGGGGTCTCTGAATGTAGTGTTGGATAAAACACAAAGTCTTTGCTTCTCTCCACCTTTCAATAAGGGGAACAGGCACAGTGGAGTTAAAAGACCCTTCTGTCCTGAGTGGCAGAACATCCATCACTTCAATATGAGCCTTCCTCTTCAGGCTTGATCCACTGGCACCAGGAGTGATACCAGCTTCTCTGGCTTTCTTGTTTTGCCTTCTAACATATCTGAGCCTCTGCTCTTCATCTTTGTTCTTCCTTACTTTGGCCAACCTCTCCTTTGGAGTCTCTTCTTAAAACCTCTTCTCTGCCTCTTCAACAACTTACTCCAAGAAGCTCTTCTTGACCCTTCTTATCTTCCTCTTGGCAGGGCCAGGAATGGAGACTGGATCTTGCTCTGAGTCAAGAGTTTCCTCCTCTGCTGCAAGCTGCTTGGCCATAGTCAAAGACCTCTTCCTTCTTCTTCTTCTGCAGCTCAGCTTGAGCCAAAGTGTTCTCCAGCAGGTCCAGACGAGCTCCGTGATTAAAGAGAGTCTCATTGGTGCTCTTCGCCAGATCAGTTATGGTCTTCTCTTCCCCCTTTTTAACTTCATCAAGGAGGGGCTGAATCATCTGCCTTATCAGATCAGGCAACTCGGTGGAGGAGGAAGAGTGGAGATCACGCAGCTTCTTGGCTTCCTCCAGGTAAGCTTGAGTCTCAAGCACCAGACGCTCTTGCTTGGCCAACATCTCCTGGAGGGAGTCCTTCAATTTGGCAGTCTCAAGCATTTGAGAGGCCATCTCCACCTTCAACACAGATACTGGACGCAGCTGGTCCAAGACATGTTCCTGCATCTGCTTCTGGCTGTGCCTGACATCCATCTTTAGATATAGGCAATCAGATTTGAACGAGGCTTTAGCAGAGGCAAAAGTAGCCTTGATCTGCTTCAAGAATCTTCTCCTTTCTTCCTTGATCTGGTGCTCAACCAGAGCAGGCGCCAGATGCTGCATTGCCTTAGAGAAGCGCCCTATCTACTGAATCTGTTCATTGAAGAACATCTTCATCTTCTGCAACACAGCAGGGGTGACATCAAAGTCCTCCTCGTCTGAATAAAGCTCTGGAGGGAAGGAGAAGTGAGGGCCAAAGGAGTAGGAAGGGCCCTCTGGAGAGATCATAACACCTCTCTGGATCAACAAGGTTCTAATCACCACCTTGGCTGCTTCTGGAGTCTCAAGCTCTGCTGGATTTTGGATGTTGAGCTTCTTCTTGAGATCTATCTCCCAGACAGTGAAGGCAGAAGTGGTCATCTCATCTAACAATAAGACCAAATCCTCCACGTCTTCAAGTCTGACCTTGCTTCAGACCTTGGCATCAGTCAAGTCTGCCAAAAGGGGTAAGTGCTCCAAAAGAACCGGAAAATACTCTCTTAGCCAGAGCTGAGCACTTACACTCATGCTCTGCCTAATGGGACCCATATCATCATTGTTGAATGTGAAGGGTTTGGGCCCAGAGGCAGAGGAGGATGGTGCTAAGACCTCTGGCTCCAGTGAAGCATCCTCATCTTCACTATCATCGCTGATTGAAACTGTGGGGGAAGCAGGAGGACCAGAGAACCCCAGAGCCATGGAAGAAGAGGGGTTCTGGTTAGTTTGGGTTGGGGGAGGTATAGGTGATTGGCTTTGCGAAGTGGAAGGGTGTGTATGAATGGATGGTTCTGCACCAGAAGAGGTTGAGGGCACCTCTAGTACAGGGTTTGTTTGTGGGGGTGAAGGGTCTGTAGAAAGAGGTGTTTGAGATGAAGGGGGAAAGATGTTTGTGTGGGTAAGGTTGAGGGTGTATAAATGGGAGTGTTTGGGATGGTCTGCTCTGGTGAAGAAGCTTGCAAACCAGAAGCAGACTGGATAGGTTGTGTTTGGGTTTCTGGGGGAGAGGTGGAGGGGGTAACAAGATTGACATGAGAAGGGGAAGGGTTTACCTCAGCTGAGTCAACATCAGCTGGTACATGAAGCTCTAGAGCTGTAACATCTCTCATCAGCTGAGAGGCCTCCTCATTTGCCTGCTCCAAGGCATCCTCAAGATCAGATCCAGAGTCAGGATCTTGAAGAATGGCTCTCTTAGCCTTGAATTTCTTCTTCAGAGGTTCAACCTCCTCTACCTCCTCATCTTTTTCTGATGGCTCATCCACCAGAAGGGTTTTCTTGGAATCCTTCTTCAAGGTCCTAGGCTTCTTGGCTGAGGCCTTGCTTGCACCTCCTTCTTCTTGCCTCGGCCTCTTCTCGACTGCACCTGCCTTCTTGGCAGCTTCTTCACCATCACCCCTCTGCTTCTTCAAAGCAGCTTTCAGGGGGATCTGGTCATCCTCTGATGAGCCAGAAAACACCAAATTGGAAGAGGTATGAGCCTCATCCTTCTTCTTCAAGCTCCTCTTCTTCTGCCCTTTAGCAGGGGAGGGCACTACCTGGATAGGGGGGGGGGGGGGGGCATGAATGGCTTCTTCTCCATCAGAGTCAGGATGGCCATGAAGAGGACCATCCTTGGAGAAGATGATCTTGGACTTGTGGAAGCCCTTGCACCAAGAGCCCTTCCACGCCTTGTCTGGAAAGATGGAGTCCAGAATCAGGGTAAGCTTCGTGCCCAATGATACATTGGCATTGAAGTAGAACTGCAATTCCCCTGGCTTGCTGGGGCATTCCTCCTTCTGCACATTGGCCTTATTCTTCCTCAACACGTCCCAGAAGAATTCAGCCCAATTACACTAAACACCATCGTATATGGCCCTCATAACACACATATGGCCATTGAAGATTGCATCTGTGCTGTGATTCTCACACATCAGCACCTTAACCACTACATCAAATAAAACCTTGAACTTCTGCCCGAGGTGTTTATCCAGAAATCCCTTCGTCAGATTCTGGCAAAGATCTTGAACGACTCGACTATTTCACCCTCCTTGTATCTCAACGGATCAACTCCTTCCGATGAGATATTCCCAAAAAGCTTGCAGAAATCGTGCTTTGAGAAGACTATATCCTCTTTATCAATCTTGGAAGAGATATGGTCTTCATGTATCTTCATCCTCACTAGGAACTGGGCAGCATACCCATCCAAGGTACGAAATTCCTTGGGAACTGTGGAGATCAAATCTTCTACCCCAGATTTCTGTAGCAATTCCAAAATTGCCAACGCCGTCAGATTTTTAGTGGAACAGAAGTCAACCACCATCTCCGTCTTAAGTTTCTTGCACACGTGATCTGGGTCAAAGTTGCATTTTGGTGCCATATCTGTAGAATAAAGAAGAAAGAGGAGAATACACGCGTGCTTGAAATTAAATGAGGTGTGAACGCGTGTAAATTCAAAATTAAATTTGGGGACAAAATCAATTTAACAATTGATTGACATATTGCACTTTAATTAAATCCGACGGCCAGGATTAAATTAGGCAAGTTACATATTTAATTGTGTGCGTGGCATGGTCATTGGGACTGGGTCTGAGGGGGTTTTGTGACAGTCAAGAGAAAAAGCAAAATGATTGCCTAGTCCCTCTACCCTAGTCTTAAATACACTCTGAATGTGAAACGTTTTGTGTATATTTAGTAATTTGAAAAGTGTGTCCCAATGATCAGAGGCAGAGAAGTAATACATAACTGTCATCTGATATTGTAATGAGATGATACCTCGATTAGTCTGGTGTTACATCCCATCTGATGGAACTTATCTGGTTCTGGTCAGGGTTGACTCCGGATTTCTCTGGAATCTGACCTTGTACCTCATGTGGTACATACTTCATCTGGTACATATCTCATCTGGTAATGTAACTTCTCTGGTATATCTAACCTGTAGGCATGTTAGTATAACAGATAAAAATAAAGTATAGTTGAAATAAAGGATACTTCTCTGATGTTCCCCCTAAACCAATTCTGTCTCTGGATCCAATAAACCTAACTCAAATGCCAACTCTCTGAATCTGGTCTCAGCCAAAGGCTTGGTCAGAATATCAGCTCTCTGCTTCTCTATTGCAATCTTTTCCATCCTTATATCTCCATTCTCAACATGGTCTCTGATAAAATGATGCCTTATATCAACATGCTTGCATCTGGTATGAAGAACCGGATTCTGGGTGATTGCTATTGCACTGTTGCTATCACAAAATATTGGAATATCCTTAGCCCTAATCTGGTAGTCCCTAAGCTGTTGACTAATCCAGAGTAGTTGTGAACAACAACTACCTGCAGCCATGTACTCTGCTTCTGTTGTTGATATAGCAACCGAAGTCTGCTTCTTAGAAAACCAAGATACCAATTTATTCCCTAGAAATTGCATGTTCCACTTGTAGACTTCCTATCTATTCTACACCCACCATAATCTGAATCCAAATAGCCACTTAACTCCAAATTATCATCTGTAGGATACCATAACCCCAAACTAACTGTTCCCTTAAGATATTTCAATATCTTCCTAGCTGCTTCCAAATGACTTTTCTTGGGATTAGCTTGGAATCTGGCACACACACCCACACCACAGGTTATATCTGGTCTGCTTGCAGTCAGATACAGAAGAGAACCAATAAGTGCCCTGTACTGAGTCTGGTCCACACTCTCTCCAGACTCATCTGGATCCATGTTGAAATTTGTCATCATAGAAATCTTGGCTGCCTTGCTAGATCCTACTCCAAATTTCTCTAACATGTTTCTGATGTACTTTGCTTGATTGATGAAGATTCCCTTCTCTGATTGCTTAACCTGCAAACCTAAGAAATAATTCATCTCACCCATCATAGACATTTCAAACCGGCTCTGCATGAGTTCACCAAACTTCTCACACAGCTTCTTGTTAGGGGATCCAAATATAATGTCATCAACATATATTTGGACCAGAAGGATGTCCTTTCCTTCTTCTTTCCTAAACAAGGTCCTATCAATCTTTCCCTTAGTAAAACCATTGTCCAGAAGAAACTGAGATAGAGTGTCATACCATGCTCTGGGTGCCTGCTTCAGCCCATAAAGAGCCTTCTTAAGCTTAAACGCCTTGTCACCTTGTTCAAAACCAGGAGGTTGTTCCACATACACTTCCTCAATGAGAATCCCATTAAGAAAGACAGATTTCACATCCATCTGGTATACTTTGAACTTCATGTGAGCAGCATATGCTAGAAACAATCTGATGGCTTCTAGTCTGGCAACATGAGCAAATGTCTCATTATAGTTTATTCCTTCAGACTGAGAATAGCTCTGAGCCACTAGCCTTGCCTTGTTCCTAGTAATGACATCATTCTCATCTTTCTTATTCTTGAAAACCCACTTAGTGCCTATCACCTTTTGATATCTTAGTCTGTCTACCAGCTCCCAAACATCCTGTCTGGTGAATTGATTCAACTCCTCCTGCATAGCAACAATACAATTAGAATCTTTCAGTGCTTCCTTGATGTTCTTGGGCTCCATCAAGGATACATAGCAACTGAATAAGGCAGCTAAGTTAAGAGTTCTCCTAGTCTGGACACCCTTAGCTGGATCTCATATAATCAACTCATTGGGGTGATCAACCAGGGTTTTCCTTCCCTTGGCCTTGCCTGATTGACCATCTATTGCAGTACCTTGGTGATTATCACCAACTGTAGGAGAGCTTCCCCCTACAGGAGTTTCAACCTCTTCTGGTTCTGCTCCAGAGAACCAGAAGATGGGTCACCATCTGAATCTGAATTTGAATCTGAATCAAGAATAGGTGGATTGACTTTGATAACTCTGGGAGTAGTCTGATTCTGTGTCTCATCAGAAGACTTTAAGTCCACCTTGCACTCAAAAGCAGATTCATCAAAAACAACATGAGGTGTTTCTTCCACACAAAGTGAATTCCTATTAAAGACTCTGAATGCTTTATTGGTGCTGGTATATCCTAAGAATATTCCATCTGCAACTTTAGCATCAAAAGTTTTTAATTTGGATTTCCCATTGTCACGGATGAAACACTTACATCCAAAAATATGAAAGAATGAAACAGATGGGGTTTTACCTTTCCATACCTCATATGGAGTCTTATTGTGTCTCTGGGCAATGAGGCATCTGTTCTGGGTGTAACGGGCTGTGTTGATGGCTTCTACCCAAAATCTCTGTGGTGTGTTGTATTCTGCTAGAAGTGTCCTTACAGCTTCCTTGAGGGTTCTATTCCTCCTTTCTGCTACTCCATTCTGTTGGGGTGTTCTGGCAGCAGATGTCTCATGAAAAATCTCATGGTCCTTGTAATATTCTGTAATGTGTGAATTCAAGAACTCTGTCCCTTTGTCACTTCTGATCCTCACTATGCTCTGGTTCTGCTCATTCTGAATCTGCTTGAAGAACTCTGGCAGCTTAGTGATAGTTTCATTTTTCTTAAACAAGAACACTACCCAAGTGTATCTTGAAAAGTCATCTACTATCACCAAGGTGTACTTCCTACCACTGAAACTAAGAGGAGAAACAGGTCCAAACAGGTCCATGTGAAGTAGTTTAAATACTCTGGTTGTGGTTGTGCTCTGGACATCCTTAAAGAAAGTCTTGGGTTGTTTACCCTTCTGGCATGAACCACAAACCTGATCCTTCTTAAACACCTCATTAGGAAGACCTCGAATTAGACCTTTTCTGGCAATCTTGTTCAGTGTTTTGAAGTTCAGATGACACAATCTCTTGTGCCAAAGCCAGCTGTTCTCTGCAGATCCCTTTGCAACCAGACAAGTGTTTCTTGGACAATTGTTAAAATCTGCAGAATAAATGTTACCTTTCCTCAAACCTATAAGTAATATATCATTATAATCAGAAGAAAAGACAGTGCATGAATCACTAGAAAACTTCACTGTGTATCCTTTGTCACAAAATTGGGATACTGAAAGCAGATTATGCTTGAGTCCTTCAACGTAGTAGATTTCATCTACAGATACATCATTGATGATCAACTTTCCAACGCCTCTGGTGACTCCATAATTGTTGTCACCAAACATCACTCTTGGCCCATTCAGTGGCTTGAAATCCTGGAGATGACCTTTCTCAAATGTCATGTGCTTGGAGCATCCACTATCAATGTACCAGACATGGTTGCTTGAAAGTCATTTCTCCAATGGCCTCTTGTCCTCCTGCAGAGAAATCAATTAGGTCCCCTATTAGTGCTGGGTCCTGATTGGTTACTTGTAGGTTTTGTAGGAATCCATAGATAAAGATCATCCCTTTCTGGATGAGGAGATCTTATCTTCCTTCCAAATCTATCTACCAGTACATGTCATCTAACAATTACATATTGAGCTACTGGTCTGATAAGAACACCTTTCCTATACACAGGTCTGGTGTATCTCACCTCAAATCTGGCCCTTGGAATGGCCTGCTTCAAAGACATGGTCTTAAAGGTCTGGTTGTAAGGATACATCCTAGAAGAACCATCTCTGGTGTCATAACTACCCAGATCAGTTAGTTTTCTATAGACGGGTCTCTGGTTCTGATGAAAACTAGACCTTCTCTGGTGATTATAGTTCCTCTGAGTGTATCTATTCTGGAATTGACTCCTCTGAGAAAACCGTCTCTGGGGTCCCTGGTTCTGATGATAGTTCTGTTGTCCATAACTCCTTCTCTGAGAGTTCCTATTCTGATAGAGATTCTCCCTTCTTGAGTGTCTCCTCTGAGATCCCCTAATCTGATTAGGTTCAACTCTTTGTGGATTTCTCTGAGGTCCTCTCATCTGATTAGATCTTACTCTTTGAGGTTTTAGGTGAACGGAACCATCAATTGTCATTGGTTCCCCATTTTGACGTTTAGTCTCTAGAATTTTCTCTTCCAGTTCAGTTAACTCTTCTGGACTATATTCTACATGATCAACAGAGTAGTTCCGTTTTGGGTTGTGAACTATTCTGTAACCATTACCGTTAGGGTTTTCATCCCAGATTTCTAACATTTCACCAGCTCTTACAGACTTATCTTTGTTATAATGATATTTATGAGATCTAGTAGTAATTCCAGAATATCCTAAATCACTCTTATCATTAATGCGCTGAGAAGACTCTGATATTATAGATACAACAGTTGGTATCTTTGGAGCTTCTCTAGGCATAAGCATCTCCTCAATAATTTGCTCAATCTATTTTCCCTTGATAAGAGTCTGGTATTTGGCTCTAAGCTCGGTGAACTCATCTTCCTGAGAGTTCTTTTCTTTCATGAGATGATCTACCAAAGTATCTCTTTCTGTGATCTTATCCTGAAGTTCAGAGACTTCTTTGGAATGATCTTTCATGAGTTCTCTGGTAGATTTTTGCTCATGAGATAAGGATTGAACTTCGGCTCTGAGCCTACTATTCTCTTTCTCAAGTTTTTGACATAATTGAACACAATTTTGGAGATCTGATAGCATTTGCTGCATATCAGACTCTCTGGAGTTACCAGATGAATGAGAGAATTCAGTATATTTGGAATTAGATAAGCATAAGGTTGTTTGTTGTACCTCAGTGATGTCTGCCATAAGACATACATCATCATCAGATCCAAAATCAGAAGAAGAAGAACTGGAACTAGTATCCTCTTCCTCTGCTTCTGCTAGCAATGCTCTCTTGTCTGCATATCTCCTATCTCTCTTGAGTCTTTTCTCTTCTCTTTCCCTAGGAGTAAGTTGAGGACAAACATAACTGTAGTGGCCTGGCTTGTTGCAAGTATAGCATGTATTGTCTCCTCTGGGACTGGGGCAGGGATCTCTCATCCTTTGGTTGTACTCTGATCTAGCTGGACTACTCTCTCTCCTCTGGTAGTCAGGTCTGCCATAACTGTTGTCTCTCCTATGGTAATCTGATTTGCCAGAGTTGCCATCTCTCCTCCTCTCTGGAGTTCTGAATCTGGTCTCCCTTGAGTCTCTAGATGTCTTTTCCTTATCTGCAGGCTTGAAGGAACTCTTTCTGTCTCTGGTAGATTCCTTCCAGTGCTTTTTGTACCTGCCATACTTAGAACTCATTTTATCAAGTTTACGGGTTAGAAGTGCTACCTGCTCCTTAAGACTCATGTCATCTGCAGTAAACTCCTTGGGTTTTTCATCAATCTTGATAGTTGAGGAGAAAGCAACTCCTTTTTGACCAGAAGAGGACACCTCTTCGTTTCATCTTCCTCTTGTAGGTCATACTCATATGCCTTTAGATCAGATAGCAGGAGATGATGATCCAGAGTGTTGAGATCCTTGTTGTCTTTTATCACAGTAACTTTGATTCTCCACCTGCTTGTTAGTGATCTCAATATTTTACTATTTATTTATTTTTCAGAATAGGTCTTACCTAAGACACTAGCCTTGTTAAGGAGGCTGGTGAGACGCATGTCCAGCTGGTCAATCATCTCATCTGGTTTCATCTTGAATGAATCAAATGAGTGTTGAACCGCCTGGAGCTTATTATCTTTTATCTTCTCTGTTCCTTCGCAGAGCAGAGCCAACTTGTCCCACATCTCCTTAGCCGTGACACAGGTTCTAACCTTTTCGATCACTTCCTTGGTGAGAGTGTTGATAATCTCAGTCCTAGCCACCTGGTCCAGGTTGTATAGCTTTCTCTCATCGTTGTTGAGCTCGTCCATTTTCTTGAGGATCTTTTGTCAGGGAAATCTGTCCTCAACAACTTTCTGGGCAACTTCACTTGTTTCTTCTCTGGACTCTGACCTGCCATCATCAATGGGAGTCCAGTAAAATTGGATTGGGCCACTCTCTACCACATCTAACATGCGGTGGTGGATAGCTCCAAGATGATTACTCATCATGAAGCTCCAGTGGCTATAATCCTCAAAGGAGAATTCAGGCAACTTACGGCTCTTGTAAGAAGATTTTCAAGATATTTTTAAAGAGTTTTAAAGAGAATATAACAAGAATAACAAAGAGCAATGGATCTGCCCGGTGACCACCAAAAGCTTTTCAAAGCAGTGGTCTTGGACACACTGCTCTGATACCACTTGTTGGTCCCACTTGATAGATTAATTGCGGAAGCTTAAAAATAAAGTCTTAACAAAATCTTTTAAGAGAGCACTATAATGAAAGTAATATAAATGAAAGCAGTAAACCGGACAAGATATATAGTGGTTCGGATATAACAATCCTACATCCACTCTCCCTTTTCAAAGGGGCCTCACAACCAACCAACCAACTTACGCACTGGAATTTCGAAGTACCAGTTCCTTCTTACAACAGCCTTTAGATCTAACTTCGATCTAAAGCTTTACAAACTTCAACCTTGTCTTAACAGATGAACAGGTTGAGATCCAACAACTCCTTAATGAGTATATAAGATTATGAACAATGTAAGAGTGCTTAAAGCGTGATAAAAACAAAGGATTAAATATGACTTCGTGCGCGTGTATCTCTAGAACCTTTCTCCAAAGATGCACTCTTGAATTTATAGAGATGATTAGGGTTTAGCCGTTGGAGAGCTAATCTAATCAGATCTCTAATTAAGGAAGCTTCAATCAATCAATTCCCTAATTGATTGATTGGGTTGGTGAGATCCTTTGATTGATTTACTTCAAATACTTTCCAATCCGATCTTGTTTGACTTGATTTGAATTACCAACGGTCAAATGCTTCCAATGCCCACCTCTGAATCTTCCAGAGAAGGCAGGACCAGACACCAGGTAACATCGGTATCTTCTGGTCCAGAGTCGGTTAAGAACCAGAATACTCAGTAGAATCTAGAGATGATTCTGAGCATCTTTTGGTTCACCAGACTCGTCTGGTCTAGACTCGCCTGGTCTGGGGAAGGTCTTCTGCCTCTGGTCTAATCTCATCTGGTGAAGTCTTCTGGTGGAGTTCTCTGGTGAAGTCCTCTGGTGGGGTCTTCTGGTGACTCTTCTGGTGAAGTCTTCTGGTCTGGCAGTTCCCCCTAGACTAAGTCCTAATCTATTTCCTCATCTGGCTAACAGGTCCAGATGGTCCTATTACATCTTCTGGTTTGTTTTAACTCATCAAAACTATACAACTTTTATCCTAACAGTACGGGCTCCTGCCCAACCCAAGATTAATGTAGCTATCGTAGGACAATATGACGGGGAGACGGACTCCATCACCCACTTGAGCAAGTACTCCATGTACATAATCTCAATGGGGGCCATTGATGCCACCCAGTGCAGGATGTTCCCCCTTACCCTCGGGGACCGGGCTCACCGATGGTTCTTCTCCCTTCCCGCGAGGAAGGTAGTCTCATTCCACCAGCTCGGGGAGCTGTTCCTGGAACACTTCTCATCTATGGCGCCATGTCTGGCTAGCGCCAATCGCATGACCAACTTGGCCCAGGGCAAGGACGAGTCGAACCAAACGTACATCAACCGGGTCTACCGTATTATCATGGAGTGCGAGCCTGTGAGGGACAAGGTAAAACTCGTCGGGATCATAGGCGGTCTCCGTATAAAGACGAAGCTTTGGAAATCCATGAACAAGGACTACCATAAATCCTATGCAAAATTTTGGCAACGGGCCGGGAAGATAATTTACAATGCTGAGATCCTGGCCCATCGATTGGGGGAGAACAGCACCCCGATGGAGAAGAAGAAACCCCGCGCCCAGCCGACCAGCGGTCCAAACTGGAGGAACTTCACGTACCAGGCACCCCAACCTTTCAAATCTTTCGACTCGGTCGAAGTGAAGCTAGCGGAGAAGCTGCACGCCACCCTGAAATACGTATATGTCCAGATCCAGGACAAAAGCTTGATTCCCACTGCCCCTCCATGGGTACACAAGGAAGGGAAGCCGCTTAACCCCAACAAATATTGCCATTACCACAAGACTGTCGGGCACAACACCAGCGAGTGTCGTGACCTGTTGAAACAACTATTACGGTTGTTCGAGTAGGGGAAGTTGGAGGAGTTCATGAAGAGACCGATAGTTAGGCCGGTAGACCAGCTCGCAGTGCTCCCCGTGGAGCGCAACCAAGAGGGGCCCTCGTCTGCCCCCCAATGCCCTAGAATGCTATTCGCCGGGAAGTTAACACTCTCTCCCCGGTAGGGGGCTTCGCACCCACCACTACTCTCTCCAACAGCAGGCAGAAAAAATAGCTGCGAGCGATGGACAATGTCCACCAGATCATCATGCCGGTCAACCTGACGGCTAAAGAAACTGACCTCCTCGCCTTCAAGGAGGAAGACCGCACTGTGTTAATCTACCCCAACCACGACACTCTGGTCGTCTCGGTCAACATAATGGGAGTCACCATCCACTGCATGCTCGTCGACAACGGGTCATACTGCAACATTATATTCAAAGGTGCCTTTGACCAGCTGGACAACTCCTTTGAGAAGTATGTGGAACCCTGCGATACGATCATCAAGAGGTTCGGGGACACAATGGTGAAACCTAATGGAATAGTTAGACTAGCTGTATAGTTAGTTTCTAGCATAGATGTCGAGGTCAAGGCCTTGAAACAACTCGAATTTGTAATCATCGACCAACCGTCAAACTATAATGGTTTTCTCGGCAGGCCATTTGAGCATGAGTGCGAGGCCGCCGCCTCGGCCTACTACTATTGTATCAAGTTCCCAACCCCCTCTGGGAAGGTGGTAACTCTTAAGGGAAATCAGAAAATGACACGCAGTTGTTTAGCGTACATCGATCTTGCTTTAAACTCTATCAAGATAAAGTCCAACATTTGTACAATTGGGGTGGAAGAAATTGAAATCAAAGAAGAAAACCCACCCGAAGCCCACCCAATGGAAGAAGATACACCCACATTCGATGATGCCCAAATGGAGTTGGAGCTTAGGATCGGCTTCGAACCAATGGAGATCGATGACAACTTAACCGGAGAAATCAACGACCGTCGCTTCGGGGAGCAAGGGGTGAGCCCAATAGAAAAACTAATATCGGTCACAATGAAGAATCGGCCAGAGGTCTGTGTCCAACTCAGATCCAAAATGTCCGACGAGATGCGAGCTACGATGATAATATTCCTTGAAGAGAAACTAAACGTATTCGCCTGGTCGCACGAAGATATGGGCGGGATCGATCCAGCAATATGTTCTTACCAGCTACACATTGATCCTGCCAGTAAACTGGTATCGCAGAAAATGAGGAAATTTGGACCGAACAAATACGCGGTCATAATCGTCGAAGTTAAGAAACTCCTGAACAACAAGCTAATCGGGATGGTCGACCCCGATGACAAGCTAAAATAGGTATCCAATGTGGTCCTCATTAAGAAGAACAACAATACATGGTGATTGTGCATCGATTTCACAGACTTGAACAAAGTTTGCCCTAAAGACCATTTCCCGATGCCCCATATCGACCACCTAGTAGACAACACAGCTTGGCATGAGATGCTCACTTTCATGGATGCTTTCGCAGGCTACCATCAGATCCCGATGGCCATCGACGACCATAAGCACACCACTTTCCTCACCGAGAAAAACATGTACTTCTGGAAGCGGATGTCATTCAGGCTCATGAATGCCAGGGCAACGTATCAAAGGCTGGTCAACCACATGTTCCACCACCAGATCGGGGCAACAATGGAGGTGTACATAGAAGACATTATTATCACGTGCGAGAAGTGAGAAGACCACCTTACCCACCTCGCCGAAGTATTTGAAATCCTAAGAAAGTTCTACATGAGGCTCAACCTGAAGAAATGCAGTTTCGGGGTCGAATCAGGAAAATTCCTGGGATATATGGTCAGCCAGTGGGGTATCGAGGCCAACCCGACCAAGGTCCAAACAATCTTGGACATGAGCGCTCCCCGCACGGTGAGAGAGGTACAGCGGGTAACCGAGAGCCTAGCCGCACTCAGTCGTTTCATCTCCCGCATGGGGGACCGATGCAAACCACTTTTTGATAGCATGCGGAAGGGGAAATTTAACTGGATGCCGCAGAGCCAGTTAACATTCGACAACCTAAAGGTATATCTCTCAAACACCCAGATCCTGGCAAAGCCCATCCCAGGAGAGAAACTCTACCTATACTTGGCCACCTCGGAGTCGGCCATCAGTGCCGTGCTAGTGTGGGCTGAGGGACAAACACATTTATCAATCTACTATGTCAGCCAAACACTTCACGCCACCAGCTACAATAGCCGTCTCTAGAGAAGCTGGCATATGCCTTGCTAATGAGCGTTCAGAAATTACGCCCATATTTTTCAATCACCAAGTCGAAGTCTTGATGACCATGCCACTACGGCAAGTGCTATATCGGGCAAACACGGCAGACAGGTACCTCAAATGGGCCATGGAGATCAGTCAATTCAGTATCGGAACACAAGCCGGACGGCCACCGAGGTGACCCCTTTCGCCCTAGCCTTCGGGATGGAAGCGGTCATACCCACCAAAGTTTCCATACCTAGCCACCTCACCTCGTAGCTCGTGGGGGCCAGCAACGACGAAGCCATCCTACACGAGCTGGAGTTCCTTGAAGAAAGAAGATTGTCTGCCGAGCAGAAGAATATAATATACAAACAGCGGGCAGAAAAATACTTCAACTCAAAGGTCAAGATACGAGAGTTCAAAGCAGGAGACATCGTGTTAAGATGGACAGTGGGGCAACCCAAAGGGGCATTTGGCTCGAATTGAGAGGGACCCCTGATTAGGCGTGAAATTATTAGATTTTAGAGCTTGAAATGCCCGTGTTTTGATTGATTTCGATGAGTATTTAGAGTCAATTGAGTAATATTTTCATGAACTAATGAATTTGTCTTTTTGATGCACATAGATGGATAGAGGGAAAAAATAGAATTCGTAGGACTTTGAATCGACTCAAACGGATGCCCGGATGAGAAGATATAGAAGAAATACGAAAAGTATCAGTTCAAGGGAGCAAAAGTATCACTGGAGTACACAAGCAAGAAGAACTCATACACTCAGTACACGAGCACTCGTGTACTATGCTCGAGCTATGCTTGGTCGTGCACTGAGTGCATGAGTGGTCGTGCACAGTGCTCGAGTGGAATCAACTCATGCACTATGTGCACGAGCTAAGGTGGTCTTGCACTTTTTGGGTTTTGGAAGAATTATGCGCTCGAGTTGCACGAGCTCGTGCACTTAGTGCTTGAGCTCTACTCGAGTAGACGCGGATTTTGGCCCAATAATTTCCGATTCGACCCGTTGCCTATTTATATCCCTTACGAACATGTTTTTGGACACCACTTCACGCATAGAGTTAGTTTTTGGAGAGAAAAGAGCACCTAGAGTTCAAGCAAGTGTACTTTTACTTTTAATTGAGGTTTTTACATTACGAATTCATAGTTAGATTTGGATTTTGTTAATTTCATCTTTTGTTCTTCAATACTTGACACTTGAGACTTCGTCTTTTCTCTTTAATTCAATTTTGTTCTTAGATGTTAATTCTTTCTTAAACCCTAGATTATGTTATTTAGTTTTTCAATTCAATTCGTCATGTTTATGTTCATTGATTACTTATTTACTTTTGTATCGTTAAAACCATGCTAGGCTAAAACCTTTGTATGCTTGGGGTAGGATGAACTCGTAGAAGTAGGATGTTGGTACATAATTAGGGTAACATGTGATGTTTAGTTTTAATTTTCTTAATTAATGAACGCTTAAAATAAATTCCGAATTTACCTTTGAATTTCGTACGAAAATTGTTAGAGAGAGGACGACCTTATCACTCTTTAATGACTATTAGGCTTAACGAGAGGGATTAGAAGGGGTTTATTCATCTACCGGTTTATTTAGGGAGGAAGACCACATCACCTTAGTTAAATTAGGGTCTCTATAATTAAGCACAATCTATTAACTTGTTTAGTAGATTAGTGAAGTCGATTGATAGGATAGAGTATTAGGGTTTAATTCTTGAGCTTTTCATCTTACAATCTTTTACTTAGGTTATTTCTTGCACATCACAGTTATTTTGATTATGTACCGGCTCCGTTAGTATACGTAGGGATTACTATCCTGAGCATCACCCATTTATATCTGCAAACAACTCTTAGTTAATTAGTTTCATTCGTTCTTTTGCATTAGTAGAGTAACATAGTTTAGAATTAATATTTTAAAAAATCCAAAAACATTCACTCATAATAACTACGACGCATAGATCTCTAGGGCTCTATTCGCATACTTACCTTTCCTTGGGTTCGATAATACTTGGTCCATATACTTGCCAATACTACAGTGAACCCATACTCTTGTGGGGTAACTTCTAGTATAGCTAGTAAAGTTCGGTTCAAGTTAATGGCGCCGTTGCCGGGGATGGCGATGTATGTCTATTGAGTAGGACTTGGAGATTGCTTAGTAGTTAGTAGTGAGTGCTTTATTTTTCTGTTTAATTTTTACGTGTTCGGCAGTTGCGTTTTGATCCTTTTATTAGTGTTTCAGGTTTATTAGTGTTACAAGCGAGGAGAGAATACAACTTGATCCTGAGACAATAGCAAAAAGAAACCGAGCTTTCTTGAGAAGGATGAACACCGCCAGAGGAGAGAACGAGAACATGGACATCAGTAATGAGTTGGATGATGTTGCAGCTAAGTTTAATCAGGCAGTGGAACGGGTTGAGGGCACTGGAGGGAATAACAGTCAGAATCAAGTCCCGTCAGGGAAAAGTCAGAGCCAAAACCTGGGTACACACAATTAAAACAATCCAGCTCACAACTTTGTCCAACATCCTCAGAACAACCCTGTCTACCCACAAAACAACCCACCTTATCCTTACTCATACCCACCATATCCTTATCACCCATACCCGTATCCTCCACCTCCTGCTTATAACCAACCACCAGTTCCACAAGTACCTCTACCACTCGTATACCCTCAACATGTTCCTCAAAATGCTGACCACGATGTAGCAATTCGAGGAAAATTTGTGGCACAGCCGCAATAGTATTATGATGGAGTGGCATTGCCTCCGGTAGAGGCAAACAACTTCTCTATATCCCCAGGAATCCTGAAGCTACTTACTGAAAATCAATTCAAGGGGGAGGTCGGGAAGGAGAATCCTCATACACACTTGAGAAGTTTTCTGATGATTGCCTCGACTTTCAATTATAACGGCATGTCTGAAGATGCCAAGAGGCTCAGGTTGTTCCCATTCTCGTTAACTGGAATAGCAAAGGAGTGGTATGATAACACGCTCCCACGGGGAGGTATAACCACATGGGCCGAGATCGAGCATCTGTTCCTCGAGCGATTTTACCCTCCGTCTAGAACGATCAAAGCAAGGCTAGAGATCTCATCTTTCAAGCAGAAGCCAGGAGAGGACTTACGTCAAGCTTGGGAGAGATACTCCAACATGCTCATTGAGTGCCCGCAGCATGGGTACAACGAAGGGGACATCATGGCTTTCTTCTACTGTGGAGCCAGCAAGGCAGGTCAAGACCACCTTGACGCATGTGCTAGTGGAGCATTCTTGAATTATGGTACAGCTAGGTGTAGAGATATCGTCGATAATATCGTCAAGAATGCCGGGCAATAGAACGTGGACCCAGAATTTTAGAGAGCATATCAGGTGGAGGAGAATGAGGGAATGAGGAAGCTGTTGATGGCGATGATGGAAAAGATAAGAAACATTGAGATTGGGCAAAATCTGGTTGGAGGGAATACTATAGTAAGTGAGAAAGTGGATCAGCCAACATGCCAGCAAGAGGTAGCCAACTATATGAGAGGCCTTTATTATAATCAGAATGGCTACCAAGGTGGAAATTATCAAGGGCGACCAACTTATGGGCAACCGTTTGTACCACCAAGACCATAACCTCCCCAGAATTAATGGAGAAACAACCAAGGCTATCAAGGAGGCCAACAGCCTCTTCAAAATCAATGGAGGAAGACCGAGAATTTCTCATATGCCAATCCAAAGGCTGGAATTACAGTTCCTCCAGGTGTTGATCCAGGTTAAAAGTCCCCAGGTGGTGAAGGCAGTTCCTCGACCGAAGAGATGTTGCGAGCGATCCTCCAGAAGGTGGAAGAAGGAAGTAAGAGATTGTCTTCATTGGAGTATAATGTGAAGGAGTTACATAAGAAAGGTGATCAGCGTGATCAAGAATTCCAGAAGAGAGATATGGAGCTGAATAGAATTCAGCAAGAGAACAATAGGCTGTTCACTTCGATGGAGTATCAGATTAGTCAGATCGCAAGATCATTGGGTAGAGAGTCGGGTAAATATCCTTCTATACCGAAGGGGAACCCGAAAGAGCAATACAAGGCGATCCAGCTAAGAGGTGGAACCAAATATGATGGTCCTCAGATGCCTGCTGACTCAGAGACGCCCCAAGGAGAGGTTGAGATAGAAGGGAAAGAACATAAGGAAGATAGAGATGAGATTGAGGAGGTAGAAGTTGAGAAAGGGGTTGAGGGTGAAGGCATTCAGAAAAGTAAAGATATGGATGAGTTCCAGAAGGACAAAGAAATTGAGGAGATTGAGAGAGTTCCAAAGTGGAAGAAGGCAAATGAAGCAAAGAAGAATGTGAAAGGGACTGAGAGAGATGAATGAGGGGTACCCAAATCGGTGATACCCGTCCCATATCCGCAGCGCTTTATGAAAAAGAAGCTTGATGAGAAATTTGCTAAATTCCTTGATGTGTTTAAAAAACTACATATTAATATTCCTTTTTATGATGCTTTGGAACAGATGCCCAATTACGCCAAGTTTCTGAAGGACTTGATAGCGAAGAGACGGAGAGTTGATGAGCCCAAGTTGGTGTAGCTGAACCATGAGGTGAGCGCATTAGTGCACAAGGCGCTTCCCCCGAAGTTGAAGGATCCCGGGAGTTTCACAATCTTATGTGATATTGGGAATGGAGTCAAGAAGGGAGCGTTGTGCGACCTTGGAGCGAGTATTAATCTGATGCCATTGTCGCTATTCAAGAAGTTGGAAGATGGAGAACTTCAGCCGACAATGATGACGCTTCAACTCGCCGACCGGTCTATTACTAAACCTCAAGGTGTGGTTGAAGACATCCTCGTGAAAGTTGGAGATCATATATTCCCAGCCGATTTTGTAGTGCTCGACATGGAGAAAGATGAGCACGTGCCTTTGATTTTGGGAAGACCTTTCTTAGCTACGGTCGGGATGGTATTAGATGTGGCGAATGGAAAGATCACGTTGAAAATTGATGATCAAGAAGTGAAGATTTCCCTATATGAGGCCATGAAACACCCGAAGGAGGATGAGAGCTGTCATTCCATTGATACCATTGATCCTTGTGTTGAAGACACACCTCATATCTCTAACATTTCTTATAATCATGATTTTGATAGTCCTTCACTTAATGATTTAACCCAGGAGCATTATGATCTTGATTGTTTTGATAGGGATAAAGGAAAAGAGGAGTTGAGGGATGTAGAGTTGAAAAGTGTAGACGTGACCCAGTTGGAGAGGAAAGGAGGAGTTGAGGTTAGGAAGAAAAAGTCCAAGAAGTGGGTACATCCGTGGAGAGCAAGAAAGAAGAAAGTGAAACCACCGCCCACGGTGAAGAAGGAGGATGGGAATCGAGCGAAAAACTTAGACATCTTCTCTTATGAGAATAAGGGAGGTAAATTTGAGTATCATGTCCCATAAGCTCCTTTGAGCCTGGTCCGGTATCAGGACCTTAAAAATAGCGCTGAATTGGAGATAACCCATTTTTATTTGCTTTTGAGTGTTTTATGTTATTAGGGTGTTGTTTTGAGTCGTATGTTCTAACCTCGTATTTGAGTGAGTTTCTTGTAGGATTGTCTCGAGTGAGTAAAGGTATCATGGAGTTATTCAAAAGGAAGGAACTCAAGCAAGAGAGTGTGCTACGTTGTTAAGAGAAACTGAATTATTTGGATGAGGTAACCACCACCCCAAACTTAGACCGCTTCAGAAGGTCGATGTTTTGGGGGGTGGAGTTTTTATATGTTTTATGGTTACATTGCACAGGCGCACACTCTCACTTTGAGTTGAGTTTGGTTATATATTGAGCCTTGAGATGCTCCTTGAGCTGATATTGATTTGATGTGTTGCTACATATTTCATGCCTATCAATTCTTTTATGTTTGTTGATTATTATCTTTGAGTGTGAGTATGAGTTGGTGAGTTGTGAAGTTGAGTTAGGAATTTTATTGTGCGAGTGTAGGAGTTAGAGTTGATTTGAGAGAGAACTCGTATACTTACAAATTTTCCTTTTGAATACTTGTGTGATTATAGTGAGAATTCACTAGGACTAGCATGGATGTGAAAGCCGTGAGATTTGAGCCTTTTTTAGATTAAGATACATAAATTGATCTCTTCGTTTGTGAGTGAGTCGTCACCTTAGAGGATGCTAGAACTTGTGTGTGCTCCCTCTTCTTGATTGTGTCTAGTTTGATATGCTGAATGTGATCTTAGGCCATCTTTGATTTGATTGAGTCACTTAGCCAAAATTCTCCCTACCAATGACATTTATCCCTTGTTAGCCCGTTTGAGCCTTAGCCTATTTTATTTGCTAGCACATTTTAACACTTATCCAAGTTCCTAAACCTTTTTGTCCCAATTTGAGTGGAGAATAGGAAAATTGTGAATGAGGAGGGATTGAGTTGAGAGAAAAGGAATTATGATGGTTGAGTTGTGATAAAAGAAGGGTGTGATGAAGTTTTGAGTTGTGGGGAAGACAAAAAATTTGAGAATGAGCAAAAGAAAAAAAAAGAGCTCATATGTATGTGTGAAAAAGAAAAGTGTGGTGATTAAAAAAGTGAAATGAGTTAGAGAAAAGAAAAATTGAAGTGTTGAAATTAGAGGAATTGAAAAGTGTATTATATAAAGATGTTTGAATTATTGTGTTTCTCGTCTAGAAGTATTGAAATTTGATTTTCCATTCTCCATTCACTTGAGTCGCTTACCCCATATAGTTTCCCCACCTGTCCAAAGAGCCTACATTACAACCTTGAGAAAAGTTATTTTTGATTCGGCATTGATTTCTAGAGTATGGTCGAAGTTGAGAGTGCTTACAAGCCTATGGCTGCTGATATGTGTGATTGATTGAGTCCCTTATCATTGATATACACTTGTGAGGGAGTGAAACATATCGTTGAGTGCACATCCATGTTTGATCTTGGTGATTCTTGTTGTTATTGCATGAGTATGATGAAGGGGGTGAGTTCGTATACGTGTGAACGATCTTTGAAACTCGAGTTCGATTACTTGCATGATTTGATTCTTGATTCATTCCTAACAATTTCACTTGACTTATTATTTCGTTGCTTGAGGACAATCAACATGTTAAGTTTGGGGGGGTTGATTAGGCGTGAAATCGTTAGATTTTAGAGCTCGAAATGCATTGTTTTGATTGATTTCGATGAGTATTTAGAGTCAATTGAGTACTATTTTCATGAACTAATTAATTTATCTCTTTTATGCTCATAGATTGATAGAGGGCGAAAAATGGAATTCGTAGGACTTTGAATCGACCCAAACGGATGCCTGGATGAGAAGATATGTAAGAAATACGAAAAGTATCAGTTCAAGGGAGCAAAAGTATCACTGGAGTACACAAGCGAGAAGAACTCGTGCACTCAGTGCACGAGCGCTCGTGTACTGTGCTCGAGCTATGCTTGGTCGTGCACTGAGTGCACGAGTGCTCGTGCACAGTGCTCCAGTGGAATCAACTCGTGCACTATGTGCACGAGCTAAGGTGGTCGTGCACTTTTTGGGTTCGGGAAGAATTGTGCGCTCGAGTTGCACGAGCTCGTGCACTTAGTGCTCGAGCTCTACTCGAGTAGATGCGGATTTTGGCCCAATAATTCTCGATTCGACCCTTTGCCTATTTATATCCCTTCCGAACACGTTTTTGGACACCACTTCACGCATAGAGTTAGTTTTTGGAGAGAAAAAAGCATCTAGAGTTCGAGCAAGCATATTTTTACTTTTAATTGAGGTTTTTACATTACGAATTCATAGTTAGATTTGGATTTTGTTAATTTCATCTTTTGTTCTTCAATACTTGACACTTGAGACTTCCTCTTTTCTCTTTAATTCAATTTTGTTCTTAGACGTTAATTCTTTCTTAACACCTAGTTTATGTTATTTAGTTTTTCAATTCAATTCGTCATGTTTATGTTCGTTGATTACTTATTTACTTTCGTTACCGTTAAAATCATGCTAGGCTAAAACCTTTGTATGCTTGGGGTAGGATGAACTCGTAGAAGTAGGATGTTGGTACATAATTAGGGTAACATGTGATGTTTAGTTTTAATTCTCTTAATTAATGAACGCTTAAAATAAATTCCGGATTTACCTTTGAATTTCGTACGAAAATTGTTAGAGAGAGGACGATCCTATCACTCTTTAACGACTATTAGACTTAACGAGAGGGTTTAGAAGGGGTTTATTCAACTACCGGTTTATCTAGGGAGGACGACCGAATCACCTTAGTTAAATTAGGGTCTCTTTAATTAAGCACAATCTATCAACTTGTTTAGTGGATTAGTGAAGTCGATTGATAGGATATAGTATTAGGGTTTAATTCTTGAGCTTTTCATCTTACAATCTTTTACTTAGGTTATTTCTTACATATCACGGTTATTTTGATTATGTACCGGCTCCGTTAGTATACGTACAGATTCCTATCCTGAGCATCACCCATTTATATCTGCAAACAACTCTTAGTTAATTAGTTTCATTCGTTCTTTTGCATTAGTAGAGTAACATAGTTTAGAATTAATATTTTAAAAAATCCAAAAACATTCACTCATAATAACTACGACGCATAGATCTCTAGGGCTCTATTCGCATACTTACCTTCCCTTGGGTTCGATAATACTTGGTCCCTATACTTGTCAATACTACAGTGAACCCATACTCTTGTAGGGTAACTTCTAGTATAGCTAGTAAAGTTCGGTTCAAGTCAACCCTAAGAGTCTCCAAGCGCTTAGCCAACGTGGCGTACGAGCTCGAGAGCCTCGAGGGCAATCCGGCCCAATACCCTTGGAATGCCTCCCTCCTAAAAAAATACTACCAGTAGCGATACGAGAAAAACTTTACCTATACACTCGCAAATCGAGCAAAACTCCAACTGTAACGGGTCACACCCCGCATTACTTTTGCCCACTAGCGGCTGTAATATATCGCGTCCTGAACGCCTTCATTGTTAAATCGATTATTATTGATTTCCAAGTCAATCTATTTTTCGTGAAGTCCCGCAAGCGGCCAAAGCACTTCACTAATTTTCATTGCTATATCAATTATTATCGATTGCTAAGTCAATCTATTATTCGTGAAGTCGTTGCCCGCAAGCGGCCAAAGCACTTCACTAACTTTCATTACTATATCAATTATTATCGATTGTCAAGTCAATCTATTATTCGTGAAGTTGCTACCCGCAAGCGGCCAAAGTACTTCATTAATTTTCATTGCTATATATATTATTACCAATTGCCAAGTCAATCTATTGTTCGTGAAGTCGCTACCTGTAAGCAGCCAAAGCACTTCACTATTTCTCGTCGTTTAATAAATCATTATCGATTGATTAAGATAAATCTTGTTAAAACCTAACACGGCAACATTTTACATTCAATAAAGCAGTAAAGACAAGTATGACACTTGGGAAATAAAATGATTCATTACTGAGAAAGAGAAAGTTCGGGTATAAGGGGTCCGAGGGCCAAGAAGAGAAAAGGGAAAAATACAAAGTTTAAATTATATAAGCTAGAGGAAGCCTAGCACCTTCGTCCACCACTGCCCCATCAGCCTCGTTGTCCGCCGTCGTCTCACCACCCGTTGCCGTCTCGTCATCCGCGGGAGGGATAATGAAACCCCAACATCGGGGAAGAAGGACAAGTTGACCCCCATCGACTAAGTCATTCAGGGTCAGCTCGTATTCGGGGGGAGGGGGGTTGACTTCCACATACTCTTTTAGATCCCCAAGGGGGCCGAAGAGATCGGCGTCGGGATCCTTCTTCAAGAGGGAGCGAATGTAGTCAGTGTAGGCATTGATGTACACCATCGTCGCCACAGAGCCTTACTCCCCTTCCAAGTAGGCCTGTTCGGCGGCCACCCGACTCTTGACCTCCTGGGCGAATGCTCGTCGGGTGCTCTCCAACTCATCCCTGGCCGCGGTGGCTTGGGCTCGGTGTCAGCCCACGCTTTCTTCTCGGTCTCTAGTTGCCCATTATTCTCGGCACAACTGGCAGGCGGCATCAATTTCCTCCTGCATTTTCTTGACGACCTCTTCGACACAGCCTACCTCGATCCTCTTCGTTTAGTAGTTGGCTCTCAGCGCTTCCAAGGTCCTCTTATTGCGCTCGTAATCCATGATTAGGCGCTCCACGGTGATGAGATCCTGAGCCGCCCGAATCCCCACCGATCTCAGCCTAGCGAGGGTGGAGGTCGTTTGGAGGTTTCTCTGGCAGTTCATAGTCCAGGAGCGGGGCAGGTACACAAACGCATGCTGGAGCTCTTCTGGCCAGCTTTCGGGGACCTCGGAGAAGAGAGGATCCCGCGAGCGAAGAAAGTGGAGTACCTCGGCCGGCGGCAGAGGGTTAGGCCTGCATATAGCAGGTTGAGTACTTGCAATTGACAATAAGAAATATAGAAGATGAATGTGCGGGAAGGTAGACTTATGAGAGACGGTTTCCCCAGTTGAGGAAAGTGTAGTCACTTGGGTCGCGAGTCGATGACGGCGGCGCGACAGGCGCCGAGGTGGAAGTACCCATAGCCGTGTCAATCAGAGGCAGAGTTGGGTCGGCAGCTGCGACAGTCGGGGCAGCGGTCTCCTGGCTGGCTAGGTGGGCCCTTTTGTTGGGTGAAGAGCCAATGGGGGGGTCGAGCTGGGCGGCGATGGGCTGAACCGACGGGTTGATCCTTATCCCTCGACTAGTGGCGCCTGTGACCGCACCCTTCTTAGCCAGGGCTGTGAAGGCAATTTTGCGAGGGGCCATATCCACGGTCTTTTCGGAATCGGAGGAGGATGAAGACAAGAACGAGGAGGAGGAAATGAGTTGAGGCTCGGCATCGGTGACGGGAAAACGTTGCTCTGTAAAAATAACATGTTGGTTAGTCGAATGATCAGGAGAGAATATGTCAAAGAAGGGGGGCCAGAAAGCAAACATATGTACCTCCAAAATTGAGATGGCGGGGAAAAGTCTGCAGCTGGACAAGCATCATTGCTCGTTGGTGTTCAACTGGTTAACAAAGCGGTCGGCTTCAGGCTCGCTGTTCACGGTAGCAAGAGCAAGGGTAAAGTCCTCATTAAGGTCACCATGGTTTGGAGGCTGATTTCCTGCATAAAATGAAATAAATTAGATCAATATTATTGATGTAGGGAAATTAAGAAATTACCTCTGCGGTTTCGGGGATGGTAGTCGCGGGAACCTCCATGGGCAGGTTGTTTCCGAGCTCAATGCTTTGCCACACGCCGTCTACCCACCACCATTTCTGATTCTAACCGATCATATTCGTGGGGATGACAAACACAATTGCATCCCCGCCTCGGGGCTTGACAGAGTAATAGCCGACGTCCATCTCCCCCTCTAAGGCTACGGTGTAGTACAGGTGATTGAGCTCCTCAGGGAGCGGCATGCGGTGCAAACCTCGGCGCCCGAAGGCCACCATGGCTCCCATGATATAGCTCCAGCTGTTAGGCATGATTTGCGTGATGGAAAGGTTCCACGTGGCCAACAGCCTTGACACGACGAGGGGAGCTGGAACATCGCCTTGGGCGGCGGCTTCGGGAGTGTTCTCAGCGGCGTCTCAATTGACAACACGAGGATAGGCCATCGCCACTGGTGTCACGCTCAGGGCGGGTACATCCGCCAGGGGGCTCAACTGATCCAGTGCGTCAGTAAAGGCATCAATATCGGTAGAGGTTCCCTGCCCCTCCCGCGGGGCGGCACGCGACGTGCCCTCACCAGTAGGGTACGGGGTCGGGGCATCTTCAATCGGCCATTCAGCTACGGCGGCAGGTTCCTGACGGTGGAATTGGTAAGAATGGATGGATTCGACAGATTTGTCGGAATCGTCCATTGTGCGCAATGTGTAAAAAGAATCGAAGAAGAAATGAGAAGAGCGCGAAAGTGTAAAAGCAAAAATGAAATCCCAACGCCCCTATTTATATGAAAAGAGGGGAGGGACTAAACTGCAAAAAGATGGGGTCAAAAGCACAATTAAGCATAAATATGGGGGGTGCGTGGATGGCACACACCCGCCGATTGAGCAACCGAATCGGCGGACGTAACGCTTGGGGACCCGACGTATGACGTCAGCAGGTGCGGAAAACGAGGTGATGCCACAGAAAATGGAACGTTGTTGTTTGAACCAGAGCGTCGTAGTTGACCAGCCCGTCCTCGGCTAGCTTTTCCTTCCCGACGATGGGCTGGGGGGCAAGTGTTACACTCGGTAAATGCCCGGCACCACACGGCCCAGCAAGTAGCAGCTAACGCGTCAACGGGCTAGAATGAGGAAACAGCCTGGCCCCGATATCGATGGCGGGGAGATATATCCAGGCCGACCCGAATGATTGTCGGGGAGTGAGCACAACTAAGAGGTCCTTGGGCACGTCTTACCCGCTACCCACAACAGCCCGATTTGTGGAAGTTGAGCCCAGCGGCCCATTACCCGACTGCCCGAGTGACCAGAATAGCCAATAGGCCAGTGTTGTCACATCGAACGTGTGGATGTAACTGGGTTAGAGTAGGATCACAGGGGCAAGTCTTGTCAACAGAAGTCAGCAGCGTGGCAAGCACCTATTGGCTGGTAGAGGGGGTCTTAGTCAATCATGACTGCACAACTAGGATTTGGCGGAACCCACGGGGAGGCCAGGCCTAGTGGGAAGCCCAGACTCATAATCTATAAATAGAACATTTATGTTCATTCGTAAAGATCATCACATTTAATACCAAAGACTCAACTTGAGAGCTCATTTAATACCACATTCATTACGTTTAGTTATTAGCCTTTATAATTCCTACCCGCTGGGAACACTTGAGTGATCTATACCCGAAATTGCTACAAACAAACATAGATTATGCCCTTACAGTAACATGCGTTTGGTAATATAGTAACACAAACAAAGAGCAAATGTGTGTTAGTCTAGGAGCAAATGTGTGTTACTGTACCTACAAATATTTATTTGCCCTTAGTAAAATATATAATCAAATATGCAGTTGTGTTCAAGTTGTCTATTAGCTGGGTTATTTTACTAAGTTTGGTTGTGTCAACAACCTCTAGGATTAAGAGAACTCTCTAGATCATATCGATTTTTTGGGAGTGAAAAGGTGGCCAGAAAGAGCCTGACCTTCAATTTGAGGTCTTCAACCCGCCTATCAACGACCGTCTGGATGGTAAGGACTGATGTTTAGGTACTATATACCTTGATGGTAAGGACCACCTATGTATTGAATAAGTTTGTCCTCATAGTAACACATGTAAAATATTAAAGATGTGTTATTACAAGAACACAATAGTACCAACATGAAATATAAATCTAGATTTTTATTAAAAACTATATATTTTTTTTCTTGTAAAAATACATATTTGTCCTTATAGTTAATATAAAGTACACAAATTTATTATTTTAAGGACAAGTAACTCACACTAACAAATATTTTTGGGGCGTTTACAAAATGATACAATCCCAAAATACTATTTACAAGATAGCACAATGTTTAAAAAACATGTTCTTATGTTCAACTTTTTTTTGTGCTTCTGTTCAATTATGTTGTATCAATTTGTAAAAAGTTGTTTGGTATTGTATTACCCTGCACTTATTCCAATGTTTTTCCATATAGTAACACAATTTGAGAGCGAAAATCCTGAAATGTGTCTTTTGCACGAATTTTTTCTGAAAAATTAGTTTGACCCAGCCTGACCTGCTTAGAAACCACGAATTTTGATCTGAATCGACCAATAAACCGCAAATTTAGTATAAGCATATTTTATATATATTCTATATGTTGAATATTTTACAAGAGTGTTAAAAAGAAAAAAATTAACTTAGAAACCTTAAAGAATTATCAATGTAATAAAGCTCTAGGAAATAAAAAGATAGATTAATACTCGATCTATTTTAAAATAAGTGAAGGTTTAGAGATTTCGTATCAAATTAAAAATTATAAAATTTTGACATATATACCCCATATAAATCTCTAAAGGATCTATTATATTTTTAAAATCACTAAGTTTGTATTTGGATTGAGTCATTTGAAATGCAAGAGATTTAAAAATTAATGGATTTGCGAATTCATAAATTTCAAATGACATGATTTTGTTAGGTATTTGAAAATCCTGAAATGGGCCTTGCATGAGTTTGATCCGGCATGGCCTGCTTAGAATCCACGAATTTTGATCTGAATCGACCTATGACCAGCGGATTTAGTATAAGCATATTTTAAATATATTCTATATGTAGAATATTTCACAAAGGTGTTCCAAATTTTTTTTAACTTAGAAACCTTAAAAAATTAGGGTTAGTAGCATAGAGACACAATTCTTGGAGCTTAATTGCATGGAACCACCCCAATTTTCCTACATTGCAAGAAACCACATTTTGTGGGGCCCACAACAAAAAAATCAGCAAATCCCTCTGTTTTTTTGTCAGAGCGTGTCTGCTTTTTGCAGATTCTGTCTTTTTTTTTTTTAATTTCAAATTTGCTGACACATTTTCAAATTTTATTTATATTTTCTTTTTTCTTTTTCTTTTTAATTTCGAATTTCAGATTTGTTGGGATATTTCATTCCCAGTAATTGGTTTCTTTTTCAAATTTTAGCGGAAAACATTTTTTAGTATAAACTAACACAAATAAAAATAAAAAATAAATGCACCAACCACAATTTTTTACCAACAATTTGAAACTTACATATTTAAAAACTAAAATTTCATCCCCTGTATCTTCTATACTTCTAATCCTTAATATATGCAAAATAGAAGTTTGCATATATGCCTACAATTTTTGCAGAAATGTAAAAAAATTATTTGCATATATGGTTGCAGAAATGCAAAATTTATTTGAATATATGGATGCAAAAATGCAAAATTTGTTTGAATATATGCCCTCAACTTTGAGGAACCTTCTATTTTCCTTTCAACTTCATTCCTATTAAAATGCCTGCGAAACAAAACTCAACATCACCGTTCAACCCAAAATCCAACTATGTACGGGAAAAAAAACACACATAAAAAATGGATAGATGAACAAAAACCTAGTAATCAAATATCCCCAAATAATTTCAACAGTCTAGTAAATCAAATATCCCCAAATAATTTCCACACAATTAGTGACATCTAATTCTACTGGGATTTAATGGTAATTTAAACATCACAACAAAATTGAAAGAAAACACAGTGATTTCATTTAATTCCAAACACAAAAAGATCTAACACATATCACAACAACACTAATCAATAAAATCCCCAAAATTTCAGTACTAACAAAATATCGAATTTATACTAACAATCAATAAACTCACATAATATGTAATCTCATTTAAAGAGTTATGTTAATATTTCACCTTGAGAGCGACCGACGGCGGAATACACCAGATTTGGCATCGTTTCTCCTCCGCCGCCCTCGATCCGACACAGTCTCTACAGATCGGCTGTGAGACAGTGGTGGGGCCTTCGAAGCGTGAGCCACCACCGCCACTTGACCTGATCCGTCACCACCCGCTGCTTGACACCAGATCGAAGCGCGGGCCTTCGCTGCTCGACAAATAAATCGGTCGAAGGTGCTGTCAATGGGGGTGCAACAGATCAGCCATCCCCACGAATAGATCAGCGGTGTTGATTGTGAGGCGGTGAGACGGTGGTGAGGGTCGTAGGTCTTGTAGGGGGCGGTGGTAGGGGGCCGTCGGTTGTTCAAATTGGCGGGGGCAGATCAGCGGGCAATGGTGGTGGTCGATGGTGGGAAAGCGGTAGGGGGTGGGAGCAGTTGGTGGGTGGGTGGGGGCGGTGGTAGCAGACGAGAGGGTGAGGTGGTTTGTGGTGGTGGCGGCCGCGTGATGCTGGTAGTTTGGGGGTGGCGGTGGGGGAAGGGGGGGAGAGAGTGAGAGATAGAGGGGGGTAATGAAGTGGGGGAGGGTTTACATATTCAATTATAGGGAGGGAGAAAGAGAAGAAAGAAAAAGAGAGAGGGAAAAGGTGGGACCCACCAATAAAAATAAAAGTGTGGCTTTTGGAAATAAAATGAGGTTCTATGCAATGTAGGATATTTGGGGAGGCTTAATGCAATTATGCTTTAGAAAGTGTGGCTTAGAGCAATTATTTCAAAAAATAATCAATGAAATAAAGCTCTAGGAAATAAAAAGTTAGATTAATACTCGCTCTGTTATAAAATAAATGAAAAGGTCTAGAGGTTTCGTATCAATTAAAAATCATAAAATTTTGACATATATACTCCATATAAATCTCTAAAAGATCTATTATATTTTGAAAATCATCAAGGTTGCATTTTGATTGACTCATTTAAAATGCAAGAGATTTGAAAATGAATGGATTTGAGAATCCATAAATTTCAAATGACATGATTTTGCTTGAATTTTCTCAATTTTAAACTAGGATTAAAGCTAAGTATTTGAAATTCATTCATTTGAATATTTTACCCAAACAAGTGAAGTTGATTTAGGTTGTGGATTTAAAATCCACATCCCAGATCCCTCCATCCAAACACAATCTAACAGATCTGCTATATCTTATATCTACTAGTTGAGAATCAACACTCATTTCTTCAAATAACTCTATATCAACATACAACAATTCTATGCATTTCAATTATTTATGGAATTTAATTTATAACATCTTTAAATCGGCCATGTTTGGTTGATGGAGCCATTCGGATGGGGATGAACCATCCCCCATCCCATCCGATTTTGGATGAACACATCTTATTCTCCATCTAAATACTCATTCACTTCTATTATCCATACATCTATTTTCACTCTACTTTATACAGTCACATCACTTTTCTCTCACTCACCCATCTTCTCTCCTACTTTTCTCCCACCGACTTATTATCACTTCTAGTTTTTCTTAGACATTCATTCTCTCTCCTATTTTTTCTTATTATCTCTCCTATTTTTCACTCATCTATTCATTATTTTACTAACTAGCAATAATAAAATATTACATTATCAATTTTGATTTGACATAAAACTCAATCCAACTCAACTTCTTCATTCCTAACCAATACGGATTTACTATTAATTGAATTATCCATATCCTTCTTTTTGCAATATCTCTATCTTAATGTCATCCACCACTATCTATAACTAAACAGAGTCTTAATGATTCATTTTATAACTCTCAATTTGGTTCATTCATATAATGGAATTTAATTTTTGAATTTATTAATATATTTCAACAGGTGTTAAATAATTAAAAAAAATATTATCCTCATTTTTCTTTGAATTTTAGTTTAGATATAATGTTTCATAATAAATTATTAATTTTTTGTATATTGCATCTAACAAATATTAAAGAAATTAAAACCAAAATATTTAAATAAATTGAATTAATTAAACCAAATAAATATTTATAATAATTTATTTAAAAATAATGATATAAATTTGTATTCTATCCTGCGCAATACGCGGGGTTAGACATTAGTTTTAATATAATCTCTAAAAGATATCTTCTATGTTGAATTCAAAATCGGGGTAATAAGAAATAAAGTGAAAAATAACTAAAACAACACTTATTTTAAAACAAAATTTAAATTCTAAAATGACACTCATTTTAAAATGGTGGGAGAATTAAATTAAAGTCTATACAAAATTGATCACAAATAAAATATTTGAAACACAGACATGGTTGGCTATATATGATTGGCCAAGTTTAAACGGGAACAATGCATATTAATCTTTGGAACCTCCAATTTTGGCCGTCCCTCGGCTCTTCCATTAAAATATCCACTATATTACTTTTTTCGTTCCGCTATTAATTTTTCAGTTTGCTATTTTTATCCGTCCTACTATTAACTTTTGATACTTTTTTTTTGGACAATAATTAATAATATTATATTCGCACACTTTATTTATATTCACTCATTCAAATATATTACACTTTATTCTCTTCTCTCGCCATTACATCACCTATACTATGAGTATGTATAGAGTGAAATTGATTTATATATGAATCACTGAAGGATATTAGTTATTTTCACTGAAGAGTATTAATTGTTTTTACTGAAGAGTATTACTGATTTACACTGAAGAGTCTTAGTTTATTTTCACTGAACGACTAAGACTTTTTAGTGTAAATCAGTAACACTCTTCAGTAAATACAACTAATACTCTTCAATAAAAACAACTAATACCCTTCAGTAATTCATGTATAAACCAGTTTCACTCTATACTTTGTCCTATACTATATCTATTTTTAATTATCTTTTTAAATGTTGTACTCAAAAGTAATAAGAAAGTAATACTGAGATAGAAAGAGTAAAAATTTTAAGTTATAGTCTTCGTATACATGTATACACGAGTCATATATATATTAAAATATTATTAATTATTTTTACTAAATAATATATCTAATAATAATTGTAACTAAATAGTAAAAATAATTAATTTTTTAAAAAAAAATATTTGAATCACATGTTACACTATCTTTGATAGCTCCAATTTAGCTGTTCCTCGACTTTTCCATCAAAACATCAAGTATAATCTTTGAAGCTCCAATTTTGGCCTCTTCGATCCGTTACTTAAAACATATAAATTTGTTTGTAACGATATAATTGTTTCTTGATACAATCTGGGAGATTAAATTACCTCATGTGATTTTTTCATTACTAAGTGGTTCAATTATTTTTGTGTTGTTCCCTTTTTGTCTTTATTTAACCATTTTTTTTCCTTATTTGTTAATTTTTTTTTTCATATTTCTTAATTTTGTTGTAACGGTTTGTGACTATTTATGATTATTTCCATTCTTTAAGCAATGCTATTTAATATTATTTATTGTTTTACGGACGTGATTGTTGGATATCAATTCAATGTCTGCTTGTTATTAGTTAGTCCTGCAATTTCTTAGTTTGGTTACTTTCTTTTACATATTCTTTATGATCGGTAATAAAAATTGCATAATTCGTCTTACAATTTTGAGTTATATCTGTTTCTTTAAGGGATTTTTTTGGGGAGTTGGTTATATGGGCAACTACATTGTTCTTAGTGTCAAGTATAAGGGAGAATGCAATTTGATTTCGGTGAGCGAAAATACTTCGTTTAGCGATTTTGTAGATCAGGTAATTGGTAAATGTGTTAAATTTCAATTACATCAAATTTTTTGCCGCTTCTCAGTTGGTAGTATTCACAATTATCTTTGATATGTATGTGCATTGTTTAGCTCATATGAGATGATGGTTTTTTTGCCACGTGTTGAGAATAATTTTTTTTGTGGGTTCATTTAATTTTTTTTAGTATTTTAAATATCTTTTGAAATGTGATTATGTGCTAAACAAATTGGAGATGCACGCAAGTTGTTAATATCTTGCTCTATTTGTAAATAATGGCTGCGGCTAAACAAACCCCCGATTCTCCTATACGTACCCCAATTTTTTTTTTGTCAAAAATAGTCTTAAGTTAAATATCAAAATTGCCCTTTTATAACTATTTTAATTAAGAGTTAAATTTATTTTATTTTCATTAGATAAATACATTCCTAATTCCTAAATTCCTAAAACCCTAGAACCCAAATTCCTGGATTATTTTCATTGAGGTCAGGGGACAAGTTGATTCAAGTTTATAGTGTCTAATTAATGGATCCAAACAACACGAATGTAAGTAAACTTGAACTTTTTATATTGAATGATCAGTAGTGAGCGTGGGATTCTGTCCAATTTGCATTCGACGAATCGGCGTGATATGTTTTATGTTTATGCAACTACGCTTTTTTTTTATCGGTTTTATGCAACTATGCATATGTATGTGTTTGTCTATCAAAGTATCAATAAAGAACTAACAACTTGATAAGAATAGAATATAATAAAAAAAAAATTCAATTGAATGTCTGCATAAAAAACAACAATATGGCAAGATTAGACATCAACTATTGTAGTTCGTAGGGATTTTTTTGTCTGTTTCTTTAAGGGACTTTTTTGGGGAGTTGGTTATATGGGCAACTACATTGTTCTTAGTGTCAAGTATAAGGGAGAATGCAATTTGATTTCGGTGAGCGAAAATACTTCGTTTAGCGATTTTGTAGATCAGGTAATTGGTAAATGTGTTAAATTTCAATTACATCAAATTTTTTGCCGCTTCTCAGTTGGTAGTATTCACAATTATCTTTGATATGTATGTGCATTGTTTAACTCATATGAGATGATGGTTTTTTTGCCACGTGTTGAGAATAATTTTTTTTGTGGGTTCATTTAATTTTTTTTTTAGTATTTTAAATATCTTTTGAAATGTGATTATGTGCTAAACAAATTGGATATGCACGCAAGTTGTTAATATCTTGCTCTATTTGTAAATAATGGCTGCGGCTAAACAAACCCCCGATTCTCCTATACGTACCCCAATTTTTTTTTTGACAAAAATAGTCTTAAGTTAAATATCAAAATTGCCCTTTTATAACTATTTTAATTAAGCGTTAAATTTATTTTATTTTCATTAGATAAATACATTCCTAATTCCTAAATTCCTAAAACCCTAGAACCCAAATTCCTGGATTATTTTCATTGAGGTCAGGGGACAAGTTGATTCAAGTTTATAGTGTCTAATTAATGGATCCAAACAACACGAATGATTACACGAATGTAAGTAAACTTGAACTTTTTATATTGAATGATCAGTAGTGAGCGTGGGATTCTGTCCAATTTGCATTCGACGAATCGGCGTGATATGTTTTATGTTTATGCAACTACGCTTTTTTTTTATCGGTTTTATGCAACTATGCATATGTATGTGTTTGTCTATCAAAGTATCAATAAAGAACTAACAACTTGATAAGAATAGAATATAATAAATTTTTGTTTTCAATTGAATGTCTGCATAAAAAACAACAATATGGCAAGATTAGACATCAACTATTGTAGTTCGTAGGTAATGTTAATTGTTCTCGAAGTTCCAAACATCTAAATCAACTAATGATTAAAAAATTAAAATATTGCATTGCCTCATGTATCATAAACGTATAAACTCATACAGGGCAAACTTAATGTTTTCTAAAGTTGCTGTTTTTTCTTTCTTTTTTTTCTTTTTTTTGGCAGATCTTAATAGATTTTTTTCTCACTATGTACAGGTATCAAATGATCATCTAATTACTGATTATACTGATATATTCACTAAAAATATAATTTTTGAATCAAAGGAGAAGATGATTGATTGGGCTCGAGAGGCGGGAAGACGGGAAAAAATGGTTATAATTGTTCAACGGTCCGATAATGATGCGAATTCGAGGCGGACTCGTGTTATACTAGCCTGTGAGCGAAGTGGTGTCTACCGTGAGCCCAAAAAAAAGATTTTGGGAGTTGAGAAGTTGGATACGAGTAAAAATAAGCGGAAAAAACAGGGAGTAAGAAGTGCAATTGTCAATTTCAATTACGAGGTTACCAAATTGATGCATACGGTCACTGGAAATTAGAGGTTGTACGTGCCACACATAACCATCCTCCAGGAAGACATGTGGAGGGTCACTCTTTTTTTGGTCGGTTAACACCTGAGCAAGACGAATATGTACGAAATTTGTCCAAAGTAAACACTCGGCCTAGAGATATCTTGGCAGGATTAGGGCTGGAGTGGAAGGATAATGCTGCCACAATCAGGACTGTCTATAATTGTCGTCAAAAGCATAGAGTCGTTGAGCATAAGGACGCATCACAACTACAATATCTTATGCAAAAGTTGAAGGAAAATGACTACTCATTTCATCATCGGCGATGTGAGATGACCAATGTAGTGAAAGACTTATTCTTTGCTCATCCAGAAAGTGTGGCATTACTACGTGCTTTTCCTGACATCTTGATGATGGACTGTACGTACAAGACCAATCGCTACAAATTGCCATTATTTGAGATAGTTGGAGTATCCTCTACAAGTATGACGTTTTTAGTTGCATTTGTTTACATGAAATCTGAGCGTGAGGACAACTACTTGCGGGCATGTGACCTCTTGAAGAAATTGATGCATGGACCACATGGATCATATATACCGAGAGTAATTATAACAGATCGAGAATTAGCATTAGTAAATGCAGTAGCTGCTGTGTTTCCTACATCCAAACACTTCTTATGTCGTTGGCACATCTCCAAGAATATTTTAGTTGGTACGAAGAAGAAGATCCCCATTAATAAATTGTGGCAATGTTTCAATGATGATATTGAGAAGGCCATTGAAAAACCAAATGAAGTTGAGTTCAATGATGCTCTTAGACAAATTCAGTCTACATACTCGGCTTACCCAACGGCTTATGAGTATTTTGTTGAACAATGGCTACCCTACAAGGAACGATTTGTGTATGCATGGACAAACAATGTTATGCATTATGGAAACACCACCACAAATAGGTATTTTGTGCTTTAAATAATAATGAATATTGATATCATCTTGTTGAGATTATTGTCATATGTTTTTATAAAAATATTATTTATTATTGCAGGGTGGAGAGCACTCACTCAAGGTTGAAGCGGCACCTCAAATCGAGTCAGGGAAACTTTGAGACATGTTGGGTCCAAATTCATGCTTTGTTACAAACATCACACAATGCAATCAAAGCTTCATTTGAGAAGAGCATTAATGTGGTACAACATAGATTTTCACCATCCATGTTCAAGATCTTGAGAGGAGAGGTTTCAATAAAGGCATTGGATATGATACTTGATGATACAAAAAGAATGTCCAAGGTTGGAACTGATTCCTTGATGTGTGGTTGCATCTTAAGAAATACATGTGGGTTGCCATGCGCGCATGAATTAAATGAATTTTCTCTCATGGGCTCACCAATACTGTTAGAAAGTATAGACATATTTTGGAGAAAATTTGATATGCGGCCAAGGGAACCGACCAAGACGACTAATGGGGTTGTCGATGATTCGAGATGGTATGATACTTTTAGAGTGGTTGATGATAAATACATCAAGTCAAATGATACAGAGAAACTATTGATGATGAAGAGGTTGCGAGAAGTTGGAAATGCAGAGACTACATCGTTGATTCCTCCTGGACCTCTTAAGAAGCCTCGTGGACGACCTAAAGGTACTCGACAAAAAAAATCAGCTTCAACAAAGCGTGATCCAAGTGCATTCGAGTATATTGTCGAGTCTTTCGATGATAATTCTTTACCAGCTGAAAACCCAATCTACTGCAGTGGAACGTCTAGTGTGAAACCAATGTTCAGTAACACACGTAGAGAAAAGGAAAATGCAATTTTTTTTTATTATGATTATCATCTTATTTAAGAAAATATTGTATAATTGGTATACTAATGATTTGTTTATGTTTATTTTATTGTTCAGGTAATTCGTCCAAAGGTACCGGTATTGGCTCCAATTCAATTCCTCAATTACATACCACGTATATTTCATGAGCATGTCGTTGCCACTACTAATGTGGTTGGGGATGGTAATTGCGGTTACCGTGCAGTTGCTCATGTCATGGGTTTTGGAGAGGAAGCATGGATGAAGGTTCGACACGAGCTTATTGATGAGTTGAGGGTGCACAGAGCTCTATACGCAAAAGCATTCATAAAAAATGGTGCATGTGATGAAATGTTGGATACCTTGAATTTTTTTGGACTTGGTGTTGCTCCAGAAAATAATTGGTTTACATTGCCAGAAATGGGTTATTTGGTTGCATCTGTGTATAATGTTGTGTTTGTCAAACTAAGTAACACTGTGAGCAACACATTCATGCCTCTTCGGTCAGCAATGCCTGCAAGTCCACAATGCAAATGCATTGCATTAGTAGATGAGAATAGACATTTTATTGCGGTATGTACATTTTTAATTCTTTATATTTAATTGTAATATTAAAAAATATTAATATATATTTTTTGTTGGGTAGGTTTCGTTGAGATCGGGACACCCACTACCCCATGCAATGTATAAGTGGTATGAAATTCGAGATGAAAGCGCTAGAGGGTGGGAAATGTGGTGCCAGGAAGGATTTTCACAATATAATAAGCTTGTAGGAGACTCTCGTGAAGGAGATGATGTAATTATTTTGGATGATTAGTTAATGACAATGTGCATATGTTAGCTTGATTTTGTTGGAATTTAATTGGATTATTAGCTTAATTTTTTTTGGAGCATCATTAACCAAATTTTGATATTAGCTTGAAATTTGTTGAAATCTGCGAAGGTTATAGCTATTTATAGGTGTATTTTCTTTACCGAGCTCTATTTGGTGCAAATTATTGAGCAATAATAAAACCATGAAAATCTTTATAATTTTGTTGCAAGGATTTAAATTGGAGTACAAATTAAGTTACTCTAACTCTTATACATAAAATATATATAAAAAAATCTAAAAATATGACTGCCTGACAGTTGAGTGTAGAGCTAAAAATGTGTTGAGTGGGTCGGAGTTGAGAATTAGAACATAAGAAGACTCATTGGCCCGTTCTAGGCCTTCCATATCTTTGTCGCAAAGTGACACTTGAAGCCAAGTAACAAAGACGGATTCTGAGGAACACCCTTCTAAGCCTATCCGCTTCTAGTTGCTTTTCCTCTTGTGGTGCCTCGTCTTATGGTGGAGGCTCTACATGCTCAACATACACTTGGTTTAGAGTCGTTATTTACTGTGCAAAATCTACTTCTCTTATAATATCCATCTGCAAAGTAAGATGATTGCCCCAAATGTTAGAATAATATAATCAAATATTAGAAACACCCACAAGACAAAAGCATACTTCATCTTGTCCATTAACCAGAAAAAAAAAATATTGTAGCAGAACAAAAGTAAGTTAATATGAATAAACTCATAAATAGAGCACTGCGCAAGAGTCACAACCCATTTATATAACGAAAGTAAGAATGACAACATGCATAAACTTGGTATCTAATAACTCAAAAATAGAAAGAACACACAGAGACCCATTTAATAACTCAAAAACAGAATATAACACAAACAATAAGATTAAATGATACGGGAGTAAAACGTAGAAGACAAACGCTCTCCGTACAAAAGATATATAGATAATTGATTAATGCTTAATTTCCGAAGTTGAGTATATAATTTCATCAAATCACATATTTTAGGTGATAAACAAGTCATACAAATCAAAAGACATTCAAAGTAGTTAAAATAAAAATTTACAGTTTTTGATGAAAACAGAAAAATGGTCAAAACAGTCCTAAAACGTTTGAATTCGGGCTCAGGACCCTATATATCACTGCATAGCAGTGAGTCCTTTCGGATTCGTCGTTCCGCTTCCGAAAAGGTATTATGCAAAAAAATTTAAGTCCGAAGTCAAAAGTTATGCAAATTTCAGTATTTATCATGTCTTAACCGCCTCTCGATCTTCTATGTGTTCAACATTAGAATAAACAGTTAAGTGCTCACTGGAAAAAACAACATTTCGTTGTTGCATAGATAATTGTACATCAAGCTATAAAGATGATACTAAAATCATGAATACATTGTGATAATCAAGATTCCAACTTTGAACAGATATTGAATCTCTTTTCTAACGTTTTATGGACTAAAAAAGGCTCGAGATTCCAATTATGGGCTAAAAAAATGAATCATTTTCTCTCTCTTTTGCACCTAAAATTAGAAGAAGTGGTGAGCTTAAACCTTTAATCATGAAGGTCAAATGAGTTAAAAAAAAAAAAAGCCAAGACATAAAATTCACCAGTAGAATACCCTTGAGTGTTCTTAGGTGTAAATAAACGGGTTATTTGCTTCAATGGAGCTAACGAATGGGAGAGGCAATTCCACAAACAGTTTGTGAGCGAACAGAACAAAGTGTGAGAATTCCCAAAATCACAAAATCAGAATTACCAAAATCACAAATTCATACAGTTCACTTCAGTTCACAAAATTCCCAAAATCACAAAACTATGTGTGAGAACAGATTTAGGCAATTCCACAAATAGTTCACTTCATTTCGCGAACAAAACGAATGTGAAATCAAAATTAAGCTTCGTTTTAAAGTTCATACTACCCAAAATCATGGGAATCATACTTTAAAACTATAATATGTATTGCATTAAAATACTTCAAAACACCAATTTCACAAAATTGAACCCTAAAATTGGAACCCCAGGAACTAATAAAGGTAGAAAATTACAAAAAATGAAGTAAAGATGAAGAAGATTATATTTTCTCACTGTATTCGGCTTGTGATTATGTCAATGCGTAGTTCTTCTTTCTTGGAAAATTGGGGATTGTTCATACTCTTCTTCTGAACGTGTACGAAGAGAATTGAGATCAGGTGAGAGATTCATTATTATTTGCTATTTTTTTGTTTGTTTTTTTTAATTTAAATTAATTTTTAAAAGGATATAATTGTCTAAACTTGGGGTATATATAGTAATTTTTTAAAATAATTATATTTTTAGTGGGGTGTGTATAGGAGAACCGGGGGTTTATTTAGCCGCGCCCGTAAATAATGTGTTAATTTTTAAATATTTATAGTAAATGTTAATTGTAGCCTGTAAATGTGTATTGTTTCTAACTCATATGCAAACTATTATGTTAATGTGCAATGTGTTTGAAACATGTGCAATCTAACCAACAAATGAGAATTTCGTTTAACTTAGTTTTACAATGTACCATGTGCATGTGCATGTGTAATACCCATATTTTTTAACGCTGTTCAAACTATAGATAATTTATTGAATTTATGTGTAATCTACTTAATACATGTATAGTGTGCACCACATGTTTTCATGGGTTTCTGCTCTTGTGTTATGATGTAATGTAGTCGATCATATTTAGTTTTTTTTTTGTAATGTGCAATGTGTAGTGTGATTTATGTTGCTCATGTGTGTTTAAAAAAACACTGCACATGTATAGTTAAAAAAAAAGTTGCAGACATTTCACATGTTGATTAATATTAATGTTGCAAATCCAAGATTACATGTCAAAGATGAGTATGTTTTATCATGGTTTTAAAGGAGAATGGGGGATGATCAAAATGAAAATATGACCTGGAGGTAGTAGTAATGACCGAATTGAAGATCCCAAATTTTTCTTTGATGATTATTGTGGCAGATCATGGTGCGTGTGGTGGGGGTGAAGTTTTCTGCCATCGGTTTCTTCTATCGGGAGGAGGCTGAAGATTTGTTGTAATATCGACGTTATTAACTGAGTCTTATTTGTTGTAGGATTTCTTCATTTTTTGAGATTCGACCTTATGATATTAATTATTGTAGATTTGTTTTCTAATAATAATTATTGACTTGATTTCATATTTGTTTGAACATAATTTATGTTTATGGGTATTATTGTAATATTAGGTCTAATTTTGTTTTAATAGTAATAGTGTAGATGAGTAGTACTAAACATTAAAGTGTAATTTCATATTGTATCTCAAGGTGAGTCCCCCTTAATAAAATATACTCTTTCTGTTGATTAAAGATATGCACATTTTTTTACACGTGGTTTAATACGAAATGTCAGAGGGTATTAGACGTGCGTTTTATGCCTCTAATACTATGAAAGAATTCTACCTCATCTAAAAATACGAACTTGTAGAGATATATGAAATTAATTCATTTAATTATTTTCCTTTTACAATATGTTATGCATACTTATTATAAACAACCACTTTATTTATAAACGGACCCCACATGACTCCAAAATATTCTTCAACATATCGCATTAAACTACGTGTAAAAAATAATATATACTTTTAGTAGACGAAGAGAATATACAATATTAATATTATTATTATTATCAATCAGCAACAAAAGATATACAAAATATAAAACTAAAATTTAAAATCCATGCTCATAATTTCAGACTAGATAAAGCTTCATATTTTTTAATTGTTAAAGGTACGTGAATTTCAATTCTTTTCTCATTACAAGCATCAATATTCTTAATATTTCTTACAGTATTGCTATCCCTATAACAAAATCAAAATAATGTTTGACAAAGTTTGAAATTCGGTCAAACTCTTAATCCACAATTAATTAATTGTATATTATTAAGAGCCATGGTGTATGGACTTTCATATCATAATAAATTTCGAGAAAGATTAATCGTTAATTTCCGATTTAATTATAATAAATCCATTCATCCTGCATATTCTACAAAGAGTCTTTAATGGGTCATCACTATTTAATTATTATATAAATAAAACCTTAGAATGTGGACGTCAATTTTCATAAAAAAAAAAAAAGTCGTACTAGGAACACACACGTCAAAACTGTCTTCAAGCATCTGACTATACTAATCCTTCCACCCCCAAACAAACCCATTTATTTCATTCGCACCATACGTTTTCTGCTGTGGGTTTTTGCTCCCAAATATAAATTCTATGCTCCACCATTTGAAACGCTAAACTAACAAATAAAATTTTGGATTTTATTTTTATTTTTTCTTATTTCCCTCCCCCTCTCTCGCCATCTCTATCTCTGTAGAAAATATTTCAGGGAAACTAAAAACCCACTTTTCCAAATGCAATAATCTGGTTTTGTAGGTGCAATTCTGTTAACTCTGTGGCTGTATCTCTAAAAAGATGAGCACGGCCGCAGATAATTCGGGTCAGGCTGACCCGTTTAAAGCTCTGAAACTCCTACCCAAGGAGAAAACCCGCGACGCCCTAACGACGTCGTTGAAGGTGGGCGTCGCCGTCATCCTAACCTTCTCAATTTCCCTCGTCCTCTACTCCTTCATCACCGACGCCGACCGACCCGACTTCTTCCACTGGCCCGCACGACCCGACCCGGACCTGTACATGGCGCGGCTGAATTCCGACCCTGCCCCGACCAACATTTCCCACATCGCCTTCGGCCTGGGCGGGTCGACGGGCACCTGGCCGAATCGGGCCGGGTACTCGGATCTGTGGTGGAAACCGAACGTCACACGCGGGTACGTGTTTTTGGAGAAGGAGCCCGACCCGGGGACCCGGTTCAAAATCGAGCACCGGGTGTCGTCGGAGTGGCGGCGGTTCCGGCGGACGCAGGGGTCGGAGTCGGCGGTGCGGATCGCGCGGGTGGTGGTGGATCTGTTCAGGGCGGGGCTGGGGAACGTGCGGTGGTTCGTGATGGGGGACGACGACACGGTGTTTTTCCCGGAGAATCTGGTGGCGGTTCTCGGAAAGTACGACCACCGGCGGATGGTGTACGTCGGGGGGAATTCGGAGAGCGTGGAGCAGGACGTGTTGCATGCGTACGGAATGGCGTTCGGTGGTGGGGGGTTCGCGATCAGTTATCCATTAGCGGCGGAGCTTGTCAAGGCGATGGACGGCTGCCTTAATAGGTACCATAATTTCTACGGCTCAGATCAGAGAGTGTGGGCTTGTGTAGGGGAACTCGGTGTGACCCTCTCCAGAGAACCGGGCTTCCATCAGGTTAGTATCACACCTTTTTAGATTTTACCCTCTGATTTAGTTACACCACTCTTTTTTTTAGTCTCGATTTTACTAAATTTAATCTTCTGTGCAATCTTTTATTTAAAATTCTTGATTGTACACGAGTGTAGGACACTTACCGTGAACTTTTACTTCCTGGATTTTTTATTTATTCGATATTTTAGGATGATATTCTTGTTTTTTTTATTTATTAATATTTTAGATATTTTTCGTTATTTTCCAATTTTACTCCTACTTCAGTAGTGTCCCCCTCCCCCCCTCCCCCGCCCCAAAAAAAAAAGCTCTTTTAGCTTTTTGATATAATCATTTATTTTTATTTTAATCAATTAATTTTAAGAAAAAATAAGTAAATGGAGGGAGTCTCTTTTATTTATGGTATCATTAATATATGCCTATTTTAACAGTGTCCCGGTTTCTGACTTTGCCATATAAGAATATAAATATTTGGTAATAGAAGTAGTCGATACAAAATGACATTTTAATTTAAAACTAGGGATTTCTCAAGATTACAATGATATTGTCTGGGAATATTATTATGATCACCTTTACCCATGGGGTATCAATCATCTTCCGCTTTTATTCGTACGTGAAAATTGGACTGGTTGTCTTTAATATGGTTATTAAAAAATAAATATAATTTCTAAAATGTAAGGATATTACGATAAATTATACTCCCTCCTATTCAAAATAGATGTCATTTTAGATTAATGCACACATATTAAGGTAATCATTGAGTTCCTCCAATATCATTAATTAATAGCTGAGATTTTACATAACACTTTGAAACCTATCATTATCTAAGTTATTTTAAATGATTTTAGGGGTAAATTTGGAAGAAATATAATTAATTAACCTTGAAAAGTGCAAATTAACATGTAAATTGCAAATGATGTGAATAGCTAAAATGACATGTATTTTAAATGGGAGGGAGTATACAAAATAAATTATTTTAAAAATATTGCGTGTATAAATAATTACTTCAATTTTAAAAAATAAGATTATTAAGATTATTTTTTATTGACAGACTAATAAAATAACCAATGGAGGAGGGACTAGGGAGTATCCTTCTCGTGGGAGTAATATTCTTTTTCTAATCTTATTTTTTAATTATATAATTCGAATAAAAAGATGAATTGTGTAAAGTAAAATTCCAATTGACCGGGGAGTCAAGTGTCAACTAGGGCCGTTTAATTTGGGCAGGGGACACGGCACGTGACTATTGGCCACATTATAAAAGGGGACGCGTGGCAGATTTCGCGGAGAGTTTAGGTACCGTCACATGGCTGTGACGCACCTACTCATTTGGGAGTCCGCCACGTTGATATTTGCTTTTACTAGTCGGCACTTCCAGCCGAATTTTCTTGTCTGTTACCTTTTGCATTCAAATATCTTTCGTACCATGGAAACAGGCTAAAGTGGGTCTTTCTTGCTTTTATAAATCTTAATTTATTATTTACGGCAGTACTAACTATAAAACATGTGATACGTGTCACAAAATTAAAATTTTAATATAGGGGTATGTTAATTTGGTTGGAAAAAGTTATATCGTGTCACAGAATTAAATTTATAATATAGGCGTAACGCAATAGCTAAATCAGGCTGGTGTGGGTAGATAGGTAGATAATATTCATTTGAATTCAGGACATGTTGATGGTATGGTACCATGTTTTTACACTTTGTGTGTGAAAAAGTTTGAAGATTTGGAGGTATTGTTTTGTCTCAACTACAGAGTATATTTGCTAATTCGTATGTCCACGTGTTGTAATTGGACTAGTCACAGGATATATTGTTAAAAGAAGTTCAATAATTAAAGGTTATTTGTATAATTTGTTGCTTTCTCATGTGGAAAATACCCTTTCATTTTATGATTGGCTAGTTTAGATATGTATAAATCGAATAAAAAAAGTCTAATTCAAATTTAGTCATCGACCCATACCTAAAGTCTTGCGACTTACACCCACTAAGCTGACCATGTTTGTTTTTCCATTACACGTCTCCTATAATTCATAGGCAGGGTGACGTACTTTTAAAAAGAAAACTTATTTTTTTATTTTTTGAACCGATAAATGAATAATATTTTGAAATAGAGTAGGCATTGTGAGAATGTTATATTTTAATTTTTAGGCTGTTAAAATTAGTGTGGAATTTTTTAAAAAGTAAATTATGAAGATTATTTGGGGTTGAAGGAAGTAGTAGGTTTTTTTTATATGGAGCTTTGCAAATAAATTCTTATGCATACTACGTACTAGTATTTTGTTATTTGGTTTACTAAGAAGTGAAGTAATTCTTTGGGAAAAGGACATAGTGAAAGTGATGAATATGCTTAGAAAAAAAAAGGACAGAAGAAACAACGAGATATTTCTTTTATCCACAATTGGAAAATAAAGAATTGATTATACTTATGTATTTACAAAATATGACTGTTAAATTAGACAGACTATATGTTATCATTATTCAGAATAAGTTTATGAGATGGGATGATACTTTGATCGAGAAAAAGTTTAGTGGACTATATGTGTGTATATATACTCCATTTCAATAATGATTCCCGATTTTAGTATACTAGTTAGTTTGAACTTGTTTGTTCTTCATTATTAGACTACGATTCATGCTCATATATTAATTTACGCGGGAGCTGCAATATTTAGGCCTTTTTTATTTTCCACAAAACTTTGTGTATTTAAAAGTTGATATTAGTTGTTCTACTAGAAAGTATTAATTGTTTCGCTAAAAGTTGTGCACCTTGTGCACACAAGTGCTATGCTTTTCTTCTTTGCATGGTTTCTAAGGTTGGTTTGTTTTGCGGTTACAATTCAGATTGATATCAGAGGCGATCCTTTCGGGCTGCTAGTAGCACATCCATTGGCGCCCCTCGTTTCTCTTCACCACCTCGACTCAGTGAGCCCGTTGTTCCCGAAGCAGAGTCAGGTGGATTCAGTGAGAGCCCTGATGAATGCATACGAGTTCGACCCTTTGAGAACTCTGCAGCAATGCTTCTGCTACCATCGCAAGTACAAGTGGTCGGTCTCCATTGCGTGGGGCTATTCCGTCCAAATATACCCGATTTTAGTGTCTCCCAAGGATCTGGAGACACCTCTCCTAACCTTCAAAACCTGGAGGAGTTGGAACGACGGGCCCTTCACCTTCAATACCAGGCCCGTCAGCCCGGACCCCTGTCAACAGCCCATTATATACTATTTTGGCTCCGTCATGGCAGCCGGGGCCAATGAGAGCGTCACTACTTACACCAAGTTTGTGGATAAACCGGTAAACAATTGTAACAGGGATTATGCTCGTGCTGTGGCTATCAAAAACATTGTCGTCTCAGCAGCGAAAATGGACCCTAATGACTGGAATCAGGTTCGTCTATTCTTCATATTCTCTGCTACGTTTGGATTAATGCTGACCTAACTAATGCATTTCAGTAAAACAATTAATACCATTTAAAAATTACTATTGATGATGGAAATCGCATCATACTCCTTAGAATACCTTTTTGCATACTCATCATTCACTTGAAGGAAAGTGAAGTCTTATCTTGCAGCTATCACTAACTAAGATTATTTGTTTACTAGATATGCATTTCCTTTATTTTGTTCTAATTATATTCTTTCTTTAGGAGCAAATATGTCATTTCATTATTCATGCTTGCCTTTTTGGCTAGTATCACAGATAAGACGTGTTTGATGTAAATTTCCGGACATCCCAAGTGTAAATGAATAGAGGCAAACCGACCTTAATCATGCTTAGGTTTTTATGGTACGTTTGGAATTGGCTTTGAGCTTGATTGGTTACCAATCTAACAAAGCTGACTAGCAAGTCGATCTTGAGTCTTTTTCCGTTATTTTAGATTTCTTTTACTTATCATGTTTGGACACAAACTTACCTTAGATATTATAAAAACAAAAACATATACCAACACTTATTTGTTATGCATATTTAATCAGAGTAACCAAAACTAGCTTTCATATTACTTATGAATTATGTTTTATTTTGCACAAATTCTACGATGAACAAGTTTTATAGTATGATTAATATCATTAGATGTATTCATTCATATCATAAAACCTTGTAAACTGAAATCAAAGTGTAAATTGCTATGGTATCAGTGCATGCATCTAATGACATCAGCGGATGACATTAGTTTCATACTATGGACAAATTTCACCGGAGATCTTTTCAATGATTTTGTATTTGAAATATGCAGAGCCCTCGGAGACAATGTTGTGATATTGATGGGAATTTAGGACATGGAACGATGAGGATTAGGATTAGAAGGTGTAAGCATTCAGAGACTGTAAGTGTTCGAGGTTAGCCTCTATATATATACATAGTATTTGTAGATAATTCAATCCATCAGACACAGAGCACTGGAAATATTACAAATGCAGCAGTCGGCTAATTTTTTTGGCAGCTCAGAGAAGGGGTTTTTCTTTGAATAAAAGTATATAAATGGTTTTGATTCTATTACATATCATGTGTTATATTTGCTTCTTCCTTCCAAATTTTGGTGTATTCACTTTTTCCCTATTAATTACTCTTGGGCCTAAGTGCCGTGGCCCGTGGGAGATTGTTTCAAGGAATGTTACGGAAAAGTTATTCCCTCCGTCTCACCAATGTTTGAACCATAAAATGGACACAATTTTTAATAAAAAAAGTGTAATGAATAGTGTTTTGTGGGGTATAAAGTGAAGAAATTGGTTGAATGAAGTGTAGTGTGGGCCCAAAAGGTAAAAAGTAATGTCAATTCTTATAAATATGTGAATATTGTGAGGGTAGAGTTTATAAAAATACTTCCTTTTTTGGGTGTGCAAACAATTGTGAGACGGACGAATAAGAAAAGTGTGCAAACAATTATGGAACGGAGGGAGTATTATTTTTTAATCAGCAACATATGATCCGATGGTTAATAATAGTATTATTTTAGTTTTATTTTATGATAAATTGGAATAATCCCGTCAAGGAAATAGTGGATTGGGATCCACCCCGCACCCAAACCTGTTAAGATTTAAGTCGTCTTGTTAATATTAATTTTTAAATACAATATACATATATAAGGAATTATTAAATATTCAAATTTAAACATATAATTGTTTATAATATAATTTAATATTAATTTAATTCTTTATAATAACGCTTTAAATCTATATACCCACAAGCGTGTACTATATTCATATATATATATACACCATTATACATCTAGAGATTTAGTGTGATGATGCATTGTCTAAATATGTATTTGAATGATGTGTCACATTCTCATGAAGTTTAAGTTTGAACCTGTATAATTATTACTCTCTGCATTTTTTTCTCGGCAAAGTCTCATATGCAACAAGTGCACGGTGCACTCACTCAACAGTTGATATTGTAAACACTAAAAAGTTAGTCACAATTACACTGAAAAGTTTACACTGAAAATTAATTTTTAGTGTAAATTTTTCAGTTAAATTGAGACTAACTTTTCAGTGTGATTGAGACTAACTTTTCAGTGTATACAGTATCAACTGTTGAGTGAGTGCATCATACACCAAATGCACAAGAGACTTACTCTTTTTTCTTTTATCTTTCTTTTTATTTCCCTTCTCTCTCTTTACATTGCTCTCGTGAAGGAACAAATTCTTGGAAAATGGGATTCACAAAAAAAGAGTAGTCGCTTTAAAAACCCGTGTTTTCTAAGAGCATCTCCAGCAGCTGCACTACTCTTCCGTCAATTCTGCACTAATCTATTATAGTGTCAGCAAAAAATCTCCAGCAGTTTACACTACTTTTTACATTAAAATAGAATATTCCATTACGATTCCTTACTTTAATTATTATTTTTATTTATTCCATAATAATTTATATAATAATTCATTTGAATGTTAATAATATAATAAATTTAATTAAAAATAATCTTCACTCATCATAATATTATAATTATTTATTCCATAATAATTTATATAATAATTCATTTGAATGTTAATAATATAATAAATTTAATTAAAAATAATCTTCACTCATCATAATATTACAATAAAAATTCAAATTACAAAGAAAATAAATAATGCATACGAAATTAAAATTACAATAAAAATTAGAATTGCAAACTAATCCACACACATTATTCCTTATTGGAATATTCTTCCCACAAATGATCAATTAATGCATTCTGAAGTGCGAAATGAGTCTCCTTGTCTTTAATTTTTCTAAATCTGCCAAGGAAATTTTGAAATCGAGTAGGTTCATTTTCAACAAATTCGACGTCCGGATATGACACTTCCTCTACTTCTTCGATTGGAGCATCAAGATCACGTTCATCCTCGATTATCTTATGCATTATTATGCATGCAGTCATTATATCATGCAAATTATTTCTACTCCAAAGACGTGCTGGATTTGCCACAATTGCAAATCGACTTTGTAGGACTCCAAATGCTCGTTCCACATCATTTTTGCATGATTCTTGTTTCATTGCAAAATATTATATTTTTGGACCAATTGGTTCACGTATTGTCTGCACAAGTGTTGCCCATTTGGGATATATACCATCAGCCAAGTAATAACCCATGTTGTATTCCTTTCCCTGAATGATATAATGTGCAGGAGGAGTGATTAGGCGTGAAATTGTCATGATTCGTCACTCGAAATGCCCTAGTTTTGGTTGATTTTGTTGAGTATTTAGAGTCATTTGCATATCATTTTCATAAACTAATGAATTTGTCTCTTTGATGCTCATAGGTGGATAGGGGGCGAAAAGAGGAGTTCGTAGGACTTTGAATCGACTCAAACGGACGCCCGGATGAGAAGATATCGAAGAAATACGAAAAGTATTAGTTCGGGGGAGCAAAAGTATCATTGGAGTGCACAAGCAAGGTGCAGGTCGTGCACTAGTGCACGGGCACTCGTGCACTGTGCACCAGCAGAAGCAGGTCGTGCACTAGTGCACGGGCACTCGTGCACTGTGCACAAGCAAAAGCAGCTCGTGCACTAGTGCACAAGCAGTGCACGAGCAAGCGCGTTTTTTTGGCCCATACGTTCCCGATTCGGCCCGATACTGATATATATTCGTCCCGAGCTCGTTTTTTACGACAACCACTTACCACCACTAGATTCAAGAGCGTTTTAGAGAGTTAATTTTAGGAGAAGAAGGAACGAGCAAGTTTACTTTACGTTTTTTAGGTTTTCTTACGAATTCATGTCACGATTTTACTTTTTAGTTTCGTTTCTTCATATCTTTGTTCTTTAACACATTGAGACTCGTTTTATTGAATTAATTTAAGTTATTCCTTTATTTCTTGAAACTCTAGTTTATGATTTATCTTTTCATCGTTCTAATTATCACGTTCATGTTCGTTACTGATTCAATCGTTATTATTTACGTAAAATCCATGTCTAGCTAAAACCCTTGCATGCTTGGGGTAGGATGAACTCGTAGAAGTAGGTTGTGGGTACGTAATTGGGGTAACTTGTGACGTTACGATTTAATTCTCTTAATTAATGAATTCTTAAAATTAATCTTAACTTTACTTTTGAATTTCGTTCGAAAAGTGTTAGACAGAGGACGACCTTATCACTCTTTAACAACGAGTAGACTTAACGAGAGGGTTTAGAGAGGGTTAATTCATCTACCAGTTTAGCGAAGGAGGACGACCGCATCACCTTAGTTAAATTATGGTCTCATTAATTAAGCACAATCTATTAACTTGTTAGTGGATTAGTGAAGTCGAGTGTTAGGGTAAAGTACTAGGGTTTAGAATCTTGAGCTTTCACCTTGCATTCTTTTACTTAGGTTATTTCTTGCGCGTCACGGTTATTTTGATTATGTACCTGCTCCGTTAGTATACGTAGGGATTCCTATCCTGAGCATCACCATCTCTTACTTGAACACAAACCTTAGTTAATTCGTCTTCTTTAGTATTTTAGTTTAATTATTTTATTTTAGTTTCAATTAATCTTTCCAAAAAAAAAAAATCCAAAAACATTTCACTCATATTAACTACGACGTGTAGATCTTCAGGGATCTATTTGCATACACTTCATCCTTTGGGTTCGATATACTTGGTCATTATACTTACTCATACTACAGTGAACTCGTACGCTTGTGAGGAATCTACTAGTAGAAGTTAGTATATTCGCTTTAAGTCAATGGCGCCGTTGTCGGGGATGGCGTTGTATGTCTTTTGAATAGGACTTGTAGATAGCTTAGTAGTTAGTAGTGAGTGCTTTATTTTCTGTTTTATTTTTATTTTTATTCATTCGGCAGTTGCGTTTTGATCCTTCTGCTAGTGTGTCAGGTATATGAAAACACGCTCACAAGTCAATACGAGCGAAGAGAGAATACCGTTGGACCCTGAGACGATAGCTAGAAGGAACCGAGCTTTCTTGAGAAGAATGAACACTGCCGGAGGAGGGAAAGAACCAATGGACCTCAGTAATGAGTTGGATGATGCAGCTAATGAGTTCAATCAGACATTGAACCGGGTTGACGGCATTGATGACAATACCAGTAAGAATCAAGATCCGTCAGGAGAAAGCCAAAACCCAGGGACACAGAATCAAAACAGTCCAGCTCATAACATTGCTCAAAACCCTCATAACAACCCTGCTTACCCACATCCTAACTTACCACAAAACAACTTACCTTACCCATACCCACCTTATTTGTATCCACCATACCCGTATCCTCCACCTTCTGTTTACAATCCACCACCAGCTTATCAACCACCACCACCCCAACAAGTACCTGTACCAGCTGCTAATCCTTAGCACATTCCTCAGAACGCAGATAGGAATATGGCTATTCGAGGAAGGTTTGTCACGCAGCCACAACGGTACTATGATAGAGTGGCATTACCTCCAGTGGAGGCAAATAACTTCTCGATTTCCCCGGGAATTCTAAAGCTGCTTACAGAGAACCAGTTCAAGGGGGTGATCGGGAAGGAGAATCCCCATACTCATCTGAGGAGTTTTCTAATGATAGCCTCCACTTTCAATTACAATGGCATGTCTGAAGATGCCAAGTGGCTTAGGTTGTTCCCATTCTCATTGACGGGAATAGCTAAAGAGTGGTACGATAATACGCTTCCACGGGGAGGTATTACCACTTGGGCCGAGCTCGAGCGTCTGTTCCTCGAGCGATTCTACCCTCCATCCAGAACGATCAAAGTAAGGATTGAGATCTCTTCCTTCCGCCAGAAGCAAGGAGAGGACCTACGTCAAGCGTGGGAGAGATACTCAAACATGTTGATAGAGTGCCCGCAGCACGGGTACAATGAGGGAGATATCATGGCATTTTTCTATAGTGGTGCCAACAAGGCTGGCCAAGACCATCTAGACGCCTGTGCTAGTGGATCATTCCTGAATCAAGGAATAGTGAGGTGTAGAGAGATCGTGGGCAACATTGTCACGAATACCGGGGCTTGGAATGTGGACGCAGATTTTCAGAGAGTTCATCAGGTTGAGGAAGGTGAAGGAACGAGAAGACTGTTGATGGCCATGATGGAAAAGATTAACAATCTTGAGTTGGGGACAAATATGGTTGGAGGGAATGCAACAGAGAATGAGCAAGAGGACAAGCCCACAATTCAGCAAGAAGTAGTAAATTATATGGGAGGTCCTTATTACAATCAGAATGGGTATCCACAAGGTGGAAATTTTCAAGGAAGACCTTCTTATGGCCAACCATTTGTACCTCCAGGTCCACAGCCGCCTCAAAATCAATGGAGGAACACACAAGGGTACCAAGGAGGCCAGCAGCTTCCTCAGAACCAATGGAGGAAGAACGAGAATTTTTCATATGCTAACCCGAAGGCGGGTATTACAGTTCCTGCAGGTGTTGATCCAGGTTCGAAACCTCCGGGTGGAGAAGGTGGTGCCTCAACGGAGGAGATGTTGAGAGCTATCCTACAGAAGGTGGAGGAAGGAAGCAAACGTTTATCCTTTTTGGAGTACGATGTGAAAGATCTGCATAAGAAAGTTGATCAGCGTGATCAAGACCTCCAGAAGAGAGATGTAGAGCTGAATCGAATTCAGCAAGAGAACAACCGAAGGTTCACTTCTATAGAGTTCCAGATGAGCCAGATTGCAAAGTCATTGAATAGAGAGCCTGACAAATACCCTTCAATGCCTGAGGGTAATCCTAAAGAGCATTGTAAGACTATCCAGCTTAGAAGTGGAACCAATTATGAAAGTCCCCAAATGCCTGCTGATTCTGAGACGCCCCAAGGAGATGATGAGATAGAGGGGAAAGAACATAAGAAAGATGGAGATGAGAGTGGGGAGGTAGGAGTTGAGAAGAAGGTTGAGGGTGAAAGCACTCAAGCGAGCAAAGAGCTTGAAGAGGAAGGCATTGAGAAGGTTGAGAGAGTTCCTAAGTGGAAGAAGGCAAATGAAGCAAGGGAGAAAGTGAAAGAGACCGAGAGAGATGAATGGGGGGTACCCAAATCTGTGATACATGTCCCATATCCACAACGCTTCATGAAAAAGAAGCTTGATGAGAAATTCGATAAATTCCTTGATGTGTTTAAACAATTGCATATTAACATTCCTTTTTATGATGCCTTGGAACAGATGCCCAATTATGCAAAGTTTCTGAAGGACCTGATCACGAAAAGACGGCGAGTGGATGAGCCGAAGTTGGTGCAGTTGAACCATGAGGTGAGTGCATTAGTGCACAAGGCGCTTCCTCCAAAGCTGAAGGATCCCGGGAGCTTTACCATCTTATGTGACATTGGGAATGGGATCAAGAAAGGAGCGTTGTGCAATCTCGGAGCGAGCATTAATTTGATGCCGTTGTCGCTTTTCAAGAAGTTGAAAGGTGGAGAACTTCAGCCCACAATGATGATGCTTCAACTAGCCGATCGGTCTATTACTCGACCTCAAGGTGTGGTTGAAGATGTCCTCGTGAAAGTTGGAGATCACATTTTTCCAGCCGATTTCGTGGTCCTAGAGATGGAGGAAGATGAACACGTGCCCCTGATCTTGGGAAGACCTTTCTTAGCTACGGCGGGGATGGTACTAGACGTGGCAAATGGGAAGATTACGTTGAAAGTTGATGATCAAGAAGTGAAGATTTCCCTATATGAGGCCATGAAGTACCCGAAGGAGGATGAGAGTTTGTATTGCCTGAATGCCATTGATCCTAGTGTTGAAGACACACCTCCTATCCCTAATCCTTCTTTTATTTATGAGCTTGATAATCCTTCACCTGTTGATATAACCCAAGAGCATTATGATCTAACTTATTTTGATAGGGATAAAGAGAAGAAATTGAAGGATGAAGAAGTGAAAAAGGTGGACGTGGTCCAGTTGGAAGGGAAAGGAGGAGTTAAGAAGAAAAAGTCCAAGCGCAAGAAATTTCATAGTAAGACTTCTCCAGGTAAAGGTGAGAAGGAGTTAAGACCCCTAACACTTGGGGATGAGAAGGAAGCAAAAGAGTTCATGATGGAGGGAAATCAAGGAAAGAAAGGCAACCACCACTCTTATGAGAGTAAGGGAGGTAATTTTGAGTATGATGTCTCATAAGCTCCTTTGAGCTCGGTCCGGCATAATGACTTGAAGCGATGATACTAGCTTCTACTAGTAGCTTCCCCGCAAGAGTACGGGTTCACTGTAGTATGAGCAAGTATAATGACCAAGTATTATCGAACCCACGAGATGGAGTGTATGCGAATAGATCCCTGAAGATCTACGCGTCGTAGCTAATATGAGTGTAATGTTGTTTTTGGGTTTTTTAAAAGATTTTGGGTTGTTTTTGGGTTTTTGGATTTTCTGAAGAATTAATTATGAACTAAAATAAACTAATTAAACTAAAGAATTAAAGAAGCGAATTAACTAAGGAGTGTTTTCAAATATGAGATGGTGATGCTCAGGATAGGAATCCCTACGTATACTAACGGAGCAGGTACATAATCAAAATAATCGTGACGCGCAAGACTTAACCTAAGTAAAAGAATGCAAGGTGAAAGCTCAAGATTCTAAACCCTAATACTTTATCCTAACACTCGACTTCACTAATCTACTAACAAGTTAATAGATTGTGCTTAATTAATGAGACCCTAATTTAACTAAGGTGATGCGGTCGTCCTCCTTCGCTAAATTGGTAGATGAATTAACCCTTCCTAAACCCTCTAGTTAAGTCTACTCATTGTTAAAGAGTGATACGGTCGTCCTCTCTCTAACACTTTTCGAACGAAATTCAAAGGCAAAGTCAAGATTGATTTTAAGAATTCATTAATTAAGAGAATTAAAACTAAACGTTACGAATTATCCTAATTATGTACCCACATCCTACTTCTACGAGTTCATCCTACCCCAAGCATACAAGGGTTCTAGCCTAACATGGTGGTTTGAATAATCAAAGCAATCACAAGAACAATAAACATATGCATAATTGAACTAACTAATAAAATCAAGAACATAAGCGAAAGAACAAATTAAAGTCTCCAAAGAAATCTATATAAATCTGAAAAACTAGGTTTAATCGTCTCAAAGAGTAAAGAAAGAAAGAATTAATCTAATACGTTCAAAAGAAATAATAAGACTAAGAATTCGTAAATTAAAACCTCAATTACAACGTATAAAACTCTTCCAATCTCTCTTTCAAGCTTTCTCCTCGCTCAAAAAATGTAAAAATATGTGTTGGTATCTGGTGATATGCTTGGAAAAAGGTATAAATAGGCTTGGGATCGAATTTGGGTGTTCATGGGCCAAAATACGCGTCAAGATCGAGTATAGGTCGAGTAAAACTACTCAACCTGTTGCAGCTCGAGTGCACTACTCGAGTGCCCGAGTAGTGACTACTCGAGCGACTCTGCTCGAGTAGTGACTACTCGAGCGACTCTGCTCGAGCGATACATGTTCGTAAAATCTTCATATCTCCTCAACCGGGAGTCCGTTTTGGCCGATTCAAAGTCCTACGAACTCCTATTTTCATCCTCTATCCATCTATGGAAACCAAAGAGACAAATTCATCAGTTTATAGAAATGATACTCAATTGACTCCAAACACTCATAAAAAACACTCAAAATATGGGCAAATCAGACACCAAAACATAACAATTTCACGCCTAATCACATAAGGACCTTGAAAATAGCGCTGAATGGAGTGTTGTTGAATCGTAAGTTTTGAGTATGATGTCCCATTTACTTTTGAGTGTTTTAGTTATTTGTGTTTTATGTTATTTGGGTGTTGTTGAATCGTAAGTTTTAACCTCGTACTTGAGAGTTCATTTTGTAGGCTTGTCTCGAAGGAGTGTCAAATAAGTGGAGATTGAAGGAACTCAAGCAAGGGAGTGTGCAACGTTGTTGAGTGAAACTAAATTGTTTAGTTGAGGTAACCCACAACCCCAAACTTAGACCTCTTCGCAAGGTCGAAGTTTGGGGGGTGGAGTTTTTTTTTATGTTTCTTGTTACATTGCACCGGAGCACCCCTTTCTTATCTTTGAGTGTGTTTGGTTATTTGGTGCCTTGAGATGCTCCTTGAGGTGATTTTGATCTGATTCGCTATTGCTTATTTCATGCCTATCAATCAGCTTATGCTTACTTATTGCTATCTTTGAGTATGATTTGATGAGTAGGGTGAATTGTGAGGTTGAGTTAGGAATTCTTTTGTATGAGTGTTTGAGTGAGAGTTGATTTGAGAAAGAACTAGTATGTTTAAAAGTTTTCCTTCTGAGTACGTGTGTGATGAGAGTGAGAATTCACTAGGACTAGCATGGATGTGAAAGCCGTGAGATTTGAGCCTTATGAGATTTTGATGCATGAATTAATCTCTTCATTTGTGAGTGAGTCGTCACCTTAGAGGATGCTAGAACTTGTGTGTGTTCTTGCTTCTTGATTGTGTCTAGTTTGATATGCCGAATGTGATCTTAGGCCATCTTTGTTTTGATTGAGTCACTTAGCCAAAAAATTTCCTTACCATTGACATTTGTCCCTTGTTAGCCCCTTTGAGCTTTAAGCCTATTTCATTTGCTAGCACATATGAATATTATTCCAATTCCTAAGCCTTTTTGCCCCAATTTGAGTGGAGAATAGGAAAAGTGAGAATGTGAAGGGATTGAATTGAGTTGAAAAAGGAAAATGTTGTTTGTTGAGTGAGTATGAGAAGAAGGTGTGATGAAGTTATGAGTGGTGGGAAAAAGAAGAAAAATTGAGAATGAGCAAAAGAAAAAGAAAAGAGCTCATGTGTTTGTGAATAAGAAAAAAAAAAGTGATTGAGAAGAGTGAGAAAGAAAAAAAATGAGAAAGAAAAAAAATTGAAGTGTTGAGAGTGTTGGAATGAAAAGTGTGTTTATTGAATATGTTGAAGAAGTCTGTTCCTAATCTCGAAATACCGAAGTGTGATTTTCTATTTTCCATTCACTTTAGTCACTTATCCATATTGTTATCCCACCTGTCCAAAGAGCCTACATTACAACCTTGAGAAAAGTCCTTTTTTATTCGACATTGATTTCTAGAGTATGGTCGGAGTTAAGAGTACTTACAAGCCTATGGCTGCCAATATGTGTGATTGATTATTTGAGTGAGTCCCTTTATCATTGATATACACTTGTGAGGGAGTGAAACACATCGTAGAGTGCACATCCATATTTAATTTTGGTGATTCTTGCTGTTGTTGCATGAGTATGATGAGGGAAGGTGGGTGAGTATACTTGTGATTGATCTTTGAAGCTCGAGTTCATTTGCTTGCATGATTTGATTCGTTGACTCATTCCTAACAATTTCACTTGACTTATTATTTCGTTTCTTGAGGACAAGGAACATGGTAAGTTTGGGGGGTTGATTAGGCGTGAAATTGTCATGATTCGTCACTCGAAATGCCCTAGTTTTGGTTGATTTTGTTGAGTATTTAGAGTCATTTGCGTATCATTTTCATAAACTAATGAATTTGACTCTTTGATACTCATAGGTGGATAGAGGGCTAAAAGAGGAGTTCGTAGGACTTTGAATCGACTCAAACGGACGCCCGGATGAGAAGATGTCGAAGAAATACGAAAAGTATTAGTTCGGGGGAGCAAAAGTATCATTGAAGTGCACAAGCAAGGTGCAGGTCGTGCACTAGTGCATGGGCACTCGTGCACTGTGCACAAGCAAAAGCAGCTCGTGCACTAGTGCACAAGCAGTGCACGAGCAAGCACGTTTTTTTGGCCCATACGTTCCTGATTCGGCCCGATGCTGATATATATTCGTCCCGAGCTCGTTTTTTACGACAACCACTTACCACCACTAGATTCAAGAGCGTTTTAGAGAGTTAATTTTTGAGAAGAAGGAACGAGCAAGTTTACTTTACGTTTTTGAGGTTTTCTTACGAATTCACGTCACAATTTTACTTTTTAATTTAGTTTCTTCATATCTTTGTTCTTAAACACATTGAGACTCGTTTTATTGAATTAATTTAAGTTATTCCTTTATTTCTTGAAACCCTAGTTTATGATTGATCTTTTCATCGTTCTAATTATCATGTTCATGTTCGTTACTGATTCAATCGTTATTATTTACGTAAAATCCATGTCTAGCTAAAACCCTTGCATGCTTGGGGTAGGATGAACTCGTAGAAGTAGGTTGTGGGTACGTAATTAGGGTAAACTAGGATTTAATTCTCTTAATTAATGAATTCTTAAAATTAATCTTAACTTTACTTTTGAATTTCGTTTGAAAAGTGTTAGAGAGAGGACGACCTTATCACTATTTAACAACGAGTAGACTTAATGAGAGGGTTTAGAGAGGGTTAATTCATCTACCAGTTTAGCGAAGGAGGACGACCGCATCACCTTAGTTAAATTAGGGTCTCATTAATTAAGCACAATCTATTAACTTGTTAGTGGATTAGTGAAGTCGAGTGTTAGGGTAAAGTATTAGGGTTTAGAATCTTGAGCTTTCACCTTGCATTCTTTTACTTAGGTTATTTCTTGCGCGTCACGGTTATTTTGATTATGTATCTGCTCCGTTAGTATACGTAGGGATTCCTATCCTGAGCATCACCATCTCTTACTTGAACACAAACCTTAGTTAATTCGTCTTCTTTAGTATTTTAGTTTATTTTAGTTTCAATTAATCTTTCCAAAAAAATCCAAAAACATTTCACTCATATTAACTACGACGCGTAAATCTTTAGGGATCTATTTGCATACACTTCATCCTTTGGGTTCGATATACTTGGTCATTATACTTACTCATACTGCAGTGAACTCGTACGCTTGCGAGGAATCTACTAGTAGAAGTTAGTATATTCGCTTTAAGTCAAGGAGCAACACCTCTAGCAAGCTTAGAGAAGAGATGAGACGTCTCCAACATATTAATATCATTGTTGGATCCCGGTATGCCGAATATGCATGCCATATCCACAAATCATAATCAGCAACAACTTCCAGGTTAATAGTTGGAGATCCACTTCGACCGGAATATTGTCCTGCCCATGCTGTAGGATAATTTTTCCACCTCCAGTGCATACAATCCAAACTACCTAACATTCCAGGAAAACCTCGTTGCTTACCTATATGAAGAAGTCTAGCAACATCAGACGAGGTCGGCGTTCGCAGATATTGCTCGCCAAATATCTCCACAACAGCACGATAAAATATCTTAACACATTCAGTTGCTGAAGACTCTCCAATTTTTATGTACTCATCCGTTGCATCTGCTGGAACACCATATGCTAGTATTCGAAATGCAGTTGTTACTTTTTGGAGTCTAGACAAACCAATTGTTCCAGCTGCATTCCTTCGTTGCAAAAAGTATCGATCATGCTCTTTTATAGCTTCGACAATGTGGAGGAACAAAGTACGAGACATCCGAAATTGCCGACGAAAATGCTCATCGTTAAACGTCGGATTTTCAGAAAAGTAGTCGTTGTAGAGGTTAGCAGCTGCAGCTTCTCGATCACGAAAAATTGTCCGTCGACCAACAATTGAACCTCCATGGGTAGGATTGACATTTGTGTAAAATTGAATCATCTCACTATTTGTAGCATTTTTTGTGAAATCATTAGTTGATCCGAATCTAAATTCGCCAAAATTTATTGTAACTCATCGTCGGATGAGCTTGAGCTTGAGCTTGAAGAGATAATATGGTTGAATTTTTTTTTTTGGTGAGGCTAGAAAATTAAGTAATGAGATTGTTGGTTGAAGTGAGAAAATAAATGTAATGTATGCTCATTTTATAATTGTTTAGAAAAGCACAATCCATGTGCATTCCATTGTATCCATTGATAAGAGATGCGTTAGATTAATCTCATCCGTTCATCTAAAATCTGAAAAGTGGTTGGAGTGTAGAAAAGCACAATCCACGTGCTTTCAATTGTATCCATTGATAAGATATGCTTTAGATTAATCTCATTCGTTCATCTAAAATCTGAAAAGTGGTTGGAGTGTAGAAAAGCACAATCCACGTGCTTTCAATTGTATCCATTGATAAGATATGCTTTAGATTAATCTCATCCGTTCATCTAAAATCTGAAAAGTGGTTGGAGTGTAGAAAAGCACAATCTTTGTCTACAAATATCTATATATAGAATGACACTCCACAGTCTCGATATTTCATACACATCTCAATAATATTCATCATTTTCCAATATATATCCTCTCAAAATATCTACTAAGCCACACAGTAGTAATTACTCTACTGCCGAAGATCTTGTCCTTGCTACGATTTGGCTTGATATTCATCAGGATCCAATAGTGGGTGGAAGTCATCCCCTTGCTCGATTTTGGCAACGTGTTTGTGATAAATACAATGCCGATAAGCCAAGCTCAAAGCCCTCTCGTAACCTCAGATTGGTGTAGACTCGTGCATCACTCATGCTTAAAGATTGTAGAAAATTCAACGGATGTATGCGACAAGTTGAACTTATGCATATAAGTGGAGCAAATGATCAAATTCTTGTAAGTAGTTTTTCTTTTCCAATATTATTTTTTATTTGAGATGACATGTCTTTAAATTCAACTTTGTATATAATGTTTGCAGCTTCAACGTGCACATCAGGCGTACATTAACGACACAGGCTCCGAAGATGGGTTCAAATTTGTCCATGTTTGAAATACGATTAAAGAATATTTGTGTATCCTGGAAGAGACTCAAACATCTGCCAATGAAAACTCTTCAAACGTTGAGAAAAATTTCACAGATTCCCCATCTTCCAACCCTTCACTCTCTTCATTCACAATTAATTTAAGTGATGAAAATAATATCAGTGGTAGTTCTCCACCACGGTGCCCTGAAGGGTTAAAAAAGTCCAAATAAAGAGGAAACAAGGTGAAGATATGTCTACTATTTTACAAACAATTAAAGAGGGGAATGAAAAATTTTGGGAAATGATGGAAAATTCGTATGAAAATAGAGATCGCGCAATTGAAATACAAAGTAAAAAGGTAGAAGCCCTAGAAGTAAAAAATCAATTAGAGAAAGAATCACTTCAGTTTCAACAACAAATGCGAGACGATAATGTTTTGAATATGAATCCAGACTCCATTGAGGATCCCGAACGTCGTATGGCATTGAAGTTGGAGCAACAACATATTATTCGAAAAAGGAGAGAAGCATACATGGCAACCTCTAGTAATACCGGGTTTGGTATGTTTGGAGAATTTTCAGATATTGGGGGATCTGGAACCGGCCTTTCCGATTACTAGAAAATATATTAGTTATTATGTATTTTTTTATTGCACGTTTTGATCTTTTTTTTTTCTATTGTGTGCTTTTTTTATGCACTTTTATCCATTTCTAGTACTTTAATGTAATTGTACCCGTATTGTAATATTTGTATCATTTTATTAATATGTATTTTTATTTGACATTATTTTTTAATTGATGCCTAGTATTTTAATTCATTGCATGTTGTTTTTAATTGCTCTAATTTTTCTTAATTAACTATACAATACGAATTTATTTTAGTTGATATAAAAAATTGGATTAATTAAATAAATAGTGAATTACCTAGATACAAAACTATAAATATATTGAATATTATATATATATATATATATATATATATATATATATAAACTAAAGTAAAACTAAAAAAAAAGAAATTGTGGCGTCCCAAACAGTGGAACGCCACAAATGGCGTCAATTTTGGGAAGATGACGTCCACGCTACAATAGCGCCCAGTATAGCATCACTGCTGGAGGCATAGAATGCCCTCTCACACCAATTAGAGGGACTGCTGGAGAAGCTCTAATACCCAGAGTTTGGTGATTACCAACAACTCGTACCAAAATTCATTTAAAAAGTCAACATACCAAAAAAACTCATTAAGTTTTTATTTTAATTGTATCGAATCGAACCAATTTTTTTGGGTGATGCTAAATGGACAGACTCAACCCAGGGCAGAACCCAAAAAATAATAATTAAATGTTAATTATATTAGATAATTACTATTAATTTTAGGCGCTTAATTTTACTCCATCCATTAACTTCCCTCCACTAATTTCCCTCCACTAACTTCCCTCCATCCATTCCCTCCACTCCAATATGCATGCGTCGTTATTTTGTTTCTCCCAAAGTGATCTTTGACATTCTCAAAATATAATTAATGACAAAATTATTGTTTCATTATCAAACGGTTATTTAAAAAAAAAAAAAGAATTACTCCCTATAATTATGCACAATATCTCATTATTTAATCTCATTATCAAACGGCAAATTATCTCATTATTTAATCTCATTATTCAAACGGCTATTTAATCTCATTTAGTCGAATTACTCCCTATTTTGAAAATAAATTTTATTGGTACAAAATTTGCGTGTTACGATATAAGATAAAGTTTAAATATTAATATTTTAAAGTAATACTTAATAAATTCATTATGCATTAAAATACAATATAAATTTTTTATATTTAAAATGTGTATATGATGAATTTACTTTATAAATGTTAGATAATGTATGACATGTTACTTTTAACCAATTGTATATTGCAATTATATTTCGAAGAGATTTAAGTAATGAACATAAATGTAGAGATAAGGGACGTGTATGAGAAGTTATGAGAATTTTTTATAAAATTAAATTGAAAAAACTAATTTAAAAATGTGGACTCAGTAAAATGCAGGATTTTGAAATGGAGAGCAAGTAGATATGCCACGTAGGAAAGAGAATATTGTTTTTGATAAAATTAAATTGAAAAAAACTAGCTTAAAAATGTGGACTCAGTAAAATGAAAGATTTTGAAATGGAGAGCAAGTAGATATGCCACGTAGGAAAGAGTAGATTGACAAATAGAAGGAGTATGATATGATATGATGATTCAAACGATTATTTTTTCAGTAAATTATCAAACGACTATTTTTTAGTCTCAATATTAAAAAAAATCATCCCAATAATGTTTTGCTTCGAAAGCCGCCTATCTCCAAAAAATAAAATTCATACTTAAAAAAAAAATTGAATATAGTCTGTCTCCAAAAAAATTCATACGTTTATTTCATACTTCAAAAAAATTCTCTTCAACAATTTTTTGTTCAGAAATATTCTCCTTGCACTTCAATCCGGATAAAACATGAGCATCGTATATGTTAACCACGATAATGTAAATGCCAATTCGTATCCCGATCTCATTCATGAAATATTTGGCAGTGATGATGATGACGAGGAAAATGACAACACTCAACAAGGGTTCAACATGGAAGATGATGATGGTGCCGAGGAAAATGAAAACACTCAACAAGGAATACATTGAAAAACTCTTAGTAATACTTATTAACACTATTAGTAATACATTGAAAAACTCTTAGTAACACATTGAAAAACTATTAGTAATACATTGAAAAACTCTTAGTAATACTTATAAACACTATTAGTAATACATTGAAAAACTCTTAGTAATACTTATAGACACTATTAGTAATACATTGAAAAACTCTTAGTAATACATTGAAAAACTATTAGTAATACGTTGAAAAACTATTAATAATACATTGAAAAACTATTAGTAATAGATTGAAAAACTCTTAGTAGTACATTGAAAAACTATTAGTAATACATTAAAAAACTCTTAGTAATACATTGAAAAAATGTTAGTAATACTTATAAACACTATTAGTAATACATTGAAAAACTATTAGTAATAGATTGAAAAACTCTTAGTGTAAAATTGAAAAACTATTAGTAATAGATTGAAAAACTCTTAGTATAAAATTGAAAAACGATTAGTAATACATTGAAAAACTATTAGTAATACATTGAAAAACTATTAGTAATACATTGAAAAATTATTAGTAATACATTGAAAGGCTTTTAGTAATACTTATAAACACTATTAATAATACATTGAAAAACTATTAGTAATAGATTGAAAAACTTTTAGTAATACATTGAGAAATTATTAGTAATACATTGAAAAACTATTAGTAATACATTGAAAAACTATTATAAATACATTGAAAAACTATTAGTAATACATTGAAAAACTATTAGTAATACATTGAAAAACTCTTAGTAATACTAATAAACACTATTAGTAATACATTGAAAACTATTAGTAATAGATTGAAAAACTCTTAGTAATACATTGAAAAACTATTAGTAATACATTGAAAAACTATAAGTAATACATTGTAAAACTCTTAGTAATACTTATAGACACTATTAGTAATACATTGAAAAACTATAAGTAATACATTGTAAAACCCTTAGTAATACTTATAGACACTATTAGCAATACATTGAAAAACTCTTAAAAACCCTAAACCCTAAGCCCTAATAGTATTAGTAATACATTGAAAACTATAAGTAATACATTGTAAAACTCTTAGTAATACTTATAGACACTATTAGTAATACATTGAAAAACTATTAGTAATACATTGAAAAACTATTATTAATACATTGAAAAACTCTTAGTAATACTTATAAACACTATTAGTAATACATTGAAAGACTATTAGTAATACATTTAAAAACTCTTAGTAATACATTGAAAAACTCTTAGTAATACATTGAAAAACTATTAGTAATACATTGAAAAACTCTTATAAACCCTAAACCCTAACACTATTAGTAATTATTGAAAAACTCTTAGTAATACATTGAAAAACTATTAGTAATACATTGAAAAACTTTTATAAACCCTAAACCCTAACACTATTAGTAATACATTGAAAAACTCTTAGTAATTTTTTTTAGATATTTTTCTATATAGACATTATTAGTAATATATTGAAAAACTATTAGTAACACTATTTAGAAAATTTTACTATGCATATATAAAGCATATGTATATTTAAGATGATATGAGAGATACACTTCAATTTAATATAAAAAATGAATAATTTTTTTTTAAAGCCGAATAAATATTTTAGATAATATTTTGAAATCTTAATATTGTTAATTTGTGTAATATTATTAGTGTGTGATATTTTGATACACACAATATGTCACACATCTCCCACTTCCCCATAATTAATATTTCAAGCCAAATACATTGTATCATTAATATTATTTTGAACGTATTACTAACACCCACTAACTTACAATTTACCCTAAATTTATTCTATATATAAATACAACATCATCCCTTTTTCTCTCTCTCTCTCTCTCCATCTATCTCTTTTCTCGACCCTTACGGTATTTTTTTTTTGGTCAAATTATTATTTTTCTTCCAAATAATTTCTTCACTTATTTATTTCGTTATAATTTCAGGACCCAATTGCATCAAACGAAATAGCTCTATCATTGCTGGAGTCCAAGCACAAGGTAAACAATTTTTTGTTTGTTTAAAGTTTGTTCAGTGTATATATATATATATATTTATATATATATATATATGTGTGTGTGTGTGTTTGTGTTTTGATGCCTAATTTATTTGTATATCATGTAGAAAGAAAAGTGATTGCTAGAGTTGGAAGTGGATAAAGCAAAAATATTGCTGGAAAAAATGCATGTTGTCGAGATGGAGGTTGCTTTGCTCGAGATTGAAATTGAGTTTGCGACGGGTGAAGTGTTTCTAAGGATTAGCGATCTATTTACTGTTATGATCGATATAATACCATCTTATTTTTATATATTATATTGAAATATTGTGGTAGTATCATCTTCTTATATTTTTCTTTTTCTTTTTTGTTAATATTTATTTGTTTACTCAATGTACAAATATTTTTTTAAGGTTTGGAATTAAAATTAGATGTCGAAATTAAATTAATCCACTCAATGTACAAATTAATCCCAAGAAGTTCAAATGGTTAGAATTAAAATTAATATTTTTTGGGTTTGGAGTGCAAGCATATAGGGAAGTTGGGCAGATACGTGAGATTCAAATTAGAGGGGGAAGTTGGACAGATGATAGTGGGAAGTTAAACAAATAAATTTTTTTTTAAATTTAATTCAATCTAATTTTCAATGTCACTTCTCCCACTTATAAAAAAAAAGATAGTTTCAATTTTATTAGGCATTCAGTTAAAAATTAAATTTAAATTTAAATATTCCCCTCACACCTACTTTGGATGGAAATCGTCTACTATGCCTAATACACAACATCTCATGTTGTGGTGTTAAACACCACTGTTTAAATCAAATTAAAAAAAATTGTTATGTTAATATATAATAGTAACTTACCTCCATTTTTTTAAGGATAAAATCGTGGTCAAATTCTAGTATATAAACTTACCTCCACTTTTCCACCTAGGGATGGCAATGGGGCGGGTCTAAACCCGGACCCGCCACAAACCCGCCCCGTACGGGCCGGGTAAAAATCCGGTCAAACGGGTCCCGGGGCGGGTCCTGGTATTAGTCGGACCCGCCCCGCCTATAATTATTTATAATTTAAATATATAATATATATATAATTATTAATAATAGTATTAAAAATATTTATCATTCCTAGAATTTTCAATCTTCATCATTCAATAATATTGTGTATGAATTTAAGTTATTTGATATGTTAATTTTGTAATGTAAAAATAGGAGTAGAAAGAGAAAAAAAATTAAAAAAATATAATTTTTTTAAAAAAAATCAACATGCGGGTTTGACGGGTCCGGCGGGTAAGACCCGCCGGGTTCGCGGGGCGGGGCGGGTCCATGCGAAAATTTGGCGGGGCGGGGCGGGTCGCGGGTCCTAGAAATACTAGGCGGGGCGGGTCCTGGGACAGGTCAAACCCGTCTCAGACCCGCCCCGTTGCCATCCCTATTTCCACCTTTGTAGGATACAATCGCAGTAGATAAAGAATTAAAAAAAAATCATTTATTTTCCTTGTTATTGATCTTATATATATATATATATATTAATTTTTTCATATATATATCAAGAGAATAATGTGAAATTTTATTTGATAAAAAAAAAAAGATTAAAAAAAATTAATAAGAAAATGAATCGGGATATATGGAAAAAAAAAGTTTGAACAAATCAAACATTAAAGTTAATGAAAAAAAGAAAATAATTTTTTTATCTACTGGATTGAACCACGATTGTCTCCTAAAAAGGTGGAGTTAGATTATCTCTATCCATTATTAACAATGCACGCAAATAATTTTTTTTTATTTGAGTTAAACGGTGGCGTTTAATACCACAGCATGAGATGTATATAAATTTTATTGGAATATTAATAAACTAGCATATATATATATATATATATATATATATATATATATATATATATATATATATAAAGTGTTTTGATTAAATATTTTAAATATTAATTCAATCAACATATAATATTTTTTAATTCAATTAAAATATTAATTTGTAATTAAAAAGCAATATAAATTATTCTAATTAACTCATACAAATTAAAAAAGGTGGGAGTGGACTAATTCAAGGGTGTAGATACTGGGTTTTGTGTAAGTATGATAGTTTTTAATTTAAGTAAGATACGCGAGATTGCTAATTTTTACATTATTATAATATAACAATATTTTTAAAATAATCTGATAATTGACATTCATTGTAAATTTTTTTAGAAGCGGAGGATTAATGAAGATTCGAATGGGATATATGATTTGAGAGAAAATGAGTAACAATATTTGGGAAAATTTTAAAATCGGCAGTTTCGCAAAATATGTGGAAGTTTATTAGCATAACTTATCCAATAAAAAACGTCTAAGACTTAAAAAAAAAAATTGGTAGAAATGTAGGATTTCAAAATAATTTCGATAACAATAAACTCATTAAAACTGTATTTTATTTCCTAGTGATAAGGAAATTTGACCAAGTATATTTGCTGATAATGCTTGTTAATGGAGAATAAATTTGACATCTCCACTATCTTGGAATCCACGAAGTAATTAACTAGAGAGAGAAGATAGAAGACATTTTCAAATTTCAAATTTGAAAATAGAGAGAGAAGATAAAAATTGGGTTTCAGTTTTTTCAAGGCTAAATTAATTTCAAACTATCATATGCATTCCCGTTAATACCCCTATTTACATATAAATTACCAATAATACAACCTTCTGCCCTGGGCTGATTCTGCCTATGTAGCATTATCGTTTTTTTGTACGGATCTGAATATTACCGAAATAATTGCACCACTCTGAATTGAATGATCGAATTAAGTATGTATTAAAATTTAGTTATTATTTTATTTTGTTGGCATCAAGTTGTATTATAATCATAAATATATAATAGCACCAGAGTTTCTTTAAATAGTTTCGGCGCCAAACGTTTATGATTGTTGATCATCATTGCATTATTTGATCATAATCGTACATTTTTTATTTAACAATCAAGTTAAAATGATGTTTAACTTTCTACTACAAATTAGGAACTAATTTATTTATGATTAGCTACAAGTATGGAGCAGATTTGATTTCTCTCCTATTTATACTCTTTAAACCTGTCAATCTCTCAACAAAAAATTTATTAATCTTTTTTTTTTTTGTATTAAATCTCTATATTTTGTGTATATTTTCATAGTTCTTATGTAGAAATTTTATCTATATGTCATTTAGCACGAATCTACAAATTTTATTGAATGTGTAGTTTAACATATATTTTTGTAGATGTAGATTTAGACGTTTTATCGAGATATGTATTGATCGGAAATTTTTTAAATATAATATTTAGAGATTTGAAGAAATTCGTCAAAAAAATGAAGAATTCATCAGATAATTAAAGGGAGGTAATGGGAGAATTCATCAGCGTCTAGGATTCAGTTTCGGATGATGTCGATGTCTGCACGATTGATCCATGTTCCCCGTCTAAAAGAAGGAATTCGTGATTGACCCAACCGCTAAAAAGATGTCCGTCGAGGATGCCCTGGATGATCGGGTCAAGAAAAAGGTTGTGCGTTTTGCTTAGTTGTGTTTACTTCAAAATTGATTTGGCTTTTGTACTATTTGATGAAACAAAGTTAAGCAATATACTTTGGGATTGATTTCACTATTTCTATTTCAGCATTTTAATTTAGGCTTCTTATGTTTTCAAGTATCAGTAAGGTTTTTTTTTTCGTTGATTCAATTTAATTATTAAGTGTAGATGAATCCCGGAGACTTCTTCAGAATTTGAGTTCGTCTTTGGATAAAACTGCACTGAATCCATTGAAGGCCTGGTTGGAAGTGTAGATTTGCTTCGGGTCGGGGTTGCCCACAGATTTTACTGATTTGAGAAGGGAAGAATACCTGTAATGGTGAGTGGAGAATGCTTTAGGCATGGAGGATTTGTCCATTTTGATAATATATGTGAATCTCTTTGCAGAAGGATAATGAGCAAAAAGAAACAATGAGAGCAGCAAGAGAGCAACTCTGTTTGAAAAGTCGTTTTTTTTTTTTTTTTTTTTGCTTCACTCTTGAGATCTGAATGTGATGAATATATAGACAAGTAGAATTTTGCTCTATGTTAGAATTGTGATAGAAGCTTTTCCTTTTTTTTTTGGTCGTTCCCACTATGTTTTTTATTCCATAAATATCAAAAAACAATATTTCATACATTAATAAACACTACTTAAGTGTATCGTTAATCAGAATTGAGTTTCAATAATTATTGTATGTGCTTCTTTTGCAGAAATATATTGGAGTTACTTGAATATGTTAATTTAACATGGTTTGTTGTGTTAGTTTTGTTTCTTGTGTTGGAAAATTGTGTGTTTGATTCATGATTTACAAAAGAAGAGTTTGCATAGTCATACAGTAATAAAAATTATGCGCTGTTGCAAGTATGACATATAAACCTAACTTGAGCAAATCTTGGTTAAATTATTGTTATTTATATTCTATGTTTTCATGGAGAAATTAGAGTCATGATGCATATAACATTATGTATTAGTTTTAATAATTGAAAGATTATTGATTTGAATTAGTTCAATGAACAGATCGCACAAATGATTAAAATAAATAAATCATTATACATAAATTCTAGCATATACTTGGTTTTTAAACTCAATTGTAATTAAATTTTGAATTTTTCAAAACACACACTAACACGCTGAACTATATATATATATATATATATATATATATATTGCAATTGGGGTATTACTTATTACTTTTGAAGTATTATTAATTTCTTTTAAAAGTATTTTTAAAAAAATTAAGTGCATATCATGCACTTAAGTGCACACTAGAACTACTAATCATTATAAATTACAAATAATATTCATAATATCCTTAAAATATAAATTAATATATACACAACAATAAATTCAATTATCTTCTTTCATAAAATTGAAACTTTAAGATTAAATGATAGAAATTATGTAAGTCGGTTTGATACTAATGAACGTGCACTTATTTTTTTTTTTATAATTGCATAATTTATGCATATATTTGTCTAATTAATGTCATTTTATTGATTACAATTAATTACTTTCAAAATATAGTATTGATTATTGGCCATACTAAATAAATATTTTCTCATCCACTGAAAATGAGATTGTAACAACCCAATGCACGTTAATTCAGCGGCAAAACAATAAATAAATATTTAATCATCTTATAAATTATCACACCTTAATTTCATTATCACCATTCATTTTTTCTTCCGTAACTAAGGTAGGTGGTATTTACTTTGTCCATGATTTTCTTAAAATTAGAAACTATTTAAAAAAAATTCTTATTATTGGAAAATTTAACTACTAATTAATTTAAGAATATAATTATGTGTTATTTAATTTAGGATATTTTTACTTAAATGTGTTGATAGACCTAAATTGACACAGCCATATATATATATATATATATATATATATATATATATATATATATATATATATATATATGTGTGTGTGTGTGTGTGTGTGTGTGTGTGTTGTACATGCAACAAAGATGTAATCTGTTGTCGAATGAATTTCCATCCATATATCTCTTCTTTCTGAAAGACATACTTAATTGGTTAAGTGGAAATAGTAAACTTTATGTATATCATAAATATATAATAGCAAAATGATTTCCTTAAATAGTTTAGGCGCCAATTGATTTCGTCCATCGATCATTTTTTTTAGTTTTCGTATTAACCGTTGGATCGCTATGGACATTTTTTATGGTATTGTTTTAATGTTTGTCTTTAAGTTGCATTTAGTGTGGTTGAATAATTTTTCATTGTTATGGTTATGGTTATGGTTTTGTTTTTGTTTTGGTATTGTTTTAATGACTGCCTTTAATTAGTGTGTCCGTTACATTTTTCATTTGCCTATATATAGGTGTGTTTATTGCTCATCCATTCATCATTCGTGCGTATCGCATTTGGGTTTTTTTTTATGCATTTTATATTTTATATTTTTGGTTATGATGAAATCGAATTTTTTTATTTTGAAATGAATTATTGTTAATGGTCTATTTTGTTTTGGTTATTCCTTGCATGAGCATCTGAAAGATCGCTTATTTTTCAGTTTAGAGGTGAAATCATTGATGAACTGCTCGACCTATACAAGAAGAGCCTTGGTGCTAATTCGACCGTTTTTCTGGATCCCAACAACGATAAATCTATTGTGATTATGGTTATGCTTAAGCACAAAGTCGACTAACATTCTGAGTGTAATGACAAATCTTCACTATTACACGTTGTAATAGGGGTCATATGTATGATATGTACTAATTATCTCCTTAATAGCTGGAATAAATCAATATAAGTAATCATTGATTCAGTCTCAGTTACGCTTAGTTGATAAATTCAAATATAATAATTTATCTGATCAACAAAATAAGACCTAAAGATTTGGTATTGTATGAATCAGCTTTAGAGCAAAAATTGATTATAGGATTATATTCAAAAGCAATATTATAGGATTAAATTTGTATTATATAACTAATTTTATTTGGTTGGCTCAATTTAAGAGCTTAAAAAAAATTCAAATACTGAAATTTATTATCACATACCTAATTTTTTAGCTGTATTTTAGTTAAAGAATATCTATTGATGTTATTGATTCATTAGAATTGATTTTTTTTATTTGTGTAAATTTTTTAAATTGTTATTATAAAGTTGAATATATCTTCAATATAAGAAAATATAGTTGTGAACTAATTCCTTAAATCTCGGTAATGATATGCCATCATCGTTAATACAACAAAATAATGGTATATTTATATGGAAATTTTCATTTAGGACCCCATAATTTACATATCTCATTCCCACTTCCTATAAATTTTGTAAATAAAATTAGAAGAGTTTATGATTTATTAGATAATGTTGAAATTGTGGGAGATGTGGCAATAAGGAATAAATGATCAAACTTGGGCAAAAAGAGTAAGGTTGACCTGATTTTCTTTATAATTAGCAAATATATATCCTTGACTAATTAATTAATCATATTATTTTAATTAATATGTAAAGATGATAAATGTAATTATAATATGGAAATATTCGAAATTTATTTAATTATAATATTATCTTTACACCACATTAAATGTAATAAATGTACTTAATTATATTATTGATTCAACTAATATTTTGTTAATTATGTAAGTTAAGTTTTGTATAGAGTACAAAGTATTAATAGTAAAAACGATATTATAGGTATAAAAAATACAAATATAATAATTCATAGTTTTATTAGGATCAGGTATTATTTTTAGAAGACAATACCTATTTAACTTTCAAGATTAGTGTATATAATATATTTAAAATAATATAAGGTTGATTCAACAAAATGTTAGTTTCATTGTTTATATTATGTTACATTAAAAATAATTAAGAAAAAGAATAGAGTGAAAATGGTGTGTGCATAAGGTTATTGATTGTTTTCATTAAAAAGTATTAATTGTTTATTGAAGTTTATTAGTTTTTTTCACTGAAGAATGAAAATAATTAATACTCTTAAGTGAAAATAAGTAATACTTTTTGTCGATCGAGCTCAAATAATTTGTGTTTAACCTTACAAAAATATTAATGTTCTTTTAATTTTTACTCATACTTTTATTTTGATACAACTACTCATGATGTATGTAAACAATATAACTAATTGAAAGATTTATTATGTTAGAAAATTAAGTATATTCGAACATTTTAGAATAAGTACACCCATCAATTAAAAATATTCAATTACATTTACTTTTTGATAAATTTTAGGGTGCATCCAAGTGCATAGCATGCACTTGGATTTTAAACTTAATTTTGACTTCAATTTTGAATATTCCAAAATACATACAAATACACTGAGTTGTGTATTTTTTTGCAGTTGGTGTATTACTCGTGTCTTCTTGGGGTATTATCGATTACTTCTTGGGGTATTGTTGATTTCTGCTTAAAATATTTTTTTCAAAATCCAAGTGCACACTATGCACTCAAGTGCACACTAGAACTACTCATACTTTTTTTTGGATTGCCTATTTACCAAACTTCACATTAGTGGAAATTTTTTTACCAAATAATATCCTTATGTAAAAATACACACACATACCAAAAAAAAAAAAAAACGTTGTACATTCCTTAAAAACCCAATATTCAAAATCATGTACACCAAATTAAGGAATGGTCTTCATGTTCTCTTGAGTTTTTCTCTAATAGGCCCTAACCATGCCTTGAATGTGGTTTTAAATATTGGAGACTTTTTATTCCACTAAAAAAGTAGGACTAATTTCCCAATGTTTATGCCACAACCAAATGCAAATATAGTACCATTTTTGTTGTGTATAATTATCAAGGTTAAGATTGATAATTCTGCTGCTTTTTAATTTTTTACACTCCCTCCATTTTAAAATAGACGCCCTTTTAACATTTTGCATTTTTTGCAAAATAAATATCATTTTAGCCTTTTGAAACACTTTTCAATGCATATAAAGTAGCCTATAGGTTTGTTTTGAACTAATGAAATCAATTTTTTTTTTCAAAAAATATAAATTTTGTATATGGGTGATTATGATAAATATTAATATGTGTGAAGAAACCTAAAAATAGTTGAACACCAGAAGATTAGAAAGGAGATCCGCGTCAGTGGTGATGACTTGAAGGAGTTGTTTGATCTCCCCTCTGAAGGTCCGAATCCAGATACTTGTATTGCGGACGAAGAGGAAGAATGGGTCAATACCATTATGCAAAGGAAGGTAAAATACAATCCAACAATGAATAGAAATGTGCTCATGCCGGTATACAATGTTCTCTGTGAAGTTGTTGGAAAATGTATATTGGGAAACCAGGGAAGCACGGAGCAGGTGAGCAAGCCCAAGCTCAGACTGATGAAGGCCATTGTAGAGAGTAAGGAGAAGACATACAACTGACAACAGTTCTTTTTTAGGGCGTTGAATAAAGAACACTCAAAGCTCCAACCTGACAAAACTCCCCAACTATCAAGTAAGCTAAATTTTGCAACAAAAATCTCCTATCTGAAAGAGAATGTAGATCTGGGAGTGGACTGGATTCCAGACAGGAAGTGGAGTAATCTTAAAGCCTTGTTCAAGTCTGGAAAAGCTCTGGAGACAAGAATGATCAAACCTGCTGAGGAGAGCCCAGAGGCAGTTGAGGAAGAGGAAGCTGACCCTACAGAAGGAGGGAAGAAAACCAAGCTGAAAAGGAGGCTGGTTAAGTTGAGTGATAAAATGGCCCAGCATAAGGAAGCAGAGGCAGAGAAAGCTTCCAAGAAGGAGAAGAAGAGGTCTACTGAGGCTGAGAAGGAGAGTGCCTCTAAAAAAGTCAGAGTCTCCAACTCTACTGATGAATCTTCATCAGGTAACCCTGACTCTTCTCCCAACATTATCTCAACTGAGTCTGACTCAGATGTCCCTGTACCCACCCCCATCAAACCCAAAACAACTAAACCATGCACCCCTGCCAAAACCAAACGCATCTCCACAATAACTAAAACCCCCACTGAAGGCTCTCAACAACCAGAAAGTGGATCCCAAACAACCCCCACTGAAACTATCTCAAACCCTACTGAAACCATTCCCTCAACCCCTACTTAACCCATCCCCTCAACCCCTTCTGAACCTATACCCTCAACCCCCACTGAACAAGACCCAACCTCCACTGATACCCAAACCCAAATCTCATCTGAACCAAACCTTCCTGAATCACACTCAACTCACCTGGAGTCTATCCCAGAGGAGCCAACAGAAAGCAGATCCCCTACCCCTTCCCTTCCTTCAGACAATGAAGAAGAGTACTCATTCCTAGACACTCTCAAGGATGAGGTAGCTTACTCTTTGGAGTCCAAATACCCTGAGCTTGATGGCTTTCCCACTCTCAAAGCCATGTTCTTGAGACTGAGACTCCTTGTCCAGCTCAAAGATAGAAGACTTGGTGAAATCCTTTAGGCTGTCAGAGGCAGCAATGCAGAGGACTGGAAGAAGGAGGAGGTGGAAGTAATGCAGTTTGCTGGGATGCACAAAACCAGACTTCTCTGTGATGAGAAGATCTTTGAAAGTCTGGTAATGGAGAAGATAGCTGAGGCCAGGAAGGAAGTAGAGGTGGAGAAGGTTGCTGGAGGTGAGACAGAGAAGCCAGCTGAGCCTATAGCTGAAGGAGGAGCTGAAATTGAGCAAACTGTTGAGGCAGCTGAGGAGGAGAAGGAGAAAGAGAAGGAGGAGGAGAAGGAGAAGGAGAAAGAAAGTGAACAAGAAGGAGGTGCTTCACCTAAGAAAGGTGATGGTGAAGCAGCCAAGGATGTATCCATGGCAAGGGATACTGAGGCACAAAATTTGCCACAGGAGAGCTCAGTAGAGGTGTCTACTGAAGTTCTCCCACAACAGCCCTCAGTGGTGGCTAAGGAGTCAACTGAGGTGTCTGGTACTGGTGGAGTTGAAAATTTAAATAAAAAAGAAATTGAGGTGGAAATCACTGGAGTGAAGAGTGGAGAGATAAGAGCAATCATCCCTGTAAAGGGTGAATTGGCTGAGAAAAATGTAGTCGAAAAAGAGAGTGAGGGTGAGAAAAGAAAGAAGAGTGAGGAGGAGGGAGTCCCTATGGAGATAGAAGCATCAGGAGACTTAGGTTGTGAGGCTGAGGGAGTTAAAGCTAACATTATTTGCCATGCAGGTACTCAAACTGTTGAAATTCCCCCAGTAGAACTCAACCTAAGTCCTCTGAGTGATGATGTTCACTCACTCAAAGAAGAAAGTCTTCCTTCTCTCCAAGCACAACTGAGGGATGTCCAGGAGATTGTACAAGAAGAAGTGGATGAGATGGTTATCCTCTCAGACCATGTTGATGAACTCATGGAATCCACAACAACATCACTTCAAAATCTTACTCTCAAAGTTGAAGACTCTCAGCAGATGGTGATTGATGTTGTTGAAGGACAAAGCGTGCTGGTCATAGATGCCTTGAAGAAGCTGGAGCAGACTGAGGAAGAGGCCAGAACCAAATTTCTAAAAGACTCAGTGGAGAATGTATCCATCAACCTAAAGTCATCAGTAGAGGCTTTCTCAGCGGACCTACTTGGGAAGGTTGAAGGGTTATGGAATTCTAAGCTGACAAAATTCGAGGCCAAACATGCTGAATTGGGAGCTAAGCTGGGAGAGGTACTAAAGAAGGCAGCAGAAGACTTTCCCACTCAGGAGAAAACAAATGTGCTGATAGATGAGAAGCTAGCACAATTTGTTCAATTTGGACAGACAGCTGGAGCGATCCTGGAGAGGCTAGAAGATGAAGTTGATCATTGCTCAACTGAGCTGAAAGCTTTAGCCCATGATGAATTGAAGCTCAACATCACTGTGGCTGAGTGCATAATTAATGCTAGAAAGGGGGAAAAGAGGATAAGTGCTAAGGATATGAAGCTTGATCCAAAGAACAAAATGAACATTATCCTTGAGACCCCTGACTTTGAGAAAGGCCAACAGGTGAAGAGAACTCTGAAGAAGGTGGATGCTGAGGCACAAAAGATTGCAGAGGCCAAGAAGGGCAAGGAGATCCCCTCAGATGACCTGTCAAAGTTCAAAGAAGAGCATCTGAAGGAAAATGAGGAGAGAGCTGCAAAGAAGGGGGAAACCACAAAGAGAAAGGCATCTGATGCCCTCTCAGCTGAGGTAGCCAAAAAGACCAGAACCTCAGGGAGGTTGGCAGCTAAGTCCACAACCTCATCTGATGAAGTTCAGGTACTCCATATTCTCAACCCTGAACCTCCTAAGTCTGCACCCACAAGAGTCATAGAGCTCACTGAGCTAATTAAAGAGGCTGGAGGGATGAACGAAAGAGCACGAAAGCTAACAGCTCAGCAGCAGGAGAGGAGAGACAAGGTGGTTGGGAAGATGGAAACCATTGCAGAGCTAGCTGAGAGGAAGAAGAAGGAGAGGCTGGCCACGTTTGATAAAACTACTTCAAAGAAGTTCAGGAGTGGTTATCAAAGATGGACTGCTAAGCTGAAGAAAGACAAAATCACTCCATCTAAGAACAGATTTCCTCACCATGATTCTTGGGTGCCTAAGAAGCTCAATGACGCTTGGGAAACTGCTAAAAGAGAATTTGTGTATTCCTTTTATGTCAGTGGAGAATTAGAAAGAGATAGTGCTCAAGAATTTTTCAACTCATGGTTGTTTGAAGCCTATCCTAATTCTATCCTGAGATCAGTGATGCTTGGAATGATGCCTTCCCAGATCAAGCCCTGAAGGCCCCTGAGCAAATCACATACTGGCCCCCTCAAGATGCAACTGGTGCTGTTGATAGAGAAAGGATCACTGAAGAGTGGACATCCTTATGTGAGTATCTTGGACTCAGAGGACACTCAAAGGAAATGATGGAGAGGAAGAACGAGCTGAAGATCAGAGTATTCAAGCAGTATGGACTTGAACCCATATTCGAATCCATCTGAGAAGTTAGTATCTTTGCTGGGCATTTGTTTATAAGTCCCAGATGTTTTTAAGTTTGAATCTTTTGATAGTAGAATTCATGTATTCTGTACTTCACCATTTATCATGAAATGAACTCTACTGATGTTTTGCCCAAGATAATATCTCATTATCATTTAGCCTTATGTACTAGAATGTTTTTACTTACAAACTCTGTGAACTTTGTATGTCATCTGAAGAACCTCTCTGAAAGAAGATATGTAATAAGATAGGTTCCGGCATAATCAAAAAGGGGGAAATTGTTGGGAAAATGTATAAGACTTAAGTTTTGATTAAATGCCAAAATGTTCCTCCTAAGTTGATTTGTAAGTAAATTATTCAGTAGAGTTAGTGCTTAGTAAATCAGTTCACCTGTTAAGGAACTGAAGTACAGTTAGTAATATTTAGAGTGTATTTAAGAATGAAGTCTGCTGAAGTCAAAGTCTGCTGAAGATGAAGTCCGCTGAAGACAAGTGATCTGAGAAAGTCTAAGTCTTGAATGTTTTCTAAGTACATTCTCACTAAGACTAAAACCATCAGGAGAGGACCAAGGTCCATTGATGAGAACTAACAAAGCACATTCAATCCTAAACATATTAAAAGTTGTTAGTTAATCTGGTTGGAACAAGGCAAAACGAATTACAATGAAGCTTACAATAAATGAAGGAATAAGAAGGTTCTCTCAGAGGAGTTCCACCTTAAAACAAGACAAGAATCTGGGCATACAGACTAAAGGTCCAATAAGAAGATGACACGTCAGTGTACTTTACTGACAGCCGACCTGCTCCAGACTGACAAGTACCAAAAGTCTTTCTCTAGCTATCTACAGAAAGTTGGTGAACAAGCATGGTCTTTCAGCCGTTTCTTAACAAGACTTAAAGCTTCAAATAGAGCCGTTTGAGCCAATCAGATACAAGAAGACTTACTTGAGAAGATTCAAATCCAACGGGGAGATTTTCAAGGAAGTCTATAAATACAGAAGGACGTGCTCATTTCTATGCACGGGAAACTCACAAGATCAAAGCTATCTCTACATTCATAACAACTAGAAGCACTCGAAATTACCTTTGTTTCTCAAGTGTTTCACATTTGTAGAGAGCCTAACAAACCTTCTGTAACCAAGCTTAAAAGCTATATCCAAATCTTAGAAAGAGATAATCCAATCCTAAGCCTTGAGCTAAACTTGTAAGGATTATCTCAAAATAGTTGGAACCAAAACCCTACTCAAAACCCTACTCAGTGTTTAGGTTGAGAGCTAGTGTTAAGTGGTGTTAGTAAGCTGATTGTTGTATCAGTCTGAAAGCTGGTTTGTTTTGGGAACTAGGACCTGGAATTTCCTAGTGATCAATCATCCTAAGAGAGGATTAGTTGATCAATGCACCTTGGCACTATAACACAAGGAATTCCAAGTGAAAGGAATTCTCCTGTTTGATCAGGACAGTGGACGTAGGAGATTCATCTCTGAACCACTTTATATCTTGTGTACTTATTATCTGCTTTCCTAAGTGTGTGTTAATCTCAAAGTTTTATCAAAGTAAAATGAGTTTTCTAAAGGGCTCACTATTCCGCATCTGAAAGCTAATTAGATAGTAGTTCAACTGAAAGTCTTGAGCTTTCAGTGGAGGTATTATCTCAGTAAGCTTTCACAAAGTAACTCTCAGCAGACCTCAAGTCCACTGACGAGCTACTGTCTTAAGTAACCTGATAAGTTTTAAAAGAAGTTTTAATTTGTAATCACAGGTGTATTCCCCCCCCCCATACACCTGTTTACTCGTTTCGGGACCAACAAATACATATCTCACTACTTTTGATTTTTTCTTTCAGTATATACATCAGTTTTATAATTTAAAATGATTTAAACTAATATGGAGTTTAAAATATGAAATTTATATCTAGATTTAACATTGCATGCATAATACATATAATATTTAATTTTCAACGATTAGGACTGTTAAAATTATAGTAGGAAATGTTATGTTATTATTTAGACACATGAATGTGCATCGGAAATGAAATGAATGAAAATATTTCATGCTAAGTATTTTATAGAAAAAGAAATTGTCCAACGTCAATCTAATCATTGAAAATATAAATTAATAAGATAATGAAAAAAGTATGGAACCAAAAAATTCCATCAACAAAGATAAAAAATTTATTAAGACAAACATTCATAATAAATAGTTGCTTAAAAAAACCCATAAAATATAGTGTTTGTTTATTTAATAAATTATCATAACCATCTTATTAGAAATCCCTCCCATTAATACTCATCAACAAGAACTACTCATCAGGACGTATGATAACATATTTTGCTTTTTTAAAAGATTTTGTGCAAAAGGACTTGTCCTCGGCAACCCTTTTCTGAATAGGTACACTATTAGACTGGTGAAGTTCATTAGAGCCACAAACATCGCTCTTGGTCGGCGAATAACAATCACGGACCTATAAAAATACATAAAAGAAGTAAAATTAATCCAACATAAAAAATTAGTAATATACAATATTTGACAATAATAAAAAAATTCAATGACCTTGGAGACGTTTGATTCGGTAACGGAAGTATCATTGAACTCCTACATGCCATGTGAACAAATATACATAATTTAAATTTATATATTATTATATAATAAAATAAAATAAGACGATACACAAGCAAAAACTAACATGAAAAGATATATACACATACATATTAAAAATTAAAGAAAAAATAAATTTATTACCTCAGAAGCACAATCAAATGTGGAATATTTATCAATTAAAGACGAATCTGTATGCACTTTGACAACGTTAAACACTTCAGAACGTCGTGCAATATCATCAGGCCTTATTTGAATTCTGAACAAAAAGGCACGCTCCATAAGATCTTGAACTTCCATTGCTATATAAGTATAGCTATCCTGAACACACATAAAACAAACAAATTTTAAAACACAGATTATAAAAAAAAAATACATCTATATAATAATCAAAATAATTAATAAAATATATTATATGTTATTTCCAACCTCCAAAAGCTCATAAGCCTTCTTTTGTATTAGCTCACAACAAATATTATCCCATAGATTTAAACTAATATTGCCCGTACCATCAACAACAATCACTGGTATTCCATACCTATAAAAATAAATTTAAAATATAGGAATTAAAAAAAAAGACATATAATATATATACCTTTAAAATTTGTATATAAATTACTTTATAACAAAATCAACATCTTTCACTCCACATCTAAAACACTCAAATCTCCCATCATCCTTAAAGACCTTTCGAGCACATTTCTTGCATGAATAAAACCATCAATTATCGTAGGATTCTAATTCAATTATTTTGGCACAAATCCAAAACATTCCAACCTACAAAATTAAAACTTAATTATAAAATAATAATAATAATTTAAGATATTATTAAAATCAATGTATATAATTACAAAATAAAATATAATAAATTCTAAATATAACTAACCGTATTCATTTCAAAAATCCACTGAATTGTTTTGACATCAAGATCACGATTAAAGAAAGATACATAAGTATCACTAATGGATGACCAAGAAAATGACGAACAAACTTGTTTATCCTTTGAATTCGCATTAAGTCTACAAAATATTGGATAATATATATTACAAATAATTAGAATTTTATAAAATATATATTATTGTTAATTATAATTATATTTAGATAAATACATTTTCCTCAAATCTGAGATATCGCGGATTTCATCGCCAAACACTATTTTGGAAGTGTTAAAAGAATTGGAGATTGAAACCTCACCTGCAAAAATATTTATTGATACATACATGAAATAAACCAAGTATAAAACTATATATATATATATATATATATATATAAACCAATACCATTCATATTTTAATGAACCATATTAAATATAGCTTTAATATTTAAATATAATGATCACAACAAAAAAGATAACGAAGGTACCATTAAAAATCTTGACTCGGAACATCTGAAATATAAGAATCGGAGGAAAAACACATCCAGATTTTTCTACCTTTCGCAATTCATTAATAAAATCTCCCCATAGTGAAACTTTTAATTTTAAACCCCTATCATACATTTTCTTAGGGCATTAATACAATACAAACAATAAATAATCATACAAATTAATAATTCATAACAAACTCACAAGCTATCCTCTATAATAAGATCGAGCAACTTCGTAGGTTTGGAAGAGATGTCCTTCTCAACAATTTCACTCATGTAAAAAATTATACCGATTACATCTAATATAGGAAGACAACAACATTACTGCCCGGAATATAAAATGTTAGATAAATAAATAAACAATTAAATAAGTAATACTTTACCGATTAGAACATTATCTGCAAAATCTGTATCAATAGAAAATAGAGAAAAATCTTTGAGCAAATACATATTGCATGGGAAATCAACATCAGCAATCTGAACAATTCGCGTATTGGAAATAAATTGGATTTTATAGTTATTTGAAGTTGTCTTGAAAGAGGATTTATTTGCTGTCACGAGAAAATTACGAACAATATAGATACTTCCTTCTGTTGACAGGCGAACATAAATCAATGATGGGCGAACAAGGATTAAAGCCATAAAAAGGATTACGAGAAATCAACCCCAAAATCAAATCAATAAAGAAAATTAAGCCGGGGTGCATAAACTAATCCAAGGAGTGTATAAAGTGACGAACAACTATACCGACGAACAAGATATTGACGAACAGGTTTAAAGACCAAAGACCAAATATGGACCCACCACCAAGCCAATAATGACGAACAACATTGGTAAAAGTGTTACAGTTATCAGCCTAAGAGGTGTATGCTGACGAACAAAGGACCAAGATCCCAAAGTCAATCTGTGCAAGACACAAAGGCGAACAACTTCTGAGCCATACACTCAAACGGCGAACAATTTCTATGAAAGAACTATCCTGGATCGATTTAAACCGACATGGACGAACAACAATGAAGTCCGAGATAAGACCAAAGAAGACTTTGTAACTAAGATTTAGCTTAGATAAGGTCAAACTAGAGTCAAAGGACACATGTCAAGCATGCAGGCTAGGGAGACCAAGAGTCAGGAACACCTCATGCTTGCTAGTCTCTATAAATAGTTATTCTCCAGCTTAAGAAATACAAGTTCAAATTCATAAACACTCTCAAAACACACACTAATACACCTAAATGTGCACACATACGAAATTATTTCGATTTCGACTTTCACATTTACAAATTCATAACCCCAACCCTCGATTTACCATTTACGGTGGTAACCAATCACACGTAATTGATTGATGATCGGTAAACCGTACCTAAACAGTCACTAATCCATCCGATTAAAATTGATCACCAACACCTTCCACAATGGCATCCTTGAACTTGTCAAAATAATACGACTGTATAGTAGCATGAATCCTGTCACCCTAGAATAAATAACAAAAGAATATTAGTAATTAAAAAAAGGTCTAGTCAATACAAAAAATGAAAAAAAATAAAAAATAACTATTTAAATAATGCATATTAATACTATTAATAATTTAATAAATTTTTACTAAATAAGATTCACCTCAGCATCATGAAAACCGCACTCCAAATTCCTTAGAGGATTCCTAATTCCATACGCAAGTCAAGGGTATAAACGACACAACGCAATTCCAAAATCCTTGACGTTCTACTGGGATTAATATGTTTAATCAATGAAACAGTAGAAGACATCACTATATATAATACCTATAAAATCAACAAATACAAAAAGATGTTATTCAATAATAATAGGTAAACCTATACATATGATGAAGAAGTGTATAGTGAAAATAGAGAAAAACATTATAAATTAATATTAAAATATTAAGTAATGAAATAAAATCTTGTTACCCGTCAAACAACTAAAATGACATTGGAAATAAATAATGAAATCATGTACTTATAGGTAATGGACAACAGAGTATGAATAGAGAGTGACAAAATTTAGGCTATAATCGATCATAATTTAAAGGAAATACATTTTCAGTACTAATAAAGTCATTAATTACTCCACCTAATAATCAAAACATTCAATGATGTCATAATTAAAAATAATAAACGTGGACATTACAGGCAGAAGAAAAAAAAAGAATTTGGACACAACACCAATCCACTACAAACATATAAATTATACAAATTAGTATTATACTATTCATTTTAAATTTAAATAGAATAATTGTATTTCCATGATAAATTGATTTTAATTTAAATTTTTTGATAATCAATACCCGAGTATATATTATTTTCAAAATTTATAATAAAGTTGATAATATTATTCAACATTTTAACATACCAAAATTTTTAGTTAGACGTAACAGCTAGTTCGGTAAAATAAAATACACTGTACTTATACATAATTTTAATGAAAAATTGAAAAAAGATACAACACAGTAAAAGACAAATACAATATAAATCTATATATAATTACTGACAGCTACTAATTAAAATATATTAAACATAAGGGCTATATATATGTATGTTAATAAACAAATATAAGCACTTATGTATATGAAAAATCAAACAATAAGCTTCTACAAATAACATTCAAACTGCAAAATAACATTGAATATTTACAAATACACGCATAATAATGCTTATTTATATTCAATTATACTTGGACATTTTTCATATATACCAGTGAGAAGAATAACATAAATTATAGAATTATGAACACATGATCTATATGATAAAAAAAATATAAATTAAGATCATACATCATGTAACACGAATAAAAAATATTCTTCATAAACAGTCGAAATAATAAAGTATTAAGTGATGTAAATTCAACTAAAATTTGACAGTATCCAAATTATTCAATAATTTAAAAAATTCACTTATAAAATCTTAAAAAAAATAGAGAAAAAAAGATCAAGCAAAATGTATAGAACAAAAAAATATAAAAATCTAAACATTTCTGAACACTTCTCTGTGTACAACATTTTTAGCTGTATTAGAATCAGCACTATCACCACCACAAACCATAATCTTCAAGCCAACACGATTTGTAATTCTTGAAACTGCGACATAGAGCTGACCATGACTAAATACCGGTTTCTTCAAAAATACCCCAACATGTGAAAATGATTGTCCTTGACTCTTGTTTATAGACATGGCATAAGAAACAATCAAGGGGAATTGTCTACGGGTAAATTTGAAAGGCAGCCGAGGATCAGATGGAGTAATGGACAATCTAGGTATAAGAGATAACTCCCCAGCACTGCTACAAGTGAGAACCTTAGCTTCAATTACTTTATCACCTAACCTGGTGATTACCAATCTTAAAAAAAATAAAAAAATATGTTAATTTTTTTATAATAAATTAATAAATAATTTTAAACACAATAAACAACAATTAAACTAACCTCGTTCCATTACACAGTCCACGTGAATGATCTATATTCCTCAATAGCATAACTGGTGTTCCAACCTTAAGGTTTAGCTCATGATCAGGCACACCAGAAAATTTCAAAGAATTCAAGAATTCTGGAGTATGTGCACCACTTAAAGAGTCGCAATTAGACTCAGACTTGCAAAGACTATCGGAACTGAAATACGTTCGAGACTCTTTGTGATTAAGCTTGACCATAAAATCATTAATGGAACGAACAGAATCAAGAGTAGGGGCCAGTATAGCCCTATCCTGTAGAAAATCATGATCGTACATCCTTGATTTAAAATCAGGATAAATACAATCAACAATCGAAGCAATAGGGTCATCCTCAGGTCTTATCAGAATATCGTCTGGGATTAAAATATCAGAGCCATATTCAGTTAACGTACCTATGCTACCATCACCGATAGACTCAATCCATTCCAAAAATAATCTCATATCAATCATACCTTGAGGAGAATCACATTGCATCAATCTCATATTCCTTCTCAAATTCAAAACAGTACATGAATTCCACAATTTTGAGGAATTAATAGTAGCATGTACTATATCCTGTCTCTTACCCTTGGGAATCACAGGTAATATTTGTCTAAAGTCTCCACCAAATACAATAGTCTTGCCGCCAAAAGGTAACTCAGAGCGCGAGGGATCAGACAACTGCATTATATCTCTCAAAGATATATTCAAAGCTTCAATACAGTATCTATGAACCATAGGAGCTTCATCCCAAATTATAAGCTTAGACTTAATCAACAATTCAGCAAGGTGACTACCTTGCTTAATGTTAAAGGTAGAGTCCTCAAGATAATTGATAGGAATACAAAACCTAGAATGAGCGGTACGTCCACCTGGTAGCAAAAGAGATGCAATACCACTCGATGCAACATTGAGCACTATTTCACCTTGGGAACATAGTGCAGCAGATAGAGTTCTCCACAAAAAAGTTTTTCCCGTACCACCATAACCATACACAAAATAACATCCACCAACAACAGATGACACCGACTGCATTGTTTTATCATGAATCATACGTTGTTCGTCATTCAATTTACCTAACATAGATTCATATTCAATCTTCAACTGAGGTCTACTATACGATAACTCAGACAATATCATTCTGTTACGGGATGCTAAGTTCCTATCCAAAACTGTTATCGGCATTCCATCGAAATCATATAAACTCTTCCCAACAGAACGCTTATATAATACACAAATCATCATCAATATAAACATTTAACCAAATAAATTAAAATAGAAATAAATGTGATTCAAATTAAAAATACCTGGATAACGCATTATTTTTCTCCACTTATACAAAATATCATCAGACAAATATTTCCAACATTTTTCCCATATGTCGGATGGATTGCTCAAAGAACCGGACGACAGAAGAGTAACAAAAAGAGATCTCAATGAAGATGCAGACGCCCAAACGCTAGCCTGGTCAAATGCATCAACATATTCTCTATCATCTTCCAAAAGAACCCTAGCAAAGCAACCATCGCAAAAAGTTTCATAAACAACACCTCTGAATTTTTTAATGTCATCAAAACACTTAGGGCCAGTAACAACATTCAAAAGTATACGCAAATAATAGGCTTCACCAGTACCAGGTGGTACATAACAAATACGGCCAACTGCAAACCCCCTCTGTCTTGGCACCCATATTCTAGAATCCTTTTAAAAAACAAAAAACTAAGGTATCTGTACATATGTTAAATCAGCAGCTAATGCAGACCACTTGTTCAACTCAAACCAAGCTAAAAACATGCTAGTCCTCACACTTGGTCTATCAAGAACGGAGTTCTACGAATCTGAGTCCCTAAAAACAACATTCTACTTTCCTGGAAGATGAAATCCTAAACGCTCAACAGAAGGATACCTATAATTAATATCAAAACCAAATAATCTCCACATAGCTTCACACGGTGAAATGTACCTACAATCATAGTACATCTTAATCTCATCCACATCTTTTGCCTGATCAGACTCACCACTATTTTCAACAAAAGCAGCAGTAACACGATCATGACCCTTGTTAATATACTTGAATAAGTATTTAATGGCTCTAGATTGATTGCACCACTCAACGTTAACATGCGCACCGTATTTTAATAGAAGATACCTATTGTGAGGAATAACATATCTGTTATCCAACATAACATTCTTCTTCTTCACAGTTCTTCCATCATCTTTTCTACGGTAAATAGGATATCCATCATCATTAAAAGAACACTCATCCGCAAACCATTTTGGGAACTTTTTGTACAAACTCCTTCTTCTGAATAACATGGGGAATACTTAACAGTAGGACCACAAGGACCATGCATCATAAAATCACGAACAGCTTCAAAGTACTGCTTGTCATTAAGCTCATCAGGCAATTCAGCAGATATTATACGATCAATATCAACAGCAGATGGAGATTCATTATGATTTTCTAAAAAAACCAAAATATATGCATGAGGCAAACCGCATTTCTGAAACTCTACCGTGTACAAAACTACAAAAATAAAAAATTACTAAATCAATTGTTAATATAAAACAATGTATTATTAATATAAAATAATAAATAAATTTGCCAAATAAAATATTTAATTAACTTTTTTACCTGCCCTAGTATCTCCAAATATCTTATTCTGTCGAATATCACGAAGCAGCCCATCCAATTTAATCTTAAAGATACGACAAACAATATCCGGATGATCTTCAGGACTATGTCCTCTAACACTCATATAACGAACAATCTCTGGCCATTTTGAGTTGCAAGTGATTGTAATGAAGAGCTGTGGATATCCAGTCCAATGACAAATAGCCATTGCATCTTGATAGTTCTGCAACATGTACCGTGGACCTCCAGTGAATGACAGAGGTAAAACTATACGTTTTCCAATAGCTCTGCCATCACTTTCTCCACACAAATACGCATCCTCAACACCTTCATACATATCACAACGAAGTTCCTTTTGATGATTCTTTATGTACAAAAGATGCGCAGATTCCACCATTGTATATACATCAACAATGAATTGTTGAGTCAACCGTCTACACAATAATAGTGTAGGTGGCTCTCTAATCCTCTCTTGGAGACGAAAGGCAAAAAATTCACGAATACTAATACCAGTCCTCCGTCCAACCTTTCCAAATGCAGTTTGAGAAAAAGGTATATCCTCCCGATAGCCATCTTCACCATAAGGAAAAAGAATAGGATATTGCAAAGCAAGATAAGAAGGATTCAACTCTGTTATGTGCTGTAATTCACCAGAACATGTCTCAATAAGGATGTCACGGATACCAGATGTATTGTCAAGATCACCAGGGAAAACAACTTCAACTTCTGAAACAGTTGACAAACTATGTGTCCTTAGATCATAAGGCCTACTACCAATCAATCTCATAGTAACCGTATCATGTTCAGCACTGAATTTGTCTCGGGCTGTTCTAAATCTTTGTACTAAAACATTATTATTATCAAACATCTCCTTCAAATCAGAAATAATTTCAGCTTGAATTGTATGTATATTATTTTGTGACCTGAAACAACATAATAAAATATAAATATCATAATGTAACAAAAATATTAAATAAAAAATAAGGAAAATAAAAAATCTACCTGACGGATCGCATCCTATTATATACTTCATTATTTGTGTCATATATATAAAGCTGAGCAAAAGCTGGTCCATCTTCACCCGAAGGAAGCAAACTACCCAACCTATGATAATTTTGACTATGCAAACGAAACACGGGAGTAGAATTTCCCTTATTAAAGCTTCTATCAATTGTTCCACCCAAAGACGTAAAACAAAACATATTATTGAAGGAGTGAATATTCTCCAAAAATTGTTTGCTCCTATCACTATGACCCTGTTGGTCCCGGCACAAGACTGAGGAATACGTGTATGGGGGGGAGATACACGTATACCAATTTTTCAAACTTAAAACCTGATTGAGTCCCCTTTGCTCAGAGTAGTAAAGAACTAGGAGCTGATAACACACCTACTGACTACACTTGGTGCGGGTCAGTTGGCTAACTATCAGTTCAAGTTCAGTGCGGAAATGCGTGAGCCCTGATAGTTTAAAGTCTTGTTTAGTTTGCTTTCTGAAAAACTTGTTTTACTCAATTCTGAATAGTGTTTAGTAAGGGCAGTGCTCTTTTTGAAGATCAGGCTGATTGATTCAGACCTGATAAACCAAATGCTTATGAATGAACAAGTAATATGTCAGGTATGCACAATATCAAAGCAATAAGAACACAAGGAGTTTAACGTGGTTCAGAGACTCAAGCTCCTACGTCCACGACCTGATTTAACAGGAAATCCACTCAAGGGATTCTTGTTTTTAACGTGCCAAGGTGCACCAAGACCAGCTAACCTCACTGATCTATACAAACTTCCTTACTAACTCACTAACTGACTTACTCCCAACAAACCTAACTTAGAGTTTTGGTTTCAGTTTGGATTCCAACTAAGTTGAGATTATCCTTACAAGGCAAAGCTATGCTAAGGGTTGGATAATCTCTCTAAGCTTAAGATATTGCTTGAATGCTCTTTGGAATACAGATTAACTCTCAGTTGCTAAGAAACACTTGAGAAATTTAGAGGGTTTCGAGTGCTTCTTCTAAAGACTGAATGCTTTGAGTGCTTGAGAGTTTGAGTAATTTCTGGCTTGGAAATTTCCCGTAACCTTGAATGGGTTCAAGGCCTTCTGTATTTATAGGTGATTTGAAAAACTATCCGTTGGAAAGATAGCCTTTCTTGTCATCTATGTAGAGTGGCTTCAAACGGACATATCTTCATGCAGCAGCCGTCCTTTGCATGAAATTAGGTAGTTGCATTAAATGCACATTAAATGCTTGCCCGTTGAAAATGCAGTCTGAAGTCAGTCTTCTTGTCAGGTTCCGTACGTGCGTGTCCTTCCAGGATTGGTCTATGTCATCAGGTTGGTGAGAATGTCAGAACTTATTCCTGGCTTCAGGCTTGTCTTATTAAGTTCTTTTTGTCTTGAGCTCACCGGTCTTGTCCTAACGCTGACATTCCTTTTGCATTGTTTGGCTCTACTCCAAGTCTTCCCATAAACTCAGTTTCTTCATGTTCCATACAGGACTGAGTAGTAATGACCTCAGGGTCATACTCTTCATCACTGAGACTTACTCAGCCAGCTTAGAAGACTGCCATAAGTTCAGGATGGTAAATCGTCTTCAGGCTCTAAGTCTTGATTGTCATCAGTAAGTGCTTCTCTTACTGAGTACCTGTGAAATGTAAAATGACTAAGTATAAACCTAACCGACTAGCCTGACAAAGACAAACAAAAAGCAAAATATCTTTTCAGGGGCTTTGGGATCTAATCAAAACTGACATTGTCCCAACAATTTCCCCCTTTTTGATGATGCCAAAATACTGAAAAGATCCTCAAAATACTTAGAGGAAATATAAGACCTTATCTATAAGATACGACAGTGTTAGAGCAATTCTTGATAAAGTACAGAATTTAAATAACAGCAAAAAAGATAATGAGTTTTTGTCTGTGGCAAAAGTAATAGATTTCATTGAATGATCTGAATGTGGTTACAATGAATCTAATCTATTACAATAAGCTGTGAACACCTAGACTAATCTCATTTCAGGTTCAAGTCCATAGCCAGCATAGACTCTTGCCTTCAGCTCATCAAGTCTTCTAGGTTGGTTCACGTACCCTTCAGCCTTGGCAATCTTCAAAACTTCCATCATAATGGCCTTCGTATTGTGCTTCTGAGTTCCAGGAACTAAGGGAGGAGCTCGAATAGTGAACTCAGGAGCCTTCACCTGAACTTGAGCTGCTTCAGCCTCCTCCAGGATTTTTTGGATCAGCTCAGGATGATTATCCATCATGTAGTCAGTGAAGTGAGCATCAACATTATCAGAGTCGCCCCACTTCTTCACAACGTACCACAACTTCACAAACTCATCCTTCGCGTCAGCCCAGAACTCCTTCAGTGCCTCAGAGATGAACTCATCGACATATGCTTCCCTTAATCCTGATTCCGGCCTTCTGACTTGAAGAATTGTTGATTTTCTGGTTGTAGGCCTCTTTCTGTACTTCCTAGGCACAGGCTTCGCCTTCTTCCTCCTTAGCAAACTGATCATCGCATAATCAAGTTCTCTTTGTTGAAGCTCAGTGATGTCAGTCAGCTTTTCAACCTTCTTCTCCAAGATGTGCATCTTCTCCTTTTGTTCAATTTCTGCTCTGCGCACAGCCTCAGATTTCTCAGAAGGATCTCCCCACGCTTCAGCGCATAACTCCGCCACCGCCTCAGCCGAGTAAGTGATGGGGTTCTTCCTTGAGCTCATGGGAGAGGACTTCTGAACAGGCTCAGGTTTCTTAGAAGGTTCATCAGCCTTCGCCTTTGTTGCCTCCGCCTTCAGCCTGGCAACAATCTCTTCTTCTTCCTTCTCTACTTCTGCCAACCTTGCTGACTTCCTTACCCTTAGCACATTCCCTTGAGGATTGGCTTCAGGATCGGCTTGAATTGTTTCGCCTTGGTTGACTGCCTCAGATGCCTCAGGGCGGGATCTTTTCTTCTTCTTTTTCCCCTTTTTGGCATCATCATTGGCCCCAGATGGGAATGCGTCAGATCCGCTGTTGATTACGAAGGAGGCTAGGGAATGGACATCATTGATTCCCTCCTTCAGTAGCTCAACTCCCATCGAGATTCCAGTCCCTCCAAATGATACCGAACTGATAGCAGTATTTACTTTATTCTCAAAGACCTCCATAGAGAGTTGGAGTCTTTGTTCAGCCTGGGTGATCCTTTCCTCCACCTTCAAGGACTCACCGCTGACTCTGCTAGCTTCAGCCAGTATCTTTGCCGACTCCTCAGTGGCCTTAGCTAAAGCTTCTGCAACTGACTGAGAGGTTCGATCCAACTTCCCTGACTCCAGCTCTAGTTTGGTCGCTGAGTCCTTCAAGGCCTGAGTGACAAGGGCCCCAGTCTGAACTACAAGCCTGTCCACTACCTGATTTAACTTGTCGTCCCTGATCGCATCCCTCTCCTCAAGTTGCTTGAGAGTCTTCCTTAGCATCTTCTTTGTAAGCTTTCTCTCATGTCTTACTGACTTGGCCGTGTCAGTCATCGTCCTCTTCAGCAAAATCAGCTCCCTATTGGCAAGGGTGTTGTAAGCTAACTTTGTCCACCTGATGTGTTTTGCCAGGGCCTTGGAGTCTTCTTCCTTTTTAGCGCGTAGCCTCGTCACTTCTTCTTAAAGTTCAGCTAGATTTTCCGTGGTTTTCTCCTTCTTGACCTCCACAATGCTTGTGAATTCAGCACGGCCGACCCCAGTTATCAACACATCCTCATCATCATCAACGACCTCATCATAGATTGGTTGTTTTCCCTTATCAGCCCCTGCATCTTCAGTCCACTCTTCAGGGTGCACTGAAGGCAGTTGTTGAGTGGTCATGGCCACCTGCTCAGGCTCAGCCATGCCATCTCGAACCTTAGGAACTTGTCCCTCGGAACTGGGAGTCTCCTTAGACGCCTCAACATCTTTCTCCCTTGTCTCAGGGCAGGGAATCCCTTCATCGACTGATGTCTCATCGGCGGCTGAGATGTTCAAAACATCCTCAGCCACTGGTCCACCCTTGGCACCAGTGTCCTTTTCACCTTCCCCCTGAGCCTAAGGCTCAGAGATCATATCATCAACTTCCCTAGTCGTCTCCTTCACGGCTTCCTCCATTGCTCCACCCTGAGCATCTTCATCATCATCCATATCCTCCTCATCCTCAGACAGGATGTCAGCCTTGCTCTTGGACATCAGCCTATTGACTAGCTCCTTCAGATTTTCAAAGTTAAGCAATTGGAGCCAGCTAGTCAGTCTGAAGTAAGAGCACAACCTGGCCTCCTCGGTTTCCCAGTGCTCCCAGCCACGAGCATCCACTAGCAGATGTTGTTCTTGCATGTTGGATTGCTTGAACTCCAACCAGACTTTAAGTTCGACAACATTTGCCAGAAGTTCCTTGTATTTGTTCAGCCCGGGCCAGCACTTAGCTGCCCACTCAATGGCGTTTCCCCTCAGGGTGTTCTCCAGCACTCCCCCCATCATGTTGTCATCCAGTTCCTCCTCCTCCTGCATTAGAAGAAAGTCATCCTCTTCAGTTGGGAAGGCTTTGGGACAATCTTTGGGGTTGAGGTAAGAGGGAAAGTCTGTGGGATTTGGAAGGTTTAGCTCAGATGACTGGTCAGACTCATTCATGGGTGAGGTTGATGGCACTGACTCAGTGTGAATGTTTGGGTCTGATGTTTGGGGTGATTGGGTGGGTTGCTGTGTTGGGTCAGGGTGGGATTGTGAGTGGGTTTCAGGGTGTATGGGTGATTGAGGGGGTACTATCTCAGGCTGCAACAACTCGGCCGTCTCGATAGATTTTCTTACTTCCTCCAAGTCAGAGGCTCTAGGAGAGCTTGACTTCTCCCCCTCACTCAGTGTCGGCAGGCTCTTAGCCGGAGACTTTCTGACCCCTCTCACATCCTGGTCAGCTCATCCCAAACCTCCTTTGCCGTCTTTAAGTTCATCAGCCTAGCTGACTCCTCGAAGGGCACTGTATGTAAAATGATGTTTCTGGCAACGTTGTCCAATCCCACCATCTTGATCTCATCGTTGGTCATGTCTTTCCTTTCTTTCGAAACTTGCACGTAATCTCAAGATGCTCATATCCCAGTCCTCTGACATTGGGAATAGTGATCTTGATCGCTCCCTCACTGAGAACACGCGGCATCTGGTCATGGATGGCATCAAGATGCGCTTCTAATCTAAACTTACAATAGACAAAGTTAGATACAGAAAATTCAGGTAACGAAGCTTCAAGTCTCCTCGAAGTCATGATGATGCAAGTTTTATGAAAAGCAAACTCAGATCTGTTCAGTGACCACCAACAGTTTCTCCTCTGAAACTATTAGTATTCAAAGTCAGTGGTCTTTTGAACCACTGCTCTGATACCGCTTGTTGGTCCCGGCACAAGACTGAGGAATACGTGTATGGGGGGGAATACACGTATACCAATTTTTCAAACTTAAAACCTGACTGAGTCCCCTTTGCCCAGAGTGGTAAAGAACTAGGAGCTGATAACACACCTACTGACTACACTTGGTGCGGGTCAGTTGGCTAACTATCAGTTCAAGTTCAGTGCGGAAATGCGTGAGCCCTGATAGTTTAAAGTCTTGTTTAGTTTGCTTTCTGAAAAACTTGTTTTGCTCAATTCTGAATAGTGTTTAGTAAGGGCAGTGCTCTTTTTGAAGATCAGGCTGATTGATTCAGACCTGATAAACCAAATGCTTATGAATGAACAAGTAATATATCAGGTATGCACAATATCAAAGCAATAAGAACACAAGGAGTTTAACGTGGTTCAGAGACTCAAGCTCCTACGTCCACGGCCTGATTTAACAGGAAATCCACTCAAGGGATTCTTGTTTTTAACGTGCCAAGGTGCACCAAGACCAGCTAACCTCACTGATCTATACAAACTTCCTTACTAACTCACTAACTGACTTACTCCCAACAAACCTAACTTAGGGTTTTGGTTTCAGTTTGGATTCCAACTAAGTTGAGATTATCCTTACAAGGCAAAGCTATGCTAAGGGTTGGATAATCTCTCTAAGCTTAAGATATTGCTTGAATGCTCTTTGGAATACAGATTAACTCTCAGTTGCTAAGAAACACTTGGGAAATTTAGAGGGTTTCAAGTGCTTCTTCTAAAGACTGAATGCTTTGAGTGCTTGAGAGTTTGAGTAATTTCTGGCTTGGAAATTTCCCGTAACCTTGAATGGGTTCAAGGCCTTCTGTATTTATAGGTGATTTGAAAAACTATCCGTTGGAGAGATAACTTTTCTTGTCATCTATGTAGAGTGGCTTCAAACGGACATATCTTCATGCAGCAGCCGCCCTTTGCATGAAATTAGGTAGTTGCATTAAATGCACATTAAATGCTTGCCCGTTGAAAATGCAGTCTGAAGTCAGTCTTCTTGTCAGGTTCCGTACGTGCGTGTCCTTCCAGGATTGGTCCACGTCATCAGTAAGTGCTTCTCTTACTGAGTACCTGTGAAATGTAAAATGACTAAGTATAAACCTAACCAAGACTAGCCTGACAAAGACAAACAAAAAGTAAAACATCTTTTCAGGGGCTTTGGGATCTAATCAAAACTGATATTGTCCCAACAGACCCCATATCAAATCTCGAAGAAGTAATGGAGGCTCGAGCATAAATGACAACTGATTCTTGCCTTGCATGCAACATAGAGAGAATTTGGGAGCTAAACCAATTCTACGTGATTTCAGACGCTCATCAAACCAAAATATAGAACCACAAAATAGGCATTTGTGATTAGGATCTCCAATATCCCAGTATTCAATATCTACATAAAAAAATTTAAATATTATTAATAATGAAATCACAAAACCAACTATACGAATATATGAAATAATAATAATAATAATACAAAGAAAAAAACTTACAATCAATTACGTTATCATACAAAAACGATTCATCAGAATCCACAACAACAAAGCTTGAATTATCATCGTCTGAAGGAAAAATTTCATCATATATAGGTTCCCTAGACTTTAATTCATTGACATGGATAACATCTCTACACACATCAGGAGGAATAGAAGAACCTCCAACACCGTATTCATCATTGCACATTTGGCTTGAACTACCAACTAAAACGGAAAATTAAAAAAATAATAATAAAGAATTGCGATAAAATATAAAAATATATACACATTATTAGTCCTACAATGATAAAGTAATTAAAAAAATATACATACCGTGTGTATTGTCGGATTCTTTAAGAGAAGAACAAAAATATTTATCGCCAGTAACGAACCTATTACCAAACACATAGCAAAATATTGGCGGTGAATTACTACCTGCAATATCTCCTATTAAGTAATCTGCATAACATAAAGAAACATTTAAGCCATATATTAATTTTTTTTATAATGCAAAAAATTAAAAATAAATATAACTACAATTTTATGAACAAAAAATATACGTTTTTTCGAGATAAAATGATTTCAGTAAACATACCTCCTCCATTCTCATGAGATAAAGTTCCACTTTTATTGATAATCACCGAACATTCAAGTTTTTTCATAATTCAATATCTTACTAAAACATCACAAGAAAAAAAGATAGATCTCATAAAATTGTAGCACTGATCGACAAAGAATAATTTATTTAATTTTCAAACAACAGTATACTCTATAGTATAGCAAGTCAACCAATAATAATATAAAAATAGGAACATACAATGCAAATGATACAATCAAGCCATGAAAAGAAATAGAGGGTGATGTATGCAATTAAAGAAATTAAATACATGATACTATGCCATACTTAATAAACGTCATCAATTAACACAATAAATAATAAATATCTACTTAATAATTATTAGTACACATACATCAAATAAGTTTTTAAAATTCCAATTAAATATTAAATAAATATAATTGCCTGAAATTAGTAGTTAACATAATTATAAAAAATAAAAATATGTACTAAACATAATTGAAGACCAAAAAGATCTACCGAAATTATTTTACTTCATATATAGACATATTTAGAGTGTTAAAAAATTAGCATGCATTAACCAATTAAATACACTTATTGAACAACATTGCACCATGGTTAAAAACTATAAATAATATTAATAAAACTACTTTATAAGATACAATACTCCCACTACTACGACCTACATTATTATAATAACTTTATTCAATATCATAAATTGGTAATAATTTTTATATTATTAATCTACATGTCATATAAAAAAAAATAACAACATATAAAATATACTTGTTAAGCTGTATAATCAGAAACCTAACTTGCACCTCACTCCAAAAAGCATAAATTATATATATATATATATATATATATATATATATATATATAATAAAAACACCATAGATAAATGAAAATTTTAATAAATGATTAATTAAATAATGTGTTTTAATTATATTTTTCATATGATGGACAAGTGGAATTCATAATGAAATTAAAAAATGAATGTTGTGTTAAATACTACAACGTTTTAAGTGTATTATTATTAATATCATTAAAATGTATATAACTAAAAACAAACATAGCGTATAAAAAGATTGATATATATATTAAATAACAAATTTATTAAAAAAAAATAGAGGTTACAATTCGGTAAAAAAACCTTAAAGTATCAATACATCACTGGAAAAAAGAAACCTCAAACTGCAAATAATCCGATTTTACAATTCTAAAAGTACAAAGACAAACTACTCTAATGGAATTATCTGGAAAAAAAAAATTCTTAACACCAGATTGAAATATATATCCAGTCTTCTCCTTTCTCACACCAACATTCCAACTCCGATCACCCACAATCAATAACGAAATCTTGGATGATGTAGTCCCAAACGTAGTATGGACCTTCCAGAAACATTTAGGAATAGTCTGCGAAACAAAAGGACACCATATTATATAATTGTATAATTTTAATATAATAATATAAATAAGTAAATAACACATTATATAAATAAACAAATTCAATATGAAACAGAAAATAAAAAGAAACTAAAAATAAAAAAAAAATAAAAAAAAATCAAATACTCACATATCTGCCCTTAAAAAGATTCGATTTATTTATCAAACACTTAAACGAAACTGAATCATTCACAGACGAAATAAAACGCGATGAAACAGCAAGGTATTTGTTATGTTTTTTTCCTGAAATAAGATAATAGAAAAAAAAATATTAGATTATACGCGCATCTTAAATAAAAACCACATCATTAATAAAAAAAATTATAGAATGATACAAATATACACACAAATGTTTACCTTCGCCCAAAAAGGTTGAAATCAAAATTCCATGCGTAGAATAACTTTTTATCCAAATTGTACACACACCATCATAGTATGTACAAATATAATAATCACTGGTAACATTGTTATCAGTAGCAAACGATTCCCAACCATCACCAAATGTATAAAAAAACAGCATTTAAAGGTTTTATTTTCAATTTCCAAAAATTCCCATTAGGTTTCTGCAGATATATGCTCAGGAAAACTAACACCAATAATATCAACCCACAATTGAGGAATAACCTACGTGAGAAATATATTTTTTGTACAAGTGCTTTGTTTATGCAATCCAGTAATTGAGTGAGTCTTTATATAGGAAGAGCAAACCAAAAATAATTTAGTATTAAGAGGATATAGTGGAAGTGATTGAACAATAAAATTAAAAATAGAAGTATTCCATGGAATGTCCATAATTGAACAAATAAAATAAATATAAGCAAGAGTAAAATGAAAAAAAAAATTAACACAACAGTAAACAATATTTCAAAATCTCTTTTATTTGATACAAACAACAAATACGAAATGACACTAACAAAATTCATCAAGAATTCAGTTTCTAATTTTAATTAATATATTAATCTTAAATACATTGGTAAAAATAATTATATTAATAAAGTAATAAAAAAATTGAATCATTGTATACTTTTATTATTATTTAGTTGGCATAACATGTACAATTTTTTTAATAGTTTAACTAATAAACACCAATTTATCATGTCCAACCAAATATTCTATTAAATACAAATAAATACAAATATATATAAATAAATAACAGCAAAACATCCCAACAAAACACTAATTATACAAATATTACCAGTAATTCGATACATTTAATTAAATTGAGAATAAAAAATAAGTTCAAAAGAATTTACACATACCGTAAATTGATAGAAAAAAAATTTGCTACTTTATAAATTAAACACGAAAATTTTATAAACACCTAAATATAAAATTTAACATTATGGACAATACAACGACAAAATCTATAGATACTTGCACATACGCCTTGCACCATATAATATAACCATACATTGTTTAGTATACTTCACTCTTTATTAATATATAAAACAATTATATTATCGAGACAAATTACATGAACAACTTTGCCCAAATTTTAATATATTGGACACTGATTCAACAATCATTTACTTTAACAATAATTTCACGGTAAAAATTATATAGTGTTTACCATAAAGGTAGAAGAATTCCATCAATAAAATATGTTTACCGACGACAACACAAACAAAATAAAAACCCATAAATCTAAAGAACAACGCCCTATCAGAAACAACAACACGAACTTCATGATCTTTTATATATGAATTATAGAGTGAACGCTGCCTCAATACGAACGTTTGATTTGGCAAAAATTTTCGAAAGTACTGCCGAAAATGCAGTAGCAACGGCTACAAAAGAAAATATGTGCATATATATATATATATATATATATATATATATATATATATATAATCAGATGAAAAAAAGCGACGAATATGATGAACAATATCAAATTGGAGACACTTACAATACATTCACGTTCCCTATAAAATGTCGAGACAAAGTCGTGTAATACAATATTTAATCTTAACAAATATAATTCATCCATGATTATCGGTTATACACTTGTATTAAAAAAATTCACCAAATAAATCTTTTAAAAACTAACAATACATATCTTTTACACATAAAAATAACAATTCCGGAATTATTGCCAAAAAGAAAAAGTAAATCATAAATATTTTTTAATTAGAATTATTAATTTTTCCTATCAAAACCAAAACAACCCGATAACATCAGTAGAAACTGCAATTAATCTGGAAGAGTTGACCCCAACGGATAAAACACACAAATCAACTTTATATTTTTAACTTAAAATGATATTAAATTTTTTAAGTCTGATTTTTTCAAATCTCAAACAAATGTTAAATCTAAGAAAGTAAAAAAAAAATTACTGAAAAGAGAAACAATTAGGAAAATGTTAGACTAATAAGTTTTAAATCCAAAATAAGAACCATCTTAAATATTAGCAACCTACATAAGCAACAATTATCATCATCATTAATGTACATAAACAACCATGAAATAAAACACAATTTAATCATTAACAAATTAAAAAAATGAACGACCTCAAATGACTAAATTAATAAAAATTGAATTTATTAACACCAATAGTACATTGGGTATACAATATTCATTCCACAAAGAATACAAAATCAATCAAAAAAATAACCGAAAAAATCTAATATAGCGCCAATGTAGCTACAAATATACTAATCGAATATTACAATCCAAAAAGGATCAACCACTGAAACTACAACAATTACCGGCAGCACAACCATTTGAAAGATTAAAAAAAACGCAACTGCTGTAATACCCCGTCCCGTTTTATACCCTTTATATTTCTAGAACCCTTGTTTTATTTTCTTATCTTTGTTTCTTTTTATTTTATTATTTTGTGTGCTTTTGTATAATTTAAATATATACCATTTTACAAATTCCTAAATTCGTGGAAAGAATCGAATCTTTCAAAGCGAATAAAGGATTACGAGAAATTAATTATTCAAATTAAAAATTAGGATTTCGATCCGTTTAATTTATTGAGAATAATTAAAATACAATAAAATATTAATTGAATCTAAAAACTGTATTAATTTTCAAATCGGAATTAATCTCGTGAACCAAACGATCCCTGAACCGTATCAAGTGGGAACGAAAATATCTGAATTAAAGGGGTTAATCCTTAACCACTTAAATTAATTAGCTTTTTGAATTAAATTAAATTGAAGGATAAATCCTAACCACATATTATTTTCCTCTTTTAAAATTAATAAAATCTAAATGGTAAGTATCTCTTTCTCTCACTCTCAGTTCATTCACGCACGAAACCGAAATCCCATTTCACTCCCTTCTCTCTATTATCTCTCTCTCTAAAATCGGCGAGAACGCCGATCTTCCACCTCCTCCTTCGCACGAACCACCAGCCGCCGTCCTCTCGCCGCCGCCGTTGCGCCGCTCCCCTTCGCACGGCGCCGCCTCACGGCCGTCGCCTCTCTCGTCGGCCGAGCACAGCGCCGCCACCGCTCCCAGCCAGACGCCCTCCCGTCGCCGCCGCGCCACGGCCCAGCAGCGACCAACGTCGCCCTCCGCCTCTCCTCACGCCGCTCGCCCGGAAGCCGCGAGCGTCGCCTCCAGCCCCCTTCGCCGCCGCGCTCATCGCACCGCCGAGCGCCGCCCCTTCCCCTTCGCGAACGCCGCCGTGGCCCTCGCCCAGCGCCGCCGCCTCCTTTCTTCTCTCGTTTCGAGTAAGTAATTGAAAATTCCCCCTTTCAATTTTCTACTCTTTGAAGCTTAATTCAATTTCACCCGTAACCCTTTTCTTCTCCATTTGATTTCCGATCGAGATGACGCCTTTGATTCGAACCGCTGCCCGTTTTGATTTCGGAAAATTCAAAATCATGTCGTTAGGCTGTCCGAATTATCCGATAATTTATCGAATCACCAAATGACGCCGTTAGGCCGTTCAATTTATTCGACGAATTCCCGAACTACGCCGTTAGGCCGCCCGATTTGGGACTCGTAAGGTTGCTAACTTTATTTCAAATTCTTGTACTAGTTGAAATAGGAATTGATCAATTTTAGTTCGTTGAATTTGTAAGTTTAGAATGATAGTTTTTGGATTTGAAGCCTGTGAGCTTATAGATGGATTTTGATGTTGTTGGTATTAATATTATTGAAATTGTTATTTAGTGTTAGTTGTTAGGCTTGGTAGTATTGGGTTTGTTGATTAATATTGTTGAAGTAGTTGTTTAGTATTGTTGATTTAGCTGTTTAGTATTGCTGTTTTAGTTGAAGAGTATTTTTGGATTAGTATTATTGAATTAGCTGAATGGTGATGAAATTAGTTTGTTTTAGTATTAGTTGAGTTTTTGGAGACAAAGGGAAACTCGTCTTCCCCTTGTGCGACTGTTAGAGAATTAGGAACGAAATGATAAGTCGTTTAATATTCAAAATTTATAACAAATGAAAAAGGTAGAAAATAGTATTATTCTTTTGTTTAGAAAGTGTCACTAATCAATTTTAGAAGTGTTATTAATATTAGAAAAGAAAAGTACCTCTTTATAAACTATATTAGTTATAATATAAATTCTTAGAAATATGAATGTTTATATTGAAAGAATCCTTTTAAAATGAGGAATAAAATTCTTAAGAAAGAAAAACCTTTTCTTTAATTTTATTAATATTTTTCTAAGTAATTTCTTATTTTTCTAAGTAATTCCAAGATGAATTCTTATATTTTCTTCCTTAAAGGGCCTTTATTAAGGACACCCCTAAATTCAGTAAATACACCCCCCTGTTACACCACAGAAATCAGTAAATACACCGTCCTGTTACACCACTGCTTTCAGTGAATACACTCCCCCTATTACACCACTGCTTTCAGTAAATACACCCACCTGTTACACTACTGCTTTTAGTAAATACACCCCCCTAATACACCTCCTCTTAAAAAGGGGTGTACTTATCAAAAGATTGTTTTTGTAGTAATCGAGATAGTTATACCACAAGTATACTAGTAAATACACTCACCTTTTTAGAAGTAGTGTACTTACCAAAATAGTGTGTGACCCTTAAGAAGTCCTTTTTGAGTTTATAAGACCACAACTTTCTCGATTCTCGTAACACAAACTCTCAAATTTTCCTAAACGTTTTCAAAGGTCAACTTTTAATTAAATATCTTCCTACTAGGATTCGGTACTAGTTGGAACGCGCACGAGGTTTTCGACCCTCTGCCTACATATCATTCTCGGGACTCGAAACAATCAGGTGGGTGATGATCTGTTGATTGATCTGCTCATAATACGTTGTGCTGGTATACTCTGAACTCGACTAAATCAATCTAAAACAACTAATCCAACATAAATGTATCCCTATAATATAAATATTTGAAATACGTGATATATTTATATATGATACATATATCTATTGTTACTATTCAAATTAATCACCATTGCATGATTAAGGGCATTATCTGAGCATGAACCAATTTAAGTGTGAATTATGTGTATTCTCCCCATGTTTCGAAATGATAGTTTTTGTGAGGAAAAGGAAAGCTGGTAATTATATGTGGAATGACACGTACGACCATGAGTGATAATAGATCAGATTCATGGTCGCTGATATTATTTGTGGTGACCATGAGTGATAATAATTATTCAGATTCATGGTCACATGATTGTTGGTGAGAAATGGTTTGGGGGAGATTCACAATGTGTTGGAAATGATTTTGACAGATTAGGCCGTTACTTGAAAAATGAATTTGGGCTTTGCCGCTTACTGTGAATAAACTTGTGATATATCAATTATGTGAATGTGGAACCTGTCATGCCCAATTAATTATTACGTGAGCTTATTACTTCTGTGATATATGTTATTTATATGTCAACTGCTTAAATAAATTATATACTTTATCAATGAGTATAATTTAATATACTTCGGATTTACCAATCCCATGACGTTGCAAATCACCCATACGTGAGAATTCAAATCTCACGCCCCCTTTTTACAACCCTTGCAGATTATGAGTTCGTGGAGCAAGGATAGTAATAGAGACGACACGGAGTTCCCCACTTAAATAAAATGATACTATTGATAATAAGCTTTACATATGTGTGTGAGATATATTATAAATATTTTTATACTCATTTCTTCCGCTGCATAAAAACTCATCATCTCTCATTTCCGTTATATTTCCTTCAAAAAATTTATACTCCCTCCGTCCACGAAAATTTTACCCGGTTACTGTAGAGCACAGTTTTTAATGAAAATTGATATTTTATTGAAAAAGTGAATAAAGTAGATAAAGTAAGAGTATTGTGGTGGGTATTGTGGGACCCATTTTTTGTTTGTGAGTGTAGTTTATTTCCAAAAGAGGAATGGGTAAAAATTTGGTGGACGGACCAAAAAGGAAAGCGGGTAAAATTTTAGTGGACAGAGGGAGTAGTTCGGACTTTTGATCACAATAACACTTCGAATCCGATATAATTAATATATTCTGGATTCGGGGCGTTACAACTGCATTCTGCAAAAAATGGGAAGAAGACAATGGAAATGAAGCACAAACACACACAATTATATATACGCATTAAATTGTAATGTACCCACGAATATAGCAACAAATTACGTTACAAATCTTAAATACGAATACCATATCTAAACAATAAATCAATGGTTGATACAAAATGGAGCCAAAAATATATTTGGAAATGAAATAACTATCAATGTAACATTCATACGGATACCATATCTAAGCAACAAAGCAATCGAACGACAATAAAGAAAAGTATCAAAACAGATCAACAGTTGTAGAGAATTGGCGCCCAAACTATAATTGGAAAAGATGTTTTTATTATATATTTAAGATATCAAATTTTAATTTATTAATTTTTTCAACTTTTAATGTCATTCTAAGTGTATATTCATTTTCTAGCAAAAAATGGATATGGTGACGTGAATATTATAATATTGCACTTTTTATTCACAAAATATTTTTAAAAATTATTTATATACGTATTTTAAAATTTTCTATTGATGACGATTTACATTATTTTTTTAACCATTCATTATTATGTAATGTGTTGTATTTGGACCTGGAAGACTATATGTTTGATGGTATAGCAAATGTGTTGTATTCGTGTAAATGTGCATCAATATTTTTAAAAAAAAAGTAAAAAATTCGTATCTCCGCTGCGTTTCCTACTGATCTGATCCGATCCATTTATAACAAAAAAAATTATTTATTATCCATATCGTCTCGAACTGAAATTTCGATACGAACACAGACATTTGAATTTTAAAATAATTGAACTTCAGTATGGACACATATATTTTCAAATATCCATTTTAGTCTGTACTATGAACAACCCAAATTTCAGCATTATGGAAAAAATTTATGGAAAACTCAAAATTATTTGGAGAAACGTGTCGACATCATATGTCAGTATTATAGTGAGAACCGTAAATTTCCCAATCACATCCACCAACAACGATAACACTATTTGTGTCAGAGTTGATCGTGCCCCCTTCCCTTCCAGTCGTAGCTTCCACTCGCTTTTGCTCCCCAATCATGACTTCTAGACGCGATTGCACTTTTTTTCATAAATATTTTAAAAACTACTACAATTACCTTATCGATTTCGTAAAAGGTAGGGGACATCACCATGTCGACGAGATCTGACACTTAAGATAAATGATGCCACAACAATGTCATACCTCTTCTAACGAATCAAAAGTCTCAAGTCGACCCACGCGACTGCAATAGACCGAATCATCGACTCTATGCAATGTCATTGGTAGATCATAAGCTCGTAGCCACAAGGCTGCCTCATCGGCTTCAACTGCCATTGGTTGCTCATTCCCAGACAATTGCTTGCTCATGCCATGACTAATTTCGTAAGACCTACTCTTTGTCCTCAATATTTGTAAAACTGAACAAGACCATCTTTCTGCCACACTCACGTGCCAGAACATCGGATTTAGCTCGGAATGCTTTCACCATCACGTCAATAAGGGTATATATACTAAATGGTTTCCTCGACACTAGACTTCCTGTTGGGATATGCTTAGTTTTGATGATTTTCCAAAACCACTTGTAATAGGTTTGAAAGCAGTCAGGATTGTATCTTTAGTTTCAGGTCAGGCTAGGTTATGTGTCAGTAGAATATGCTGTCAGTTGAGGGAACATTCAGTTGAGGGGGAACTCAGCAACACAACCTGAAAAAATCAAGATGATATAAAAAAGAACTAACTGAAGCCATGAGAGAGACCTGAACCAAGAGAGAAGCCTGAAGGATGTCCCACTGAGTGTAAACTGGGTTGATCTAAGCTAAGTCAGGTGGACCACTCAGTGAAGAGCATGATCAGGAGGATCAGTGCTGCACCAAGTAGGCCCTGAAGGAGTCAAGCTACTGTGGTCAGGGAAGTTTGTCATTCAGCCTTATGACAAACTTCTTGGAGTGATCTTCAAACAGTCTCTGAAGGACAACTACACTGAAGACGTTCAGTCCACTAAAGATCATCAATCAGTGAAGGAGGAAGCTACCTAAAGTCAGTGGGTCTTGGTCAACCCACTGAGTCAAAGATCCGTTGAATCCAGCCCACGTGGACTAATCAGCACAAGGCAGCAACTCTGACACTGACAAGGCCGTATTCTAAGAAAAGTGGTTGAAACCATTAATTGTATGGATTCAAATGTAATTTCATCCAACGGTTACATTTGAATCCACACTATAAATACAAGCTCATAGCTGCGTATTCAAGTGTGTGTGTGAAGTAAGAAAAATCAACACCTACGAGCTGTGAAGGTGTGAGTGTTTAGTGCATATATTGAGAGTTATAAGGAGGCACGATTCACATCATGTACACTGAACTTTAGAGTTCATAGATATACACAAATGAGTGTTCAACTTGTAACTCATAGCTTAGAGAGGTTTTCCTAATCTTAGCTTTAGGCTAACACATTGTAAAGGAAAATCTCACATAGTTGGAGAAACCAAACCGAAACCAAAACCCTCTAGTTAGGTTTGTTGGGAGTAAGTTGTGAGTGAGTTTGTAAGGAGGGGCAGCCCAATGAGTGGCGTGAGTCCAGTGTTTTGTGCACCTTGGCACGTTATAAACAAGAATCCCAGTTAGTGGATTTCCTGTTAAATCAGGCCGTGGATGTAAGAGCTTGAGTCTCTGAACCACGTTAAACTGAGCGTACTTATCTTTAAAAGTATTTACTAAAGTGTTGTGAATATCTGCTCACTGAGAGCATTGTTAAAAAGAAAACTTTGGTTAATTATTCAGGTCAGGGAGAATCCTCTCACAGACCAGTTCAGGCAACGCACTCGAGAGTTCAATATCTCGAGTCACTACTTTGCTTAGAGCATGAGCCTCCAAGCCTTCACACTGACTTGGTAGCTCAGCCTCTAAGTAGAGCAGTGACTTAAAGTGTAACCTCTCGAGTCACTGTGTTGCTAAGAGCATGAGTCTTCAAGTCCTCTCACTGACTTGGTAACTCAGCCTCTTGGCAATGCAGTGACTTGAGAACTCTTCAATCTTGCTGAACTCTCTGAGCTAAAAGTTAAAAAAAAAAAAAAAAAATTTGCTCCTGAATTTTCATTTTGGTATTCGAAAACGGGACACTTCCCACCAAACACATTGGTTGTCTCAGCATTGACCTGCTCCTATCGAATGTCTCCTACAGTCCTAAACCCTTCTACAACATGTCTTCACCTTCCTGTTCCAGGGACCTCTTATGGTCTCAGAGATATCAAGAGATGACTAGATACAGTAGAGATGAGACCCTATAAAGTACAATGAAAAATAGGAAAACACACAACAACCATACCAGTACCACACACGTTAGAGGGGCCACCAGAATAGAATACAAAAAAAAAAAAAAAAAAAAAGAGCTCCCATTTAAGAAGAGAATTAATACTGAGAATTTGAAACTGACACATAGACCACAAGCTTAGAAGTAGAAGCCCCGAGGTTGTGTTTGGTAAGGGATGAGGCCATCCGGATTGGGACGGACCATCGCCCCCATCCGATTTTGAATGGGCACATCCCATTCCCCATCCATCCCTATTATACACCTACACACCTATTTTAATTATATTTTATATAATCACATCACTTTTAACACACCCAATCATCTTCTCTCCTACTTTTTCCACATTTATCTATTCTCTCTCCTACTTTTTTTTACACATTCATTCTCTCTCATACATTTTATTATCATTCCTCCTACTTTTCTTTCACTCAATCATTATCTCACTAACTAACAATAATAAAATATTTCAACATCACTTTTGATTTGACATAAAGTTTCATTCAACTCTATATCAGAGAATCGTCTATGGTGAAAGATTCATTCAAGAGCAGTAACCCTAACTTTTCCTGAAAAATCGAAATTCTCACCCCACGCAGGATGAATTTAGGGAACTAATATTATTAAATCAACATTTCGATCAACTTTCCTGTCAAATATTAAACTATTATTAATTATTATAATAAAATTTCAAATCTACAATTGAATCCAAAAAAAAAAATACACGAAATATTTCGAAAAGGACACAACCTAACCGTCACGGATCACTATGCATTTTACTATATTGTAACATACATGACTCATGTAATAACACTGCAAATTGTTATAATTAAATATGTTATGATGAGTATGTATAATATGAAACTTATTAGTGAAGTTGATTTACAACTAATATTTTTAGTAAAACAACTATTACTTTTTAATAAAAATAATTAATATTCTTTAATTAAATAACTAATACCCTTCAAATAAATTTTATGGTAAAACTTGTTCACATTATATTTTTTCATATGTTACATTTTAATAATAATTTTACTTAAAACACATAATCAAGAGAAGGTATTATGTGAATAATATTCACGGTGAAACTTGTTTATAAGGTATTAATTGTTTTCACTAAAGATATTAGTAAATTGCACCAAGGATATCAATTTCAAAAGATATTAGTTGAAGGAGTAAAAAATTGTTAGTTGGACCGTTTTGGAACGTCTAGCATCTAAGCTGCCTAGAAGAGGACTAGTTGGGGATTAGTCGGTAGGAGTTTAAAAAAAAAATTGTGTCATTTTAAAATGAGTAATCAAAATTGGGACGGAGAGAGTACAAATTAATGACAATTAAATGACAAAGAAATATACATAATAAGTTAATAACATAATTCAAATTTCTAAATAGAAATAGTCCAACTAGACAATCGCACATATTTTATATTGAATATGTATAGAGTGAAATTGATTTATGCATTAAATTATTGATAGATATTAGTTGTTTTTGTTAAAGAATATTAGTTATTTTCACTGAGCAATTAAGACTCTTCAGTGTAAATAAGTAATACTCTTTAATGAAAATAACTAATGTCCTTCAATGATTCATTTATAAACTAATTTCACTCTATACTTTGTCTTTTATATCATATTTTAAATGAAAATTTTTAAACGATATCGTTTAAAAAAAATAAACAATAAACGTTTAACCTGCATAAATGAATTACACTAAAATTGGATCACCGTTGCCCGGAGGAATTTTTGCTTTATAGGTAAATGTATTAATTATTTTAATATAATGTGCTAACAAATTATTGTTGACGATCAAACGTTAAAAATGGAATAAGCAATTTGAATTGCAATTTACCCCTAATTCAGATGCTCCAGTTTCATCTTTCAGACTGAATCTCTCTCTCTCTCTCTTCTCTCTCTTCTCTTCTCTCTACTCCAATCCTCGGGGGAGAAGGAAATAACAATAAAAATATAAAGGTATATTTGTTCCATTTTGTCCCTTGCTTCCTTCCCCTTTTCTTCTCGACTGCTACTACAACTACAGCTCTGCTTCACTGTACTTCCAAGTCCAAGCTCCATATATCGTACGCTTAATTGCTTGCTTGGAACATAAATAAAGAAAGACCGAGGCACCAAAATCTGAGCTAAGTACTTGTACTTTAGATTCCTTTTCTTTCTGCAAAGTCTAAGTACGCTGAACAAGATTTGAGTCTTGATGTTGGGTATTTTTTCTTTCTTTCTAGGGAAATGTATTTATTTGATTATTTTAGAAATGGAATTCAATTGAAAAGGGTTTCTTTTCCTTCTTAGATCTCTCCCTACCTACTAGGCAGGATCTTATATAGGTTGTTAGGTGAATAATTATAATTTCAAATCAAGTGAGGTTTTTAGAAGCACAAACTTTTTGGGGTTTTTTCTATTCTCAGGTCTCATTCTTCAAAAATCACAACCCTTGTGGTTGATGCATTCAACAACAATTTGGTTCTTTATTCAAGAAACTTTGAGAACGAAACGTGTCTAGAGATTTGTAATTTTCTTGGAAGTTGAAAAAAAGAAAGAAAAAGGGATGGGCAGCAGATGGTGGGAAGAAACGACGACGTCGCACCCGATGTCTCTCTACCTCTCAAATGACGAAAATGTCCCATCACACCCAAACCCTAATCAAAACCCAGATGAAGAACAGAATCTCTCCGGCGACCCCGAGCCGTCGTCCACCTCCGTCAGCCGCCGCCCCCGTGGCCGGCCCCCAGGTTCGAAGAACAAGCCGAGGGCGCCGGTCGTGATATCCCAGGACAGCCCCAACGCCCTCCGCAGCCACGTGTTGGAAATCGGGGACGGCGGAGACATTGTGGATTGCATCGCGGGCTTCGTGCGGCGGCGCGGCTGCGGGGTGGCGGTGCTGAGCGGCGGCGGAGTGGTGACGGGCGTGACGCTGCGTCAGCCGGATGGGGTTTTGGGGCTGGAGGGGAGGTTCGAGATATTGGCGTTGTCGGGGACGTTCTTGCCGGAGGCGGCGGGAACCACCAGATTGACGGTGTACCTAGCCGGTGCTCAAGGGCAGGTGGTCGGAGGCGTGGTGGTGGGGCCGTTGACGGCGGCGGGAACGGTATTGGTTGTGGCCGCCACGTTTGCGAATGCGGTGTATGAGAGACTGCCGATTGAGGAGGGCAATCAAGAAATGGCGTCAGGGCAAACCCCGGAAGCTCAGAATCATCATCCGAAATCGCCAGAGTATAATTATGGGATGGCGAACGATGTCGTTTGGCCTCCTCAGCCGTGCCCTCCTCCTTATTGAAATATGAAAAATGGTGATCGATCGGAGAGAAGGGTTGACCGGGAGTTTGTAGATTGACAGCAATGCCCTTGGCCTCGTTGAAATCTATATGGATTTAAGAGTAGGAATGAGGTTAGACATTTTCACCCTAATTTTCATGTATTACTTGATGATGATGATGATGCGCAGTTTAACTTTCTTTTGTGGTTCATTCTTGGAATAATGGCAGTTGGATCAATTAGCCTATTCTGATCTTTTTACAGTGTTTTCAAGAAATAGGTGTATATTGATGATATCATTTAATAATGAGACATGTATTTGTATTAAATTACTTTCAAAATATAAAAGTACATAAGTTTTAAAATTGGAAATAAAACATTGTTTAAAGGATCGATCTGTTTGTAATGGGATACGTTCCATTAATGGATAATCAACTTGATTTTGCTTTGGATATTTTCATTTTTAATGATCATGTGCTGCAGTGTTTGATTTTGTGTAGTATTTCGCAATAGAATTAATTAAAAAAATATTTCTCCGTAATTCGTTACCTGATTGTGTGCCATGATTCATGAATATGTGTGTTGAGGAATTGAATCATATATAGTTAGGGTAAAGGTATAAAATCTGCCGCGTTTGAGAAAATATACACAAAACTTTCATTTAATTTGTTTAATTAAATATTTGCATAAACCTCTCCCTATTTGATAACAGTATGTAAGTTTTTACGCTTGTGTTCACTAAATGGATAAAGGTAAAAACTTGTATAAGACCACACAAATTAAAATCTAGTTATACCCATTCTCATTGTCTTATACCATGAGACGGTCTCATACAAGATCTACTCATGCATAAATTTTTTTTGAATTTGACAAAAATACGCATGAGATCGATCTTCACCCTCCACTTTAGTTCAAAAAACACCAACGATGTTAAATCAAAGCATTTTTCATTAGAAAACCAAACTCATGAGACTCAACTACCATATACATGCACAATCACAGGACTAGCTAATAGAAGAGCAATGATAATTGGTTGGCGAAGTTGGTCTTGATTTTTGACAAGAAACTTAGGACAAAGAGAAAGGAGGACTAGCTAATAGAAGAGCAATGATAATTGGTTGGGGAAGTTGGTCTTGACAAGAAACTTAGGACAAAGAGAAAGGTGTTGCAAGATGGATGATAGAACCTAAAGAGAGTTTTATAATGAATCTGGGATAGGAGTAAAGAGGTTTGTGTTTTGAGCTTCATTTTGTATTCTTGATAGATGTACGGGTTGAGTACCTCTAACTCGATTTTGTAATAAAGTTTATTTTACCATTAAAAAGAATAGAAAAGCAATAGTACAGTGATGAAGAGCTAAATATAACAAATGATTCAAATGATGTATTACCTGAAGATATATATACATCCATGCCTCAAGTAAAGATTATCAGGGAAGAACACAAGTGTGTAGCTGTCACTCACAATTCACTAGTGAATTACAAATATGAGTTGAGAGGTCCAGATTTGACATTGGAAGATTTCAAATGGAAAGTGAACAGAGATATAAATGTAAATGTGTCCTAAGTTACATATAAAAGCAAATATGGACAACTCTTGATTGAAGGGGACATTATGATACAATATGCAAGACTGTGAGATTAATGTTTTAGAATACAGAGTCGAATCCTCCAACATTTGATATTGTGTACTTTGGTTTAAATGCTCTCATACGTGGATTTTGTGCATGCTTTTACCAAATGCAAAAATATTTTGTGTAAATTTTATCAAACACATGAGAGTTTTATATATGCATTTAATGAAATACAATATCTCATGTGTATTTTTATCTAACAAAGAGAAAATGTATACTTTTACACTATATAGTTATAAAGTTCAATTATCAATTGTAGGTTACACATTAATGCATCTTCCACAAAATATAGTATCCAAAGGGCTATTATACGTACAACAATAAAATATATTTGAGAAGAGTTAAAAGTTCAAAAATTTCAATGAGAATGATAATTGAGGGTTTGTTTTCAAACATTTCTAAACAATATAGAATCACCTTTTTTATTTTTTAATAGGTAAGGTTCAATTTTCTTTAAAAAAATAAAGTTTAATCATACTAAATCCACTAAACTATCAGCGATTTTGCATTTAAATCACCAAATTATATTTATTCACACTAATACATATAAACTATCAAATTTTGACACATAAACCACTAAACTTATTTTTTTATCATTTTTTCCCTACCAAAAATATATTGCGCACGTGCCTTAGAAAATGATTTTTTTTTTCAAAACTCTTCATAATTTTATTCTAATTGGAACGAGAAATACACAAACTCATAATCACTTTCGTCGCCTACCGCTTCGCGTCTTTGCTCCACCGTACACAATCTCGTGCGTCTGTCCCTGAACATTGTTCTCCGTCTCATGTGTCACCTTCTTGGGCTGCTTGGTATCAATTGATTTTTTTGTTTTACAAAAATATCCCCCATGTGTTGAAATCGGAAATTTTTTTGGTTGAAAATTAAGTTTAGTGGTTTATGCGCCAAAATTTGATAGTTTGTATGTATTAGTGCCAAAAAAAAATTGATGGTGTAGGTGCAAAATCGCCGATAGTTTCGTGGGTTAATGCAATTACGCCAAAAAAATTCTAGTGTTTGAATTAAATTTTAAAATACCACCTAAAAATCATTGAATAGTGAATTATATAATGATAATTATAGTAACATTGTTATTTGTGTTCTAATTTAGAATAGATGCGTACAAAAAATTATTAACTAACAAAAATTATATATTTTCTCTCCCTCACTATCTAACTCCAAAAATTGAATAGTTTTACTTATTTAAGTAATTTCTAATTAAGGGGACCATGGAACATGATTGAGGTCAATTTTCTTGGTTAAACTTCCATATTAATTAAGGAGAATTATAAGTATAAGTTTATATATGAATAGTGATAATCCTACCCGTGCTTCGCACGGCTGAAATTTGTTATAATTTTTAACTATGAAAATACCTAATTTTTTATTATAAAACTTAAAAATTACTTTCTTTTAAAAAAAATCACTAATTTTTATCACATCTCAAATATACTCTGATGAAATATGTGATATTCCCGATTAAATATTCAATAATTTAAAATAATTTCATAGTTAACTTATAAACATGGATTTGTAATAAATAGAATTCTTCAATTATGACATATTTCAAATAATAAAACTCGCATATGCTATTAAAAGATAAAGAGAAAAAAATATTAACTTTTAAATTTCAATAAGAAATAAAAAAAATAGATATGCATCCAAATAAATATAAATCTCACCAGACGAAGTTCAAAATTTAACATTATGTCATTTCATGAAAAGCTCATTGATTTGACTAACATTAGCCGATTTTAAATTCCGTCAACATGTCTTCAAAATGATCAGATTAAATTAAATTGAAATATTTGGAGGAAAATTTTAATTGCTTATACATGGTCAAATAGCAACTTTCATCTATGTTTAAATATTAAAAAGGTAATAAAAATTATATATAAAAAAATATTATTACATTAAATTAAGAAAATGGTTAATTCTATATTAATTCATGAACTTTTGCCTTAATCTTAATTTAATTACAACTTTTAATAATTTTATGAAAATTCACCAACTATTTAGTTATTTCAATCCAATACATGATTTTCATTTTCAACAAAAGTAATGTGACTCAAGTGGGTGCGATAATGCTTGGATTGAAAAATTTTCTACATGGATAAAATTATTTTAAGGAAGGCAAGAGAAGTATCTGACACGTGATTAAAAAAATAATATCATAATTTATGAGTGCATACCAAATTGAAACAGACAAAGAGGTGATGAATTTTCATAAAAATATAGAAAGTTGTGATTAAGTTGAAATTGGATTTAAAGGTCGTGAATTAATATAAAATTAACTCAAAACTAAATTATGTTTTGTCTAGATTTTTTGGTAGATCTTTTCTTTAAAGTTTGAAATTATCATGCTGCCAGTTCAAAAAATATGGTATGTATGAACACCTTGCTTTGTTGGTTTCTTCACACTCAATTTTAAATTTCTCTGTTTAGTAGACACTTTTGTGTAAAAACGTTAAATCATATTTTTCATTGCTGAATTAAAGAGGTGGGGGATTGAGTAAGTTTGATGGTTGTACTGAATTTAACGATATTGGTGGATGAGTATTTTTAAAGATATGGGCTTAAGTATTATATATTGGTAAAAATTATTATTTTAAAGTGAGTATATTTAACAAAAATATATAAATGAGTTGGGGTAAACTAAGTAAAATAGTGGAGGTAGATTTATTACATATAATTTTTTTGGTGAATCAGCAAGAACCAAATAATTTGGGGACCAAAGTTGCATCCTATAATATATTTATCTATAATCAATTTCATGTTTAATTTGATTAATAATCAATATTTAAAATTTTGAGTTTTAATAATTATAAAAAACTTATTTATTTATTAAAAAGTTACATAAAATAAAGTCAATGTTATTTTTAGAGCTTCCAGTAATCAACTTTATCTCAATGACGGTAATATATACACAAACATTATTTAAAACAAATATAACAAAAATAAGTACTTTAGATTTTAAATAAAAATCACCAAACATAAATCTCAATAATCTGTTGTAGCAGTGTTTCTAAACATTAACACCCATCTGAAATAATAATTTTTTATACAATAATAAAATTATTTATTGTTGTTAAAAGTTAGCAATACAAATAAAAGCATCAACAAAAGATATTAATTAAAAATATTAATATCACTAATGATCAACCTTATTGCCCAATTAATGGAAATTATTTTTGCTCCGACATCAATATTATTATAATTCTAAAAAATAAGTTAATTATTTTTATGCAATCCAATATTTCTAATAAACATATACCAAATTTAAGTAGAATAAATCATGTGATGTTCCATGTCACCAGTGAACTTGAATTCATAATAAATCAGGATAAAATTTTCAGTTGTGACATAATTCAATTTATTAAAATAAAAATATTGCAGTTTTGGTCTCAAGAGAATGAGTCCAACATGAACTTTTGGTACCTGTCTGCGAATGTTGTCATATTTTTTGCAGTTTTGGTCCCAGTAGTAAATTTTTAGGACCAAAACAACAATTTTACGCATTCTTTTGGGACCAAAACTGTATTTCACTCAATCTTTTGGGACTAAGAGTGCGGGAAAAACACTATGGGACTAAAAATATCAAATTGAAGTTGATCCATTCTTTTAGGACTAAAGTGCAATTTACCCGATTAAAATTCGATTCTTTTGCAACAAAGTATTCACTCAGCACTGGTATGTGCTAAAAAATTGAAAAACATATTAAATTTATAATTTCAGTAAAATTAAAAAAAAATCATGCAAAAAATATAAATCTCACTAAACAAAAAAATTAAATGTATTTCACAGAAAGTTCAGTGATTACACCAACAACCACTGGTTCTAATTTTCTTTTAGGAAAAATACAATTGTTTATCCTTTAACTTTTGTTAACTTTGATTTTTGTCCTCTTAACTTTGTACTTTTGAATTTTGTCCTATAACATATAAAATATGTATTTTTTGTCCTGTAACATGCTATACCAGGTAACTCTTCCGGTAATTTAGTCCTATAACTTATAAAAAAAGTGGTGCCACGTTAGGTTCACTTGAAGAGTTACCTTGTGTAGCTGGTAACATGATAAAAATATAATATTTTGTAAGTTACATGACTAAATTCAAAATTTCAAAGTAAATAGGACGAAAATCAAATTCAACCAAAGTTACAGGGCAAAAAAATGTATTTTGCCTTTCTCTTAATATAATCTTCAAAATGATCAATTTGAATTTAGCTAAAACATATGAACAATAATAGTTTTCATCACTATTTAAACATAAGATAATAAATATTATACTCCATCTGTTTAAAAATAAGTGTTGTTTTAGAGATTTTGTGATCAATTAAGAATTGTAATTTTTTTACATATATATATCTCTAAAAGATTTAATAATGTTATATTTTAATAATCCTAAATATCTAATGTTTTAAATTAAGATTCGGGGTGATTAAGGAAAAATGTGAAAATATCTAAAACGACACTTACTTTGAGATAAAATTTAAACTTCACAACAATATTTATTTTGAATATGATGAATAACTATATTAATATTAAATAGGGAAAAAACTATTAGTTGAAACAGTTGGAGAAAAACTTAAATTTTGTATACACGATCCAATGACATTTTTCACCACATCAAACAAAAAGTAATAAAAATATATAATATAATACATAGAAAAAAAAGACTATTACATAAACATAAAAAAATATGGGTTCGAATCGCAACTTTTTACATGGAAGAAATTTTTAACATAAAAAGCATAGAACTATGAACAAATAACCTTGTTTTGTTGGTTTCTTTCACAACCTATTCACATAAAATAACAAATCTTCATTGCAATTACCTATTTTCGATATCAATCCCAATATACTTCTTAAAAATATGTTATCATTTTTACACAATACAACACTTCAATTAACTTTAAACCAAGATTTAGTGAGATGAAACATGCGACGATTTGTGTCACCAATAAACCTGTTTATTTAAAATAAATCGTCACAATTCTTCAGTTATAACATACTTCAATAAAGTAAAATCTGATTTTTATCTAAAAAAAATACTACAAATAACATTGGTACGTGCTAAAAAAATTAAAACATATTACATTTAAAGTTTCAATAATAAATTAAAAATATAGATGTGCACCCAAATAAATATAACTGTCACAAAACGATGTTTAAAATCAATATTATTGTATTTTACAGACAGATAAATGATTTAACCAACATTCACTTGTCTTAATTTTCCTTCACATTATTTTCACAATGATCAATTTGACTTTCAGCCAAAACATTTGCATGAAAAATTGAATTATAGGTGTAATTATTATATATTGGATAAAATTATAATTTTATTGTGGGTATAAATAATAAAAAAATTAAGAAATAAGATGGTGAATTTAGTAGTGAGTAAATTTAATAAAGTAGTTAGGGTTGATAGTTTGGCTCTATAATAATTTTATATATAAACAACTCTATATTTAGTTTAATTCAAAATTAATAATTTTCATTTAAGAGTGTGAGGATAAAACTTTTCATTTAAGGAAATGAGTAGTTTTGATTTGGACGATGAAAATGAATATATGAGAAATTTAAGGAGAGATTGATGAACTATACAATATTAGTGGGGTAATTTTTTTTAGGGACAATAACCTAGGAGAGGTTGCAAAATGAGGACCATATTTTTTGTGGGATGATAATTTAAGGATCAGATTTTTTTTTTCTGATCAAGAAATTTAGACCATAACTTTAAAAAAATAGCATATTGAGGCCAAATCAACCCGAATCAACCAATATTGTGCCCAAGGTCAGCCCGAATATTAGGTCAAATCGGGGCCCAAATTAGGCTAATTAGACCGATTTTGGTTGATTTGGGCTAATTTTGTCATTTTTTTAAAGTTATTGTTCTTAGGCCAAGGTTATATACAATCCTATCTTTTATGAATACAACCCCACCAAAAAGTGTTCAGAAAAAAAATCCAAAAATTTTGACAATTTTGGAAAAAAAAATTCCGAAAATGTAAAAAAAACACTGAAAATATGAAATTTCGGAATTTTTTTCCGAAAATTATTACATTTTACGAAAAAAAATTCCGAACACTTTTTTTGATGGGGTTGTATTCATAAATCATGGGACTGTATTTAACCTTGACCTTGTTCTTAATATGTCAGCCCAATAAGTTAAGGTCCTCATTTTACCACTATGTTAAGTTAAGGTCCATAAAAAAATATTTTCTCCAATATTAATATATCAATTGAGTATACAAACCATTAAAAATAAAAATGAATATGCACATACTTACAAAAGGTAGGTGATTTCGGCATTAAGTTTGAATAAGTTAACACAAATCTCAATTTGAACCATAATATGTTAAAATATTATGACACTACAAAATAACATGATATATAAATTTGTATTAAATCCAAAAATATAAGAAATAATAAAAAATACTTTGTGTATAAGGCCTTTAATCTAAGCTTCGTTTGATACACGAAACAAAAATATATATATAACCTACAACCTACTTTAATGTTTCAATTTCCAATCTTTAAAAAAAAAGTGTTTTGATATTCGAATAACTTACTGGTTAACAAACGAAAATGGTTAATTGAATACATAAGTACTCAGTATAAATGTTTTCTTGAGATAAGTTTGATTTGTACTTGTATGAAACACATTAATTTTATAATTTGCAAAACTAAGATCAATACTTTTTATTAGAATTAATTCAATTTCTAATAAATTAATATTTATATAATATCAAGTTTTCCAAAAAAATTTAAACAAATAATGAACCTGATTTGTTGAGATAAAGAATATTCATCGCCATCATTGTGACCCATCAATGTATAAATATATCAAAGAATATTTATAAAATCTAGTTAAATATATAAGATGGTTTCATATAAGACTGTCAAAACTAAATTATGTGTCAACTAATAAACATAATTTTACATATAAAAGTATTGAGATATATTTTTAAAAGATCTTTTTAACTAAAAAAAATCTTTAAAAAAAAATCTTAAAAGATATTTCCTCCGTCCCGAAGGAACTTGCACATTTTCCGTTTTAGTCTGTCCCAAAAGAACTTACACACTCTATAGAAAGAAATATTGATTTGTGTGCAAACTCACAAAATATACACATATTTACCCATACATCACTGTATTATTAAAAAAAAAAAATCTTAATAATTGTGCCCTAGAAGGTGTGCAAGTTCCTTCGGGACGGAGAGAGTAATCAACTTGTATGAATATTTTTGTTTTTTCCCCTATAACCCTCATGAATCTTGGAATCACCCCTACCTTTTCACATTTTTTTTTTTATTAAAGTCATATACTCCTATATAAGTATTCTCCACTCTATTAATATTTGCATAATAGTCTGCTCCACATATATTAAAATTAAACCGCCGTACCAGGTCGCCTCTAATGTCATGATCTCTACTCTAATCATCTCAAGAAAAAAATCTACATAATTTTTTTTATAATTTATATAATAAATTAAACTTCAAATTTAGACTCATATCACTATAAATAATTAAACACCACCCAAATTCTACTTATAAATTTCGATAGAAGACATATGATTCATATATAGTGATTAAATTCTTTCATTATAAAGAACCAACACGCTAGATTTACAGTCTATTTTTCCTAAATTGAGCGTGAATCTTATGAGACACCAAATAAGTTGCACCAGCTAAAATTTGGCCTGACTTATATCATCATTAGATCATCAGGAAAGAAGGTGACAACTTCTTCAAATGTCAATCCCAATTTTGAACGTATAATATATAAATATAAATTACTAATAAAAAAAATGCAGACCAAAGTCAAGAAGTGCGAGATATACATATTAATGAGTACGTCTTCAATAGCCTGATTAAGATAGAGAATTCATGACATCAAAATCCAAGCAACTTTTCATCTTCTATAATTGTTGTGCATGTATTCCATTTGGTTGAAAATATAGCACAAGAAAAACTAATACAAAGTCAATGAATGGTATATAATCACCTAACTGAAAAAGAAAATGGTAAACTCTGAATTAAAGGATGAAAAGAAATAAAAAGAATATATGAATTATAATTTAATTTGCAAACATTATTGGTACTAAAATAAATATAAAATTGAGATATTCTAAATATTTATTTTTAATGTTGTTTCATTTAAATAAGTATTTATGATAATGTTATTATATATAAAGCCTTAATTAAAGTTATATTTAATTTTCAATTGTTTTTTTTTTTAACAATAATCAATGAAGGCGCACTCTCATATGCACTTGGTGCACGGTGCACTCACTTACATTGAAAAGTATAGACTAATTACACTGAAAAGTATGGTTAGATTACACTGAAAAGTTTATAGTAAAAATTGAATTTTACTGTAAATTTTTCAGTGTAAGGTAACCACATTTTAGTGTAACAAAATCATACTTTTTAGTGTAAACAGTTTCAACTGTTGAGTGAGTGCACCATACACCAAGTGCACAAGAGAGTTATTCATCAATCAAATATTAATGAGACTTTATATATTATGTATTACATTAAAATATTGAATTAAATGTAATATAATATACAACATACAATTTTTAAGACTAAAATACATTATAATTTTATTATGTAAATTATATTAGATAAAAAGTAATAATGTTGTTATAGAATTTACACACTTATCTTGTCTTTAACATTTTTAAATAATAATTGATAATAATTAATATAACCATAACAAATTTTATAAACAAAATGTTAGGCATAAAAATCGAAAAATTAAATATTGTTAGACGGTAATAATACCTTATTTCTAAAAAGTAAAGGAGTCATGATGTAAGTATTCAATTTTGTAGAATGCTCGGTGGTAAGATTGTTATAAAAATATTACTGGTAGATGGATTTTATTTTGAATCCTAAATTTAAACCGTAATTAATTAAAATTAAGGAGTACTATTTACAAATTATATATTTGGTAAGGTTTGTTACGTTAATCAAGCAAACATATTGAGAAGTGTTCATTTTCTTTTAAAAGCTATTAATCTTAATCCCTACAAAATCTCATTTAGCGTTACATCCCACGAATCACTATAAATTAGTGGGGCATTCTCTTGATTTCAATTTATGCCATTCCATAAATTTGGCAAAGTTTTGGATCGTATTTTTTAAATTAGTCCACATCCCACCTGACAAAATATGTTTTAATGGAGTTAAGTTACAATAAACTAATATGATAAGGTATATATGTTTAATTAAAAAAAAATTATAATATTTCAAAAGATTGAAATTAATACGCACATTAAATTCTTTAAAAGAAGTACAAAAAATTTGGTATTATTATTCTTTAACAGTGACAATTTTTCATATAATAAAAAATCAATCCCACGAAAAAAAATCAATTCCGCGATTTGCATATCTTCTAAAAATGATATAATTTTTTAAGGAATGATATAAATAAAAACCTTAAATTGAATTATATCCTAATCACAAGTATTGAACCATTACTTCATGAACCACAATATCAAATCATAAAGTTATATCTTGCGTTTTATTAAAAAATATTTTTATATTTAAACAAAATTCAACATAGGAGGTGGGAACTTAAATCAATTCCATAATTTTAGGAGATGTGGAAAACTAATCAATATGAAATAGATTAAATCTGCTCCAGATTTTATGTAGTATGGAAAATAGAAATTACAATTACTCTAAATGTTTTATCTCTTTCTTCAGCGTTTAATCTCATATCGATATTATAAAAAAATAATTCAATTCCTTGGATTTTATCTAAAAATAAACAACATCAACATGAACAATCCATTGCCTAATCACACAAATGTTAGTTGTTGATCGATTTTAATTACAAATTTCAACAATTAATTTATTCACAGTTTTTTTATAATATATTTGACCAATATATAAAAACCTTTTCATAATTGAATTATATTTTGACCGTTCATTATTTAGATCAAATCGTAAACTCCAACATTACATTTCCGATATCTCTAATTTTTCCCCATCCATATCTTTATGTTCTACGGTCATTTGCAGACTCTCTTATGCGATGGATAAACGGGTTTCAGTGACGGCTAGGCTGACCAAATTTCTTTGAAGAATGTCTTAAAATATCTGAATAAAATTTAGACCGACCAAAGTTCATCGACATTGTTGAATCCCATGTCATGGCCATCTTCATTATATACTGCAGAATTTGGATTCTAAACAAATCCTTGTCTAGAACACCAGGCGCAATGGCCCTACATTCAATTCATCAATATTTCGCTACAATGAGTAGATTGTAAAGAAAAATTTAAATCTACAAATATATATGCTGATAAATAAAGATTGAAATTTACGAATTTACTAAAGTACAAAAGAAATTGCATAAAAACAAAGAAAGTTTACATAAAATTTCTACATACAAAAGAAAGAAAACAAATTCTAAGAGTTGGTGATTCAGAAGATGACTAATGAAGGGTATATATAGGAAAAAAAGAGAAATGCTCCCTAAATTCTAGCAAATTATTGACTATATTTAATTCTTACTTACCTAAATTATTAGTGATAGAAATGAACGGTGATGATTAACTAACCAAATACTGATCAATGGACAAAAATGTCTCCCGCCTAAAACAGATGATGGAAATGTAGAGCGTATTCTATATTATAGATTTTATGATTTGTAATTCATAATTCATTATTTAATACTAATTAGATTTCATGATCTAGGCTTGAATTTTCGATGGGACAAAATTTAATTGATCCAGCTTTTTGAGTCCAAAAGAAGTGATATGTTAATTTAATGTTCTAATTAATATATAAAATTTATTATTTTCTTAATAATTAATTAATTGCTTAATATAAATTCATAGATATTTTTTTTGAAGAGATTCATTGATATTTTAATTAATTATTAAAAAAATTAATAAAATTAAAAAAATTAAAGTAAGAAATATTGAATTAAGAAAGAATGAATTAGATGATGTAGATAGTGATCCCTAAAATAGTGACAATTGTATCTTACATGAATGGGGAGTAGAAGTACTATTTTATAGATATAATTTATTTTCGGGTGATTTGCCTATAGCTCCATTTCTTGAAGCATAATTTCATGATACCACCCCATTTTTCCTACATTGCAATAAACCCCATTTTGTGGGGTTTACAACCCAAAACACATCAGTCCACTTTTCTGATTTTGTAGGCTGACAATTTCTTCAAGCTGTTTTTTTCCTTTTTTTTTTTTAATTCTACACAACTTTATTTGTAGGTTGATCTTTTTGACTTTTTCTTTTTGAATTTTTGAATTTTGCATCACCCAAATTCTTTTTTTTTATCGAATTTTCATTTTCTTTTATTAATGTAGCCACTTTTTTTTTTCTTTTTTAAATTCACTTTACCCAAAAAAAATTTATCTTCTTCCCAGTTTTAATTCCCCAAAATTCAAGCCATTTCTCTCCATTTATTTTAGCAAGAAATTACACAGTTAAAAATAAAAAATAAATGCCCAATCTCATTATCAATAAGCATTTTTGCATATATAAAACTTTTAAAAAAATACATTTAAATGTAAAATTACATCTAAAAAAACAAACAGTGAATATTCTTACCATCCTTAATTCTAATCCTTAATATATGCAAATAAAAATTTGCAATAATTAAAAAATTATTTGCAAAAATGCAAAAAAAAAAAAAAAAATGCATAAATGCCTACAATTTTTGCGGAAGCACAATTTATTTGAATATATGACTTCAATTTTTGCAGAACCTTCTATTTTCCCTTCAACTCCAATCCTATTAAAATGTCTGCAAATCAAAACTCAAATCAAACCTAGAAAACCCCACAAAAGAAAATCCCACCATTTAAAAGCTTTCTAATTCTTTGCCTGATTAATTATCATCTTATCAACCAACAGATTGGGGTTAGACAAGCAGCAAATAAAGTAAAAAAGAAAAGCAGCAAAAAAAATGATTAAACAAAAAAGGATAAATCGTGGTGGTGGTGGCGGCTGCGTGGGCGGTGGTGGTTCCCGTGGTGGGGTGGGGCAGTGGTGGTAGGTTGTCGGTACCGTTCAACCGCCGCCACTCGTGCATAGATCGAGGCGCGCGTGGGGCAGTGGTGGTGTAGGTTGGAGCGGTGGTGGTGCAGATCTGGACGGTAGTAGTGCAGATCGCGGCGGCAAGCAAAATGAGCAGCTGCAACGTGTGGGCGGGGCAAGCGTGGGAGGCGGCGGGGTGAGGGGGAGGGGACGCGGGGATTCGGGGCCTGGGGGTAGGGTGACTTGAAGCGAAAACACTAGCTTCTACTAGTAGCTACCCCGCAAGAGAACGGGTTCACTGTAGCATGGGCAAGTATAGGGACCAAGTATTATCGAACCCAAGGGATGGTATGTATGCGAATAGATCCCTGAAGATCTACGCGTCGTAGTTAATATGAGTGTGATGTTTTAGGGGTTTTTGAAAAGATTAATTAAAAGACTAAAGTAAACTAAGTAAACTAAAGAACGTAAGAAACGAATTAACTAAGGTTGTTTTCTAATGAGAGATGGTGATACTCAGGATAGGAATCCCTACGTATACTAACGGAGCAGGTACATAATCAAAGTAATCGTGACAAACAAGAATTAACCTAAGTAAAAGATCGTAGAATGAAAGCTCAAGATTTCTTACCCTAATACTTTATCCTAGCAATCGACTTCACTAATCCACTAACAAGTTAATAGATAGCGCTTAATTAATGAGACCCTAATTTAACTAAGGTGATGCGGTCGTCCTCTTTCGCTAAACCGGTAGATGAATTAACCTTTCCTAAACCCTCTCGTTAAGACTACTAATTGTTATTGAGTGATGCGGTCGTCCTCTCTCTAACACTTTCGTACGAAATTCAAAGGTAGAGTTCAGATTAATTATATGAATTCATTAATTAAGAGAATTAAAACTAACGTCACGAATTACTCTAATTACGTACCCACATCCTACTTCTACGAGTTCATCCTAACCCAAGCATGCAAGGGTTTTAGCCGGACATGGTTTTAACATAAATAAAAGCAACAGAAGAAACAACGAACATAAACATGATGAATTGAACGAAGAAAATAATAAACATGAACTAGGGTTTAAAAAGAAAATAAATACGAAGAACTGAAATTGAATTAACTAAAACGAAATTAAAAGCGTTTAAAGTAACGAACTAAAAAGAAACTAAGAATTCGAATGCAAAACCTCAACAAAACGTAAAATAAAGCTTGCTCGTCTCCTTCCTCTCCAAAACTAAGTCTAAAATTATTTCTAAAAGTTGGGGATCCTTCAAAACGTGTTTGGAAGAGGTATATATAGGCACCGGGTCGAAACGGGAGTTAATGGGCCGAAAATACGCATCCGGAGGCAAAAGTATATGGGCGCTCGAGCAAAACGCTCGAGCGGTCCCGCTCGAGCTGTGTAGCTCGAATGACGCATTCGCTCGAGCGGTCGCGCTCGAGCTGCTCGAGCGCTGAAATGACTCTGTATGTTTTGGACGCTCGAGCGATTCGCTCGAGCGGTGGCGCTCGAGCTGCTCGAGCGCAAGAATTATTCTGTACGTTTGCGCGCTCGAGTAAGGCGCTCGAGCGGTGGCGCTCGAGCTATGCGCTCGAGTGATCTCTAATCCTTCCAAATGATACTTTTCCTCGTCCGCACTAATACCAATCGTATTTCTTCAATATCTTCTCATCCGGGCATCCGTTTGAGTCGATTCAAAGTCCTACGAACTCCTCTTTTCGCCCTCTATCCATCTATGAACATCAAAGAGACAAATTTATCAATGTATAGAAATAATGCTCATTTGACTCTAAATATTCATCGAAAACACTCAAAACATGAGTAAATCGGGCACCAAAACATAACAATTTCACGCCTAATCAACCCCCCCAAACTTACCATGTTGCTTGTCCTCAAGCAACGAAATAATAAGTCAAGTGAAATTGTTAGAAATGAATCAAGAATCAAATTATGCAAGTAATTGAACTCGAGCTTCAAAGATCAATCACCCGTATACTCACTCACTTTCTTTTATCGCACTCATGCAATAATAACAAGAAACACCAAGATCAAGCATGGACGTGCACTCAACGATGTGTTTCACTCCCTCACAAGTGTATAAAAGTGTTTAAGGGACTCACTCAATCAATCAATCACACATATTGGCAGCCATAGGCTTGTAAATGCTCTCAACTTCGACCATACTCTAGAGATCAATGCCGAATCAAAAAGGACTTTTCTCAATGTTGTAATGTAGGCTCTTTGGACAGGTGGGATAACAATATGGGGTAAGTGACTAAAGTGAATGGAGAATAGAAATATCAACTTTGGCACTTTGAGATTAGGAGCAGAATCACTTCAACATTTGCAATCAATACACTTTAATTCCACTACTCTCAACACTTCAATTTTTTTCTTTCTCTTCAATCACTTTTTTTTTTCTTTTTCGCACAAACACATGAGCTCATTTTTTCTTTTGCTCATTCTCAAATTTTTTTGTTCTTTTTCCCACATCTCAAAACTTCATCCACACCTTCTTCTCATATTCACTCAACAAACAACATTTTCCCTTTTCAACTCAATTCACTCCCTTCATATTCACACTTTCCTATTCTCCATTCAAATTGGGACAAAAAGGCTTAGGAATTGGAATAGTGTTCATATGTGCTAGCAATTAAAATAGGCTCTAGGCTCAAAGGGGCTAACAAGGGATCAATGTCATTGGTAAGAAAAATTTTGGCTAAGTGACTCAATTAAATCAAAAAATGGCCTAAGATCACATTCGGCATATCAAACTAGACACAATCAAGAAGCAAGAGCACATGCAAGTTCTAGCATCCTCTAAGGTGACGATCCACTCACAAACGAAGAGATTAAATCATGCATTTAAATCTCGTAAGGCTCAAATCTCACGGCTTTCACATCCATGCTAGTCCTAGTGCATTCTCACAATCATCACTCAAGTACTCAAAAGAAAAATTCACAAGCATACAAGTTCTTTCTCAAATCAACTCTAACTCAAACACTCACACAAGAAAACTCCTAACTCAGCCTCACAATTCACCCTACTCATCAAATCATACTCAAAGATAGCAATCAACAAGCATAAGGTGATTGATAGGCATAAAATGTTGAGTAACAAAACAAATTAATAATAGCCCAAGGAGCATCTCAAGGCACCAATAATCAATCAAACTCAACTCAAAGATAAGGGCGTGCATGCATGTGCAATGTAATCATAAAAAGAAACTCCACCCCCCCAAACTTCGACCTTGCTAGAGGTCTAAGTTTGGGGTTGTGGGTTACCTCAACCAAATAATTCAATTTCTCTCAGTAGCCTTGCACATTCCCTTGTCTCAAGTTGGTTCCTTCAATCTCCACTTCTTTGGTTCCTTTACTCCTTTAGAGACAAGCCTACAAAATAAAACTCTCGAGTACGAGGTTAGACATACGACTCTAAACACCCTAATAATATAAAAAGACACTAAAAATAAATGAAAGCAAATAAAAATGGGTTGCCTCCCATTCAACGCTATTTTTGAGGTCCTCATGCCGGACCGTGCTCAAAGGAGCTTATGGGACATCATACGCAAATTTACCTCCCTTACTCTCATAAGAGTGGTGTTTGAACTCCTTTCCTTGATGCCCCACCATCATGAGCCCTTTTGCTCTCTTCTCATTCCCAAGTGTTATGGGTCTCAACTCCTTCTTGCCTCTATCTGGAGGAGTCTTACCAAACAATTTCTTGAATTTGGATTTTTTCTTCTTAACTCCTCCTTTCCCTTCTAACTGGACCACGTCCACTTTCTTCACCTCTTCATCCTTCAACTTCTTCACTTCATCCCTATCAAAATAATCAAGATCATAACGCTCATGGGTTAAATTATCAAGTGAAGAACTAACAAAATCATGAATATCAGAAGGATTAGGGATAGAGGGTGTGTCTTCAACACTAGGATCAATTGCATCCATGCAATACAAGCTCTCATCCTCCTTCGGGTGCTTCATGGCTTCATATAGGGAGATCTTCACTTCTTGATCATCAACCTTCAACGTGATCTTCCCATTCGCCACGTCTAGCACCATCCCCGCCGTAGCTAAGAACGGTCTTCCCAAGATTAGGGGCACGTGCTCATCTTCCTCCATCTCTAGCACTACAAAGTCGGCTGGAAAGATGTGATCTCCAACTCTCACTAGGACGTCTTCAACCACACCTTGAGGTCGAGTAATAGACCGATCGGCAAGTTGAAGCGTCATCATTGTGGGTTGAAGTTCACCACCTTCCAACTTCTTGAAAAGCGACAACGGCATGAGATTGATGCTCGCCCCAAGGTCGCACAACGCTCCCTTCTTGATCCCGTTCCCAATATCACATAGGATCGTGAAGCTCCCGGGATCTTTCAGCTTCGGTGGCAGCGCCTTGTGCACTAATGCACTCACCTCGTGGTTCAGCTGCACCAACTTCGGCTCATCCACTCGCCGTCTTTTCGCGATCAAGTCCTTCAGAAACTTCGCATAATGCGGCATCTGTTCCAAAGCATCATAAAAAGGAATGTTAATGTGAAGTTGTTTAAAAACATCAAGAAATTTTGCAAATTTTTCATCAAGCTTCTTTTTCATGAAGCGCTGTGGATATGGGACGGGTATCACAGATTTGGGTACCCCCCACTCATCTCTTTCTGTTTCCTTCACTTTCTCCCTTGCTTCCTTTGCCTTTTTCCACTTAGGAACTCTCTCAACCTCCTCAAGGTCTTTGTCTTGATGGGACTCATCCTTATCTTCATGCTTCTCAATCCCTTTACTTTCAATCCCCTTCTCAACTTCATCTCCTTTAGGCTCAATCTCTTCTTGGGGCGTCTCAGAATCAGCAGGCATCTGAGGACCTTCATAATTGGTTCCACTTCTAAGCTGGATCGCCTTGCACTGCTCTTTCGGATTCCCTTCCGGCATTCTATTCACTGATTTTGCAATCTGGCTCATCTGGAGCTCTAAAGAGGTGAACCTTCGATTGTTCTCTTGTTGAGTTCTAGTCCACTCAACGTTCATCTTCTGGAGCTCTTGATCTCGTTGATCACCCTTCTTATGCAACTCCTTCACATCGTGCTCCAAGGATGACAATCGCTTGCTCCCTTCCTCCACCTTTTGAAGAATCGCTCTCAACATCTCCTCGGTTGATGCACCGCCTTCTCCACCAGGAGGTTTAGACCCCGGATCAACACCTGCAGGAACAGTAACACCAGCTTTTGGGTTAGCATAAGAAAAATTATCATTCTTCCTCCATGTGTTTTGAGGAGGCTGCTGGCTTCCTTGAACTCCTTGTGTGTTCCTCCATTGATTTTGAAGTGGCTGAGGGCCTGGAGGCACAAATGGTTGGCCATAAGAAGGCCTTCCATACTGATTACCACCTTGGTAGCCATTCTGATTGTAATATGGACCTCCCATGTAATTGGCTACCTCTTGCTGTCCACTGGGTTGGTCTACTCTCTCATTCTCTACTGCATGCTTTCCACCCAAATTCTTCCCCAACTCGAGATTGTTGATCTTCTCCATCATGGCCATCAGCAGCCTTCTCGTTCCTTCTCCCTCTTCCACCTGATGCACTCTTTGCAAATCTGCATCTCCACTCCAAGCACCGGCATTCGTGACAATGTTGTCAACGATCTCTCTACACCTCTCTATGCCTTGGTTGAGGAATCCTCCGCCCGCACAAGCGTCTAAATGGTCTTGCCCCGTCTTGTTGGCACCACTGTAGAAGAACGCCATAATATCCCCCTCATTGTACCCGTGCTGCGGGCACTCTATAAGCATGTTTGAGTATCTCTCCCACGCTTGGCGTAAATCCTCTCCAGACTTCTGGCGAAAGGATGAGATCTCAATTCTAGCCTTGATCGTCCTAGATGGAGGGTAGAATCGCTCGAGGAACAGACGCTCGAGCTCTGCCCAAGTGGTAATACCTCCCCGCGGGAGCGTATTATCGTACCACTCCTTAGCTATTCCCGTCAGTGAGAATGGGAACAGCCTAAGCCTCTTGGCATCTTCAGACATGCCATTATAATTAAATGTTGAGGCTATCATGAGAAAGCTCCTCAGATGTGTGTGAGGATTCTCCTTCCCGATCACCCCTTTGAACTGATTCTCGGTCAGCAGCTTGAGAATTCCTGGAGAAATTGAAAAGTTATTGGCCTCAACTGGAGGCAAAGCCACTCCATCATAGTACCTCTGTGGCTGCGCTGCAAACCTCCCTCTAATCGCCATATTATGATCTACGTTCTGAGGAACGTATTGAGGATTAGCAGCTGGTACGGGTACTTGTTGGGGTGGTGGTTGGTAAACAGGTGGTTGGTTATAGACTGGTGGTGGATGATATGGATATGGTGGGTAAGGATAAGGTGGATATGGGTAATGTTGGTATGCTGGGTTGTGGAAAGGGTTATTTGGGTTTTGTGGGTAAGCAAGGTTTTGGTTCTGGTTTTGGGGTTGTGTTTGTGCAGAGTTGATTGTGTCTTGTGGGTTCGGGTGTGGGCTCTCAGTTCCCCCTATGGGTATCTGCTGATTACTGCTATTTCCATTGGCACCCTCTGCCCGTTCCACAAGAGCAGTATACTCTGCAGCTATCTTGTCTAACTCCCCAAGTTCATCAGAAATTTTGTCTTTGTTTCCCGCGGCAGTAGCCATTCTTCTCAAGAAGGCTCGGTTCCTTCTGGCTATTGTCTCAGGATCTGCAGGTAATCTCTCTTCGCTCGTATTGCCTTGTGAGCGTGTTTTCATAAACCTGAAACACTAGCAGAAAGGTCAAAACGCAACTGCCGATTGAATAATAAAAAAAAATAAAAATAAAAACAGAAAATAAATCACTCACTACTAACTACTAAGCTATCTACAAGTCCTATTCAAACATTCAACGCCATCCCCGGCAACGGTGCCATTGACTTGAAGCGAAAACACTAGCTTCTACTAGTAGCTACCCCGCAAGAGAACGGGTTCACTGTAGCATGGGCAAGTATAGGGACCAAGTATTATCGAACCCAAGGGATGGTATGTATGCAAATAGATCCCTGAAGATCTACGCGTCGTAGTTAATATGAGTGTGATGTTTTAGGGGTTTTTGAAAAGATTAATTAAAAGACTAAAGTAAACTAAGTAAACTAAAGAACGTAAGAAACGAATTAACTAAGGTTGTTTTCTAATGAGAGATGGTGATGCTCAGGATAGGAATCCCTACGTATACTAACGGAGCAGGTACATAATCAAAGTAATCGTGACAAACAAGAATTAACCTAAGTAAAAGATCGTAGAATGAAAGCTCAAGATTTCTCACCCTAATACTTTATCCTAGCAATCGACTTCACTAATCCACTAACAAGTTAATAGATAGCGCTTAATTAATGAGACCCTAATTTAACTAAGGTGATGCGGTCGTCCTCCTTCGCTAAACCGGTAGATGAATTAACCTTTCCCAAACCCTCTCGTTAAGACTACTAATTGTTATTGAGTGATGCGGTCGTCCTCTCTCTAACACTTTCGTACGAAATTCAAAGGTAGAGTTCAGATTAATTATATGAATTCATTAATTAAGAGAATTAAAACTAACGTCACGAATTACTCTAATTACGTACCCACATCCTACTTCTACGAGTTCATCCTAACCCAAGCATGCAAGGGTTTTAGCCGGACATGGTTTTAACATAAATAAAAGCAACAGAAGAAACAACGAACATAAACATGATGAATTGAACGAAGAAAATACTAAACATGAACTAGGGTTTAAAAAGAAAATAAATACGAAGAACTGAAATTGAATTAACTAAAACGAAATTAAAAGCGTTTAAAGTAACGAACTAAAAAGAAACTAAGAATTCGAATGCAAAACCTCAACAAAACGTAAAATAAAGCTTGCTCGTCTCCTTCCTCTCCAAAACTAAGTCTAAAATTATTTCTAAAAGTTGGGGATCCTTCAAAACGGTTTGGAAGAGGTATATATAGGCACCGGGTCGAAACGGGAGTTAATGGGCCGAAAATACGCATCCGGAGGCAAAAGTATATGGGCGCTCGAGCAAAACGCTCGAGCGGTCCCGCTCGAGCTGTGTAGCTCGAATGACGCATTCGCTCGAGCGATGGCGCTCGAGCTGCTCGAGCGCTGAAATGACTCTGTATGTTTTGGACGCTCGAGCGATTCGCTCGAGCGGTGGCGCTCGAGCTGCTCGAGCGCAAGAATTGTTCTGTACGTTTGCGCGCTCGAGTAAGGCGCTCGAGCGGTGGCGCTCGAGCTATGCGCTCGAGTGATCTCTAATCCTTCCAAATGATACTTTTCCTCGTCCGCACTAATACCAATCGTATTTCTTCAATATCTTCTCATCCGGGCATCCGTTTGAGTCGATTCAAAGTCCTACGAACTCCTTTTTTCGCCCTCTATCCATCTATGAACATCAAAGAGACAAATCTATCAATGTATAGAAATAATGCTCATTTGACTCTAAATATTCATCGAAAACACTCAAAACATGAGTAAATCGGGCACCAAAACATAACAATTTCACGCCTAATCATAGGGATATTAAACCGGCTGACCCTAACCCATTACAGCTGCGGGCCTAAACGGTCCCGGGCCTTATCGGTTCATTTTAATCGGTCCACTAACACTCAAAACCTAACCCTAACCCTAACGGTCCGTGGGCTAAATGGGCCACTAACGGGCTCCTTTTTTAATATAAAATATAGACATATAATTGTAATACAATGTCATTTAAACTTAAAATTCAAACATCGTTAAAAATTCATAAAAATTACATCTAAACATTGTTCAACATTTCACTTTTTCATGAAATAAATTTATAACGCCAATGGTGAATTAAGAGCGGGCGGCAACCGACAATGGCGATTTGAGAGTCATGGGGACGACCGATGAACCCTAATTGGAAAGATAATAATGAAGTAGGGATGTTGAAGCCCTACATTGTTCATAAATTTATAAAAATTGCATTCACACACTGTTCATAAAGTTCAAGTATTAATTAAATTACTAAATTCAATTTCATGTAATTTAATAAATTAACTAAATGAAAGCATAAATTAACTAGTAAATACTTGGATATATATATCAGATAGTTGGACTTGGATTAAAAATTTAAAGTTGAAGTAAAATAGGCAGGTTGCATACACGGTTGTAGTTGTACAAGTAAAATATATAAAAAGTAAAAAAAAAAGTCGGGCTAAACGGGTTGGCCCGGTAGATCAGCGGGCTAGCCCGTTTAGCCTGCGGGCTAAATGGTCCGGGCCAAAAAGGCCCAGTTTTAAACGGGCCACCAAATGCTTGGACCTAACCCTTGTTCAGTTCAGGGCTAAATGGGCTAGCCCGCCAGCCCGCAGCCCGTTTAACATCCCTACCTGGGGGAATATACATAGAGAGAGAGAGAAAAGAAGGGGTGGGGGTGGGGGGGTATAGCGAGAGAGAGGGGGGGGGGGGGGGGAAATGATTGGGATAATGGGGTGGGGATGGTAATAATCGAGGGGAGAGAGAGTGTGTAATGGATGTGTGGGTGAGGTCCATATTTTTTGGGGTTGTTTGAAATAAAATGTGGTGTTTTAAAATGTAGGATTTTTGGAGTGAGTATTTGCAATTAAGATGTAGAAAGTGTGGCTATAAGCAATTAATCCTTTATTTTAATGTGGTAGTTGAGGTGACACAAATGTATACCTAGAGTTGGATATTGAATGAGGATGCTCTTGCATACTTTTTCTCTACTTTTTAATATTTACTACATTTTACTTCAACAATTAAAAATAAAATATAATTTAATTTAAAAAAAGTGTTATCCTTCAAAAGTTAAAGCATATATTAATAATTTAACACTCAATCGAGTTTGACGCATCCAATCAATAAATTTCAGAATCGGCTTAAAATACATATATACATACTCAACGACCATTAATGGTTATTTCAAGTAATTTTTTTTTACCTTAAAAAATGTGACAATGGAAGAGGAATGCACAAATCTCACAAGACTCTATGGTCATTTTGAGCATTATACTTTCTGAAAGTGTGTGGATGATTTTATTGAGTGATTCCAATAATGTTGGAACACATACAAAACAACATATGAACATCGTAAGACTTAAAAACACACTTATAAATGAATTCAAAAAAATTCATAGACTATAAATAGTCTGAGTATCTAATACAGCGGCGGATCCAATATTTACATTTTAGGGGGCGAGAGTGTTGGTGATCAAATTTTAATCAATATGATTAGTGACTGTTTAATTCGGTTTAAGACCACCAATCAATTACGTGTGATTGATTACCACCGTAAATGGTAAATCGAAGATTCGGGATGTGGAATGAAAAATACGAAAGTCGAAATCGTATTAATTTCGTATGTGTGTACGTTTAGGTGTATTAGTGTGTGTTTTGGGAGTGTTTATGAATTTGAACTTGTATTTATTAAGCTGGAGAACAACTATTTATAGAGACTAACAAGCATGAGGTGTGTATGACTCTTGGTCTCCCTAGCTTGCATGCTTGACAAGTGTCCTTTGACCTTAGTTTGACCTTATCTAAGCTAAATCCTAGTTACAAAGTCTCCTTTGGTCTTATCTCGGACTTCGTTGTTGTTCGTCCATGTCGGCTTAGTTGATCCAGGATGGTTTTTTCATAAAAGTTGTAAGCCTTTTGTGTGTATGGCTTAGAAGTTGTTCGCCTTTGTGTTTTACACATTGACTTTGGGATCTTGGTCCTTTGTTCGTCGACATATACCTCTTAGGCTGGTAGACGTACCACCTTTTGACAACGTTGCTCATCATCAGTGACTTGGCAGAATGTTCACATCTGGTCTCGGGTCTTAAAACTTGTTCGCCAGTATGTTGTTCGTCGGTATAGTTGTTCGTCAGTTTATACACTCCCTGGATTGGTTTATGCACCTCGACTTGATTTTCTTTGTTGATCACCTTTGACATGGTGTTGACTCTTCATAATCCTTATTAAAGCTTTAATCTTTGTTCGCTTAGCAATAATTGATGTTCACCTATCAACAATTGTCCCCTATCCTGGCTAGATGTTGCTATTGACGAGCATCTTTGAGCGAGCAACAATAGTTAGGATATTTAAAATGATGAGGGTTGGGACGAACATCATTGGTCCTGGCGAGCAACATATGGTTCGTCGTTTCGTCTCCCCAAGGTCTGGGGGTTGTACGAAGATGACGTGGGTGGCATGATTGCGCGCCGCCCATGCGCGATCAATCCCGAGGTCACGCGTCCCTATATTTGCTCGTAGACCCCTTGATTTCTTCTCGATTTTGCAAATTGACCCCGCTTTTTATTATTTCGGCCCATATTTTGTTGAAAATTACACCTTGTACCCTGTTTTTTACCTGGGGTATAAATAGAAGGGGAAACAAATATTTTCCCACTTTTTCATTCTTAGCTACAGTACTCCGGCGACTTCTTCCATTTCCGGCGATCTCAAGCTCTTTCCGACGAATTTTTCCTTCAATTTCTTACTTCCGGCATAGTTTCAAGGTAGTACTTTTGTTTTATTCACTTAATTTTGTTTTTATTTCTCTTCTGGACCCTATCGCCGCCGTGTGTGACCTTGCGCCACCATCTCTCTTGGGAAATTGCCGCTGTTTGGTACCTTCATCGCCGCCGTCTGGGTTTTCTCATCTTTTTTCCATGTCTTCCCACTCGAGCAACAAATCTGAAGAAACCCTTGATCCCCTTTTCCCAATCGCAGCTCTCCTCGATCAGCCTCCCTTTGAAATTTCCTCGGCGTCAAATCCCCACGTCGATTCGGTTATTCGTTCGGTCGAGGATACTGGTGCTCGTCCATCTGGGAGAGAAATAGTGGTTGTTGCGAGCAGAGATTCTGGGGAAGACTCTTCGTCCAGCGCTGAATCGGAAGATCCCCAATTTGACGAACTGACCAGTGAGTTTCTGGAAGGGATAGGGTTCCCATCTCCAAAAATGATGGAAAACGAGATCCCAATAGGAGTTGCTCGTCCTTTCGATTGGCGAGCATATACTGAGGAACACGCGAACAACTTTGTTCGCCCTCAGAGACAAGTAATGGACTGGGTAAAAACTGATTTCCAGGCGAGCAAAATCAAGAGTGTTGTTCTCAAAGAGGACCTTGATTCGATTCGAGAAACCTACAAGATCCCATATGATATTCATATGTGGGCCCCCAAAAGAAAAGAAAGAGCTGATCGCCCACCCCCAGGATGCACGGCGATCAACATTCATACTTTGATGGCTGGTCTGAAGTTGCCGCTGCCTCCAGTTGTTGGTCGTTTTCTCGAGGCGACCAACCTTGCCATTACCCAGATCACACCAATTGGGTGGATGAACTTGTTCGGCGCCATGTGTTTGTTCGCCCTCGAAGGATATGTTGATCGCCTTACTGCGGAGGAGATCAACTATCTAATGACAATCACCAGATGCCCCATAGGCGAAGAAGGCTACTGCTACCTCAAGGCCAGAACTGGACTCAAGATGGTAGAAGGAGTGCCGAACAAGATCAAGGACTGGAAACAACACTTCTTTTTTATAGGGGGTGATTGGCGAGCATCTTCCGGTCCACACGGGGGCATTGGGCGAATAAACTCTCCCGACGCTTATGGAGTTTTTAAGCGTAAGTTTATCTTTGTTCGTTTTTTAACTGTATTGTTCTAATTTAACTTTTCTTGTTTGTTCGCAGGTCCTCGGTTGCCCAAGTGGAATTCGGAGGAGGAAGAGGTCGGGGCATAATTTTTATTCACTTCCTGCTTGGTCGCCTACGTAACAGGGCTGATAGGACCATTCAGTATCTGAGTGAAGAGAAGCGTCAGAGAGCTGCTCGCTTGTTTTCCTATCCTCATCACTTGGAAGCACAAGCTGAGGTGCCCCCAAGTACAAAAATTTCCAACTCCTCCTTCATAACTTTGTTCGTTCTTTGATATCATAACTTGCTCACCTTAACTCTTTTTCTTTTCTTTTTTTTTATATAGCCGAGCAAGTCACAGTTGCCGTTCCTCCTTGCTTCGGACTTCTGGAATAAAGAGTGTTCAAAATGGCTCCCCCAAAAGACAGGAGAAAGAAAGGTGACCCGCCATCCAAGGTACTGGCGATGACGAACAAGGCAGAGGGGGCGAGAGTTGCTCGCCAGGCCGCGCCCCCATCCAATCTACCTCCTTCTCCTCCCTCGGCATCATCTCCCCGCGGGGCCAAGCGCTTGAAGAAAGGAGATGGGGCCTTTGTGTCCCAGACTGCTCCTGCCGGGACCAAGGGCAAGAAGAAGGTGGGGCATAGTCATGCCCACCACCACACGGGGGGGGAAGCTGTTCGCCCCTCTTCCATTGAGCCTGCGGAGAAGGCAGGCAAGGCGGGCAGGGATTCCACTCCTGTTCGCGGTCCTGAGGATCTCACCCATTTGGGCTGGGATGATCGAAAATTCCAGGAGTAAGTCTACCTTCGCCTCTGTCGAGCAAGATTCAAATTTTTTTTTATTTTTCTAAGTATCATTTGCTCTCTTGTTCGCAGATACCGTGCTGACGATCATCCTGGGTGAACAAGCGTTGTCCACCAATACGCTTGTTCGAAGACTCCCGTCAATATAAGGGAGATTCCCAGCGACCATGTTCGCAGAGCGACAGAGCTGGTCGCCCGAGCCTGGACACGCCCTCTGGACAAGGCTGTCTTCCAACAAGGGCTGGCGAACAATGTTCATCTTTCTATGATGCTTCATGACAACGGCCTTGTCACAGCTCAAAGGGCAATGGCCCAGATTGCCGAGCAAGAAAAAGCTGCTCGCCGCTATGCCAGCACTACTCGACAACTCACCGAGGAGAAGGACGGCCTCATCAGCCAATACGAGGCCAAACTTGCTCGTCTCAATAACCAGATCAATGTTTACATTGATACTGAGAAGAAACACCTTGAAGAAATTCAGGGTCTATCTGGTGAATTGGGAAGCAAAGAGGCTTTGCTCGGCGAGGAGAAGAAGAAATTGCTCGCATCCGAGCAAAGAAATGCTGAGCTTGAAGCGGAGGTTGCTCGTCTGCGGGAGGTAGAGGCCAACTCCTTTTCTCGCGATCAACTCGAGGCCGAGCTCCAGGCTCGGTCTGCCCCCATCTCGAACTTAGGATATATCTGCGCCTATGCCGATTGCATTCGCATGGCTGATGCGTACGATTACAAAGAGATGGTGGAGGAGATGGGCAAAGACTTGTCCGAATTCTTGGAGAACTACCCCCCGCCGAACAACATCGAACTTCAATTGGGGGACATTGCCGAACTAGGGGTCAAGATTGACAGCCTTGGCCCCAGTATCATTATTACCCATCCTCCACCCCAAACTAATGAGGAGGTTCAAGAGGAAGAGCCGGCAGCCGTAGACGAGCAAGTTGAAAGGGAGCAAAAAGCTGCTGAAGACCTGGCTAGGGAAATGATTGTTGATCCTCCCGCCGACCAACCTCAAGATCAACCTCTCGCCGAGCAGCAATAGTTTTTTAGGACTTAGAATAGTCTCTATTTTGTAATAGTTGCTCGGTAGGCTCTTCTTCGTAGTTGTTCGTTTTTATAGTACTCTATCCTTGTACTATTTTTTAGGCTCAATGCCTTTTGTGTAATGAAATGTCTTTCTTATATTCGCTCATTTTCTTTATATGTTAATTGCCTTTACATTTTTGTTAATGACTTTGCAATTATAACATATAATGTTGGGCTTTTGTTCGAATTGAACTTTGCCTTTAATGGAATTAGGGTTTAGCCTTAGGTTCTGTTCATTTTAAAAAACGAACAACCTTTAATTGGCTTTGGTCCTCAAAATGGACTTGTACCTCGAGCTTTTGGACTCTTCCTCTTTGACGAACAACTACTATATTTACACTGAAAAATTTACAAGTGTTGTAAGACTGCTCGTCACTAACATACATAACCTGACGAACAACTTTGAACACTAACTAAAAACATGCTCGCTTATAATATTTTTGCCGAGCAACTCTGTCTAAAATTAAAAGATGAAACAGCACTAAACTATACAATGTGCCGAACAACTTTAAATTCTATACTTAGCAAAATTTTCAAAAAATTAGGCAAGTTTTTTGGTTTGCCTCACTTGGTTCACTAGCCCCCCAAGAAATTTGTTCGCCCAAATAAGAACTTGTTCATCTCATTGATAGTACTTCTTCATATGGACAACATTTCAGGAGTATTGGGCCAGCTTGCCTTCCATATCTTCGATATCGTATACACCATTAACGAATTTTTCCGTTATATGATACGGGCCCTCCCAAGTTGGTCCCAATACACCTGGAGGTTGGGCGAGCAACTTTCTTAGAACCATATCTCCAACTCTGAATTCCCTGATTTTAACATGGGAATTATAATAGCGTTCTGCTCGCTGCTTATAGGTAGCATTTTTTAGCTCGACATTCAGTCTTTTTTCTTCGAGCAAATCCATCTCAGTAGCTAGAGCAGAGTTGTTCGCCTGCTCATCAAAGTTGGTCGTTCTGAATGTGCTGGTCTTTAACTCAATTGGTATTACAGCTTCTGTTCCAAAAGCCATTGCAAAAGGTGTTTCTCCGGTGCTTGACCTGGGAGAAACTCTGTATACCCACAGGACTTCCGGGAGTTCTTCAGACCAACTACTTTTGCTCTGCGCTAGCCGTACTTTCAATATATGCTTGATTATCTTGTTCACGGCCTCGACTTGTCCATTTGATTGGGGATGATAGGGCGTAGAGTAATGTTTTCTGATTCCCCACTTTATGCAGAAATCTCTCAACTCTTTTCCATCAAACTGCGGACCATTATCTGTTACGATGGTTTGCGGAACCCCAAAGCGACAGACAATGTTCTTCCAAATGAAGTTGATCATTTTCTGCTGCGTAATTTTTACCATGGCTTCTGCTTCTGCCCATTTTGTATAATAGTCGACTGCCACAACGGCAAATCGAACACCTCCAACTCCTGCTGGGAAGGGACCAATAATGTCCATCCCCCATCTTGCAAATGGCCACGGGCTATAAACTGATACGAGTTGTTGGGCCGGGGTATGAATGTTTGGGGCAAAAATCTGGCATTGGTGGCAAGTCTTTGTTTTCTTGATTGCATCCTGGCGTAAAGTCGGCCAATAGTAGCCTTGTCTGATAGTTTTGTATGCCAAGGCTTGCCCCCCAGTATGATTTCCGCATACTCCGGCATGTATTTCTTCGAGTATTGCTCGTCCTTGCCCCCTAGGCAAACATTTGAGAAGTGGGATTGATATTCCCCTTTTGTAAAGCTGCTCGCCCACCAGAGTATATCTGGCGGCTTGCTTTGTTAGCTTGGCAGCTTCAAAAAGGTTGTTTGGTTTTTCTCCACTTTTCAAATATTTGACTATATTTGTTCTCCAGTCTTTTTCTTCACTTGCTTGTTCATCAAGTTGGTTGACATTATAACTTCTTGTTGATGGATCATTCATCTTTGTAATTATAATGTCTGCCAACACTGCTGGTCCCTCACTTGTTGCTAGTCGGGCCAACGCATCTGCTTGTGTGTTGCTTGTCCTTGGAATTTGTTCAATGAAGACTTGTTCTAACAAGGACATCAGGTAAGCAACAATTCGCTGATACTCGATCATATGATCGTCTTTCGCCTCGTATTCACCTCGGACTTGGTTCACAATCAATTGTGAGTCGCCAAATATTTGTAATCGTCTAACACCTACTGCAAGAGATGGGTGGAGACCAGCAATAAGAGCTTCATACTCAGCTTCGTTGTTGGTTGCCATAAAACCAAATTTGATTGCCGAGGTGAATACTTGTCTGTCTGGACTGATTAGAACCACTCCTGCCCCCGAGGCTATGTTGGTTGAAGACCCGTCAACGTAAAGATGCCAGGGGTGATCAAGTCCTCTCGTCAGATCTGGTGGGAAGGTTAGTTCGATAATAAAGTCGGCTAACGCTTGTCCTTTGATCGTTGTTCGAGGAGCATAGGTTACCCCGAATTGGCTAATCTCCAGTGACCACTTTAATAGGCGACCAGCTGTGTCGGGGCGATGGAGAATTTGTCTGAGTGGGAAAGTTGTTAGCACTTCAACTTGATGATCAAAGAAGTATGGTCGTAACTTCCTCACACTTATAAGAAGTGCATACGCCAGTTTCTCGGTTGGAGAGTATTTGATCTCCGCATCGTGTAAGGCTTGACTGACGTAGTAAATAGGTTGATGAAATTTGCCGTCTTCTCGCACCAGAACAGAGCTGATAGCCACTTCTGACGCTGCTAAGTATAAATATAGCCTCTCTCCCGGGACAGGTTTTGATAGGATTTTTACATCTCCCAGGTAGTCTTTGAGTTGGTCGAACGCCTTTTGACAGTTGTTAGTCCATGTGAACTGTCCTTTCTTGATAGCTTCAAAGAATGGATGGCATTTGTCCCCCGATCTGGATATGAACCGATTCAATGCTGCTAGGCATCCTGTGAGCCTTTGCACTTCTTTTATTGAACGTGGTGGCTGCATATCCACGATTGCTTTGACTTTTGTTGGATTGGCTTCAATCCCTCATTGACTAACAAGATGGCCCAGGAATTTTCCTGAATGAACTCCGAAACTGCTCTTCTTCGGATTCAGCTTCATGTTGTAATGCCGAAGAAATCGAACACCTGGGTCAAATTTTGAAGATGGTCTTCTTTTCGAGGGCTTTTGACTACGATATCGTCTACATAGACTTCTACCGTATCTCTGATTTGTTTGTCGAACATTTTGTTCACCAATCTCTGATATGTTGCTCCGGCATTGATGAGGCCGAAGGGCATTCTCTTCCAACACAACAAGTTTTTATTCGTATAAAATGCTGTGTTTTCTTGATCGTCTGGATGCATTGGAATTTGATGGTACCCGGCAAAGGCATCCATGAATGTTAGCATTTCATGACCTGCAGTGTTGTCCACCAACTGGTCAATGTGAGGGAGTGGAAAGTTGTCCTTCGGGCATACTGCATTCAGATCTGTAAAGTCTATGCATAGCCTCCAGGTCCCATTTGGTTTCCTCACAAGGACTGGGTTTGCCACCCATTGCGGACAGAGTGCTTGTCGAATCAAGTCGTTGTCTAACAACTTCTTTACTTCTTCGTTCAAGGCCTAATACTTGCCTGGGCCATACTTTCTTCGTTTTTGATGGATAGGCCTTTTTGCTTGATTGATGTTGAGTCTATGGCAAGCATGCTTTGGATCTATCCCCACCATGTCTGCATGAGACCAAGCAAAAACATCTAGATTTTTGCTGAGGAACTCTTTCATTCGGGATCTGTAAGGCTCGGGGAGCTCAGATCCTATGTATAATTCAAGATCCTGGTTTTCAGGGTTAACTTTGAACACCTCCAGTTCTTCAACTGGAGTTGCTCGTCGTTTTTGTCCTTTCCAACGAGGATCAAGTATTGGTCCCTCAGGGTTGAAATCATTTTCGATATTCATGGGCACTGCTCCCAGGCGGGGATCTAGATCATCAGTTGGTTCTGACTCATTGTTGTTAGTCAACACCTGGCCCTCCAAGTTATCTAGCGAGTGTTGCTCGTCACCACCCCTTTGTTGTTCGTCAGAATGATGTTCCTCATGGGTGGTGAGGAGTTGTTCGTCCAACACCTACTCGTCAAGATGTTGTTCGTCAGTATCCATGTGGTCTTCCTCTATGTCCATCATATTCTCCAGTATTGATGGTTCATTAGCAGGATAGTTAGTTGTGGCCTCCATCATGGATACTAGTGCGTGTTTGGCCTACAACTGTAGGAGACATTCCCTGGCTTTTCTTTGATCTCCCTTGATTGTACCTGCTCCACTTGCTGTTGGAAATTTCAAACAATAGTGGTAAGTGGAACACGCAGCTTTGAATTCATTTAAAAAGGGTCAATCAAGAAACCCGTTATAAGTTGAATCTTGGTCTACAACCAAGAAGTCAACCATTCTCGTAATATTTTTTTCGGGTTCGTTGGCCGTTACAAGTTGTACTACTAAAGTAACTATTCCCAATGGGACTGTTACAGCATTCCCAAAGCCTACAATTCTATGAGTCGAATCCCGGATATAGCCCGAGTAATCTCCAAGATGATCGAGCGTTTTTTTAATAGGATGTTGGTGTAGGCTCCAGTGTCTACCAACAATCTGTGGACCCGTGTTCCCATAATCTTTGCGCAGATTACGAGCGAATCGTTGTGCGGAGTTAATATTCCCTCCAAATCACTTTCGGTGAAGGTCAATTCTGCTATCTGCATGATAGATGGTTTAACCCCCATTTCTTGGACTTGATCGATCGCTCGTAACTCAGCCTTTCTTTTTCGGTTGGAGATTGTTGGTCGTCCATCAGAACATCCTCCTGTGGGACCTGAAGGCTCCATCATGTATAAATCTTCCAACGGACGAGTAGGAATGGTAGGAACTGGTCGTACTGGTTTATTGTTTTTCTGAGGTTGATCATCCTCATCTTCAGAGTTGTTCTCCCGGACTCTCTTCCCAGGTTGTCTTTTAACAAAGTCAGAAAGTTTGCCTTCCTCGTAAAACCGCCACAGCTGCTTGAGAAAATCTCTACATTCACTCGTAAAGTGCCCCACGCTTTGATGGTAGGCACAATACTTGTTAGGGTTGAGTTTGTCGGTGTCTTGACGGATTTTTCGTGGAGGGGAGAGCAACTCCTTCTCTTTCACACTATCATAAACAACATCGACTGACACTGTTAGCACTTGATTTAATTTTTTTTAGCTCCGTCCCTTCAGTGAATGCCTTCATGTTTTTAGGGACTCGATAGTTTTTTACGCCAGGTTTCTTGTTATTCTCCTTGGGATCAACTTTGTTCTCCCCCAAGTTTGATTGCAAGGCCTCGTGCATGGAAACGAATATGCCGGCTTGATTTCGAAATTCGGCATAACTTCTTGGGCACTTCAGACGTACCTCTTTCCATATCTTTGATCCTTTCTTCAACCCGGCCATAACGACAATGATTTTCGTGTCCTCGCTGACGGGTTCACCTTCTAACAACACCTTGTCAAACCTTTCCATGAATGCCCGATCCAATTCATCATCATTTTATTTTAGGTCCGACAATCGATGTTTCTGAGACAAGTACGACCCCGCCGTTGAGAAATGAGAAAGGAACTCTCGACTTAGTTGAGTGAATGAATGGATAGATGCTGGTGGCATCGCCAAAAACCACTTGTGTACCCGATCCCCTAAAGTTAAAGGGAAGTTTCGGCATTGAGTGGCGTCGTTGGCCCCCACTGAGACCATATAATCTGAATACTTCGTCAGATGAACTCTGGGATCAGCAACACCGTCATACTGTATACTTGCCGGGAACTGGACCTTCTTCTGAATCGGGGCTTTCAGAATGACAGGTGATAGTGGTGAGGATGGCAAACTGGTTGTCCCCACACCTCTTTGTTGGTCCAATTGTCCCTGCATGCTCTCCACTGCCCTTCTTAAACTTGATAGCTCATCCAAAGATGCCCCCTGACTTGGAGGCTGTTCGGCGAGCAAAGGTACTAACCTTTCTGCTCGTCGCAGTCCCTCACTCGGAGTGGGCAAATCCTTGAGCTGTTTTATAGGGTTGCTCGCCGCATTTGGCCCTAGACGCCTGAAGGCAGATTGAGAGAGTCTCTCATGAACCGATGGGCGTGGTTGCTCAAATGTTTCTCGCCCACGCTCCACTGCCTGGCGAGCAACTTTCTCTTGTTGTTGGGGTTGGCCAAGTCTGTCCTGTGCACTGGAACGGGTAGTTCCATGGCTTGACATTGTTGTTCGGACATGAGCAGATTCAGCCTGGGCCTCTCTCGGTTCGACCATCTTTGCTTTGCCTTTGTCCCACCTAATCTGGGCACTGTCCACTTCATGTTGTTCGCCCCTGGTTGACCTAGCCCTAACAATTTCTACAGGTCTGTCCCTAGGCCTTATTTGTGAAGGCCTATTCTGATCTTGCTGTCTCTGTAGAGCCTGGAGAGCAGCAATGGTTTTGGCTAATTCGTTAGGGTTGTTCGCCAGGGCCTCCATTTCAGGCGGGAGATTATGAGTTATGGCAGTATGCTGCGATCTATTCACGTGTCTAGGTTACGATCCTGATGGTCGGCCGACGAAGCTCGGGTGGGAGATGCTCTCCTTGACAAGCGTGATGCTTGGGTTTCCTTTGATTGAGGCATTCCGAATTAATTTGTCTTTGTTCTTGTGATGAAGAACACCAAGAACACTCTTATTTGAATCTTCAAATATTTCTTGAAACTTTCTTCAAATCTTCAAGTTTTTAACTTGAAGTTCTTGATTAATCACACTGAATCGGAGGTTCGAACCCTCCTTCTAGCGCCAATTTGTTGGTGATCAAATTTTAATCAATATGATTAGTGACTGTTTAATTCGGTTTAAGACCACCAATCAATTACGTGTGATTGATTACCACCGTAAATGGTAAATCGAAGATTCGGGATGTGGAATGAAAAATACGAAAGTCAAAATCGTATTAATTTCGTATGTGTGTACGTTTAGGTGTATTAGTGTGTGTTTTGGGAGTGTTTATGAATTTGAACTTGTATTTATTAAGCTGGAGAACAACTATTTATAAAGACTAGCAAGCATGAGGTGTCTATGACTCTTGGTCTCCCTAGCTTGCATGCTTGACGAGTGTCCTTTGACCTTAGTTTGACCTTATCTAAGCTGAATCTTAGTTACAAAGTCTTCTTTGGTCTTATCTCGGACTTCATTGTTGTTCGTCCAGGTCGGCTTAGTTGATCCAGGATGGTTTTTCCATAAAAGTTGTTCGCCTTTTGTGTGTATGGCTTAGAAATTGTTCGCCTTTGTGTTTTACACATTGGCTTTGGGATCTTGGTCCTTTGTTCGTTGACATACACCTCTTAGGCTGGTAGACGTACCACATTTTGACAACATTGCTCGTCATCAGTGACTTGGCAGAATGTTCATATCTGGTCTCGGGTCTTAAAACCTGTTCGCCAGTATGTTGTTCATCGGTATAGTTGTTCGTCAGTTTATACACTCCCTGGATTGGTTTATGCACCTCGACTTGATTTTCTTTGTTGATCACCTTTGACATGGTGTTGACTCTTCATAATCCTTATTAAAGCTTTAATATTTGTTCGCTTAGCAATAATTGATGTTCGCCTATCAACAGAGAGCACAATAAAATATATATATTAAATTTAACTAATATATATATCAACACTTATATATTGATTAAATCATAGACATACACATATAAATCTATATAAGAATAAAAAAATATTAATATAAACAGCGAGCAATAATACAAATAATAAAACAATATGGAAAAATTACCTCATAGCTACAAGATTTTAAGTAAAATTCCTTATAGGTTGGTCAATTTCCCTTAATTATTTTCAACTACATTAAATCTACCTTTTTCCCAAATTGCCCCTATATTTCACACCCCACCCATTATTTCACTTCTACAAATTCCCAATTCTCTCTATCTCTCTCCCCAAATCCCGTGTCTCCCTCATTCTCTCTCCCCCCAAATCTTGTGTCTCCCTCATTCTTACTCTCTCACTCTCTCTATTATTCCCCAAGTTCTTATTCTCTCTCTTTCTTTCCCTATCCAAATGCATCCAATCGGCACCCTTAGTGGAGCACCTATTTCAAAATATTTTATTCTTGTAGGGCGAAGATCGAAATCGAGAGCGCAAAATATGGTGTGGTAGGCTATGTGGGCACCGACACTGCTGCCTAGGTGGAAGGTCGGGAGAAGTCGACATATTCTAGCCAGAGGTCACAACCGTCGATGCCAAGGACTGGTTTTTTAGCTAGAGGATGGCGGTGAGAGTGTGGTCGAAGGCAATAGGGAGACAATTCTCTAGGGTGAGGCAATACTCGACGGAGACGATGACGGCGGGGAATTAGGAGGCGATGTCATTGCAGAAGTTGCCCACAGATCGATGTCGATGCACTAGCCTCCAAATTTTGCTCTGATTTTGAACCCGAATTTGGGAAAAAGTTGGCTCACGATTAGAAGATGGGAATGAATTTGGATATGAAGGTTTAGTATATATACTTATCTCCTTTGTGATTAATTTGGATCTTGAGTTTTAGTAGACATTATTATTTTGGTGTTTTTTAAAGGAATATGAAGGGATGAACAAAGTTTTTTAGATTAACGATGACATGTTTTTTGCCCCTGCAAGTCATGAATGTAGTTTTGTTTCGTTGAGACTTTTTTTTAACTTTATTAGTGTATTTTTTGAACTTATAGATAAATTATAATTGTACTTAACAATAATTTTTTGAACTTAATGAATGTTTTTTTACGGAAAATTTAATGAATGTTATGTTGAACTTTTTAAGGAAAATTTTGCACTTGCGAAATGTTAAACGAGATGAACACAATGCTGAACTTAAATTTTTGTTTGGTCAATGTTCTTTGTAGATAATGCATATTTATTATGATATTATTAGTTAAAAAATTCAAAACTTTAGTTAATATTATTTAATTTATCCGGCCGATTGCCTAACGTTGAATCAATTTGAGATGGTGAAGAGAATTTGAATATAAATTCAAAGTGTGAATTTAAAACCAGGAGGGGGGGGGGATATTATGTCATGAGCATGAATTATGTAGAGAGAAGTGATAAAATAATACTCAAACTGTTGAAGATATTTGGAGTTGACTCATTTATATTCTGCAATTTAATTCATGTTGGGCTTGACCCATCTGTTACATCCGGTTATAGCCGATGCCAGGTGGCCTCCCGAGGAGCTGCCAGCCCGGCGATGGACAGGCGCAGGGAGATAAGGCGGAGCCCGACCCAATAGATGGTCGGGTACTGAGTAGAGAAGATAGGCGGCACAACCTGGAAACAGTTGTTGGGGTTATACGTGAAAGTATACTTTTACTTTGTATAACCTATGAATTAAACACTTATTTATGAGAATAAATATTTTATCACTATTGCTTTGAATATGAATGAATGTTAAATATTTATTGTAAGCCGTTCAATATACAGTATGTGTTACATTGTAGCCATGGTGATACCAAATCACAGAAGATCACATTGACGGTTCCTTGTAACTAAACGAACAAATTCACGATCCAGGTAGAATTGAACAATTCACCATGAAAGGTCGATGTGTAGTTCTCAGATTGACCAGTCTAGGCCAAGAGATTGCACTAGCACATTTTGAATGTGTTGAAGAGTACCTACAGCGAGGATAAATTCTTCTGTTCTAAAAGATGAAGAATTAGACCTCGTGATTATTGATTTCTTAAACTCTGTCTCTTAAATAGGACCGTGTGTGGTTAATAATTATTGCTTTGATACATATTGGGTGAGAATCATTGTGACTTAGAACCTTGTGTTTTGGACAGTAATATTAATCATACGACGTTTGCCAAGATTTAATACGGAGAAACGTGTGCGAGTACGATTTGTGTGATTTATCCCCTTGGTAGGCTAAGAAGTTTTATCGTACCAAATCTTGCAAGTGGAGAATTAGTTTCTCCAGTACGGATAATAATGCTGAGCTCTCTTTACTCCAATGCACAAGAAGTTAATTAAAATAGAGTTATTCAAAAGCTCAATTAATTAATGGACTAGATAATCTTAAACACGGGAAATAATAACCGGGAGCCCATATTGTCGTAATATGGATTAAGATGGATAATACAATATTAATTTGATAGTGGTATTAATTAATATTAATGAGTGAAATAATATTGTGGCTCAACATTGAGGTTCAATCTTAATTCTTCTAAAGACCCTCAAGTAACCAGATAATAATAAGGTGATTAAAGTAAAAAAAAATTATTATTGCTGATTTTATCCTATTATTTTCGAAAATATTAGTTTAAGAGAGAGAAAATATTTTGTTGATTTCCTTGAAAATATATTATGGAAGATATGTATTCTTAGAATACAAGATTATCTCATAAATTCAAGAAGATCCAAATCTAGTATTTCTTGCTCCTAATTTTGGAAAATAGCATATGTATATAGGAGGGTGAGATTTTTGTGAAATATTTTATTATGGAGAAAAGAATATATGAGATATATTAAAGATTTTTGGAGGCCAAGAAAAATATCTTCTCCCCTATTTTACATGCATAATTTCGGCCCTCTCTCCCTATATATAGGAGATGATTATTTCATCTCCAGTATACGAGTTCCATGAGTTGGAAAAATCGAGAGCAATAAATATTTTTTTTCCTCCCTTATATTATTAAATTTTTCGTGAGTGCTTCCCACCGGTGAACGAATAAGGCAAAGAGGAAATACTTGAGAAGACTTTTACAGTTGATAGGATCATTTCGTTTGTCCTGGTCTTCTCGGTTGGACGTTGCTTCAAGAGGTACATGTTCATGTAAAATTCTTAGTTTTTCCGCCGTAGAATTTTATGTGATAATATTCATATGCATGATTCTTTTTTGTTGGATTAAATATTATTTGAATTAATTTAGTATTAATTCATGCTAGTAATAATTGAATATAAATTCGTATTTAAATTTCATGCCGAATAGATCCGGGCACCCCGTTTTCCCCAACAGCTGGTATTAGAGCCACGATTTCGGGCTATGATCTTTAAATTGGAATTTAAATCGTTAAAGATTAAATTAAAATTGGATAGTATAATTGCAGATCTTTTTAGCAAGTATCCAATTGAAAATACGTAAAGCATACTACCAGAATATCCTTTTTATTCGTATGAATAAACTAACATACCCACAAACCTTACATACACTATAGAAAAGTTACAATGTTGAGAAAAATATTTAAGCATTCAACCAACGTAAAAGCGAAGAGTACAACCAAACGAGACTAAGCACTCTAATCACGCAATAGAATAGTCATCTTTTGTCTTACCTTATTGTGTTTCATGCTTCCTCTATTTATAGACATCGAAATCAGCATGTCCACAACCAAAAATCAGGTTCGCATGATCCAACCATGTTCGAAGTCAACTACTCACTCTATATTTATGCAACCCTTGATTCAAGGATCTTCCAAGTCGTCAATCTGAATATTTAGACATTGGGATTAATTAAAAAAAAATTATGTTTGTATCGGAATTTAGATGTGTGTATGAAGTCATAACTTTACACCCACATGATGTAAAATCCTTGATGAATAGTAAAAGTATGTGTTTGTTTTGGAATTTTGGTAAAACGAGATTGACTTTATGTCGAATCATGTGTAAGAGTAAAGTAGGATGTGTAAGAGTAAGTATGAAAAAAAGTATAAGTGAGAGAAAAATAATATGTGAGTAATAAAGTGAATTATATTGGGAAAAGTTAAGACTATGTTTATCTCTGAGTTGCGCCAACCGATTCAAGGAAAAGGACAAAAAGAATAAACGATAAGAAAATAAAAAAGAAACTGGAATGCACGATCAAATCGGCTACCCAAACCGGACTGTGAGCAAAAATTATTTCTCTCCCCTGACACGTAGTATTATATAATTGGTTATGTTAATTTTTATTAAACAAGTTTTATGTTTTATTTTTTACATATTAATCCATAAAATAATATCAATAACAATTATATCAAAATTTATAATTTTTTATTTTTTATAAATAGAGATCAATATTGATATATTTTGAATCTCAACTTTATATTATCTCATTTTTCTTATTTTTAATTATTTCTATTAGTTCTCCTAATATTTTTCATTTATCATACATATTTATATTTCAACTTTTATATTTTAATTTTGTTATTGAGATTGTAGTTTATTTTAAAGTGTGTGATAATTTTTTTTTATTTTTTTATCCGTACATTTGTTACTCAAACTCGTAACCTTTTGATCATAAGTAGTAGGGTTATAACCACTTGAGCTAAACCACTTCGTCGATAATTTTTTTATTATAATTACAAATGTTGTATAGCAAGTAATTTAATTCATTTTCAATTTTTTAAATATAATAAAAAATATAAACAGTATGCAATTATTAAATAATAAAAAGAATTAGATTGAGTTGGGTTGGATCATTAATAAAGCAGGAAATTTTTGGGGATTGTGTAATACCCCGTCCCGTTTTATACCTTTTATATTCCTAGAACTCTTATTTTATTATCTTTGTTTCTTTTTATTTTATTATTTTGTGTGCTTTTGTGTAATTTAAATATATACCCTTTTTACAAATTCCTAAATTCGTCGAAAGAATCGAATCTTTCAAAGCGAATAAAGGACTACGAGAAATTAAATATTCAAAGATTAAAAATTAGGATTTCGATCCGTTTAATTTATTGAAAATAACTAAAATACAATAAAATATTAATTGAGTCTTAAAACTGTATTAATTTTCAATTCGGGATTAATCTCGTGAACCAAACGATCCCTAAACCGTATCATTTGGGAACGAAAATATCAGAATTAAAGGGGATTAATTTCAGGCCACATAAATTACTTTCCTTTTGAATTAAATTAATCAGGGAATTAATTCATATCCACATAAATTATTCCTTTTTCTTTTATTAATTAATTTTAATAATAAAAATCCCTTGAAGATCCGGATTTGAAATAAGAATATTTCAAAGATCATTTTTTTCCAAGTAACATCCGTATATATCCATTTTCAGTTCCTCTCTGCCCCTCATTTCCTTCACTCACGTCTCTCTCTCCTCTTTTCCCCAGGACGCGTTCTCCCCCTTCTCTCTAAATTTCCTCAGTCGCCTCTCCTCCTTTTCCGGCGACTAACGCCGCCGGCCGCCTCTTCCTTCAGCTGCGGCTCGTCCCAGCACCGCTCGCCCAACCGCCTCGCGGCCGCTGCCTCTTCTTTCCAGCGAGCAGCGCCGCCCCTTCGAACTAGACGCGCCACCGTACTCGGCCGGAAGCCACTACGCACAGCGCGGTCCCAACGCCGCCGCTCCGACCACCGTAGCCCCTCTCGCTCTGCCTCCCGCTCGCAAAGCAGGCCACCGTCGCCTCTGTTCCGATTCACGCCTCCCCTGTTCCGAACCGGCGACGATAGCCACCGCCAACAGCGCCGCCGTCGCACCGCCGTCGCTCCCCTTCCGCCGTCGAACGCTGCCGCCCGTCCGCCCTTGTTCCTTAAGTGAGTTTTCCTTTCGTTTGATTTCCGAATTCTTCAATTAATTTCCCCCTTCCGATTAAATCTCACAATTTCATTCCTTTCCGTGCTTGATCGAGATGTCGTCGTCTCCCCGACTTTCCGATGAAGTCACTGCTGCCCGTAATTTTGGGAGAACCGAAACTACGTCGTTATGCCGCCGAAATAATTCGACGAGTCACCGAACTACGCCGTTAGGCTGCTCGGTTTGGGACTCGTAAGATTTCTAGTTTTCTCCCTATTTCCTCTTGTAAATTCTAGTTTGGAAATAAGATTATTCGAGTAGTGGATATGGTTTAGTATTACTGTTTTAACGGTTTCGTAATAGTTATTTAGAAGTATGGTATTCTTTGTTGTGTAGTACCTTTGAATTAGTTGGTTAGTATTATGGGGTTAACTGTTTTGTATTACTGTTATAGCTGGTTAGTATTATTGAAATTGTATTTAGTGTTAGTTGTTAGGTTTGGTAGTATTGGGTTTGTTGATTAATGTTGTTGGTTTAGCTGTTTAGTATTGTTGTTTTAGTTGAAGAGTATTTTTGGATTAGTATTATTGAATTAGCTGAATGGTGATGAAATTAGTCGTTAGTAATATTTGTTGAGTTTTGGAGACAAAGGGAAACTCGTCTTCCCCTTGTGCGACTGTTAGAAAATTAGGAACGAAAATATAAGTCGTTTTATATTCAAAATTTAGTAAACAAATGAAAATAGTATTATTCTTTTGTTTAGAAAGTGTCACTAATCAATTTTTAGAAGTGTTATTAATATTAGAAAAGAAAAGTACTTTTTATAAACTTCTTAGAAAGTCTAAGTTTATTTATAAGTTTTAATAAAGGGGTTTTATTTATAAAATATGATTAATTATATTCAAAGAATCCTTTTAAAATGAGAAATAGAATTCTTAAGAAAGAAAAACCATTTCTTTAATTTTATTAATATTTTTCTAAGTAATTTCTTATTTTTCTAAATAATTCCAAGGTTAATAATTATTTTCTTCCTTAAAGGGCCTTTATTAAAGACACCCCTAAATTCAGTAAATACACCCCCCTGTTACACCACAGAAATCAATAAATACACCATCCTGTTACACCACTACTTTCAGTAAATACACCCCCCTGTTACACTACTGCTTTTAGTAAATACACCCCCTAATACACCTCCTCTTAAAAAGGAGTGTACTTATCAAGAAATTGTTTTGTAGTAATCGAGATAGTCATACCACAAGTATACTAGTAAATACACTCCCTCAATACACTCACCTTTTTTAGAAGTAGTGTACTTACCCAAAATAGGGTGTGACCCTTAAGCAAGTCCTTTTTGAGTTTATAAGACCACAACTTTCTCGATTCTCGTAACACAAACTCTCAAGTTTTCCTAAACGTTTTCAAAGGTCAACTTTTAATTAAATATCTTCCTACTAGGATTCGATACTAGTTGGAACACGCACCGAGGACTCGACCCTCTGCCTACACATCATTCTCGGGACTCGAAACAATCAGGTGGGTGATGATCCGTTGATTGATCTGCTATAAATAACGTCGTGCCGGTATTTTCTGAACTCGACTAAATTAAATCAAATCAAAAAAATACCTAATCCAACATAAATGTAACACCTATCTATATAACTGTTTGGATTATGTGATATAACTACATATGTTATATATTAGCCTGTTGTTTTGTGAATCGATCACCACTGCATGAATAAACACCTTACGTGAGCATGAATCTGTTAAGTTATCAGTCAAGTATTTTTCTCAGTAAAGTTGTTGTATCAGTTTTATGGAAAATCAGTAAGTACGGAGTTGTGATTTGAGTATTGTTTTCCGACCTCCGGGGACGCTGTCGTTGGACGCCCTCGGAATCAAGGTTGTTGATTATTTTCCGGTCTCCGGGGACGCTGTCGTTGGACGCCCTCGGAATCAAGGCTGTTGATGGTTGGAGTTAAAAAGGATCACTATGATGGAAGGAGAATGATTGTACATTTATGGTTTGATAATTGTGATAATATGTGATATGATTTTGGGCTTTGCCCTAACGTGAATCAACTTGTGTTATTCCAAGTATGCCAGTACCGTTTAAGTTTTATAATCTTTTATATACATCAACTGTTTAAATAAAATAAACTTTTATCAATGAGTATAACTTAATATATATTTCGGATTTACCAATCCCATGATGTTGCAATCACCCATAAGTGAGAATTCAATTCTCACGCCCCATTTTCCTAACCCCTTGCAGATTATGATTTCGTGGAGCAAGGACAGTAATAGAGACGACACGGAGTTCCCCACTTAAATAAAATATTACTGTTGATACTATATTTTATGTACACATATATGTGTTAGAGATACACATTAAAATTATTCTATTCATTTCTTCCGCTGCATAAAAACTCATCATCTCTCATTTCCGTTATATTTCCTTCAAAAATTTTATAGTTCGGACTTTTGATCACAATAACACTTCGAATTCGATATAATTAATATATATTGGGTTCGGGGCGTTACAGGTGGTATCAGAGCTTATGTTCAAAACTTTCGGACCAAAACTCAAATCATTGTTTTCATCAAACCAAAATTCTTTTTCTATAATTAAAAGTTTCTTATCATGTAAGTATAGATCACTAATTAAATCACTTGAGGGGAAATGTGTCTCCTATTACCGTCAGAAGCTCCTCGAAGGTATGTTCTTATTTTATTGCCTAAAAGTTTATAGAATTGCGACAACTTGACTTTCATAACAAAACTCCAATCAAAAGATCGCAAACTCGAAACAACACCTACGAGGTGTAGAAAGAACCCTGAAATGTCGTTTATATTACTATTGAAATGCAAATAATTAGTAAAAGATAGAAATAAATATACTTGTGTAAATTTATAAACTTCATAAATGATGTTACATGATTATTTGAACTATGTGCCTTAATTGTTTAAATAATATTTCTGAATAACTAAAATTCTGACTAGGAATTTCCTCTCCATATAAGAATCCACCTAAGATAGTTATATCCCGATAATTAGAAGACACTTAGCTAACCTTAGAATTCTATTAGTGTGTTTATAACCCAGTTTAAGAGACTGTGTTCAAAGGCAATAGCCACTCAAATATCCCCAGACGAGACATATCTGACAGCCGTGATTCGTCTTGCCAGAAGGGTTACTGAGTTGTTCTCCGTCCTATCGCAGTAAGACTACTCGAACGGACGAGAATAGAAGACCCAGTTCAACAAAGGCCCCACATTCACTTGGAGACATACCTAGAAAGAAGCCGGCAATGGGTATTTCCGTTTGATAGTAATGATCATTCAGAGTGATCAAATCCTTTTAAACAGTTATCCTTTTAATGTAGTCACAAATACATACACCCTAGATGTGCCACCCTTTCCTGACATATAGTAGTAGTCAGACGTATGACCGTTTTACTCGGACCGTAGCAGCATAGCTCTAACCCACTCCTTTTGTCGCCTGTGGACCGTTCTGATGCAAGGAAATGCGTTAGAATTGTACTTAGAAACCTTTTGTGTTCTATGACGTAATGTAAGGGGACTGACTTCGTAGAACCAAAACTTTTTAGATATATATATACTTATTATGTGCTCACTACTTGTCAATGTGTTTTACTTGCTTTATATATTAAATGTCATATTTTATCTGATTATCACTTAATGACACATTAATTGTTCCTAGAATACTGTGCGAATGTGAGCACTGTACCATTGGGGCCCCAATGCGCAGCTGGTGAATTATGTACCACACGTGTTTCAGTGAACGTTGTGTGTTAATTTTGGTTAGTCCGATTATGTTTTTATAACTTTCTCGCACCTATACATATCGTAACAATATTATTCTTTTCCGATTAAAACCAACTTTAGAATGGCACCAGAACGTAGACGTGGACGACCCCACGTTAACCCCATTCCTGTACCAAAGGATCCTATAGGACAGAACCTACCTTCTCAAGCTGAACCTAAGCCACCTCAGCAGGCCGCGCTAAGAAATGTCTGGAACTACTATGGAAATTAAGGACCGAATTTGAGGTTTACCCCTAACGCTAAGCGACCACCTGATAGAGTCCGACCTTCACATCCTTAAGATGAAAATCTTTGGTATAATCTTAGGCTTTGACTAGTTAACAAAGGACGAAGCGATAATAGAATACGCAGAACGAGAGATCGACCTCGAAACCTGTAATGGTCAACACTTCACATTTCGTGAAATTAGGACCAAGAAGAAAACCCGAGTAATATCAGCAATCCAAGCTACAGTAATATTACGAAAGAGGAATGCCAAGCTTACCTCGTCCATATCTCAGCAGGAGAGAAAGACGACAAGTTGCGCATCAAAGTGCCAATTGTGGATGGATATCTTGACGTATTTCCCGAGCAATTAATCGGGTTACCTCCAAATCGTCAGATAGAGTTCTCCATCGACTTGATACCTGGGGCAGCACCAGTATCTAAAGCACCCTATCGAATGACGCCAAAGGCATTAGAAGAACTGAAGGAACAACTGCAATGCTTGCTTGAAAAGAAGTTCATCAGGCCTAGTGCATCACCATGGGGAGCACCCGTGTTGTTCATGAAGAAGAAAGATGGAACTTTCCGTATGTGCATAGACTACCAAGGTCTCAATCAACTGACCATTAAGAACAAATATCCTCTTCCGAGGATAGGAGACTTGTTCGACCAGTTGAAGAATGCTACGGTATTCTCAAAGATCGATCTGAGGTCTGGTTACCACCAGCTAAAGGTCAAGAGCGAGGATATCCCGAAGACAGCTTTCCGAACTCGGTATGGACATTTCGAGTTCACCATGATGCCCTTTAGAGTAACAAACGCTCCGATAATTTTCATGGATATGATAAATAGAGTGTTTCATCCGTACCTAGACTAATTCGTCATCGTCTTCATCGACGACATACTTGTGTACTCTAAGGACAAAGAGAAACACGAAGAACATCTCAAAGCAGTCTTAAAGACAATGAGACGAGAGAAGTTGTATTCCAAATTCAGCAAGTGTGAGTTTTGGATCAACTGCTTGTGTATCGATTAGTACTAGAGCATCTCACTCCCTTGTGTCTAAGAATTTAAGAAAACTTGAGGATATAGAGTATAGAAGATCAGACCTTAAGTGAAAGTGAACTTTTGAGGAATACAATGAGAACCTAAGCCGAGTGAATTGATTGGAGATAGACTTGGATGAATATCAAAGAGAAACTGAACTGCACGTTCTTGAGTTGAGTAGCTAGACGTTATTGAAAACGAACTAGTTCTAGGCATAAGAAGGAATATGAAACATGGACATAGTTACTTTCTTTTGGGATAACATAAGATTTTAAGCTTAAGTAGAGCCTTTTGTGGAATGAGTAAGCTAGACGTAATCTTAGGTCTTACGTGTTAAGAATTAACATTTATATGTTATGGGAATACCTTAGTTGAAAAGAAAGGACAATTGATTTTTATCTATGGGATACATAGTGGACTTCGAAGTAGAGGAAAAATTTGCAACTATGTAGAGGATTAGAAAACCCTTTTAAGTCTCAGATCTGGTAGAGTGACAACAAACTTAGTCGACTAAGAAAACCGAGAAGTTATTTTGGGTTTAACTAATGGAGGATCTTTCAGAAATCAAACCTCTCCACTAAGCTACCCTTTTTTGGACCAGAAGTTTTAGAGTAAGTAGTTAGACAAAACTACTTTGAATGGAGTAAGGTATAGTACCAGTTCATCCTAAACCTAGAATTCTCCACGCAGTATTGTGCAGATACCATGGTTTACGCGTTCACCCTATAACCGACCTTACGAGAAAGGATCCTAGGAGCGCAAAAGGACGATAAATTCTTGAGATGAATACGTAAGAGCGCTGAGGAAGGAACCATTTAGAGGTTCGTATTGAGTACTGAGTGAGCTTTGATGATCGATAACAAAATCTGTGTGTCTAAGGATGAAGGAATGAGGAATGAAATTCTGAAAGAGGCACATAACACTCCATACACCATTCACCCCAGAGAGACGATGATGTATCGGGGACTGGAAGGAAACTTTTGGTGAAGGGTATGAAGAGATCGATAGCTCAATTCGTCAGGAGCTGTTTAACCTGCCAACGAGTTAAAGCAGATCACCAACGACCTCCAGGGTTGTTGCATCCTCTGGAGATACCAGAGTGGAAATGGGAGAACATCACTATGGATTTTGTCACCGGATTGCCGAAAACGGTGAAAAATCACGATGCCATTTAGGTTATCGTAAATAGACTTACGAAAACTGCCCACTCTATCCCTGTTATAATGACGTATACGTTGGACAAGCTCGCCTAACTATACATAGCAGAAGTAGTTAGACTGCATGGTGTACCAGTCTCGATAGTGTCCGATAGAGATCCCGTTTTACCTCTAAGTTCTGGGGAAGTCTGCAACAAGCCTTGGGTACTGAATTGAAGTTCAACATCGCATACCCTCCCTGCAGACTGACGGAAAATCAGAAAGAACTATCCAGACACTCGAAGGTATGCTGAAAGCTTGCGCTCTAGATCTTGCAGGAAGTTGGAAGAGCCACCTGCCATTTGTAGAGTTCGCATATAACAACAGTTATCAGGCGATAATACAAATGGCACCGTACGAAGCACGTTACGGGAAAAGGTGTAGATCACCAGTTTGTTGGGATGAAGTCGGAATTCGAAAGATTCTCGAACCCGAACTAGTTGAAAGATCGGTTGAGATAGTCGCAAAGATTAAAGGAAGAATCAAAGCGGCTCAAGAACGTCAGAAGTCATATGCGGACGCTAGGAGAAGAAATTTACAATTCGACATTGGCGATAAAGTATTTCTCCGAGTTGCACCAATGAAAGGTCTAATCCGTTTTGGTAAAAGAGGTAAGCTAAAGTCGCGATACAATGGGTCATTTGACATCCTGAATAGAATCGGGGATGTGGCTTATCGCTTAGCACTACCACCAGAGTTATCATGAGTGCACGATGTGTTCCACATATCTACACTCAGGAAGTACATAAGCGATCCAAACCCTGTTTTAGTAGTATAGATTTAGGTTTAAGTTGTGACCTGACTTATGAAGAAGTTCAAGTTACTATCCTAGGAAGGAAGTTACACTTATTAAGGAATCGAGAGATACCATTAGTTCTAGTCCAGTGAAGCCAACACGGGAAAGAAGAAACAACTTGGGAAGTAGAGGATGAAGTCCTAACCAAATACCTTCAATTGCTTAAGCAATACCTAGAAGCTGAATTTCGGGGGCGAAATTCTGTTAAGGGGGTGAGGATGTAATACCCCGTCCCGTTTTATACCTTTTATATTCCTAGAACCCTTATTTTATTATCTTTGTTTCTTTTTATTTTATTATTTTGTGTGCTTTTGTGTAATTTAAATATATACCCTTTTTACAAATTCCTAAATTCGTCGAAAGAATCGAATCTTTCAAAGCGAATAAAGGACTACGAGAAATTAAATATTCAAAGATTAAAAATTAGGATTTCGATCCGTTTAATTTATTGAGAATAACTAAAATACAATAAAATATTAATTGAGTCTTAAAACTGTATTAATTTTCAATTCGGGATTAATCTCGTGAACCAAACGATCCCTAAACCGTATCATTTGGGAACGAAAATATCAGAATTAAAGGGGATTAATTTCAGGCCACATAAATTACTTTCCTTTTGAATTAAATTAATCAGGGAATTAATTCATATCCACATAAATTATTCCTTTTTCTTTTATTAATTAATTTTAATAATAAAAATCCCTTGAAGATCCGGATTTGAAATAAGAATATTTCAAAGATCATTTTTTTCCAAGTAACATCCGTATATATCCATTTTCAGTTCCTCTCTCCCCCTCATTTCCTTCACTCACGTCTCTCTCTCCTCTTTTCCCCAGGACGCGTTCTCCCCCTTCTCTCTAAATTTCCTCAGTCGCCTCTCCTCCTTTTCCGGCGACTAACGCCGCCGGCCGCCTCTTCCTTCAGCTGCGGCTCGTCCCAGCACCGCTCGCCCAACCGCCTCGCGGCCGCTACCTCTTCTTTCCAGCGAGCAGCGCCGCCCCTTCGAACTAGACGCGCCACCGTACTCGGCCGGAAGCCACTACGCACAGCGCGGTCCCAACGCCGCCGCTCCGACCACCGTAGCCCCTCTCGCTCTGCCTCCCGCTCGCAAAGCAGGCCACCGTCGCCTCTGTTCCGATTCACGCCTCCCCTGTTCCGAACCGGCGACGAAAGCCACCGCCAACAGCGGCGCCGTCGCACCGCCGTCGCTCCCCTTCCGCCGTCGAACGCTGCCGCCCGTCCGCCCTTGTTCCTTAAGTGAGTTTTTCTTTCGTTTGATTTCCGAATTCTTCAATTAATTTCCCCCTTCCGATTAAATCTCACAATTTCATTCCTTTCCGTGCTTGATCGAGATGCCGTCGTCTCCCCGACTTTCCGATGAAGTCACTGCTGCCCGTAATTTTGGGAGAACCGAAACTACGTCGTTATGCCGCCGAAATAATTCGACGAGTCACCGAACTACGCCGTTAGGCTGCTCGGTTTGGGACTCGTAAGATTTCTAGTTTTCTCCCTATTTCCTCTTGTAAATTCTAGTTTGGAAATAAGATTATTCGAGTAGTGGATATGGTTTAGTATTACTGTTTTAACGGTTTCGTAATAGTTATTTAGAAGTATGGTATTCTTTGTTGTGTAGTACCTTTGAATTAGTTTGTTAGTATTATGGGGTTAACTGTTTTGTATTACTGTTATAGCTGGTTAGTATTATTGAAATTGTTATTTAGTGTTAGTTGTTAGGTTTAGTAGTATTGGGTTTGTTGATTAATGTTGTTGGTTTAGCTGTTTAGTATTGTTGTTTTAGTTGAAGAGTATTTTTGGATTAGTATTATTGAATTAGCTGAATGGTGATGAAATTAGTCGTTAGTAATATTTGTTGAGTTTTGGAGACAAAGGGAAACTCGTCTTCCCCTTGTGCGACTGTTAGAAAATTAGGAACGAAAATATAAGTCGTTTTATATTCAAAATTTAGTAAACAAATGAAAATAGTATTATTCTTTTGTTTAGAAAGTGTCACTAATCAATTTTTAGAAGTGTTATTAATATTAGAAAAGAAAAGTACTTTTTATAAACTTCTTAGAAAGTCTAAGTTTATTTATAAGTTTTAATAAAGGGTTTTTATTTATAAAATATGATTAATTATATTCAAAGAATCCTTTTAAAATGAGGAATATAATTCTTAAGAAAGAAAAACCATTTCTTTAATTTTATTAATATTTTTCTAAGTAATTTCTTATTTTTCTAAATAATTCCAAGGTTAATAATTATTTTCTTCCTTAAAGGGCCTTTATTAAAGACACCCCTAAATTCAGTAAATACACCCCCCTGTTACACCACAGAAATCAATAAATACACCATCCTGTTACACCACTACTTTCAGTAAATACACCCCCCTGTTACACTACTGCTTTTAGTAAATACACCCCCTAATACACCTCCTCTTAAAAAGGAGTGTACTTATCAAGAAATTGTTTTGTAGTAATCGAGATAGTCATACCACAAGTATACTAGTAAATACACTCCCTCAATACACTCACCTTTTTTAGAAGTAGTGTACTTACCCAAAATAGGGTGTGACCCTTAAGCAAGTCCTTTTTGAGTTTATAAGACCACAACTTTCTTGATTCTCGTAACACAAACTCTCAAGTTTCCCTAAACGTTTTCAAAGGTCAACTTTTAATTAAATATCTTCCTACTAGGATTCGATACTAGTTGGAACACGCACCGAGGACTCGACCCTCTGCCTACACATCATTCTCGGGACTCGAAACAATCAGGTGGGTGATGATCCGTTGATTGATCTGCTATAAATAACGTCGTGCCGGTATTTTCTGAACTCGACTAAATTAAATCAAATAAAAAAAATACCTAATCCAACATAAATGTAACACCTATCTATATAACTGTTTGTATTATGTGATATAACTACATATGTTATATATTAGCCTGTTGTTTTGTGAATCGATCACCACTGCATGAATAAACACCTTACGTGAGCATGAATCTGTTAAGTTATCAGTCAAGTATTTTTCTCAGTAAAGTTGTTGTATCAGTTTTATGGAAAATCAGTAAGTACGGAGTTGTGATTTGAGTATTGTTTTCCGACCTCCGGGGACGCTGTCGTTGGACGCCCTCGGAATCAAGGTTGTTGATTATTTTCCGGTCTCCGGGGACGCTGTCGTTGGACGCCCTCGGAATCAAGGCTGTTGATGGTTGGAGTTGAAAAGGATCACTATGATGGAAGGAGAATGATTGTACATTTATGGTTTGATAATTGTGATAATATGTGATATGATTTTGGGCTTTGCCCTAACGTGAATCAACTTGTGTTATTCCAAGTATGCCAGTACCGTTTAAGTTTTATAATCTTTTATATACATCAACTGTTTAAATAAAATAAACTTTTATCAATGAGTATAACTTAATATATATTTCGGATTTACCAATCCCATGATGTTGCAATCACCCATAAGTGAGAATTCAATTCTCACGCCCCATTTTCCTAACCCCTTGCAGATTATGATTTCGTGGAGCAAGGACAGTAATAGAGACGACACGGAGCTCCCCACTTAAATAAAATATTATTGTTGCTACTATGTTTTATGTACACATATATGTGTGAGAGATACACATTAAAATTATTCTATTCATTTCTTCCGCTGCATAAAAACTCATCATCTCTCATTTCCGTTATATTTCCTTCAAAAATTTTATAGTTCGGACTTTTGATCACAATAAAACTTCGAATTCGATATAATTAATATATATTGAGTTCGGGGCGTTACAGATTGGGTTGAGAGATAGACTGTGTATGTGGGGGAGAGAGAAATAAATAATTTATTAAGAGATTGAGTTGGATGGGGTTATTGATAAATGTAGTATAATAATATTTTTAAATTGTATGAAGTGGATTGTATTGAGAAGAGTAATAATAGGTTCAAAATTGATCACATGTCCACCGGTGGACACAATATTATATACCCACTACGAATGTATTAATGACACATAAATAGGGGGCTCATTATTACTTTAGTTGATTGCTTATACGTGTCATTTACATATTCATGGTTGGTATATAATATTGTGCCCACCGGTGGGCATGTGGTCATTTCCAATAATCGATTTTATAGGTATTTATAGGTATGGATAAAAAATAAGATGTGAAAATTGTATTTTAAGTCTCTAAATCGAATGGGATGGGGGCAGAAAAGTCCTAGTCTTATCCGACTGAATTCCAAAACAAACATAGCCTAAGAGTTAGTGTTAAAAAAGAAAACAATTTTTTATGTTGCCTAAATATAATGTATTCCATCCGTCCCCAAAAACTTTTCACACTTTGGGGTACACACTTTTTAAGAAAAATGTGAAATGAGTAGGGTATGGAGGTCAAAACTGACCAATACTTTTTACCGCTTGATAAGCGACCGCCAAGACGGTCGCTGATTTCAAATTAAAACTCAGCGATCGCCGAAAGGGCGGTCGCAGATTTATAACGTTTGACCCGGGTTGGTAACGGTTGAGGGTCATTAATGCGGAAAGTTTAGCGACCGCTCAGGAGCTGTTGCAAATCATAAATTGGTCAAACTGAACCATCCGATTCGGTCAAGAAGACGAAGGCGGTCGCTATTCATTTTTAAAAAAATTATAAATACCTTCTCCTCCGTACGCCATTTTACATATACTCATAAAACTCTTCCTCCTACTCCGCCACCGCCGTCGCCGCCGCCACCACCATTTCCGCCGCCGCCGCCACCATTCTACGTAATAACTAACCGTGAGTTTCAAAATTATAACCGTTTAAATTATTTTATGAATTATAGTGAGTGAATAAGTAAATTATTTCAAGTTATTTTATTTAAGATAATTAATACAAGACTAATGCATATAATAAACTTGATTCTTTAGTTAGTTCAACCTCGTATATTAGTAGGTTTTATTAATACATGCAATTCATGATTTATAATTTTGTGAATTTTTAGGGGCCCAAAAGTAAATTATGTATGTGTGTATATATATAAAGAATTTACAAAAATATATTAGATAAGTGTATGATCAAGGAGTGTATAACCGTATTTCACTTTGTTGGGTTCACGTTTTGATCCCTTTTAAGACGGCTAAAATTCTTATTTTTAGTTCTCATTTGGAAAGCAGAGTCATATGCTTATATTTATAAATTTTCACCGTATATATGTAATCCTATTTTTAATTATTGAGTTGAGGGTCACCACCTTATGCATATTAACTTATATAAGTTCTTAAATTTTAATGGTTCTTAAAATATTACAATTTTCTAATGTCATAATATAATATGAACTAGTTTTATCGTAAAATTCTTTAAATTTTTGTTATATTGATGAAAGTATTAGTTGTTTCACTAAAATTTGTTGATTTGATAGTAATATTGTCACATGCAACATTCATCATTTAATTTAAGCATACAAATGTTATTTTTTGTAAAATATATATTTAAATTTATATTATTTAAAAATTTGTATTGTTAGTAAGTTCATAAAATTTCGACTCAGGCCTCTTAATTGTTAGGAACGGCCCTGCACACAATTTACTTTTGTTATTTATTATGAATAACTTACTTATATATACTTTAAAAACAGTATTCTTTACAAGACCCACATCAAAATATGATATATTTTGAGTTTGATATTATTTATTTTGACGTACTTATATATTTTTCATATTAATGTTAATAATGTTATCACTAATTAGTTGTTGAAATTTAGTTGATTAATTAGTAGTATATTTGCGTAGGTATTATAATTTTCAGACAATATTATATATGTTTGTAGGATAGTTATATTATAGTTGATGTTTAATTAGTTGAATTTATAATTATTATAGATTAACCCAGTTCAAGATAATCGTCTCTGTGTCATCATAGTCGACAACAGGTAAGTATTTTTTTAATGAATTATGTATATTTTTAATTATATTAATATTAACTTGAATTTTTAATTTGTTGTCACAGGATGCTTCCAGCCCATGAGACTAGCTCAATCGTCTCACAGGTCATTAAGATGACCATGTTTGAGTATGGTGCCCACTCGCGGAGACAAGTGCCCGAGCAAAAGAAGATGGAGTACTTTGATGAGTTCAAAGTATAAATTTTTTATATATTACTCCCTCCGTCCATGAAATATAGTCCTGTTTTTTGCACGTGGTTTAATGCAAAATGTTGGAGGGTGTTACGAGGTTTTCTGAGATTTGTTTTTTAATAATATTATCGTTAATGGAAAGTTCGTTTCACATACTTTTCATAAACGATTATTTTTTTTAAAAACGGACTTCGGAAAATTGCGTAATACCCTCCGACATATCACATTAAACCACGTGCAAAAAAACAGGACTATATTTCATGGACGGAGGTAGTATGATTTTAACTTTGAATTTTTTAATTTATTTGTTAATATTCTATTTTTAATTTAATTGCAGAGGCGATGCGTCTGGGACCCTGCCCACAATAGTGTTATGTACGACATGTTCTGGGTGAAAGCGCAAGAACGATACAAAAATATTATCTACAGCCTGAAGAAGCGGTGGAAGCATGGGGAGCGGGTGGAGTTGGTCGAGCACTAGATAGGCGATCGATCTGGGATGATTTGGTGGATCACTGGAACAGTGAACCATCATTCAGAAGAAGATCATGAAGAGAGAGAGAGAGAGAGAGAGAGAGAGAGAGAGAGAGAGAGAGGAGAGAGAAAAGAGAGAAGAGAGAAGAGAGAGATAATTTGAACAATTTATTTATATTTTTTGAACAATTTTAAATAATATTTCATTTAATTAGTAATTTGATGAAATTAAAAAAAACGGTAGTCAATTTCGAATTATATACAATTAGTTGGATAAAAACGAATTAGAAACAAAAAAAGAATTAATTTGATGAATTTTTTTTAAAAAAAGGGGACTCAATTTCGAATTATATACAATTAAATGTATAAAAATGAATGAATTAATAATTTATAATAGTCTAAAATATTAAATTTATAAAATTAATAAAAAAGTTAGTAAATATATATATATATAAATATATATATAAACGAATTAGAAACAAAAATTAATTAATTTGATGAAGTTAAAAAAAAAAAGGAGTCAATTTGGAATTATATTCAATTAAATAAATAAAATGAATAAATTAATAATTTAGAATAGTCTAAAATATTAAATTTATAAAATTAATAAAAAAATTAGTAAATATATATATATATATATATATATATATATATATATATATATATATAAACGAATTAGAACAAAAAGGAATTAATTTTATGAATTTTTAAAAAAAGGGAGTCAATTTGGAATTATATACAATTAAATAAATAAAAACGAATAAATTAATAATTTAGAATAGTCTAAAATATTAAATCTATAAAATTAATAAAAAAGTTAGTAAATATTTATATATAAATGAATTAGAAACAAAAAGGATTGAATTTGATGAATTAAAAAAAATGGGAGTCAATTTGAGGTTATATACTATTAAATACAAATAAACGAACAACAATACCGTGTGTCCTAGTGGTTCACCATCTTCTGGGCTACCCGGAGGTCGTGGGTTCGATTCCCCTTGGGCGCATATTTGTCCATTTATTTCTGCAAGCCTCACAAGGGCATATATACTACATGGCTCGCCTAATATAAGCTAGTGGGTCAATGACTCAGTGGTTCACGTCCCGCCCGGATCCCAATGGGCGCGGGTTCGAACCCAATGAGCCATTTTATTACGCAGGTTCGCTGATTAGCTACCGCCTCAAGTTCAGTCGCTAATCACAAAATAAAATAAAAAGATTAATTTTATTTAAAAAATAAATTAGCGACTGCCTGAAGTCGGTCGCTAAATCATGACGCGACCGGGTCGAACCCGATTGATTCAGCGACTGACCTATGACGGTCGCTGATATTAGAGACCGCCCAGACGGTCGCATATTAGCTGGGCGGTCTCTAATATCAGCGATCGATTTCAAAAGGTGGTCGCTAATATTAGCTACCTGCGTTTTAACGACCGATTTTTTTCGGTCAGAAATCGGTCGCTAATCACGTTTTGCATCCGAAATTTGGTCGCTAAATCGGTCGCTAATACCCTTTTTTTATAGTGTAGAATGTACAATTTAAATATTTGGGGATGAAAAAAAAAGTATGCAGAGTATTTAGGGATGGATGTGTTGTAAATCTAGAAGATTTATTATTCCAAATCTAGAATATTTGATGTGGACATTATTTATGGACCAAGAAACCCAACAGACTTTATATCTTAGACTAGAGTTTTATTCTTATAAATAGATCATTGTATTCATTATTGTAATCACTCTCATACACAAGATCATTAGTGAAACTCCTGACTTGGATCGCCCCCAGACGTAGTCGTTCCCAACGATCTGGGTCAACAAATGTTGTCTCTTTAATTTACGCACTTATTTACAACACGTTATCAGCACGAGTCTCTAACCGAGATCATACGGTACGCCCTTAATTTATTTTCATATGAATTTCCATGTTTTCATGTGTACCTATGCTATGAATTTATTTGATTCATGATTGATTGTTGGATTTAATTATTGTGTATTGAATTGACGAGCAACGGCCGATGTCCCGAAGGTGTACGACCGCCGCCGTCCGCGCACGAGACGACGCACGCGAGCAGCACACAGCGCACGCCCATTGCCGCACAATAACTGAAATTGAAACTGAGAACAATAATGAATACCTTTTGATGATTATTACTCGAGGTAGCCGTAAATAAGTTATAGAAAAACTTCCTTACTTCTCCCCCGGATTATACTATTCCTACATCCGGCCGTCAAAATCTCCATCTAGCCATGAGTATGAAATTTCATGACCCGAACTTCTTTATATTAAGGCATCAGCAGTTAACTCATCCAGGACAATATATGATACGTTGGATTCTACCTAATTCAATTAGTTATAATAATATGAATAATAGAATCCTTCATGTTGATGAACTAATTTGTGATGTATGTTTTAAGGGTAAGTTAATAGTGCACCCGTCGCGCACTAAGGTTAGACTAGAGTCTCCGGTTTTCCTTGAAGCGAATTCAAGGAGACATTTGTGGACTGATTCAACCAACATCAGGACCATTTCAGTATTTCATGATCCTTATTGATGCCTCCACTAGGTGGACATATGCTTATTAGCTGTCTACCCGCAATCAAGCTCTTGCAGAGTTCATTGCGAAAACTATTGAGCTTAGAGCTCAATTCCCGAATTATCCAATCAAGTCGATTCGCATGGATAATACAGCTGAGTTCAGCTCGAAGGCCTTTACAGATTACTGTATGGCCCTGGGAATTATAGTGGAGCATTCGGTCCCCTACGTCCATACCCAAAATGGTCTTGATGAGGCGCTAATAAAACGTATCAAATTTATCACGAGACCATTCCTTATGAACTCCAAACTACCCACCTCATGCTGGGGACATACAGTCCTACATGCATCGCACTTAATCCAAATCCGTCCAACTGCATATAATGATCATTCCCCCCACAGTTAGTGTGTGGGAAAGAACCTAGCATTTCCCATCTGCGTATTTTTAGATGTGCGGTATACGTTCCAATAACGATACCAAAGTGGACCTCTATGGGCCCATAAAGGAAACTCGGTATTTATGTCGGATACGACTCTCCATCCATCGTGAAATGCCTCGAGCCTTTGTCTGAGGATCAATTAATGACCCGGTTTGCTGATTGCACGTTCGATGAAGATTACTTCTCGGCATTAGGGGGAGATCCGAATTCAAAATTGAATGAATGCCGGAAACTTACGTGGAATGTAAGTAATTTTCAGTATCTAGATCCGCGCACTAATCAATTTGAACTAGAAGTTCAGAAGATCATTAACTTGCAAAACGTAGCAAATAATCTGTCAGACGCGTTCACTGACCATAGAGGTGTAATTAAATCACATATACCTGCAGTAAATGCTCTCCAAATGGTTGAGGTCTCAATCAAAACGAGTACTCATTCCCCCACACGCCAAAAGCGTAAGGGGCCCTCAAGAGATAGTAACACACCTAAACGAAAGGCTAGCAAATCTGGTCAGTCGAATGTAAAATCTCTAGAAGAGATCCGTCTTGATAATCCCAAGTCTTTAGGAGATGAGAGTCCTAGTGATAAAGCACGTGCACAAAATATTCCTTGCATTAGGACCGTGGAACGACCAGATCCAGATACAATGGGAAATAAGAAAGGTCTGGTTGACGTAAACGTCAAAGTCTCTGTGAATTTCACAGATACGGGAGAAACATGTAATATAAATATTACTGTCGTCGATGATACATTTGTAGCGACATTTGCTCTTTCTATTAACGATCCAGATTCAGAACCCAAAATTATCGTTAAGTGCCGGAAGCGCTCCGATTGGGTAAAATGGAAAGAGGCAATTGAAGCAGAGCTCGCATCGCTTAACAAAAGACAAGTATTTGACTCTTTCATTCATACACCAGCGCGCGCTATCCCTATAGGATATAAATGGGTTTTTGTATGAAAACGAAATGAGAACAATACTATGGACAGGTATAAAGCGAGGCTTGTAGCTCAAGGGTTTTTCGAAGAGACCCGGGATTGATTTCGATCAAACCTATTCTCCCGTCATGAACTCAATGTCATGGACTCAATAACGTTCCGCTACTTGATATCTTTGACAGTTAAAATGAATCTCCAAATGAGATTAATGGACATAGTAACCGCGTACTTATATGGATCACTAGATGCCGACATTTACATGGAAATCTCCGATGGATTTGACATTCCTCAAATGAGGGATGGTGAAAACCGCAGTATGTATAGCATACAACTGCAAAAGTCGTTGTACGGCCTGAAGTAATTGTGCCTCCAACTTAGTGAATTCCTTCAGAAGAAGGGATACACATTCGATAAAGCTTTCCCATGCGTATTCACGAAGAAATCGCAAGATGGTTTTTGCATTATATCCGTCTATGTTGATGACCTAAACATAATCGGAACATGCAAAGAGATTGAAGAAGTCAGTTCAATCTTGAAAGCTGAATTCGAAATGAAGTCTTTGAGTAAAACCAAGTACTGCCTCGGCTTGCAGATCGAGCACCCCCAAGAAGGAATCCTTATTCATCAGTCGACCTACATAAAGAAGGTATTGGAGAGATTTCACATGGATAAATCTCATCCACTTAGCACCCCTATGGTTGTTCGATCCCTCGAAGTGGATAAGGACCCATTTAGACCAAAAGAAGATTCAGAAGAAATTCTGGGACCAGAAGTTCCTTATCTTAGCGCTGTTGGAGCTTTGCTCTATCTCGCAAGTTGCACTCGGCCGGACATTGCATTTGCTGTCAATTTGCTTGCGAGATATAACGCTTCTCCTACAAGGAGACATTGGAATGGTGTTAAGCATGTTCTACGATACCTCCAAGGGTCTCAAGATCTTGGACTGTTTTATCGTAAGAATCAAGACAAAACCTTAGTAGGTTATGCGGATGCTGGCTATTTGTCTGATCCCCACAACGTCATATCCCAGACTGGTTATGTTTTTCTCTGTGATGGTACCGCGATCTCATGGAGATCGGTTAAACAATCCATGGTTACCACGTTTTCAAACCACTAAGAGATAATAGCTTTATTTGAAGCCGCACGAGAATGTGTTTGGTTAAGGTCCTTGGTAAAACACATTGGTGACTCGTGTGGTATCGCCAAAGGCGATACACCTCCCACCATTATATTTGAAGACAACACTGCTTGCATCGCACAAATGAGTAATGGGTACGTCAAGGGAAACCTGACGAAACATATTTCACCTAAGTCTTTCTACCCATACGAACTCCAGAAGAGCAACGTAATTACCATCCAAAAGGTGCAATCTAGTAACAATCTAGCAGATCTGTTTACTAAATCCTTACCTCCGTCTACTTTTGAAAAGTACGTTCGCGGTATGGGGATGCAAAGACTTAAAGTGATGTTGTCTTCAGGGGGAGCGGTAACCCCGAAATAAATCTAGAAGATTTAGATCTAGAAGATCAATAACATTCCTCCCTAACTTATTATTTGGCCGATACCTAGCATGTGGAGTTTTTATGACAAGACATTTATGTTATGTCGTAATGCCCAAGGGGGAGTGTTGTAAATCTAGAAGATTTATTATTCTAAATCTAGAAGATTTGATGTGGACATTCTTATGGACCAAGAAACCCAATGGCTTTATATCTTAGACTAGGGTTTTATTCTTATAAATAGATCATTGTATTCATTATTGTAATCACTCTCATACACAAGATCATTAGTGAAACTCCTGGCTTGGATCGCCCCCAGACGTAGTCATTCCCGACGAACTGGGTCAACAAACGTTGTCTCTTTAATTTACACACTTATTTACAACAGGATGCAGCAAACATTATGTACAACATTTATAAATATCAACAATTTCCATTATTGATTGTTTATCATCGAAGTTGGCACTATATGTGTAACGATGACAATATATTTCAAGGGTTTTTCGCGCCACAAATTCTATCGTCTTTTTTATTTATCGATTATACATGATCTTCAGTCAATAATCTATCTGGTATCGTTTTAAGTGATTATTGACATAAATAATGTGTAAAATACATTTAATTATTTGAAGTAATTATAAATAGCTCGTATTTATTATACAGATTCAAAAGAAAAAAAAAATATGAAAGCAAAACTTTTAATAGAAATAGAGAGAGGAATTACATGCAAGACATATAGCACTCGTGGATAATTAGATCAAACTCGAAGCTTTTGCAAATATAGATTCTCCTACGGAGGAATGTCTAAATCATGGAAACATTCAAGAAATTGTTATTTGAAAAATAAAAGACATTAATATTAATATTAACTGTCGATATATACGGTCGTTTTCCATTGCAATTTTTGTAAATATCGATCAATTAAAATTTCTTATTTAGGTTTTTAATTTAAAAAGAAAGTTCTGGTGTATTTCAGAACTCAGATGAAACAAAACTTCGTAGGGCACACAAAACAAAATGAAAGGACTATAGTTTTCACAATTTTCAACCATAAAATAATTCGAAGAAAATTATTTAAAATACAAGCGAAAAATGAAGGAACTCTCCAGTACCTAATTTCTATATAATAATTGTATGTATTATCGAATATTGTGATTAAATATTTATTGTACATTTTATTTTATTACTTCTATATGTTATTGAAATAAAAGATTGGATATTAATTGTTTGAAAAATAGAGCTAACAAACTTCTTCGGTCTAAAAGAAATTCAATAAAACACCCTATTATATCCTAAAAGATGAAAATTAATTTCGTACCTATATGTTTTGTAAATATATGGGGCAAAAAATCTCTTTAATCTTTCCCAAATTGTATTCGTTATTTTAATATTAGATTTTGCGGTAATAATAAGTTTCAATTAAGAAAACAATTTTGTAGATGTTGAATTTATAATTTATAAATCACTGTCTATTTGCATGCAACAATTTATGGACATGGTTCTTTTTCTTCTCAGAATTAAAAAAAACAAAGAAAAAAGAGTGTGGGCACATGTTCATTTTAAGAGATATAAAATAATGCTACCTCTATCCCATTATTTCTTTCATACTTACAAATAATACATTAAAAAAAAAAATTACGAGTGTGTAGTTGAATAAAATAATACTCCCACCATTCCGGAATAAACTTCCCATAAATTTTTTATTTATTTATTTATTTAAAAAAATGTATTTGTTTATTAATATATGGTGGACTACATGTTAACTTTTGAGATAAAATTATGAATAGTGTTGAAAGTTGATGAAATGAGTAGAATTGTGGTAATATTGTATAAATTTGAAATTTAGAAATTATATGTTGTTTTTGCTATTTATGAAATGAAAAATTTATCGCAGGACGATTCGAAAAAGAAAATGAGAAACTTACTTCAAAATTGAGGGAATATATTTTATAAATACTTTATTAATTTTCGTGAGTGTGAATTTTTTTCTCTTCAGCGAGAAAATAATTATGGACGTTAGATAGTATAATTTTGACAATCCCAAAAAATCAATTTACAATTAATTAAGAATCAACTTGACAACTTGAGCCCTTCTCGCTGCTAATTCTTATTAAATCCCGAGTTATAAATTTTAAAGTACTGGATCATTCTTGAAATCAAATATTTTGTAAATATACTGTCTCTTGCCTCTTTAGTGTGCATTACAAATGGAGCTAAAAAATGAGTGGAGAAGAATTGAGCTAAATTCTTACCTCAAAGTTCAAATAATCCGTAGCGAATTATGATAGTTTGAACTCCATACCCAACAGTGACGTGCCACGTGTCAGTGTGGCCAATCTTCATTGTGTGGCTATAGCTAATTCAATCTTGATCCTCTGTTTTGTTTCTTCCAGTCTTCCACACTCTTCTTACTGTCTCTCTCGCTCTCCCTCTTTACTATATAACTCCTATTGCACCAACTCCACAGTAGCAGGAGAACAAGTATTTCAACTATTAACTATACAACTTAATCACAGATCCTCTTTAATTAAACGACAATGGCGGCTGCCGTTTCCACAATCGGAGCTGTTCCGGTACCGTCTCACTCTTTCGGATCTTTTTCTTCGTGCGATACAAATTAACGTTAGATGATTTTTTTTCTTAATTATATATGTGTAATTATTTGATTTACAATAGCCTAGTAATACTCATCATATCATATAGCAGTTTAAATAGTATGATTTAATTTGTATATTATTATAATTAATTCATCTTAGATGGTCCACGGTGCGTAACAAATTACAGGATCGGGTTTTTGTATTTAGTTCCAATTGTAGTGATGACGTCATACTATGTACGCAAATAAAACAAGACAATATTGTTTGGTTTATTGAAGCAGGTAATTAAGGTGAAGGGGTCGAGTGGTAGTAGCTCAGCCCTGTTCGGCAAGAAGGTGGCGGCAGCGTCGCCGTACATGCCCAAGTTTTCGCCGGGAAAGTTGAGGGTGGCTGCGGAGGCGCAAGAAATAGATGAGAAGAAACAAACAGATAAGGACAGGTGGAAGGGTCTGGTGACTGACGTGTCGGACGACCAGCAGGACATCACACGTGGCAAGGGTATGGCGGATCCCCTGTTCCAAGCTCCCACCGGAATGGGTACTCACGACGCAGTTCTCAGCTCCTACGAGTACCTTAGCCAGGGTCTCCGCCAGTAATACTCCCTCTCCCTCTCCCTCTACATAAAAAAAAATGTTGATGTTCTTTCTGTTTTTGATCGGTTAAAAAAAAAAAAAAATGTTGATGTTTAGTGTCATTATAATATTTATTTTTTAGCTAAAAGTCGGAAATTATAGCTTCTGTCATTATAAAGCCTTTGAGCTATTTTACTTTTTAACCGGCAAAGATTTTTAACTGGCCAAGCTATAACTAAGGCCAATTTTCTCGTGCTCTTTCACCTAGACTCTCTCTAATTGTGAGTGCTTTGATGGTGTGATGATCAGATACAATTTTGATAACACCATGGGTGGATTCTACATTGCTCCTGCTTTCATGGACAAGATTGTAGTTCATATTTCCAAGAACTTCATGAAGTTGCCTAACATCAAGGTAAGCTTTCATAATTTTCATTTATAAAGAAAGGCACTCTTATAATTATTGATGATTTTTTGGGACGAGTCTAGAATTTTGCTCTCTAGAGAAGGAAGTTTTCATGTTATTATCAAGGGAACTCTTATAAATAAGATCTAAAAGGACTAGTCCAGAGTTTTGCCCCAGTGACAGAATTTTTAATGTTATAATCAAGGGAATTCATATAGATTAAGAATCCAAGTAAAAAAAAAAAAAAGAAAAAAAAATTTATGCATGTGTAATGATTCTTGTAAAAAAAAAAAATATCAAGATGGGCAACTGCACATCACTCTCTAATATTCATCCTTTAGTTTCATTACACTCTCTGCCTTATTCATGTTTCTAATTATAGTTCAAAACTTTCCACATGGGTTGTTATAATGAAAAAGTGAAAAATGTTGAGTGAAATTAAGAGAGTATTTGCAAAATCTATTTAAAATGGGATTTTAGCGTTAAAAGTTGTATTTGCATACTCAATTTTTGCTTTAAACAAATGCAAGTTGAAGCTAATAAAAAAACGCCACAACCCAATTCTGTGCTTCCTTTATCTTTTACTTGAATAAAAACTGAAATCACTTTCAAAAAGCAGTTGCAAAACACCCAATAATTTGACTACTCAATTCACAACACCTTATTTTACAAGAATTGTAATATCGTCCACAACATGTACTAATAAATGAAATACAAATTTAAAACGTACCAAGGAGGTTCATATTTAAGAGGAAAAGATACTGAGATAATAGTGATTTTGGAATGTACCAATTGTATACAAAACAACGCTAAGAAGGTATCAATGGACATTTTCAGATATAAATGCGGAAATGAGTGACATAACATTTTTGTGTTAATACAGGTTCCTCTGATTTTGGGTATTTGGGGAGGCAAAGGACAGGGCAAATCATTCCAATGTGAGCTCGTCTTGGCCAAAATGGGAATCAAGTAAGCACCACAATAAACTTGTCAATAATTAATTAATATCACTCACATTAATTCCATGCATAAACACAGCCCGATCATGATGAGCGCGGGAGAACTGGAGAGCGGAAACGCCGGGGAGCCCGCGAAGCTGATCAGACAGAGGTACCGTGAGGCCGCGGACATCATCAAGAAGGGGAAGATGTGCTGCCTCTTCATCAACGATCTGGACGCCGGGGCCGGCCGCATGGGCGGGACCACGCAGTACACGGTGAACAACCAGATGGTGAACGCCACCCTCATGAACATCGCCGACAACCCCACCAACGTACAACTCCCCGGAATGTACAACAAGCAGGAGAACCCCCGCGTGCCCATCATCTGCACCGGTAACGACTTTTCGACCCTCTATGCTCCCCTCATCCGTGACGGTCGGATGGAGAAGTTCTACTGGGCCCCCACCCGTGACGACCGCATCGGGGTCTGCAAGGGCATTTTCCGAACCGACAATGTACCCGATGAGGCCGTCGTCAAACTTGTCGACACCTTCCCCGGCCAGTCAATCGGTACAACTATCACTTTTTTAATCAAAGACTAACATATTTTGACCATTATATTTTTATTTGCTGAAACACCACAATTGAGGCTAGTTTGTCACGTCTATGGTCCAATTTGGGCTTTCGGGTCAATTTATCCTAAATAAATTTCATGGCTTAAAATTGAAAGTTTGTAAACATATTGTCCTCAAAGTACTACGAACCTCTTTGGTTATTTTTTTATTTTACTATGCAATTAAGTGGTGTATAATGTATGAACGATAACGGTGTAGATTTCTTCGGGGCTCTGAGAGCAAGAGTGTACGACGATGAAGTGAGGAAGTGGGTGTCACAGGTCGGAGTGGAAAAAATCGGTAGCAAGTTAGTGAACTCGAGGGAAGGGCCTCCGACGTTCGAGCAACCGAAGATGACACTCGAGAAGCTTCTACAATACGGAAACATGCTTGTGCAGGAGCAGGAGAATGTGAAGAGGGTGCAATTAGCTGACAAATACTTGAAAGACGCAGCACTCGGAGAGGCTAACAAGGATGCCATAGACAGTGGAACATACTATGGTAATAACATATCTTGCCTTCACACTAATATATTTTATTTTACTGAGGTAAAAAAGTGGGACAAATTTACTGAGAGAATGTGTGCATGGTTTTTACTTTACAGGCAAAGCGGCTCAGCAAATTACTGTTCCTGTGCCTCAGGGTTGCACTGATCCGAAAGCGATCAACTTCGATCCAACGGCTAGGAGTGATGATGGCAGCTGCACATACAAATTATAGTTAAGCTTTTTATTATTGTGGTTGGAAATGAGAGTCCATAAGTCTAAGCATTAATTGTAAGAGAACCAAGATGAATTTGGTGATTCATGGATTGTTGCAATTTATCTTGTGTAACACGGTTATGGAATTATTACAATTACATGTTTTAATTTCTTGAATCCTCAATTTCTAGCTAGTTATAGCTTATTCTATCACGAATGGTTCTCAATTTTCTGGCAATTCACATCTCCAAAAATTGTTGCCAAAAGAATTCAATATTATGGGATTTTTTTTTAAGGATTAAAATCTTATAATTCAATTTAAAATAAAACTCCTCGTCACAAACAAATTAGTTTTATAAAGTTAAGAGTTTAATGCATTTACCATATGAGAGTAAAAAAAAAAATTCAGCTAATCAGGTGATTTAGAAGTAATTTACTATCTATATTTGCACTAAAAAAACGTGAATTGATTTCACTGAAAATCGATAACACTGAAAATTTTCAGTGTCGGTAACCTCAATTGTTGAGTGAGTGCATCATGCACCAAGTGCACAAGAGACTTACTCTAATTGGCAAAGTATTACATGAACAATATTCACGATAACTATTACCATGAATAACAATTTACTAATATCTTATGTTGAAAGTTGAAACAATTAATACCTGTTGAAAGTGATTTCGGGTAGAGATCACTGGATTGATATAAGCGAGTAGGAATTACAAAGACTAATAACTGGATGCAATAAATGAGCTCTCAAGTGGTAGTTCTCTCTATTAAATGTGTTGTGTGTTTACAAAGAGCATTTAAGGCGCTATTTATAGACCACAAATCTGGGCTTCCCACTGGGCCAAGCCTACCTGTGGGTCCCGCCAAATCTTAGCTATGTAGAAATAATTGGCTATGGCTCCCTCTACCGGCAAATGAGAGCCTGCCACATGTTTCTGTTGACCTCTGCTGATAAGACCCCTCTCTCTGGCCCTACTCTGACCAAATCACAGTCGCACGTCCAATGGGACAAACACTGGCCTAGTGGCTGACTCTACCCTGGCGAGCTGTCGGGTAGACGGGTAGCGACCAAAGGGAGAACTGTCCTGCCGAATGGGTCGTCGCAGGCAACGGGTAATGGAGGCCTTCGGGACCTTTCGAATGTGTCCGCTACTCGAAGTATTTCAGGTCGGCCCGAGCTATCTTCCCCGCCACTGATTCTAGATCGCGTCGTCCGTCTCTTCTGCCCGGAACCCGACCGCCTGCCTGGTCGGCCTCCGCTTCCTCTCTTCGCGGCCACCTGTTGACGTCTGGCCGGTCCTCGTATGCCCGCACAACGCTGGATAAATACCGGGTGTAACAATTGTAAGCAAATAAATTTTGCACCCAATTAAATGGTGACATGTGTACAAATCAAATATTAATATCAAGTTAAATTTACTATTTTATTTTGAGAATTTAATTAAATTAATTCTTGAATTAAATAGTTAAATTGATATTAAATGTACACGGTACAAGTCGGTCGAATTAAATGAGTGTTCGATACTCATATTGGGTAATAAATACAGTTTATTTACCAGAAGATAAAAAATTAAATGACATCTCGTAAAAAAAGGAAGCGAATTAAATTAATTCGCAAATCGCGTCAATCAAATGTCATTGGCCAACCAGGACGTGCCACGTGGCACGACAGGAAAGAAAGATTTATCAACCTCCACCCTATAAATAGGGCCCATTCATCATTCATTTCCACAAACAACCGAAGCGAACGAGTATTCAGACGATAAACAAGCGGATCCTCTGCAACCGTTCTTGAAGACTTAAAGCGTTCTTCGTGGAAATCAACCAGAAACGACATCCGATCAGAGATCAAGGCTCAAAACCCCTCCGATCCGACGTTTCTCTTCGAAGATTCAAAGAAACTCCAAGAACGATCTTTAAGGCCTTTGAAGATTCAAAGGCGTTCTTCGCCGTTCTTCGTGCAAGTCCGTCAGAAACAGCCTCCGATCCGGAATCAAGATCCTAAAACCCTCCGATTCGGCGTTTATATTTGAAGACATTCAAAGACTCAAGCCATTCTTCGCAGACTCAAGAACGTTCTCCGTAGAACACACTCAGAAACAGTTCCAAGTTAGAGATCAAGGCTCGAAGCCCCTCCGATTCGGCATTTCTCTTCCGAGGCATTCCTCATTCAACCGTTGAAGATTCATGGATCTTCATCCAACATTCAAGGCGTTCTCCGTCGAAGAAGTTCGTCCAAAAACCATGCTTGATTCAACACAAGACGTCAAGTCCTTGAGTCAACGTTTGGTGACATGTGTACAAATTAAATATTAATATCAAATTAGATTTACTATTTTATTTTGAGAATTTAATTAAATTAATTCTTGAATTAAATAGTTAAATTGATATTAAATGTACACAGTACAAGTCGGTCGAATTAAATGAGTGTTCGATACTCATATTGGGTAATATATATAGTTTATTTACCAGAAGATCGAAAATTAAATCACATCTCGTAAAAAAGGAAAGCGAATTAAATTAATTCGTAAATCACGTCAATCAAATGTCATTGGCCAACCAGGACGTGCCACGTGGCACAACAGGAAAGGAAGCTTTCTTAACCTCCACCCTATAAACAGGGCCTCTTCATCATTCATTTCCACACACAACCGAAGCGAACGAGCATTCAGACGATCAACAAGCAAATCCTCTGCAACCGTTCTTGAAGACTCAAAGCGTTCTTCGCCGTTCTTCGTGGAAAGCAACCAAAAATGATATCCGATCAGAGATCAAGGCTCAAAACCCCTCCGGTCCGACGTTTCTCTTCGAAGACTCGCATAAACTCCAAGAACATTCTTCAAGGCCTTTGAAGATTCAAAGGCGTTCTTCGTCGTTCTTCGTGCAAGTCCGTTAGAAACAGCCTCCGATCTGGAATCAAGGTCCTAAAGCCCTCCGATTCGGCGTTTATATTTGAAGACATTCAAATATTCAAGTTGTTCTTCGCAGACTCAAGAACGTTCTCCGAAGAACACACTCAGAAACAGTTCCTAGTCAGAGATCAAGGCTCGAAGCCCCTCTGATTCGGCGTTTCTCTTCCGAGGCATTCCTCGTTCAACCGTTGAAGATTCAAGGATCTTCATCAAACATTCAAGGCGTTCTTCATCTCCGTCGAAGAAGTTCGTCCAAAAACCACGTTTCATTCAACACAAGACGTCAATTCCTTGAGTCAATGTTTTTCAAATCTCCAACTTCAACTCCAAACAAGACGAAGGTAAGGACCGTTGCAAGAACCGTCTGAGTCAAAGTCAAAGTCAACAGAAGAGAAGAATCAGAGGATCAAGTCCAGAGTTGGTCAGACCCGCACAATTTCCTAAATTGAATTCATTCAAGTTGTAATATATTTTCGTGTTTTTCACGAAATTTGTAGTTACAACAATATCTTTAGTGAAAATAATTAATACTCTATTTATCCCCTTATTTACTTCTCATTGCTTTTGGCACAACTATTAAGGCAATTAGTATAATATAGATATAATACGAGTGATGTGATGTAGAGAGAAGAAAATATATGTTATTATATAGATAAAATATTATTGATATGTAAGAAGGACTTAAAATGAGAATGTAATATTATATTTCATTTAAAAAAAAAGGAATGAGAAGTAAATAAAGGGACGGAAGGGCTACCACTTTAGCTAATACTTAGCGAAAACAAATAATACCCGTCGGAGCTAATACCTTTAGTACTATTCACGGATGTCTTCAGTGTTATTACAAATACACTTCAAATAAATTTCACCATGAATATCGTTCACATAATACTTTCTCATTATAATAATGATCGTTTAACTAGACACTTATTTATCGAGAAAAATAGTTTTTGGTCCCGTAACTTATCTAGTGTCCAATTTTGGTCCTAAAAAAATTAACTTTTCAATTTTGATCCAATAACTTGTTGAATCGTCCAATTTTGGTCCAATAACTTATTGAATAGTCCAAAATTGGACGATTCAATAAGTTATGAGACCAAAATTAAAAAAATAAAATTTTTGGGATCAAAATTGGATACTAGATAAATTACAGGACCAAAATACCCCTTTTCTGCACCTTCTAATTAATATTGTACTTTAGAATTATAGTTGATACAACAGAAGCACGATATAAAAATGTAAAGTCCATTAATATTTAAAATATATGGAATATAAAACACGATTAATGTGTTAATTCTATTTATTCAAATATAAATACTTGAAAAATATCTATAAAGCATGAAAAAAAACTCAATATTTTTCTATTCCAATAATTATTATTTAAGATGAATTACAAAACTTCCATAAATACTAATAATGAAATTTTAATTACTAAATAGGAATGAGAATCCCTATAAAGGAAATAAAATAATAAATATATGATTTTCCTATAAATTTGGATTCTCCAAATCTTCGTAAAATAATCCCAGATTGCTATCGTGATCTCGCCTCCACCAAAGTATATAGATGATTATTTATGATTTTCACGATATTAACTAGTAATGTCATTTTATTATAATGATTATTTCAGAGCACAATATGAAATTATAAGATTGGAACAACACCTCTCATGCTCGTCATCGATATTTTAGGGAAAGTCATTTTATTTTTCAGAATCTGCATATGTAATTAATTATGTAGTGTTTGATATATGTATATGTGTGTGTACAAGGCGAGAAAAGAAAAACAATTAACGAATACGAAAAAATAGTATTTTGGTCCCTAACTTGTCTGGTGTCAAATTTTGGTCCGAAATTTTTTAACTTTTCAATTATGGTCCCACAACTTATTGACCAAAATTGGACTATTCAATAAGTTGTGGGACCAAAATTGAAAAAGTTAATTTTTTGGACCAAAATAGAACACTAGACAAGTTACGGAACAAAAAAAACTATTTTCCTCCTTATTTATCACTATTTTAGTTTATAGCTTTTCTAAATTGCTATACTTTTGTTTATAATGATCATTTAACTAAATACTTATTTATCACTATTTTAGTTGATTATAAATTGCAGTAGTTGATAGCTTTTATAAATTGCTAAACTTTTGTTTGTTTGTGCTTTTTTTTAAAGGTGCTATGCTTTTGTTTGTTGACTTAGATAGTAATTTAGTAATATGGTTGGATTTTAGTTAGAGTAGCACTTTAAGCAAGTAAAGTAGTTATTATTATAAAATTGGGTTCTATATTGCGTGAAAAGTAGTCGATTAATTAACCATATATATATGACAATTACCTATTAATTATAATTTACAAAGTCGACGGATTTACGTGCTCGTTTTGTCTTACCATAATGTCAACTGCCTCTCTCTAACGCACTATCAACATATACCTGATGAGTTTTTACTGTTTATCTTTTTCAAGTTTTGAAGTTGTATTTGAAAATAGCTCCATATCTTGGCTAAGTTAAATTGTACATTTTTATACCAAATTCTTATTATGTAATGTTGCCGAAGAGACAATCTTACATAAATTTTAATGATATATATGCGTATTCAACGATTGATTACTACATGTAATAATGAATAAATTTTTATGTAATATTGTTTGTGAAATATTTTAAAATATTCTAAAAATTTGGTGAGTTAGAAAGTCGAGTCGTATAAATACATCATGTCAGCATCCACACACAGAGACGTCATTTGTTATTTAACAAAATAATAACAATATTTTAAAAATGGTTAAAATGACTAAACCTACGACAAAATGTACACCATATATATGTATATATATAAATTAAAAGTTGTACTATATTTAAAAAGTTCATCAGCATTTAATTCATTTATTGAATTTTTTTAACATATTATTATAGTTCCAGCAAAAACAGATGAGCCTTTAAGTAACATTAGGGGTTGCCACACGAATTGAGAAATGAGACAACTATTACAACCGGCCGCTAATGACTACTATTAATCCTTTGGTTATTTTTTTCCCCTTAAAATTGCATTTTCCAGTGTCAAATGGTGTCGGCTGGCACTAATATGAATGTCTTGGATTTACCAGTTTAGTTCGATATTTGGAAATTTGATAACATGGTGTGCAAATTTAAATTGATTGTCATTTCACTGAGTCGTTCATATACTAATTGTTGGGTAACGAATAATTCCAATCTAGATGAGGTGAATAGAAAGACTCAATGACGAGATCGAAGCCCCAAGGTCGACCTTGTCATGCCTAGTTCGCTGCCAGTTTTCTCCGTCTGAAGATCTGAGACCTTGTTGATGTACCAGAGTCATTAATCCAGATCTCGGCGTGAAGGAATTATCTCGCCATGAAGGCAGTCTAAGCTGATTCCCGCCGAAATGCAGGACTACGGCACCCATAGTAGGGACTATCTCTGAGTGAAGGATGTGGCTTACGACATTCATCTCGGAGAAGAAAATGATGAGGAAGCCACATATTCAATCTTATCCGAGAAGGCTAGTGTCAGACGCCTCGTCAGATAATTATTCTATTTAATGACAGGGAATAATAAATCGGCACTAACCCCAGTCAGCAGACCATACTTATGGTACTGAATCCCACGATTTGGGGAAGATGTATATTTTATTTTCCACTTGTCATCCTTGTATTAGGTCGAATCTACCAACTCAATGAAGCTCGGTCCAGCCTTGAAACTAGGGTCAGTCCAAACATTTAATGCTTGAGCAGCCCAGGTAGATTTAGGGCAGCCCAAGGGCATACATTTTGGGTATAAATAGAGCCATATTGGAATTTAATAAAGGATCTGTTGGAAATTGGGTTTTTTATTATTTATTTATCATTATGTAATAGTGTAATACCTATTTTTGATAGATAAAATATTTGATTAAAGTTTAATTTTTTAGAAATTAAATGCTGCATGATCGATCTACTCTCAGAGTAGATGGTTGTAATATATTTAAAGTCTCAAGATCGAATTTCGGTGAGTGGGAAATTAATATACGAAATTGAAACGTATTAACATTTTAATGGTATTAAAATGGAAGAATTATTAACTAAAGAGTTAATTATCCCACATTGGAAAATGTGGAAGGTTCATAACTCCTTATTAATAGGAAGGAGTTGTATTATTCTCAAAACTATAGTGTCTAAGGAAATTCTCCTATGGACAACACGCACACGCGCTGTCGCCCACCCCCACCCCCCCCCCCCCCCCCCCCCCCCCCTCCCTCCCTCCCCATGTCGAGCCGTGGCAGTTATATCTGGGTTAGTTACAGGGGAGCTTGATTCCGAACGTGGTGCTAAACTGTTAATCAAATTGATAATTGCAGCGAGCTTAAGCTTCCTGTTATAGTTCACACTGTATATAACTTTGTGAAGAGTTTTATAGATATGTATAATTGTAATAACCAATTTTGTGATAATAAAATAAAAATACAAAAAAAGGTTTACGGCTGAATTTCTTTTGGACTAATACAAGAAATTGTGGATTACAATTTCTAAATTTGCTCATCTAAATCTTCTCTTCAAGTTTGACTTTGACTTTGATGATTATTGGACAAAATTCATCTTTGATCTCGTCCAAGGTTGAATTTGAAGACTTGTAACATTAATCCAAATGTGAGATGACTTAATTTGAATTAAATGTGGTGTTTGGAATCTTTTTAAGATGAATATCTTCAAAGGTACGATGCACATTTTTTAAATTGATAAAGAACGTTCTCAGATCTTCAAGAATAATTTGGGAAGAAATACCGATCGGGGAGGGGCTTGACTCCTTAATCTCACATTGATTGACGTTTCTAGATGATTTGTGCAAAGAACGATAAGAAGTCGCGGGAAACACCTTAAAATCTTTAGAGTTCGAGAAGAAAACATTTGAAGATCCTTCAAATCTTCAAGAACTCATCCGAGGAGAAACGCATGATCGGAGAGGTTTTGCTTCTTTTTGTTTCTGGTTACTTTCCACAAAAATATTGTGGGGTTGATGAATAACACTTTGAATCTTTAAGAACGGTTGGAGGGACTTTTAAAATTGTCTGAGCTCTCCATATGTGCTTGTATACTTGAATGTGTTTGAATGTATGAAGAAAAGACCTCTATTGATATAATGGAGGAAGGAAGACTTTCCTTACAATGTCATGTGGCGCATTCCAATTGGCTGATGTTGATTTAATGACTTAATTGGAAAATTAATAACACTAGAAACATTTCTACCCGTGCTTTGCACGGAAGTCTTTTTTTTTTTTCAATTTTTATTCTATATTATATTTTTTTGAATGAATTTAAAATGCACCTTTTTTTCTTTTAACAAAAATAACTAAAGCTAATAGTTACAAAAAATAATTTACATTCACAAAAATAAATAAAATGTTATCGTTCATTTTTTTTATTATTATAAATAAAATTACTAATACAGTTACAGGTTTGCGCTAATTTTTAACTGGGAAAATTATTTTTTTCGTCCTATAACTTTACTATATTTTGATTTCCGTCCTGCTGACTTTCAAATTTTGATTTTCGTCTTGTAACTTATATTTTTTTTCTTATTTTAGTCCTACCACCTGCTATAACAGGTAACCAAACAATATTAGTGACGTGGCATCCAATTTTAATTTATTTTAATTAGAAAAATTGTTTTTACCATTTAGATTATATTTATATTTATTTACTAAGAAAAATAGAAAACATGCATTTCAATTATTTGATCTTGAGATGGGATTTCAATTCCAATTATCAGTAAACAAAATGCAATCTTGATGTTAGATTTCAATTCTTTCCTCATGGTCATCTTCTTCAACAGGGCATCCAATCTTTTGGTCTTTTTTCTCTCTCTACCCTGTCAACAAACATTTCCTCTACCTCTGTCTCCACCACTGTTTTGGAATTCATTATGACATAAACTATTAGCATCTGCAATTCTTAACATTGTGAACCAAAATCCCTTCCCTACCATCCTCTCCCGGTCCCAACCCAAAAATTTAATCCATAATGCATTAGGAGCTCGAATTTTGTAAAACCCAACCCAAAACGCAGCGTCCCTCTCGAACCGAGTAAGTGTAGAGCCCCTCTCCCTCAAACCAGAATGCGCAGTGACCTCAAAATTAATTTCGTTTCATTAAACTCTGGAGAGGGTGGAAGGCCGGGATTCTTCCAATTCAATGTCAAAGAAGAAAGGTCAGATTTATTTCGTGTTGTTGGAAAGAAAAGAGAAGATTATGAGGGCGAGATTGAATTAGGGGGTGGGAAGAGAAAACAGTGGAAGGTGGAAAGATTTGAGACCAGCGGGCGGGAGAATGAGTTGGGCGTCAATGGTCCATCTAAATGGAGAAAACCATTCCATTTGAAAACTTTAAATTAAAAAATAAATTGAAAACGGGATGTCACGTCACTAATTTGCTGGGTACCTGTTATAGCAGGTGATAGGACTAAAATAAGATAAAAATATAAGTTATAGGACGAAAATCAAAATTTAAAAGTCAGTAGGACGAAAATCAAAATGTAGTTAAGTTATAGGACGAAAAAAATAATTTTCCCTATTTAACTCGATAACATTTAAAAAAAATTAATTTTCAATTTAAAAAGAAGTCATTTCGATAAGATTTAAATTATATATGCCAAAATAAGGCAAAAATAATGCATAAATATTCTTTACGGTTAAAAAGTGAAAATTTGAGGATTATTAGATTATTATTTTTATTAAATAAAATAAAATTAATTGATAAAGAGTTTATTTAAAAAAATAATAAAACATAAATAATGGTGTTTGGAAGATATTATTTTTTCGTCTCGTAATTACTTTGATATTTGCCTAATTAAGAAATAATTTTGCATCACAAAAATAAATAAAGTATAAAAATTATTATTATTTTATTCAACTTTACACTCACATAACACATTTTTTCTTAAAACAACTTGACACTTTCAAATGTGAAGAAACAGTGAGACGAAGGGAGTATTTTTTGAACAAATTATAGTCCTCATTTTGTCCGCCCTATTTGAATTTTTTTATGGCATATTATGCCTACGCGACTCTTAAAAAGATACAGTTCTTAAATTGTCAAGGGTCAGCATATCGTGGCAACTTCAAATTTGAATGGACTTTAACTATCTACAGTGCTTAGTGAGCTCTGACTTGAAGCGAAAATACTAGCTTTCTATTAGTAGCTTCCCCGCAAGAGTACGGGTTCACTGTAGTATTGACAAGTATAGGGACCAAGTATTATCGAACCCAAGGGAAGGTATGTATGCGAACAGATCCCTGAAGATCTACGCGTCGTAGCTAATATGAGTGTAATGTTTTTGGGTTTTTTGAAAGATTAATTAAAAGACTAAAATTATCCTAGGAATTCAAAAAGCAAAATTAAACTAAGAATCGAAGGGTTGTTTTCAAATGAGAGATGGTGATGCTCAGGATAGGAATCCCTACGTATACTAACGGAGCAGGTACATAATCAAAATAACCGTGACGCGCAAGAAATAACCTAAGTAAAAGAATGCAAGGTGAAAGTTCAAGATTCTAAACCCTAATACTTTACCCTAACACTCGACTTCACTAATCCACTAACAAGTTAATAGATTGTACTTAATTAATGAGACCCTAATTTAACTAAGGTGATGCGGTCGTCCTCCTTCGCTAAACTGGTAGATGAATTAACACTTTCTAAACCCTCTAGTTAAGTCTACTCGTTGTTAAAGAGTGATACAGTCGTCCTCTCTCTAACACTTTTCTAACGAAATTCCAAAGTAAAGTTAAGATTAATTTTAAGAATTCATTAATTAAGAGAATTAAAACCTAACGCCACGAGTTATCCTAATTACGTACCCACAACCTACTTCTACGAGTTCATCCTATCCCAAGCATGCAAGGGTTTTAGCTAGACATGGGTTTTACGTAAACAAGAACAATTGAAGAAGTAACGAACATGAACATGATGATTATAACGAAGAAAAGATAAATCATAAACTAGGGTTTCAAAATATACAGGAATAAACTGAGATTAATTCAATAAAACGAAGTCTCAACGTGCTCAAGAACAAAGATATGAAGAAACTAAACTAAAAAAAAAGTAAAATCGTGTCGTGAATTCGTAAGAAAACCTCAAAAACATAAAGTAAACTTGCTCGTTCCTTCTTCTCCAAAAACTAACTCTCTAAAACGCTCTTGAATCTAATGATGGTAAGTGGTATCTGGTATCCCTAAAAAACGAGCTTGAGACGAGTATATATAAGCAACGGGCCGAATTGTGAACTCATGGGCCGAAAAACGACTTTTAAAGCGCAAAACATGAAAGCGCTCGAGCAGACCCGCTCGAGCGGTGGCGCTCGAGCGTGGAACTCGAATGGTGCAAGTGCTCAAGCGGTGGCGCTCGAGCTGGTCGAGCGCTCGGATTCCTCTGCAAGTTTTGGGGCGCTCGAGCAACACGCTCGAGGGGTGTCGCTCGAGCTGCTCGAATGCTCGAATTTTTCTATAAGTTTTGGGCGCTTGAGCAACGTGCTCGAGCGCTAGTGCTCGAGTGGTCCACTCGAATGACTCCCAAAATTGCTCCAATTAGTACTTTTCTTCTTCAACACTGACACCAATCGTATTCCTTCGATATCTTCTCATCCGGGCATCCGTTTGAGTCGATTCAAAGTCCTACGAACTCCGTTCTTTGCCCTCGATTTACCTACGAGAATTAAAGAGACAAATTCATCAATGTATAGAAATAATGCTCAATTGACTCCAAATACTCGACAAAATCGGCCAGAATTAGGGCATTTCGAGTGACGAATCATGACAATTTCACGCCTAATCAACCCCCCCAAACTTACAAGATTGCTTGTCCTCAAGCAATGAAATAACAAGTCAAGTGGAATTGTTAGGAATGAGTCAAAGAATCAAATCATGCAAGTAGATGAATTCGAGCTTCGAAGATCAATCACAAGTATACTCACTCATCTTCCCTCATAATACTCATGTAACAACAGCGAGAATCACCAAAATCAAATATGGATGTGCACTCAAAGATGTGTTTCACTCCCTCACAAGTGTATATCAATGATAAAGGGACTCACTCAAACAATCAATCACACATATTGGCAGTCATAGGCTTGTAAGCACTCTTAGCTCCGACCATACTCTAGAAATCAATGCCAAATCAAAAAGGACTTTTCTCAAGGTTGTAATGTAGGCTCTTTGGACGGGTGGGAATCAAATGGTAAAGTGACTCAAGTGAATGGAGAATAGAAAATCAAACTTTCGCACTTCGAGATTAGGAACAGAATACTTCAAACATTTTCAATCAACACCCTTTCAATTCCATACTCTCAATACTTCAATTTTTTTTCACATTTTTCAATCACTTCACTTTTTTTTTCTTTTTTCGCACAAACACATGAGCTCATTTTTTTTTCTTTTGCTCATTTTCAATTTTTTTCTTTTTTCCCACAACTCATAACTTCATCACACCTTCTTCTCATACTCACTCAACAAACAACATTTTCCTTTTTCAACAAAATTCAATCCCTTCACATTTACACTTTTCCTATTCTCCACTCAAATTGGAACAAAAAGGCTTAGGAATTGGAATAGTGTTCATATGTGCTAGCAAATAAAATAGGCTTAAAGCTCAAAGGGGCTAACAAGGGGTCAATGTCATTGGTAAGGAAAATTTTGGCTAAGTGACTCAATCACATCAAAGATGGCCTAAGATCCTATTCGGCATATCAAACTAGACACAATCAAGAAGCAAGAGCATACACAAGTTATAGCATCCTCTAAGATGACGATCCACTCACAAACAAAGAGATTAATTCATGCATCAAAATCTCATAAGGCTCAAATCTCACAGCTTTCACATCCATGCTAGTCCTAGTGAATTCTCACTCTCATCACACAAGTATTCAAAAGAAAAATTCACAAGCATACAAGTTCCTTCTCAAATCAACTCTAGCTCAACTACTCACACAAAAGAGTCCCTAACTCAAATCCACAAATCACCCTACTCATCAAATCATACTCAAAGATAGCAATCAACAAGCATAAGATAATTGATAGGCATGAAATATGAAACAGCGAATCAAATCAAAATCACCCTGAGGAGCATCTCAAGACACCAAATGACCAAACACACTCAAAGATTGGGGTGCTCCGGTGCAATGCAACAAGAAATATAAAAGAAACTCCACCCCCAAACTTCGACCTTGACGCGCAAGAAATAACCTAAGTAAAAGAATGCAAGGTGAAAGTTCAAGATTCTAAACCCTAATACTTTACCTTAACACTCGACTTCACTAATCCACTAACAAGTTAATAGATTGTGCTTAATTAATGAGACCCTAATTTAACTAAGGTGATGCGGTCGTCCTCCTTCGCTAAACTGGTAGATGAATTAACCCTTTCTAAACCCTCTAGTTAAGTCTACTCGTTGTTAAAGAGTGATACGGTCGTCCTCTCTCTAACACTTTTCTAACGAAATTCCAAAGTAAAGTTAAGATTAATTTTTAAGAATTCATTAATTAAGAGAATTAAAACCTAACGCCACGAGTTATCCTAATTACGTACCCACAACCTACTTCTACGAGTTCATCCTATCCCAAGCATGCAAGGGTTTTAGCTAGACATGGGTTTTACGTAAACAAGAACAATTGAAGAAGTAACGAACATGAACATGATGATTATAACGAAGAAAAGATAAATCATAAACTAGGGTTTCAAAATATAAAGGAATAAACTGAGATTAATTCAATAAAACGAAGTCTCAACGTGCTCAAGAACAAAGATATGAAGAAACTAAACTAAAAAAAAGTAAAATCGTGTCGTGAATTCGTAAGAAAACCTAAAAAACGTAAAGTAAACTTGCTCGTTCCTTCTTCTCCAAAAATTAACTCTCTAAAACGCTCTTGAATCTAATGATGGTAAGTGGTATCTGGTATCCCTAAAAAACGAGCTTGAGACGAGTATATATAAGCAACGGGCCGAATTGTGAACTCATGGGCCGAAAAACGACTTTTAAAGCGCAAAACATGAAAGCGCTCGAGCAGACCCGCTCGAGCAGTGGCGCTCTAGCGTGGAACTCGAATGGTGCAAGTGCTCAAGCGGTGGCGCTCGAGCTGGTCGAGCACTCGGATTCCTCTGCAAGTTTTGGGGCGCTCGAGCAACACGCTCGAGCGGTGTCGCTCGAGCTGCTCGAATGCTCGAATTTTTCTGTAAGTTTTGGGCGCTCGAGCAACGTGTTCGAGCGCTAGTGCTCGAGTGGTCCACTCGAATGACTCCCCAAATTGCTCCAATTAGTACTTTTCTTCTTCAACACTGACACCAATCGTATTCCTTCGATATCTTCTCATCTGGGCATCCGTTTGAGTCGATTCAAAGTCCTACGAACTCCGTTCTTCGCCCTCAATTTACCTACGAGCATTAAAGAGACAAATTCATCAATGTATAGAAATAATGCTCAATTGACTCCAAATACTCGACAAAATCTGCCAGAATTAGGGCATTTCGAGTGACGAATCATGACAATTTCACGCCTAATCAAGCTCAAATTTCATTTTGTGGATGCATATCTTCCACATTTTGTGGAACCAAATTTAAAAATATTAATTGTTTATACATAGTCAATTAACATTTTGGATGAAAACGTAAATAGTTTATATATGGTTGAGTTAGAATTTTTTTTATTAGTTAAATTATGTAAAAAAAAAAAAGAGTTTATATATTGTTTCATACATAAACCATTTTACAACACCTTTTAGTGTAACCAACTAATACTCATTAGTGCAATCAACTAATACCTCAACGAAAACAACTAATACCCTCCAAAACTAACATTTTTCAATGAAAACAACTAACATCTGTCAAATGGTTCATGTATGAACCATTTTCGCTCTATAATTTATAGATGTAAAGCAAAATTTATAAAAAAAACCACCAAACACATTAATATTGAAAAAAATATGTATCACTTTTTATTAGAACAACTAATACACTTTGTACCTCTCAACTCATATTTCTTAGTGAAAACAACTTGTCCCCTCCACAGCTAGTATCATTTACTTAAAACAACTGATACCCTTTACTGAAAAAACTAATATCTTTCAAAGTAGTTCATATATGAATCAATCTCTCTCTATAATTGCCCTGCATTAATTAGTGTACCACAATACAAAAATATAAAATATTAAAATAAGAGTATGTATAGAGTGAAATTGATTCATACATAAATTATTGAAGGATATTAGTTGTTTTCACTAAAGAGTATTAATTGTTCTCATTGAAGGGTATGAGTTATTTATACTGAAGAGTATATAACTAATACTCTTTAGTGAAAACAACAAATACTCTTCAGTTAAAACAACTAATATTCTTTAATAAAAATAACTAATTTCTTTCAATGGTTCATATATGAAACATTGACCCTCCATACTTTGTCTTTTAATAAAGGGCGCATGAGATTTAGTGATTATATGCATACACATTGTATTACCCCAAATAAAATTAGATTCATATAAAATATTTAAAGTTGTTACTCAGTAAATTTTATTAAATTATAAATGACAATAGAACGTAATGTACGTATAAAAAAAATTCAATTTCACCCATGATTGTCTTTATACCATAAGTGTGCAATTGTTCTAGTGATTTGTGTAGAATGAAAAATCAATTGCTCATGAAAGAACTAACAATACTTCATGTACTTAGAAATGATACATTTATTAACTATAATTGTCATTATCTCATAATTTGTAACATTGTCCCATGATTTGTGTAAAATAGAAATCAATTACTCGAGGAGGCCTAATAATTGCTCATATAATTGTTGATGATTCATATACATCTATCTATACTATATTCTGTTTCAATATGAATGTAAGTAATTTGAAATGATTGTACATACTTTAAGAAGAGTATGTATAGATTGAAATTGGTTCATACATGAATTATTGAAGAATATTAGTTATTTTCACTAAAGAGTATTAATTGTTTTCACTAAAGAGTATTAGTTGTCTCCATTAAAGATTCTTAGTTTGTTTACTACAAACAAACTAAGACTCTTCAGTTGAGACAACTAATACTTTTTAATGAAAATAACTAATATCCTTCAATGGTTTATGTATGAACTATTTTCACTTTATACTTTGTCTTTTAAGAATTGAAAAACAAAATGATTATATTATATAATATAAAAAAATGAGGAAGGTAATTTTTAATAGATCTTATATGCACCTGGTGCACAATGGACTCACTCAATAGATGAGATTGTTTACACTGAAAAATATAGTCTGGTTACACTGAAAAATGTGGTTAGATTACACCGAGAAGTTTACACTAAAAATTAATTTTTAGTGTAAACTTTTTTGTGTAATTTAACCATACTTTTCAGTGTAATCAAATCATACTTTTTACTTTTAATGTAAGCAGTATCAACTATTGAGCGAGTACACCATACACCAAATGCGCAAGAGAGTTACTCTTATTGATATAATCAATTAAGATACAAATCTAATCAAATTACATAAAATATGCAATCAAATTATTAAGATTAAATAACCTAAAAAATTCCTATATTTTTTAATTTTATTTTTTATCTAATTATGGAAGATAGATTTTTTAAAAAATAAAATTTCAAATCTTAAGAATGTTTTTAATTGAATTTATAATTTTCATCTAATTTTTTAATTTAAATATTTAGCAGATTTTTTAAAATATTTTCCAAATTCTAATTCGATTTTTTTAGATTTTTAAAATATTTAAAGAAAATTAAAAAAAATATTAATTTAAACTTAATGTACTAATTTTAAAATTAAATATCTTAAAAACTAAAGTTAAAGTCAACAAAATCTAGAAGATAATTATCCATATTTATATAAGGATAACTTAATCATTTTATATATGTCTATTATTGTCTTTAAAATCATTGATTATGTTTAGAGAATTTTGGGGTTTGAGTAGTGGAACTCTTTTAAATACATATAATATTATATTGTGTAAATAATACATGTTGGATATTATTGTATATAATATTATAAAGTCTTCTAATTCTTATTTATCTTTCTCATTTTTTTTTAATTATATTCCTATTTTTAAATTACAAATTCTAGATTTATTTCAGAATTTAGAATCCACAAAAATAGAAAAACTATTTTAATGATAAGAAACTATTTAAAATTATTTTCATGATGAATATATTTTTTTAATGTAAAATTATAAGCATTGTTTAACAATATATAAGTTAAAATAGATTTAAGTTGTACATAAGAATTAAAAAAAGTTGAATAAATATGAATATATCAAGATTGGTGTAATTTTACTTTTAAATGAAGTTTTTGTGATGCGTATCAATTATGATTAAATAAATAAATCAAATATTGAGAGTTTCCTTACATATATTAACACCGCTTATTAATTGAAACAAATTGTGAAAATGATTTTTTAACATTATAGTTTTTTTTCCTTTATAAGTTGTGGACTCTATATTCCTTGTAAAAAAAATTAAAATGGTAGACTCTATATTATTTTTGTTTAAAATATGTTTAATTATAAGGTAACATAGTAATGGTTTATTGTGTGTAAAATGTGTGTGTTTTAGAGAGAGGAGAGAGATACATACAATTAACGGGGAATTGTTACTATGAAAATGAAATATTAAGTTACAAACCTTCCATCTGTATATTGTTCATAGTAATAAGTCTGAATTTCATTAATTAAGATATTAATAAGTAACGTTGTTAAATCATTCCTGATTTTTTATATTTTATCATTAATATTAATATTAATCAATCTTATCAAATTAATTGATATAATCATAATTAAATAATGAACTTTATTTAAGGATATAAAAATTAAATGACAAGTATAGAAACGTAACTCTAGCTAACAATATCTAAATAAAACCTTAATTAAATTATGATTGAAATTTAAGGATAAATAAATAAAATGAAAAGTGTAAAACGCAATTCTGATTAACATAATTTCAATGCCTTAATTAATCCTAATATATATTATTATTATTAGGATTGTTGGTTTTGCTCATATCACAGAGACAAATTCTAGAGTAAGTCTTGTGTGAGACCGTCTCATAGTATGAGACCAATAATATTTGATCCACTTTTAATTTAAAACGTGTCAATTATTAATTAAAAAGTTGTCACTTTTAAAAAGTGATAATATATTTGTTAAAAGTGACTTATCACTTTTCTTTAAAAATACTATCACATTTAATTATAACCCTATCACTTTTTTTAATTTGATCGGTCTCATATTATGAGACGGTCTCATACAAATTTTTGCCCAAATTCTAACTCATACACGTCAAGAAGCATTAATGTTATGAGGACATATATCCCAAAGTACTAACTCAAGAAATACTATCAATATCTTAATTCGTAAATATATAAACAAAATAAAAAGAATTCTAGCATTAATTTTCAAATTTCAAAAATTAAACATTCCTGCCTTAATTAGTGGATATATTGAAATAGAAATATATATAGTAACTAAAGAATTGAAAACAATATATTATGGTATTAAATTTACAAATATATGAACATACTTATTAACATTAAAATAGCCCTACATCATTACCATAACTTTTAACCAATCTCAACCCTATTTGTGTAGAGAAGTAATTTTCCAAAACAGACTTTCCATGAAGAAAAATAAATTTCAAACTTTCCAAAAAAAACTCTTCGTTTTTCCTTATATAAAAATGTGAACGCAAGCTCTATGACACGCGTTGTAATAGTAACGGTCGTGATTTTAACTTAGTTGTTGTATACTGAACTCCCGTGGGCACGACAACACTGAATAATTTCCATTAGTCTTCCACTTCCAAAATTGCATGCGTCCATCTGTGGGAGAGAGTGTTTGCTTCTAAAAACAAAGCTCTATTATTTGACTACAAAAAAATTCCATTATTCTCATAATATAAATTATTTATTATAATAATATAAACATCCTTTTTTTTATCACCAATCACATATCTACAAACCAAATCTACGCAAAGCAGAGAAATATATTATGCAAATAACCGCATAAAGATACAAATGAATAAAGATAATTGAAAATCAGTTTCCCAAATGAATACAATTTGCGTGCTTGAATGACATTAACAAACAGTTAAATATACAAATATAAAGACTAAAAAAAAAAATTTTAATTACAGATTTATGCTTAAGTTAAATCTACAAAAATATATAAAAAAAAGATTTACAATATTTTCCATATCACATTAGATTTTCCCATATATTTAAATCCAAATAGTATTTCACACATATCAAACAATGTTATCTTCTGTTTCCCAGTTTCTGAAATTCTTCTCATTGCCAAAAAAATTCGACAATCAAGCTTCTAATTTGGTATTGTGGATGACAACTTAATGTGTACATAGATCGAGGAATCAACTTGGTTTACAATTTTACAATCACGCACGATTTGAAGTGGGGGAATCAACGTTTTTCTCTGCTGCCCCAAGATTAACCTGGCCGAATCTCACCCTCCACCACGTTGCCGCCATTAATTCGAATCAACATCGCTGTAAAATTAATACCCTGTATGTTGATGACCTTGCTCCAAATCTATAATTGGTGGCTGTTTTACTCTAATAAGATCATCAAACAAGGATTTAACTCAAGATTTAAACTGGATTTTCATAAGGGGGAATTGAGGAAGAAATTTGCAAGAGTTTTGCCTATTTTTGAATTAAGTGAACTTATTTTCATGACCTCATGAAGAGGTATTTATAGAGGTACAAGCAAGTAGGAGGTGTCACCTCCTTAATCATCCTCATTTACATGGTGACAAGTGTTAAGACACTTGTTTATTCCTAAACTATTACATCTTTACACAATGACAAGTGTTAAAACACTTGTTTGCTCCTAATGTAATGCCTAATTATTAGGATTTCTGATGATTTTCCGAGGTGCCCTCTTGCTCGCCTGGTCGCCTCCTTTTAATTTCTTCTTTACCCTTCTTGTCCTAGCTAGTCGCCTCCTTCTTGTGTCTCAAGTGACCAGCTGCTCGCCTCCTCTTACTTGGTCACTTGACCCAGCTGCTCGTCTCCTCTTAAATGTCTTATATGCCCTGTTGCTCGCCTCATACGTCCCTATTCCCTGCTGCTCGTCATTTTCATTTTTATTCTTAATGACTTCTTAATCTCATTATTTTATTATTTTCATTTTATTCTTATTTCCCTACTGGTCGCCTATCAACAATGCCCCCTAGTTTGACATGTAAGGATAAAATTTTCCTTTCATGTCAAACTATAAGACAGTCTATATTCTATAACAGGAGGCGAGCAACAGAGAATTTGCACTTACTTTTTGGGGGGAAGCGAGCAATAGGTTTTTAAATTTGTTAGGCAGGAACTCTTGGAGAGAGCAACAGGGAACGACGCTTGGTCTAGCGCCGTTTCGTTTCTCGAGGCACGGAATACGAAGCGACGTGGCCGCCCACGCGTGCGCTCCTAAAATTGCGTATAGGGGCCTCAATTTTTCACTTCTCTTAATTTCGCCCCCGAATCCATATCTATAAATAGCTCCTTCTTTCTCCTTTTTCTTTCACGAATTTTCACAGAGAACTCCATTGCTAAGAATTCTCAAGCTTTTCCTTCGATTTCCTTTTGAACTTAGTTGATTTTCTCGATTCAAAAGGTAAATTTCTTGGTTTCTTTTGTTCTTTTATTGTAATTTCTTATATTACATTTTTAATTTCTTCGTTCTTTTCAACTTCTGCGATTTCCACATATCTCCACCGCCTTCGCCGCCGCGTCGCCGCCGTAACGCCGCCGCCGATCTCTAATTCCTTACCTGCGATATTACCAACGCCATCATACCCAAATTTTTATTCCATTGTTCGATTCTAAATTTTGTAAATGGCGTCTCCCTCCTCAAGTAACACCCAATCCATTGAATTTATTTGACGAAACCCGGGAAAAAGACCCATGGAAGCTGAACCATCGATCCCTGCTCCTCGCCGCTCGCTCCGGCGAGCAGTTGGACAGAACCCAAGGACTTTACTTTTGACGAGGACACAGGTTCCGAAGCGTGCTCTGTTGTTTGCTCCATCGATGATTTTTATGTCGTGGAAAGCTCGGGTGAGCAGGATGTCAAAGGCCCTGCTGCTCGCTCCTCGCCTTGTGACGGGACCTCCTCGGATTTGGGCGAAGACTCCGCTGACGTTGCTGCTGAAATAGAAGAGATGAGTCTTCCTGGAGATATGGGGCGAGCAGCGAGCAACAGGCTAGGAGTGAGCAAGGAGCCCAATCAGGGAGCGATCAGGTGGGCGTGACATGGGAATTTCCCCGAGAGATAAATTTCCCCGTCTCAAGGCCAACTCCCGAATCTCTCATTCCTAAGGCTGTAGTCCGGAGGCAAGAATGGATTGACTATGCTAACAAGTATCACAACACCTTTCCTACTCCGCCAAGGCCTATCATGGAAGCTCGGGAATCTGTGTATACAGCAGGTAAGGTGGCAAGTGTAGTCACGGAAGATGACTTATCCTGGATCCGCTCCACTTACCACATTCTATACGACATCCATTTGTATGTTCCACAGAAAGGGGAGACCGCTGACAACCCGCCCCCTGGATGCACTGCCATCAACTTAGACACCCTCAACACGGGATTCCCTCTTCCTTTGCATCCGGTGATTGGGCGGTTCTTGGAAGATATTAATTTGGCGATCACCCAGATTACCCCAAACGGATGGAGTACCTTGTTAGCCTTCATCACACTCTTTGGCTTGGAAGGCTACAGGAACAAAATTAGCACGGTGGAGATGCATTATGCTATGACTATCTCCTCAGCTGTCAATGAAGAAGGGCTCGGGTGGTATTACATTAAAGCCCGTAGCGGCGTGAAGCTAATTGAAGGAGGGCCTAACAAAGTTAAAAGTTGGCATAAACAATTTTTCTTTATCGGCGGCGATTGGAGGGCATCCTCCGATTTCTCAGGAGGACCAGGGCGTATAAATTCTCCTACGCATTTTGGCGAAATTTGGCGTAGGTTTTGTTCCCTAGTTCATCATATCTTAGGTGAACTAATTTTAATTTCTTTTCTTCCTTATTTTACAGGTCCGCGTATCTTAAAGTGGGGACATCCTGAGCTGAGGGAAGAGTTCTTGTACGTTCTTGCCCTGATTTTATTGCGAAACGTTAAAGACCGGAGTATTGGCCATCTCTCCCAAGCGCACTGTCGTAAACTTGCTCAACTCACTACCAGTGCTCATCATTTAGAGGCACAGGCGGAGGTCCCGGAAGGTAACTTTCTTCAAACACTTTGATTACTTACTTCTTTTTTCCCTGTTGGTCGCCTATTCCTTGTTGGTCGCCCAATCCCTGCTGGTCGCCTCATACTTCTTGGTCACTTATCTTTTTTATATTTTTGTTCTCAGCTCAAAGGGTTACGGTATCCGTCCCTCAAATTTCCGAAAGTTACCATCTTCTCGCCCGCCGAGTGAAGCAGATGGCGGCTAACCAGCCCTCGAAGAAAAAGAAGTTCGGTCTATGTACTTCTTTAATCAGACTAAGGGCGGGAGCTCTTGATGAAGAGGAGGCTCCTCCAGCACCTGCCCCCGTTCCTCGACCTCCTCCTCGCTCCTCGCCTCCTAGAGACACTCGTGGGAAGAAAAGGCTGACAAAGGAGACAGCCCCTAGAAAGGAGGAAGACCGTTCTAAACGGGCCACATGTTGACTTGAAGCGATGATACTAACTTCTACTAGTCGCTTACTCGCAAGCGGACGGGTTCACTGTTGTAAGAGCAAGTATAACGGCCAAGTATATCGAACCCACGAGATGGGATGTATGCGAATAGATCCCTGAAGATCTACGCGTCGTAGTTAATATGAGTGTGATGTTTTTGGGTTTTTGAAAGATTAATTAAAACAACTAAAATAAACTAATTATACTAGCGAACTAAAGAAGACGAGTTAACTGCTGGTTGTTTTCTAATGAGAGATGGTGATGCTTAAGATAGGAATCCCTACATATACTAACGGAGCAGGTACATAATCAGAATAACTGTGACACACAAGAAATAACCTAAGTCTAAGAATGCAAGGTGAAAGCTCAAGATTCTAAACCCTAATACTTTACCCTAACACTCGACTTCACTAATCTACTAACAAGTTAATAGATTGTGCTTAATTAATGAGACCCTAATTTAACTAAGGTGATGCGGTCGTCCTCCTTCGCTAAACTGGTAGATGAATTAACCTTTCCTAAACCCTCTAGTTAAGTCTACTCGTTGTTAAAGAGTGATACGGTCGTCCTCTCTCTAACACCTTTCGAACGAAATTCAAAAGTAAAGTCTAGATTAATTTTACGAATTCATTAACCAAGAGAATTAAAGCCTAACGTCACGAGTTACCCAAATTACGTACCCACAACCTAGTTCTACGAGTTCATCCTACCCCAAGCATACAAGGGTTTAGCTAGACATGGCTATAACGATAACGAAAACAATAAAAGAAATAACGAACATAAACATGTTGAATTGAAGAAAGAAAATATTAAACATGAACTAGGGTTTAAAGAAATAAATACTAAGAACTGAATTTAAATTGATAAAAATGAAGTTTTAAAGCGGTTAAAGTAATCAAGCTAATTAAAAGGAACTAAGAAACGAAAAGAAACTAAGAATTCGTATGAAAAACCTCAACAAAATGTAAAGTAAAGCTTGCTCGTCTCTTCTCCTCTTTCTCTCCCTAAAAACTAAGTCTAAATCTCGTGGTGGTCAGTGGTTCTCCTCCAGAACGAACTTGGGATGGATATATATAAGTGTCGGGCCAACTCTGACTTGCATGGGCTAAAATTCCCGTCGAGCTCGAGTAGAGCTTGAGTAAAAAGTGCTCGAGCAATGCAAGCTCGAGTGTTGAAATTGTCCAGAACCCGAAAAATACTCGAGCCCCTTAGCTCGAGTAGTTCTACTCGACCGGCCTCAGCTCGAGTAGTCTACTCGAGTGCCTGAGTAATGGCTACTCGACCAAGCCCTGCTCGAGTGCACTACTCGAGTGCCCGAGTAACGTCTACTCGACCAGGCATGGATCGAGTGCTCTACTCGAGTGCTTGAGTAGTAAATACTCGAGCTCTTCCATCTTGAGTGCTTCAATGACACTTTTGCTCGCTCGAACTAATACTTCTCATATTTCTTCCATATCTTCTCATCCGGGTATCTGTTTGAGTCGATTCAAAGTCCTACGAACTCCTCTTTTCGCCCTCTATCCATCTATAAGAATTTAGGAGACAAATTTATTAGTTTATGAAAATGATACTCAAATGACTCTAAATACTCATATAAATCAATCAAAACAAGGGCATTTCGAGCTACGAATCTTGACAATTTCACGCCTAATCAACCCCCCCAAACTTACCATGTTGCTTGTCCTCAAGCAACGAAATAATAAGTCAAGTGAAATTGTTAGGAATGAGTCAAAGAATCAAATCATGCATGTAAATGAACTCGAGCTTCAACGATCGATCACACATATACTCACTCACTTTCCTTCATCATACTCATGCAACAACAGCAAGAACCATCAAGATCAAACATGGATGTACACTCAACGATGTGTTTCACTCCCTCACAAGTGTATATCAATTATAAAGGGACTCACTCAAATCATCAATCACACAAATTGGCAGCCATAGGCTTGTAAGCGCTCTCAACTCCGACCATACTCTAGAAATCAATGCCGAATCAAAAAGGACTTTTCTCAAGGTTGTAATGTAGGCTCTTTGGACAGGTGGGAATCAATATGGTAAAGTGACTCAAGTGAATGGAGAATAGAAAATCAGACTTCGGTACTTCGAGATTAGGAACAGACTACTTCAAACATATTCAATCAACAAACTTTCAATTCCAATTCTCTCAACACTTCAATTTCTTTTCTTTCTCACTCTTTTCATTTTTTTTCAATCACTTCATTTTTTTTTCTTTGTTCGCACAAACACATAAGCTCATTTTTTTTTTCTTTTGCTCATTCTCAATTTTTTTCTCTTTTTCCCACATCTCATAACTTCATCACTCCTTCTTCTCATATTCACTCAACAAACAACCTTTTCCTTTTTCAACTCAATTCACTCCCTTCACATTCACACTTTCCTATTCTCCACTCAAATTGGGACAAAAAGGCTTAGGAATTGGAATAGTGTTCATATGTGCTAGCAAATAAAATAAGCTTTAGGCTCAAAGGGGCTAACAAGGGATCAATGTCATTGGTAAGGAAAATTTTGGCTAAGTGACTCAATAAAATCAAAGATGGCCTAAGATCACATTCGGCATATCAAACTAGACATAATAAAAAAGCAAGAGCACAGACAAGTTCTAGCATCCTCTAAGGTGATGATTCACTCACAAATGAAGAGATTCATATATCGAAATCTCATAAGGCTCAAGTCTCTCGGCTTTCACATCCATGCTAGTCATAGTGAATTCTCACTCTTATCACACAAACACTCAAAAAGAAAACTCGTAAGTATACTAGTTCTCTCTCAAATCCACTCTAACTCACCTACTCACACAAAACAATTCTTAACTCAAATCCACAAATCACCCTACTCATCAAATCATACTCAAAGATAGCAACCAACAAGCGTGAGATGATTGATAGGCATGAAATATGCAATAGCGAATCAAATCAAAATCACCCCAAGGAGCATCTCAAGGTACCAAATAACCAAACACACTCAAAGATAAGGGGTGCTCCGGTGCAATGTAACTAGAAACATAAAAAAAACTCCACCCCCCAAACTTCGACCTTGCGAAGAGGTCTAAGTTTGGGGTTGTGGGTTACCTCAACCAAACAATTCAGTTTCTCTTCATCAACTTGGCACACTCCCTTGCTTGAGTTGGTCTCTTCAATCTGAATAACTACATGATACCTTTACTCCTTTAGAGACAAGCCTACAAGCAACTCACTCAAATACGAGGTTAAACATACGACTCAAAATAACTCCCTAATAACTAAAAAAACTTAAAGCAAATAAAAAAATAATGGGTTGCCTCCCATTCAGCGCTATTTTTAAGGTCCTCATGCCGGACCAAGCTCAAAGGAGCTTATGGGTCATCATACTCAAATTTACCTCCCTCACTCTCATAAGAGTGGTGTTTGAATTTCTTTCCTTGTTGTCCCTCCATCATGAGTTCCTTTGCTTCCTTCTCCACCTCAAGTGGTGTAGGTCTCAACTCCTTCTCACCTTTCTCTGGAGGAGTCTTACTAAACAATTTCTTGAATTTTGACTTCTTCTTCTTAACTCCTCCTTTTCCCTCTAGCTGGACCACGTCCACACTCTTCACTTCTTCATCCTTTAACTTCCTCACTTTATCCATATCAAAACAATCAAGATCATAATGCTCATGGGTTAAATCATCAAGTGAAGGATTATAAAATTCATGAATATGAGAAGGATTAGGGATAGGAGGTGTGTCTTCAACACTAGGATCAATGACATCCATGCAATACAAACTCTCATCCTCCTTCGGGTGCTTCATGGCTTCATATAGGGAAATATTCACTTCTTGATCATCAACCTTCAATGTAATCTTCCCATTTGCCACGTCTAGCACCATCCCCGCCGTAGCTAAGAACGGTCTTCCCAAGATCACGGGCACATGCTCATCTTCCTCCATCTCCAGCACTACAAAGTCGGCTGGAAAAATGTGATCTCCAACTCTCACTAGGACATCTTCAACCACACCTTGAGGTCTCGTGATGGACCTATCAGCAAGCTGGAGTGTCATCATAGTGGGTTGAAGTTCACCACCTTCCAACTTCTTGAAAAGCTACAACGACATCAGATTTATGCTCGCTCCGAGGTCACATAGCGCTCCCTTCTTGATCCCGTTCCCGATATCACAAAGAATGGTGAAGCTCCCGGGATCCTTCAGCTTTGGAGGAAGCGCCTTATGCACTAATGCACTCACTTCATGGTTCAATTGCACCAACTTCGGCTCATCCACTCCCCGTCTTTTCGCGATTAAGTCCTTCAAAAACTTTGCATAATTGGGCATCTGTTCCAAAGCATCATAAAAAGGAATATTAATATGCAATTGTTTAAACACATCAAGGAATTTAGCGAATTTTTCATCAAGCTTCTTTTTCATGAAGCGTTGTGGATATGGAACGGGTATCACAGATTTGGGTACCCCCCATTCATCTTTCTCGGTTTCTTTCACTTTATCCCTTGCTTCCTTTGCCTTCTTCCACTTAGGAACTCTCTCACCCTTCTCAATGCCTTCCTCTTCAAGCTCTTTGCTCGCTTGTGTGCTCTCACCCTCAACCTTCTTCTCAATCCCTTCACTTTTTATCCCCTTCTCAACTTGAGGCGTCTCAGAATCAGCAGGCATCTGAGGACCTTCATAGTTGGTTCCACTTCTAAGCTGGATCGCCTTGCAATGATCTTTCGGGTTTCCCTCCGGCATGGAAGGATATTTTCCCGGCTTTCTATTCAATGACTTTGCAATCTGGCTCATCTGGAACTCTATAGAAGTGAACCTTCGATTGTTCTCTTGTTGAGTTCTAGTCCACTCAACGTTCATCTTCTGGAGCTCTTGATCACGTTGATCACCCTTTTTATGCAACTCTTTCACATCGTACTCCAAGGATGACAACCTCTTACTTCCTTTCTCCACCTTCTGTAGAATCGCTCTCAACCTCTCCTCAGTCGATGCACCGCCTTCTCCACCCGGAGGCTTTGAACCTGGGTCAACACCTTCAGGAACAGTAATACCAGCTTTTGGATTAGCATATGAGAAATTCTCATTCTTCCTCCATGTGTTTTGAGGAGGCTGCTGGCCTCCTTGAAATCATTGTGTGTTCCTCCATTGATTTTGAGGCGGCAGTGGCCCTGGAGGTACAAATGGCTGACCATAAGAAGGTCTTCCAAACTGATTTCCACATTGGTAGCCATTCTGATTGTAATACGGACCTCCCATGTAATTGGCTACCTCTTGCTGTCCACTTGGCTGGTCTACTCTATCATTCTCTGTTGAATGCTCTCCAACCAAATTCTTCCCCAACTCGAGGTTGTTGATCTTCTCCATCATGGCCATCAATAGCCTTCTTCGTTCCTTCACCCTCTTCAACCTGATGAACTCTCTGAAAATCTGGATCTCCATTCCAAGCCCCGGCATTCGTGACAATGTTGTCCACGATCTCTCTACACCTCTCTATGCCTTGATTCAGAGTCTAAATGGTCTTGCCCCGCCTTGTTGACACCACTGTAGAAGAATGCCATCACATCTCCCTCATTGTACCCGTGCTGCGGGCACTCTATCAGCATGTTTGAGTATCTCTCCCACGCTTGGCGTAAATCCTCTCCAGACTTCTGGCGGAAGGAAGAGATCTCAATCCTTGCTTTGATCATTCTAGATGGAGGGTAAATCGCTCGAGGAACAGACGCTCGAGCTCAGCCCATGTGGTTACACCTCCCTGTGGGAGCGTGCTGTCATACCACTCTTTAGCTATTCCCGTCAGTGAGAATTGGAACAGCCTAAGCCTCTTGGCATCTTAAAACATGCCATTATAATAGAATGTGGAGGCTATCATGAGAAAACTCCTCAGGTGAGTGTGAGGATTCTCCTTCCCAATCACCCCCTTGAACTCTACTAGTCGCTTACCCGCAAGCGGACGGGTTCACTGTTGTAAGAGCAAGTATAACGGCCAAGTATATCGAACCCACGAGATGGGATGTATGCGAATAGATCCCTGAAGATCTACGCGTCGTAGTTAATATGAGTGTGATGTTTTTGGGTTTTTGAAATATTAATTAAAATAACTAAAATAAACTAATTATACTAGCGAACTAAAGAAGACGAGTTAACTGCTGGTTGTTTTCTAATGAGAGATGGTGATGCTTAAGATAGGAATCCCTACGTATACTAACGGAGCAGGTACATAATCAGAATAACTGTGACACACAAGAAATAACCTAAGTCTAAGAATGCAAGGTGAAAGCTCAAGATTCTAAACCCTAATACTTTACCCTAACACTCGACTTCACTAATCTACTAACATGTTAATAGATTGTGCTTAATTAATGAGACCCTAATTTAACTAAGGTGATGCGGTCGTCCTCCTTCGCTAAACTGGTAGATGAATTAACCTTTCCTAAACCCTCTAGTTAAGTCTACTCGTTATTAAAGAGTGATACGGTCGTCCTCTCTCTAACACCTTTCGAACGAAATTCAAAAGTAAAGTCTAGCTTAATTTTACGAATTCATTAACCAAGAGAATTAAAACCTAACGTCGTTACCCTAATTACGTACCCACAACCTACTTCTACGAGTTCATCCTACCCCAAGCATATAAGGGTTTAGCTAGACATGGCTATAATGATAACGAAAACAATAAAAGAAACAACGAACATAAACATGATGAATTGAAGAAAGAAAATATTAAACATGAACTAGGGTTTAAAGAAATAAATACTAAGAACTGAATTTAAATTGATAAAAACGAAGTTTTAAAGCGGTTAAAGTAATCAAGCTAATTAAAAGGAACTAAGAAACGAAAAGAAACTAAGAATTCGTATGAAAAACCTCAACAAAATGTAAAGTAAAGCTTGCTCGTCTCTTTTCCTCTTTCTCTCCCTAAAAACTAAGTCTAAATCTTGTGGTGGTCAGTGGTTCTCCTCCAGAACGAACTTGGGATGGATATATATAAGTGTCGGGCCAACTCTGACTTGCATGGGCCAAAATTCCCGTCGAGCTCGAGTAGAGCTCGAGTAAAAAGTGCTCGAGCAATGCAAGCTCGAGTGTTGAAATTGTCCAGAACCCGAAAAGTACTCGAGCCCCTTAGCTCGAGTAGTTCTACTCGACCGGCCTTAGCTCGAGTTGTCTACTCGAGTGCCCGAGTAATGGCTACTCGACCAAGCCCTGCTCGAGTGCACTACTCGAGTGCCCGTGTAACGTCTACTCGACCAGGCATGGATCGAGTGCTCTACTCGAGTGCTTGAGTAGTAAATACTCGAGCTCCTCCATCTTGAGTGCTTCAATGACACTTTTGCTCGCTCGAACTAATACTTCTCGTATTTCTTCCATATCTTCTCATCCGGGTATCCGTTTGAGTCGATTCAAAGTCCTACGAACTCCTCTTTTCGCCCTCTATCCATCTATAAGCATCGAGGAGACAAATTCATTAGTTTATGAAAATTATACTCAAATGACTCTAAATACTCATATAAATCAATCAAAACAAGGGCATTTCGAGCGACGAATCATGACAATTTTACGCCTAATCACTTTCCTCTTTTGGCTCTTCCACCGAGGATCAATTATCGGACCTTCCAAATTGAGTTCATCTTCGATCATGGGTTCCGCCTCCACTCTTGGCTCGATATCGTTTACTTTTTCTGATTCAGGTATAATTTCTTTTCCCTGTTGCTCACCCAGGCCTTCCTGCTCATCCTCGCCCTGCTGGTCGTCCACCTCCATCATTTTCATGTCGATAGACTCCATGATTTCGTCCAATACGGAAGGTTCATCCTCAGCCATGCTGCTCGGCTGCTCATCCATGACAGACACACTGTTATCTTTAGGTTAGAGTTGCAGGAGGCACTCTCGAGCTTTCTTCTGATCACCTTTAACTGTACCTGAACCTTTCGAAAGTTGGGAATTTAAGACAGTAATAGTACGTTGAAACAGCCGTTTTGAATTCATTTATAAAAGGTCGACCGAGAAACCTGTTGTAGGCAGACTGCTGATTTACAACTAAAAATTCTATCATTCTAGTCAGTCTCCTTTCGGGATTCTCGAATGATACAAGCTCGACTGGCAACGTAACTAGTCCTAAGGGAACGGTTACAACATCTCTGAACCCTACTATCTTATGGTCGCATTCTTTTACATATTCATCGCAATCACCTAACTGATCTAGTGTGTTTTTGAATATGATATTTGTGTAGGATCCGGTGTCCACAAGCAGACGGTGGACTCGGACCCCCATGACATTAGCACAAATGATTAGTGAATCATTGTGTGGAGTGAGTACCCCGTCTAGATCTTTCTCAGAAAATACCAGATCCCCAGTTTTTTTTGTTGCTTGATTTATCCCGACCTCTCTGACCTGAGCCACCGCTCTCAAGTCTGCCTTTCTCTTTCTCTTGGAAACTGGCGGCCTTCCATCAGAACAGCCCCCTACTGGTCCGGATTGTTCAAGCATTAGGATTTCTCGGACGGGCTCGGCTGGCGCTGTCATTGTCTTTTTCCTCTTTTAATCCCTCCTGCTCGGCTGTTCGTCACTCTCCTCATCTTCCGAGCCGGAGGATATTGCCACTCTTGGTTTCTTTCCTGGTTGTCGTTTCACGAACTTTGATAGCTTCCCCTCTTCGTAGAACCTCCATAACTGCTTCAAGAGGTCTCGGCATTCACTTGTGAAGTGACATATGGTTTGATGATATGCGCAGTACTTGTTGGGGTTCATCTTTCCTCGCTCTTGTCGTATTTTTCGGGGTTCCGACAACTTGTCTTTATCTTTTACGTTGTTGTATACAACCTCTATTGATGTGGATAAGACATGGTTCAATTTCTCTTTCAGCTCAGAACCTTCATTGAAAGCTTTCATGTTCTTAGGGGCTTTGTACTCCCCTCCTGACTTCTTTCCCGACCTCTTGGTATCAGCCTTGTCTTCTAGCTCTCTCTGCAGGGTTTCTTGCATCGAAATGTATACCCCAGCCTTGTGTCTGAATTCAGAGTATGTTTTGGGGAAGGTCAGGTGCATTTCCTTCCATAGACCGGTTCTCTTCCTGAGTCCTGCCATTACCGCCACTATCTTAGTGTCTTCACTTACTGGTTCTCCTTCCAGTAGGACTTTGTCGAACCTTTCAAGGAAAGCTCTATCAGACTCCTCATCTCCTTGCTTCAGATCTGCCAGTCTGTGTCTCTGCGTAAGGTAGGATCCGACTGTGGAGAAATGTGATAGAAATTCCTTGCTGAGTTGTGTGAATGAGCTTATAGAGGCGGGGGTAAGTGCGGAGAACCATCTGTGATGGCCATCGCCCAAAGTTAACGGAAAGTTGCGGCATTGCGTTGCGTCAGATGCTTTCACAGATATCATGTAGTCGGTGTACTTGGACAAATGTACTTTCGGGTCTGACGTCCCTTCGTATAGGCTAACAGCCGGGAACTGTACTTTCTTTTGAACCGGCGCGTTTAATATTACCGGGGATAATGGCGATGATGGGAGTATGGTGGCCCATCCGCCGTTCTGAGCATCCAACTGTTTCTTCATCTCCTCGATCGTTCTTTTGAGGTCAAGCCACTCATTCGGAGGCACTCCTCCATTAGAAGGTTGTTCATCGTGGTTTGGCTCGAGGCCTTCTCCACGATGCAGTCCCTTGCTAACGGGACGTTTCTCCTGTGTGACCCACCGGGCCACATTGCTTGCCCCATTGGGACCTAAACGGCCAAAAGCTGACCTCCTTAGTCTATCATGTACTGAGGGGCGAGCAGCAGGGTATGCTCGCTCCTCACTTCTCTGTGAGCCTTCCCTCCTAAATTCATTATTTTGGTTCCTTGTACCCCTGCTGCTCGACTCCATATCCCCTACTGGTGTGGACTCACCTCGACTCCCAAGTCGCTCACTCATTGGCGCTTTGCCTTTGGTTCTCCTTGCCTGACCACTATCTACCTCTTCCACCCTTATGTCTTCCCTTTGTTTAGCTCTTTGCTCTGTTGCCCGGTTGCTCGCCTCCGGGGTCTTAGAGGATTTGTGTCTTGCTGCCCGGTTGCTCGCCTCCCGGGCTCTCGATGGTCCGACAGCTTCCTGTCGTCATTGTAATGATTACAAAATGGCGATTGTTTTTGCTAATTCTTCCGGATTCTGAGCCAATGCTTCTACCTCCGGAGGAAGAGTGTCGATAGTGACTTGGATGTTTTGCCGGGACGTGGCTCGCACTGTTCTTGCATGGTCACCCGTTGATGATACCCAAGTTCGTGATTTGCTCGTCGGGTGGTTGCTTGATTCTTGGTGATCTTGTGATCGTACCATTTTCTGAATTTTGATGTCTTTTTTATGAAGATCTTGTATTTGTTGATGTCTTGACCTATAAACAACTAGCCTTGCATGTAAGGATTTGGTTGTTTACAAACCTTTATCCATACATGCATGCATTCAAGCTTGTAGGTCTTGTGTAACACCACCAAAAACACTTAAACCTTCTTCCTAACTCCAGTTTCCGGCGTCTTATTATCGGATTTTTGCAGTTTTCGGCGAATTTCCCAGAAATCCCTTCAATCCTTCAACCAACGGAGGTTCGAACCCTCCTTCTAGCGCCAATTGTTGATGACCTTGCTCCAAAACTATAATTGGTGACTGTTTTACTCTAATAAGATCATCAAACAAGGATTTAACTTAAGATTTAAACTGGATTTTCATAAGGGGGAATTGAGGAAGAAATTTGCAAGAGTTTTGCCTATTTTTGAATTAAGTGAACTTATTTTCATGACCTCATGAAGAGGTATTTATAGAGGTACAAGCAAGTAGGAGGTGTCACCTCCTTAATCATCCTCATTTACATGGTGACAAGTGTTAAGACACTTATTTATTCCTAAGCTATTACATCTTTACACAATGACAAGTGTTAAAACACTTGTTTGCTCCTAATGTAATGCCTAATTATTGGGATTTCTGATGATTTTTCGAGGTGCCCTCTTGCTCGCCTGGTCGCCTCCTTTTAATTTCTTCTTTACCCTTCTTGTCCTAGTTGGTCGCCTCCTTCTTGTGTCTCAAGTGACCAGCTACTCGCCTCCTCTTACTTGGTCACCTGACTTAGCTGCTCGTCTCCTCTTAAATGTCTTATATGCCTGTTGCTCACCTCCTACGTCCCTATTCCCTGCTGCTCGTCCTTTTTCATTTTTTATTCTTAATGACTTCTTAATCTCATTATTTTATTATTTTTATTTTATTCTTATTTCCCTACTGGTCGCCTATCAACACTGTAGTCGCGCAATACCGGAGACCGGAGAGAGAGAGAGGGAGAGAGATTGGTATAAATTTTTATATGAATATCATAAATTCGGCAGTGTCTCGCTGGCGATACGGTGAATAATAGTCTACGATGTAGCGGTGACAAAATCACTACCCAAAGATAAAAAGTAATTCTCAATCTCCAAATGCGATGGAGGAGATGAGTATGAAGGACTAATTTTCAAGACACATTAGTTGGAGAATATATATAGTGCACAAAAATTAATTGGATTCTAAATTTTAGCAGATTATGAATAATTAATTGCTGATTTACCTTAATTATTGAAAACAAAATGAATGGTGATGATAAAGTCAAGAAAAGATGATCGACGGATCAAATTTATTCCCGCCAAAACTATTTTAGGCAAAGTAGGGTGTTTTATATAAAATAGATTATAGATATAGATAGATTTGTTGTGATTGATTTTCTTTAAAACGAAATTCATTTTTTACAAGATATTATTTAATCTAATATACAGCCAATCAAGTTGTAGCATATACCAAATTTTCTCCAATATAAAACCAAACAATGCATGATATTCTACAACGTTTGCATCACTAGGCAGGGCGTCGCATCATATCTTATATATGTTTACTAGATAAGTGTTCCACATTTTACACAGATTGTTCATAAAATTAATTTAAAATTTTATATTTCATTGACATATTATCACATTACTCAATATTATAACATTATATAATACAATCTATTTTAACACACACATATATACGATAAAAAGAAAAATTATTATACATATATACTTCATTTAAAATTGAACATACAACTTGATAAAATTTAATTATTCAATCCATGATATATATAGAGATTGAACCATTACATTTGAAAATTTACAATAAATAATTGATCTGATAAAATATTTTTTGAAGAAAAAAATAAAATAACTAACTAATAAGAAAAGATAGAGAAAGAAAAACATATAAAATGCTTCATTAAAATAATTATTAAAACTAAAAATGTATCTAATTCTTCATCCCCTAAAATGTTAAAATGAATAAATGTTATTTCATAAGAAAAATGAAAGTTTTCTGAAGAGAGACTAATAAAAAATAAGATTACCAGTCGAAATGAAATTAAAAAAAAATACTCACACCAGAAATAACATTAAGGAGATTAAATTTTCTCGTTGAAAATCTCCATGCTTCAATTTGCAATACATAAAAAATAAACATAATATCGTTAAAATAGAAGAAGAAAGTAGAGTTTACATGAATTTCTTTTTGAAAATAAACTAGTTGTTGAATATAAGCAATTAGAAATTTATGTGTGGCCAATGATCGAGAAACAACACGGAAATCTCGTGTGAAAAAAGAAAAGGAATAAGGAAAGATATAGAGTTTGAGTTAATTAAATTGCATCTCTTATAATAAAATATATATTTGTAAAAAAAATTGGCACGGAGTGTGGGCGGGAGATAGATCTTTGAAGAATCTTTTCCTATATTTTTTCATTTAATTAGGATTAAAGAAGGGAGTATCAAAGTAATGGGTAATTGGGAAGGGGGTGAGTGGAGATAGAAGTGGAATTGGAGACGGAAACTCTTTGAACGGGAAATTAACTCTTTTTATGAATTTGTGAATTGTGTGAATAGGTGTAACCTAAATGAAAATGTTGCGGACAGTTAGGTGTGGAAGCTAAACCCAAAAGAAGTACACTCAACTAAATCGACATACGAAAAGTTAAGCTTGAAATAAGTGAGGGATAATGAATCAAGTGGTGAAGAAGAAAAATTCAGACTAGCATGGAGTAAGATCGTGTTTTTCAAAGTGATTGCAATGATGTGGAGACTTATCCAAGATCGACTACCAACAAAAGCGAATCTGAATAGGAGAAGTGTACTTCCTAATGGAGTTGATATCACTTGTGCAGCTTGTGGTGTGGAGGAGGAGTCAACAAAGTATTTTTTTATCAATTGTGGTATTGCCTCAAGCATTTGGACGAGCTGCCTTCTTTAGCTCAAGGTACATGTGGCTTTGCATTCTCGTATAATTAATCACTTTTACATTTTTTCGGGCCTATTTCAAAAGAAAAAAAAAGGAATGGAGATTGTGGTTGTTATTTGGGAATGTGTAGTATGGGTATTTTGAAAAAGAAGGAATAAACATATTTTTGATGGCTTGAAGAAGCTCATTGATGAAGTGAAAGGAAGAGTATGAAGTTGGCTTTTAGTGAAAAACATGATTGCATGTAATTCTTTTATTAACACTTGGTTTGAGAATCTTAAAGTTATCCTAGAGTTTTAAGAAAGTTCTTAGGAACACTATTTTGTATGAAGTAGTTTCTGGGCACCTCTTATGCCAGGAAGTGTTTATCTTAATTTCAATAAAATATTAAAAAAAAAAATTCTAAATTCAACAAATAATCAATAATCTTTTAGAAGAAAGATGCATAACTTTTTAGACTCAAGTTATATATAATAAATATTCAGATTTTGTAAAGATTTATAGTTTAGCATAATTAATAAATATAATAAATAATACTCATGAGGTCTAACGTTCAAATCCATTAATACTATTTTTTTATTAGACTTCTTATTATGTAATGTCACCTAGATGACACATAAGTTAAATTGATATGTCACGTAATATTGAAATTATCAGCATTTGACAAATAGACAAAATCAACCACAAACTGACACTTCAACATCTCAAACTCCCTATTAGTAAAATAGGGGATAATTAAACAATACTTAGTGTATCCCCGACTTTCTGGTCAAACAATTCGTGCAATTAAATAAGTAAAATATGAATGATCCTTGTGTGCACCCAAATGCATGGAATGCACTTAAATTTTGAAAACCAATTGTAAAAAACACATCAGTTCGGTGTGTATTATGTGTTTTGAATCAATATTACTCCAATAAATAATCAGTAATACTCCAATTAGAAAATAAAATATATATAGTTCGGTGTGTACTGTGTGTTTTGACAGTATAATACTCCATGCATTAATCAATAATATTAAAAAAAGTAATCAGTAATACCTCACTTTTTTTTATTATATATTTTTAATTGTAAAAGTCAAAATTAAAATTAAAATGAACTTAAAATTTAAGTGCATGTCATGCATTTGAGTGTATACAAGGAATTTGCGTTAAAATAACTAGTATATCACCCGCGCGATGCACGGTTAGTTGGTTTTATTGGTTTTACTTTTACAATAGTTATCTTCATTGGGAAAAAATGTGTGTGTTTTTCTTTTTGTTGATTTTATATTTTTTAATGTATCTTCTACCCATTTTTTTTATACGATGCACACAATTATACACTTTTTTTCCTTTGTTTTTAAGTGGGGAAAATGTTATGCACCAAAATAACAGGAAACAATTATTTTGTTAATAATGCATGCGTTTGATATATTATAGTGTTGTTCTTGCAATTTTTGAAATGTTTCTCTATAAACCATGTTAGCATGATCTCTTGATACATGCCCTTGAAACGACAAAGAAATTGGATATTTAAAAGAAAATTATATGGAGTGCTTGTAAAAAAAAAAAAAAAAATTGTTTGTGTTTAAAAATTGAACCCATTGATTATAATTAATGATGTTAATTGGTCATAAAGAGCACATTGTGAGACTGATATTAAAAATTATCTCGACAGTTTTTCTATGATAAAAATAAACATTTTCAAAATAATTTTGGTACATATATCTTGAAGTGATCATTTTTCTTTTACAAATTTGAAATATTGGACGACTTCCATTAATTTTTTAAATAAAATTAAAAAAATGCATTATATTATCAAAACAATTATGAAATAACAATATATAATTAAAAATATAAAAAATTCTTTCAAATGAAATTATATTTTAGCTAAAATGCTTTTAAAAAATTAGATAAATTTGAATTTGAAGATATAAAAAATCAAAAGGGTAATTAAATAAATTTAAATTTATATAAAAATTCTAAAATAATACTCCCTTCGTCCCCATCTTGATTATCCCCCCCTTAAAGGTCTATTCCTTTCTATAAATAGACAATTTTTATTATCAAAATATCACTAAAAGTAATTTTATTCTATTTTATATACTACAATGTCACTAAAAATAATTTTATCACCATTAATTTTTTTCCTAGAACTTATCCTCCTACATTGATTCAAAAAGATATCTAATAAACAAATTTAAAAAAATTGAAAAATACTATTTAATAAACTTGAAAGAGAAAAAGAACAATTCATCATCCCTCCATCCCGATCTAGGCAAATCCGCCAACGCCCCTTCTACCCCTTTGTTCTACAAATAAAAAACAAAACACCAACCCCCGCCCTTACACCCTTTTTAATTTGTTATCTACATATTGTAAGTAATTCATTCAAATTGATCTGGCCAAGGAACCAGATCCGATCAACAATCACTCTAGCCTTGTCTCGAATCCAGTAATCAAAATCTCTATAAATCAAGCAGAAGAAAAGAAGTATAGTGTTTGTTGATAGCCTTGTCATTATATAAACAAATGAAGCTCCTACTTTACATTGTTCTGACGCTTATGATCCTCTTGTATTAGACTGATGATGCAACTGCATTCTGTCAGGTGGTTTGACGTCAAAAAAATATTTAAATGACTTGATGCAAGCCATGAAAAAACCGAAGATGAAATGGTAGGGTAGTGAGGATTGTTTATATAGGTAAATGTAATTAAAATTGTAACAATTATATTATGATAATATTAAATTTTGATAGTTGAGAAGTTCATCGATTTATGATTTTAATGTGTATTAAAAAATTATAACAACTTTTTAATAGTGATATTGCAGTTTTTAATGATAGTTTTAAAGAATATAAAGAGTTTTTTTCTAAGTTTCTGTAAATATATAATTAGAATTTTGTTAGAGAGAAATTACTATAAATGGAATAACATTTTGTTATTATATAGTTATAGATGTTCTATATAAGCTTTTTTTTTTTTTACACAAAGAAATAATGTTCTATATAAGTAGACACTTATTTCTCACTGTCTTCGTTGGTTATAAGTTGCAGTAGTTGATAACTTTTAATAAATGGCTATACTTTTGTTCATTGAAAATTAATAATATAGTTGAATTTTAGTTAGGTCGCACTTTAAACAAATAAAGCATTATTATAATTAAATTGGATTATCTATTGCGCTTAAAGAAGGATTCGATAAATTGACCATAAATGATTATGACCTATTAACTAAATTCTATAAAATCGATGTACTTGCGTCCTCATTTTTTCTTACTACAATGTCAACTACCCCTCCCTTACGCACTATCTACATATACTTGATGGTATTTTAAAGGGGTAAATTATATTGAATCCCCTATAAAATTCCCCTATATTTTAAAAATGTGTGAAACCATCTTATGATTTTATAAATATAGTGCAAGATTTTTTTTCCTTAAATAATTAATAGCGTTAATTTTTAATCCGCATGACTTGTTATATACTTCTGTCATGTTGACGCAAATTATAGTTTATCTCCAAGTAAAATTTTAAAATTTATACAATTTTTTTTAGAAATATGTGAATTTCTTGAAAATTTTTGTTTACTGTGAACATATAAAGATCTGGTCAAGAAAAAAATTGTTTTTGCTGATTTTCTTTAGAACGTGAAGTATTAAGGGTAGGTTCCAATTTTTTTTTATTTGTATTTTTCTTAATATTTCTAACTCCAAATTATTTACTAAATGTCATATTAATATATAATTAAATATAAAGATGATTTTTTAAAAGTATTTCTCACTTCTCGTACGTCTATTTATAATATTTTATAGACAATAATTATTAAATAAATTAATTATATAAAGCATAAAATAATAAAATAATACTACCTCCGTCCCAATTTTGTTTACTCATTTGACTTTTGTTGACTTTTTTGTGAGACTTAATTTGTAGTATTTAAATGGATAAAATAGTTTTTTTATGATTGCGTATTATTCAATTGAAGTGCATAAAACAAAATAAAGATGTTTTTCTACGTAGTTATTAGTGGAATGAGGTGTAATTTAGAAGTGTTTGAAGGGGGTACATAATGAAATGAGTAAACAAAATTGGGACGGAGGAAGTAAAAAAAATATAAAAAAACTCACAATAGAAGGACTATTTCATTTAGTTAATGGAAGGATAGTTGTGTCAATATTTAATATTTTTTTTTAAATCATTAAAACTTGCATGAATCTTAGCAGAATTGTAGGTTTCATACTATATTTATAAAACCACAAGGGGTATCATGCTATATTTGTAAAATTACAAGAGAATTTCATACAACTTTTAAAACACATGGGATTTTATGGATATTCTAAACCACAAGGGATTTGACGCATTACCCTATTCAGTTTTTTCTTTTTCCAAATTTTGAGGTTTGTATTTGAAAATAGCTCTCTATCTTGTGGGATGGTTTAATGATTTTATTTCATGAAATTGAACTAAATTCAACCAAAATAAGGGTGAAACAAATCTAATGTATTTTGTTTCATTTAATAATAGTGATTAAATGAAACTCGTGTTATGGACCGGTGTACATTAAAATAAATTTATACCAAAACCTTATTAAGTTAATAATCAAATATAGTTATATGCCAAAATCTAATTATGTAATTAATGTTGCCAAAGATGAAAACATCGTTATCCCAAATAGTATACTACATCTGTTCCGTAACACTCTTCATAATTGATTTATCAGAAATTTTTATATGAGAGTTGACTTGTAGTATTTAAATGAAAAAAAATATTTTTTTATGAGTTTATTGTTTAATTTAAATAAAGTGAAACCAATTTTTTTTTAGTATGTAATTATTAGTGGAATGAGGTATAATTTAAATAACTTTATAAGAGATGAATAGTAAACTGTGTAAAGCGTTTGGAGACGGAGGTAATAACAATCTAAAATTTACGAAAATATCAATGGATATGTCGATATCACAAAACAAAACAAAAAAAAAGATGGAACTTCATTAAAATTACAGAAATTTAATACTCCCCCCCCCCCCATCCACCAAATTTTTACCCACTTTCCTTTTTGGGTTGTCCACCAAATTTTTACCCATTCCTTTTTTGGAAATAAACACCACTCACAAACAAATAAATGGGTCCCACAATACCCACCACAATACTCTTACTTTATCTACTTTATTTACTTTTTCAATAAAATATTAATTTTCATTAAAAACTGTACCCAACAGTAAATGGGTAAAAATTTCATGGACGGAGGGAGTATGAAATTTTAGGATTATTATGTTCCATTTTTTTTGGGGGGGGGGGGGGGGGGGGAAGGTATTATGTTTCATTTAAAATATTACAATAAAATGATATATTTAAAGCAATACAATTAATACTATGAGGTTCAAATATAGATAATGGAAGAGTCACTCTCATATGGGACTTGTTCATATTATGAAACTGATATCATAAAATTCATTCAGTGATATCATTGCTCGTATAAATCAATACTCATAGTATTTTACACTGTGATATTAGTTTATAAGTATAACGAAATCACTAAATGAATAATATAATATCATCAAGTGAATGTAATGATATAAATTTAATATTGTGAACAGGTTTCATATATGAGTTTGTGAAGATGGATTACTCAGATACTCATATTTGTCCAACGATATTGGTACCAACTCATTACATTGAGACAAACTAACAATCACAACAAAAAGAAAAAGGAAAAAAAATATATACCAAAAAAATAAGATGAAAAAAAGTGTGATTTTTTTAATAATGCGATATCTTGCGTTTTTTTCGTGATATTTCCAATTTTTCATTCGATTGTGTACTATGAGTGACTCGGAAGCGATATCGATATTTTGCGACATATTACATATTTCCATAATACTCACTAAAATATACATTACACTTCAATATACATATTTCAATTTCAAAATATGCATCAGTGATATTTTCATCCTTGAATCTGCAAAGAGATACGATCTCACATTAATTTCAATAATATTTAGGAGCCCCATTTTACAAACACGGGTTGCACAATATTACGAAATAGCTTATCACTTGTTACCACTATGTTATAGAGTAATATTAATATCATAATATACATGTAGAAAATAGGTCGAAATATGTGAAAATATGGTGTGGTGGAGATCCAAGAGGTTGACCATCCGACTCGATCGAGGTGTTTCGATACATTTTGCATTTTATAAAGGAAACAAAAAATGGGGTCTTTTTCCTAAGATTGGTCAACCACTTTCACCAATAAATATAGTCTTACACACTAACGACTTTTTCTTTTTTTCAAAATTATGTTTATCCCTAGAAATAGCATATTAAAATTCTATCGTGGACTCTACCGGTTTAGTAAGATTTTTTTTTTAATTTGATAACATGGTGGGCAAATTTAAATTGATTGCTACTTGATTTCAGTCGTTCAAAATTTAAAATCCTAATGAACCTTGATACTGATACACAATGAATTTCGTGAAATTACCTTATCTAATTCTGCATTGCCACATATTCATGTTGAAATATGTACAAACTTTGGGACGAATATAAATTAAAAGCATCTTACCGACATATATATTGATTAATTTGGTTGTTGTTTTCCGAATTAATTAATTTTTTTATTAATAATAATGATCTCAAACGAGTTTTTATTTTTTTGAATCCATATGTGAACAAATTTTATTACGTTGAGATCCAATTTCGGTTAAAAAATTTAAAACTTCTCCTTCAAAACGACCTCTAGTTTTGTAGTATTATTTATTTCTCGACCTCAACATCTGGCTTAATCTATTTTTCAAAAAAGAAAAAAAAAATATATATACATACATCTCTTAAGTTTCGTTTTTATCAACTTATAATTTAATTTAATAAAATGATTAAAGGTAAAAAAATAATTCAAACCGTAATTTAAGAATAAAACGAAAACTAACCCCACGTTAAATTTTTTTTGAAATGAGAATTAAAAAAAATTGAAATTCAATTAAAAGTTCTCATATAATATTCAGAAAGTTACTCCCTCCGTCCCAAGACTATCTTCATATATTGGTTTGGCACGTGTATTAAGAAAAATCTACTTTATTGAGTGTTAAACCAATAGGAGTGGTTGCTTTTGCTTTTTAGTGTATAAAGTAGTTAAATATGAATATTTATATTGAGTTTTGTTTCCTTTTTAAGGGTGTGAAGATAGAGTTGGGACAAACCAAAATAGAAAGTGTGAAGATAGAGTTGGGACGGAGGGAGTATTTATTTTCTTTGTTAAAATTAACCCAATCTTTAATATTTGAGTATATTTCTTATAATCAATTTTATTGTGCAACTCAAAACAGTATTAATTATTTTTATTATACAATATTATTATTCAACTAATACATTTTAATGAAATAATTAATACTATTAAAATGTACATAAAAAATGAAAAAAATTCATGGTGAATCTATTTCACAACATATATATTTGGTCACGGCTAAATAAACCCCTAAATTTATTATACAAACCCCAATTTTTTTTTAAAACAAATATATTCATATTTTAAATGTCTATATTACTCATAATTGTATCAAACTATTAAGTCTTAATTATGTCATTTTTCAAAACTAAAAAAAAAAAAAAAAACCCTACTCTTTAAGAAATTTTCACGGTGTACGCAGAAAATTGGGCTTCTTCTGATAAAATCTTGTTGACACTAATAATTCTTGGGGCACTTACAAGGGGGGACACTCCTTAAGAGTTAATTACTGCTAGGGACATAACTTTTCGTAAAAAACCATCCAGTGAAGAAAAGTCCATTTTGCCCTTGCCTTTTCGCATGCAACGCTACCTCACGGGATTGGACTCTCAGATAGGTGATTGGAGATTTGATGGTGTAGCCTTAGGTTGCCTCCTACCTACATTGCTTTGTTTTTGGGCAAACGATTTGAAAATTGGAAGCTCAGATGCACTACACTACCGTCTAGTTTTTTTTATATTTTGAAAATAGGAAGGCTGCGCAACGCTGTCGGTGCCAGAAGCTCAAATCGATTACGGCGTAGTTCGGAAGGTACAAAAGGTAGAGATTTCACTCACATTTTCGTTTTATTTTGTCGTTGAGGCTGGTGTTGATGATTTGTGAGTCGAAATGCGGTGGGTTTTGACGTCTTAATGTTAAATTTATAAAATTGGGGTTTTTTTCTCGTTTTGAGGTGGATTGTGAATTTCCGTTCCGCCATTATGTTTTCAAAATGCTAAGGGTACTCCATCCCTGGGTCGTTAGTGTATTTAAGCTCCGAGTAGTTGAACTACAATTGTGGTGGGGGGATTTATGCCAATGGACAGCTTTGTTTATGTTTGCACTCTATGGTTCCCCCTTTGTGTAATTTTGTTGTGTCTGTATTGCCATCTTGAGTTCTGTTTTTCGAATAGGTGCTTGACACAAAAAGAGTGGATGGGGAGCAGACGCAGGCTTGTGCTTGAGTCCGATACCGATGAGGAACTGGTTTCTAAAGTCGCCAAGAAAGTACCTGGAAAAAAGGATAGAGGAAAAGGTAGGTTGTGTAATTATGTGTGGTCTTTGTTTGACCCAAGTGTCATTGTTTTAAAAAAGGCATGAACTGAATTAAGCTGTTATGTATTGACTAAAGTGGAATTTCACTTAGTGTGGATGTATTGTGGGGACCCATATTCGAAGGGATACAAAATGTAAAATGTAGGATCTAGGTACTTTGCTTGCTACTGGAAGTGAATTTAGCTTTGTGTGTGGAGTGTGTCAAAGTAGTTTTTGTGGATAACTGGATATTAGTGTTTATTGGTTCATTTGGTATAATTAACAGTGAAATGTGGTCGTTAGTGCATGTACCAAAGAATGAATGTATGTACTATTTTGTTAAATAAGTACTTTAAGAAAGTACGTGAACCGTTTGCGAACTTTAATACATTGTGTTGTAGAGACAACGCTGACCCAAAACAATTATTGGTGAAAAGGAGGTGTTGTAGATGTATGGCGTTGGTGGTGTTTGCTGTTGATTTTTTTTTGTAGTAGTGCATGTATCATAGGGTTTTTCCTGAAGTGTGAGTGCACCAATAGTAGTGGAACAACGGGTCAGGTAGAGTCTCCTGGAATATGTACCGTAAATAAATATAGATGAATGTAATTATCCCATGATCAAAATGTATCGGGGATGCAATGGTAGTTTTCGGTGGTTCCGAATTTGTAATTGCTGGAAAAAACCTATTGTCATTGGTGACACACGTTTAATGTATTATGGGATGCTGGATTAATCGGCGAAGGATATACTCAGAACCTTGTGGAAGCATGTTGTTAGTTAGAAAATAGTAGTAGATGTAATTTATCCTAGATTTTGTACTTAAAGAATGTTTGATAATTCGGGTGTACCACATGTGGAAACCTTTGGTCCTCTATGTTTGCTATCTGCACTTATTATTGAGCATGTGGTGTTGACTGTTTGTACTTATTCCTTAGTAGGTGTCTCTAAAGGACGTGGAGGCAAGAGCAAAGGCAAGACAAGAGTATGAGTATCCAGTGACAACGGTTATGTCGTTTACTAGTTGAAGTTGATTGTTTTTTGTTTATGGTATATGTGTTCTGCTAATACTTTTATTGGTTTGTATGAGTAATCAGATGTCGGATTGGGTAGGGGCAGGTATACACTCTACAGGAGTAACATGGTGACGAGTATGAGGGAGTTGCAGGTCGTAAAGTATATTGAAGAGCATATTTTGGAAATAAACAAGACGCCTTTTAGATTGTTGTTTGATGGACTAAGATCAGCAGACCCTGATTGTTACAAAAACGCATGGTGGAAGCACGAGGATGATATAAAGAAGATCTTAGTGACGTTTGATAAAATTACCCGGGCATTCAAGATTGGTGGATGTAGTCTTAGACTGCGTAGGGAGGATGTACAATTAATTTTAGGAGTTTCAGGTGGTACAGAGGAAATTCCGCTGAAGAATACAGATTTTGGTGATCCCGTATGGGTTAAGAGAGTGTTTAGGGATATGTGCGAGAAGGGGCCTAGAGGGAAAGTCCTTAAAAAAAAGGGATATACGATAAGCTAGTTGTTGTAGTGTCTTCGAGGAGCGGGAATTATTTGGTCTCGGATGTTGCCAGATTAACACACTTGTATTTGCTGGCAGCATTGCTTGTTCCTAGGTGAAATTCTTCGGTTCCAGGTTATTATACATATTACTTGGAGAAGTTATCGGCTATACGGACGTATGACTGGTGCACGCTCATAGCAGATTATCTGTTTGAGCAAATACGGACAAGTAAGAGCTTGAAGTTGGCCGGTTGTGCCATAATTCTTCCGGTATGTATAGATCGTGCATGCTAAGTATTATATATTAACAATAACTTGCTAGGAAACACGGTAACACTTTATTTAATCATTTTGTTGTCATTGTAGTTTTGGCTTTGTGAGCACACAAATTTGATTAGATCAACAGTGGGTGGTGCAGTACCACGCATGTTGAAGTGGGACCTGGGCTTGTTGAACAAGAAGCTGAAAAAGACAAGTTTGAGCGAGCTTACCGTGAAAAGTGTAAGATGTTGAAATTTTATATATAATCCTATGTGGATTTTTTGTGTACTGTCCATTTGATGTAATGGCTTGTGGCTTATTAATACGGATTGCGATGTCTAGGTGCGTAGGGTTAGCTTGAAAGCAAACTCGACAGAGAAAGACGTACTTAGGAAGGTCAAAGCTGATTGGGGGACCGATTGTGATGATGAAGAAACGGGAAATAATGGTGGTGGATGTTTTAGCATGAATGAGGATGGTTAGAGTGAAATGGGGAAAGTTGACGACTCGAATACCGGTGACACAGTGGGGAAGTCTACTAACCACGATGAGACTGGTGCCGCTGGGGGGAGCGTACCGCACTGGAAATGGTTTTATACACTGGTTGCGGGAACTTATTCAATTTGAATAGCGAAGACACTAAAGGGTTGGATGATTGGCAGGAGTTTGAGACTGTGAGTGCAGGGGGAATGGCACTGGGCAGGAAGTGTGCGGGTATGGAACAGACACCCCCATATGTAGGTGAGTGTAAAGGGGATTGTAGAGGGGCCGGCTGTGATCGAGATTTAGTGGGTGAGCGGGATAAGTATGATTCAGAATTTTGTGGCTAGGGATCGAGTGGTGGGAGGTCATGTGTTTACAGAGATCGTTTCCTTGATGAGAGTGTGGGTGGGGGGGGCTATAGTGGAGGAGCCTGTAACAGATAGTAACCCAATGTCGGGGGAGTTGAATAGGTATCAGATGGAATTGGTTGCTAAGGAACTTGAGATCAAGCGTAAGGATGCTGAGAATTGTAGGTTGAAAAGTGATTTGTTAGCTTTGGAACGTAAGTACAAAGCAGTGACTGAACCATCTGCTACACAGATTTTAGAGGACCCGGAGACAATACAGCATATTGAGGTGGTGACTGAGCTGACCATAATGCGTAAAGAGAATGAGGATCTGAAGAATCTGAATGAGGGACTCGAGGAAACGCTGAAGTCCATAGCCGACGCTGATGTACATGGTAGTGTTAAGCTATTCGGTACACCCGTTTTGAGTAAGAGAACAAGATCTAAAAGAGCAGTAGGTCTTAGTACACTAACTAGGAACGTGAAGGCTAGGACACTTGTTGATGATAGGAAACATGTAGAGATCACACCACAACCAAACACGGCAGAGATTGAAAAGTTTTTGGAAGACGGACAACCAGTTGTTGGTCTGAAGTGGGATGAGTCAAAGGATGCGGTTCGGAAAATGAGATATGACATAAAGAAAGGGATTGAGGATGGATGGCGAGAAGCAAAGGAAAGGTACTGTCGTTAGTGCAAAATTCATTTATACCCCATAGCATTAATAATATGGTTGTAGTGAATATCTTATTATATTTATGTTTATTACGTGTACTAGGTTTGTTGTTTGGAGTGGGAGGGGACCAATTGCTAAGGTGACGCTGGGTGATGTGTTGGATGTTCTACACGACAAGAGCATATCCAATGCGGTACAAAAAAAGAGATATCCTTACTTGATATTTTCTTATTTACCGATAACATATGCATAGTGAGGAAAAATCAATATGCAGGTCATTTATTCGTGGGCTGAAATTTTATTGGACAAACTCGGTTCAAAGTACACATCAGTATCGAATGTTCTTGTTTTTTCGACCATGAGCTGGGTATGTATCGTAAAGGGCCGCCCGGGCATACGTTTTAGTAATGGTGGTTTTATCTTCGGGACATCAGCAGTTGACTTGATAGCATGTCTTTCGCTGTCAGGTATTGGGTGAATGTCAGCGGCATAGCATTCCCGATACGTTGAAGACAGGAAATAGTCCTCGACGTACGCTGCGACCGTTGGACCGTGATAATTTATGACAGCCGTTGCGTGCGGGCATGGGAATCCAGACAATTGCCATTTGGAACATGAGCACGTTCTATGTTCAAGGTTAACGGATGCAGTTGGAGTTGACATAAATTCAAACTCAACAAGGTTGCGCTGGTGGACCTTCCACGAACGAGAGATTCGTGAGTCATTCTTGTATAATATGTCCTTCTTGGGACAGAGCAATTCTTCCCATGTGTTACTCTTAGTGCGGCGCTAAAAAAACCATCAGCTAGTTTCTGTAAGAAGAAACATACAGACGCATTATATGAATCAGTTAGCCTCAGCAAAATAAGATGTTTATAGACAACAATGCATCATAAGGAGACCACAACCTGAACGAATGTGATCCAACATATTAGTAATTGGTAGACCGCGCGATTGCTTAATCCACGAGTTGAGTGACTCCGCTGCGTTTGATGTCATCTCACCATACTTTGTGATTGTGGGAGAGAATGCAACTGCCCATTTATCAAATGGTAAATGTGACAAGAATTCAATAGCTAATGGACCACCGCACTTTTTAAACATTTCTAGTTGCTCCGCAAAGATACGGTGGTCCGGTGCGTATGCACACGCCCTGAATAGGTCGACCAGTTTAGCACCTTTGGAATTCTTCGAACCACCGCCACAACGACCTTTCAAATTGGTTAGTAGATGGAATAAGCAATAAAAATGCAGTGGATTTTCAAATACTAATGGGAAAGCAGCCATTAGACCACAATTCCTGTCGGAGATGTAGAAAATTTGCTTTGAGTGGACACACGCACTACTAACTTTCTTTAGGAACCATACCCAATTCTCAGTATTCTCGGCCGATACAGCCGCAAAGGCTACCGGGAAAAGTCCTGCAAACATGTACGGCGTTAGTAAATGTGCAGCGGTAATCGTAAAAGGAGTGTGGGGGGAAACATTTGGGATATAAACCATTGTTCCCATCCTTTGATGTTGCGGTTAGGAGTATCCCTTTCGCACGCCCATACATGAACGTGCCATCTATGAACAACATGGGGCGACAACTCTGAAATCCTACTATGGATCCATTAAATGCAATAAACAAATGTTCGAAGTGGTGTGTTACAACATTGTATTCCAAGTCGGCTACACTACCTACATGGATGTGTGTGGGTAAGTACGGTAGATGATACACACTGGAATTGGAAAAAATAATGCTCAGCAGACAAATATATAATGTATGTGAACATGTCTGGGTTTGTTCTCTTGACGGCATAACAGTACCAACGGAGTTGGTTATATGATTCCGAATATGTACCAAATAAATGGTCCCTAGCTTTCTCGGCCGTACGCCAACCCTTGTAGTACGGGATGGTTATACCGTAATTCAGTTGGAGGATGTCAACTATTCTTTTCCCGGTTATATTTGGGTTATCTCTTACATCGTGAATAACAAGCTTCCCGATAATCTCCGGGCTAAGACGAGCATGATGTCTAACTACTCCACTGCCTAAGCATCTGTGACTGAAGTGTCCATTATATATTTCAAAATTCAACGAAATATCCTGTAACCTAGCTTTGATGTACCATTCGCACTGACAAGTTGTGTGTTTACTACACTGAACATGGATATACTCAGCAGAGTTCCTCACATAACTGAAATTGTACCCCAATAGGGTTGAGTGCTTGATTAATTCGGTCTTAAATCCAACAGCCCCACTAATAAAGATAGATCCCACACCATCCTTAAATATATTACCCCATATGTCGGATAAAATTGGTTGTTCAACAATCGCAGGGCAGATATCATATAGAGGCAAGGACCCATGCCCACTAAATTCTTCATATTGTCCATCATCAAGATAAACCTTGGCGGACCTAAAGGGTAACTTACCCTGGCGATATCTTTTTGGCTTAAATTGGGAAATAGCATTACTAACAGGACCAGCACATACAAGGGCGTGATCACAATTACCATCGCTCACAGGAATGGATTCTTCGGATAAATTAATTGGGTGAATGGGCTCGATTGATTTACGGGATAACTTAGTACTACTACTATCGACGAAAGCAGATTCAATAGACACTAGCACCTCAATCACAACAAGTTTCTGACTCAAATATTGGCAAACCAAAATCATATTATTGATGTTGTCGTCTGAATTTAGAATGCAATTAGAGATGGTGTCGACGGAGTACCTGAATGATGTACAATCCGGCTTCAAATCAATCCACATTGAGAATACTTGATTTGCAAAATCATCAAAGGAATGACCGCATGGGAAATTGACAATCTTGCACTCTCCCCCGTGCTTGAGGGAGCGCAGCAGGTGGGTGTGCGACATTGAAATGCTATTTCGAAAGGGGGCAACAGCTGGGTCTGGACGGTCTTGACCTTTGTGTTCAATTTTGTCGCGGGGAAACTTCGAATTCGAATACCACATAAATCGAATTTGAATGTACAGTAGAATGATTTGAACCACACAATTGGGGGAAATCCCTTCGAAGCTTCGAATTCGAATACAACAGAATTCAAATTTTGAATGCACAGTAGAAGGATTTGAACCACAAAAATGGGGAAATCCCTTCGAATCTTCGAATTCGAATACCACAAAATTCAAATTTGAATGCACAGTAGAAGGATTTGAACCACAAAATTGGGGGAAATCCCTTCGAAGGCAGCATGCATTGTGTGGGAATAAAGCTGAGAAACTAGGAGTAGGAATAGGTAGATCCAGGTTTGGGGGAAGTGCAGTACATTTCGATTGATGTGTTGTTGGGGAAAGTTAAGGTCAAATCAATACTTTATTAACTACAGCTAATGTACTGCATTGATATATATTGTATGGTGTAGGAACGGTGCTAAAGCGAATTCTGGAGTGCAATTTAGGCATAAAGTAATGCATGAGGTTGCAATTAATCCATAATTCTTTACTCTACACACCTCTCCCCTCCCAACAGTACAATACTCTTTTTTTTTCTTTTTCTTTTTCCAGGACGTGGAATTGCAATGAAATAAGGATGATCATGATCACATATCATAAGGATAAAATGGGGTGGCAGCATAAATACCCAATACCCTACATTGAAACCTGTGGCCAAATTTGAGATATGGAACAAATCCAATTATAAATCCAACACATTTCTTTGGGAAAAAAAATACATGCAGCATGTTAGCGCTGAAATTTGTAAAATCTCACCGAAGGGAGGACATCTTTGAAATGCAAGAATGAGGCCAATAATCATATTAATGACGTTTGCAATTTGTTCGATGGAAGGGCTCGATGTCTCATTTTATTTATATGTGGCTAATTTGTAAGATTTCAAAAACTAAAGTATTTATTTGAAAAATAGCACTCCCTCGGTCCAATATTAGTAGTCTTGTTTTTTGGATTGTTATTTTTTGTCATAAGTTGAAGGACATTTTGAGGTATTGTGAGGTCCATTTGTTAATAAAGTTATTGTTTATGTAAAATATAAGTATGCAAATCAATATTTCCTTTGTGTGAGTGTGTATGCCAATCAATATTTCCTTTTTAGGTAGTGTGCTAATTTATGTGAGACGTCAAAATAAAAAAAAAATGTGTAAATTCCTTTAAGACGAAGGGAGTACTATTTTACATAATTCTCTTGATTAATCTAATTAATATATTCACACGGCTCCCATATTAGTACAATAGATCAAAATTATGTTTAAATTGTTTTCAAAAAATATTAGGCCCCTAAATTATTAATTTTTATTTTAAAAGGTCTTTAAATTATTTATTTATTTTCTCTGAACTATTGATTTTTATTTCACGAGATTCTTATACTATTAACTTTTATTTTGAATTTGTTGATAACCTAAATATGGGGATGAGCAATATGAATCAATGTGGCAAAATCTAGGCTAAACATTAAATGAGGAATCTATTGGAATAAAAAATTCAAGAGTAAATGTTGAATAATTAGTCATGAATGAAGACGAATGCAGAAAGCAATAAATGGCAAGAGTATTTGTCAGGGTTTTGGGGCCCTGGATTTGAAGAGCTATTCAGTGTATATATTTCTTGTCTTTTTTTATGTATAGTGCTGGCTCTATTTATATAGATTATAAAAGGGCCATAATGGTCAATCCCTGCTATAGTAGTGGATCATTGCATTAAATAACCTAATTTTCCTGCTATGGCGTGCTTGTCCTTTAAGCAAGGATTGATTCCAATGGCGCCTTGACAACGGGGACGACACTGAAGTTTCCTGATTTTCATTCCTCTTTTGTGGGAATAATTGGGGCGTCTTTGTGTGCTGCGGCGACTCTTTTCCTAATTTGGATTAGTTTTGTCTGCTCGTATCCTTGTGAGTACGAAGTTCTCATCGATTGGGGTGTTCGGGGGCTTATTAAATATCTAGTCATCCATTTGGACTGATTTCCAAGTGGTGGGGTGGTCGGCCTGATCGGCTAGGGGATCCTCGATGGGGTTGGCGATACTGAGGGAAATTTGAGACCGATCCCTTGGTCAGGCCGAGCATAGGGTGGAGAGTTATGGTCGGTGATCGACCATGTCTTGGTCGACCCTTGTTTGTAAGATAAAGGTTGATGGTTGGCCTTCCAGGCTATGCGACCACTAATAACTAGATGGTGATTGGTGGTCGTTCCTTATTAGCTAGACCGACCACCATTGACTAAGTGGCACTTGTGCCTAGAAGGCTTGACCGATCACCCAAAAGTGAGACGTGGTCGGTCCCACAGGGATAGAGTGAATTACCCATGAAGTGCTCGGCGACGACCATGACAAATGTGGTAACAACATAAAGGACCTTAAAATATTTATTTGTTTTTGTCACGAGTTCCTTCGAACTTAAATTTATCTTTTGAAATTTGGGAATTGAAAATGACAATTTAAAAGTCTAAAATTTATCATGTGTATATTAATAAGGAACGAAGTATATGATACTTAATGGTTTTGTTAGGATGAGTCAACATATTTCGAAGGACCTCGTGAAATAAAATTAATAGTTACAAAAACTTTTTAAAATAAATAAATGGTTTAAAAACATTTCGAAATAAAAGTTAATAGTTTGGACATTTTTTAAATTAAAAATTAATAGTTCAGAAACTTTTTAAAACAAATCAATAGTTTAAAAAAAAAATTGAAACAAAATTTAATAATTCAGGGATGCATTTTGTTTTTTTTTTTTAATCCAAATGTGTACTAAAATAATGTCTTTTCTTTTTACACAATACTAAAATAACTTTAAAATAAGTGTATTTGAAGTATTCATTGTGTTTCAGAACACCCACAATTTCTTTTCTTTACACAATACTAAAATGGATTTTTCTACGGCCAGGAGGGGTTTCGCCTACCTGACGTCAGAGAACCAGTAAAAATTTGACACATCTTCTAACTTCGCCTTGGGCGATTTAGTTTCGTCATATATTAATTTAATTAATTTTCTAAAAGAAATATGTAAATTTACCTTAATATCCTTATAATATTTTAAAATATACAGATTTATTTTATCTTTAAACGAATATTACACTTGATCCAATTACTTTTTACTCGTAATCCAATTTGACCCGATGAAACGCAAGAACAACCCTTCTTCATACCAGCGAGAAATAATACCGTCGAGAAACAAATCGATGACGGAGATGAGTTCTGATCTCGTACATCCTCCAAAATCGTTTCTGAAGTGGCTTGATCTGCCTACATCCGTTCTTTTAATTTTCAATGATCGATCTCTAATATTTTATGTTTGCGACCTCCAATTAAACCGTATGTGGTGAAACAATTGAAACCAGATGGAGCAACATTGAGAATGAGATAGAGAGTTCTGCATTTGCAAACCTTGAATTTGCATCTACATCCAGATATATCTAATTCGATTCTAACTTATAATTTCAATATTTTTAAACCCTAATTTCTTATTATTAGTTCTTCAATAATCTGCATAAAGTAAGGTAATAGATTACCATTATTCTATTTCTGAAAGTTGTAAACAAATTCAACATCCATTTTTTCAAAAAACATAATTAAATTTCTGTTTTTTGAGCTATTTTAAATTCAATAAAATATTTAGCAGGCTATATATATCAATTATCAACTGAGTCTATGTCATTTGTGGTTAAATAATGGAGGCACAATGATTGTACAATTAAGAAACAATATTGACGAAAGAGATTATAAAATACAAATCGACGTTATAAGAGACGGTCAATAAGACAATATTAGTGTCTTTAAAAAAACAAAGACGATCATAGTGCAGCGGCAGACAGAGAAACGACGTTTGTCGTCGGAATTCTGAATAAAACTTCTAACAGTTAGGTCACCCAGTCAAACAAGTTGATCGGGTAATTGTTGAAATGGGTCAAAATCTCATATGGATTATTAAAATATAATAGGGATATATGTGTAATTGTAAGATTAATATTTTTTATTATTTTAAATTAAAAAAGGATATTTTCGTAATTTTATATTAATTAATTCAATTTAATAGTAGGGCGATATAGCAATTGCAATATGCATAGTACGATCGCTCTAACGCAAAGTGCGATCCTTAGAAAATAAGGATATACGTTGGATCGTTAATCTAATGGTATAAAAAAGTTTTCTTGCGTCAGTGAGGGTGAAACCTCTCCGGACTGTAGAAAAACCTCTCCTGACCGTATTTGAAATATTCATTGTGTTTCAGAACACCCACGCCTCTCCATCCACTCAAAAATTATTCCTCTAGGCTCTATTCATGTACATTTAAAAAAAAAAATTTAAGAGAAATAGCTACATTAATAAAATAATGCGTAAATGTAAAAATGAGTGGAGTCCAACTGCTAGTGTCTATCCCTCACTGGAAAAAAAAAAATTAAAATTCACACGAGTAACACTTTAGTATAAAAATCAAGATTGAAACAACCAACCATCAATTCAGACTTCTATGATCTGATAAAAGAGAGGGAAAAAATGGTATGGGAAAAAAATTCATACTTCCCTGGATTCCTTTTTGTCTTCTTCTTCTTATTCTCCATTCAATCAGAGTTTCTTCCCAAGCTGACGAGTTCGTCTTCAATGGTTTCAGTGGAGCAGAGACCCAAATAGCCCTAAATGGTGCTGCACAGATCCAGAAGAATGGCATGCTCAAACTCACAGATGACGAGAAAAATAGTTTTTTGGTCCCGCAACTTGTCTAGTGTCCAATTTTGGTCCCAAAAATATTAACTTTTTAATTTTGGTCCCGTAACTTATTGAATCGTCCAAATTTGGTCCCATTTATTTAAGATGAATTACAAAGCTCCCATAAAATACTAATAATTAAATTTTAATTACTAACTAGGAATTTAAATTGCGATAGAGTAAATAAAATAATAAATTAATAATTTTTATATAAATTTTGATTCTCCATATCTTCGTAAAATAATTCCAAATTGCTTTCGTGATCTCGTCTCCACCAATAATATATACATGATTATTACAAAGATTATTTTAGAGTATAATTAATTAAATAGTGTTTGATATATGTGTATGTGTGTATATATATATATATATATACACACATATAAGGTGAGAAAAGAAAAAAAAATAATGAATACGAAAAAATAATTTTTTGTCCCTAACTTGTTTGGTGTCCAATTTTGGTCCCAAAAATTTTAATTATTCAATTTTGGTCCCAAAAATTTTAATTATTCAATTTTGGTCCCGTAACTTATTGAATTGTCCAATTTTGGTCCCATTTGGGACCAAAATTGGACGATCCAATAAGTTATGGGACCAAAATTGAAAAGTTAATATTTTTGGGACTAAAATTGGACACTAGACAAGTTGTGGGACCAAAAAACTATTTATCTCCACAGATGACCATCCAAGAATCATGGGGCACGCTTTTTATCAAACCCCAATTGAATTCAAGGATCCTACAAATGGTAAATCTCATTCATTCTCAACATCTTTTGTGTTTGGAATAGTGCCTGAGTATGAAAAATTGGGGGGCCATGGATTTTCCTTCACTGTAGCAAAATCCAAAGAGCTGAATAATGCTCGTGCAAGTGAATTTTTAGGGCTTATGAACGAACATGATATTGGGAATTTTTCCAACCATGTATTTGCTGTCGAATTTGACACGGTTAGGGATATTGAATTTGGGGATATTAATGATAACCATGTTGGGATTGATATCAATAGTTTGAAATCAAATGTTTCTGTAGATGCGAGCTGTGTGAATATAGATTGTTCAAGAAAGGAAGAACTCAATCTCCATAGTGGCAATAGGGTTCATGCTTGGATTGATTATGATGGATTTAAGGGGAAATTAGATGTAACACTTTCACTTAATCCATCAAAACCTAATGCTTCAATCCTCTCGTTTCCTGTCGACCTTACTCCGATTTTCATGGATTATATGTATGTGGGTTTCTCTGCTTCAACAGGTTTACTAGCTAGCTCACATTATATTTCTGGATGGAGTTTCATGATTAATGGACAAGCAAAACCACTTAGTCTCTCTCTATTGCCTTCAATTTCTGGTCCTAAGCGAAATCGTCTAGCCTTAATCCTAGCTACATCTTTCTCTGCTCTTGCTTTTGTGTTTCTTGCAATAGGAATATCATTTTGCATAATAAAAAATATTAGGATGCGGGATGTGGTTGAATCTTGGGAGAAAGACATAGGCCCAAATCGATTTTCCTATCAAGAACTCAAGAAAGCAACTAGAGGTTTTAGGGTTACAGAAATTATTGGATTTGGTGGATCTGGTAAAGTTTATAAAGGGACATTGCGTAATTCTAAGACCCAAGTAGCGGTTAAACGAATAAACCATGAGTCTAAGCAAGGGTTACGAGAGTTTATGACAGAGATCGCGAGTATAGGTCGTCTTAGGCATAAGAACTTGGTGTTGTTACAGGGTTGGTGTCGATGTAGAGATGATTTGTTGCTCGTTTACGATTTCATGCCTAATGGAAGTTTAGATAAATACATTTACGACGAGCCAAACATTGTCTTAACGTGGGAACAGAGGTTTAACATCATCAAAGGTGTAGCTTCTGCACTTGTTTACTTACATGAAGAATGTGAACAAACTGTGATTCACAGGGACATCAAAGCGGGCAACGTGTTACTAGACTCCGAAATGAACGGAAGGCTCGGAGATTTTGGGCTCGCTAAGATTTACGCACATAATGCAAGCCCACCGACCACAAATGTGGTGGGCACTTTGGGATACTTGGCCCCAGAACTTACTAAAACGGGAAAGCCCACGACTAGTTCAGACATGTTTGCTTTTGGTGCATTGTTGTTAGAGGTTGTGTGCGGGAGACGGCCAATCGAGGCCAAAGCAATGCCTGAGGAATTAATACTCGTAGATTGGGTTTGGGATAAGTGGAAAGAAGGATCGATATTGGAAGTCGTAGACCCAAGATTGAATGGGGAATACGATGAAATCGAGGTGGTTGTTGTCATTAAGCTCGGATTGTTGTGTTCCAATAATGCCCCCAGGAAGAGGCCTAGCACGAGGCAGGTAGTGAGAATCTTGGAAGGTGAAGCGCCCACGCCTGAAGTATTGGGACCGAATGGAGGAGGGCGTATTAGTCCGGGTTCTCCATATCCTTCGTCTTTGCATTATGAGAAGATGAGTGCAGGGTTATCGGGTTGTGATCTTGAAGCTGGTTCGTCGTCTCCGGTGCCTCTTTTGTAGTATATTTTCTTTTCTATAAAGTGTGTGATTTTGGTTAGTTAGTTCATGTATACCTGTATATAAATCTTGTAAATTTTTCTTCATGGTTTCTTGAGGTAGGTAGAGATTTCAATTCATTAGCAGCATTTAGTGTTTGTTATTTTTGTGTATGCTTTTTGTTCTTGCACTCAATGTTTAGTGCATACTACCCAATGTACAAGTCTATAGCAATTTGTCGTATGTTAAAAGAGAGTAAGATCTTTTTTCCGCCAGTATTTTATTCAATGAGCGGGCCACGTCTGAAAATGGTTTTTTTACGTCGTAACTGGTTTTTTTCTCTTAAATTTCACCTATTAAGGTTTAAGTCCGGCTGACTTTTACTTTTTAAAATTTGTCCGATAACTTACACTTTTTTATCATTCCTATCAGACTATATTTATCAACCATTCATCCCAACTCAATCCCTTAATATATAATTCATTTCTATCTCTTCCACATATACAATTTACAATTCAATTAAATTTCATTTTTTTCATCCTTTATCAACAACCCAACACAATCTAAAATATTTTTTTATTTATTTTATCATTCCTATCAGACTATCTTTATCAACAATTCATCACAACCCAATCCCTTAATATATAATTCATTTATATTTCCTCCATATATACAATTTACAATTCAATCAAATCTCATTTTTTTTCATCCTTTATCAACAACCCAACACAATTTAAAATAATTATTTATTTATTTTTTAATTAATATGTTTATAAATAATCAAATTTTATTTATATTTATAAGGTGATATATTAAATTATTTAATATTCAAAATTCATAATTAGAAGAGATGATGTGAAACAATTAAAATTAGAAGAGAAAATATAAGATTTGATTATGATTTAAAATATATAAATATTGGTCTCTATTTATAGAGAATAAAAAATTACTACCTCCGTCCCAGATCTTATTTCATACTACCTTTTTTTTCGTGTTTTAGCGAGGGAGTTGTTTATTAATATTTAAAATGATAAAGTAATTTTGAAAAAGTGGTATGATAGATCTATTTCTCCTCTAGTATAAAGTGACTTAAAAATTACTTTATCATTTCAAATACTAATTAAAAACTCGCTCGCAAAAACACGTGAAAATAGTAAACGTGAAAAAAGATCCGGGACGGAGGGAGTATAAATTTTGATATAATTATTATTGTATTATTTTATAAATTAAAATCCTAAATATAAAATGTATTTAATAAAATTTAACAAACCAATAATATCATGCCACATCTCAAATTAATTGAAGAAGTATTCATACAGTCCCCTTACGATCCAGACCGGACGGCTAATCAGATTGAGTTCCCAAATTTTATTTTTTACTTTTTTTTTCTTTCTTTACTTTTGTCCTTTCCTAAAATCGATTGCCACAATCCACCGTTAAACATAGTCTTATGGTTTAAGTCTTGTTGACTTTTACTTTTTTTTTTTTTTATCATTTTTATTGTATGACCTGCTATTCTAAGTTAGCTATCCGGTCATATCTGACGTGACCTTCATTTTTATTTTTTTAATTGAAAACCCCAGCCGAATGACGTGCCTTCTTTTTTTCACTTTTATTAATTCTTTTTTTAATTAAAAATTCCAATCAAATGATGTGACTTTAGTGTTATTATTCGAGTCGAGCGCGCTGAGTACTTAATACTCGAGCTCTTATCGAGTCGAGCCTTCGGAGTCAGCTATTCTTTTTGTAATTAAATATAGCTAATTAACGAAATTGTTCCCTTTATTTGTCACCTCAAATTCAAATAACTAATTAATTAAGTAAAAAATAAAAAGTCACCAATATTTATTCGAAAAATATATATTTCCACCCTATACATTTTCCATTATAATGTGCTTTTTTTTTTTTTTTTACTTTTTATATCATGAATATAAGATAAAGAGGGACAATTCGTTATTATACTACGAGAAGTGTTATTATTGGACGAGAGTTAAACTCATGCAATATAGATTATTCCTAGTGTTTCATAGTGGACACGAAGGCGTAATAGGGTGGAGGATAAATATTTTGCCTCTAATTTTTTTTTTCTTAAGGCTTTTTTTAGAGAAGTATCCTTTTTTTTAATAATAATCAAATTTTGAAGTGGTTTGAGGTGTTATTTTTTTTCAATATCAAAGCTTATTTTGTTCACAAAATATTAGCATTGTTATTTTTGTTTATTATTATTATTATTATAATAGTGGTGAGGGTTTGAGATTTATGAGTGTGTTGCTCTATAGGTCTCATGTTCGAAACTCATTAGGTGCGATCAATTTCTGAGATGAGTCAGTCCATACAGAGCTAAGCTCAGCTTGAAATGGGACCCTACCCCCTACCCCCGCTGGTGGACGGTGGGTTATGGGTCCCCCGAATTAGTCGACCAATGAGTCAGATACCGAGTACCAAAAAAATTATTATTATATTGGTTTTTTTAGGAGATCACTAATTTATATATTTAGTGGCAAAAAATATTATGGGTTGTAATGAGATATTCTACTAGATTTTTATTTTTATTACCTTATGAAATTGATATTTATTGTTGTAAATCTAGAAGATTTATTATTCCAAATCTAGAAGATTTGATGTGGACATTACTAATGAACCAATAACCCAACGGGCTTCATATCTTAGACTAGGGTTTTATTCTTATAAATAGACTATTGTACTCATAATTGTATTTACTCATACACAAGAACATTAGTGAAAACTCCTGGCTTGGCTCGCCCCCAAACGTAGTCGTTCCCGACAAACTGGGTGAACAAATCTCGTCTTTTATTTTACGCACTTATTTACAACACGTTATCAGCACGAGACTCTGTCCGAGATTAAACGGTCGCCCTAAAATTAATTCTCTACAAATCATATGAATTAATCCCTATATCGAATTATTTGATCCATGTGTTACATGATTTATATGCTCTTGAATTATTAATTTAATTTGTTCTTATAATTAATTGAATCATATCGTGTTTCGAATTGGATTAATTTCAAATTGAGAATCGAACGAGCAACGGCCGCCGCCTGCCAGCAGCGTCGCGGCGTAAACGTCGCGGCCCAGCAGCCGCCGCCACCCAGCGCAACGCTCCTCATGCGCCGTCCACCGCCTTTCGCGCGATGCTACCTGTGCACTGCCGGTCGCCCCTTCGCCGCCTCCATGCGTAGCATCGAGGCGGCGCAAGCCCTCCGCACGTGGCGCCATTCTTCCCGGAATTTTGTGAAACCCTAATCTAATTTTGGTTTCTTTTTAGGATAACACAAAATTCTAATTAATTTATTTTAAAATCCTGAAAATATTTCGTTAAATTTCATTAATATACATGAAATATTTAGCCTCATGAATATGCATGTTTATTAAGTCGTAAATTTTCCTTGAAATTATTTTAATGTGATTATCGTTCATAATATATTATTTTAGTTGCATGTATCTATGATTTAATATTATCTTACATGCATTATTCCTTCCGCACGTAGTTTATTTCTTATAGTCCGCGTATTATGCCCGGGTAGGCGGCACCCAGTATTTGTCGGACCATAATTTATATTTTGGGTAGTCCGTTGTCAATAAATTGGTCACAACTCTTACCATGTCACTTTAAAAATTGTAATAACGTCTGATATTACCATGAAAGAATTCGATGAGTTTGCTCTCGATGGTAATAACTACCTGACATGGGCGCTAGATGTCGAGATCCATCTAGCCTTAAATGAGTTGAGCGAAACAATTATCGAAGGTTCGAAATCCACTAACGCCCAGAAGGCGAAAGCGTTGATTTTTCTCATGAATCACCTGAGTAAGGAATTCATTTTTTTCATATCCTCACTCAGGGACCCCGGAATGTTGTGGAAATCCCTGAAGGACCGTTCCCAACAACAAAATGATATACTCCTCCCTCTGGTACAATACGATTGGTTGAGACTCCGTTTCTAAGACCTTAAGTCTATAATGGAGTACAACTCTGCTTTGCAACGTATTGTAATAAAGTTGATGCAGAACACTCTGTCAATATTCCACGCCTGCAACCTTATACTCCAGCAGCAGTATAGGACAATTATATGATTGGTCGCAAACGTGGAAGGGGGAGAGGGAGTAAGATGATCTGGGCCAAAGGCCGAGGTCGTAGTACATCCGGTGGTCACAGAACCTCGAATTTCGCTCTTCAAAAATCTGGCAATCAAGATAAGGTTGAGCAGTCCTGCTACAGATGCGGATGCAGAGACCATTGGTCTCGCATGTATCTCACTCCCAAGCACTTGGTTGAGGCTTATCAATAGCAGCAGAAGGACGACAAGGGGAAGGCCCCTAGAGTCGAATCTCATCATGTCAGCCTGCCTGAAGCAGACTTTGACCAAGACAACGTCGATCCTTTGGGCATCAAGCTCAAGAATTTTGGAGATGATGAGTGATTTGCGTATTTGATTGTTTTAATACTTTATTTTTGGATGAAACAATTTATGTTTTTTAATCCTTTCTTTCGGATATTTTATTTTATGGTAGATATTATGTTTTAGCTTCATGTGTTTACCTTAACGCTGTCAATTAAATTTACTTGGATATTGCTGTACATGGCTTGTAAACATATCAGCTATTAGGTTTTGGCTATTTCCTCAGGCATGATGGATTAAGATTGTGCTTTTTGTTTGGTAGATAGCGCCACCACTCATACAATCTTAAGAGATATGAAGTATTTTCATATCTTGGTAGAATATTAGGGGAGTATAACTACAATAACCGATGATAGTATGTTGATAGTGGGCTCCGGAAGAGCTTTCATTATCCTCCCCGTGGGTACCGAACTCATAATCTATAATATTTTATTGTTTCCACAATCTAAGCGTACCCTACTCAGTTTTAGAGACATTAGGATAAATGGCTATCATACTAAAATTGAAACTGAGAACAATAACGAATACCTTTTGATGACTATTACTCGAGGTAACCGTAAACAAGTTATAGAAAAACTTTCTTCCTTCTCCTCCGGATTTTACTATTCCTACATCCGGCCGTCTAGTTCCCATCTAGCTATGAGTATGAAATTCCATGACTCAAATTCTTTTAAATTGTGGCATCAGCGGTTAGGTCATCCAGGACAAACTATGATACGTAGGATTCTATCCAATTCAACTGGTCATAATATTTCGAATAATAGAATCCCTCATGTTGATGAATTTATTTGTGATGCATGTTCTAAGGGTAAGTTGATAGTACACCCGTCGCGCACTAAGGTTGGACTAGAGTCTCCGATTTTCCTTGAGCGAATTCAAGAAGACATTTGCGGACCGATTCACCCAGCATCAGGACCATTTCATTATTTAATGGTCCTTATTGATGCCTCCACTAGGTGGACATATACCTGTTTGCTGTCCACCCGCAATCAAGCTTTTGCGAAGCTCATTGCAAAAACTATCGAGCTTAGAGCTCAATTCCTAGATTATCCAATTAAGTCGATTTGCATGGATAATGCTGCTGAATTTAGCTCAAAGGCCTTTATAGATTACTGTATGGCCCTGGGAATTAAAGTGGGGCATTCAGCCCCCTACGTCCATACCCAAAATCGTCTTGTTGAGGCGCTAATAAAACGTATCAAACTTATCGCGAGACCATTGCTTATGAATTCCAAACTACCCACTTCATGATGGGGGCATGTAGTCCTACATGCATCACACTTAATACAAATCCGTCCAACTGCATATAATGATCATTCCCCCTAAGTTTGTGCGTGGGAAAGAACCTAGCATTTCCCATCTGCGTATTTTCGGATGTGCGGTATATGTTCCGATAACATTACCAAAGCGGACCTCTATGGGCCCACAAAGGAAACTCGGTATTTACGTCGGATTTGACTCTCCATCCATCTTGAAATACCTCGAGCCTTTGTCCGGGGATCAATTAACGGCCCAGTTCGCTGATTGCACGTTCGATGAAAATTACTTCCCGGCATTAGGGGGAGATCCAAATTCAAAATTGAATGAATGTTGGGAGCTTATGTGGAATGTAAGTAATCTTCAGTATCTAGATCCGTGCACTAATCAATCTGAACTAGAAGTTCAGTAAACTAGAAGTTCAGAAGATCGTTAACTTGCAAAATCTAGCAAATAATTTATCAGACGCGTTCACTGACCATAGAGGTGTAACTAAATCGCATATACCTGCAGTAAATGCTCCCCAAAGGGTTGAGGTCTCAAGCAAAACAAGTACTCATGCCCCCACGCGCCAGAAGCGCAAAGGACCCTCAAGAGATAGTAATACACCTAAACGAAGAGCTAGCAAAACTGGTCGGTCAAATGTAAAATCTCCAGAAGAGGCTCGTCTAGATAACACAAAATCTCTTGGAGACTAGAGTCCTAGTGATGAAGCACATGCACAAAATATTCAAGGCACTAGGACCATGGAACGACCAGTCCCAAATACAATGGGAAATGAGGAAGGTCTGGTTGACGTAAACGTCGAAGTCTCTATGAATTTCATAGATATGGGAGAAACATGTAATATAAATATTATTATCGTCGACGACATATTTGCAACGACATTTGCTCTTTCCATAAACAATCCGGATCCAAGAACCCATAACTATCGTTGAGTGCCGGAAGCGCTTCGATTGGATAAAATAAAAAGAGGTAATTGAAGCAGAGCTCGCATCGCTTAACAAAAGACAAGTATTTGACTCTTTCGTTCGTACACCCGCGTGCGCTATCCCTGTAGGATATAAATGAGTTTTTGTACGAAAACAAAATGAGAACAATACTATGGAGAGGTATAAAGCGAGGCTTGTAGCTCAAGGGTTTTTCGCAGAGACCCGGGATTGATTTCGATCAAACCTATTCTCCCGTCATGGACTCAATAACGTTCCGCTATTTGATATCTTTGGCAGTTAAAATGAATCTCCAAATGAGATTAATGGACATAGTAACCGCGTATTTATACGAATCACTTGATGCCGATATTTATATGAAAATCCCCTATGGATTTGATATTCCTCAGATTAGGGATGGTGAAAACCGCAGTATGTATAGCATAAAACTGCATAAGTCGTTGTATGGCCTGAAGCAATCGGGCCTCATATAGTACAACCTACTCAGTGAATTCCTTCAGAAGAAGGGATACACATTCGATAAAACTTTCCCATGCGTATTCACGAAGAAATCGCAAAATGGTTTTTGCATTATATCCATCTATGTTGATGACCTAAACATAATCGGAACATGCAAAGAGATTGAAGAAGTCAGTTCAATCTTGAAAGCCGAATTCGAAATGAAAGCCTTGGGTAAAACCAAGTACTGCCTCGGCCTGCAGATCGAGCATCTCCCAGAAGGAATTCTTATACATCAGTCGACCTACGTGAATAAGGTATTGGAGAGATTTCACATATATAAATCTCATCCACTTAGCACCCCTATGGTTGTTCGATCCCTCGAAGTGGATAAAGACCCATTTAGACCAAAAGAAGATTCAGAAGAAATTCTGGGGCCAGAAGTTTCTTATCTTAGTGTTGTTGGAGCATTGCTCTATCTCGCAAATTGCACTCGGCCGGACATTGCATTTGCTGTCAATTTGCTTGTGAGACATAGCGCTTCTCCTACAAGGAGACATTGGAATGGTGTTAAGCATGTTCTACGGTACCTCCAAGGGTCTCAAGATCTTGTACTGTTTTACCGTAAGAACCAAAACAAAGCCTTAGTAGGTTATGCGGATGCCCTATTTATTTGATCCCCACAACGCCATATCCCAGACTGATTACGTTTTTCTCTGTGGTGGTACCGCGATCTCATGGAGATCGGTTAAACAAATCACGGTTACCACGTCTTCAAACCACTCAGAGATAATAGCTTTATTTGAAGCCGCACGAGAATGTGTTTAGTTAAGGTCCTTGGTAAAATACATTGGTGACTCGTGTGGTATCGCTAAAGGCGATACACCTCCCACCGTTATATTTGAAGATAACGCAGCTTGCATCGCACAAATGAGTAATGGGTACGTCAAGGGAAACCTGACGAAACATATTTCACCTACGTTTTTTTCTACCCATACGAACTCAAGAAGAGTGACGTGATTACCATTCAAAAGGTGCAATCTAGTAACAATTTAGCAGATTTGTTTACTAAGTCCTTACCTACGTCTACTTTTGAAAGGTACGTTCGTGGTATTGGGATGTAAAAACTCAAAGTGTTGTTGTCTTCAGGGGGAGCGGTAACCCCAAAATGAATCTGGAAAATTTGATCTAGAAGATCGATGACATTCCTCCCTAACTTATTATTTGGCCGATACCTGACTTGAAGTGAACTACACTAGCTTCTACTAGTAGCTACCCCGCAAGAGTACGGGTTCACTGTAGTATGGGCAAGTATAGGGACCAAGTATTATCGAACCCAAGGGATGGTGTATATGCGAATAGATCCCTGAAGATCTACGCGTCGTAGTTAATATGAGTGTAATGTTTTTTGGTTTTTTGAAAAGAGAAAATAATCTAAACTAAATTACTCTACGAATGCAAAAGGAAAATTAAACTAAGTATCTAAGGTGTTTTTCAGATATGAGATGGTGATGCTCAGGATAGGAATCCCTACGTATACTAACGGAGCAGGTACATAATCAAAGTAATCGTGACAAACAAGAATTAACCTAAGTAAAAGATCGTAGAATGAAAGCTCAAGATTTCTCACCCTAATACTTTATCCTAGCAATCAACTTCACTAATCCACTAACAAGTTAATAGATAGCGCTTAATTAATGAGACCCTAATTTAACTAAGGTGATGCGGTCGTCCTCCTTCGCTAAACCGGTAGATGAATTAACCTTTACTAAACCTTCTCGTTAAGACTACTAATTGTTATTGAGTGATGCGGTCGTCCTCTCTCTAACACTTTCGTACGAAATTCAAAGGTAGAGTTAAGATTAATTATATGAATTCATTAATTAAGAGAATTAAAACTAACGTCACCAATTACCTTAATTACGTACCCACATCCTACTTCTACGAGTTCATCCTAACCCAAGCATGCAAGGGTTTTAGCCGGACATGGTTATAACAAAAATAAAAGCAATAGAAGAAACAACGAACAAAAACATAATGAATTGAACGAAGAAAATAAGAAACATGAACTAGGGTTTTAAAGGAAAATAATTCTAAGAACTGAAATTTAATTAACTAAAACGAAGTTCAAAACGTTTAAAGTAATCAAGCTAATGAAAAGAAACTAATAAACGAAAAGAAATTAAGAATTCGTATGAAAAACCTCAACAACGTAAAAGTAAAGCTTGCTCGTTCTTCTCCTCTTCCTCTCTCTAAAAATTAAGTCTAAAGTGATTTCTAAAGTTGGGGATCCTTCAAAACGTGTTTGGAAGAGGTATATATAGGCACCGGGTCGAAACGGGAGTTAATGGGCCGAAAATACGCATCCGGAGGCGAAAATACGTGCGCGCTCGAGCAAAACGCTCGAGCGGTGGCGCTCGAGTGATTCGCTCGAGCGCCAAAACTGTTCTGTAAGTTTTTGGCCGCTCGAGTGATTCGCTCGAGCGCCGGCGCTCGAGCAAATCGCTCGAGCGCTGGCTGCTGTGCACTCGTTCGTAAAATCTTCATATCTCCTCAACCGGGAGTCCGTTTTGGCTGATTAAAAGTCCTACGAACTCCTCTTTTCGCCCTCTATCCATCTATGAAAACCAAAGAGACAAATTAATAATTTTATAAAAATGATACTCATTTGACTCCAAGCACTCATCGAAAACACTCAAAACATGGGCAAATCGGGCACCAAAACATAACAATTTCACGCCTAATCAACCCCCCCAAACTTACCATGTTGCTTGTCCTCAAGCAACGAAATAATAAGTCAAGTGAAATTGTTAGGAATGAATCAAGAATCAAATCATGCAAGTAATTGAACTCGAGCTTCAAAGATCAATCACAAGTATACTAACTCACCCCCTTCATCATACTCATGCAACAACAACAAGAACCACCAAGATCAAACATGGATGTGCACTCAACGATGTGTTTCACTCCCTTACAAGTGTATATCAGTGTTTAAGGGACTCACTCATTCAATCAATCATACATATTGGCAGCCATAGGCTTGTAAGCACTCTCAACTCCGACCATACTCTAGAAATCAATGCCGAATCAAAAAGGACTTTTCTCAAGGTTGTAATGTAGGCTCTTTGGACGGGTGGGATAACAATATGGGGTAAGTGACTCAAGTGAATGGAGAATAGAAAAATCAACTTTGGCACTTTGAGATTAGGAACAGAATCACTTCAACATTTGCAATCAATACACTTTAATTCCACTACTCTCAACACTTCAATTTTTTTCTTTCTCACTCTTTCACTTTTTTTTTCAATCATTTTTTTTTCTCTTTTTTTTTTTCGCACAAACACATGAGCTCATTTTTTTCTTTTGCTCATTCTCAATTTTTTTTTGTTCTTTCCCACAACTCAAAACTTCATCACACCTTCTTCTCATATTCACTCAACAAACAACCTTTTCCTTTTTCAACTCAATTCACTCCCTTCATATTCACACTTTCCTATTCTCCACTCAAATTGGGACAAAAAGGCTTAGGAATTGGAATAGTGTTCATATGTGCTAGCAAATAAAATAGGCTTTAGGCTCAAAGGGGCTAACAAGGGATTCAATGTCATTGGTAAGGAAATTTTTTGGCTAAGTGACTCAATAAAAACAAAGATGGCCTAAGATCACATTCGGCATATCAAACTAGACACAATCAAGAAGCAAGAGCATATGCAAGTTCTAGCATCCTCTAAGGTGATGATTCACTCACAAACGAAGAGATTAATTCATGCATTTAAATCTCGTAAGGCTCAAATCTCACAGCTTTCACATCCATGCTAGTCCTAGTGCATTCTCACTCTCATCACACAAGTACTCAAAAGAAAAATTCACAAGCATAAAAGTTCTTTCTCAAATCAGCTCAAATTCAAACACTCACACAAAAAAAACTCCTAATTCAGCCTCACAATTCACCCTACTCATCAAATCATACTCAAAGATAGCAATCAACAAGCATAAGGTGATTGATAGGCATAAAATGTTGAGTAACAAAACAAATTAATAATAGCCCAAGGAGCATCTCAAGGCACCAAATAACTAACTCAACTCAAAGATAAGGGGTGCTCCGGTGCAATGTAACAAGAAAACATATAAAACTCCACCCCCCAAACTTCGACCTTGCTAGAGGTCTAAGTTTGGGGTTGTGGGTTACCTCAACCGAACAATTCAGTTTCTCTCAATAGCTTTCCACACTCCCTTGTCTCAAGTTGGTTCCTTCAATCTAAATAACTCCATGATACCTTTACTCCTTTAGAGACAAGCCTACAAAATAAAACTCTCAAGTACGAGGTTAAACATACGACTCAACAACATCCTAGTAACATAAAAGGAAAATAACTAAAAAAAACACTCAAAAGCAAATAAAAATGGGTTGCCTCACATTAAGCGCTATTTTTAAGGTCCTCATGCTGGACCAAGCTCAAATGAGCTTATGGGACATCATACTCAAATTTACCTCCCTTACTCTCATAAGAGTGGTGTTTGAACTTCTTTCCTTGATGTCCCTCCATCATGAGTTCCTTTCCTCTTTTCTCATTCCCAAGTGTTATGGGTCTCAACTCCTTCTTGCCTCTATCTGGAGGAATCTTACTAAACAATTTCTTGAGTTTTGACTTCTTCTTCTTAACTCCTCCTTTTCCTTCTAGCTGGACCACGTCCACACTTTTCACCTCTTTATCTTTCAACTTCTTCACTTTATTCCTATCAAAATAATCAAGATCATAACGCTCATGGGTTAAATTATTGAGTGAAGGATTAACAAAATCATGAATATCAGAAGGATTAGGGATAGAAGGCGTGTCTTCAACACGACGATCAATGGCATCCATGCAATACAAACTCTCATCCTCCTTCGGGTGCTTCATGGCTTCATATAGGGAAATCTTCACTTCTTGATCATCTACCTTCAACGTGATCTTCCCATTCGCCACGTCTAGCACCATCCCCGCCGTAGCTAAGAACGGTCTTCCCAAGATCAGGGGTACGTGCTCATCTTCCTCCATCTCTAGCACTACAAAGTCGGCTGGAAAGATGTGATCTCCAACTCTCACTAGAACGTCTTCAACAACACCTTGAGGTCGAGTAATAGACCGATCGGCAAGTTGAAGCGTCATCATTGTGGGTTGAAGTTCACCACCTTCCAACTTCTTGAAAAGCGATAGTGGCATCAAATTAATGCTCGCCCCGAGGTCGCACAACGCTCCCTTCTTGATCCCGTTCCCAATATCACATAGGATCGTGAAGCTCCCGGGATCTTTCAGCTTCGGTGGCAGCGCCTTGTGCACTAATGCACTCACCTCGTGGTTCAGCTGCACCAACTTCGGCTCATCCACTCGCCGTCTTTTCGCGATCAAGTCCTTCAGAAACTTCGCATAGTGCGGCATCTGTTCCAAAGCATCATAAAAAGGGATATTAATATACAATTGTTTAAAAACATCAAGGAACTTAGCGAATTTCTCATCAAGCTTCTTTTTCATGAAGCGCTGTGGATATGGGACAAGTATCACCGATTTGGGTACCCCCCATTCATCTCTTTCTGTTTCTTTCACTTTCTCCCTTGCTTCCTTTGCCTTTTTCCACTTAGGAACTCTCTCAACCTCCTCAAGGTCTTTGTCTTGATGGGACTCATCCATATCTTCATGCTTCTCAATCCCTTTACTTTCAATCCCCTTCTCAACTTCATCTCCTTTAGGCTCAATCTCTTCTTGGGGCGTCTCAGAATCAGCAGGCATCTGAGGACCTTCGTAGTTGGTTCCACTTCTTAGCTGGATCGCCTTGCACTGCTCTTTCGGATTCCCTTCCGGCATTCTATTCACTGATTTTGCAATTTGGCTCATCTGGAGCTCTAACGAAGTGAACCTTCGATTGTTCTCTTGTTGAGTTCTAGTCCACTCAACATTCATCTTCTGGAGCTCTTGATCTCGATGATCTCCCTTCTTATGCAACTCCTTCACACCGTACTCCAAAGAGGACAAACGCTTGCTACCTTCCTCCACTTTCTGAAGGATCGCTCTCAACATCTCCTCGGTTGATGCACCGCCTTCTCCACCAGGAGGTTTAGACCCCGGATCAACACCTGCAGGAACAGTAATACCAGCTTTTGGGTTAGCATAAGAAAAATTATCATTCCTCCTCCATGTGTTTTGAGGAGGCTGCTGGCCTCCTTGAACTCCTTGTGTGTTCCTCCATTGATTTTGAAGTGGCTGAGGGCCTGGAGGCACAAATGGTTGGCCATAAGAAGGCCTTCCATACTGATTACCACCTTGGTAGCCATTCTGATTGTAATATGGACCTCCCATGTAATTGGCTACCTCTTGCTCTCCACTGGGTTGGTCTACTCTCTCATTCTCTACTGCATGCTCTCCACCCAAACTCTTCCCCAACTCGAGGTTGTTGATCTTTTCCATCATAGCCATCAGCAGCCTTCTCGTTCCTTCTCCCTCCTCAACCTGATGCACTCTTTGCAAATCTGCATCTCCACTCCAAGCACCGGCATTCGTGACAATGTTGTCAACGATCTCTCTACACCTCTCTATGCCTTGGTTGAGGAATGCTCCGCCCGCACAAGCGTCTAAATGGTCTTGCCCCGTCTTGTTGGCACCACTGTAGAAGAACGCCATAATATCCCCCTCATTGTACCCGTGCTGCGGGCACTCTATAAGCATGTTTGAGTATCTCTCCCACGCTTGGCGTAGATCCTCTCCAGACTTCTGGCGAAAGGACGAGATCTCAATTCTAGCCTTGATCGTCCTAGATGGAGGGTAGAATCGCTCGAGGAACAGACGCTCGAGCTCGGCCCAAGTGGTAATACCTCCCCGCGGGAGCGTATTATCGTACCACTCCTTGGCTATTCCCGTCAATGAGAATGGGAACAGCCTAAGCCTCTTGGCATCTTCAGACATGCCATTATAATTAAATGTGGAGGCTATCATGAGAAAGCTCCTCAGATGTGTGTGAGGATTCTCCTTCCCGATCACCCCTTTGAACTGATTCTCGGTCAGCAGCTTTAAAATCCCCGGTGATATCGAGAAGTTGTTCGCCTCAACTGGAGGCAAAGCCACTCCATCGTAGTACCGCTGTGGCTGCGCTGCAAACCTCCCTCGAATCGCCATATTATGATCTACGTTCTGAGGAACGTGTTGAGGATTAGCAGCAGGTACTGGTACTTGTTGGGGTGGTGGTGGGTAAACAGGTGGTTGGTTGTAGACTGGGGGTGGAGGATACGGGTATGGTGGGTAAGGATAAGGTGGGTATGGGTAATGTTGGTATACTGGGTTGTTAAAAGGGTTATTTGGGTTTTGTGGGTAAGCAGGGTTGTTAGGAGGATTATGGACAAGGTTCTGAGCTGGATTCCCTACGTTTTGTGCATCCGGGTTTAGGCTCTGGCTATCCCCTAATGGAATTTGATTCTGGCTACCACTAACTCCAGTGCCTTCAACTCGGTCTACTGCCTGATTGAAATCGTTGGCAGCATCGTCCAACTCATTATTGATGTCCATTGGTTCCTTCCCTAAGTCGGCAGCGTTCATCCTTCTCAAGAAGGCTCGGTTCCTTCTGGCTATTGTCTCAGGGTCCAACGGTATTCTCTCTTCGCTCGTATTGCCTTGTGAGCGTGTTTTCATAAACCTGAAACACTAGCAAAAGGATCAAAACGCAACTGCCGAATAACTAAAAATAACAATAAGAAATAAAAAAAAAACAGAAAATAAGCACCCACTACTAACTACTAAGCTATCGACAAGTCCTATTCAAAAAGCATATAACGCCATCCCCGGCAACGGCGCCATTGACTTGAAGTGAACTACACTAGCTTCTACTAGTAGCTACCCCGCAAGAGTACGGGTTCACTGTAGTATGGGCAAGTATAGGGACCAAGTATTATCGAACCCAAGGGATGGTGTATATGCGAATAGATCCCTGAAGATCTACGCGTCGTAGTTAATATGAGTGTAATGTTTTTTGGTTTTTTGAAAAGAGAAAATAATCTAAACTAAATTACTCTACGAATGCAAAAGGAAAATTAAACTAAGTATCTAAGGTGTTTTTCAGATATGAGATGGTGATGCTCAGGATAGGAATCCCTACGTATACTAACGGAGCAGGTACATAATCAAAGTAATCGTGACAAACAAGAATTAACCTAAGTAAAAGATCGTAGAATGAAAGCTCAAGATTTCTCACCCTAATACTTTATCCTAGCAATCAACTTCACTAATCCACTAACAAGTTAATAGATAGCGCTTAATTAATGAGACCCTAATTTAACTAAGGTGATGCGGTCGTCCTCCTTCGCTAAACCGGTAGATGAATTAACCTTTACTAAACCTTCTCGTTAAGACTACTAATTGTTATTGAGTGATGCGGTCGTCCTCTCTCTAACACTTTCGTACGAAATTCAAAGGTAGAGTTAAGATTAATTATATGAATTCATTAATTAAGAGAATTAAAACTAACGTCACCAATTACCTTAATTACGTACCCACATCCTACTTCTACGAGTTCATCCTAACCCAAGCATGCAAGGGTTTTAGCCGGACATGGTTATAACAAAAATAAAAGCAATAGAAGAAACAACGAACAAAAACATAATGAATTGAACGAAGAAAATAAGAAACATGAACTAGGGTTTTAAAGGAAAATAATTCTAAGAACTGAAATTTAATTAACTAAAACGAAGTTCAAAACGTTTAAAGTAATCAAGCTAATGAAAAGAAACTAATAAACGAAAAGAAATTAAGAATTCGTATGAAAAACCTCAACAACGTAAAAGTAAAGCTTGCTCGTTCTTCTCCTCTTCCTCTCTCTAAAAATTAAGTCTAAAGTGATTTCTAAAGTTTGGGATCCTTCAAAACGTGTTTGGAAGAGGTATATATAGGCACCGGGTCGAAACGGGAGTTAATGGGCCGAAAATACGCATCCGGAGGCGAAAATACGTGCGCGCTCGAGCAAAACGCTCGAGCGGTGGCGCTCGAGTGATTCGCTCGAGCGCCAAAACTGTTCTGTAAGTTTTTGGCCGCTCGAGTGATTCGCTCGAGCGCCGGCGCTCGAGCAAATCGCTCGAGCGCTGGCTGCTGTGCACTCGTTCGTAAAATCTTCATATCTCCTCAACCGGGAGTCCGTTTTGGCCGATTCAAAGTCCTACGAACTCCTCTTTTCGCCCTCTATCCATCTATGAAAACCAAAGAGACAAATTAATAATTTTATAAAAATGATACTCATTTGACTCCAAGCACTCATCGAAAACACTCAAAACATGGGCAAATCGGGCACCAAAACATAACAATTTCACGCCTAATCAATACCTAGCACGTGGAGTTTTTATGACAAGACATTTATGTTATGTCGTAATGTCCAAGGGGGAGTGTTGTAAATCTAGAAGATTTATTATTTCAAATCTAGAAGATTTGATTTGGACATTACTAATGGACCAATAACCCAATGGGCTTCATATCTTAGACTAAGGTTTTATTCTTATAAATAGACTATTGTACTCATAATTGTATTTACTCATACACAAGAACATTAGTGAAAACTCCTGGCTTGGCTCGCCCCCAGACGTAGTCGTTCCCGACTAACTGGGTGAACAAATCTGGTCTTTTATTTTACGCACTTATTTACAACATTTATAAATATATAAGGTAATTAAAATAATGACTTAGTATGGAGGAAATATATGATACTACTTTTAATTACCTTAAATTAATACTAATAAATTAAGTAAATATTGATGATGTGTTGATGTCATATCATCATTTGGCTCCATAAGGAGCCCATTGTTGGGCTCCATATCAAATTTCTGTATATATATACACATACTAGTACTATCCTCACGAATTTTACGAATTGATAATATTATTAATTTAGTTATAACAATTCATGTTTAATTTTAAATATTCTATAGGTTCAACATACAAATTTAAAAGTAAATTTACTATTAATATAGTATTGTAATTAAACATGAGTTATTTTACAACTTTGAAAAACATTGAAGAATTCATACATTAAATTTCATAATCAAATAAGATAGTAGTATTTCAAATTATAATATTTTATAAAAATTATTCGTTAACAACATTATTTGTATATGTACATGATCTTCCATTAGAATCAAGACAAAAATATTTCAATCGCCTTTTTAATTTAACTCTTAAGACGACAACAAGTAATTGATCGCATAAAAACTGTCTTGAGAAGATACACAAATATCGTCGATATTGATTGACACCAACTTTAAATTATTGTTATTTAGAAAACACAAAATTACCAGAATCTGTCTCCCCTGAATCCTAAACGACTATGTTTTACCTGAATTACTCAAGGTCATTCGAGCGATGTATACCCTACTTCCAATGTTTCTTCCTGAAATTATTTCAACTTCAAGAATATGATTTTCAAGCTTTGTAACAATCAATCTAGTTTCATGTACAATCCTAACTTTTGGTCAATGTTTCTAAGAAGCATTAAAGACGCATCAATCTTAAATACAAAACGTTTCTTTAGAAGTTTGGGACACTTAACAAAGTTCAAGAAATCAACATAAAACAACTCTCCATTACCACTTGATCTACATACTCAGATATATAAAGACTATGAAAATTCAAATACTCTCTTGTGTCGCTAGGTATCATAGATAAAATAATTCTTTCATTAGTGCATTCCATTTCTGTATGGGTTGGAGCAAGTATTGTTTTATCTTCAAAGTATTTATGTGTGCAAAAATTAATGGTAAGAGTAAATATTTTCTACTATAACAGAGGCATGATCATATATACTATAAATTAGACTAGCTTCTAGAGTCTGAATATTTGCGAAGTCATATTTGCTATCTCTAAATTCACCATCTCCAACTTTCAAAATTCAATTGGAGAACTCAAGGATCTCATCAGAACTTGACATGGAATCTATATTTTGCAACCTCATATTTTATGTTAGTATAAATACCTTACAATGTTGAAACAAATATTTTCTTAACATGAGCATTCAAATATCTATACAGTATATTTTAAAAAATATAAAAATTAAAAGTTACATTTAAAGCATAAAAAAACAGCAACTATTATAATCATGCATTGTTTTATAAATAAAAAATAATATACTAAAATTTATTAAAACTATTCTAAGTTTAAAACTTATAGTAGAATTATCAAAGTGAATCATACCACCCTTATGTGGTATTATAAATTTTGAATTGTTAATTTTTGAAATAATAAAATACTTTTGTATTTTTACCTCTTTAAAAATCAATCATTTGCTATCAAAATTGATCAACATGAATGTCATTCTTTTAAAAAGATTTATAGGTTGTAATCCTTTAAATAATAGGCAAAGATTTGTGTTATAACATTCACCGTTATTGATAGGTGAACTATGATTAGTGTGATTTTTGCTTGAAATTCGTGTACCTAAATAGCTTAATTAGATAGGATTTCATGTATTTTTCATACTAAAATTACCTCATTATGCTTAATTGTCGAGAAAGGTATTTTATGCTAATTTTGTAGGAAATTGATGAATATTTGGAATAAATACGAGCTTATTGAGATCAAGATCGAGTTTGTGGGCCAGAGGAATTAATTACTCATATAAATTTCGGCCCAAAACAAGAAAAGTGGCTGCCCATTTTTTAGGCCCAGGTTAGATACAGTCCCATTTTTTATGAATACAACCCCATCCAAAAAATTGTTCGGAAATTTTTTCCGAAAAATGTACTCCCTCCGTCCAATATTAGTAGGCCTACTTTTTGGGCCATTATTTTTTGTCATAAGTTGGAGGGTATTATAAGGTATTGTGATGTTCATTTATCAATAAAGTTATTGTTTATGGAAAATATAAGTATCATATTTTCCATAAACAATAATTTTATTGATAAATGAACCTCAAAATACCTCATAATACCCTTTAACTTATGACAAAAAATAACTGCCCAAAAAGTAGGCCTACTAATATTGGACGGAGGGAGTAACAATTTTAGGAAAAAAAATCCGAAAATTCATACGATCAGTGTTTTTTCTTTTGTATTTTCAGAAAAAAATTCCAAAAATTGTCAAAATTTTTGGATTTTTTTTCCGAACATTTTTTAGGGGGTTGTATTAACAAAAGGTAGGACTATATATAACCTTGGCCCATTTTTTATTGGCCCAGGTTATTGGCACTACGAAATGAAGTAAATACACTACACAAAATTTAATTCCTACAACAAATACTTGAAATGACAATATTACCCTTTTAGCATTCCCTCCACAACAAATTTTAGTGAATACACTCCACCAGATTTTCATTATTCACGTTCGAACAAGGAGATAAAATTCGAACAATACAAACGAACTCCATACTTGAAGAATGTGACCCACCATCAATCGACCACTAGACGCTTGAAACGTGTTTTGTCAGCATACATTGTAAGGATAAACGATCCTCCAAGCCCGGAATAAGTATATGTAAGTGTTTGGGTATTTTTTAGAAACTAGGTTTTTTTAAATATTGAGTAGTATAATTTTTGTTGGTGTTATGATGTTTTTCACGCATATTATTGTTCATTGAGTGTATAAAATTGTATGGGTATGATAATATTATTGTTATTTGCTTGTTTCGAACAATTTTTTTTTTCCTGAAAATCGCGATTGCATTTGTTCATCTCTGGTTCTCCGAACTCGACCAACATATTCGGAATTTTTTTTGCGAACATTTATTTGATGTTCATATTATTTTTCCGAACTATGTACATATGTTCGAGAAAAATTTCTGAACAAATATGTTCGGATAAATTTTATGAACATATACGAAATGTTCGGAAAAAATTTCCAAAAAATTCACCTACGAAGAGCTTGCTGGGTATTTTGGGAATAAATGTAGTGTATTCATCCTAAGTGTAGTGAATTTATCCATGTAGTGTATTTACTCCACCTTGTAGTGCCAATAACCTGGGCCTTTTTTATTATGGTGAAGCAACAAGCAAGCAGCCCATTAGTTAAATTTCGAAGCCCATTTCGGCGGCCCAAGTTGAGAAAATAATTCCAAGGCCCATGTGTTGTTATTTGAGATGAGAATGGAATTCCTTTGTTTCTGCAGCTCACGTGAAATACTATCGGAATTCGGAAAGCAAAGGTATATGATCTTTATACGGTGGGCCCACTATTTCATATATAGAAAAAATCAAAGTTTGCTTTCATATTTGGAAATCCACGTTCATATATAGAGCAAGAGAGAGAAAATACAATTGAAATTCTTGGAAGCTCACGCCATTAATGAACTGGAGGAAGAAAGCAAGCCGCCACCGCCTCTGAAATGCCATGGATGCCGGAGATTCGTGCCGCAATTCGCCAGAATTCACACGGAAATTCACAACATTGGAATTCAAGGAGAAGTTCGACCATGTTGCTGGAATTCGGAGCTCGTAGTGCCGAAATTGAGTTGCTGCAATCACCGGAAATGAAGCTTAACACGCTGGAAATCGTACCGGAAATAGCCAAGCTTCACGCCAATTGCTCCATTGCAGTCCTCAATTGAAGAAAAGCTGGAAAATAGTGTTAATGGAAGAAAGAAAACAAGAGGGAGGAAAAGTCGGGTGAAAGTTTCCGGAAGAATCACTCGCCCAAATTGCATTGAGTGTGAAGTATTGGAACGTGGGTGTATTAAGTAAAAAGCTGCTGTATTGAAGAGGACCAGCACTGAGTTCGCACCGAGTTATGGCCGAGTTGGCCGAGTTGGAGCATGTTCATACCTATTTCTGCTGAGTTTGACCGAGTCAAGGCCGGGTTGACTTGACAGTTACTTAAAAAGTGCGAAAATCATCATTTCTTAGGGATCTAATTGCAATTTCGTCATAATCTCCTCATCTCACTCTATAAATACCCCCAAACATCAGATTTAGGGGGAGAATCATCATTTACGGCAGTTACCAACACAAGAGAGTCCCTAGAGTAGATTTTTTTTCAGTTTTTCTTTTCATTTTTTTTTCCATTTCCTTTTAATTCTTCCATAGATTAGAGTATGTTTAACTTTCAATTAGTAGCAATTTACATTTCAAGCAATGATTCAAGATGTTGCAAAGATTAATTTCCAATTCACGATGAGAGGTGATATTTTTCCATTTCAATTTCTGTTTCTATTACTAATTCCATTTCAATTGCAGTTTATTTTGATTTATATGAGTTTAATTGTTTGTTTAGCTTCCTTAGCCATGACTATCTCTTCTAGAACTATGAGCTAAGTCTTATATGCTTTGGATGATTTAGATAATGTGATTATTGAATTTTTGGTTTGATTTATGCCTAGATTATGATGAATTGAATGATTAGATTCCTTGATTGTGGATTACTTGAGCTTTGATGATTTATTTCTAGTCGATTATGCATTATGTTTTGATTGGCAACATACGAAAATTGAGCTAGTTCAAATGTGTGTTTAATTAAGCGAAATGAGTTATCAAGTGCTACAGTTAGACGTCTAAGGGCAAATTTATGTATATATGCCAAATAGCAAATTGAATGGTGAAAATAGGGGAGCTAGGAATGAATTTTCGAAAATAGAGTTGATTGCCTCTGGGGAGAGCGATCAACAATGTAGATCGCCTCCCAGAGTAGCGATCGACACAAATATCTGCCACATCGTGGATCGCTACTACCAGAGGCGATTTAGCCGACAAACTCTGACGCATTTCAGGGTCCGTTTACAGAGACGATGCAGGGAGCATTTTTTGCGTGCTGCTCCATTTAAATCAGTTGTATACTTAATACCATACAATTAGTGACGACGTAAATGACCACCCGTGCCACATTGTGCCAGAAATCTATCTTGATGACCACGTCGTCACTAATTGTATGATATTATCTATATATATTTATTTTAATTGACAATTTTTTTTATGTCTACAATTTTAAATACCGCTACTTGTCATTAAACTTATACATTATTATTACTTTATTCATTTCAAAATAATTGTCTTTTTTTAACAATTTTTAAAATAATACTCCCTCCGTCTCAATTTTATTTTTCCATTTGACTCTTTTTAACTTTAAAATGAGACTTAATTTAGTATTTAAATGCATAAAATAATTTTTTTTCATAATGATATGTTATTCAATTTAAGTGCATGAAATAAAATAAAGATATTTTTATATAATTATTAGTGGAATGAGATGTATTTTAGAAGTGTTTGAATAGTGCAGTAAAAAAACAAAGTGTTACAAGCTAATTAGTTAAATATTGGCCGGAGCTACGTCTATGTTAGGGAGTATATGGTAAAACTTCAACTAAAAAATTAAAAAAATTGAGAGCCAAAGTATATGAATATTTAATATTATTATTGATAATTTTTATGAAAATATAATATAGGCTTTTTGTGAAAGGTGAATTGGGGTTGATTTTTCCGATAAAATCCATTTGAAGGGCTGGGGGAAGTAATATTAATTGAGAATATTAAGTATACAACTGATTTAAATGGAGCTGCACGCGAAAAAATGCTCTCTGCATTGCCTCTATAAACGGACCCTGAAACGCGTCAGAGTTTATCGGCTAGATCGCCTCTGGTAGTAGCGATCCACGACGTGATAGATATTTGTGTTGATCGCTACTCTGGGAGGCGATCTACATTGTTGATCGCTCTACCCAGAGGCGATCAACCCTATTTTCGAAAACTCATTCCTAATTCCCCTATTTTCATCATTCAATTTGTTATTTGACATATATACATAAATTTGCCACGTCTAAGACATCGAGAGATGCTAGATTGTCTAGAACACTCTAAATCGAACATCGAACCTTCGAAACGGGAGTTTGTTGATTAGATGAGATTAATTTGATCTAGTTTAATCATGATATGAAACATAAGAAATGCATAAGTTAAGCTAGCTTCAATAATTGCATAATCGACGTCATCCGAAGCATATCTCCCCTTACACTTTGTCTCACGAAGTTAGATAGATTTCTATTACTTGCTTGTTTTAATTCCTTGTTTAGTAGCATAGAAAACCCAAGTTTGTCCTTTAATTTTTCTAGCATGAAAACATGAATCGACTTAGCTAACCACTTGTTTCCCTAGGGTTCGATATTTTTTATAACTTGGTCAATTGCCTAACTATAACAACGATCTCGTACACTTGCGAGTAGTTCGATTTTGTGCTTTAATGAAATTGGCAATCAAACTACCTAAGGGACCGATGAACAATATTTAGGTTCTTAATAGAAAATTAATGGTCAAAGCAAATCAATGATTAAAATGACAAGCAGCTCCAGCAGAATGAGCAACCCCATTGGACGAGCAGCTCCAATGGGCGAGCAACCTTTAAGAACTTATGAAACTATGTACAAATACCCATATAGTTGAGGAAGCAAGGTGGAGCATGGCCCCAAGAAAACCGAACAACCTAAAAGAAGAGCAGAAATAAAGATCATCATCAAGAAAGACTCCAAAATGAACAACTATGCACTCGAGCCCCTCAAACTAAGAAGACCTTGTAACTAAGGGGGTTATATATTTATAAGTCTCGTAACTTTACACTATTTTGAATTTGGTCCACATGAATTACACGTTTTGATTTTGGTCCCGTAAGTTTCAGATTATTTTTATTTTAGTCCTTTTACCTTGATTTTTTTATATTGGTCCTGTAGGTTTAAATTTTTTCTAAAAGAAATTGGATTACACGTTTTGATTTTGATCCTATTAGTTTTAAAAGGACTAAAATAAAAAAAAAATCCAAACTTATATCAAAACGTGTAATTCATGTCGACCAAATTCAAAATAGTGCAAAGTTACGGGACTTACAAATATATAATCCCTAACTAAGGAAAAATTTGTGATTTGTAACTTACCCTTATAATGAGCACATATTGAACGATTTATGTATATCAATAGTATTCTATGGTCAAGATTAGAGATAGAAGTGTGAATAATTAATTAAATAGTCAAACCTCCATGGAATATAGAGCATTAAGACAAATGTTTAAGATCCAACAGTCCTCATCAAAAACTGCAAGAGTGAATGAGAGAGTAGAGATTTGAAATAGAGAGTACGTTGTGGGCTTGCCCACTATGCTTCAGCAGCTTCTCTTATATAGTATATTAAGATTGTTTCATCACATACAATAATTTAATAATTCTTACGGTTAGTGCTTGCAGATATGAAATTTTTCAATCACTTTAACACATTTACAAATATTTTTAGCGTAAACTATTTATTTTGCAAGTTTTATCTTCTAAAATTACTATGTCCATGAATTACATTTACATAAATTAATGTCTGTAAATTTTGCAATTCTCTGTAAGAAACTATCTTCTAAATATCAAGTTCTCATATGCACCCGAGGCACAATACACTCACTCAAAAGTTGAGACAATTTATACTGAAAAGTGTTAGTTGATTACAATAAAAAGTTTATACTGAAAACTTTGGTGTAATCAACCCATATTTTTTTGTGTAATCAACCTACACTTTTCAGTATAAACAACCCCAAACTGTTGAGTGAATGCATCATGCACCAAGTTGATTAGGTGTGAAATTGTTATGTTTTGGTGCCCGATTTGCCCATGTTTTGAGTGTTTTTTATGAGTGTTTGGAGTCATTTGAGTATCATTTTTATAAACTGATAAATTTGTCTCTTTGATGCTCATATATGGATAGAGGGCGAAAAGAGGAGTTCGTAGAACTTTGAATCGGCCAAAACGGACTCCCGGTTGAGAAGTTATGAAGGTTTTACGAACATGTGTACAGCCAGCGGTCGAGCGCCACCGCTCGACCGGAAGAACCACTCGACCACCATAGCTCGAGCGCTAGCGCTCGAGCTGCACCAGCACTCGAGCGTTTTTGCATGTTTTTGGCCCAAAATTGCCCAAATTCATCCCAAAGCCTATATATACCCCTTCCAAGCATATTTTCACATAAGAAGACATATTTACACATATTTACACTCGTTTTTCGAAGGAGAAAGCTTGAGAAGGAGTTTTGAAGAATTTTATACGTTGTAATCGAGGTTTTAATTTACGAATTCTTAGTTTTAGTATTTCTTTTGAACGTATTAGATTAATTCTTTCTTTCTTTACTATTTGAGACGATTAAACCTAGTTTTTTAGATTTATATAGATTTCTTTGGAGACTTTAATTTGTTCTTTCGTTTATGTTCTTGATTTTATTAGTTAATTCAATTATGCATATGTTTATTGTTCTTGTGATTGCTTTGATTATTCAAACCACCATGTTAGGCTAGAACCCTTGCATGCTTGGGGTAGGATGAACTCGTAGAAGTAGGTTGTGGGTACGCAATTAGGGTAATTCGTGACGTTAGGTTTTAATTCTCTTAATTAATGAATTCTTAAAATCAATCTTAACTTTGCCTTTGAATTTCGTACAAACGTGTTAGGGAGAGGACGACTGCATCACTCTTTAACAACTAGTAGACTTAACTAGAGGGTTTAGAAGAGGTTAATTCATCTGCCGGTTTAACTATGGAGGACGGCCGCATCACCATTAGTTAAATTAGGGTCTCGTTAATTAAGCACAATTCATTAACTTGTTAGTGGATTAGTGAAGTCGATTTATAGAATAAAGTATTAGGGTTTGAAATCTTAAGCTTTCATCTTACGATCTTTTACTTAGGTTATTTCTTGCACGTCACAATTATTTTGATTATGTACATGCGCTGTTAGTATACATAGGGATTCCTATCCTAAGCATCACCATCACATACTTGCATACAAACCTTAGATACTTAGTTTAATTTTCCTTTTGTATTCGTAGAGTAATTTAGTTTAGATTATTTTCTCTTTTCAAAAATCCAAAAACATTTCACTCATATTAACTACGACGCGTAGATCTTCGGGATCTATTCGCATATTCACCTTCCATTGGGTTCGATACTACTTGGTCCCTATACTTGCCCATACTACCGTGAACTCGTACTCTTGCGAGGAAACTACTAGTAGAAAGCTGGTATTTTCGATTCAAGTCAATAGTGTCGTTGCCGGGGATGGCGTTGTATGTGTTTTGAATAGGACTTGTAGATAGCTTAGTACTTAGTAGTGAGTGCTTTATTTTCTGCTTTATTTTTATTTTTATTCATTCGGCAGTTGCGTTTTGATCCTTCTGCTAGTGTGTCAGGTATATTAAAACACGCTCACAAGGCAATACGAGCGAAGAGAGAATACCGTTGGACCCTGAGATGATAGCTAGAAGGAACCGAGCTTTCTTGAGGAGAATGAACACTGCCGGAGGAGGGAAAGAACCAATGGACCTCAATAATGAGTTGGATGATGCAGCTAATGAGTTTAATCAGACAGTAGACCGGGTTGACGGCACTGGAGGAAGTGGTAGTCAGAACCAAGATCCATCAGGGGAAAGCCAGAGCCAAAACCCGGGTACACAGAATCAAAATAGTCCAGCTCATAACATTGTCCAAAATCCTCAGAACAATCCTGCTTACCCATATCCTAACTTACCACAAAACAAAATTACATTATCCACCTTACCCATACCCACCTTATCCGTATCCACCATACCCGTATCCTCCACCTCCTGTTTACAACCAACCACCAGCTTATCAACCACCACCACCCCAACAAGTACCTGTACCAGCTGCTAATCCTCAACACGTTCCTCAGAACGCAGATCAGAACATGGCCATTAGAGGAAGGTTTGTGGCACAACCGCAACGGTACTATGATGGAGTGGCATTGCCCCCTGTAGAGGCAAATAACTTCTCGATTTCCCCGGGAATTCTTAAGCTGCTTACAGAGAACCAGTTTAAGGGGGTGATCGGGAAGGAGAATCCTCATACTCATCTGAGGAGTTTTCTAATGATAGCATCTACTTTCAATTACAATGGCATGTCTGAAGATGCAAAGAGGCTTAGGTTGTTCCCATTCTCATTGACGGGAATAACTAAAGAGTGGTACGATAATACACTTCCACGGGGAGGTATTACCACTTGGGCCGAGCTCGAGCGTCTGTTCCTCGAGCGATTCTACCCTCCATCCAGAACGATCAAAGCAAGGATTGAGATCTCTTCTTTCCGCCAGAAGCAAGGAGAGGACCTACGTCAAGCGTGGGAGAGATACTCAAACATGTTGATAGAATGCCCACAGCACGGGTACAATGAGGGAGATGTCATGGCATTTTTCTATAGTGGTGCCAACAAGGCTGGGCAAGACCATCTAGACGCCTGTGCTAGTGGATCATTCCTGAATCAAGGAATATTGAGGTGTAGAGAGATCATGGACAACATTGTCACGAATGCCGGGGCTTGGAATGTGGACGAAGATTTCCAGAGAGTTCATCAGGTTGAGGAAGGTGGAGGAACGAGAAGGCTGTTGATGGCCATGATGGAAAAGATTAACAACCTTGAGTTGGGGAAAAATATGGTTGGAGGGAATGCAGCAGAGAATGAGCAAGAGGACAAGCCCACAATTCAGCAAGAAGTAGTAAATTATATGGGAGGTCCTTATTACAATCAGAATGGGTATCCACAAGGTGGAAATTTTCAAGGAAGACCTTCTTATGGCCAACCATTTGTACCTCCAGGTCCACAGCCGCCTCAAAATCAATGGAGGAACACACAAGGGTACCAAGGAGGCCAGCAGCTTCCTCAGAACCAATGGAGAAAGAACGAGAATTTTTCATATGCTAACCCGAAGGTGGGTATTACAGTTCCTCCAGGTGTTGATCCAGGTTCTAAACCCCCGGGTGGAGAAGGCGGTTCCTCAACTGAGGAGATGTTGAGAGCTATCCTTCAGAAGATGGAGGAAGGAAGCAAAAGTTTATCATCTTTGGATTACGATGTGAAAGATCTGCATAAGAAAGTTGATCAGCGTGATCAAGACCTCCAAAAGAGAGATGTAGAGCTGAATCGAATTCAGCAAGAGAACAACCGAAGGTTCACTTCTATAGAGTTCCAGATGAGTCAGATTGCAAAGTCATTGAATAGAGAGCCTGGTAAGAATCCTTCCATGCCGGAGGGGAACCCGAAAGAGCATTGCAAGGCTATCCAGTTAAGAAGTTGAACCAACTATGAAGGTCCCCAGATGCCTGCTGATTCTGAGATGCCTCAAGGAGATGTTAAGATAGAAGGGAAAGAACATAAGAAAGATGGAGATGAGAGTGGGGAGGTAGAAGTTGAGAAGAAGGTTGAGGGTGAAAGCACTCAAGCGAGCAAAGAGCTTGAAGAGGAAGGCATTGAGAAGGTTGAGAGAGTTCCTAAGTGGAAGAAGGCAAAGGAAGCAAGGGAGAAAGTGAAAGAAACCGAGAGAGATGAATAGGGGGTACCCAAATCTGTGATACCCGTCCCATATCCACAATGCTTCATGAAAAAGAAGCTTGATGAGAAATTCGCTAAATTCCTTGATGTGTTTAAACAATTGCATATTAACATTCCTTTTTATGATGCTTTGGAACAGATGCCCAACTATGCAAAGTTTCTGAAGGACTTGATCGCGAAAAGACGGCGAGTGGATGAGCCGAAGTTGGTGCAGTTGAACCATGAGGTGAGTGCATTAGTGCACAAGGCGCTTCCTCCAAAGCTGAAGGATCCCAGGAGCTTTACCATTATGTGACATTGGGAACGAGATCAAGAAAGGAGCGCTATGTGATTTAGGGGCGAGCATAAATCTTATGCCCTTGTCGCTTTTCAAGAAGTTGGAAGGTGGTGAACTTCAGCCGACAATGATGACGCTTCAACTAGCCGACCGGTCTATTACTCGACCTCAAGGTGTGGTTGAAGACATCCTCGTGAGAGTTGGAGATCACATTTTTTCAGCCGACTTTGTAGTGCTCAAAATGGAGGAAGATGAGCGCGTGCCCTTGATATTGGGAAGACAGTTCTTAGCGACGGCGGGGATGGTGCTAGACGTGGCAAATGGGAAGATTACGTTGAAAGTTGATGATCAAGAAGTGAAGATTTCCCTATATGAGGCCATGAAGTACCCGAAGGAGGATGAGAGTTTGTATTGCATGGATGCAATTGATCCTAGTGTTGAAGACACACCTCCTATCCCCAGTCCTTCTTTTATTTATGAGTTTGATAATCCTTCACATGTTGATTTAACCCAAGAGCATTATGATCTGACTTATTTTGATAGGGATAAAGAGAGGAAATTGAAGGATGAAGAAGTGAAAAAGGTGGACGTGGTCCAGCTCTTGAGAAAAGGAGGAGTTAAGAAGAAAAAGTCCAAATTCAAGAACCTGTTTGGTAAGACTCCTCCTGAAAAGAGTGAGAAGGAATTGAGACGCCCACCATCTGAGGTGAAAAAGAAAGATGGGAATAGAGCAAAGAACGTAGACAACTTCTCTTATGAGAGTAAGGGAGGTATTTTTTAGTATCATGTCCCATAAGCTCTTTTGAGCTTGGTCCGGTATGAGGACCTTAAAAATAGTGCTGCATGGAAGGCAACCCACTTTTATTTGTTTTTAGTGTTTTATTATGTTATTAGGGTGTTGTTGAGTCGTACGTTTAACCTCGTACTTGAGAGTTTATTTTGTAGGCTTGTCTCGAAGGAATGTCAAATAAGTGGAGATTGAAGGAATTCAAGCAAGGGAGTGTGCAACGTTGTTGAGAGAAACTAAATTGTTTGGTTGAGGTAACCCACAACCCTAAACTTAGACCACTTCGCAAGGTTGAAGTTTGGGGGTGGAGTTTTTTATGTTTCTTGTTACATTGCACCGGAGCACCCCTTTCTTATCTTTGAGTATGTTTGGTTATTTGGTGCCTTGAGATGCTCCTTGGGGTGATTTTGATTTGATTCGCTATTGCATCTTTCATGCCTATCAATCAGCTTATGCTTGTTGATTTCTATCTTTGAGTATGATTTGATGAGAAGAGTTGAGTTGTGAGGTTGAGTCGGGAATTCTTTTGTGTGAGTGTTTGAGTTAGAGTTGATTTGAGAAAGAACTAGTATGCTTGCAAAATTTTCCTCTGAGTATTTGTGTGATGAGAGCGAGAATTCACTAGGACTAGCATGGATGTGAAAGCTGTGAGATTTGAGCCTTATGAGATTCTGATGCATTACTTGATCTCTTCGTTTGTGAGTGGATCGTCACCTTAGAGGATGCTAGAACTTGTATGTTCTCTTGCTTCTTGATTGTGTCTAGTTTGATATGCCGAATGTGATCTTAGGCCATCTTTGTTTTGATTGAGTCACTTAGCCTAAATTTTCCTTACCATGGATATTTGTCCCTTGTTAGCCCATTTGAGCCTTAAGCCTATTTCATTGGCTAGCACATATGAACACTATTCCAATTTCTAAGCCTTCTTGTCTCAATTTGAGTGGAGAATAGGAAGTGTGAATGTTGAAGGGATTGATTTGAGTTGAGAAAAGGAATTATGATGGTTGAGTGGTGATAAAATAAGGCCGTGTGAATGAGATTTGAGTTGTGGGAAAGAAAAAAAATGGAGAATGAGCAAAAGAAAAAAAAGCTCATGTGTTTGTGAAAAAAAAAAGTGAAGTGATTGAGAAAAGTGAAAAAAAAAATGAGAAAGAAAAAAATTGAAGTGTTGAGAGTGTTGGAATTGAAAGTGTGTTTATTGAATATGTTGAAAAAGTCTGTTCCTAATCTCGAAGTGCGAAAGTTTGATGTTTTATTCTCCATTCACTTGAGTCACTTACCCAAATTGATATCCCACCTGTCCAAAGAGCCTACATTACAACCTTGAGAAAAGTCCTTTTTGATTCGACATTGATTTCTAGAGTATGGTCGGAGTTAAGAGTGCTTACAAGCCTATGGCTGCCAATATGAGTGATTGATTGTTTGAGTGAGTCCCTTTATCATTGATATACACTTGTGAGGGAGTGAAACACATCGTTGAGTGCACATCCATGTTTGAATTTGGTGATTCTTGTTGTTGTTGCATGAATATGATGAAGGAAGGTGGGTGAGTATACTTGTGATTGATCTTTGAAGCTCGAGTTCATTTTCTTGCATGATTTTATTCTTTGACTCATTCCTAACAATTTCACTTGAATTATTATGTAATTGCTTGAGGACAAGCAATATGGTAAGTTTGGGGGGGTTGATTAGGCGTGAAATTGTTATGTTTTGGTGCCCGATTTGCCCATATTTTGAGTATTTTTTTATGAGTGTTTGGAGTCATTTGAGTATCATTTTTATAAACTGATGAATTTTTCTCTTTGATGCTCATAGATGGATAGAGGGCGAAAAGAGGAGTTCGTAGGACTTTGAATCGGCCAAAATGGACTCCCGGTTGAGAAGTTATGAAGGTTTTACGAACATGTGTACAGCCAGCGGTCGAGCGCCACCGCTCGACCGGAAGAACCACTCGACCACCATAGCTCGAGCGCTAGCGCTCGAGCTGCACCAGCACTCGAGCGTTTTTGCATGTTTTTGGCCCAAAATCGCCCAAATTCATCCCAAAGCCTATATATACCCCTTCCAAGCATATTTTCACATAAGAAGATATATTTACACATATTTACACTTGTTTTTCGAAGGAGAAAGCTTGGTAAGGAGTTTTGAAGAATTTTGTACGTTGTAATCGAGGTTTTAATTTACGAATTCTTAGTTGGGTTTTTCTACGGTCAGTAAGACTTTCGCCCTTCCTGACGTCAGTAAGCCTTTTAATTACCGTTGGATCAAAGATCTAACGTATAATATTTTTTTCAATATATTTTACTTTGCATTAAAGCGTTTGCTCTCTGCATATTGCAATCGTTCTGTATCGCCCTATTATTAAATTAAATTAATAAATATAAAATTACAAAAATGTCATTTTTACTTTAATATAATTTGTAATATTAATTAATTAATATTTAATATTTCAATAAAATCCATTTACATATTAGTAAAACTAAAATTACAAATAATATATTAATAATATAATATTCAATAAAACTATCTCAAACTCTGCAACAAGTCCCAAAATTTGTTCCACTCTTAATTCCAATTTTTCACTCACCAATTTTTCCTGCTTGAATACACCTCCTTAAAAAATATAAGGAATGAGAAGTTAAGATTTAGAATTAAAAAAGAACAGAAATTGAAAAGGGATAATAAAATTTACGGCATACTAGATTAAATAATCTTAGTCTATTGAATTGGAGTAATTAGCTCTTACAGGTCAAGAACTTGGTCGCAGAACCCTAAATTTATGCAGTTCATTAATAATATGTCATTCTTTAGATTATAGAATTTGGAATGAAACTTGGTGGCAAACGCAGGCCCTAAATTCTTTGGGATTAAATTTTTTTGGCATCGAGAAAGACAAACACTAGCCTTGGCGAAATCAATATGCTAATCCAAAACTTTTTCAAATTTTTTTGAATTTAGGTTTTGAGATTTTTGAAAACCTGCAACAAAAATTAGGGTTCTTCACTTGATATGAGAAAAAACATGGTACTTTTAAGAAAACGATGATGTGTATTTATTTTTAATCCATTAATCAATATAAAAGAGAAGTTAAATTTATAAATATTTACTCTTTTATCAGTTTTATTTTTAATAATATTATAAGGGTGGTTTAGTAATTTAATATTTTTATTTTATATAATTAATTATTTTATCTTATAGCGAAGTTGAATCGCCCAAGGCGTAGCTAAATGACGTGTCGAAATGTTATTGGTTTACTGGCGTCAGAAAGGGCGAAAACCTTCCTGACCGTAGAAAAGCCCTTCTTAGTTTTAGTATTTCTTTTGAACGTATTAGATTAATTCTTTCTTTCTTTACTCTTTGAGACGATTAAACCTAGTTTTTTAGATTTATATAGATTTCTTTGGAGACTTTAATTTGTTCTTTCGTTTATGTTCTTGATTTTATTAGTTAATTCAATTATGCATATGTTTATTATTCTTGTGATTGCTTTGATTATTCAAACCACCATGTTAGGCTAGAACCCTTGCATGCTTTGGGTAGGATGAACTCGTAGAAGTAGGTTGTGGGTACGTAATTAGGGTAATTCGTGACGTTAGGTTTTAATTCTCTTAATTAATGAATTCTTAAAATCAATCTTAATTTTGCCTTTGAATTTCGTACGAACGTGTTAGGGAGAGGACGACCGCATCACTCTTTAACAACTAGTAAACTTAACTAGAGGGTTTAGAAGATGTTAATTCATCTGCCGGTTTAGCTATGGAGGACGGCCGCATCACCATTAGTTAAATTAGGGTCTCGTTAATTAAGCACGATTCATTAACTTGTTAGTGGATTAGTGAAGTCGATTTATAGGATAAAGTATTAGGGTTTGAAATCTTGAGCTTTCATCTTACGATCTTTTACTTAGGTTATTTCTTGCACGTCACAATTATTTTGATTATGTACCGGCTCCGTTAGTATACGTAGGGATTCCTATCCTAAGCATCACCATCACATATTGCATACAAACCTTAGATACTTAGTTTAATTTTCCTTTTGCATTCGTAGAGTAATTTAGTTTAGATTATTTTCTCTTTTCAAAAATCCAAAAACATTTCACTCATATTAACTACGATCACTACAAAAAAAATATTTTCTAGTGACAAAACTTTTGTGACGATTACAAAATTCGTCACCAAAGCCTATATTTTCGTGATAAAAATTAAATTTGTCACTTAAAGTATATGTTGTTGTGACGATCACATATATCGTCACCTAAATAGAAGATTTATTGTGATGATTTATCAAATTGTCACAAATAATATTGCGTCCAAGAAAAGTTATTGTATCATGATAAACCTTTTGTGACGAACACCATGTCGTCACAAAAAGTCAATATTTGTGGTGACAACTTTCATTTTTACGTGACGATCACACACTTCGTCACGTAAAAAAGAGATCTATTATGACAATCATTATGTTATCACAATAAGTCAATGTTTGTGGTGACGACTTTGATTTTGTCACGTAAAAAATAAAATCTATTGTAACAATTTGAAAGTCATCACAAGAAGACTCTAGTTTATGGTGACGACTTCCATCTCCGTCACGTAAAAATGATATTTATTGTGATAAATTACAAGTCGTCACAAGAAGTCTCAGTTTGTGGTGACAACTACCATCTTCATCACGTTAAAAGGATATATGTTGTGACGAATTGCAAATCGTCACAAGAAGTCTCTATATATGGTCATCTTCGTCACATAAAAGACATGTTAGAGTGATAATCTCACACTTCATCACATAAAACTGTAATCTATTGTGACAATCTGAAAGTCATCACAAGAAGCCTTTATTTGTGGTAACGACTTCCATCTTCGTCACATAAAAAGAAGATATATTATGACGAATAGAAAGTCGTTACAGGAAGTCTATGTTTGTGGTGACAGCTAACATTTCCGTCAAAGATACTAAATTGAAGTGTTTTAAAAACAATTTTATTACACCCTACTTTTTTTTTTTACAAAGTATAGAGTGAAAATGGTTCATAAATAAACCATTGAAGGATATTAGTTGTTTTCACTAAAGAGTATTATTTGTTTTCATTGAAGAGTAAATAATAAACTAAGACTTTTCAGTGAAAACAACTAATACTCTTTAGTGAAAACAACTAATAATCTTTCAATGATTCATGTATGAACCAATTCACTCTATACATACTAAAAAAAAATTAATTACTAAACATTCCCTCTATACATTTTATTGTGTCTACTACGAAAAGAGCCCCAACTTTTCCCTTTTTTAAAGAGTAGATTTTATATGAAAATACTTCATAATAAGTTTAACATGCAATAGTATTAAAATATCATTAATCTCATTAGGAGTATCATTAAACCTTCAGGGGTATCACTAGTCTGGTCAGTGGTATTATATTGTAATTATTTTAAATTTTCTTGAACTCAGACTAATGATACCCCTGATGAGATTAATGATATTCCCGATAAGATTAATGATACTTTAAAATTGTTTTATGATATATAAGTTTATATATTATGAACTATTTTCATATAATACTTTGCCTTTTTTTAATTGAAAATATGAAAGTGAAACAATTCTCACCTTTAAAAAAAATTGAAGAGTATGTCTTTTATGAACCCAAGTTCAATTGGATCTCTTTTTCAAGTATCATCTTATGTATATATACTATCACTATTACGCATATTCACTATCACTATTTAAAAATAATGTATTTTTATATAATTATAATATGTGTAATAAATGTGATAGTGTATATACATAATAGTGATATTTGAAAAAATCTAAGTTCATGTAAAATCGGACTTAGAGAAGTTTTTATTAAGATTTGAAAAACTCCTCCAAAATTTGAAATACTGAATTTCAAATCGAACAATCATAGCTAATAGAAAATAGAATCTAGAACATTTGCGATATAACGGTAGTGTTTAATTAACGTCAGATGAGTGGTATGCGAACGACAAGGAGTTGTCAATACAAAAAAAAATTAATCAATAATGAAGAAATTTTAATGGCGGTATAAAGTGAAATTGGTTCGTGTATGAATCACTGAAAGATATTAATTGTTTTCACTAAAAAAAATATTAATTATTTTCACTGAAGAGTATTAGTTGTTTTTAGTAAACAATTAATACTCTCTAATTAGAATAATTAATACCCTTGAGTGAAAATTACTAATATCCTTCAATGGTTTATATATAAACCATTTTCACTATATATTTTAACTAAAATAAATGAAAATATGCCTTTGTATTTTACTCATTTTATATTAACATACTGTATCCTCTGTTAATTTAAATAAATAAAAGATCAAAACCAAAAAACTAAAATGTAACTCCTCCCTAAAATAACTCCAATTTTCTATCAAACCCTTCTCCACCTTTGAAAACCTTCATCGCCTCACCCTAAGAACCCTTCACCATCGCTATTCACCCATTTTTTCCAGTTCTTGGGAAAATATCAAAATTAGTCCTGTAACTTAGGTTGATTCCAATTTAAGTCCTGTAACTTTTTATTTTCTCAATTTTAGTCCTGTAACTTTTTATTTTCTCAATTTTAGTCCTGGAGTTGTCAATTTTAGTCCTGTAACTTTTTATTTTCTCAATTTTAGTCCTGGAGTTGTCAATTTTAGTCCTGTAACTTTTTATTTTCTCAATTTTAGTCCTAGAGTTATCAATTTCAGTCCTTTTTGGTATTAAAATTAAAATACTCACCGGAAGAATTGGAGTTTTTTTTTATTTCCGGCAAATTGTAAACATGGACTACCACATAATCAAAAAATTAAACGACCATCTAATTATAATTGACCTGTTTGGAAAAAAAAATGGCCTCGACCCAAATTAATGATTTTTTTAATTTTGAGGCAATATAAGGACTAAAATTGACAACTTCAGGATTAAAACTGTGAAAATGAAAATTTACAGGACTAAAATTGAAAAAATGAAAAGTTACAGGACTAAAATTGAGAAAATGAGAAGTTACAGGACTAAAATTGGAATCAACCTTAGTTACAGGACTAAAATTGACAACTCCAGGACTAAAATTGAGAAAATAAAAAGTTACAGGACTAAAATTGGAATCAACCAAAGTTACAGGACTAGTTTTGATATTTTCTCCCAGTTCTTTGATCACTGTGGCTCTTTAGAAAATGCCTCAAGCCTCCCCCTCTGATTTTTTTTGGATCGAACATCTCACCATAATTTGTCAAAATTTCCCATCTCTTTCCTGCCCTTTCTCTTCTCTAACATTTTATCTTCCAATTCGTCCAATGACAGCGGCCTCCGCCTTGTGCCGCTACTTTCCTCATTGCACCACACATGTTTCGTCGGTGGCTGTAAACCAAAAAATTAAAACCCAATTTCTGAAAAAAAATCCGCTTTTGGTGGATTTCGAAGATAGCGCTCCATATCAAGCGGAGAGTGAATTTTGAAGACGACACTCCATAACTTTTGGTTGATTTCGAAGATGGCACTCCATAACTGGCACTCCACAAACTCATCATAATAGAATATAAATATAAATGCACAATTCGCCAACCTGGTTACATTTGAAGATATATACTAACATTAACATAAACCTAAATAAATTAACTCAAACGCATAAAAAACATTGGTGTAAAAATATCAATACGGTCATAAAAATAAATAATTGTAAATCAAAATAAGTGTAAAACATTCATCACTCCCAAAAGTTACAAGCTGCTAAAGTATTAGACTTAACATCCAAAATATCTTGAAACTACAAAAGTATTTGCACTAAGATAATAATAATTCGAGTACTTCCTGACATATCCAAAGCTCCACTCCAAATTGAGAAGTCATCTTCACTCCATATGAATCTTATATGAAAGCAAATGTCCTTTCTGCATAGCAAAGAACATTGTAAATTTCATTTTTGAAATATAAATCATAAGACAATTTATTCCAAAGAAATAAAAAGAAAATCACACAAAGAGAAAGCTCATCATTCCAGCATAGAGAAATGACAAAATACAACTAGAAATAACTTCTAATCTTGAATAAAAAAAGTAAAAACATACATATTAGCTTACGCAAATCGATTATTGGCACTACTTATTTTAACATGCGGCAGATTATAGAAGCCCCTTAATTAATCAAACTAAGTGGCATCATCATCCCAATGCAAAAACCATGTGTATATGTACTACCATTACAATGTATGAACAAAAAACACAAACATAAATAGATTGGTATTACAAAGTATATTAAATTAAATCCAAGTAAACCAGATATACTCAAAATAATCTATGAATCTAAATGCCCATTATATCACAAAAACAAGAATTGCAAGAAACTCTTTCATATTTTATCTACTAACAATTAAAATATCCTTTCTTTTACATATCCGATCAATACTGAACTTCACTAGTATTTCTAATGTAATTTAGTACGAGTGGAATTAGAAGGAAAAATAAAATGTGACTAAATAAGTAGAATCGAAAATTGAAATGTTCTCAAAATGCATAGTTAAATACCAGAGTACAGGGCAATTTACTTTCTGATGGAGCCTATCCTTTCAAGATCACAATACATATAAACTATGTTATCTCAAAATTATGACAGATACTGTGATATACTGAAACAAAGCTAGTTTCTGTACATAATCATGCTTTTGTACTTGATCAATCATATTGCCAATAAATCAGCAACCTTCATTTCAGATATACTACATATTCTTTCAATTCTTTTATGGTCTTCACGGTCCAAAAGTTTTCATGGAAGTATGATAAGCATAGATTAAAGGCTTGTAATTATTATTAATAATATTATTATATTGACCAACCATAATGGCAAAACATGATTCATATAGTGGGTCCCATATAATGCAATTAAGGTTTAGTTTGCTGTTGCAATAATATTCTAATGGGGATGAAGGTGTTGTTGGATAGTGGTTTACTGAAGACAAATTACTGTTTTAGGTGTACAGTATTCAAGTGACTGTTCAATTTTGGGTACAAGATAAGGTTTTTGACCCATATCCAGATACAACTTTGACCCATATCCAGATAAAGTTGTATCTGGATATGGGTCAAAAACCTTATCTTGTACCCAAAATTGAACAGTCACTTGAATACTGTACACCTAAAACAGTAATTTGTCTTCAGTAAACCACTATCCAACAACACCTTCATCCCCATTAGAATATTATTGCAACAGCAAACTAAACCTTAATTGCATTATATGGGACCCACTATATGAATCATGTTTTGCCATTATGGTTGGTCAATATAATAATATTATTAATAATAATTACAAGCCTTTAATCTATGCTTATCATACTTCCATGAAAACTTTTGGACCGTGAAGACCATAAAAGAATTGAAAGAATATGTAGTATATCTGAAATGAAGGTTGCTGATTTATTGGCAATATGATTGATCAAGTACAAAAGCATGATTATGTACAGAAACTAGCTTTGTTTCAGTATATCACAGTATCTGTCATAATTTTGAGATAACATAGTTTATATGTATTGTGATCTTGAAAGGATAGGCTCCATCAGAAAGTAAATTGCCCTGTACTCTGGTATTTAACTATGCATTTTGAGAACATTTCAATTTTCGATTCTACTTATTTAGTCACATTTTATTTTTCCTTCTAATTCCACTCGTACTAAATTACATTAGAAATACTAGTGAAGTTCAGTATTGATCGGATATGTAAAAGAAAGGATATTTTAATTGTTAGTAGATAAAATATGAAAGAGTTTCTTGCAATTCTTGTTTTTGTGATATAATGGGCATTTAGATTCATAGATTATTTTGAGTATATCTGGTTTACTTGGATTTAATTTAATATACTTTGTAATACCAATCTATTTATGTTTGTGTTTTTTGTTCATACATTGTAATGGTAGTACATATACACATGGTTTTTGCATTGGGATGATGATGCCACTTAGTTTGATTAATTAAGGGGCTTCTATAATCTGCCGCATGTTAAAATAAGTAGTGCCAATAATCGATTTGCGTAAGCTAATATGTATGTTTTTACTTTTTTTATTCAAGATTAGAAGTTATTTCTAGTTGTATTTTGTCATTTCTCTATGCTGGAATGATGAGCTTTCTCTTTGTGTGATTTTCTTTTTATTTCTTTGGAATAAATTGTCTTATGATTTATATTTCAAAAATGAAATTTACAATGTTCTTTGCTATGCAGAAAGGACATTTGCTTTCATATAAGATTCATATGGAGTGAAGATGACTTCTCAATTTGGAGTGGAGCTTTGGATATGTCAGGAAGTACTCGAATTATTATTATCTTAGTGCAAATACTTTTGTAGTTTCAAGATATTTTGGATGTTAAGTCTAATACTTTAGCAGCTTGTAACTTTTGGGAGTGATGAATGTTTTACACTTATTTTGATTTACAATTATTTATTTTTATGACCGTATTGATATTTTTACACCAATGTTTTTTATGCGTTTGAGTTAATTTATTTAGGTTTATGTTAATGTTAGTATATATCTTCAAATGTAACCAGGTTGGCGAATTGTGCATTTATATTTATATTCTATTATGATGAGTTTGTGTGATGAAAAAATTATTGTCATTCCAGATTTTTGGTTGGCTAATATCGTAGCTTAAGGTGACCAAATTATCATCACCAACTGGTGACTAATGTAATTGTCACAAGTAAATGCGACAAATAAGATCTCATATGACAAATGTATATAACTATTCTGACAATAGTTTTGTCACAAATTCTTAAATGATAGAAAAATTGTCACAATAAATAACATAACCAAAGAATATTTGTGTCAAAAATAAATTTATATGATGATAATACTCTAAGTATTGTGACAATATCTTTGTCACAATAATTATTTTCTTAGTGACGAATATATTTTGTCATAAGAAACAATAAAGATGCAAGGATGTTGTGACAAAAAATAATTTGGGTGACTAAAATTTAGGGTTATAGTGACGATAACTTTGTCACGATAATATTATCTGTGGGGACAAATAAATTTTGTCACGTGAAACAAAAAAAATATAATAATGTTGTGACGAAAAATAATTTGGGTGACAAAAATATAAGGTTATAGTGACAATAAATTCGTCACGAAAATATTATCTTTAGCGACAAATAAGTTTCGTCACTAGCTGTTGTGACGACATCCTTCGTCTGTCACAACATATCTTTCGTGACGGACTTTTGGTGACGGTGCTTGTGACGAAATTTTTTGTCACCATAAGTCTTTAGTGACGAAAAATTGTGTTTTAGTGACAAAAAGTTTCGCCACTAAAAACTAATTTTTTTGTAGTGGATGCGTAGATCTTCAGGGATCTATTCGCATATTCACCTTCCCTTGGGTTCGATACTACTTGGTCCCTATACTTGCCCATACTACAGTGAACCCGTACTCTTACGGGGAAACTACTAGTAGAAAACTGGTATTTTCGATTCAAGTCACAAGTGTGTAAGAGACCTATGCACTTCTAAATGTTAATTCAATCGATTGACGGGATCTAAAGATTATTTAATAAATAAAGCATGTTTTCTTTATATTGTATCAATTTGTTTGGTCAAAATATTTCCCTTTTTCAACTCTAATTTTGAAAGGCAATTGATTGAGTCTATTGATTATTTTGAAGACATAATAATATACCCTCACGCTAATATCTACACAAATGTTAATTTCTTATTATAAAGACATGGTCAAATTCTACCTTTTCATATATTTTCTTAAATTCTCGCATCACTTCTATTTTGTTAGAGGTTTGTTGGTCGACAATTAAAATTATGTTGATGGATTTAAATGGACTAATGTTTGGGTTTTTTCGACTTTCATGAGATCTCATTTTGTTACTCTCATTATGTCTGAATCTCTAAATAATTCGGGTGATATAAGAGATAGGATAAAGTCTCATATGCAATAGTTACACTATGCATTCGCCCCGCCTGACCCGATTGCCCAACCCGCCCGTAAAAATCGGATACATATAAATTAGGGAGACAAGCAAAAATGTCCAAAATTTAAGGGGCACTTGTTTTTTGCCCCCTTTTTTTTTCAAAAAATGTATTTTGCCCATTTTGGACCTAAATTCACCACACTACCCTTACTCATCCATTTTCCATTTCAGTTTTTTTTTTCTTGTTCCAATATTAGGATCCCTTGCCCCCAAACACTATCCAATCCAAAATTAAAAAATTTGAAAAAAAAAAAAATTGAGAAGAGCATGGATTGAAGAACCCGTCGACTGGTTCTTCCAAAATCCATCTGCTCTTCGCACGATTTCCTACAAAATCGCACGGCTTGTTTCAACGGCTTATAAATTCGGACGGGTTCTTCCAAATTTCCTTTTTCTTCCATAGCTTCGTACAATTTAGGAGGAGTAGGAGCAGGAAATTCACAGGTGCGTCCAATTGACGGGAGTAGGAGTCCAAGATCCAATTTTTGTCGAAGGGAGTAAGATTACAGTTCATGTCATTTAATTCATGTCTATATGGTATGGAAATTCACTCTTTTGATTGTTTATCTTGTACTATGGTGTTAATGAAACATGAATTACTCAAAAAAATTCTGAAAAAATTTCATTCATGTAATGCCCACCAAGTGTTTGACAAAATTTCTAAATGAAAGAGTATAATAATTTGATGTGCTAATTCACTTCCTTGGTCATGTATTTTTGCAATAAATATCATCTCATATTAACCACAATAGTTAGGATTTGATATAATGTTCAATAATTTTATATTAGTACATTCATATATGGTTCACAATTTTTGCCAACTATATTCAACTCAATGCCAACTGTTTGCCAACTCTCACAGCACTATTGATGTTGGAAAGAAAATATTGGAGTAGGATCAGTGAACTTTGAGATTTCCACATGATTAATAAATAGATAGAAATTCACTCTTTTGATCTTTTATTTTGTATTGTGGTGTTAATGTCCACCAAGTGTTTGACAAAACTCCTAAATGAATGAGTATTACCTTGATGTGTTGATTCACTTCCCTGGTCATGTAATTTTGCAATAAATGACATCTCATATTAACCACAATAGTTATGGCATAATATAATCCTCAATAATTATATATTAGTACTTTCATATATGGTTCACAATTTTTTTCCAACTATATTCAACTCAATGTCAACTGTTTGCCAACTCTCACAACACTATTGATGTTGGAAAGAAAATATTGGAGTAGGATCAGTGAGCTTTGAGCTTTGATTGAATGATTATTTTTCACATTTATTTTTATGTAAATTTTGATTTACTTGAATGTTGTATCCAGTTAAATGTCACCTCCTCCATGTGCATGTGGAAATGGGTCAATGCTCATAAAGTGTGCGGGTAAAGAAAGACCTAATGCTGGAAGGTACTTCTATATTTGCCCAAAAAATGGGAGTCACAAGGGTCGCTTCATTTGGTGCGATGAACATCACAAGCATGATCCACCAGAATTAGTTCCTACATTTTTGTATTATCAAACGTACAAACATCCAAACTCCTTCACAAATTCATATGCTGGTGAGTCTAGTAGAAACTTCGTCAATCGTCGAGTGAAGGAAGAAACTTTTGATAGCCAATCATGTCGTGTGAATACAACCGATCAATCTTGGTCTCTTGCAAATGAAAATGGAACGCCGTTGAAATTTCTCACTTGGTTGCTAGTTGTAATTTTTATAATATTTGTGTTGTTTGTTGCTGTGTTGCTTGGTTTCATTTTAGGTCGTGATGTTTAAAATTATTCAGTGTTTTGGACTAGTGTTTCTCGTTTTGTTAATTTAGGACTAGACCTGTGGTCCATGTATTATTTCATTATAATGTATCTTGAGTCATTCAATTTTATATCCTGTTTCGTTATATTAGTTGCTAATTATAAAATAATTCCAAGCTATATTCAACATGTTCGTAATTTATGAGGAAGAAGGACGTTTAAAAAATCCTAAATCATAACCATGAACTGATGAATTAGATAAACAAGATCCTAATAACCCTAAACATGCTTACAAACATTGAAATACTACTAAGCATATGGTTAAGTTAACAAAAGCAAACATCCAAACCCTACCACCATCCAGTTAAGTTCTTACATGCTGACATAAATAGATAATAAGTTTGGCATAAAGCCCAAATGTCTAACAAACAACAAGGAATTAACAAGAAGGAAATCAAGGAAGATCCCCCTTAATGAAATGGGTCACGTAACGGGCACGAGCTTCCTCAGGAAAACCCAAAAACTGCTCCAAAGTACCACTGTCTTTGGCTAGCACTCTTGGCCAAAACAAACTAGATTTTCTTTACGATAAACTGACAATGTGGACCAAGTGAGGATGCAAACCAACCTAACTTGGCCTACTTTTGGAATAGAAATGCATACTAAGAAAACATGAAAACAATTCATAATACAACCAACTTGTTCAATCTTGTCTACAGGAAGAGAAGGACCACTCGTAGAAGTTTTTTGAAGCAGAAGAGCTAGAAGTGTCAGCATTGGCTGAGCTAATACTTGAAGTTGGAAAGACAATTGTCGATTGAGAGAGATTGCGAGGAATGGTCGTAGATGCATTTGAGGTGCGAACTGGTTGGTAGTTAAGAATTTCATGGGTATCATCAAGATTTGGAATAGATGATGTTGATGACTTATGAAACAACCTTCGTCGACTAGAAGCGTGCCTGGTGGCAGTAGAAGACATGCCTTCTTCATCTTCCGAGTCAGGAACAATCATGTTGTGTAAGAGTTGATTGCTTGGGTCTTGTTGATGATGGAGTGTTTCATCACTTGTCTCAATCTCACCAGACTCCTTGAATAGATATGACAGGGACGAGAAGAATGGTTCTCCTTCACGGACGTAGGCCATAGCAAGACGATCACTCTATATAACAAAAGCAAGATGTATATTAACATTTTAAAATCAGTAAATATCACATTTACCACTTTTTTTTATTATTTAAACCTGCTAGAAAAAACAAACTTTGACCATCTGAATCCAATCTTTCTTGGCTGCTTTTAGCTTGTTAGTATTTGGATCCCAAGTGAACCCCTCAGCCTCTTGACACTTCACAAACGTGTCATACCTTTGTCGTAGATAGTTCAGCTGTAGACGTCCCTCTTCGAAAGACAAAGACTTATGAAACACCTCATTCACAGTGTTGATTGATGTTGAGATTACATTAAAGTTTAACGCATCACGACCTTCCGAGTTACCTTGATGCTTTTGCATCAACAATGTGTTTATGAAACATGATTCTATTTCGAAGTTCCATATTCCATCATACAATATTTCATTTTGAAGGGGAATTTTTTTTAGTGGAGGCATTTTTTGTGGAACTCTTGAGATAGTGCACTGATGTTTGGTGCATAACCTCGTTTATATACTACTAAAGTATTCTATTGTCGTTGTGGTTCATTTACTAGAAGACAAATATTTGAGCTGGATAAAAACTCCCGTGACTAAAGGGGATTTGACTGAGCAATAAGAAAAATTGACCTGTCATAACGTGTGGTCAATTTTCACTGAATACTACAGTGTTTTAGTGGGTTGTCAAGTCACACTGCAACCATACATCCTACATGTGACAATCCCTATTATACCACGAAATTAAACTTTATTATTCAATAGATACCTTTTTTTGGCCCCCAATTTTTCATTTGATGTTCACCCTAATCCAAAACAGCATAACATATAGAGATACTATATCAAAGATAATCAACAAATCATACAAGCAATAAAGTTATAAACCAACATCATCCATATAAATCAAGTACATACCCACAAAAAAATAAAATTATGCAAAATGATGATGTTTTAATCCATAAGTACGCAAAATTAATCTACATCATCCATAACTAAACAAAATTAAACAAAAACATCCATAACTACGCAAATTAAAAGTCCAGTTCAATGTTCTAAAAGTTAGAGTTGGAATCTTCTACCACCCACCTCATCCATGAAGTTAGCACACATCAATTCATTATGGCGGGTCTTCATATTGAAAATGTCCTTGTTGGATGTGCCAATCCAATATGGCTTGTTGGCGCCGCTCTATATTTTGTTCTCTCCAGCTCCGCTCCCTAAGTATTTCTTCGATCATTGTCTGTCTTATAACCGCATCTTCAATTTTAGTAGTCAATCTATCATTGCTAGAGCGGAGTCCTTGAATATCCACCCTAAAGCTCTCTATAGTAGTGATTAAACTTTCGATGTCGTTTCTCCGTCTTGAATACACCAATGGTCGTTGAGTCGGTTGGACTTGCGGTTGTGATCTGTCCACTTGTTCTTCTTCTTCCTCTCTTGTTTTCCTCCGTTCCAACCTGCTCTTGACCTCTACTCGTTCCTTCTCCCGCTCTCGCACGCTTCCTCGCTCTTGCTCGTTTTACAACAACATTATCATGAAATGTTGTCGAAATCGAATGTGCTCTTGAGATTGCATGAGCCAATTCCTGCTTCCTCTCTTCTCCATGTTATTAGAGACAAGTTATTCAATGGAAATCCAAGTTCATCCTTCAACTTCACGCAATACTCATCTCCCACCTTCTCTATTACTTCGCTCTTTAACAGATAAGGGATGTCAATGTACTCCTAAAAAATGCTTTCCATTCCATCCAGTCTCCAACCGACACTTTCAGCTATATGAGTAATCATCCCTCCTACTGCACATTGCTTGATGTTAGATGAACACCGACTCCCTAGGTGTGCCATTAGGTAAGCACCGAAGTTGGCATGCATATAATTGATCATAGAATAAATCAAATACAACTCCTCACCCCTCATAGCTCCAGCTTCATGCCTAGCAAAAACAGTGTTCATCATCACTCTATAGACCATTTTGAACATGGGATTACGAATCCTCGATGCTTTTGACTTCCCAGCAACAAATTCTTCTTGCTTCGGATTTTTAGTGGAGATCGCATCCCATGTTTTTTGCTCAACCTTATAACAGCCCCTTTCGTAATGATTCCTCTTGTGTACATGAGTTGCCATCTGGAAAATCTCATTCAAGCGCTGACAAGTGATCGAGCGATCCACATTTCCAGCTCTGAACGTCATCGTTGTTGGCACTTTACCGGCATCGGTTAAAACTTCCACCGTGCTCAGGAACTCGATGGCCAAATCCTTGTAAAGAGGTTTATGGATTGAAAGCATCTCTTTCCATCCAATCCTTTCGAATAGTTCTTCTACATCTCTTCTAGTGTTCAATACATCCATTGTTGTTGAGTCGTAGAACCTTGTGGGATGGAACGTCATGGTGCTAGCTTTGATGAAGTTATTGTAATACCTCGCCTCATCGCCAAAATATAACCCAAGATCGGATGGCCTCTTTTGACACTGTTGAAAGCAATGAATTTCATAATCTTCATTGTTTACCCTTGGACCTTGATGCCTTCCTCTTCCACGGAGTTGACTCATCTCTCTACACAAAAAGGCCAAAAAAATATACGGATGAGTGATGGGAGACCGCAATACATTTACAAGAAATTCGGCACTATAAATCAATATAGAACACACTCTACCCAACAAGAAATTCACAAGAAATTCGGCACTATAATTCAATATAGAACACACCATTCTCAACAAAAATTCCAAAGAAGTTCGCCACTATAAATCAATATGGAACACACTCTACTCAACAAAAAATTCCAAAGAAGTTTGCCAATATAAATCCAGTAATTCCAACTTCCATCATTATTGATCACAAGATATTTCAATTGTTCAATTTATAAAAAAAAAAGATACACACAATATGGCTTTAATTCGAAAAGGTATTCTCTTACCCAACTCTAATATGCCTAAAGCAATCCATATTGAGCATGCCCATTGTTTTGACATAACATAAACTAAGTAATGAACCTAAGTCAAGGTAGAAATTCACAACAGTGAACACAATAACGCAATGCAAACCTACTTTCGGCACTATTCACCCCAATAAAAATTGAAAATTTCCCAATAAAAATTGAAAATTTCTACTTCATGAATATTCCCAACAATATACATAGAATTTAAGAGATATTAAGTTACTCATCCCTAATAAACCTAAGACAACTTGAAACATCAAGAAATCAAATTAATTAATTAGGGCTTGCAAGTTTCCTTTTTTAAGCACTATGCACAAAAATCCAATAAACCTCCAAAAGCATGTTTCAATCTTGCAAAATAAGAGAGTTTATATGAAGAACTTACCTTGAATGTGTGAAATATGAAAAACTTGAATGCCCTAAGTGAGTAATTGTTCGACCATGTGGGTGTATATGTATGCGCGGTTGAAGATGATGAATGGTATTGAAGTTTGAAAACTGAAAATATTATGAATAAGTCACGGTTAGGGTTATGTAAAAAGGTTTAGAATGGGTTAAATTGGTAATTTCGACCGGCTGAATTATGTAAAAGTTATGAATAAGTGACGGTTTAGGATGAATCACACGACTGAGTTAGAAAAATTAGGCATTGGTCGAGTGAAATGCTCCGTACTGGGTTTACTCGATGAGAAGCTAGTCACGCGGTCGAGCAAAAAAATTACCCATGGTCGAGCAATATTCCCCGAACCCTTGTCACCAACCAATTTATATTTCACTTAGTCGAGTGAAATTTGCAATGGTCGAGCAATATTCCCCGAACCCATGTCACTCGACCATGTTATATTTTAATCGGTTGAGTGACATTTAGATTAGTCGAGTAATATTTGCCGAAGGGTTCTCTCTCGACCACGATGCATATGACTCGGGTAGGAATATTTCACTCGGTCGAGTTAGATAAATTATTAAAATATTAAAATTTATTAAAAGTAAACCCGTTCAAATTCATTCACTCACTCGACTTGGAACTCGATCACTCTCTCTCTCTCTCGCTCGACTTCAAACTCGAACACTCTCTCTCTCGCTCGACTTCAAACTTGAACACTCTCTCTCTCTCTCTCTCGACTTCATACGTTGGACACTCGCCGGAGAAGTACCACAGCATATTCAAGTCACACTTCAAACTCGAACACTCTCTCTCTCGCCCACCCATCCGCCATTGTCGCTGGAGCCCAGCCCATCCGCCATTGTCGCCGGAGCCCAGCCCATCCGCCATTATCGCCGGAGAAGCAAGACAATACGTCCTCCGAATAGCTACCGGTATATGCCTTTTTCAAATCATTGGTGAATTTATTTGCCCAACTTAAATTATGTATTCAATTCATTTGTTCATGTGAAATTAGGGGTTTAATTGAAATTGCTCATGACAAACTGTTGCTTTAATTCACATGCTCGATCCGGATTAGGGCTTCAATTGGAATTGGTAATGCCAAATTGTCTGTCTTGTAATCATCTGCTCAATCGAAATTGCACCTTCATTTGACATTGTGAATGCCAAGTTGTGGCGTTAATTCATATGTTCATGTGAAATTAGGGGTTTAATTGAAATTGCTAATGCCAAATTTTTCCTTTAATTCACATGCTCGATCCAGATTAGGGCTTCAATTGGAATTGCTAATGCCAAATTGTGGCTTTAAATCATCTGCTAGTATATTATTTGCGCGTTCAATTGACATTGCTAATGCCAAATTGTGGCGTTAATTCATTTGTTCATTGTGAAATTATGGGTTAAATTCATTAAGATATGTAGAATGGTAGTGGGAGGTTATGTTTTCAAAGTGTGCATTGTAGTTATTTTTTGCTCTATCCTCTATTCTACGTGCCTCAACACAAACTATCCATCTCTCTTTCTTTGTCTCTCACTTCAAACTTCTCTTTTTCTCCTATATATTTATCATATTGTGCTCGGTATTTTACTACTTACTGTATGATCATCCTTGCATCAAAAATTTGCAATCATTAGTATAAGGTGGAATATTTGGTTGCAGTTTGAGTTCATTATGTGATAATTTAGTGGTGGAAATTATTACAAAATGAATGCTCCTGTAAACTAGATGAATTATGTTGATTACTTCATTAGTCTTCTAAAGTACATGAATTAGAAGAAAATATGATTGTTCATTGTTCATTGCTAGTATACTTGATTAGTCTTGTAAACTAGATGAATTAGACTCTTCAAAATATGATTGTTCATTGTTCATTGTTCATTGCTAGAATACTTGATTAGTCTTCTAAAGTAGATGAATTAGAAGAAAATATGATTGTTCATTGTTCATGGCTAGAATACTTGTTTAGTCTTCTAAAGTAGATGAATTAGACTCTTCAAATATGATTGTTCATTGTTCATGGTGCAGGTTTCAATGGCTAGAGTCAATTCTAGGGCTGATATCAAATGCGTTGTCGATGCCATTCAAACTCTTTTGGACGAAGATAATTTGACAAGGTTCAAGACTACATATTTCAGGAGTTTCTTGGAATTGCAACCACTCCAATTTCAAGGCCAAGTTGTACATCACCTATTATTGAAACAGGATAAATCTGGATCTAGGAAGACGATTATCTTTGATGTGAATGGTTGTGATGCTGAGTTTGGCCCGATCGATTTTTCGTTGATGACTGGGTTGAGCTTCGGTGAGGTTCCAAATACACCCGATGCATCGGAGTTTTTCACTAGCGTATTTTCCGGAAAGAAGCACATGTTTCTTAACGACATATTCGAAGCTTTGGAAGCTCAAAACGGGGGATCTGAAACTGCATTCAAACTGTCCATGCTACTAGTTGTGTATGGCTTGTTGTTAGTACGATACCGAACTAACAAGAAGCTTGACCTGCAGTACATTCACCTGCTCGACGACTTGGATTCATTCAACCAATTCCCATGGGGTTCCATAGCGTACGAGTCTCTCGTTGATAACCTTCGTAACATAATGGACAGACAAGATGCGAAGGACAGGAAAGTTGAGAACACAAGACGGATAAAGAAAGCCAAGAAGAGGGACGTAGAGGAAACCAAGAAACCGTGGTTCGATTGTTACGGTTTCATTCACGCGCTTCAACTGTGGGCGTATGAAGCTACCCCTAAGTTGGCAAAACTTGGCGCAAGTCTTGTTGAACCGTCGAAGCTTCCTAGAATGTTGAGATGGACATGCACAAATAGTTTGTCCAAAAAAGATTTGGAGAAGCATGTCTTCCCCGACAAGATTTCTTCTAGAAATGTAAGTTAATTTACTTTTTACTTTCTCATAATTACTATGCAAATTATATATTTACTTAACACTAAGCTAATGTAGTTTGTAACTTTTAATTGTTTTGTTTTAGGCCACCCATACTGTACATCGGAGATTGGAACCAACTGAGGCTGAGATTACTACCCCCTGTTATTTGAGTGCTCTTCATTGGGAGCAAGATCATCCAAGTACTCCGATTGATAGTTCCAGAAAGCGAAAGTTGGAGGAGATGGACTTTGAAGATGAAGAGGAGGAGATCAAAGACTGCCCTGAAGATATTATCGGGTCCAGCAACAATCCTTGCATTCTCAAGTTGGAAAGAAAAATAGATGATTGTGCACTTCAGTTGTCTGCGGTCCGCAAGAAGCAGGATTATTTTGAAGTGCTAATGAAGACATTTTTTCACCATTTGGGATGCACTTTGCCAGAAGGGCCGGATAAACCAACAAGGAAGAGGTTAGCTTTGATTTCACTATACGGTAGCAATTGTTATAGTACATGTTATAAAAGTTATATATCTATGACTTAAGTTGTGTATCCGTGAAATTTACTGCATTGAAAATACATATATGGTAGCTTTGTGCATTGTTGATATATATTATAAATAACGTAAGATTCCTTTATTAATATCTTGATGATGTTTATTATTGTGCTTAATCTGCAGAATGTTAGTGGTCAAGGTTTAGGAGTACATGATGATTCTATCTTCGTCGATGCATGTATGAACTTTGATCATGGGAGGGGGAGTGTAGGGATAGATGCAAAGACAATTGAGAGAGATGAAGGAATGATAGTGGAGGGAATTTTGTTGAGCCTGAAGTTGAGGGAGAGGTTGGAGTGGACAGCGGAGGTACAGCTAAGGAACCGGTTGAGAGAGATGGAGGGAAGGAGAGTGGAGCAATAATTGTGGAGCCGATTGACAGACACAAACAAGAGGGGAATCTGGATAGAGATGCAGAGAAAGAGTTGGAGGTATTGGTGGAAAACCTGAAATTGAAGGAAAGGAAAAGACGGAAGAAGAGGTTCAGGAGGTTGGGGTGGAAAAGCCTAGACGCTTTAGAACAAAGGTTAGATCAAAGCGGGTCATGAGGCCGGGGCCTTCGAAGATTAGTCCGTTCACAGACCCAACTCACTACCCAAAACCAAGGAGCAAAAAGGTTATCGTAGCAATGGAGGAGAGATCAAAACCACAGTTTGACCCCATGTCCCTGTTTGATGACGCTGCCATTCAAGAGTTTGAAAATTGGTGGAAAATGGCACTGGAGAAGAAGTTGAAAACTGCGATTGTCACCCCGAATATGCATGCTGTTGACGCTGAATGGGTCAAGAACTTGTGGGAACTGCACGGATGGCTGAAAGATTCGGTATTTTACTTTCCTTGTATTTCATCTTGAATTTATATGTTATTGTTTCGTATTTTAACCTTGTATTTGTTGGAGTTATACGTGAAAGTATGCTTTTACTTTGTATAACTCGTGTATCAAACACTCGTTTTATGAGAATAATTCTTTTATCGCATTTGCTTTAGTTATGATTGAATGTTGAATTTCTATTGCAAACCGTTCAATATATAGTACGTGTTACATAGTAGTTAATGTGATGATACCCGATCACGGAAGACGACATTAACAGTTTACTTGTAACTAAACGTACATTTTCACGACCTAGGTGGAATTGAACAATCCGCCGTGAAAGATCGATGTGTAAGGCTCAGATTGGTCTGTCTTGACTAAGAGATTGCACTAGCACATTTAGTATGTGTTGAAGAGGTCCTACAGCGAGGAGAAATTCTTTTGTTCTGAAAGGTGAAGAATTAGACCTCAGTGGTTGTTGATTTCTTAATCTCCGTCACTTAAATAGGACCGTGTGTGCTTAGTAGTTACTGCTTTGATTCATGTTGGGTGAGAATCATTGCGACTTCGAACTTTGTGTCTTGGGCAGTAATATTAATCATACGACGGTTGCTAAGATTTAATACGGAGAAACGCGTGCGAGTACGGCTCGTGTGATTAGTCCCCTTGGTGGGCTCAGAAGTTTTATTGTACCAAATCTTACAAGTGAAGAATTAGTTTCTTCGGTACGAATAATAATGTTGAGCTGTCTTTACTCCAAGGTGAAATATATTAATTAATTTAGAGCTATTCAGAAGCTTAATTAATTAATGGACTTGATAATCTTAAACGCGGGAAATAATAACCGGGAGCCCATATTATCGTAATATGGATTAAGATGGATAGTGCAATATTAATTTATTAGTGGTAATAATTAATATTAATGGGCTGAATTATATTGGGGCTCAATATTGAAATTCAGAAGTCCATTAGGAGGTCCAATCTTAATTCTCCTTAAGGCCCCTCAAGTAGCCCAATAATGATAAGGTGATTAAAATAGAAAGAAAATAATTATGCTGATTTTTCTTTATTATTTTCGAAAATATGATGATTAGGAGAAATAAGATTTTGTTGATTTTCTTGGAAAGATATTATGGAAGATATGTATTCTAGGAATACAAGAATATCTCATATATTCAAGAAGATCCAAATCTTGGATTTCTTCTATGAAATTTTCGAAAATTACTAATTAATTAGGAGGGTGAGATTTTTGTGGAATATTTTATTTTGGAGAAAAGAATATATGAGATATATTCAAGATTTCTTAGAGTCTAAGAAATGATTTTTTCCAAGCCCATAATCCACTAAAAATTCGACCACCTCTAATTATAAATAGGGGATGATTATTTCATCCCCAAGTACATATTCCATGTGTTGGAAAAATCAAGAAGCATAGATATTTTTCTTTTTCCTTAGTTTATTAAATTGCTTGAAAGCGTCTCCCACCGGCGATCAAGTGAGGTGAAAAGGGAAATACTTGAGAAGGCTTTGGGTTGATAGAGCGAGATTACAAGTGTCCCGTATATCCAAAGGCCAATACTACGAGAGGTACGTTAATCGCATATTTACTTGTTTAATTCCGCCTAGTTAAATATGTGAAATTAATTTAACATGCATGATGATAATTAGTTGTTGGAATTATTATTTGAATTAATTAGGATTAATTCATGCTAGTAATAATTGTATTTAAATTCGTATTTAAATTTCATCCCGAATAGATTCCGGGCACCCTTATTTACCCAACAGTATTCGTATGACAGCATATTGATTCACTTGTGTACCTCGTGGCGCATAAATTCAAGACGATGCCTGATAGCTTCCTCAACAACTGGACTTTTGTGGACTTTTTTTTCACGGTAATATATACATATATGTATTTTAACTATGTTATTGACAACCTTTTTACATAAATGCTCAATCTCCTTATAAAAATTTTGTTTGACAACTTTGTAGACCCAGTTGACATCACTTCATACAAAATGGTCAAATGCAAAGAAAAAGAAACTACCGTGGGATTGGAAGGTGGAGTGTAAGAGTGCGTTAGAGTACGTCATTGGAGTCCGGCCACAAAATGCCCGAAATAGGCCGTGGTCACAGGTATCCACTGTATACGGTGTCGGACACGTGATGGAAAAATATTGGGTGCTATATGAGATAAACCTGAAGAGTTTTCATATCACGGTGTACGATTCCATGTCAGAATACACGCGTTGGACCCAAATGGGTAGGTATTTTGAAAATTTCGGTACAATTCTCTTTTCCCTATGCGAACAGGGGATGGTTTGGAGTGAAGATCAACCGAGGATGAATGCAAAGAAGTTCTCAGTGGGGAGATTTGACAAGCCTCCTCAACAGGATAACGGAAGCGATTGTGGCATTTTATGCATAAAGTTCATGGAGTGTTTGGTCACAGGTCGACCTGTATCATACATTGATCCTTCTATGTGTCACTTGTTTAGGAAGTCCTATTGTGTTGATTTTATTGCTAGGGAACTCGTCAGCAGATTATATTCTTAGGGTTGTACCGTTTCACTTGTTTTCGTATGACAGAAGGATGTACCTCGGTGAATTGCTATTTTGTTGGATTTAAATTTGGTTAAGTCACTTGTTTTGTAAAAGTATATGCATGATACCATTACAAGGAATACAAAATCATCACTAGTAGCAGGACCAGTTTCATCACAAACCAATGACAATATATTTTTGCATGACTTTCAAAATCTTCAAGCAAGCATAACTTTCACTCACAACTTTAAATTGAACACATTTTATAGAATGATACTTGTATCTATGATCTTTATTTTAGTAGTAAATTTACTCACAACTTTAAATTGAACACATATATATCGCTTTGATACTTCCATAGATTTTCATTCAAAACAGATGAATTCACCTACATAGAAAATTACATGATTAGATTTATTTTGTTGTAGGAAGGATATAAAACTGATTTTTGTTTTGGTAATATGTTTGTGGGGATTATGGAAGGTTTATGATTATGTTGATATAGACGTTGTTTTGTCAATTATGTTAGTCCTTTTGTTGTCATTTGAAAGTGATTGTTGGTATAATTTATGACTTTGATACTTCCATATGATTTCATTCAAAAGAGATGAATGCACCTAAATACAATATTCAGAAGGAAGTGATCATAGAAACAAACTCTATTGTAGCCATAATAATTGCATTGATGGAACACATACACCAACCCCTAGAATAACATACAACTTACACAATAATTTAACTAATACATATAAAAGAAAAACAAATGACTAAATTAAATTACACATTTAGATAATTAAGCACTTAGGCCACAACCAGAGGGACAATCGAAATGGACATTCCCCTAATCCTCGTCTTCTTGCGTCTTCGACCACGATGCATACTCCCTTGCACATTTAGACTCAATATCCCGTATTTGATGAGTTATGTTATCCAGACACTTTTTATACTGGATAACACCAAACGCATGAAACATATCATCAACAAGAGGTTCACCTTTATCTTTAAGTCTTTGCGCGTATGGATTGTCCTACACAAATTGGATGGTTGAAATTATAATAGGGGATTTTTAATGCAAATATAATATATGTATCAATACCTTGATGATTGCATCCCATGTAGCTTCATCGGCAAGAAGCATCCCAATATTTTCATGATCAGACTTCATTCCTCTGTGCATCTTCACCTTGTCAAATTTATTCCATCTCTCGAGTAGAGAGTAGAACTTTTTAGATACTTTATTGCATGAAAAATCCTTTCGAAGTGTTGAACAGAGTTCTTGGGTAACATACTCCAAAAGACCACCCTCAAGACTACATTCCACCATATAGCCATCGTGTCTTGCCTTCATCAAAAGGAATAACAAAGTCTCTTCCTCCTTTTGTGTCCATGACACCATGTCGAACATTTCATCAACATGTTTTTTGATCTTAGCCATTTGACAAGAAATTTGTTTGTAAGTGTTTCAGATTGGTAGTTCTTATCTAAATTTATACTGATTTTGGTGTAGAAAACGACAAAAATGCATATGTCAACTCAGTCACAGATAACGAGAGGAATTCCAATATGTTGTCAATCAATCCACCAACCACATCCACCAATAAATGACATTATGCTTAAAAAAATAGAGAAAAGGTATGCAAAGTAAATAAGTATTTTTTTTCACATGTAGGGTAATACCTAAACCCTAAACCCTGAAAACATGTTGCATCAACAAGACAATTAAATTAAATATTGTGGAGCATTTTTATTGGATGAGTAGTACTAAATGATTCTCACTCTAAAGAAGTAAAGAATATGGTTGTACCATCAATACTGAAAAGATATCTGAAAATGTACTGATTTTTAGTGTAGAAAACGACAAAAACGCATATGCCAACTCCATCACAGCTAACGGGAGGCATTCCAACATATTGCCAATGAATCTACCAACCACATCCATCAATAAATGACATTATGCTTAAAAAATAGAGAAAGGGTATGCAAAGTAAATAAGTATTTTTTTTTCACATGTAGGGTGATACCTAAACCCTAAACCCTGAAAACATGTTGCATCAACTAGACAATTCAATTAAATATTGTGGAATATTTTTATTGGATGAGTAGTACTAAATGATTCTCACTCTGAAGAAGCAAAGAATATGGTTGTACCATCAATACTGAAAAGATATCTGAAAATGTACTGATTTTGGTGTAGAAAACGACAAAAACGCATATGTCAACTCAATCACAGCTAACGAGAGGCATTCCAACATATTGTCAATCAATCTACCAACCACACTATTGTCAATAAATGACACCATATTTAAGAAAAAATAAAAACTAAAATATATGCAAAGTAAATCAGTAGTTTTTTCACATGTAGGGTGATACCTAAACCCTAAACCCTGAAAACATGTTGCATCAACAAGACAATTCAATTAAATATTATGGAGCATTTTTATTGGATGAGTAGTACTAAATGATTCTCACTCTAAAGAAGCAAAGAATATGGTTGTACCATCAATACTGAAAAGATATCTGAAAATGTACTGATTTTGGTGTAGAAAACGACAAAAACACATATGCCAACTCAATCACAGCTAACGAGAGGCATTCCAACATATTGCCAATCAATCTACCAACCACACTATTGTCAATAAATGACACCATATTTAAAAAAATAAAAACTAAAATATATGCAAAGTAAATCAATAGTTTTTTCACATGTAGGTTAAACCCTATTATCCCTAAACATGCTAAACTCATTCACAACTCATTTTAAAGGAATTTTACCTATAAAAGAAAGTAGTTCACAACCCTATTTTAAAGGACTCATTTTTAGGTAGGCCTGAAAATGAATAAAGTTACCAGTACTCCTACTTTTGGTGGGATAGGAAACGACAAAAACACATATGCCAACTCCATAAAAGTTAACAAAAGTAATTCCAACACTTTATCAAACACTATGCCAACCCTCCCGTGAATCAATTATAGCATTTAGTGAATCTTGTGAATTGATATGAAATATCTTGTATATTGGAAAAAAAAAGCCATCATTTTCAGAGTGTTACCTTTTCAAATATTATATGCACTTCAATTATAATATCCTATATAATGGTCACAGTATATGTATTTATTTAACTCAAAATAAAATATTTCTAAATAACTGAAAAAACATGCTTCCCGACCATTCCCAAGAGGAACTGTTGTATGGGTGGCCCTGGGATGCTCAAACATCATCCATATTTGCTGAAGCTCTCTCCGACCAAGCATTACAGTTCGGCTTTTCTACGACAGGAGATAACACCGACACAATCGAAACTGCACAATTGGCTGTCAACATGTGTTACAAGATCAGGTTGTCCTTTGATCATTGTCGTAGCCACGTTCACAGGCTACAAAACCGACATCATATTTTCTCGTGGTTGCTCACCGTACCTAGAGTTAGGTATGATGAAGCAACAAATCATGTGCACACTGATCCTACACTCTGGCATACCATAGTTGGGGTAACATTTTTTTTTCATTGTTTATAAATAAAATAAAAAAATCCATAAAGTTGTCACTCATATGTTTATTCATCTTAATAGGAAGAACATTTTGCTCAAGCTTACACAGTGTATGGTGATCCATATTGGGAATACCTGAAGATATTGTTCGGTGACCCCAATCAAACTACGCAAATGGTTGAAGTCATTGATATTCCACCTTACGAAAAAGAGGAATCTCATTCAAACGATTCTAATTCGGACAAATCTGGTTCAGTGAATGAGGAGGCAAGCTCGTCCAACCCAACTGCTTCGTGTCTACCTCAAAAAAAGGAAATCTTCAAATACCTTTGCTCTATGGCCTCGTTGGAAAAAGTGATTGGTGTCTCCTACTAGAAATCAAGAATATGTCCTATCATCACGTTTGTGTTTATGTTGTTTGTTATTTTAAAAAAAGTACGACACGTACTAGGATGTATTCGGAAGAACTTGTTTGAGTTTCTGTAATACCCCGTCCCGTTTTATACCTTTTATATTCCTAGAACCCTTATTTTATATTTATTATCTTTGTTTCTTTTTATTTTATTATTTTGCGTGTTATTTGTGTAATTTAAATATATACTCTTTTTACAAATTCCTAAATTCGTCGAAAGAATCGAATCTTTCAAAGCGAATAAAGGATTACGAGAAATTAAACATTCAAATTAAATTAAGGATTTCGATCCGTATAATTTATTGAGAATAATTAAAATACAATAAAATATTAACCGAATCTTAAAACTGTATTAATTTTCAAATCGGGATTAATCTCGTGAACCAAACGATCCCTAAACCGTATCTAGTGGGATCGAAAATATCTGAATTAAAGGGGTTAAACCTTAACCACATAAATTATTTTTCCTTTTTTGAATTAAATTAATTAGAGAATTAATTTCCACCCACATATTAATTCCTTCATTAAAAATTAATTAATTAAGAAACAAAAATTAAAATATCATCTTCTCTTCTCAACAGCCAAAACCGCATACGCATACCCCTTCTCTTTCTCTCTCTTAAGTTTGTTTTTTTTTTTTGCTCTGCCTTCTCTCTACAAAATCTCCGCCGCCTCCCCATCGGAAAATCGCCCGACGCCGGCCAGAGGCTCGCGAACGTCGCCCCTTGCCGATCGCTCACGCCGTTCCTCCTCCCTCTCGCTCGCGCCGTGGCCCCAGCCCTCTCGCCGCCGTTGTCTCTCTCAGACGCGATGCGTGGCCAGGCCCGTCGCGCCTCTTTTCCAGCGCCGCCGTGACCAGAAGAAACCGCCTCACCTCCGATCGGCCGCCGTGCTCCAGTCACCGTCTTCCTCCTTCCGGCGAAGCAGCAAAGCTCGCACCGCCCTTCCTCCTCCCCTGTTCTAAATCGCGACCGCCGTCGCTCTTCCCGTCGGAGCCGCCGTCCCCTTTTTACGGAAGCGACACCATGCGGCCGTCGCCTCTCCCGAACGAGCGTTGCCGTATGCTTCTTGTATTTGGTGAGTCTCGTTCTCCCGATTCATTCATCACCGATTCGGTCCTTTGATTTCGATTTCTTACAATTTCCAATTCGGTTTGAATTCATAAATTCCTTCGAAATGATAATTACTCACGGTTTGATTTTGTTTATTTCCAATTCTGATCGAGATGTCGTACTGTTGCCCGTTCGATTTTAGAAGGACCGAAACGACGTCGTTATGCAGCCGAAATTATCCGACAAGCCACCAATCGAACGCCGTTAGGCTGCCGAATTTGGGACTCGTAAGAATCGCTAACCCCTCTCTAATTCTCGTAGTTGTTTGGATAGAGATCGAATTGTTTTTTCCCGTGATGTTGAGACCTTGTAAAATTAAGATACTTATTTTTGGATTAAGAGCTTAGATGAACTTTTGATGTTAATTTCGTACCATGGAGTTGGTTCGATTGATACTGTTAAGTTGTGTTGAAATAGCTGTTTAGTATTACTGAAATAACTGATTGGTATTATTGGTTTTACTGATTAGTATTATTAAATTGAATGTTTAGTAGTTTTGGAAATGGTTTAATTAGTATCCTTGGTTTAGCTGTTGAATTAGCTTGGCTCGCCTACTCCCGGTTCAAATTATAAATTAGAAAAAAACGAGAATAATCTCCTTTAAAATCTTATTCTTGTTTCCTCGGGAAATAGACTAATACCATTAGATTTTATAAGTAGTACTTTTTGTTATTAAAATTATTATGTTAGTTGTTTTTGGATAAAAGGTTGAAAGAGAGAAAAGTTTTCATATCCAATTTAATAGCAAATGAAAAGGGAGTATTTTGGAAAAAAATTAATATAATTCCTTTGTTTTAGAAGTGTTACTAAAGTTAGAAAAGAAAAATACTTTTTATAAACTATATTAGTTATAATATAAATTTCTTAGAAAAAAATCAAGTTATTAATAAGTTTTAATAAGAGGTTTTTATAAAATATAAATTCTTATACTTTTAAATTTATAAAGGGCCTTTATTAAGGACACAACATAAATTAGTAAATATACCCCCCTAATACATCTTCTCTTAAAAAGGGGTGTACTTATCAAAAGATTGTTTTTGTAGTAATCGAAATAGTCATACCACAAGTATACTAGTAAATACACTCCCTCAATACACTCACTTTTTTTAAAAGTGGTGTATTTACCAAAATGGGGTGTGACCCTTAAGCAAGTCCTTTTTGAGTTTATAAGACCACAACTTTCTCGATTCTCGTAACACAAACTCTCAAGTTTTCCTAATAATTCAAAGGTCAACTTTTAATCAAATGGTTTCGTACTAGGATTCTGTGCTAATCGAAATACGCACGAGGGATCCGACATTCTGGTTGTATATCACTCTCGGGACCCGGAGTTAACAGGTGGGTGATGATCTGTTGATTGATCTGCTAATAATAACGTCGTGCCGGTATTTTCTGAACTCGATTAAATCAAATCAAAAATATCTAATCCAACATAAATGTAACACCTATCTATATAACTGTTTGAATTATGTGATATAACTATATATGTTATATATTAGCCTGTTGTTTTGAGAATCGATCACCATTGTATGATTAAGTTCCTTATGTGAGCATGAATCAGTTCTGTTGTCAATCAAGTATTTTTCTCAGTGAAGTTTGTTGTGTCAGTTTTATGGAAAGTCAGTAAGTACGGAATTGTGATGTGGGTATTTATTTCCAACCTCCGGGGAGCTGTCGGAGACGCCCTCGGAATAAAGGTTGTTGATTTGGATTAGATTCCGACCTCCGGGGGGGCTGTTGTTGAACGCCCTCGGAATCAAGGTTGTTGATTATTTTTCCGGTCTCCGGGGACGCTGTCGTTGGACGCCCTCGGAATCAAGGCTGTTGATGGTTGGAGTTGAAAAGGGAAACTATGATGGAAGTGGAATGGTTGTACGTTTATGGTTTGTCAGTTGTGATAATATGTGATATGACTTTGGCTTTGCCCTAATGTGAATCAACTTGTGCTATTTCAATTATATTATGCGAAATATGCTTAAATGCCGTTTAAACTTTATAATCTTTTATATGTTAACTGATTAAATAAAATAAACACTTTATTAATGAGTATAACTTAATGTATTTCGGATTTACCAATCCCATGACGTTACAAATCACCCATATGTGAGAATTCAATTCTCACGCCCCTTTTTCCTAACCCCTTGCAGATTATGATTTCGTGGAGCAAGGACAGTAATAGAGACGACACGGAGTTCCCCACTTAAATAAAACATTACTGTTGATACTATGTTTTATGTACACATATATGTGTGTAAGATACTTATTAAAGTTATTCTATTCATTTCTTCCGCTGCATAAAAACTCGTCATCTCTCATTTCCGTTATATTTCCTTCAAAAATTTTATAGTTCGGACTTTTGATCACAATAACACTTCGAATCCTGATTAGGCGTGAAATTGTCATGATTCGTAGCTAGAAACGCCCTAGTTTTGGTCGAGTTTATAGAGTATTTAGAGTCAATTGAGCATTATTTCTATACATTGATAAATTTGTCTCTTTGATGCTAATAGGTGAATAGAGGACGAAAAACGGAGTTCGTAGGACTTTGAATCGACTCAAACGGATGCCCGGATGAGAAGATATTGAAGAAATACGATCGGTATTAGTGCGGACGAGGAAAAGTATCACTTGGGAGAAGTTTTGAGATCACTCGAGCGCCCTACTCGAGCGCCACCGCTCGAGCGCCTTACTCGAGCACGCAAACGTACAGAACAATTCTTGCGCTCGAGCAGCTCGAGCGCCACCGCTCGAGCGAATCGCTCGAGCGCCCAAAACTTACAGAATAATTTCAGCGCTCGAGCAGCTCGAGCGCGACCGCTCGAGCGAATGCACCATTCGAGCTACACTGCTCGAGCGGGACCGCTCGAGCGTTTTGCTCGAGCGCCCCTATACTTTTGCCTCCGGATTCGTATTTTCGGCCCGTTAACTCCCGTTTCGACCCGTGCTTATATATATCTCGTCCAAACACGTTTTGAAGGATCCCCAACTTTTTACATCACGTTTCATAGAGTTTTTAGAGCAAGAAGGAAGAGAAGAGACGAGCAAGGCTTAGATTTACGTTTTTAAGGTTTTTGATTACGAATTTACTCTACGATTTCACGTTTTAGCTTCGATTCTTAATATCTTTTGTTCTTAAATACGTTGAGACCTAGTTTGTTAATTAATTTCAGTTTAATCTTTTACATATTAAAACCTCAGTTTATGTTCGTTCTTTTCTTCGTTTTCATTATCATGTTCATGTTTGCTAATTATTTAATTGTTATTGTTTACGTTCAAACCATGTCTAGCTAAAACCCTTGCATGCTTAGGGTAGGATGAACTCGTAGAAGTAGGTTGTGGGTACGTAATTAGAGTAACTTGTGACGTTAGGTTTTAATTCTCTTAATTAATGAATGCTTAAAATTAATCTAGATTTTACTCTTGAGTTTCGTTCGAAAGGTGTTAGAGAGAGGACGACCGTATCACTCTTTAACAACGAGTAGGCTTAACGAGGGGGTTTAGGAAAGGTTAATTCATCTACCGGTTTAGCGAAGGAGGATGACCGCATCACCTTAGTTAAATTAGGGTCTCATTAATTAAGCGCTATCTATTAACTTGTTAGTGGATTAGTGAAGTCGAGTGTTAGGGTAAAGTATTAGGGTTTAGAATCTTGAGCTTTCACCTTGCATTCTTAGACTTAGGTTAATTCTCGTTTGTCACAGTTATTTTGATTATGTACCTGCTCCGTTAGTATACGTAGGGATTCCTATCCTAAGCATCACCATCTCTCATTTAAATCAAACCCTTAGTCAATTTGTCTGCTTTAGTATTTTAGTCTAATTAATTTACTTTTAGTTTAATTAATCTGTCTAAAAAACCAAAAAAAAAAACCATACACTCATATTAACTACGACGCGTAGATCTTCAGGGATCTATTCGCATATACACTGTCCCTTGGGTACGATATACTTGGTCGTTATACTTACCAATACTATAGTGAACCCGTTCGCTTGCGGGTGAGCGATTAGTAGAAGTTAGTAAAATCGCTTCAAGTCAATGGCGCCGTTGCCGGGGATGGCGTTTTATGCTTTTTGAATAGGACTTGTCGATAGCTTAGTAGTTAGTAGTGGGTGCTTATTTTCTGTTTTTATTTTTTATTTTTATTTTTATTTATTCGGCAGTTGCGTTTTGATCCATCTGCTAGTGTGTCAGGTTTATGAGAACACGCTCACAAGGCAATACGAGCGAAGAAAGAATACCTGCAGACCCTGAGACAATAGCCAGAAGGAACCGAGCTTACTTGAGAAGAATGAACGCAGCCGACTTAGGGAAGGAACCGATGGATCTTAGTAATGAGTTGGACGATGCTGCCAACGATTCCAATCAGGCAGTAAACCGGGTTGATGGCTCTGGAGGGAGTGGTGGTCAGAATCAAGACCAGTTCGTGGATAGTCAAAGCCAGAACCCGGGTGCACAAAATGTAAACAATCCAGCTCAGAACCTAGTCCAAAATCCTCTGAACAATCCTGCTTACCCACAAAACCCACAAAACCCTTTCCACAACCCAGCATATCAACATTACCCATACCCACCATACCCTTATCCACCATACCCGTACCCTCCACCTCCTGTCTATAACCAACCACCTGTGTACCAACAACCTCCTGTTCAAAACATACCAGCACCACCTGTCGCTCCTCAGCCTGCGCCCCAGAACGCAGATCAGAATATGGCAATTCGGGGCAGGTTCGCGGCACAACCGCAGAGGTATTACGATGGAGTGGCCTTACCACCTGTGGAGGCCAATAACTTTTCAATCTCCCCAGGAATTCTCAAGCTGCTTACTGAGAATCAATTCAAGGGGGAGGTTGGGAAGGAGAACCCTCACACGCACTTGAGGAGTTTCCTCATGATTGCATCTACTTTCAATTACAATGGCATGTCTGAAGATGCCAAGAGGCTCAGGTTGTTCCCATTCTCTCTTACGGGAATAGCCAAGGAATGGTATGATAACACGCTCCCACGGGGAGGTGTTAATACATGGGCCGAGCTCGAGCGTCTGTTCCTCGAGCGATTCTACCCTCCATCAAGAACGATTAAAGCGAGAATTGAGATCTCTTCCTTTCGCCAGAAATCTGGAGAGGATTTACGCCAGGCGTGGGAGAGATACTCGAATATGTTGATCGAGTGCCCGCAGCACGGGTACAACGAGGGAGATATAATGGCGTTCTTCTACAGTGGAGCCAGCAAGGCTGGCCAAGCCCACCTAGATGCATGTGCAAGTGGAGCTTTTCTGAACCAGGGAGTAGCGAGGTGTAGAGAGATCGTGGACAATATTGTCACGAATGCTGGTGCATGGAACGAGGATCCAGAATTTCAGAGGGTATGCAAGTTGGAGGAGAACGAGGGTACGAGGAAGCTATTGATGGCTATGATGGAGAAGATCAGCAACCTCGAGATGGGGCAGAACTTAGTTGGAGGGAATGGAGCAGCAAGCGAGAAAGTGGAACCACCCACGAGTCAGCTAGAAGAGGCCAACTATATGGGAAGGCCTAATTATCCACAAGGTGGAAACCAGTATGGAAGACCTTCTTTTGGTCAACCATTTGTACCTCCAGGCCCACAGCCGCCTCAAAACCAATGGAGGAACACACAAGGGTATCAAGGAGGCCAGCAGCCTCCTCAAAACACTTGGAGGAAAAATGAGAATTTCTCTTATGCTAACCCAAAAGCTGGAATTACTGTGCCTGCAGGTGTTGATCCAGGTTCTAAACCTCCTGGTGGAGAGGGCGGTGCATCAACCGAAGAGATGTTGAGAGCGATCCTTCAGAAAGTGGAGGAAGGTAGCAAGCGATTGTCCTCTTTGGAGTACGATGTGAAGGAGTTGCATAAGAAAGGCGATCAACGAGATCAAGAACTCCAGAAGAGAGACATCGAGTGGAATCGAGCTCAGCAAGAGAACAACAGAAGATTCAATTCCATTGAGTATCAAATTAGCCAGATCGCAAAGGCTCAGCCAAGAGAGCCTGGAAAGTACCCATCAATGCCCGAGGATAACCCAAAGGAACATTGCAAGGCTATTGAGTTGAGAAGTGGGACCAAATATGATGGTCCCGAGATGCCTGCTGATTCTGAGACGCTCAAGGAGAAAGATGAGACAGAAGGGATAGAGTCTCAAAGTGATGGAGTTGAGGTTGAGAAGGAAGGAGTTAAGATGAAAATTGATGATAAGAGTCAAGATGTGGATGAGACCCAGAAGAGCAAAGTGCCTGATGAGGAGATTGAGGAGATAGATAGAATTCCAAAGTGGAAAAAGGCAAAGGAAGCAAGGGAGAAAGTGAAAGAAACTGAGAAAGATGAATGGGGGTACCCAAATCGGTGATACCCGTCCCATATCCACAGCGCTTCATGAAAAAGAAGCTTGATGAGAAGTTTTCTAAATTCCTTGATGTTTTTAAAAAGTTACATATTAACATACCCTTTTATGATGCTTTGGAACAGATGCCGAACTACGCCAAGTTCCTGAAGGACTTGATTGCGAAGAGACGGAGAATAGATGGACCCGAGCTAGTGCACTTGAACCACGAAGTGAGTGCCATGGTGCACAAGGCGCTTCCGCCTAAGCTGAAGGATCCCGGGAGCTTCACCATCCTTTGCGATATCGGGAACGGGATCAAGAAAGGAGCTTTGTGTGATCTCGGGGCGAGCATTAATCTGATGCCTCTTTCGTTGTTCAAGAAGTTGGAGGGAGTTGAGCTTCAACCCACGATGATGACACTCCAGCTTGCTGATAGGTCCATTACGAGACCTCAAGGAGTAGTGGAGGATGTTCTAGTGACGGTGGAGAATCACGTTTTTCCCGCCGACTTCGTAGTACTCGAGATGGAAGAGGATGAGCATGTCCCGCTGATTTTGGGAAGGCCGTTTCTAGCTACCGCCGGGATGGTGCTTGATGTAGCAAATGGGAAGATCACGGTCAAAGTTGATGATCAAGAAGTGAAGATAGCTATCTACGAAGCTATGAAATATCCCATGGGAGATGAGAGTTGTCACTTCATTGACATCACGGATGCTTGTGTTGATGACACACTTCTAGACCCTTGCTCTTTCTATGTTCATCAATTTGATTATCCTATTCTTGACAATTTGTCTTATGATTCTTATGATCTTGACTATTTTGACAGCTTGAAAGACAATGAAGACGTCAAGTTCTTGGAGTTGAAGAAAGTAGAGGATGAAGAGGACTTGGAAGCTGAGGAGTCAACTTTCGAGAAGATGTTCGATAAGGCGCCACCATTGGAGGCGAAAAAGGAGTTGAAGCCGCTGCCCGACCACCTCAAGTACGCTTACTTGGATGAGACCGACAAATATCCGGTAATTGTATCTGCCCTGTTATCTGATGATCAGCTTGAGAGACTTTTAGTGGTGCTTCGTAAGCACAAATCTGCTATAGGATGGTCGATCGCGGATATTAAGGGAATTAGCCCCTCGATTTGCATGCATAGGATTAGATTAGAAGAGGGTAGAAAACCGATAGTGCAAAATCAGCGTAGAGTTAATCCGGTTATTCAAGAGGTGATACATAAGGAAGTGTTGAAGTTGTTAGATAGCAACATGATTTTTGCCATTTCTGATAGTCCATGGGTGAGTCCTTTACACGTAGTTGCTAAGAAGGGGGGTACCACGGTGATTAAGACGGAGTCTAATGAATTGGTAGCCACTAGATTAGTGACGGGATGGCGTGTATGTGTTGATTATAGAGAGTTGAACAAGGCAACGTGTAAGGATCACTTTCCTTTACCGTTCCTTGATCAAATGATAGATCGATTAGGTGGTTTTGAGTATTATTGTTTCTTAGATGGGTACTCGGGGTATAATCAGATCATGATAGCCCCGAGGATCAAGAGAAAACCACCTTCACCTGCTATTATGGGACTTTTGCTTTTAGGAGAATGCCGTTTGGGTTGTGTAACGCACCCGCCACCTTTCAAAGGTGTATGATGGCGATTTTTCATGGCTTGATTGAGAAGATTATGGAGGTTTTCATGGACGACTTCTCCGTTTATGGGGAGTCGTTTGATAATTGTCTGATCAATCTTGAAGTTGTGTTGAGCAGGTGTGAAGAGACGGACTTAGTGCTTAATTGGGAGAAGTGTCACTTCATGGTAAGAGAGGGTATTGTTCTTGGACATCATGTGTCCTCGAAAGGTATCCAAGTGGACAAGGCGAAAGTGATTGCTATCGAGAAGCTTCCACCACCTTCGACCGAGAAGGGGATTCGGTCATTCTTAGGACATGCGGGTTTTTATAGACGTTTCATAAAAGACTTTTCACAAATAGCTAAACCCCTTTCGCGGCTTCTTGAAAAAGAAGTCGCCTTTGAGTTTACTAATGAGTGTTTAGTGGCTTTTAATAGGTTGAAAGAAGCATTGGTGAATGCCCCGATACTTGTCACACCGGATTGGTCTAGCCCGTTCGTGCTCATGTGTGATGCTAGCGACTATGCGATGGGGGTTGCTTTGGGGCAAATTCGTGAGAAGCGTTTTCACGCTATTTATTATGCCTCGAAGATGCTGAATTCTGCTCAAGTGAATTACACTACGACCGAAAAGGAGCTGTTAGCGGTCGTGTATGCTTTTGATAAATTTCGACCCTACCTAGTAGGGACGAAAACAATTGTATATACGGACCACGCAGCGATTCGGTACCTTATGAGTAAGAAGGATGCAAAGCCCCGTCTCATTCGTTGGATCTTGTTGCTCCAGGAGTTTGATGTAGAGATTCGAGACAAGAAGGGATGCGAGAACGTGATAGCCGATCACCTTTCTAGATTGGAGCTCACCAAGGAGAACACCGTGGAGGATCGAGAGGTGAACGATGAATTCCCCGATGAGAAGCTCTTCGGCTTAGGAGAAATCCCGGTGTATAGAGTTGAGGGGAGGGCACCTTGGTTTGCAGACTATGCTAACTATTTAGCAAGTGGTGAGTTGCCCGTTGAGATAGACTCGGTGCATCGGAAGGCATTTTTGAAGAAGGTTCGGGAATTCATTTGGGATGACCCCTACTTGTTCAAAAGAGGGATTGATTTGAGAAGGTGTGTGCCAGAGGAAGAGTGGAGTGATATCATAAGGCATTGTCACGCCTTGCCATGTGGAGGACATTTGGGTGGAGAGAAGACCGGAAGGAAAGTCCTTCAATCCGGTTTTTATTGGCCAACTCTATTGAGAGATTGCATGGAATGGGTTAAGAGGTGTGAGAAGTGCCAACGATTCGGCTCCAACACTAAGAGGGACGAGATGCCGATGCACGTGTTCATGGAAGTCGAGATATTCGACGTATGGGGGATTGATTTCATGGGTCCATTTCCTCCTAGCAATGGATTCTTGTACATTCTCGTATGCGTCGACTATGTCTCGAAGTGGATTGAAGCTGTCCCAACTCGCGTGAATGATTCCCGGGTCGTCATCGAATTCTTGAGGAAGAACATCTTTGCAAGATATGGAGTTCCAAGAGCTTTGGTAAGTGATGGGGGAAGCCATTTCGTGAACAAATGGATGGAAAAGCTGCTGTCAAAATACGAGGTAAGTCATCGAATCTCTACTGCTTATCATCCTCAATCTAACGGTCTTGCAGAGGTTTCTAACCGGCAAATCAAGGAGATCCTTGAGAAGACGGTGAGCATAAGTAGGAAAGATTGGGCGATGAAGTTGGATGATGCGCTTTGGGCATATAGGACAGCTTTCAAAACTCCTCTTGGTATGTCTCCATATCAACTGGTGTTTGGAAAGGCATGTCACTTGCCCGTGGAGTTGGAGCACAAGGCATATTGGGCGATCAAAAAGCTTAATTTTGATAGTGCCTTGGTTGGTGAGAGGAGATTACTCCAACTTCATGAGTTGGAAGAGTTTCGAGACGTTGCCTACGAGAATGCCCGAATTTTCAAAGAAAAGACGAAGAAGTGGCATGATGCACGATTGAGGAAGAAGGAATTCAAGGTGGGTGATCAAGTCCTCGTATTCAATTCGAGGATGAAGCTGTTTGGTGGAAAGCTTAAGTCCAAGTGGAACGGGCCGTATATTGTGAAGGGAGTGCACAAGAGTGGATTCCTTGAAGTTGAGACGGACGATGGACAGAAATTCATGGTGAACGGGCATCGAGTGAAGAAATTCTTTAACTTCTCTTATGAGAATAAGGGAGGTATTTTAGATTCTCAAGTCCCGTGAGCTCCTTTGAGCACGGTCCGGCATTAGGACCTTAAAACTAGCGCTTAATGGGAGGCAACCCATTTTTACTTGTTTTTTTTAGTGGTCTGTTTATTTTTAGTAGTAGGGAATCGTAAGTGCTAACCTCGTTGGTTGAGATTTGTGATGTAGGCTTGCTTCGTGGAGTGAAATTCTGAGAGAGAGAGCTTAAGGAGGAAAGTCATGAAGTTAAGCACGTTGAAGTTAAGCACGTTTCGAATAGGAAAGCATTCAATTCTTGAAGTTAGAGGTAACCGAACCCCAAACGTCGACCTCTTTGCGAAGTCGAAGTTTGGGGGGGTGATGTTTTTTTTTCGTTCATTAGTTTGCATTGGTAGAAGTCGAGTTCATACGAATTTTGTGTACTTACTCTTACGTACTCATTCGTTTCAAACTTTGTTATCGCATAGCAAGAACAAAGTTTGGGGGGGTGTGTATTCGTACTTTGGGTTCGTACACGAAATTCTATGAAAAATTGGGTCAAATTTTTCGAAAACATCAATGCTTGAGGGTCGTTGAGTCGAATTGAGTGAGAGTGCTAAGTTCGACTTGAAGTGGATTGGTGATTTGCACGTATGGAAGAGACCCCAACTCCTCGGTCGAATGAGCGACCTGGCTTAAATCGAGGAGTTCTCAGGTTAGTTCGTGTTTTGGGTTGAATGTGATAAATTGTCGAGCTTGGTTCGGATGAAAATTTCAAGTGTTGAGCATAAAAAAACGAAGTTGAAATTTTGTCGCGCTCGAGCAGCTCGAGCGCCACCGCTCGAGCGTATTGCTCGAGCGCAAAAATCTTACAGAACCATTCCAGCGCTCGAGCAGCTCGAGCGCCACCGCTCGAGCAGCTCGAGCGCCACCGCTCGAGCGAATCGCTCGAGCGCCCAAATCTTACAGAACGTTTTACCCGCTCGAGCGAATTGCTCGAGCGCGACCGCTCGAGCGTATCACTCGAGCGGGTCGCGGGTTGACCCGTCGGACTTCCACCTCTATAAATACCCTCTTTCACACACATTTTCACACACTCAAGGGGCGATTTGGGGCGATTTTCAGCGATTCTTCACGATTTTGCTCGATTTCTCACGTATTTGTTCGAATTTCTTCACACTTCTCCTTAAATCTTCAACCAAGGTATGTAATCTCTATCCCTTGCCGATTAATTCGAAGTTTAAAGTTGAATTAGGCATTAGTTGATGCATATGAACTAGGGTTCATGAGTTAGTCGAAATTTTTGGGGATTGTATTGGAAGTCTTTAAACTATTAAGGGATTTGTTTCTAATTGCTTTGATTGCTGTGATTGATGATTTCATGCTTATTAACTCTTCTTGACTGCTTATTGTTTATTCTTGAGTATGACTAAGTGAGGAGAGTTGAGTTGTGAAAGTGAGTTGAAAATTCCTTTGTGTAGGTACGTGAGTTTGAGCTGATTAGGGAGAGAACCCGTATGCTTATGAGTTATCTTTTGAGTACTTGTGTGACAAGAGTGAGAACTCACTAGGACTAGCTTGGATGTGAAAGCCGTGAGCTTTTGAGCCTTACGAGATTTAAATGCATGATTTAATCTCTTCGTTTGTGAGTGGATCGTCACCATAGAGGATGCTAGAACTTGCATGTGCTCTTGCTTCTAGATTGTGTCTAGTTTGATATGCCGAATAGGATCTTAGGCCATTTTTTTATTTGAATAAGTCACTTAGCCAAAATTTTCCTTACCAATGACATTGATCCCTTGTTAGCCCCTTTGAGCCTAAAGCCTATTTTATTTGCTAGCACATATGAACACTATTCCAATTCCTAAGCCTTTTTGTCCAATTTGAGTGGAGAATAGGAAAGAGTGAATATGAAGGGAGTGAATTGAGTTGAAAAAAGGAGAAGGTTGTATGTTGAGTGAATATGAGAAAAAAGGTGTGATGAAGTTTTGTGATGTGGGAAAAAGAACAAAAAAAAAAAAAAAAAAAAAAATTTTGAGAATGAGCAAAAGAAGAAAAAAATGAGCTCATGTGTTGTGCGAAAAAGAAAAAAATGATGAAGTGATTGAAAAAGTGAAAAAGAGAGAAAGAAAAAAATTTGAAGTGTTGAGAGAATTGAGAGCGAAAGTGTAGTGATTGAATATGTTTGAAGTAGATCGTTTTTAATCTCGAAGTACCGAAGTTTTGAATTTCTATTCTCCATTCACTTGAGTCACTTTACCATATTGTTATCCCACCTGTCCAAAGAGCCTACATTACAACCTTTTGAAAGTCCTTTTTGATTCGGCATTGATTTCTAGAGTATGGTCGAAGTTGAGAGCATTTACAAGCCTATGGCTGCCAATTTGTGTGATTGATTGATTGAGTGAGTCCCTTTATCATTGTTATACACTTGTGAGGGAGTTAAACACATCGTTGAGTGCACATCCATGCTTGATCTTGGTGCTTCTTATTATTGTTGCATGAATACGATAAAAGGAATTGAGTGAGTATGCGGGTGATTGACTTTTGAAGCTTGAATTCATTAGCTTGCATGATTGATTTTTCCTACTCATTCCTAACAATTTCACTTGACTTATTATTTCATTGCTTGGGGACAAGCAATGTGGTAAGTTTGGGGGGGTTGATTAGGCGTGAAATTGTCATGATTCGTAGCTAGAAACGCCCTAGTTTTGGTCGAGTTTATAGAGTATTTAGAGTCAATTGAGCATTATTTCTATACATTGATAAATTTGTCTCTTTGATGCTAATAGGTGAATAGAGGACGAAAAACGGAGTTCGTAGGACTTTGAATCGACTCAAACGGATGCCCGGATGAGAAGATATTGAAGAAATACGATCGGTATTAGTGCGGACGAGGAAAAGTATCACTTGGGAGAAGTTTTGAGATCACTCGAGCGCCCTACTCGAGCGCCACCGCTCGAGCGCCTTACTCGAGCGCGCAAACGTACAGAACAATTCTTGCGCTCGAGCAGCTCGAGCGCCACCGCTCGAGCGAATCGCTCGAGCGCCCAAAACTTACAGAATAATTTCAGCGCTCGAGCAGCTCGAGCGCGACCGCTCGAGCGAATGCACCATTCGAGCTACACTGCTCGAGCGGGACCGCTCGAGCGTTTTGCTCGAGCGCCCCTATACTTTTGCCTCCGGATTCGTATTTTCGGCCCGTTAACTCCCGTTTCGACCCGTGCTTATATATATCTCGTCCAAACACGTTTTGAAGGATCCCCAACTTTTTACATCACGTTTCATAGAGTTTTTAGAGCAAGAAGGAAGAGAAGAGACGAGCAAGGCTTAGATTTACGTTTTTAAGGTTTTTGATTACGAATTTACTCTACGATTTCACGTTTTAGCTTCGATTCTTAATATCTTTTGTTCTTAAATACGTTGAGACCTAGTTTGTTAATTAATTTCAGTTTAATCTTTTACATATTAAAACCTCAGTTTATGTTCGTTCTTTTCTTCGTTTTCATTATCATGTTCATGTTTGCTAATTATTTAATTGTTATTGTTTACGTTCAAACCATGTCTAGCTAAAACCCTTGCATGCTTAGGGTAGGATGAACTCGTAGAAGTAGGTTGTGGGTACGTAATTAGAGTAACTTGTGATGTTAGGTTTTAATTCTCTTAATTAATGAATGCTTAAAATTAATCTAGATTTTACTCTTGAGTTTCGTTCGAAAGGTGTTAGAGAGAGGACGACCGTATCACTCTTTAACAACGAGTAGGCTTAACGAGGGGGTTTAGGAAAGGTTAATTCATCTACCGGTTTAGCGAAGGAGGACGACCGCATCACCTTAGTTAAATTAGGGTCTCATTAATTAAGCGTTATCTATTAACTTGTTAGTGGATTAGTGAAGTCGAGTGTTAGGGTAAAGTATTAGGGTTTAGAATCTTGAGCTTTCACCTTGCATTCTTAGACTTAGGTTAATTCTCGTTTGTCACAGTTATTTTGATTATGTACCTGCTCCGTTAGTATACGTAGGGATTCCTATCCTAAGCATCACCATCTCTCATTTAAATCAAACCCTTAGTCAATTTGTCTGCTTTAGTATTTTAGTCTAATTAATTTACTTTTAGTTTAATTAATCTGTCTAAAAAACCAAAAAAAAAAAAACCATACACTCATATTAACTACGACGCGTAGATCTTCAGGGATCTATTCGCATATACACTGTCCCTTGGGTACGATATACTTGGTCGTTATACTTACCAATACTATAGTGAACCCGTTCGCTTGCGGGTGAGCGATTAGTAGAAGTTAGTAAAATCGCTTCAAGTCAAATCCGATATAATTAATATATTCTGGATTCGGGGCGTTACAGTTTCTGTTTGTGTTAAACTTGTGTGTTAATTAAATATTTCTACTTTTCACAATAATATTAGTGTGGATCCTAATAGGTGTTAATATCGCTGTAAAAGGAGGTCACTCGACCAGACTAGAGTACACTCAGTCGAGTGATACATCATTTGCCCGAGTAGTATATGACGTATGTATTATACTCGACCATATATATTAACTCAACCGAGTGAAACATCTTTTGCCCGAGTAGAATATGTTGTAGGCTTTACACTCGACCAGATGAATATCATTTGACCGAGTGAACTCCAGTCCGGTCGAGTGATTTCGGCCGTGGGTACTCCACTCGATCAAGAGAGTTTTCACTCGGCCGAGTGATCTTCTTTTTGGTCGAGTTTATTATCACTTTCTTTGAGTTTCCTTCTATTATAATATTAATGCATTACGATACATGATGCTTAATAAATACATGATACACGTAAAAGGTTAAATTTTACATCATAAATACTAATACACATCGAAAGGTACACGATACTTCCATAAAAATATAAGTAGAGTTGATAATCCTAATATCACAACAACCTCACCATACCTCAACCGTACAATTCATATATCAATAGGTCTTGGACATTTTCTCTTTGTATGACCGAGATCACCACACATTGAACACCTACGTGGTCGACGTCCATGAACATTGACCCTATTCAATTGTGGCAAATCGGATGCTTCTGCATCAGGAGTTCCAGATGGAATGTACACGTGACAATTTATTTGATTGTGGTTGGGTTGTTTGCATCGTGAATATTGTTGATTTGAACGCCTTGAGGAAGACCCTTCCTCGAAATGTGAACTCTTCCTGCTTTGCCTAGGGCGTTAAGCTTGCCGGGGACAGGGTGGAGAATGACATTTAATGGATTTGACGTGAGGAGGCACCACCCATTCTTTTGGATGAGGAACGGGCATGACCGATCCACCCCACATTTTCTTCAAATGAAGAGAGGTGTAACATTCCTCAACAAAATTTTTTATATCATAATTTGCGTGCCTATAGACAAATTGAAAGTAAAAAACCCCGGATTAATAAGAATATTAGAATAACAAAGCATGATAAACAGAATCATTCTCGGGGTATTTAACATTATTACCTAATTGCAGCAAGGGCATGAAGACAAGGAATCCCTAGGGACTGGAATTCACAACATTCACAACTACGTTCAGACAAATCAACTATGTAGCTCTTAACACCGTGAAGTACCTTATACCTATCGAAAGTCTATGACTCAACACGAAGCTTATCAGAAAACTTGGTAAGATTTGACAATTTATATGTAACTTCAGTAGATAAATCCCCCTGTGAAGATTTGGCATATGTTGATCGAGTATGAAACCATTGTTGAATGATTTGTCTAACACATTCCAACACATACACAATGGGTTTGTCACAAGCCCATAAAATTGTTTTGTTCCAAGACTCAGCGGCATTGGAGGTCATGAACTCGTACCTCCTAACAGGACAATGCACTCGAGACCATCGCTCGGGACCTATACTACTTAAACTATTCTTGAAATTGCCATTGTCAAATCGTCCAATGGAATCCATTATTCTGTTAATTGTACATATGGCGATGATCAACATAATGAGGAATGTGAAACAAAATAAAATTGGATATTAATGTACCTGTCGTATTCTGATTCTCGATAAGTGTATGCAGCGCTCTTGAAAGAACGAATAATGTGTCGGTCGTACGATGCAAACTTCTTCTGTATGTGATAGTAACAAAATCCATGCTTTGCTTCAGGGTAAACAGTCTCCACGGCATGGATTATGCCTTTGTGTTGATCGGAAACAATCAACAAATCATCGAGACAACTATATGCTTCTCGTAATCTATCAAAAAACCACGTCCACGACTCATTACTCTCCACATCACCTATGCCAGTTGCAAGTGGAAATACTTGATTATTGGAATCCTGAGTAACCGCAACAAAAACTACTCCCTTGTATTTACCCTTCAGATGAGTCTCATCCACAACAATAATAGGTCTGCCATAATTAATAAAACCGTTAATTGATGCACGAAGCGTGAAGAAACAATACTTGAACCTATCTTCATCATCAGTGTGTAACTTTATATGACTCTCGGGGTTTGCCGTAAGAAGTTGATCCAAACAAGATGGTAACATGTTGAAAGACTCCTCAGGATCACCATATATCATATCCATGGCCCATTGTGCAGACCTCAGCGCTTGACTGTACTGCAAAGTCATCCCATGATTTAATTTCAAATCTCCCAAAATATCGGTAGGGGTCATTGATGTTGATTTCTCTTATTGTCTAGCGGCATAAAATGATCCAACCACTTTTGAGGGCAATGACCGTGGTGCATTCCGATTTGGATCGAAGGCACATGTGTGAGGGGTCAACTTCGTTGTCTTCCAAAACCCATGTTTTCCACCTGCACGGAATGAAAATTCGCAATTTGCATGCTTGCACTTCAAAACACATTTGCCTAGATCGGATTTTCTTACACGGTACTCCACCTTATTCATCAAATGGTAGAAACCAACAAAAGTACACATCTCTTCTTTGCTAACAAATATATCGTCTATCTTGAGTACCCCGAGAGTGAAGTTCACATTTGGAACATCCACAGGAGGAGGAGGAGGCAAAGTTGAAGGCATACACGGAATGGACCATGGACGAGCACATTCGGGAAGAATTTCAGGATGAATTTCAGTGGGATCCTCATAGGACTCATAATCATCATAAGACTCATCAGAAGAATGATCAACTTCTATACCAATATTATCATCGGATGTGGGGCTGTCTTCACCCAATTCTGGAATATTTTGCGAAGGATCGTTAAATAGATGGGCATCCTTCAAGGCATTGAATGTATCCATCATCTTCAAAAAGTCCCCCGATTGTGTGAAGGAAGAACAACTACCGACAACTCCATCAATGAAGGGTTCAATTATTTCCGGTTGTGTACCTAGATGGGACACATAAATGACAGGCGAATGTGTTGTGCGAAATAGTGACTCAACATCGTCATCAGTATCTATATTAACAATAACCAAATCTCCCTTCACGTTAGCAACATCAACAATTTGATAATCATTTGCAGTCGTCTTAGCATCTTTCAAAATACTATTAACCAAACTTCGAAGACTTGATAGGTTGATATGTTCATCGTGGATAACTTTACCATGAGAAATACCACCCACGTAAGAAGTGCCATCCCATTTTCCGTTAAAATGAATCACAAAAAATCTTCGTTCACTCATCTGGGAACTACACAAAAAAGGTGCGGATTGGAGTATAAACTAATAAAATCACAGAGAATAAGACCATACGCATTCTTAACTTTCACAAAAGGTGTTGTTGCAGTTGGCAATAAGTTGGCAAGCGGTTGGCAAGCTTCGTTAGCACAAATTCCCTTCAATTTATAAACATCACACTCAAAAGATACATCATAGGCTCATAGCTGAACATTTAGAGAAATTCATGCTTCATTCTCACCATACTACAAAATAAATGGCCAAATGAGTGAATTTAACATATCATGTTCTTTCATTTAGGACTTTTGTCAAACACTTGGTGGACATCTACATGAAAGAAATTTTATTTAACAAATGCTTTGAGTAATTCCATACCTTATCACCACAATACAAAATAAATTGCCAAATGAGTGAATTTAACACACAAACATATCATATTCTTCGTTTAGGACTTTTGTCAAACACTTGGTGAGCATTTACATGAATGCATTTTTTTGAGATTTTTTTTTAGTAATTCATGTTTCATTAACACCACAATACAAAATAAATTATCAAAGGAGTGGATTTCCATACCTTATTGACATAAATTGAATTGAATTGGACACTCAATCACTCTTGCATCTTTTTTTGGTGGAGATACCTTGGCCAACCAAACAATGGTGTTTGATTTCTTGAATGGGTGTAATATGAATGAATGAAATTGGCCTCTCAAAGTCTTGATTTAAGCAATAATGTGTTGTGTGAATCGATTTGGACCACAAACGCGAACAAGAAGCATGATTTCGCTGTTCAACCTTGCCCAACGCTGCCGCCGGAATTCTTTCTTCGGTTATTGCCTTTCTCGGTGGATCATTAATTTCCCAGATTTTTCTCCATTTGTTCAATTGGAGTGTTTGGATGCAATGGGAGTGTTTGGATGCAAGAATGTTAATTTGTGAAATAAGAATTATTTTGTGAAAATGGAAAATGAATAAGTAAGGATAGTGTGGACAATTTAGGTCCAAAATGGGCAAAATACATCTTTTGTAAAAATAGGGGGCAAAAATCAAGTGTCCCCTTAAATTTTGGGCACTTTTGTATATTTTCACTATAAAATTTATTTCTTGTGATTTCTTCCCGTCCACTGCTTAGACCTCGTTCTTCCTCTCACCTTCTTCCTCTTTTACAAGGCCATCGATGTTGGTAACCCCGACGATACTTACAAAGCCCCATACGCTAAAGTTTATCGAAACATGGCGATTCTTGGAGTCGAGGGCTTCTCGGCCCTGCCTCACCACTGTCTGCCCCTCTGTTACGGGTTCTTCGTCTTTGCGGTGTTGGCCAATTTATTGAGGGACACGTTGCCATGGAAGCTCGAAAAGTGGTCTCGCTTCCAATAGCGATGGCCATGCCTTTTCTTGTATGGGGGAACTTTGCGATCGATATGTGTATTGGGGTTTGGTTGTTTGAGTTTGGGAAAAGATGGATGGGAGCATGATGGTTCCGGCAGTTGTGTCGCATTTGATATATGGGGATGAGATGTAGGTTGTTGTTCTATTTTCAAATTGGTATGTAGGTTTGTTTGTTGGGAAAGTCGTGGTGCCTGGATCTATTCGAGATGATATTTAAATACGAATTTAAAATTAATTATTATTAGCATGAATTAATTCTAATTAATTCAAATAATAATTCCAACAACACGTTTTTCATCATGCACATGAATTAAAATCACATAAAATCTTATAGCGAAAAATCTAGGAATTTATGCGATTATGTACCTCTTGTAGATATGACCTTTGAGAATAACGGGACACGCTTAGACGATGCTATCAATCGAATGGCTTTCTCAAGTATTCCCTTTAGCCTTGTTCGTCCACCGGTGGAAATTGCTAACGTACGAACAATTAATAATACGAAGGAAGAAGAAAAATATATGTTGCTCTTAATTTTTCCAACTCATGGAACTTGTAAACTGAGGATGAAAAAATCATCCCCTATTTATAGAGTATGTATAGAGTAAAATTGGTTTATACATGAATCACCGAAGGGTATTAGTTGTTTTCACTTAAGAGTATTAATTATTTTTACTGAAAAGTATTACTGGTTTACACTGAAGACTCTTAGTACATTTTCACCGAACAACTAAGACTCTTTAGTATAAATCAGTAATACTCTTTAGTAAATATAACTAATACTTTTCAATGAAAACAACTAATACCCTTCGGTGATTCATGTATAAATCAGTTTCACTCTATACTTTGTCCTATTTATAATAATGGGTGGACAGATTTTTACCATGGAATTAGAGAGGAAACAATCTTTTCTTGATCTCCAAAAAATCTTGAATATATCTAATATATTATTTTCTTCATAGTAAAATATTCCACAAAAATCTCACCCTCCTATTATTATATAATTTTAAAAAATTATAGGATAAGAATACAAAATTTGGATCTTCTTGAATTTATGAGATAATCTTGTATTCCAAGAATACATATCTTCCATAATATCTTTTCAAGAAAATCAACAAAAAAAAATTCTCTCACTATATCAATATTTTCGAAAATAAATAGGAGAAATCAGCAACTGCCCATCAGATGCGATCCATACACAAAATGGGTCATCCTTATGCCCAGTTGCACCATGCAATTGGTTCATAAGAGACTCACTCAAGAGATAGAAGTTGGAAATATCTTTTTGATGTTATTTTATATTCCCTCCATCCACAAAATTTTTAGTCTCTTTACTGTTAAACACAAGATTTAATGAAAATTAGTATTTTATTGAAAAAATAGATAAAATAAGAGTATTGTGGGGGTATTGTGGGACCCGGCTATTTATTTATAAGTAAGAATTATTTTTAAAAAGAAAATGAGTAAAAAATTGGTGGACAACCTAAAAAGGAAAATGGGCCAATGAAAGATTGGTGGTTGGAGGCACCACAAGAGAACAAGGATCATGCATTCTCCAAGTATAAATTTGTGTATCAATGAAAGTGTGAATATAAAGTTGAAATGAAGGGAATAATTTATTATTTTTATAAATATATATCTTATAATAAAATAGATATTTTTTCATATTACAATAACATATACTAGAAAGCAATTGTTTAAAAAAAATTGATAATCATTTGAGTGAAAAAATTGTTACATTATAAAATATTAAACATAAAAAATATAAATAATTATATTAAAAACTTAGTTATGTAAAGGACCGCGGAAAAGTGGGTTTGTTGTTGAGTCTAATTTTGAAATGTCTCAATTAAGAATCCTTTTTTTTCTTTGGATTTTTCCCCACTTCTCTGCTTGAATTTTTTTTTTTTTTTTTGTATTTATTCAAGTCCTAACAAATTTTGTTTTTTCAACTCAAGTCAAACACAACAACCGAAAGAGACATACACGTTTAATTCTTTTTTTATTTTTTTTGTTAGCTTCTATGATTTTTTTTAAATGGTTTTTCTTTATTTACCTTGAATTGAAAAAAAAAAAATTAAATCACACCTAAGGTTAAGGATTGTTAACTTTCGATGTAAAAGAAATTATGTATTTGAGTGACGAATGAGATGTACAAATTTAAAAAATGACTGAGATGGAAAAAAAGTTTATCCCCATCCAAATGTGTCCAGTTATAAGTAAACACTCTCTAAGTATTTTGGATACAACAATACTTATCTTTGTTTGCAATAAGGACATCGATTTAACATAAGTGCAAATAAAAATGTTGTGTTTATGTTTGTAGCTATGTTGAATCGTTGTACTTTTGTACCCAAAAATATTCATAAATTTTTTTTGGATTGAAAAATTAAAACTCTTCAAATTTTGCATTGATCCATCGCTACCAAACTATCATAAGTAGGGTTATAAACGAATTAAACAATTTTGGTTCGATGTGGTATTTGTATTCGAATTCGAGTACAAATAATTTTTTTTTATTCGATTAGTTATCAAATAAAAATACAAAAACTATGATATTCGATTCGATATTCGTAAATATTCGATTAAATATATAATTACATAATTATATAATAATAGTAATAATAAATAATTATTTATAAATTTAAGTCCATAATAATTATTTTAAGGATATTAACCTTTATAACTTCATCCAACAAGTGGGCTTTTAGGCAATTCTTAATTAAAAAAATATTTAATATAATTTAATTATTCAAAAACTTAACAAATTAAAAAAATTTGCAGGTAAATACTCTTAATTTGATTATTAAAGCATTTTCCATAAATTTGATAATTAATTTTTTTTCATTTACTTACTTGATTATGTTATGCAAATTTTTAAGTTTATAACTTGTTTGTGAATTCAAACAATGACAATTTTGAAATGAATATTTGAATATTGACAAAGTATTATGTGAATAATACGCACGGTAACTATTACCGTGAACAACAAATTTCTAATATCTGACGAAGTTGTATAACTCAAGTGGTTAAAATTCCACTACCTATGATACAAAGGTCATGGGCTCGAGTCACAATTTTATCGATAAAAAATACTAATACATTTAGTAAGAATAATTAATACCACTTCAACTAATATTTTTAATAAAAATAGCTAAATACCCTTTGGAGCTGATAACTTTAGTACAATTCACTGATACTTTTAGTTTAATTTATTAATAACCTTCAAACAAATTTCATTGTGAATATTGTTCACATAATACCTTATCTTGAATATTACTTGTTAGGAACATGCTGGGGAAAAAAATCGATTTGAATATTCGACTCAAGTATTCGTATATTTTCTAATAATTCGATATGAGTTTCAAATCAAATATAAATCACATTTACTATTTGAAAAATATTTGAATTCGATACTCAAAATAATTTCACAAATACGAATTCAAATACAATGATATTCGACTCCATTAGATTAGTTTATAACCATAATTATAAGTAAGGACTTAGATAAAAAAATTGGGTCTTCATAAAATTCTACCGTGGTCATTTATTTCTCAAATTTCAACCACATATTTTTCTCTGTCATGTTTATTGTTCACATAATTACATGTGAAACTCATCACCCGCATTTCCCACACCCATATCTCTAAACTCTAAACTCTCCCCTTTCCAATCCTCTCTCCACTCTGTCCTTAAGATCCCACAGAAAAACAACCAGCATCAAGATTCAAACAACCAAAATTATCAACTCAGATTTCCACAATCTCGTAACAGAGAGGAAAAGAAATGCAATGGCCATAAAAATCAAACTTTTCTTGATTCCTCTTCTTCTCCATTTAAGCAGAGTTTATTCTCGAGCTGACGAGTTCATCTTCAATGGTTTCAGAGGCGCAGAGAGCGAAATAGCCCTAAATGGCGTTGCAGAGATTGAGAAGAATGGCATACTCAAACTCACAGATGAGCAAGCAAGAATTATGGGGCATGCTTTTTATCAAACCCCAATTAATTTCAGAGATCCCACAAATGGTAAATCTCGCTCATTCTCAACATCTTTTGCTTTTGGAATAGTGCCTGAGTATGCAAAATTGGGGGGCCATGGATTTGCCTTCACTGTAGCTAAATCCAAAGAGCTGAATGGGGCTCTCCCAAGTCAGTATTTAGGGCTAATGAATGACAATAACATTGGGAATTTTTCCAACCATGTTTTTGCTGTTGAATTTGACACAGTTAGGGATTTTGAATTTGGGGATATTAATGATAACCATGTTGGGGTTGATATCAATAGTATGAAATCAAATTTCTCTGTAGATGCAAGCTGTATTAATTTAGGTAGTTCAAGAAAGGAAGAACTCAACCTTCATAGTGGCAGTAGGATTCATGCTTGGATTGATTATGATGGAATCAAGGGGAAATTAGATGTAACACTTTCACTCAATCCATCAAAACCTAATGCTTCGATCCTTACATTTTTCGTGGATCTTTCTCCGATTTTCCTGGATCATATGTATGTGGGGTTCTCTGCTTCAACTGGTTTACTAGCTAGCTCACATTATATTTCTGGATGGAGTTTCATGATTAATGGGCAAGCAAAACCCCTTAATCTCTCTTTGTTGCCTTCGATTCCTGGTCCTAAGCGAAATCGTCTGTTCTTGATCCTAACTACATCCTTTTCAGCTCTTGGTTTCTTGGTCCTTGCAATAGGAATATCATTTTACATAGTTAGAAAGATTAAGAACAGGGATGTGGTTGAATCTTGGGAGAAAGACGTGGGCCCACATCGATTTTCCTATAAAGAACTCAAGAGAGCAACTAGGGGTTTTAGAGATAAAGAGGTTCTTGGATTTGGTGGATTTGGTAAAGTTTACAAAGGGACATTGCCTAATTGCAAGACTCAAGTGGCGGTTAAACGGATACACCATGAGTCTAAGCAAGGTTTACGTGAGTTTATGACGGAGATCGAGAGTATTGGCCGACTTAGGCACAAGAACTTGGTGTTATTACTGGGTTGGTGTCGATGTAGGGGTGATTTGTTACTCGTTTACGATTTCATGCCTAATGGAAGTTTAGATAAATACATTTACGACGAGCCAAGCGTTGTCTTAACATGGGAACAGAGGTTTAACATCATCAAAGGTGTAGCTTCTGCTCTCCTTTACTTGCATGAAGAATGTGCACAAACTGTGATTCATAGAGATATCAAAGCGGGAAATGTGTTATTAGACTCCGAAATGAATGGAAGGCTCGGAGATTTCGGGCTTGCTAAGCTTTACGAACGGAATGCTAGTCCCACGACCACAAAAGTGGTGGGCACGTTGGGATACTTAGCCCCGGAACTTACTAAAACGGGAAAGCCCACGACTAGTTCAGATGTGTTTGCTTTTGGGGCGTTGTTGTTAGAAGTTGTGTGTGGGAGACGACCAATCGAGGCCAAAGCATTGCCAGAGGAATTGATACTCGTAGATTGGGTGTGGGATAAGTGGAAGGAAGGTTCGATTTTAGAAGTTGTTGACCCAAGATTGAATGGGGAATACGATGAGATGGAGGTTGTCATTGTGATTAAGCTCGGATTGTTGTGTTCTGATAATGCCCCAGGGAGGAGGCCTAGCACGAGGCAGGTGGTGAGAATCTTGGAAGGCGAAGCGCCCCTGCCTGAAGTATTGGGACCGGATGGGGGGCGTATTAGTCCGGGTTCTAATTCGTATCCTTCGTCTTCGTATTATGAGAAGGTGAGTGCGTGGTCATCGGGTTGTGATCTGGAAGCTGGCTCGTTGTCTCCAATGTCTGTTTCGTAGTATATTTTCTCTGTTTTATAAGTGTATGAAATAGGTTAGTTAGTTCATATATATCTGTATATAAATCTTGTAATTTTTTCTTCATGATTGCATGAGGTAGGTAGGGATCTCTATTCATTAGCAGCATATAATGTTTGTTATTTTGGGAGGGAATTTTGGTGTATGATTTTAGTTTTTGCACTTAAAAGTTAGTGCATATATTACCTAACAGATGAGGTTTAAGACTAAGATAATTTTTCTCTAAATATGTATTTTCAAATGAGGCCATCATACTTGATTTGCCTAATGCGTTTACAACGAGCCCACCACATACTCTCAAATAGCTGTGGTGGGCCACCACATATTATTTATTGAATTAAAAAACAATATGACAAAACAAAAATAATGTTGAAAAGGTTTTTCTCTCGTGTTTAATCTCAATATATGTTAAACAAGGGTATTTTTATCAATTTACATACTTTTAATAAAGAAATGACTAATTTGGGATGAATAAAATGAGAAGGTAAAACTATTGCTGTGAGACAGGTGAAGCATATAAAACGAGAGGGGTTAAGATTTGGGTGAATTATTAAGAGGAACAAAATTGGATAAAATATTGTTGGGAGCAACAAAATTCAAATTTTTAATTACTCTTGAGTACAAAGTGCAATAATAAATTAATAATATACGTAAGTTCAACTTTAATTTAATTTAAGTTAAAAAAAAATGTATCTTCAAAGTAAGTCGGGAAAATTTAACTACCTTAGAGTAAATTGTGTTAAAAGATTGTACCTCATGGATAATTTCCCTTAAATCTCGTGTTACATCGTTTTCAATAAAGAATAACTTTAGTCTTCTGTGATGCCTCATTTTACCTAACCTTAAATGTTAAGAGAACCTAGACGCTTGGAAGCAGTGGAGCTAACATTGGGGGTAATTTACACTCATATGTTATGCTCGAATCGAATCGAATATATATACAGAGTGGACTCATTATATATCCACCACACCTTCTGTAGGCATGAATGCATGATTATGCACGTGCTTTAACATGTGGTAGTTTATGATAAAACATCCACAATTTCTATTCAAATCTAACACTCTAATTATTATGCCTATGACCTTGACATATCATGCATGACCCACCACAGCTCCACAGACCTTGACCATTTTTAATGGCTTGAATGACCACAAGAATCTACACATAGTATTAATGGGGATAACAATAAGAAACCCTCCCTTCTGCCCGCTATAACTGAAGTTTAGAGACGTTGCACACTAATTAAAAAATGTTACTATATATATATAATGTGACATTTTTACTTAAGTGAAGAAAAAAATTGTTAGCTAATGCACCCCCACACAAAAAGTAAAATGAAAAAAAGAAAATTGAGTATGATATTTTATTCACTTAGGTTAGTGCAAAATAACATGTATTTTGGGTTTTAAAAAAATCTAGAACGACAATTAAAATGGATTGAAATGAATATATAACAATTGAATTTATATTTTTACACAATGTTACTTTTTCATTGAAGTGCTTGGTACAATTCAAGAAAATGAAAAAAGTATGTGAAGAGTATTGATGCTGAGGGTTTGAGAAATCAAACTCTTGCATCTCTTCTTTTAGGAGATGAATGATTGATTTTTCAGAATGGGCATTTCATTTCCACCATATACCAAACATATAAATTTAATTTAATTTCTTATGCTCCAAAGTGTTAAAACAAGTACACACTATGATTCAATTTTATATGATTGAATTCGGAGTTGGTACTAGTTTTATTATGGATCAGTGTCGCAATTTTATACTCTCCTTGGCCAATTTTACTAGGTCTATTTCTAGGTTTGTTATTTTTTGTCATATGTTAGAGGGTATAATAATGTATTATAAGGTACATTTATAAATAAAGTGATTATTTATGAAAAATATGATACATACATTTTTCATAAATAATCACTTTATTCATAAGTGGTGCTCACAAGACCCCATAATACCCTCCAACATATGACAAAAAATAACAGACCCATAAATTGGCCTAGAGTAAAATTGAACAGATTGAGTAGTAAAATAACCAATATTCTTGTAATTAAACATTTAACACTATTAAAAAATATATACAAAATACAAATTAATTACAAGTAAAACTGATTTACACAATATTTTGCCCTGAATCTGAAACATTTATATACACCGACCTACAATTTTTTTAATTATTATTATTATTATTATTATTATAACCTATATCTACAATATTTTCTTAATGCGAGTGTGATCTACGAATATGAGAGCATGTGGGACCGCAACCCCGTGCACGGCCCTTCCTTCAATTTGGACTTAATAAGTAGGTTGCTTGGACCAATAGAAAATTTTGACAACATTTAAAAATAATAATAATGGGCCCAAAATGAAGCATAAAAGTGACATTACTCCAAATTTGAAATTTCCAGTTAAATAGCAACATTCTGAAGCTCAAGTCCGTGGAAACTTCCTTATTTACACATTTCCAACAATCCTAAATCACTACCAAAATTCATTATCAGTTAAAAAAAAAAATCTATTTGCCTAGGTTTATTTGTGGCAATTTCAGCCAAGTAAAATCTATTGCATTGAAAGTCTAATTTTGATCAGAACACATCTTTGTCTAAACAAGGAAATAGGACTGTAAAACCGAACAAATTCATCAAACCGACACAAAAATAGAGTCCGTTGCATACCTGTGGAAAACGAGAGCTTTGATTTGGACGAATAGCTTTCAAAGACAACAAACCTAAAGTTGACACAAAGAATTACAAATGTTGCAACAATTCCTGTCACAAAAGATCATTAATAAGAATAGGGCATCAGATCATGCTAACTCAATACATATATAGACACAATGCTACAATTACGACGTTACAAAGAGTGAGATTTGTACAGCTCCTCCAAATTAAACTAAAATAAGCCAATCTTATTAGATATGCCAAACATGTTTTCTTCTCTGCCTTAAAAAAGGAGACCCCCAACACTCTAATGGTTCCCTATGTTCTCATCTAAAGTTTCGTCTTCACTATCTTTCACGCCATCAAAAATTTCATAATCATCAAATCCTGCGATGAGAAACGTCCAAATGAGTTCAAGAAATATTAGTTCATACATATTTCTCTAAGCAAATACTTCTCTGGACCAATTGCATTGTGCAACTCAAATGCATTTTTAATAGTATAAGTTGTTTTACTAAAAAATATTAGTTGGCTAGTATTAGCTATTTTTATTGAACAGCTTTAGTTACTCATTTCTCTAAAATTACCTGTACCAAGGGCTTCGACGTCATCAATTTGAGGGCCCAACGGTAAAAGGTTACCAAAAGGGGGATCAATAGCCATCCACTCCGAGTTTCCAGAGCTCGACTCTGAACATGATTCTTTCTCCATGACCCAGTCTTCGACTAAAGCTATGTGCTCATAAGAGATAGCATCGACAGGTTCGTGTTGTCTATTTGCTGATGCCCTATTAATCAAACAGAAGATGAGCAATTAATATATACGTTACGGAATTTCTCAACTTCAATGCATCAAATATGAGGGATCAATTTGTACGTACATTTGCTTCATCGACATGTTGTACTGAACGAAAACAAGGTCGTTGAGCCTCTGTTGCTCCAAGCAATTTTTCCGTTCATGCATGTGTTCAAGAGGAATCTTGTCTAGCTTATGTTGGATCAAGCAGCATGTTTGGCTGAGAATGCGTATAGCCAAACGAGCCAAATTAGGGCATCCCCCACCATATGCTAGCCACCACTCAGCTAAAAATGGTAAAATTGAGGAAAGAATAAGATGACTGCAGAATGCAAAGCATTTCAGGGATTGATTGGGATCAGTAGCTTTGAAAATGTCATTGTATTGAACGAATTTCTTTCATTTATCAACTTCTTAACTAGCTTTACGATTGTCCCTTCTATACACCACATCCTTCGTCATGATACAGATTGCAATATAAAACTCACTAAATATGTTCTATTCACAAGCTAATCATGGCAAACCAGTGAAAAAATGCACATCAAGGAGTGTTTGGTTCATAACTCTTCAATGAGAAAGGCAATGGAAATGAATATAGGGTAATTGTGGTGGTTAATGAAAATAAAAGATGATCAATCAAACTTTGTACGAGGTAATGAGACTCAAAATAAGTTATTCACTGCCCTATTTTGACTAACTACCTCCCCCCCCTATAATCCTTTTCCTCAATCATTCCACTATTCTTCAACCAATAATCCTATTTTGAATCAACTTATTCCAAGATTAGAGCAATACATTCCATCATTCTCATTTCACTATTTGATGATTCCAATTACCATTCTCATTGAAGATTTAGAACCAAGCGCCCCCTAAGTTTTAAAGTTAAATAAGACATACATGTTGAATTGAATGGTCTTCCATGTTTTAAAAGAAATAAAAGATACACACTTTAAATAAAAAAAGACTCACTAGGATGCAAAGTGTCTCTGGCTCTAACAGCCATCTTCCGCCCAAAGTCTCCAGCACCACCATGATACGAGGCCGTTTCCTTCATAATTTTATCCTGGATCTTAGCGTCCGGAACCAGTTTCTCTATGCAATCATATACTAAAGATCGAATATGAAGATGTGCATCTCCTTCAAGACTGTAAAAATATTTCGGATTTAAATAAAAACCAGCCGCATGAAGGGGGTGTCTGTGAAGCTGCTCCCACCTTCGATCAATGATGCTCCAATAAACTAAGTATTTCTCCTTATCAACAAGTTCCTTCTTAATACTTTCTTTAACTCTATACAGCCCTGCGTAAACGAACCCCATAGCAGGCATCTTTTCACTATTAACTATCCTTAATAGTCGTAAAAGTGGATCTATTAAACGTGATATTAAGGCACAACTCGACCAGAATGACTGACTACTGATACAGTCTAGTACTGCAAAACCTTCTTGTTTCTTCGAATAAGGGCTTTCCATCCACTCCTCAGAAGTAACCATTGACTGCAGATTATGTCTGATATTTACCATCCTTTTCAATGTTGTGAAATCAGTAGACGAACGAGTGGGTCCCACCTCGACTAAATCCACTCCAAATGTGTATCTTCTCATCATGTTTATGATAACACTGTTTGAGTATATATACTTGGAGATTGATTTTGCCTGGTCTATTACCATCTTAACTGTGGGAAGTTCTCCTATGTCTTTCAGCATTAAATCAATCAACCGACCAGCACAAGGTGTCCAGAAGATTGTAGGATAAGTGTCAGTTAATCTTTTCCCAGCAACAACATAACGATCATCACTACTGGTTATAACTTGAAGAACATTTCTCAAGCCAACTTCTTCGACTGTTTCCTTTAACAATTCGTAAAGGACATCAGCAGAATCTACGCTCCTTGATATATCAGCTGACCTCAAAAAGATCGTACCTTCTGAAGAATAAACAAAGAAGTTAACAAAGGTTTTGCCCTTTCCTGAGCACCATTCGTCTACCAAAATTGAGCAACCATCTCTCCCCCAAGCTCCAGTGCACTGATCAACATCGTTTCTCACTTCGTGGACTATGTTTTTCAAGATCCAGCTTCTGAGATCATGATAAGTCGGGCCCACAACCCCTAAGCCTTGCGAAGCAATTGCATCAATCATAGGCTGAAAATAAGCAGAATTAACAGCATTCGGAGGCAATCCAACATCAGTGAAAAAACGACCTACTGCCATATGAACTTCCTTTGAATTCGTAGCAGGAAAAGCAGCCACAGGTGCAGGATTAGAGTTAACCACATCTACGGCTTTCCTAACTCTCCCTTTCTTCTTCCTACCACTAGTTTTGCTACTCATACCATCTTCTCTCTCCTCATCCACGTCATCATCGTGTTCGATCATTTCAGGGACGGGAAGCAGGACAATATCAGTATTCAGACCACAATTATTGTTTCCTACATCAACCACACTTGTACTAGGGTTATTATAGCCCGACATTTCCTCGGCGAGTTTCTGTTTCTTCCTCTTTTTAACGGCAACCCCGTTAAGACTCTCGAGCATTTCTAGCTGCACATCGGGTTTAACTCTTAAACAAACGGCGGCATTCCCTTTCTGGCACGCTAGGTGCTCTTTAATCCTATGAATACCCCCACCCTTGAATATTTTCCCACAGTATATACACTTGAGTTGTACCTTGTCCCCAATCTTGTACATTTGGCAATGCTTCCATGCCGGATCATGCTTTTGGGAAGTCACTGCTACTGGCTCCATATTAGAAGCCATTCCCTAAAACTACCGCCAAACATGCAATAAATCACCATGTCAATTAGAAAAAGGAAAAAAAAAAAACCCACAAAAAGAAAAGAAAATATACAACATTGGGAGAGAATCTAAAAATGGACAAAGAAACCCAATTCCCGACATCATCGATCTCCTCATAAGGCTTCTTGATAAAACACATGCACAATCTACATATGAATTAGCAAAGAGAGGAAATGGGATTCGAAAGATTTTCTTCAGTTTCATACAAATTCACGCATACGAATCCAATTCCAAAACGTGCAAATATTATCATGGCACATTTGACTACAGTAAAATCAAGAAAAGAACATGAATAAGCAAGATGAGAAAAATGGGTTCCGATAAACTTACTCGAATTCGGGATGAAATAATAATCTTTCTTTTTGTCAATTCGATTCGGGATTTAGGTTAGGAGAGAACCGAGTTAGGGATTAGGTTTTTTTTTTTTTTTCTCGTGTGCATACAATGCTAAGAGCCGGTCAGGATAGCGGTCAGCGAGAGAAGGCGACTCCAAAGTCCAAACAAAGTTTTTGTATTTTCTTAACAATTTCTATTAAATGTTTTATGGTGTGTGAATTGTCATTATCGATATATCTATTTAATCTAATATGATAATAATATTTAAACAACAGTTATAAATCCCCACTATTTTTTTTTTACGGAATCCTCACTAAAATTTAACGATTTATTATATAATAAAAGTTACTTTGGTGTTTAATTAAAAATAATAATAATTTTGTTCTTTAACTAGGGTGATATCAGGAGTTTCAGTTATCAAATCGAAACGAACAACCATAACCAAATTAACCAAAATAATTATCATTATTCGCCGAAATAGATTGAACGCTTGTAAAAATCGAGATCAGCCGAACCAAAATTATCAGTTCGATTTCGATATAAAATTGAAAAACTAAAATTTAATGGGCTTTTAAATTGGTGTCTTTTCTTAAAGATTAAATAGTAGGTATCTTGTGAAACTTGTTCATAGTATGAAATTGATATCATTAGTTGTAATCACTGGTACTATTAAATGCATAGTTGTAATCACTGGTACTATTAAATACATTCACTGATATCATAACAATTTACACTGTGATTTCAATTTACAGGTTTAATGGTATCAGATAATGCATGTAATAGTGTCAATTAATACATCTAATGATATTACTTTCATACTATAAAACTTGTTCATATGAGAATTTGTTAATATTAAAAAAACATAACTTGTCCACAAGTCCATAAACAATACAGAACTATAAGCAATAGCCCAAATACTTGGAAAAAAAAGAAGTTAACATAGTACAAAGAAGAGACGCCTCCTCTAAAACTTGTACATGGTATAAAATTGATATTATTACATGCATTCTTTAATACTGTTATTTGCATTCACTGATATCATATCATTTTATATTGTAATATTAATTTATAAGTGTAATGGTATTAGTGAATGCATCAAGTCGTATTAACTTTATACTATTGTTGATGGGCGAACAATGGAATGATTAATAAACGAAACAGTTACCATTAAACTTGATAACAGGATAATAAATGGAAGGAGCTAGCAGCATTGTGGAGCAAAAAGCTTTGTAGAGGAGCCCTAATGTGACAAGAAGGATTTGGGCGAGCAGCTTTGCAAAGAACAGCTGTGCAAGCGGCGCAAACCAAGATCAATTCGGGCGAACAACTTCGTGATGAAGCGAGCAACATTGTAAAACGATCCCAAGCAAGGAGCGAACAGCTCGGAATGCAAAGGACCACGACATCCAACGAAGACGTACAAGCGAGCAACCAGTCACCGTCGAGAGCATCTCAGTAGTGCCAAAGACCAAGTACAACATTGGGAACTCCAAGAGTTACTAACTTAGATATGGTCCAAGTGTCTTAACACTTGGCACCCATCCAATGAGCAATAGTTTAGATGTTGTACAAGTGTCCTAACACTTGGCAAAGATCCAATGGTTAAACCACCAAGATGGTGACACATGGCCTCTTTGTATGTCTATAAATACTCCCTTCATGTACATGAAAAAGAGAGGGAGAATTCAATAAAATAGTCAAACTCTTGCAAATTTACTTCTTGAATATTACTTAATCAAAATTCCATGATCTTAGATTTTGTTTGATGATCTTAATGAGGAAAAACAGCCACTAATCATCATCGATTACGAAAAGGTCATCAACAATTGGCGCTAGAAGGAGGGTGTTCGAACCTTCGTTTCATGAAAAATTCGAAGAAAGGTTGAAGATCTTCGCCGAAATCTGCAAAAGTTGACCGGAATCCGGGAAGAAGCCACCGGAAATCAAGTGTGCACACCATTCGGAACAAAGTTATCCATAAATACATCATTTTAAGAGTTTAAATGCATGCATGTATGAACTAGGGTTTTCAAACCACCATATTCGTACATACAAGGCTAGTAACTCTTGAAAAATGTGCTTTTTAGAAGCAAGATCACCTCAATCCTCTGTTTATCCCATACGTTTTGGCAACCAAGATGATTAGGTCACAAGAAGAACGATATTCGAGCGCATCCCCGAATCCTAGGTCAAGAACTAGGGTCTCTTCCACCGAAGGACATGCCCGGACAGTGAGAGCAACCTCGCAAAGGAATGTCCAAGTCACCATTGACACAATTCCACCAGAAGTAGAGGCCCTTGCTCAAAACCCTGAAGAACTAGCGAAAAACATTGCTGTCCTTCAATCCTTGCAGAATCGACAAACAGCTGGGCCGTCGAGAGCAACGGCGACGACAAATCGAGCAGGCGAGCAGGGGCGAGCAGGCGAGCAGAGGAGTAAAATGAGAGAGGATGTGCGCCGTGATGAGGCTGACAGCGCTGAAGTCCGTAGAAACAAAGGAAAGGCTCCCATAAGTGAACGTTTGGGGAGCAGAGAAGAGTCATCACCAAGCCGGGTTGACGAGTCAAGCAAAAGTACATCCCGGACAAGCGCTTTGGAAAGGTTAGGAATGAGGAATGCGAACAGAAGATAAGCATCCAAGAAGAACGAGGAGCGATCACGCCCTCCTGCTCGCCCGTCAGTGCATGACCGAATCCGAAGATCAGCTTTTGGCCGACTAGGGCCAAATGGAGCTAGCAACGCTGCTAGGAAAACGACTCAGGAGAAACGTCCTGTTGGCAAGGGACTGCATCGTGAAGAAGTTGTTGAACTCAACCACGATGAACAGCCTTCCAACGGGAGGACTCCCCCAAATGAATTGCAGGAAATGAAAAAAGCAATTGAAGAATTACAGAAGCAATTGGAATCCCAGAGAGGTGTCGGATCAACTATTCTCCCTTCTTCACCGTTATCTCCGTTTATCCTCAATGCACCAATCCAGAAGAAGATACAATTTCCAGCCATCAATTTGTATAAGGGAACGTCGGACCCTCGAATTCATGTGACGAAATATTCAGATTTTATGATCTCAATGGGGGCAACCGACGCCACACAATGCCGAAATTTTCTACTCACCCTTGGAGACGGCCCACACAGATGGTTTTCGGCATTAACTCCAGGCTCCATTAACTCTTTCGCCCAACTAAGCAAAGAGTTTTTATCTCATTTCTCAACTGCTGGGTCCTACTTGACCCACAGACACCGTTTGGCTGATATCAGGCAAGGAGACGAGGAGTCTGATAAGCAATTTCTGGAAAGATTTGATAAAATTTTGTTGGAAGGCGAAATGGTGAGTGAAGATACAAAGATAGTGGCAGTGATGGCTGGATTGAAGAAAGGAACTGACCTGTGGAAGGAGATGCATTTGACTTGCCCAAAAACATACGCGGAATTCAGACACAAAGCAGGAATCCACGTGTCGATGCAGGAGGCCCTGCACAGAGAGATGGGAGACAAAGTTGATCCAAAAAAGTTCGGCAAAAAGTCTGGAGGGAGTGATTACAAAGCTCCGAAGAACATGAAGTCGTTCAATGAGGGAGTTGAGTTGAAAGAAAAGCTGAATCAAGTCCTTACCATGTCCGTGGACGCTGTGTACAACAACGTTAAAGACATGGAGATGTTGTCAGAACCACGGAGGATAAGGCAAGAGAGAGGAAAGTTGAACCCGAACAAATACTGCGCATATTCTCAGAACATCGGCCACTTCACAAGCGAGTGCCGAGATTTGCTGAAGCAGTTGTGGAGGTTCTATGAGGAAGGAAAGTTGTCCGAGTTCGTGAAAAGAGAACCAGGTAAAAGACCAAGGGCACCGGTACCATCCAGTTCGGATGACGGAGACAGCGACGAACAACCAAGCAAAGCTATTAAGAGAGAAAGAAAGGTCCCAGCAGCCCCAGCAAGACCTATTCCGGAAATCTTAATGTTGGAACCCACTGGACCAGTAGGTGGTTGTTTTGATGGGAGACCACCTGTGTCAAAAAGAAAGAGAAAAGCGGAACTGAGAGCAGTGGATCAAGTGATGGAAGTAGGTGCGAATCCATCAACCAAACGAACAGGGGACCTAACTTTCTCAGAAAGAGACTTAGACGGAGTACTCACTCCCCACAATGACTCGTTGGTCATTTGTGCCAATATTATGGGGACAAAAGTGCACCGTCTATTTGTCGATACTGGTTCCTATACGAACATCCTGTTCAAAAGCACGGTGGACCAGCTGGGAGATTGCACCGAGTACATCAAGGACTATGATCACAAAATTATAGGATTTGGAAATGCTGTGACCGTCCCGCTAGGAATAGTTACATTGGCAGTCGAGCTTGTATCGGTCGAGGACCCGGGAAGGAAACTGAATAGGATGGTAGACTTCCTGGTTGTAGACCAACAGTCCACCTATAACGGGTTCCTCGGTCGTCCTTTCTTGCATGAATTCAAAGCAGCTGTTTCAACGTACTATTATTGTTTAAAATTCCCAACAAAGAAAGGTGCAGGTACAGTCAAGGGAGACCAGAAGAAGGCTCGTGCGTGTCTTTTGCAGATACAATTGATGGATCACCAAGTCAACATGACGAACAGGTGCTCAGACAAGGACGGAGACGATAGCGAGACTATGACTTCCATCGATACTGAAACAATGGAAGTCGACGAGAAGCTGTGCGCAAATGAACAACTGCGTATTGACGAGCAGCTGTGCGTAGGAGCACAGTTGGACGAGGACGAGCAGGAACGCGAAGATGAACAGTTTGTCCAAACAAGAGGTAGAGAAGCTGCTGCAACCAACACCGAAGAAAAACAGACAATGGCAACGGACGTCGACACAGAGGACATCGAGCCACGACTGGGAGCAGAACCGATGGAGATCGAAGATGAGTCAAAGGCAGAAGGGCCCATTATTGACCCCAGATGGAAAGGCCAGAAACGAAGGGCTACCCCGGTTGAAGAGTTGGAGACTATAAGAGTCGACCCGAACCAAGAGGGCTTAGAACTCTTCATAGGATCCGAGCTACCAGAGCCGTACAGGACCAACATGATTGAGTTTCTTAAAGCAAATCTCGATGTGTTCGCATGGTCGCATACAGACATGGTGGGCATCAGCCCCGAACATGCCTGCCACAGACTCAACATCGACGCAAGGAAGAAGCCAGTCCATCAGAAGAGGAGAAAATTTGGGCCCGACAAATACGAGGTGCTCGATGTGGAGGTTAAAAAGCTGCTGGATAACGACTTAATCAAACAAGCGTTATGCCCGCAATGGGTGGCGAATCCAGTATTGGTCAGAAAAGCGACTGGAGCGTGGAGACTTTGCATCGACTTCACAGATCTCAATGCCGCCTGCCCAAAAGATAATTTCCCATTGCCTCACATCGATCAACTAGTTGATGGCACCGCTGGACACGAGCTTCTCACGTTCATGGATGCGTTCGCAGGATATCATCAAATAGCGATGCATCCTGATGATCAAGAGCATACGGCGTTCTACACCAACAAAAACTTGTTGTGCTGGAAGAGAATGCCATTTGGGTTGATCAACGCTGGAGCTACATATCAGAGATTGGTCAATAAGATGTTCGATGATCACATCGGGAAGACGATGGAAGTGTACGTAGATGATATTGTTGTCAAGAGCTCTAAAAAGGAAGATCACTTGCAGCATCTAGCTCAAACGTTTGAGATACTTCGAACATACAACATGAAACTGAACCCTAAGAAAAGCAGTTTTGGGGTCCATTCCGGGAAATTCTTGGGACATCTAGTCAGTCAAAGAGGAATCGAAGCAAATCTCGTAAAAGTGAAAGCGATCATAGAAATGCAGCCACCCAGATCAGTTAAAGAGGTCCAACGGCTAACCGGATGCCTAGCAGCTTTGAACAGGTTCATCTCAAGATCCAGAGATAAATGCAGGCCGTTCTTCGAGGCAATCAATAAGGGAAAGTTTCAATGGACAGACGCCTGTCAACAAGCGTTCGAGCAGCTGAAAGAATATATCTCGGCGATACGAAAATTCTTGCCAAACCGATCCCAGGGGAGAAGTTATACTTGTACCTGGCAGCTTCAGAAGTAGCAATCAGCTCAGTACTCGTTCGAGCAGAAGGAAAATTCCACCTGCCCATCTACTATGTGAGTCAAGCTTTACATGAAGCAGAACTCAGATATTCACCAACAGAGAAGCTAGCATATGCACTGGTGATGAGCGTCAGGAAACTTCGTCCATATTTTTTCGACCACCAGGTGGAAGTGTTGACAACGTTCCCGCTCAAGCAAATACTGCACAGACCCGATGCGGCTGGTCGCCTCCTGAAATGGTCATTGGAAATAAGTCAGTTCGGGATTTTATATGCTCCTCGAACAGCGATCAAGGGGCAAGCCTTAGCAGACTTTATAGTCGAGCTGACCTTCTCCCAGGATCCAACGAGAGGACATAGCCATCCCTGGCACATGTATGTTGACGGATCGTCAACTAATACAGCATCGGGAGCAGGTATAGTCTTGATAAGCCCAGACAGGCAAGTTTTTACTTCAGCAGTCCGGTTCGAGTTCATGGCAACAAATAACGAAGCAGAGTACGAAGCTGTGATCGCTGGATTACGCCTAGCGTTAGCAGTTGGAGTAAGAAGGCTGCAGATTTTCGAGGATTCACAATTGATTGTCAACCAAGTCCGAGGGGAGTACGAGGCGAAGGACGGAAACATGGCTTTGTATCAAAAGATTGTTGCTCACCTGGCCTTCCTATTCGAACAAATATACATCGAACAGATACCAAGAGACAATAATGCTCAAGCAGACGCATTAGCCAGGCTAGCAACTAGCACAGGACCAGCAGAGTTGACAGGAGTTACGCTAACAAAAATGTCTAAGCTGTCAACCGAAGACTACAAGATGTATCAAGTCAACGAAGATTTCGAAGAGGACGACTGGAGGATACCAATCATTGAGTATTTACAAAACGACAAAAAGCCAGACGACCCGTCTGAAGCTAACAAGTTGGTCAAGAGAGCAGCAAGATACACCATGATGGATGGACAGTTGTACAAGAGAGGAATTTCACTCCCACTTCTGAAATGCTTGGCTTGGGGGCAAGGGCAAGCAGTACTGAAGGAAATTCATGAAGGCATATGCGGAAACCACGCTGGAGGACGAGCACTGGCTTACAAGACCGTAAGACAAGGATATTATTGGCCGACCCTCCTCCAGGACGCAATCAAAGTTGCCCGGACTTGTCACAGGTGTCAGTTGTTCGCCCCAAACATCCACAAGCCCCCACACGAACTAATTTCAGTCAATAGTCCGTGGCCATTTGCGAAATGGGGAATTGACCTCATCGGGCCTTTTCCGCCGGGAAAAGGAAATGTTCGATTCGCAGTGGTGGCAGTAGACTATTACACGAAGTGGGCTGAGGCAGAAACGCTTATGCGAATCACACAGGAGAAAATGATTAACTTCATATGGAGAAACATTGTTTGCCGCTTCGGGGTGCCCCAAGCGATCGTGACAGATAACGGAAAACAGGTCGAAGGAAAAAAGATAAGAGATTTTTGTGAGAAGTGGGGAATGAAGAAACTTTTTTCAACACCATATCACCCCCAGTCGAATGGCCAAGTGGAAGCAGTAAACAAAATAATCAAACATATTTTGAAGATCCGCTTAGCCGACAAACAGGGGAAATGGTCTGAGGAGCTGCCGGAGGTGTTGTGGGCATACCGAGTATCACACAGAACAAGTACAGGCGAAACACCCTTCACAATGGCGTTCGGGACGGAAGCAGTAATACCAATTGAGCTAAAAATCCCGACAGGTCGAACAACTGCGTTTGACGAAGAGGAAAATAACTCCGCATTGGCAGCAGAGTTGGACTTGCTTGAAGAAAAAAGAATAACAACAGAATTGAAAAATGCAATTTATAAGAAAAGAGCGGCGAAGTACTACAATTCTCAAGTAAAAGCAAGAGAATTCGAAATTGGGGACTTGGTACTTCGAAAAGTTTTAACACCACCAGGAGTATTCGGCCCGACTTGGGAGGGCCCATACAAGGTGACGAATAAGTGGCATAACGGCACATACGACCTTGAAGACATGGAAGGCAAGTCGTCCCAATACTCCTGAAATACTACTTTACTCAAGAAGTACTATCAATAAAGTCCTGTAAGTCTTAGAAGTTTTACAAGTAGCTTTTTGTAATTTTAAAACTTTTTTGCGCAAGTTTATATAAAAGCGAGCAGTTGTGCAGTTACTAGGCGAGCAGAATTGTATTTATCTTTTGACTTGCTTTCTTTTAAATTTTGAGCCTTAAGTCCAGAATACTTGGTTGCTCGCCCAAAAAAAAAAAATTTGCAAAGTGCAAGTCTGTTATAAGACGAACAATAGAGCTTATTAAATGCAAAATAAGGCTAAGCCCCTAATGGACCAATAGCCCACATTAATGCAAGGCCGAGTCCACAAGCGACCAAAAAGGCCCAAACAATTAAAGGTCAAGTTCTATAAGAACCAAATGACCAACTTAAAATTTAACTAAGTGTTTACCTTAAGAAAAAAGGAACACTTAGAAACTGAGTCATAAGCCAAAAGCAATAGGCGAGCAACTAAGTAAGACAAACAAAGAGGCGTAAACGTGTAGATTAGCAAAAGTTTTCATTTCATTGTCAAAATATGTTTACAATAGGAATGATCAGATAAGTACAAAAAGGGACATCCTATTGTAAGTAAAAAGCTAAATCCTTCAAGAAGGAGGAGCATCTGCAGCGCTGGTCGCCTGAGCACTAGGCTGCTCGCCCGGGGCACTTGTGCCAGCCCCATCTATAGGAGTTAAGGGAAGCGAAGGCAACCCCTCAAAGACTTCATCAGTGGCCGCTGCGCTGGTCGCCACTGAGGTGGGATCAGGCTGGCCGCCATAGGTTGGAGCAGCGATGTCAACCTCCTCGCCGAAGACGTCTAGAGGGAAGCCGAGATCGGCTAAATCGGAGACGAACAAGGTTGAACCAGGAGCAGGAGGGTAATTCTTCGCGTACTCGATGAAGTCCGCCTTCACCGCGCCATGAATATCTTGATTGTGATCGTGGGTGAAGTGGACAGACCTCAAGCATTCGGCAAAGGCACAGATGTACCCAAAGTTGGTCTTGTCCAACACCTCTTGCTCGTGGACTTCATAGTCGATCATGCCTTTACGCTCCTCCTCCAACCTCTTGATATGTTCCTCGGCAGCTAGCAGGCGAGCAGCCAAGTCTGCTCGCTCTTTTTCAGCCCTTTCAGCTCTCAGATCTGAAGACTTCACCTCCAGCATCATCTTTTCAGCCTTGTCCAAGGCACTCTTTTCACCAACCAAGGAGGCCTCCATCTTCCTCTCCATTAAAGCCAGCTCCTTAGCATGCTCGGCCTTGCACTCCTTAATGGCAGCAGCTCTTTCATCGTCCATCCTCTCCACGCGACGACCCAAACCACGGTTTGTTCGCTCGAGCTCCGTGACTTGGTCGAGCAGCATCTGGGACTGGATCAATTGATGGCTTGCATTATACGCCACCAAGCGAACATTGTCACTAGCAGATTGGCTAGCAACAAGGGTGTTTGCCGACTTCGTCCAGGCCCTTGGAACCGTCTCGGCTGCTCGGCGAACAGGGACATCAGGGATGTCGGAGAATGAAGAAGGTGCATTCTTCACCACAGAGAAATGGTGGAGAGTAGTCTCGCGGCCAGGATAATGCGCTGGGTTATACCTAAAACAGAAACACAGTAGTCAGTGAGCGAGCAACATTGCGCCAAGTGGCGAACAACAAACAAATCAAAGACAATTAACTTACTCCTTAATCTTAACGGGATCCCAACCCAAATAAGAAGTGTCTTTGGGGTTGTCCCCTCTCTTGGTCGCCACCAGGCCAGCGACCACTTGCTGTTCGTCCACCACTTCCAAGGAGGTGGACTTAGAAGAAGGAGATCTGGGATCAATGCTGCTCGCCTCCGCCACTGCTTTTGATCGCTTCGAGGCGCGATCATCGCCGCGAGGGCCGCGAGCATCGTCGCCTCGTGGCGCCTTCCTCTTCTCCCTATCCCGTTCCCTCTCCTTCTCCTTCCTCGCATCCCGCGGAGAGAAAGTAATTTTAACCCCTTGCTTACGGCGGCCAGCTCCGGCGGTTGGGCGACCAGTGGGGTCCTCCTCTGCTCGGAGGCGAATGATGGCAAGAGGAGGGTCCATCTTCCTTCTTGAAGCTTCGGCCATCTGTTTAACTCGTCTGGCGAGCAAGTGGTAGGATTCAGGCACAGACGGGATGGCAATGGTAACTCGTTGATCTAATAAATACAAGAAGTTCAGGCGAGCAAGAAAAAAATAGGCGAGCAACAAGAACAAAAGTAAAGAAGATTACCTTCAGGGATAGCAGCCTGAGCTTCAAGATGGTGGGGACTCGTAATCAAGCCAGCAAGCTTGCGGCAGTGAGCTTTTGAAAGATGTTCCAAATCGCGACTAGCAGCATCGCGAAGAGAAATGACGGCTAACGTGAAGAGGTATTCGTCGCTAAGATCGGGATGCCCCCACTTCAAGATTCTCGGACCTGCAAAACAACGAAGAGGATTAAAATTAGTCCTACTTATGAATTAGCAAGATAAAGTTAGCCCTACGTTTGATATTTCCAAAGCCTTCAGGTGACATGATGCGCGCCTGCCCGCCAGCGAACCCCTCAGTTGCTCGCCAATCTCCACCAATATAGAAGAATTGAGAATGCCAACCCTTAATTTTATTGGGAACACCTTCAACAAGTTTCACTCCGGTCTTCGCCTTAACATAATACCAGCCAGCTCCGTCCTCTTGCTGAGCAGAAATAGTTAAGGCATAGAGAAGCTCCGCAGTTGTTATTTTATTCTTGTAACCCTCAAGACCAAAAAGAGTCATGAAGGCTAGAAGAGTACTCCAACCATTTGGAGTGATTTGAGTGATCGCCAGATTCATGTCAGACAAGAAACGGCCAATGAGCGGATGAACGGGGAGCGGGAAACCCGTGTTCAGCACATCCAAGTTGATCGCCGTGCAACCAGGTGGGGGGCGATCAGCAGTCTCTCCTTTCTTCGGCGCATACATGAATATATCGTAGGGGATCTTGTATGTTGCACGGATGCTCGCCAGATCACTCTCCACACATACACTAGCAATCTTGCTTGCTGCAAAGTCCCCACCCTGAGTCTTCATAATTACCCTCGATGTAGGAGCAAAGGTCTTCGAGTAGCGAGCAGAATAGTCCGCCCACTCGTCGTCACGAACAACTCCTTCCGGGATCCGAGATTCTGGTGTAGTTTGAGAGATGGGAAAATTGATATCCCTTAAAAACTCCCAAGTAAGAGTAGGACCTCTCTGCTCGCCAACTCGCTGCTCGCTAGCAATATCAGGTTGATCGTCCTCGAGGTCAATTGAACCCTCTATCTCCGCGGCCACTACTGCAGAATCTTCTCCAAGGTCAGAAGACGTTTCAGGTTCGCGAGCAAGAGGGTGAATCTCTTCTTGGTCGCCAGAGCGATCAGCGGCGTACATCTCTACCGAGCGAACAACGGAGCTCGCATCTGAGTCCGTACTTTCGTCCACCAATAACGTGCGCGGGTTGTTCGCCAACGCTTGACGAACAGATCTGCGCGGAGAAACCGGATTTACGGGTCGTTTTTTCGGGTTTCGCCCGGGTCCGGATTGAGAAGAACTTGAGGGGGAAAACTCCATTTAAAATAGTAATGGAGGAATTTGGCTAATTATGAGGTAGTATACGGATAACAATGTCAACGGAGGAGTTACGGCGGCGACGGTATCAACAGGACGGCGGCGCAACGGCGGTCCACAGCCGGAATTACAGTCACAGTTGCGAGAAACGCGAAAAAATAAAAAAAAAAATTACGAAATTGAAAGGAGAAAAAGAAATATAAGATATGATTACCTTCGAAGAACAAGAAGCTAAAGGACACAAGAGGATTCGGACACAAGAATTGCAAGAGGGAAAAGCTTCCAAAGGTTTATCAATGGCAGAAGACAAAAGAATCGAAAAGAAGATGAATGAAGAAGTCGACGCCTATTTATAAGGATGGGGCCGGGGCGAAAATGCAATATTTACAAAATTCTATAGGCCCCTATGGGCAAATTGGGGGACGCACATGACTGACGCGATGCCTCGCGTCCCGTGCCTCGGGAATCCAACCGTCGCGACACGAAAAGGCATTCGCTACTGGTCGCGCGTGTGAGTTCCCATGCTCGCTTGTTCGCCCAACTACTCGGATGCTCGCCCGTATAAATGCTCGCCCAGTTTTCGAAGAAATTATAGCTTGGTCTCAATTGATCAATCCATACCCAACATGAGACCAAGCTAGGGGGCAATTATTGATGGGCGAACAATGGAATGCTTAATAAACGAAACAGTTACCATTAAACTTGATAACAGGATAATAAATGAAAGGAGCTAGCAACATTGTGGAGCGAACAGCTTTGTAGAGGAGCCCTAATGTGACAAGAAGGATTTGGGCGAGCAGCTTTGCAAAGAACAGCTGTGCAAGCGGCACAAACCAAGATCAATTCGGGCGAACAACTTCGTGATGAAGCGAGCAACATTGTAAAACGATCCCAAGCAAGGAGCGAACAGCTCGGAATGCAAAGGACCACGACATCCAACGAAGACGTACAAGCGAGCAACCAGTCACCGTCGAGAGCATCTCAGTAGTGCCAAAGACCAAGTACAACATTGGGAACTCCAAGAGTCACTAACTTAGATATGGTCCAAGTGTCTTAACACTTGGCACCCATCCAATGAGCAATAGTTTAGATGTTGTACAAGTGTCCTAACACTTGGCAAAGATCCAATGGTTAAACCACCAAGATGGTGACACATGGCCTCTTTGTATGTCTATAAATACTCCCTTCATGTACATGAAAAAGAGGGGGAGAATTCAATAAAATAGCCAAACTCTTGCAAATTTACTTCTTGAATATTACTTAATCAAAATTCCATGATCTTAGATTTTGTTTGATGATCTTAATGAGGAAAAACAGCCACTAATCATCATCGATTACGAAAAGGTCATCAACAACTATGAACAAATTTTAAAGAAGAGTTTGTGTACAAAGAAATCAGAATGCAAATTTATCAAGTGTGATAACAATTCAAATATGTCATGTAGTGTTCCAAAATGCTAAATTCTCTGATCAAGTTATACATTAATACAAGTACACAACTAAAAACCGACCACCACCACCACCACGTCTGTCTATATCATCCCCATAGTTTGGCGCACCTTCTCCGAGATTGACGTAATGGCCGTCACCCACCACCACGCCCCCCCCCATAAAATTCGGCCACCACCACGACGGCTTCCACCATGTGGCCACCTCTCTCGATCTAACCATGACAGCTATCTATGCGAAGATCAAACAGAGTGTCGACGGACACCACGGCCATCGCCTCCGATTCGTACGCTGGGGGTACACCCCATAAAATCCGACCACACCGTTGATGAAGTACACTGTCACCTCTCTTGATCTAACCACGACGATCATCTGTGCCAAGACCAAATAACAATTTGCGGCCATGCAAAGCCTCGATCTGAGCGAACAGTGACGGCGACGAGAGAGCATGCACTGCCACTTTTTTTACGTCCAGGTGCTCAACTCCAACTCACAGGTGCACGATCCAATCTATATTTCAGTAATTACTACAATCGAATAACTTTGATATTCTAGTTCTTCGTCTGTTATGTGTTTTTTCCTGGGATTTGTAGCATAGATGGATCTTTAAATTTTGGATTAATTGTATAGTGGAGCAATCACTATGCCAGAAAAGGGATACGACAACGGGGAATCCCCGTTGTCGTAGGTATTTTCCCACCGTTGTCGATGGGCTCGTTGTCGTAGGTCTGGACATTTGACAACGGGTTTTCCACCGTTGTCTTAAGTTCTTAAGACAACGGTGATTAACCGTTGTCGTAGCTTTATTAAACCCGTGGTCTTAAGCACTTTAGACAACAGTGATTAACTGTTGTCGTAGCTTTATTAAACCCGTGGTCTTAAACACTTTAGACAACGGTGATTAACCGTTGTCGTAACCTTATTATACCCGTGGTCTTAAGCTCTTTAGACAACGGTGATTAACCATTGTCGTAACCTAATTCTATCCGTGGTCTTAAGCTTTTTAGACAACGGGTTATACCCGTTGTCAAAAGCTTGGAGCTACAACAACGAGCCCATCCACTACGGTTGATATTTACCTACGACAACGGGGAATCACCGTTGTTGTATATATATAAGACAACGGGTTTTACCCGTTGTTATATAATTTTATCCCCCATTGTCTTTTCTCAATGTCCATGGTTTCAACAACAGGTTTTACCCGTTGTCAAAACCATATTCGGTTCGTTGTCATATGTTTTTTCCTGTGGTAATATATATTTTTTTCAAATGAATGCAAGAGATTTATAAAACAAGCATCATCAAATAAAAAACAAACATTGTTATCATAGAAGTCCTTACAAATATCAATTTCACCCATTGTTCCTACTAATTAAGTCATGAAAATCTAAAATAATATCCAACTGCATTGATAAGTTCCAAATCATAAAAAACAATCAAACTTCCCATTATCGCATCTTGTATTGCTGATCATTTATCCTATGTAAGTTGAAAGACAATCGGCCCACTTCTCTCGCACGTCATCAATATCTTTCTTTGAGTAGTTCTTTTGTGGAAACTGTTAAAGTACAAAATAAACACAAGAAAAAAGTTAATGCATTCAATATTCAATGTTTTTGTAGTAAGCATAATTGTAAACACAACTAAAAAAACACCAAATGTAGTCTTATAGGTGCTAGCCCCATTTTAATCTTAGTATTCATTCTAATACATAGCCTCAAATTTTTCTAGATTGCTTAAATAATTGGCTAAATAATTATAAGCACATTAAATTATATTAGGAACTCAGTTACTACTGAAATAATTGAAAAGAATGATACAAATGTTTGTAAATACGTAAGTCCAAATTTTTACCACAGCATTTAATTAATGGTGCATACCTACTCCCAAACTGCACAAAGATTGAAATTATGTTTGTACATACATAATTAAAATCCAAGCCCACACCAGATTTAATTCCATTATATGCTCTCTTTTTCTACCCCTTATAAATTCTTAATCATTTCTCTCACGTATCAATAAATAAACAAATTAATACATGTGGTCCAAAAATTAGATTAACATTTATTTCAACAAGGATTTTTTTCCCTTAAAAAAAACTCATATTTCATAAAAATCTTTATCTTATAATAGCTTCATCAATAATACAACATATATAAATAATATCATTTAATGCCATTTGTATGTAGAAATGATATTTTATATAACAGATAAACCATTTTATTTTATTTTTTGTCTAAAAATATTGATTCGCACAGCTACTACCTCTAACTTCAATACTTTTTTCAAAACACATTAATAACCATTTAAACTATAAATACTTTTCAAATAAAAATACATTCAAAGTTTGGGAGTAGTATGCACCATTGTTGATACTATGTAAAGACCAAGCATTAATTAATCACTTGTAAGTCAATCCAGTCTAATTAAGATATACTACCTCCGTCCCAAGTCTTTTTTCATACTACATTTTTTCTTGTGTTTTAGCGAGGGAGTTGTTTATTAATATTTAAAATGAAAAAGTAATTTTGAAAAAGTGGTATGATAGATCTGTCTCTCCTTTAGTATAAAGTGACTTAAAAATTACTTTATCATTTTAAATACTAATTAAGAATTCGCTCGCTAAAATACGTGAAAATAGTAAATGTGAAATAAGATGCGGGGCGGAGGGAGTATTAGTATTTATCAATTATCACTTCACTTGTAAGTAAATCCATTCTAGCTCTGCTTCTAAGTATTCATAATACAAAACATATTCACATAATTTCAATATAAATTAAAATCTCAAAAACTCAAAAGAATCAATGTTGGAAATACGGCTAATTTATTATGTACTATAATAATTTTAATATACTTAGTCTTAACAATTATTTCATAAGTAAATAAATTAAAATCTCAAAAACTCAAAAAAATCCATGTTGGAAATACGGCTAATTTATTATGTACTATAATAATTTTAATATACTTAGTCTTAACAATTATGTACTATAATAAAAGCTTTTGACCAAATATATACGTAGCAGCATATATAAACGTGACAATGATTCACTTATATTTTCACTAAATTTCCTTTTTTGCCCATTCAAAATTTAATGAAATTCAGTTAAATAATCTAAGAAAAATATTCAATTTAGGGTTCCTTAAAAATTGATAGTGTTGTTTTATAATTATAAGCATTTGCAGTCTTGCACATCAAATCAGCTTCTAGAAACCCGTCTGACCAAAGAATTATGCAACATACACTACTAATATTATTGCTTATAAGGATATTATTGTTGGAAGAACTGATACTATTATTTGTAAGTAACAAATACTATTCCTTAATGGTCTACCGTGCACAAAGTGCATTAGAAACGATCTTAATTAGAAATCTCATGTTTTTTTTATTTTACATTTTATGAAGGAGAGATCACTGCAGGATAAAAAAAAAACATATTAACTAAACAGGTGATTTTTGGAAAATATAGTGAAGCAATTCCTGATTATATCTTGATTATTTATGAGAACAGCTGAAGGAAAATGAGTCAATTGTTGGCGCACATGAAAGCCTTCACATTAATTCCTTGACAAAATTAATTCCAACATCAGAATATGATTTTGTTAAGAATTTATATCAATTTTCCACCAGCTTTAGCACATCTTTGTAGCAGTTGTTTCGAAGTAAGGTTCCTACGACTCTCAAAATTTCAGAAAAAATAACACACAAAAAAGCAAATAACAAGATCTATCACATCAAGGGATACTAATTAACACATAATTACACCAGCCAACATTAAAGCACAAATAAACACACATGCACACACTCAATAGATCAGAGAATTAGATAAACGGTCATTAAAAACAAAAAAAATTGTCACATCTCTTGCCTAGTTGTGTCCCAAATCTGAGCTTTAATCACTTTCCCATCAACAGTTAAGCTTCTTGTTGCAAACTTGACACCGATAGTCGACTTGGACTCTAGGCTGAACTCATCAAGATGAATAACAGAACCACTTAATAATTTCAGCACTGCCAGGAATTCCTCCTTTGCTGCAACCCGTTCCTGAGAATACGATAACGGATATCAGGAACATAAAGAATAGACACTCAAGTGAAAAAAAAAATAATCAAAGCAAGGAATCTAAGATTATAAAAGCATCTAATGTCATCCCACAATAAGCATAAAACCACAGGCTACTTAAGACGAAGAAAATTTCAATTTCATCTTTGATGGATTCTTTTTTAAAGATTTCCATTTCCTAAAAGAGAGCAAACATCAATTAACAGTAGAAGAACATGATAGGTTATGTACTTGGTTAATCCATATCTTTACAGGATACTTTTGATGGAATACTTGGTTAATTCAAATCACAAACAAATCGATTACACACAGATCTGCAACATTATGAGTTATAAGGCAAAGATTTTGGATCAAATGAAAATTGGTCACAAATTCATCATACATACAAAGATCACAAATTCACCACACACACACATTGAATATCGTGTAATATCAGAGAAAAAAATTCACTACCTTAGAATCAGAAGCTGCAAGAGGAGACTCCTTCACAACATTATGACCAGTGAATAACAAGGAAAATCTGTTGACTTCTCCAAATCCTGATTCTAATCAAGGAGGCATAAATTCCATTAATCATTCAACGATTCAGTGATTTCAGTAGTAGAAGAAAAGAACTAAAATAATAAGATATAACAGTACTCTTTTGATGGGATGAAAAGGATCTAATTCTCATTCTCAAAAGGGTAGATAAAATACTAGAAGACACAAAGAAGGTTTTAGAGATAGAAAAAACTCAGAATTTTTAATCAAAATTATTCTGATAAATACATGATATCATTCCTGTTAGGAGCAACTTTTAAGCATTCCTAGAAAAATATGTATGGTATAAAACAGTCCTGGTAGGACTAACTTTATGAATGTACACCTGTTAGTGCTAAGAATATAATACCAAATTAGGAAATACAACATAAATTAACAAAGAAGAAGTATATGACATGTGACATTGCACAACTACATAAATTGCCCATAGTAGTTAGAGGCACAACATATGTGGCGCCACAACAATGAAACTGGCATTACTAATACTTCAACCCCATAATCTATGGATAAACAGAATTATGTCATTGCAACCTATTAATTGCAATACTCCTGTAGAAATCATGTTATGCTAAAGTACATCCTGGATACAAGAAAATATACCAATAATACATTGAACATGCAATAATTGTAGTAGCACCCCAAAATTTACTTAAAACATGTTTAAATCAGCAGCCGCCAGCTTAAATTTTAAATGCAGCCGAGATAGAACTTAGTAGACTAGGCCTTTTGAAATTGACATGGTAACTAAAGACACTTGCAAAATCAAGCTTCTAGCATTCACTGCAGTTGAAAAAAAATTCTCCTCTGAGCATCCAAACCAATACGGAGGCATAAATCCAGACCAAAATCTATCACAAAATCCTTTTTCCATCCAATCATAATATTATCCTTTCAACAAAATGACATAATGCAATTTTTTCCGGGAACAAATATAGCATCACAACAATATGATTCACCTCTGTCCAAATTAGTTGTAGAAGGTTTTAGATAGAAAACACGATTTCACTCCTACAATTCCTTATTTATTGAGAGAATAACCTATGTGGAGGGCTGTCTTTCAGATGAGGGTATGCCGACTTGCTTTCACTTTTCCATTGCAGCAATTAATTAAATAAGGTTCCTTCAAAATAGTATGGAACCTTCAGGGGAATATGGCAGAATTAAACATTATTTAATTACATATATATATACACACACATAGACACAAGACTATAAAGTGACAGGACGTTGAAGAATAAATAAGTAATTACCAAATGCACTTTTGAATTCAAAGTCACTTCGGTTTTCATATACTGCCCTCCTCGAATAATACCAAGTTCCACAATATCACCAGTAAACCTAGTACACAAAGTAGTAGTATTATTAATTAAAGACATAAGTGTCAACTTAATAAAGAAATGAGAAAAGTCAAGAAACCAAATACAAGCTCTGAATAACATCTTTAAAATTAGTAATAAAGGGAAAGGACGAACCTCAGCGACAGGGGAGAACTAGCGAAGGAGAAACCTGGGGACAGAGTGGGTTAGTGAGTCATTGAGGCGAGTCAAGTATCAAGTTTTGGATATGTTGAACTCATGCGCCACCGGCCCACCGCTTGCAGCCAGACCTCGTCTCACTTCTCCTCTTGCAAGTATGTTATACGAAGGCAAATAACATGAAAATTGGTCGCAAATTTACCATACACACAGATAGATTCAGGGCTAGGGAAAAATTAGGGCTAGGGTAGAAAAATTAGGGCTTAATTACCTGGGTAAAATCCGACCTAGGCGATTCACAGTAGAGGACAAGCAGTCGGTTCATGGTGGTGGATGAAATCGGCGATTCACAATGGTGGATGAAGTCGGCGGTTCACGACGGAGGGATTCATGGCAGACGAGACGGTGCTGAGTGATGGTGGAGGTGGTGCTGAGCGACGGTAGTGCAGGAGGCGACAGACGGCGACAGTGGTTGTGGTGTGGTGGTGGTGGTGGTGGGGGACGAACTCGATGGAAAACGCGTACGTACGTTGGGTTAGAGAGGATGAAGAAATGTGAATTTTTTTTTCTAAGTGTCCCTTATTGATTAGGCGTGAAATTGTCATGATTCGTAGCTAGAAACGCCCCAGTTTTGGTCGAGTTTATAGAGTATTTAGAGTCAATTGAGCATTATTTCTATACATTGATAAATTTGTCTCTTTGATGCTCATAGGTGAATAGAGGACGAAAAACGGAGTTCGTAGGACTTTGAATCGACTCAAACGGATGCTCGGATGAGAAGATATTGAAGAAATACGATTGGTATTAGTGCGGACGAGGAAAAGTATCACTTGGGAGGAGTTAGAAGTCACTCGAGTGACTAGGTCGAGTGCACGCGCTCGAGCGCATTGCTCGAGCGCTTAAACTTACAGAACTATTCTTGCGCTCGAGCAGCTCGAGCGCCACCGCTCGAGCGAATTACTCGAGCGCCCAAAAGTTACAGAGAGATTTTAACGCTCGACCGGCTCGAGCGGAACCGCTCGAGCGATTGTGTCATTCGAGCTACACTGCTCGAGCGGGACCGCTCGAGCGTTTTGCTCGAGCACCCATGGATTTTTGCCTCCGGATGCGTATTTTCGGCCCATTAACTCCCGTTTCGACCCGTGGCTATATATACCTCTTCCAAACACGTTTTGAAGGAACCCCCGACTTTTAGAAATCACTTTTAGACTTAGTTTTTAGAGAGAGGAAGAGGAGAAGAACGAGCAAGCTTTACTTTTACGTTTTGTTGAGGTTTTTCATACGAATTCTTAGTTTCTTTTCGTTTCTTAGTTTCTTTTCATTAGCTTGATTACTTTAAACGCTTTAAACTTCGTTTTAGTTAATTAAATTTCAGTTCTTAGAATGATTTTCTTTTAAAACCCTAGTTCATGTTTCTTATTTTCTTCGTTCAATTCATTATGTTTATGTTCGTTGTTTCTTCTATTGCTTTTATTTTTGTTATAACCATGTCCGGCTAAAACCCTTGCATGCTTGGGTTAGGATGAACTCGTAGAAGTAGGTTGTGGGTACGTAATTAGAGTAACTTGTGACGTTAGGTTTTAATTCTCTTGGTTAATGAATTCTTAAAATTAATCTAGATTTTACTCTTGAATTTCGTTCGAAAGGTGTTAGAGAGAGGACGACCGCATCACTCTTTAACAACGAGTAGACTTAACGAGAGAGTTTAGGAAAGGTTAATTCATCTACCGGTTTAGCGAAGGAGGACGACCGCATCACCTTAGTTAAATTAGGGTCTCATTAATTAAGCACAATCTAGTAACTCGTTAGTAGATTCGTGAAGTCGAGTGTTAGGGTAAAGTATTAGGGTTTAGAATCTTGAGCTTTCACCTTGCATTCTTAGACTTAGGTTAATTCTTGTGTGTCACAGTTATTTTGATTATGTACCTGCTCCGTTAGTATACGTAGGGATTCCTATCTTAAGCATCACCTTCCCATATTTGAAAACACAACTTTAGTTATTTCGTTTAAATTTCATTTTGCTTTAGTAGAGTAATTTTAGGGTAGTTTATTTTAATCTTTCCAAAAAAAACAAAAAAAAAACATTTCACTCATATTAACTACGACGCGTAGATCTTCAGGGATCTATTCGCATATACACTGTCTCTTGGGTACGATATACTTGGTTGTTATACTTGCTAATACTACAGTGAACCCGTACTCTTACGGGGAAGCTACTAGTAGAAAGCTAGTGTAGTTCGCTTCAAGTCACTTATATACCATATTAATTAACCAAATAAAAAAAAATTACAAAATAAATAAAAATACCTAAGACCACGTGAAAAGACAACGGGGATTAATCCACGTTGTCTTATGTTGCGACACTGAGTTAAGACCACGGGAAAATACAACGGGGGCTTATCCCCGTGGTCTTATATTGTGAACCCTGAATTTAAGACAACGGGGATACCTAAGACCACGGGCATAACACTTAAGACAACGGTCAGAAACAATACCCGTTGTCTTTTCCCCGTGGTCGAAAGTCATTTTTGGCATAGTGAATAATAATCTACAAGTTAGATTTGGTAGTTTTTTGTATTGATTTTTTGTTGAAATTATGTTTAGGTTTAGTGGTTGGGTTGATATTTTAATCTAATCATAGACAAATGGATGAGATGAATATAAGGGATAATTTTATGTTTATACTTTTGATAATCACAATTTATTGGATAACTAATTGAAATGGAAAAAGAAAAAATGCATGTGTAGTATTATGGTCTGAGATGTTCATTGTTGATATTCTTGAATTTTGTTGTATAAAATTTTACTCGTTTTCTCTAATGTTGAACTCTTGTTTGCAGGTTGGGGAGTTCGACAAAAATGGTGGAACAGGGAGAAGAGGGGCATATATATTGAGAAAAATGTTTTGCATTTATACATATAATTTGTTGTATTATTAATAAAAAAAATTGCATTATGCAAATAATTTGTTGTATTATGCAAAATAATGCTCTCAATATGCAAATTTTATTTGAGGACTGAAAGGGGCCTTCAATTTTGTTTTCAATAGCTGTTGATTTAAATGTAATATTTACAATTTTTTTACATATGTATATTTCAAATTATTAATGAGAATAAGTAAATTCATATGTAATGTTAGAATATTTGACAAACATGTAAGTTTCAAAGGATAAGAATATTCAAATGTAATTTTATAATTTTTATGCACATATATATTTGAAAGAGAATGTAAATAAATTGAAATTTGGTCCTAAAATAAATAGTTCAAAAATTACATTTAATATATCAAGTGAAATTCAAAATCTGTAATATAAAAAAGAGCAAAAAGAAAAAAGAAAGAAAAAATATGGCAGTGTCGCAAGGACAATGTGTAAAGGGGTGGGAAGTTGGCAGGTTGGGGGCCCACTAAATGGGGCTCTATGAAATGTGAAAAAAAAAGTGGAGTTCTACGTTTTTAAAACTCTCGAGCTCATCGAGTTTATTTTTCAACACATATAGGATGTCATAAATTTAAAAGTCAATCTTGTCCACAAATCAAAGCTTCACGATTTAGAAGTTAGAGTACTCCTAAATACATCAAATACCCTACCACCAACACTTTATGCGGACTCCGACAAAATGGTTGAAATTGGAATGACTAAACTATCACGAGTCATTCTTGAAAGAATTGAAAATCCTTCACCTTCCACCCCCTTAACACATCTAATCTCCTCACTCTCTATAATAGTTTCATTCAAGTAGACTTCTAGTTCATTTTTCTTAGTTTTGGCCATCCCACTCTCCACTTTTTGTTTCTTAAATCTAGCTTTAGATAATGATTATTCACCATTTTTTTGCAATCAATCACACTACTAGAAGTCTAGAACATAACTCGTTTTTTTTTAATCTTCGATTGATACTTATTCTTATATTCAGCTGACACTTCAAAAAGTTAATTCTTCACTAATTAGACAAATTTTACAAATTTTTCCACCCCATACATTTTATCCAATGTGTACTCCATAAAGTCTAGATAAAAAATATTAGTCCAAAAGACATTTTATTCGCTTTTTTCGGATCTCTCCAACATTTATCGATTTTATTTTTTCATGGGCTCACACAAATTCTTATTCTCACATTCATACTTCCCTTTCAGTTAATCAAAACATAACTGTTGGGAAAATAGGGGTGCCCGGAATCTATTCGGGATGAAATTTAAATACGAATTTAAATACAATTATTACTAGCATGAATTAATCCTAATTAATTCAAATAATAATTCCAACAACTAATTATCATCATGCATGTTGAATTAATTTCACATATTTAACTAGGCGGAATAAACAAGTAAATATGGGATTAACGTACCTCTTGTAGAATTGGCCTTTGGATATACGGGACAATTGTAATCTCGCTCTATCAACCCAAAGCCTTCTCAAGTATTTCTCTTTTCACCTCACTTGATCGCCGGTGGGAGACGCTTTCAAGTAATTTAATAAACTAAGGAAAAAGAAAAATATCTATGCTTCTTGATTTTTCCAACACATGGAATTATATACTTGGGGATGAAATAATCATCCCCTATTTATAGGTAGTGATGGCCGAAATTTTTAGGTATATTGGGCCTTGGAGAAAATCTTTTCTTAGACTCTAAGAAATCTTGAATATATTCCATATATTCTTTTCTCCAAAATAAAATATTCCACAAAAATCTCACACTCCTAATTATGGGGTGTAATTTTCGAAAATATCAATAGGATGGAATCCAAGATTTGGATCTTCTTGAATATATGAGATATTCTTGTATTCCTAGAATACATATCTTCCATAATATCTTTCCAAGAAAATCAACAAAATCTAATCTCTCCTAAATTCACTATTTTTGAAAATTTAGACAAAAAATCAGCATTAATATTATCTTTTTATTTTAATCACCTTATCATTATTGGGCTACTTAATGGGCTACTTGAGGGGCCTTAAGGAGAATTAAGATTGGACCTCTTAATGGACTTCTGAATTTCAATATTGAGCCCCAATATAATTCAGCCCATTAATATTAATTATTACCACTAATAAATTAATATTGCAATATCCATCTTAATCCATATTACGATAATATGGGCTCCCGGTTATTATTTCCTGCGTTTAAGATTATCAAGTCCATTAATTAATTAAGCTTCTGAATAGCTCTAAATTAATTAACATCTTTCACCTTGGAGTAAAGACAGCTCAGCATTATTATTCGTACCGAAGAAACTAATTCTTCACTTGCAAGATTTGGTACAATAAAACTTCTGAGCCCACCAAGGGGACTAATCACACGAGCCGTACTCGCACGCGTTTCTCCGTATTAAATCTTAGCAACCGTCGTATGATTAATATTACTGCCCAAGACACAAAGTTCGAAGTCGCAATGATTCTCACCCAACATGAATCAAAGCAGTAACTATTAAACACACACGGTCCTATTTAAGTGACGGAGATTAAGAAATCAACAACCACTGAGGTCTAATTCTTCACCTTTCAGAACGGAAGAATTTATCCTCGCTGTAGGACCTCTTCAACACATACTAAATGTGCTAGTGCAATCTCTTAGTCAAGACAGACCAATCTGAGCCTTACACATCGACCTTTCACGGCAGATTGTTCAATTCAACCTAGGTCGTGAAAATGTACGTTTAGTTACAAGTAAACTGTTAATGTTGTCTTCCGTGATCGGGTATCACCACATTAACTACATTGTAACATGTACTATATATTGAACGGTTTGTAATAGAAATTCAACATTCAATCATAACTAAAGCAAATGTGATAAAAGATTTATTCTCATAAAACGAGTGTTTGATACACGAGTTATACAAAGTAAAAGCATACTTTCACGAATAACTCCAACAATAACACAATCACTATTTTCACTTAGAAATAAGTTAGTGTTGGAAAAAATTAGAAATATGGTGTGTAGACGAAGATGACTATGCAAAACACGAACTAAATACGAAAGTCGAGGCACGAGTTTAACTCGTTCTCCGTAAGACGTTATTGCCCCGTACACTGGTGCAATACGGCTCATGGCAACCGTCCCAAGATATAATGACTTTAGAGTCTTCCACCCGCTGCGAAGAGGAAGCTATCAGCGAATCGCAAATGAGTATCCGGAACTTTCAGACTCGATTCTAATGCAGGACTACCAATGCTTGTATGCACTTGACAATTCACTCAAATTTCAATGTGAATAAAAATAATTTTCCGAACGGAATAATCAATTTTTCGAATGAATAAACGACAAATGTAGGGGGTTTATTTATAGATTTTCAAGGGTCTTTAGGCAATAGTTGTGACTCTTCACTATAACTCTTATTTTCCAAAAGTCATAACTCTTGGAAATAAACAACTATTCACCAAAAGGTATATCTCTTAAAGACACAACCTTTGGAATAGTTTTATCAAAAGACACGACACCTCATATCTATAGGTCACAATCCTTCACTATTACCTTTATAAACACATTCATAAATGTGGGGGGTCTATTTATAGATTTTCAAGGGTCTTTAGGCAATAGTTGTGACTCTTCACTATAACTCTTATTTTCCAAAAGTCATAACTCTTGGAAATAAACAACTATTCACCAAAAGGTATATCTCTTAAAGACACAACCTTTGGAATAGTTTTATCAAAAGACACGACACCTCATATCTATAGGTCACAATCCTTCACTATTACCTTTATAAACACATTCATAAATGTATTTATCCACATATTAAATGACATTAATTTCACATTCACCCTAAATTTAGTTTTGAGAAATCGAACCAACCAAATCCATTTACGCAAAATGAATAATTAAATTGTCACTTAATATTTAATCAAATGTGGTCAAAACCAATATTTTCCAATAATCCCCCACATGAATGAAATTAATGCATATGACACCCTAAGAAAGTTCCGACGAAGCGGTACTGCATCGGGATAGGTAGTGACTGGCTTTGAACCTCTCCTAGTAAGATGCCATCAGATTTACTCGCCACTCAATGAACATGATGTCTTGAACTGATCAGTTTTTTGTGTAAACCAAGATAATTACATATACACAGCAACAGTTCTAATACCCTTTGGTTCTCACGTTGTTTTCCATTTTGCCCCTGGACCGTATCTTGGATTCTTAAGCGTGTACTGAATTTCTCTCAGTCAAAAGCGGTCCCACTTCAACGCTTATATAGGTGATCTCCTATCAAGGGTAACATGCAATACCCCACCCTTGGGATATAGGAACCATTAAAAGTTATTAAACTTAACCTTAGCACACTTCAGCAGGTTTTGCTGCACCTGAAGGCGCAACATTGCACTTGAAGGGATACGAGAATGAGTTGCCAAAAATATTTCCAAGTGCATAACTGAGTGCTTCATAACTTAGTTGTCTCATTGAACCAAGTTCTTGGGATCCTCCAGTCATCATGGTTGAGTTACCGCTATGAACACCCTTTCATGTATGGGTTTTAACCTTATTCCTCTTACCCGTAATCCTCTAAAATATCACATTTTCAACCGGTCGGGTTTTTTTTTTGTCTCAATGCAATAATCATTGGATATTTTTAGAGGATTTTCATGACACTGCTCCCCCCATATTTCCAGTGATGGTCATGGAGTCTGTGTCAAATATCCAATTCGTTTTTGTGTATCTTTCCAACACATCTGGATATTTTCATACAAAATTCCACGCCAGGAATTTTTCGATTTGTTTAACAAACATCGATAAGCACACTACCAGTGCTTCAATCTTTAAACCCACCCCACACTTTAAGATAATTGTAGGATCACTTTATCCTCACACTTTATACAAATATATCTCCTTGTGTTGTGACTTTTCATGAACGAGATTGAACAAATCCACGTGTGGAAACTTTTCCACTAGCCTTTTTGGCTACTGCCTCTTGGTTTTCCATTTAACTTCAAGGCCACGCCTCAACTAAATCACCTTACATTTCGAATGTATATGACTTGAACTGAAAATACTAGTTTTCTACTAGTAGTTTCCCCGCAAGAGTATGGGTTCACTGTAGTATGAGCAAGTATAGGGATCAAGTATTATCGATCCCAAGGGAAGATATGTATGCGAATAGATCCTCGAAGATCTATGCGTCGTAGTTAATATGAGTGTATATTTTTGGTTTGAAAAGAAAATATAATCTAAACTAAATTACTCTACGAATGCTAAAAGAAAAATTAAACTAAGAACGTAAAAGTGTGTTTTCGAATATGAGATGGAGATGCTCAGGATAGGAATTCATACGTATACTAACGGAGCATGTACATAATCAAGATAACCGTGACGTGCAAGAAATAACCTAAGTAAAAGATTGTAAGATGAAAGCTCAAGAATTCAAATCCTAATACTTTATCCTAACAATCGACTTCACTAATCCACTAACAATTTAATAGATTGTGCTTAATTAATGAGACCCTAATTTAATTAAGGTGATGCGGTCGTCCTCCCTAGATAAACCGGTAGATTAATTAACCCTTTCTAAACTCTCTCATTAAGTCTACTAGTTGTTAAAGAGTGATAAGGTCGTTCTCTCTCGAACACTTTTCGAACGAAATTCAAAGGTAAAGTTAAGATCGATTTTAAGAATTTATTAATTAAGAGAATTAAAACTAAACGTCACAAATTACCCTAATTACGTTCCCACATCCTACTTCTACGAGTTCCTTCTACCCCAAGCATGCAAGGGTTTTAGCTAGACATGGTTTTAACGGTAACAAAAGCAATTGAAGATGTAACGAACATAAACATAATGATTTGAACTAAGAAATTATTAAACATAAACTAGGGTTTAAAGAAATAAATGCTAAGAACTGAAATTAGATTAATAAAACGAAGTCTCAAGTATTCAAGAAACTAAAAATCAAAACCGAACTATGAATTCGTAAGTAAACCTCGATTAAACGTAAAAATTAAGCTTGCTCGTCTCTTCTCCTCTTTCTCTCTCCAAAAACTAACTCTAAAAGTGATGTGGTATGAAGTGGTGTTCAAAAATGTGTTCGGGACGAGTATATATAAGCGTCGGGCCGAATCGGGAACTCATGGGCCGAAAAACGAATCCGAAAGCAAAAATATGAAAGTGCTCGGGCGCTCGAGTTGTGTAGGTCGAATGCATCAATGGCTCGAGCGCTCGTGCTCAAGCTGGTCGAGTGGGCAAATGTTTCTGTAAGTTTATGGGCACTCGAGCAACATGCTTGAGCGGTGGCGCTCGAGTGATATGCTCGAATGATAAAAGTTCTCTGGACAATTTAGGTGCTCGAGCAACATGCTCGAGCGGTGGCGCTCGAGTGACTCCACTCGAGTGGCTCTCCTTCTTCTTCAACTGATACTTTTCTTCTTGCGCACTAATACCATTCGTATTTCCTCGATATCTTCCCATCCGACATCCGTTTGAGTTGATTCAAAGTCCTACGAACTCCATTTTTTGCCCTCAATTCATTTATGAACATCAAAGAGACAAATTCATCAATGTGTAGAAATAATACTCAATTGACTCTAAATACTCAATAAAATCGACAAAAACATGGGCATTTCTAACGACGAATCATGACAATTTCACGCCTAATCAGTATATCATGGGGAGACATCTCCCCCCCCATTCGAATGTATTTATGGCGAGATTTTATCTCTCATATTCTTTCGAATTGTCTGTCCTTTCTATTTAATATTTAATCAAATATTAATTTGGACACAATCTCGAAACAAATTGGAAAATCGACCGTTTGAAGTCACACTCCAAGTTCGAAATTTAATCTCGGTCAAATACCAAATTAAATTCAATTTGCATTGTGGCCGCAATTGCCACTTTTGACTCTTGATAATTTTCCATTAAATTATGTGAGTCAAATTTTGTGAATTAAATTCACATCACTTGTGCTCTCTAGCACAATTTCAAATGAGGCCCTAAAATGCCACCATTTATTCGCGAGTAATTCTCAAGCGAATTATACTATGGACTAAATCCAAATTACAATTGTGCTCTCAAGCACAAATATGTATCATCATTGAGCCTGATTAATCCTAAATTCTTACTTACATCTCAAGAGTCAAAACAAATGACTCACGTGAGATTTAACCCACAGATATAATGTTGCGACGTATAGCCCAAAATTTCAAACCAAATGGCCTAATATGTATTTGGCCCTTGTGAGAATTTCATATCATTTCAATAATTGGGCTAGGCTAATTAAATTAACCCACGGTTAATTAGAAATTTGAAAAGGCCCAAACGAGGAAAAAGATTTGAACAAATCAATCTTCTTTCCCAATTCAATTCTCACGTCTCATCTCTACACGACGATTCAAAACACCATTTAAATTGCTAAAGGCCACCAATTTTCTCAAGCCTTCTTCTGAATCGGTGTTTTGCACTGCCGTGCATGCCTTGGCGGTTCTTAATTTTTTCTGCCAGAGAACCGCGTCTCTACTCAGATTCGCCATCATCTGCGGCGCACACGCCGCCGCACATCCGACGAAGAATCAGCCTCGATATGACTCCGCCGCTAGGGCCAGCCCTGTCACGACGCAGCGCTGGCGCGAGTCCACCTCTCACGATGGAGGTATTCGCTCATGGCAGAAGTGTTGTTGCCACTACTTTTCCTCGGCACCATAATGCATCTCTCTCGCAGTGTTGTACCCAGAAATACGCACGATCAATCGGTGTCTTGATTTCAAGAAATCTCACAGCGCCGCACCAGAAGAGGCGCCCAACCAGGCCCGTCTCCACTCTCGGCGCCGCTACCGCTGCAAGTCGGTGACCCATGTCCGACAACCGTCAGTGGTGACTATTCCGGGACGCAGTCAATGCACCATGACGCGGCCTCATTCCCCATTGCCGGTTTTACCACTAATCGACAACCATTACTGGGACGGTATTTTGCGGCCATTCGAGGAGAAGAGATGTCCACCTCTCTTCCTCCATGGTAGATCATTGTGGTATCCACGACCATCACAAGAAATACATTTTAAATTGCTTGAGCACCAGGTATTTGATGAAATGCCTCTAAGAAACTCAATAATTTTCCCATGGTAAAAAATTGACATACTCTGTCGTCTACAGATTCTATAAGAGCGTTGATCAACTGTCACAGCGCACGAAGGACTGCAATTTTTCCATGGAACTTTGTTCATCTTTATTTATTCTGCATTTGCTGCAAAACAATGTTAAACCCAACATGTATTAAATACAAGAACTTATGGGTTAGATGCACAATAAGATTTATTATCTACTAATAATTTCGCAAAGAATTTCAAGAAAATTTAATTAAACAACAATATAAAAGAGTTTGAATTAAACTTCCATCGAAACAAACCAGTTTGGATCTTCAAAAATACACTGATAACGTCTTACGATTGTTGGAAAAAATTAGGAATGTGGTGTGTAGACGAAGATGACTATGCACAATACGGCTAAATACGAAAGTCGAGGCACGAGTTTAACTCACTCTCCGTAAGATATTATTGCCCCATACACTGGTGTAATACGACTCATGGCAACAGTCCCCAATATACAACGACTTTAGAGTCTTCTGCACGCTGCACTACGAAGCGGAAGCTATTGGCGAATCGCAAATGAGTATCCGGAACTTTCAGACTCGATTCTAATGCAGGACTACCAATGCTTGTATGCACTTGACATTTGACAATAAACTCAAATTTCAATGTGAATGAAATTAATTTTCCGAATGAAATAATCAATTTTTTGAATGAATAAACGACAAATGTGGGGGGTCTATTTATAGATTTTCAAGGGTCGTTAGGCAATAATTATGACTCTTCACTATAACTCTTATTTTCCAAAAGTCATAACTCTTGGAAATAAACAACTATTCACCAAAAGGTATATCTCTTAAAGACACAACCTTAGGAATAGTTTTATCAAAAGACACGACACTTCATGTCCATAGGTCACAATTCTTCACTATTACCTTTATAAATACATTCATAAATGTATTTATCCACATATTAAATGACATTAATTTCTCATTCACCCTAAATTTGGTTTTGAGAAATCGAACCAACCAAATCCATTTACGCTAAATGGATAATTAAATTGTCACTTAATATTTAATCAAATGTGGTCAAAACCAACATTTTCCAACAGTTAGACGCTACATAAAATTTATCTGGAGTATGCATAATCAACTTATAAAAATGCTTAAACGAATCTACATATATACGAGCATAGGTCTAATCAACATAGGATGAACATTACCCTGCCCAAATAAGTCTTGAAGTTTGAATCTAGTTCATTATACATCTCAAATGTCCTTTCAAACTTTTAGGGTTGAATTCCACCTTGTAGGAACATTTAAACATTGTAAATTCTTACTATATTTTCCTTTCAAACTTTTAGGGTTGAATTCCACTCTTTAAATCTTTTAAATCTATCAGGTGTATTCCTAATGTACCTTACTAATGTACCTTACTGCATCCCTCATACGTTTCACTGGGAGGTTAATATCTTCAAGCCATCAAAAACCACTAAATTAACTATATGTGCAATACATCCAACATGAAAGTATTTACAACTTGACATCTCACTTCCCCAATTCAACATTTTATTTTTCAAGAATGTAATAGTAGTATCATTTGAATTTGCATTATGTACGATTATAGTGAAAATATTTTTCGATCCTCAATCAAGAAGACAATTTTCAAGTGCATTCTAAATGTAGGACTATATATGACTCTATGACTTGAAACAATTACAAATTGATAATATTTCTTCTGTAAATTCCACATATTATCAATTAAATGGGAAATAATTCACATGCTATTAATTTTGTGAAAATAAATTAAAGTATCAATGTTAATACTCTTTCACAATTTATCTTCATAAAAATTGAAATCATGACTTTCTAGTATAAAATTTGGGCAAAGTTAACTTTGCAATAAAAGAAAATTCGCTTACTACTTTCCAATACAACAAGTGCAGTGACTTTACATAAGTGCACCTATTATATTTGCATTTATGTTAAATTATTGTGCTTATTGTATTGGAAAGTAATTAAAAAAAAATCTTGTATCTAAAATTAAACACTATCTACTTTATACTCCTTCCGTCCAAGATTACTTGCACACTTCCATTTATTGTCCGTTGCAAATAGGATTATATTTACACATTGTGATTATCAATTTTTTATATAAAATATACTACTTGCAACGTTAAAAATCAACATTGAAGGAGTATATTTTATATAAAAAATAATAAATATAATATTTAAATACAACCTTATTTGCGAAGGACAAAAAATACAGGTGTGCAAGTAAACCTGAAACGGGGGAGTACCTACCTATTACACCACTTAAAAAAGAGAAAAAAAAGTTTTTTTGATCCCATAACTTATCTTGTGTCCAATTTACGTCCCAAAAAATTTAACTATTTAATTTTGGTCCCATAACTTATTTAGTTGTCCAATTTTTGTCTCAATTTCACCGGAAAAGCCAAAATAACGTCGTTTTATGTCACGCGTGACTCACGTTCCGGCCAAAATTGGGGATTTTTGTTGCCCATGTTGACGTGGCGCTGAATGTATTTTTTTTTAATTAATTATTTTTATTCAATATTTGTTTCTACCTCATTAAATAATTAATAAAATTAATTTTAAATAAGATACCACTCAATACCAATTCAAACTTACGGTTTTTCTAAACCAATTCAAACTCACATTTTCTAAATAAATAATACATAAAATAAGAGAAATTAAATTACCTGAACAAAGAATTCACATCGTCATTTTAAAGGCAGACTCTTAGATACCCTTCTTGAAATCCGATTTCAATCTTCCCTATTTTTTTTTATTTTGAAAATATTGATTTGAATTGGCTTAGTAAATCCGTAAGTTTGAATGGGTATTAAGTTGATATCTTATTTAAAATTAATTTTATTAATTATTTAATGAGGTGGAAACAAATATTGAATAAAAATAATTAATTAAAAAAAGAAAAAATACAGTCAGCGCCACGTCAGTATGGGCAACATAAATCCCAAATTTTGGCCGGCGCGTGAGCCACACGTGACATAAAACGACGTCGTTTTGGCTTTTCCGGTGAAATTGGGACCAAAATTGGACAACTAAATAAGTTATGGGACCAAAATTGAATACTTAAATTTTTTGGGACGTAAATTGGACACAAGATAAGTTATGGGACCAAAAAAACTTTTTTCTCACTTAAAAAAACCAGTTTTGACCTTTCATTAGACTATCTCCAATGCATGTGGCAAATTTGCCACCAAATTTACCACCAATGATATAATCATCTATAACCATAAAATTTAAATTTTATCAATTTTATTTTCTATTTTATCAAATCTACATATTTATCTATATATCTTTAAAATATATTTTATTATAAACACTGACAAATAATTGATTACAAAATATATAGTTATTAAATAATAGTATAAATATATTTTAATTATTTTAATTAATAGTTATTAAATATTTTTATGAATGATCAATGTATAGAAATAATTCGATATATAGTTTGTAGAAGTTTAATTTTTGGAGAAGTTATTAAAATAAATATTTATTAATCTAAAAAAAATTAAAAAATAAGATTACTCTTTAATTTTTGGCAAAATATAAAGTGAAAATGGTTCATACATGAACTATTTAAAGTGTATTGTTTTCAATAAAGAGTATTAGTTATTTTCACTAAATGATATTAGTTCTGGAGGGTATTAGTTGTTTTCACTGAAGGGTATTAGTTCTGGAGAGTATTAGTTGTTTTCACTGAAGGACATTAGTTGAAGGTTACAAAAGTATTAGTTGTTTAACTAAAGGGTATTAGTTGATTACACTAAAGGGTATTAGTTGATTATACTAAAAAGTATTATAAAGTGATTTATTTATAAATCAATTTCACTTTATACACACTCTTAGTAGGGTGTATTGGTTTAAGGTTTCACTGGATTTTAAAAGACTTTTTTTTTATAAAAAAAGTCCGCGGGTATTCAATCAGGATTTTATGTCACTTAAAAATAATCAATCGGTATTCAATCTGGATTTTTTGAATTTTGAAATAGTCCATTAAATTCTATTGGTATTCATTCGAGACTTTTTTTACTATTAAAAAAAATCTGTTGGTATTAAAAAATATAAGGATTTTAAAGGATTGTTTTGTTAGATGTATTTTGAAGGACTTTTTAGTTGTTTTTATATATTCAAACAAGGGTTTTTCTTAGATCAGACACCCTATCGAGTTGACTAATATCAGTAATGCTTTCATCGCATTGTGTCGCACTGACCTGCTACATGTTGAGTTAATATATTATTTTTAAATAATTTTTTAAATTGTAATTTTTAATTTACTTTTATACCCTTTTTAAATAAAATTATATAAAGTATTATTACTCATGCATTAATTCATAGATGAACTAATTAACTCTAATCAAACTTCCATAAAAAAAAAAAAAAAAACTCTCCCATCGCCACTCCTCCGTCTGGAGCGCCGGCGCCACCCGCTCCCGCCGCCTCCAGTCTCAAAGATCACAACCACTCCCCCACATGTTGCGGCTGCTCCCTATGCTGCCAGTCTCACAGGCACTGTCGTCGCTGTTTATACCGCTTCTTCTACCGTCCGCCGCCGGAAGTCTCACAGGCTCCCGTCGTCGCTCCAGAGCAAGAGGTCATGTCCGTGGTGGAAGGGAGACCCGAGATAGAGGAAGGTATCTGTCAAGTGCTCGCTCATTTATGGCTTGAATCAGATAGCACACGATGCTTCTCCAGCTTACGGAGGAGGATACAGGGCAGCCATGAATAAGTACGGTTTACGTAGAATGTTGGACCATATCTGATTCAAGAGCAAGAGGTCATGTACGCGGTGGATTGGAGAGCCGCACAAGCAGCGAGATACGAGAGTTGAGAAGAAAATGAGAAAAGAGAAAAAATTTCAAAGAGGAGATGATCGTATTACCGTAGCCGACATGAGTGAGGATGATTGTGTATTTTGTGGAATTGGAAATTTGGAATATTGAAGTCACATCAAAGTTTTATTAAATTATAATTATAAGGATAAATTTGTAAATCAATAATTATATTTTTTAAATTATTAAATTTAATATAATAGTGGGATAATACGATACAACTCGATGCAACTCGATAGAAAATTAAATGCTTAACTCAACAGGTTGTGGGTCATCAAATTTAAACCATTAGATTTTATTATATTTTAGATTTGATGATTTAAAAAGCATTACTGATATCAGTCAACTCGATAGGGTGTCTGACCTAAGAAACCCCCTACAAATAATTCCATCAAAACCCATAAGAATTTAAATAATTTTTGAAGTGAAAGAGTAGGTGTGCCGAAATAAATAGAAAATTTGAGATATTCCTAAAAATTAAAAACTTAATTTCCCAACACTCTATTCTATGTCCACAGAAGTTTCCCAATCTCATTTGCTTGATTTGTTGCTTTTTGCATACAGCCATGACCAATAAATTTGTTATAGGGATATCAATACTAACCCGACTTGACCTGACCTGACCTGACCCGCCCTCGCCCGAGCCATTTGGATCGCCCTACCTCGTGGCCCGTAGTGGAATAGGGAGGGTCTGGGTATCACTCAAAATCCGTGCACCGTTTTATATATTAAATTTGAATATATATATATATATATATATATATATATATATTACACAAATACCTATAAATATGCATAAGTATTATATAATATATATAAAAATAATATACTTTTCATATCTATTAATATATATAATATATAAATAGCAATAATTCCATTTTATAGATATTTTTTATATTTAAAATAAGTCGTCTCACTCGCCCCGTGTCCCGCCCCGTGACCCATGCGGGTCGGGTCGCCCCGCCCCGATCCATTGCCATCCCTAAGTTCACTTATCTTCTGCATTATTGTTCCTCTGTTTCTATTATTTTTAACAAATTGAAATCCAAATTCAACCAAAATCATGCCCAATAATAAGTTCATTTCCCTCAATAATGAAGAAGAATTATAAATTTGTGCAAGGGCGCTGCTATTCACCCACATGAAAATGCTTTGTTCACCCCCCTCTTTAAAAATATATATATATATACTAGTTATATCCCCGCGAATTTCGCGGGCTTGAATAAATTGTTTTATAAATTTTTTGAGTAATACAATTTTTTATTATTTTTATTATTCATTATATGCATCACAAAAAAACTAATTAGTCTAAAATATTATAAAATTTCTTTAATTTGGTATAAAACAACAAAACTTTATCCATGATTATGAGACTTTATAATACTCAATGGATACTTATGTACTTATTCAAATATAATAATTACATACGCAATAACTACAATGCAACACAATATTTTCTCGAGGTCAAGCGATATCAAAACTAAAATCATGTCCATCAACAAAATTTTTATCAAACGTTACAAATTAACTTAGAGCTCTCCAGACCTATATATTCTTGACTATTCAAACCAACAAAGCAGCCACACTAAAATTAACCTAGATATTTCAAGTTGTCTCATATTCATCATACACACCACACAAAATATAGCTTTGATTAAATTATTATAAATTTTTCGACTTCGGTAATAGATAACGAATATCCACATTCACAATTATGAGATTTTAACCCCACGTAATACGCGGGACTGAAAGAAAATTAAATTATAAAATTAGATAAAACATTTTTTGTATTTATTTATTTTAATCTATATGGTTAACATAATATAAAAAATTATATAATGAGTAAAAATAATTAATTTTATGATAATATAAAAATAATTAAGAATACAAAAAATGAAATATGATTTTAAACTTTATAAGTCTTTAAACATGAACAAATACATCAATATAGTATAGTAATATACCGTACAATTTTGAAAAAATATATAGTTATATCACAAAAATAGTTCTAACGTGCACTTGAGTTTGAAAAAAAAATGCCCCCAGTAGAAATAAACAATACCTCAAGAAGTAATCTGTGATATCCCAAGAAGTAGTCAATAATATTCTAAAAAGTAATCAGTAATACCTTAACTGCAAAAAACACACAATTCGGCGTGTTTGTGTATGTTTTACGTAATATATATATATATATATAAATTACATGATAAATTTAAAATAATATTTTATACTCCCTCCACTACAATTTAGATTATTTCAAACTATAGAAAAATAGTTTTACTCTTCAAAACTAATCATTTTTAAATATCTCTTATTTATATACCTCACTGTACTAATTTTTTCAATATATCATTTAACAATTAATGAACTAAACTCCTTTCAATAAAGTAAAACTAACTAATGTACGCTCAATTTTACACCTTTTAATATCAATGAACTAACTCTTTCTTAAAACATGCAAAAACGTTTATGTGTTTATCACATAGGTGGTAGACATATAGATTTGTATCCACCGTTGAGCACACGATCAATTCCATTAATTCTATATTTGGATGAAATAAAAAACATTGATACCAAATTATAATGATGCTTATTTGCATATGTTATATCATATAACTAAGAGTATGTATAGAGTGAAAATTAGTTTATACGTAAACTATTTTGCAAAACTTTTTAGTGTAATAAAATAATACTCTTTAGTGTAACTAATTAATAGTTTTTAGTTAAATAACTAATATTTTTCGTACCCTTCAACTAATACCCTTCACTGAAAATAACTACTATCATCCAGAACTAATACCCTTCGGTGAAAACAACTAATATTCTTTAGTGAAAATAATTAATATCCTTCAAATGGTTCATGTATAAACCATTTTCACTATATACTTTGTTTATAACTAATGTAGGAATACTTATGCAATGACATAAATTACGTGGTTAGATTGCATTTTATAAATTTCATTAAATCAGCTATCAATGAGATTTTATAATACAATAATGTTAATTGATTAATTTGAATATTTATTAAAGGCCAGTGATTATACAGTATAGAAATAAGTTATTATGGGATAATCTTTTTAAAAAATTGTTTGATTTATAAAGTTGAACCAATTAACAGTTGACGTGAAAATTGGAGCATTATTTATACATATTTTTTGTTTCAAATTGACTTCGTGACTATTTTTATCATACTTAATAAATTCATAAATATTAATAATTATAAAAAAATATATGTAAAGATTCAAGTTTCATGAAATTAATAAAAGTACATGATTAACATAAAATCAGAAAATATTAATACACGTGAAAAGGTATACACGTTCATTGAAGCGTATTTTTTTTTCTAAAATGTATTAATTATTTTCACTGAATGGTATTAGTTGTCTTCACTGAAGAGTATTATTTGAAGGGTAAGAAGAGTATTAGTTGTTAATTAAAGATATTAGTTGGTTACATTAAAGTGTATTAATTAGTTACTCTAAAAATTATTGCAAAGTAGTTTATGTATACACCAATTTCATTATATACATACACAAAATATTAAATATGGTTAACAATTAATAATTAAATAAAAAATTAAAATACCTATAATTTAGGGAATAAATATCAGCAAATCTTCTTAAACATCCATTAATATCCTTCAAATATTTAACATTACAAATGAAAATATAGTAACATCTAAAAACCGGTCAGCATCCTTCCGTAATATCTGTCAATATTGTTTTTATGTTTTTCCTTCTTATATAACGTCATATGAGTGGAGATTTGATATTAATATCTCCATAATTCATGTAAATATATTTATTACTATTAAATTTTAATTTTGTATGTTTTGACTATTAATTTCCAAAAAACATTTAAAGAGGAAATTAACTACATCCACAATCACTCACCATACCGTGTATATCTATTACATACCAGTAATATACAATTTATAACATATTAAATCAATCAATGAAAAAAAAATTAAAACAATTAAATCAAAATTCACAAACATAAAACTCAAATTAATAGAATACTTGGATGTAAATTTCCATGCAGATATTAATTGTTTAAAAATATAATAATTCCCAAAAAAATTGTGGGCTAATCTTTTAAACATACTTTAAATAAAATGTCAAACAATCTTTAAATAAAATGTCACAACATACTTTAAATAAAATGTCAAACATATTATCATTTAAATTACATAATTAATAATTGCATATGAATTGGCACATAATAAGCATAGTACTACATATATAATATACAACTTTCAAAGTTATTCTAAGTACTTTGCTAATAAAGTGAAAATAATGATGGAATGTTGATATTTAATCCAACCTCCCAAAAATATAAAGTAAAGATTTTAGAAAAAAATAATTTTAAAACTTAAATTAGTAATTAAATTCTCACCATTTGACCGAATAAAACATTTTCTAAATTATCTCCCACTCTTTTTTTCATATATTCTTGCCCACGTTTTTTTTATTAGTTGATTTACTCAATTAATTACACATTATAATTTATAATTTGTTACCTAAATTCATGGGTCAACACGTCTGTTTCGAAAATTCATCCATAATTCTTGCTATATTAATTTCCGATTTTTGATGTCAATGCGTTAGTGATCATATTAAATGTAAACATATGAATAATAAAATCACACTAAAAGTGCTCAAATAAAATAAATTAGAGATTATAGTGTGACTATCATACATATATATATTTTTAAAAGATGTGTGTGAATGGACAATTTAAGATTATGGAATTGGACTTGAAGACAATATAAATAATTAAATAACAATGAGATTAAATTTGATACAACATACACTAAAAGTCAATGATTAAAAAACAAAATTGGTAATCATTTTTACTATCGAATGCAAAATATAGGAACTACAATTTCAATAAATAGGATAAAATCAAGGGCATATTATCGTCACATTCATTTCGGGAGTGACCACCATCAAAATGGTATTCGAATATAAACAATTCGTATTCAAATAAACAAAAATTCTTCAACATATACGGTCACGACATCGAAAGTTTGATAGATGATGATAGTAGCAGCACAACAAGATTTCGAGCGTAACTTGTTAACCTTAAAAAATTCAAAAGAAACAATCTGCAAAAAAAAAAAAAAAAAAAGAAAAATAGAAACACAAAGTATGTATGATATGACCAAAATATAAGAAAATTATATTCAATATTTGTTAATACCTACAAAAAAGAAATTCAATCTTCGATATTACCTGCGAAAAAGAAAAAAAAACAATAAGAAGAAGATTATAATCAATTCTTGTTAATACGAAATTCAACCTTTGATGTTACCTGCAAATCCAATCTTTGACGTTACCTGCAAAAAAGAAAAGAAATTGTCAACACCCTACAAAATCAATGAATGAGATAAAGGAATGAGATGAGACATGAAGTATAAGACAAAAGAATGAGATGAGAGTGAGATCACATTTATAGAAGAATTGTAGCAAGATCAACGAATAAGATTTAATGTTGTGAATGAATGACCAAGATCAAAAGTCTACCTTTGACTCAAGGAAATGCCAAGAATTTTGAAATGGAGAAGAACCAAATATGCCACATGTGCATATAATGCTTCCTCTATATATAAGTATGGATATATTTAATAAAAATACTAATATACCCTTTATAAAAAATAAATATTATTTTATTAAACACTCATGCTTTCAACACCATCCCCAAAATCTCAGAATTCACGTAATTTTTTTTATTCTTTCACACACAGTTGCACCATTAAAAAAAAGTGTAATCCTAAAAGTATAAATTATAAAGACACAATTTAAATGAGATTAAATTATTTTTTTATCTAAAAATTGGTACACCATAAAAATAAAAGGAATTGTGATTTTTTTTTAAACGGTAGGAAGCGGTGGTTCAATTAAAATAAAAAATAATTGTTGATGTGCTATTTTTTTAATTTCAAATTGATGGGTGTGTATATATAATAAATGATGTAAATATTATATTAAGGTTATAGTTGTAAATTATAAGGGGGTTTATTAAGAAAAAATAAAAAAATAAGCAATATATATGGTGGGTTAATTTAGTAGTGGGTGAATAAAGTATTCTCGTGGGTGTTAATAGCCGTGCCCTTTGTGCAATGAATAATTTGTGAATTAGTGGTTTGAGTAGTTGGAATAAAATTTTACACATAATTCATCCCCATGATTTTTATTGAGAATTTAAAGTTTAATATAGCATAATTACATATTAACACACACACACACACATGTATATATGTGTATATATCATAATATATATATATATATATATTGTGGATTATAACACTTCAGATTTATGAAATTTTTTATCCTAAAAAAAATCGAATGTATGAAAAAATCTTGAACTCTTTGTATGTCACAAATCCATGAAATTCTGCAAAGTCCACAAAGTCCTACAAAATCCTGATTTATAATGTTTTACAGAGTACTGTAAAATCTTAAAAGTTATAAAAAAATCCTACGAAATCTTTTAAATCCGCATGACTTTTTTCACTTAAAAAAGTCATTTAATCATAATCCAATACACTCCCTTAATTTTTCTTAGAAGAAAGAGATTATCTAGATTAATTAGTTTGGAATAAGATTATAGTAGACATATAACAATTAACATATCAATATATCATATTGCGTAAACCACCAAATAAATATGAGCATGCCTATCATATTGGAATAATTTTGGGAGATATCTTTGGGTTAGTTTATTAATATACAAACAATGCATACGTTAATGCACCTTGTCGTCTACAAAGTAAGGAAATAGTAAGATTTCCAACAAACTCCATATTCCTAATATTTTTGCCTCTAGATTCGGGATAACAATATGAACAATGCTTTCCAATAGAATACAGAGTTTTTGCTCTGTATGGACTGACCCAACACAAGATTGGAAAGAAATTGAAGGTTTTGAACCTCAAATCTAGATTAAGTCTAGATGATACATATCTGCACAAAAAATCAGGAGGTTACAAAACAATGTTAGCTATTTATTTATAAAAATATATGTGAAATGTATATATTCTTAAATTCCATTATTATTTTAATGCATGTATTTATCTCAATATTATAAATATAAATCTTAAAAAATTAATTGTACTGAGTAACAATATGAAATGGAAGACTTCATAGATGATTTTTTTTTATTGGAAAAAGAAAGAAGTGAAGAGACTCTATTGATAATTTTACAAATATTTCGTTCAAAGCTACACTTGAAGAATATTATGAACGATTTGAATTATTTGAAGGACAAAACCATACTTGCACCTACATTTGAATAACTTGAAGTGTTATGGTGTATTGAATCATGGTTTAAATTTGAAAGTTGATACTCCAGATATGTTACTCACAAATATAGATCATTCAGGACGACTGTGCAACATAACTAGATTGACTCTAATAAGGCTAGGTGATAGTATTCTAAAAAGTACATACATAACCAGAAGCAATTTAGGTGAAATGATGTCGATCTAAACGTTCACTGACTCCATTTGACCCAGTACTTCAGTTCAAATTTTAGAAGAGACAATTCACATTAGTTGTCTCACATGAAATGTCAATAGATAAGAGTCAATGACAATCGCTCGCTAATTTTGACATATTCGTGAAGAATCATGTTCTCAGTTTCAGTTAGTCGTATATGGATGTTTTGAGAGTCATCAATCATAATAATTTGAATATTTTGACATGTGGTGACTGATGATAAGCGTTCATCGAAAGTAGAAAAAAAAATATGATTTTTAGACAGGTGTTTTGAAATCTATAGCCATTTCGATTTTTTTTATTTACATCCTTTTTAATATGGATTCACTGTTATTACCAATTTTTTTTACAACGTAAATCATAAAAATATTATATGGTAAAATATAAATAATATTAAGATTGACTTTTATAAATAAAACATTAATATTTAATGCACTTTGTTTACACAAAAAATTCCCGTTATCTGCATTACTTTCTCTTTAAAAAAATATACCTTCAAATAAGAGAATAATAATATTGTCTATTTTAAATGAAAAATAATTTAATAAGAATACTAATAAATACTATCAGATGGTAAACAAACATATTTCAATATAAATTGAAGATCCATAAATTAATTATACAATTATGATCATGCATCGCACGAGTTCAATTACTAGTATAGGTTTATAATTACATTTAAATGAAATTAATTAAATAGTATAATAAAAATATTTAAAACAGACTATTTTAATTATATAAAACACAAAAATTCAATTAAATTGGGTGTCCATAAACTTTCCTGCATAAGTTATTAAGTATAAAAATTAATGTCAACTCCCAAAATTGGGTATATTTGATTTAGCTCCCCAAACAATTTTTTTTCTTTTTAAAAAGTCAAATTAATCCTAAATAGAATTAGAAAAATAATAAAGAAAAGATCTTGATTTATAATCTTATTATACCGACACCTTCTCCGTCTTTCCTAATCAGATTCCTCGATGTTTACTGCAACATTCCAGATCTACACCCAAAGATTACATATACATACATCCAAATCCATCTGATCATCATCAGAATCCGATGGCGCAACAATACACCCAGCAATTTCTCAACAGCGTTCTCTCGCAGCGCGGCCCGGCGGCGCTGCCGTACGCGGAGGACATGAAGTGGCACATCCGGCAACACCTGTTGCACCTTACTGAAACCTACCCTTCTCTGCAGCCCAAAACCGCCGTCTTCACCCACAACGACGGCCGCACCGTAAACCTACTCCAGGCCGACGGCACCGTTCCGATGTCGTTTCAAGGGGTAACCTACAACATCCCCGTCATCATCTGGCTCATGGAGACTTACCCGCGCCACGCGCCTCTGGTTTTCGTGAATCCCACCCGCGATATGATCATCAAGCGTCCCCATCCCTTCGTCTCTCCCAACGGCGTTGTTTCGATTCCGTATATACACTCCTGGGTTTTCCCTTCGTCCAATCTGGTTGAATTGGGGAGGAATTTGAGTCATTTTTTCGCTCGTGATCCGCCCCTTTATTCACAGCGTAAGCCGTCAAGTCCTAACCCTAGCCCTAACCCTAATATGAATTCAAGTTACGGTAGTATGAATTCCTCTGTGGGGTCCGCAGTCGCTCGGCCAGCAATCCCGCCGAGGGATTACTCCCCTTCGCCGACCCCGCCACCGCCGTACGGCAGCGGGAGAATGGAGGACCCGGCTGAGGTCTTCAAGAAAAACGCGATAACTAAGCTTGTGGAAAATTTGAATGGTGATATTAGGGAGTTGAGGAAGGCGAGTGAGGGGCAAATGGAAGGTTTATTTGGGGCTCAGGCAGTGTTGAGGAAACGTGAAGAAGATTTGAAAAAAGGGTTGAAGGAAATGCAAGATGAAAAGGAAGGATTGGAGCAGCAGCTACAGATGGTTTTGATGAACAGTGATGTTTTGGAGGGATGGTTGAGGGATAATGAAGGGAAATTGGGAGCTAATAAAGCTGATATTGTTGATGTAGATGAGGCGTTCCAGCCCTGTGATGCACTATCTAAGCAGATGTTGGATTGCACAGCATCAGATTTAGCAGTGGAGGATACTATATATGCATTGGATAAAGCTGTGCAAGATGGGGCGATACCGTTTGATCAGTACTTAAGGAATGTCAGGTTTTTGGCCCGTGAGCAGTTTTTTCATCGAGCCACAACTTCGAAGGTCAGGGCTGTCCAAATGCAGGCTCAGGTTGCTAGTATGGCTTCCAGATCATCATCTCAGTATGCATTATGATGAGAAGCAAACATTTTGTTCAGGTATGGTGGTGGTGAAATGTCTAGATAATATGTTTTGCAGTCGGTTATTGCTTAGTTCACGTATACGGTTTTACTGCTCTGTTTCTGGTTGGTAGAATGTGGTATGGGCATTGGTTTGTATTTGTAAGACAAGGGCCGGAAGGCAATAAACTTTACTGTGCAGATTGACAGACTTGGCATTTTTATAAGGTTGCTTTGGCCTGTTACCCATTGGTTTACATGCTTATAGTTTTGAGTATCTTGGTGAAATGGAACTTATACTTGTAAATTTTGATTTAAAAAAAAAAAACCTTGTTGAGTACCTAGTTGTTCTGCTGTAATATGCTTATGAATTCTTACATTGTACTCTCTCCATCCAATATAAGTAGGCATAATTTCTTTTTTGGTCCGTCCAATATCAGTAGACATAGACTAAAAATGGAAGTGTTACTTTATTTTCACTCTCACAATCACTTTATTCATAAATGGACCCCACAATATCCTCCAACGTCTACTTTATACATAAACAACTAATATTTCTTAAAATCCACCATCCATGTAAAAGATTCTTTGCTCACTTATATTGGATGGAAGGAGTAATCTTTTGGGCCTTAGTTGAGTTGTAAGGAGATGATATACCTTCACACTCGTGGTGCAAAACTAATTACTTCAAGTAGGCTATCATGCCTCAGTCTAACTAGTTGCGACATTCATTTTGGTGGTTTGCTTGAGAACAGCATTTTGGAGTTCAATGTGTTGGGATACCTATGTTTCATGCTATATCTGGCATGAGGTGACTCGTGTACATGGTATACGACGTTCTGAACTTGCATGAAGTATGCAGGAATATGAAAAGATATTAACTCTTATGTTTTGAGGATAATAAGGTTCTGTCAGTGAAAGATACAGAACTGAGAATTGTGCTTCTATTTATACAGGTATTTAATCAGTTATGTATGTATGTGTAAGTTGGCAATGAAAAAAATAGAATGTTCTGAACAACGTGGACTAGAAATTCCAAAGAATTTAGATTTGATAGATGAATAGTCATGACTTGACTTCAAGGGTGGTTAGATGAGCTTAGGAGCTCTTTAAATCATCGTTATAGAGCTAATTAAATGTTCGGAAAATTGCTTTATAGTATCCGCAACTTGTACACATGGACTAGGTAAAAACATAATTTTCAATTAGTTCATGCTCAGTTTATGTAAACAGATTTGCTGCTCTGTTTCTTTTTGTTATAGAGTGGGATGTGCTTTTGATTTGTATTTTACATGACAAGGGTAAATGACAGTAAATCTTAATGTGCAGTTTTTCGTAGGATTACTTCTAGTTTTAGCCTTTTACCAATTGGTTTTTAGATATATGAATTGGAGGCACATGGTGAAATGGAATGATATGCAGAATTTTTTAACTATACTTGTGATGTAGTGTTCGTCCTGTGCCTTAGTTGAGTACTAAGAACATGTGCTTATTTACTGAAACTACTTATTTTTTAACTATACTTGTGATGTAGTGTTCGTTTTGTGCCTTAGTTGAGTACTAAAAAAATGTGCTTATTTACTGAAACTGCTAAACCATGCTTTAGACTAGTTGTAACATCATATTAAGGCAATAAGGCGCATCTAAGCGCAAGGGTGTGCCTAGCGCCTAAGGCGCGCGCCTTTCGACCATTGAGCAAAAACACAGAAAATATAGTACATAAGCTTAATTTAAACATATTTGCATGCAAATAAATATTAGATTGAAGTTCATAAGCACATAAAAGAGTAATTGACACAAATTAAGGACATAAACTTCGAAAACAAGAAGCCACAAAGTTCAAACCGAAATAGTAGACACCCTAAAAATCAAATTAAAAGTGCTATTTAATTGTTTGTAAACCCTAGGTCCTTAAAACTGCTATTTAAAAAAAATGCTAAAGCTAAAACACGTGTTTAAGCAAAAAAAAAAAAAACATATATATGCGCCCGAATTAAAAGGCCTGAGGCGCTTCTGGTGGCGCCTGGTGCGGCGCCTTTAACAACTATGCTGTATTGACTATTGAGCCAGCTATCATACTTCAGACAAGCTAGGCTTGACATTCATTTTGATGGTCTGCTTGACAACAATATGCATAGATTCCTTTGTTTCATGCCGTATCTGGCATGAGGTGACTCGTGTACATGGTATAATATGTTCCATACTTGCGTGAAATCTGCAGAAATATGAAAAGATATTAACTCGTAAGTTTCACGCATTTCAAGTTTCTTTCTGTCTGTCACTGAAAGATACAGAACTGAGAAGTGTGCCTCAATTTATAAAGGTGTTTGTTCAGTTATTTATATCTGTGCAATATCTTTGCAATGAATGAAGTAGAATGTTCTGGATACTGAATAGTATGTGGGCTTTAAATCCCAAAAGAATTTTGATTTGCTCGATGAATAGTGTTAACTTGACATTTGAGGGTGAGTGGGCGAGCTTATGAGCTCTCTGCATCATCTTATAGAGTTTATTAAATAAATAAAACATGGCCTTATAATGTTCACAGCTTGTAATGTCTAGATAAAAAGCATAATTATTACAGGCGCTCGGAGCTCGAGGCTATAGGTTGTGTATCCATTTGTGTTTAGTTGGGCATGCCCCTCAGTGTGCCTTTCTTTATGCGCCTTTACTATTGATTAACTTCTGCCTTTGCTACATTTGATGTTTTTTTGTGTGTTTAATGGAGTCTAACTTACAACTTTAGTGTTAATTTCATGTTTGCATAATATTCATTAGTTGACATTTGGGTATAATTATGCGATTTCATGTGTCAAATATGGTATGTTAGTATTTAAATGATTTTCAATATAAAGGACAAGAGGCGCAGGCCTTATTCCCTTAATTATGGATAGAATATATTTTTCCACCAGTTAATGCTCAGTATATGTTTATGTATATGCTCTGTTTCTTGTTTGTAACGAGTGGAATGTGCATGGATTTGTATTGTTTATGACTAAGGTCAGATGACAGTAAATCTTGATGTGCAGATTTCATAAGATGAGTTGGAACTGTTACTAGGTTTTTTTATTTTTTTTGTGGAAGTTACTCGGAAATTTTGATGCTGCAAACATTGTTATGAATTTTTATATTGTGTTAGTTGAGTAGTAAAAGAGATGTGGTCAACAAATGCATTTTGGTTGTTTGATTGAGAATAGATGCATAGATGGATCAAATTCATTTTACTTGCTATTCTTGAGTGAGATGAATGAAGTCTGCTGAAGATGTCTTCACATGATATGATGAGGATAATAACATCATGTCTACAAGTGTTCTTCCATATGAAAAGATGCATGTTTGAATATCTGCCCTAAGATTCTGTCTGAAAACAAAAAATGTCCAGAATTCCGACTTCTTCATTAAGGCTGACAAGCTCATAGAATCTTGATTTAACTAGTGGGTGCTTTGAGGCAGACGAGATATTGTATTCAACTTTTCACGTTTCATGTGTTGTATTTCATGATATTTAACATCCTTGTGTGATAAATACATGTTGGATGATACACTTATCTTGTATTCTATATATTTTAACAGTAAAGTAGACTAAAATGTGATGATGATTTGCTAAGCTTAGATGAAATTTATGATTAAAAAATTCTTTAGAATTAGTTTAGAAAATTGAAAAATAAGGTACGCTAGTTGTAATGATGGCGACTATGGCTTGTGAGTTGTGATGATCAATGTATATTTTTTGGATGATCTAAGTAATATAGTCTTCTTGACGTTGTTCCAGATTTTTGAACTTCCATGATTCTTAATTTTCCTTCTCTCTTATATCTTTTATCTCTGCACGTACCAACGTAAATTGTAATTAAATAAGAGGGTGTTTGGCTAAGCTTAATTGAAACATCTTATAAGCTCTAACATCTTATAAGTTGTTTTAAGAGCTTATAAGATGTAATTTTTAAGTAGCTTATAAGTTGCTAAAGTGTTTGGCTAATACAACTTATAAGATCTTTGATAATTTATAACAAATATTTTTTAAATTAAAAAAAAAAAAAATTTCTATTTTTTATCTTGAGATAGGAGTGGGGTTGGGGTTGGGGTAGGGTGGGTGGGTATTTTTTAAATTTACAAAAAATAATTTTTTCTATTTTTTATTTTGAGGTAGGGGGTGGGGTGGGGTGGGGAGGGGGGGGGGGGCACGGGGGGCGGGTGGATGTGGGTGGGGTGGGGTGGGGTGGGGAGGGGGGGGGCACGGGGGGCGGGTGGATGTGGGTGGGGTGGGGTGGGGGTTGGGGGCAGGGATGAGGGTGGCTGGAGTGAGGGAGGGTGGATGAGGGTGGGGTGGTTCTAAGGTGAGGTGGGTGGTTGGGGTGGGGGTGGTTAGGAAAATAAGTTGGAAAATCCCAACTTATTTTTTTACAGCTTATAAGATGTTAGGAGCTTATTTTATGATCTTATAAGCTGTTAAACATCTTATTTTGCCAAACACATTGTTCACTTTAAGGAGCTTATAAGCTCAGCCAAACACCCTCTAAGTACAAAGCTCTGAACTCTTTTAGTACGAGTGGCACATTAATATATTCCGCAGTGGGGGGATCCAAGATTTATACATTGGGGTCGCACAAGAGTAAAATAGTACGTGTATTTTAAGTCTTAACTATATGTATTAGACAAAGTATAAAGTGAAATTGGTTTATACATGAATCATTGAAGGGTATTAGTTGTTTTCATTGAAGAATATTAGTTGTATTTGTTGAAGAGTATTACTGATTAACACTAAAAAGTCTTAGTTGTTTAGTGAAAATGAATTAAAACTCTTCAGTGTAAATCAGTAATACTCTTTAATAAAAATAATTAATACTCTTCAGTGAAAATAAGTAATACTCTTCAATGATTCATATATAAACCAATTTCACTCTATACATAGTCTATGTATTAATACTTATATATATTACTATTTACTATAATGATAGGCATAAATGCACATAAATCTAAACAAAAAGGATACATAAACATATATAACTAGTCATATCCATATATATCCACATGTGTCGTAGGATACAAAATAGTCCGCCCTTGATATTCCGGTACTAATAATATTAAATCATAGAGTATGTTTTGAAACTCTTGCAAAATTAAAAGCGATTTCAATTGATTTTTATAATAAAATCAAAAGTGAGCTATGTTTTGAAATAAAGTAACTTTAAGAATGTAGTGTTTGCAAAAATCAATTAATTAATATTTAAAAAAGATCATTTCTTAGAATCAAAATGTATTTTTTTATTCTTCTTTAAAGTATATATTAAGTTGATGAGTTAGTGGTTGCAATTAATATAGAATTGAAATTATTAATAACTCATCACGTATCTAAGTGCTCCTATAATCAAGGCGAAAGCCTCAAATTGTTCCTCCCACGTTTCTCAAAGAATATTGATCTAGACAATAACTCATTCCGCATACTATATATTCCCGGAGTACTATTAGTTTGTTATTGTTCGATCTCCCCAAATATGTTCTTTTTGAATTTTAAAATTTTGGATTTGGATTTTAGAATTTAAAGTCTATTTTAATTTGAGTTTTAAAATTAAGTTCTTGAAATCCTACTCCTACAATCCTATAAATAATATATACTCCCCCTGTCTATGAAAAATAGGCTTGTTACTTTTATCACGGTTATTAAGAAAGTTGACATAATATGTAAAAAGTAAGAATATTGTGTCAAATAAAAAGTAGATAAAATTTATTCTTACCTATTTTTTGTGGACGGCCCAAAAAAGGCAACTAGGACTATATTTTATGAACGGAGGGATTAACATTTATTTACTTTTACATAATAAAATTAAAATTTACCATACTCAAAATCTAAAAAAAATAGTGATTTTAAAAATCCAATGAATTACAAAACCATTGATTTTAAAAAATGGTTTCTAAAAACCATTTAAATTACAACACCTTTTATAATAATTGAATGTACCAGTTACTGGAGGACAGGGAAAAAAACTCACACCTCATTCAATTAAAAACCAATCAAACAATACTCAAAATAAACGAATTAATGTCTTGAAATCAAATCAAATCAAAGAAACAAAAAATGAGAGCTTAAACAACTAAACAAGAAGAAAATTTAGTAAATGAAACGCCCCCTTAACTAATTAGGAGGACAAAAGGTGACCAAATACCTATCCGCCCTACAAACCTTAAGCCCACTGGCTTCATCGTAGGCATAACTATAAGCCCTGGGACATATCTCCTTAAACAGCTTCGCATAAACCGTAGGCTTACACGTGGCAGGGCTCCCAAACTCCCCCTTACAACAGGCCTCATCACCCCCCGTGGCCACACACGCGCTCTTGCACCCCACCACGCGCCCCCCCTTCTCCACCGCCAGCTTCCCCGGGCAGCACTCGTTCACGTCCGCCTCGCACGCCGCCACCCCACACCCCGCCGCCCCGGGCCCCACCGGGATCATCGCCACGGGCAGGTTGAACCCGTCCACCAGGCTCACGTCGTAGTAGTGCATGGAGTTGGTTTCCGTCCCGAGCGTCATCTCCACCACAGTCGCCGGCGCCTGCCCCCCGACCCCGCGGCAGCTCAGCTGCCCGTTGCAGTCCCCGGTCTCGCACGAACCCGTTCCAGAGTCGTCGAAGCAGCAGCCGCGCCGGGCCCATACCCGGCCCGACCACCACTTCGGAGCCTCCACCACCACCTGCTGGCCGCTGCCGAGGGAGAAGCCACCGCCGGAGAGCGTCTCGTGGCCGGCGGTGCCCTGGATCCCCGGCCAGACGCTCTCCTTGCAGTTGTTTTCTATGATGAGTTGAGTTCCATCTACAAATTAATCAAGAAATAAATGTAAATTAGTTCTAAAATTGAGCAAGAAAAAAAAATTATTGAAGTTTTAGAAAAATGAAGGAATTAAGCGAATTACCGGCAGAGTAGAAATTGGGGGCCATGAAAGAAAGGAGGAAGAAAAGAATGAAGAAATTAGACATTTTTGAGATTGAGGTGAGGTAATCGAAGTTTGTAAGATGAAAAAGAAGTTAGAAGTGATTTTATGCATAATAATTTTTGGCAAAAGTGATTTTATGCATATCGGAGGAAGTGTGTAGTGGGAGAAGTTGGTTACAGCCATGAAGCAGTTTTTGCGCATAATTTCCCACTTTTGGTGGAAAAGATGATGGAATTAATGCACGATCTTATTTTTTTAGATTATTATAATGGCGTATTATACACTAATTTAATAATATACAAAATTATATATAGAGTCCTTTAAATTTTAAATTGGTGAATCTATCCGTACATTATCATATCATTTGAGGGATTTTCAGCTTATTCCTTTTCTCTTTCTTTAATTTAACTGGTTATTTGTGTGAATTAGTGTTTATTAATTTGGTCCAATCTATGTGGGTGAGTGCATGAAAAGAAAGGATTAAAACTAGCTGAGGAAGAGGGCAAAACAATTATCACTTTTTTAAATGTAAATAAATATCTTTAAAAGAAAAATGAAATGTATCCAAATACTGATACTTGCAAAATAATTTTAATAAAGAAAGAGTGGCTCAAAAACAAGTATGTACTATTAAATGAAATATTATGAATTCTAGATATTCAATAAACTAATTAGAATTTGGGAGTCCACAACACACCTTATAAATGAATGTAGAAACAGGATCTAAAATGAGAATTCGAGCCCTTTTTTGTTTAATAATACCTTTTGCCTTTGAATAAGCTGATTATGCGTTAAACCTAAGTTTTAGTGATCCAATTTTTAGTATTTGCAAATTGACTTTCTTGAACTTGGATTAGATTAGTTGATCTGCTACCTTATACACATGAAACAACGAATGATACACACACACACATACATATATATATATATATATATATATATATATATATATATATATATATATTTTAAATATACTTATGTCTCAAAGAGTATATTATATATAAATTTATAAACTTTCATTTTCAAAACATTCCTGTATTAATGTGATATATAGTGACACATAAGTTACATAATAAATCAATTAAATAATAGTGGAATCCCTACTAATTATGTGTCATTATTACATTTATGGTGAATATATAAATTTGTGTTCACCAATTGACGTGTGATCATTTCTGTTTATACAAAATATCATTAATTTATGGGTCATAAACATCTCTTTTTACTTTATATATAATCAGTGATGCAAAAATCACTTCGCCTAAGCGCTAGGCTGTCATCAGCAGACCGATTTTAGTGTAATTCGCCTGATAGACAAGACATTCATTGTTTTATTTTATTTTTTTGTCTTGAAACGACATCGTCTGGGAATTTTAATTAATTTGATAAATGTATGTGATCTCTAAAACGATATTTATTTTAAAACTAGTGGAGTATAATCTTAACGCATAAAAATAATTTTATGTTGTTTCGATTATTTTCATGAAAAAAAGAGCATTCAAAATAAGTTCTTCGAAGAGAGGATTGCAATGAAATAAAAATCGAGAAAAATTGGATTCGTTAGCTGAAGTTATGAATAAAAAGAGTTAGGAGAGGCGAAAATCAAAGGGCTCATTATATCGTGGTAGTAACACGAATAGGCAGATACAAGCATGGGCAGTCCATGATATAGATGTGGGCTTAATCTTGTAGCTACAAGATCCGGTAAAGATATGGGCTTAATTTTACATCCACAAGGCCTAACACGGCTGGCCTCTTTGGTGAAAGTAAGATACCGATTCAATCTCGGATTTTCTTGAATTGCCGTTGCGGCACAATTCAAGAGATTTGAGATCATGATAATTATACAAAGACTTGGAAGAAAAAATTTAATTACTTTTCTATTTTCTTTTTTATTTAATTTAATTAGATTATTTTCTTAGATTAGATGTTATTGTTTATTATTTAGATCAGAGTGGTAATTCATTGTAACCAGTTTGATTATTAAATAGAAAATATCAAGTTTATTCCTTTTTATATTTTATCTTTTTTTTTTTTTAATATTCATGTTTGAATCAATGAAATTAACATGTTAATCTTGTTAGAATCAATGGACTTTACATGTTTATTGCGCTTCCACCCGTAAATGGTAAGAAGAAAAATAAGTATCAGGAGTGTATAAATTTATTTTGTGGTTATTTGAATTGGTTGGTTATTTTATTTATGAATTCTTCAAGCTAACCTCACTTGATTTCCTACAACATGAAATTAGGATGAGATGTGATTATTTTTTGCAAGAATTAATTTTAATTATAAGCTAATCTCACACTAAAAAAAATAAAAGAATTCCCTACAAAATTAAAATTGCTTACAAAAATTTTCCAACAAAAAATTTGTGTAAGAATTGCCTATAATTTGTCTACGAAATTTTCTAATTATGAAAGTATCTACAATTCTCAACTTAAAAACAATTTACCTACAGAGTTAATTTGCCTACGAAATAAAATCTCTAGGTATAATTACCTACAAGACATTTGCCTACAAAAATTTACCTACATCACAATTTGCCTACGTAGGCAAATTTTTTTGTAGGTGGGGAAGGAAAATGACAATACAATTTTAAAAATTTTGTAGGCAATTCGTAGGTAATCTCCACTACGAATTTTTTTTTTATGGAGATTTCATAGCTGTTAGAAACTGGGTATGAATATTTCGAAAAACTGAAAGTGGGAGAAAAGTGAGCACGAAACGAATTCGTGTAAAACCGAGTCTAGGTGAAACCTATGCCCGCAAGATCGAATACGCCCGTACAGTGCTTACGGATTATGCGTACGGATCCCCAAAGGTAAAACGGTTTGTCTATTCAGACCGGTAGCACTACCGTGTATGAATTTCCGGCGAATGAAATCGGAATTATAAGCTGAACGGGATTTTCTGTAGAGACAGAATTTCGGGAATTTCTGGGTTCGTAAGTTCATCTGAAAAACTGGACGAAAAGGGGGTATATATAGGCGGAATTCCGACCCTTTAGAGGGCTGCTGGAGTGGAGTACGTGGTGATCATGGATCACCCACGTTCTGTCGTGGAGAGAAACTGCGTTTCTCAGGACTGGGAAGCAAGAAGGAATATTCCAGATGATCTGGGGTGTATTAATCAAATTCGTAGTGTATTAATCAAGTTCGTGGGCCGACCCAATTCTAAGTGGGCCAACCGAAATGGGCCGACCCAATTCCATACGGGTCACCCAATCCGATTGGATCCAAAAAGATAATGGGCTATTTCATATTTTTGGTACTCTAAAAATATAGGTATGGCACCAAAGCCCACCCAAAGCCCAATTGCCACGAACCCGAACCCGGACCCGGGCCCGGGCTCGGGCGGGGCGGGGCGGGGCGCGCGCGCGTGTGTGGTCCATGGTTAGGGTCCCCATGTCCCAATTTAGAGAGCATGAATAATTTCCTACTTATATACAAGACAAACTTCTTGTAATTTTCCAATGTGGGATGGAACTTTATTTTCCATTCCCATGGAATTATTCAACACACATGATTAATACTTCAACTTCCCAAATTAATTTCTCACTCACCGGAAATCGGTTTTGAGATATTAAATATACCACGCTCATCTACTCCGCGAGTAGAACAACATCGTTAATTTTATTTTCCCAAAAACTAACATTTTTACTCCTAAAAAAATTGATCAAAGTAAGGGTATGAACCCTTTACAAAACCAATTTCCAACAATCCCCCACATGAGTGAGAATTGCACCTATACAGAGTCAAGCTTCTTCGTTCAGCTCATGTGAGACCTCATTGCTTCCGGATAAGTAACCAATGGTTTTGAACTTTCCGTAGCCCGGCACCATCGGGTATACCGGCGGCTTAGTGGACATGATGCCTTGAACTAATCCTCCTTAGTGTATACCTTACAGATAGTGCAGACACAAGTCAATCTCGATTCCGATTTGTTCTCACATTTTTGTCCATTTTGGCCCTGGACGCCCTTTGTATTCATAAATGTTTGGTCGAAGCGGCCCTCACTTCTCATTTATATAGGTGATCTCCTTTCGAGTATCCCGTCATACTCAGTCCCACATGGACTCATAGGAATCATTAAAAGTCAAAGACTTATCCTTTACCACAACTCACGGGTTCACTAACACTTGACACAATGCTGTCAGGAATGGTCATGATTTTCAAGTGTTGTACAACTAACATTCACAGCTTAGTTTTCCCTTTTGAACCAAGTTCTTGGGATCTCCAGTCATCATGGTTGGGTTACCACTGTTTCAGTTTTATTTGTGGATTTCAGACCCATTCCCTCTATCAGCTTATTCATTTGATCTCGATTCAAGCTCTTCGTGAGCGGATCCGCTATGTTATCAACTGATCTTACATAATCAATTGTTATTATACCAGTTGAGATCAAATGTCTAACGGAGTTATGTCGACGACAAATATGTCTCGACTTTCCGTTGTACATACTGTTCAAAGCTCTACCAATAGCAGCTTGACAGTCACAATGTATCATTACAGATGATACTGGTTTGTTCCAACAAGGAATATCTTCTAAGAAATTGTGAAGCCATTCAGCTTCTTCACCAGCTTGATCCAAAGCGATGAATTCAGATTCCATTGTGGAACGGGCAATACACGTCTGTTTTGTGGATTTCCACGATACTGCAGCTCCTCCAATAGTGAATACATATCCACTAGTCGAGAATGAGTCTTTACTATCGGATATCCAATTAGCATCACTGTACCCTTCAAGTACAGCTGGATGTCGCGTGTAGTGTAGCCCGAAGTCAAGAGTATACTTCAAGTATCTCAAGACCCTTTTCAGAGCTTTCCAATGTTCATGACTTGGATTGCTCGTGTACCTGCTTAGTTTGTTCACAGAACATGCAAGATCTGGACGTGTGCAATTAGTAATGTACATCACGCTTCCAATGATCCTTGCATATTCCAACTGATTCACAGGTTCACCTCTATTTTTCTTCAGATGAACATTTTGTTCAAGTGGAGTTTTAGCAGGTGGATCATCAAATGCATTGAATTTCTTCAAGACTTTCTCAACATAATGAGATTGTGTTAAAGAAATTCCATTTGAGGTTCTTTCAATCTTGATTCCTAGAATCACGTCTGCTAAACCCATATCTTTCATGTCAAAATTTCTCTTTAACATGTTTTTCGTATTAACGATCACATTTGAATTGTTACCTATGATTAACATGTCATCAACATATAAGCATACAATAACGAATCCATTTGGTGTATCTTTCACATACACACACTTGTCACATTCGTTAATTCGAAATCCATTTGACAACATAATATTGTCAAATTTCAAGTGCCATTGTACAGGAGCTTGTTTAAGTCCATACAACGATCGAACGAGTTTACAAACTTTTTTCTCGCTCCCGGGTACAACATAACCCTCTGGTTGATCCATGTATATTTCAGCATCCATCTCTCCATTAAGAAAAGCAGTCTTTACATCCATTTGATGTATTTCGAGATTATGCAAAGCAGCAATCGCGACAAGTACACGAATGGATGTAATCCTTGTTACTGGAGAGTAGGTGTCAAAGAAATCATGTCCTTCTCTTTGTTTAAAACCCTTTGCAACCAAACGGGCTTTATACTTTTCAATAGATCCATCTGCTTTGTACTTTCTTTTAAGGATCCACTTACATCCTAAGGTCTTGCAACCTTTAGGGAGGTCAACCAACTCCCATGTATGATTTTGCAGAATTGAATCATATTCACTGTTTATTGCTTCTTTCCAGAGAGATGCATCTGGTCTGGAAAGAGCTTCTTTGATAGTCCTAGGTTCATCTTCTAGCACATACGTGATGAAGTCTGGACCATAGGTCTTATCGATTCTAGCTCGTTTACTGCATCTTGGCGCTTCACTCTGCTGAGTGGAAGGACCTACAGCTTCACTTGATTCTTCATGAGTTCGTTTATTTGAACTCACTTCTTCTTTGTCCCTACACGGGAACACATTTTCAAAGAACACAGCATTCCTTGATTCTATGGTAGTACCTATTGTCATATCGGGTATCTCTGATTTATGAATCAAGAACCGATAGGCACTACTGTTGAAGGCGTATCCTATAAAGATCCCATCGACTGTCTTAGGTCCGATTTTCACTTGTTTAGGAAGTGGCACTTCAACTTTTGCCAAACACCCCCACACTTTGAGGTATTTGTATGATGGTTTGTGATTTTTCCACAACTCATAAGGTGTCTTATCTTGAGTCTTAAGTGGAATTTTATTTAAGATGTGGTTAGCTGACAGAATAGCTTCCCCCCACATGTTCTGAGGTAAACCTGAGCTGATTAACATTGCGTTCATCATCTCTTTCAAAGTTCGGTTTTTCCTCTCCGCAATACCATTTGATTGAGGTGAGTAGGGAGATGTCGTTTGATGTATGATGCCGAATTCGGCACATAACTGTTCAAACGGAGCCACATACTCTCCACCTCTATCACTACGAATTGCTTTAATTGTAGTGTTCATTTGATTCTCTACTTCACTTTTATAGTTTTTAAAAGCTTCAATAGCTTCATCTTTACTTCGAAGTAAGTAAACGTAGCAGAATCTGGTGCTATCATCAATAAAAGTAATAAAATACTTTTTTCCACCTCTAGTTTGCACAAATTTTAAATCACATACATCAGTGTGAATTAATTCTAGAGGAGTAGTGTTCCTTTCAACTGACTTAAATGGTAATTTAGTCATTTTTGCTTCTACACAAATTTCACATCTTTTGGATGTGTCAACATTCTCAATTTTAAGTAAATCCAAATTTACTAATCGTTTTATAGATTTTAGATTAACATGTCCTAATCTAAAATGCCATAAAGAGGAACACTCAACGATATAAGCAGAAGTAGAAGCATTCTCATTCATAATAGTGTTTTTGCCATCACGGCTTACAGTCATCACAGACATCTTGAAAAGGCCCTTCTCGAGGTAACCCTTTCCTAGGAAGATGTCAAACTTGCTAAGTACAACACCGTTTGACTCAAACACTAACTTAAACTGACTACTAACTAAAAGAGACCCCGAAATCAGATTCTTCCGAATGTCCGGGACATGCAGCACGTCCTTCAGTTTCAGCTCCTTTCTCGAAGTCAGTTTGATCACCACCATTCCAACACCAGCCACTTCAGACGAGGCTTGGTTGCCCATGTAGAGCTTTCTCCCTTCAGCAGGAGAATAAGTGGAGAAGGCAGACTTCTCCGAGCAAACATGACAAGTGGCACCAGTGTCCACGGACCAACTCTTCTTGTTGTCCACCAAGTTGACCTCGGTCACCACAGCGGACATGTCCATCTCCGTAAGCTCACGTTCAGCAACGTTCACGGAGTTCTTCTTCCCCTTGTCCTCTTTCTTGGGCTGACGACAATCAGCTGCCCGATGGTTGGGTTTGCCACAGTTGTAGCACTTCCCGCTGAACTTCTTCGGAGCAGGAGCAGCAGCAACAGCCTTGCCTTTGCCCTTGTCGTCTTGTCGCTTCCTTTTCTTTGATGGTTCGCCTTTCTCCATCAGGTTAGCTTTGGCCTCGATGGAAGCAATCGAGCCCCTCTCCCTTTTGTCCCTCTTCTTGTTATCCTCCTCGATCCGGAGTCGGGTAACAAGGTCCTCCATCGTCACTTGCTTTCGCTTGTGCTTGAGGTAGGACTTGAACTCCTTCCAAGATGGAGGGAGTCTGTCAATCACAATTGCTACCTGAAAGGCTTCATGCAGCTCCATCCCTTGCACTGCAATGTTATGGAAGATAACTTGCAGCTTCTGCACTTGCTCGACAACAGATTTGTTGTCTTCCATCTTGAAGTCGTACAAGGTGGAGACGACGAACTTGCTAGTTCCCGCGTCTTCAGTCTTGTACTTCTTCTCCAAGGACTCCCATAGAGCTTTGGAAGTCGGGTACTCATCGTACACGTCACAAAGGGCATCAGACAGCCCATTCAGAATGTAGTTCCTGCAAAGATAGTCATCGTGGATCCAAGTATCGTAAGCGATCCTTGTCTCACGAGTAGCATCATCAGCAGGAGCACTCGGACAATCCTCTTTGATAAATTTTACCAAAGAGATGGTGGTCAAATAGAAGTGCATCTTCTTTTGCCACCTTTTAAAATCACTTCCCAAAAACTTTTCGGGTTTCTCCCCTTTTACTACCACCGGCCTAACAGCCCCTTGAAGGGAGGCCTGGTTGGTTGTCAAAAGAGGATTGACACCGGCATTTCCTACAAAAGGATTGCCGCCAACATTTCCCACGAAGGGATTAGCACTAGAGCTTCCCACAAAGGGATTAGTGCTAGAGGTTCCCACAAAGGGATTGGCATTTCCCACGAAGGGATTGCCATTGGCTTTCATCCATTCAGCAAGGATGTCTCCAAAGTTTCCAAACTGGAGAGGGGGAATGGTAGTCGGATTACCATCATCAGTAGGATTCGCAGGTACTGGATTAGAGACATCATTCTTTGTCGGTGAGGAAATGTCCATCTCGTTATCAGAGTTATGGTTCGACATCTTCAGTGATTCGAAATGAAAGTATATTCGATCTTGCGATTGTTAGAAACTGGGTATGAATATTTCGAAAAACTGAAAGTGGGAGAAAAGTGAGCACGAAACGAATTCGTGTAAAACCGAGTCTAGGTGAAACCTATGCCCGCAAGATCGAATACGCCCGTACAGTGCTTACGGATTATGCGTACGGATCCCCAAAGGTAAAACGGTTTGTCTATTCAGACCGGTAGCACTACCGTGTATGAATTTCCGGCGAACGAAATCGGAATTATAAGCTGAACGGGATTTTCTGTAGAGACAGAATTTCGGGAATTTCTGGGTTCGTAAGTTCATCTGAAAAACTGGACGAAAAGGGGGTATATATAGGCGGAATTCCGACCCTTTAGAGGGCTGCTGGAGTGGAGTACGTGGTGATCATGGATCACCCACGTTCTGTCGTGGAGAGAAACTGCGTTTCTCAGGATTGGGAAGCAAGAAGGAATATTCCAGATGCTCTGGAGTGTATTAATCAAATTCGTAGTGTATTAATCAAGTTCGTGGGCCGACCCAATTCTAAGTGGGCCAACCGAAATGGGCCGACCCAATTCCATACGGGTCACCCAATCCGATTGGATCCAAAAAGATAATGGGCTATTTCATATTTTTGGTACTCTAAAAATATAGGTATGACACCAAAGCCCAATTGCCAAGAACCAAGAACCACGAACCCGGGCCCTGGCGCGGGCTCGGGCTCGGGCGGGGCGGGGCGCGCGCGCGCGCGTGGTCCATGGTTAGGGTCCCCATGTCCCAATTTAGAGAGCATGAATAATTTCCTACTTATATACAAGACAAACTTCTTGTAATTTTCCAATGTGGGATGGAACTTTATTTTCCATTCCCATGGAATTATTCAACACACATGATTAATACTTCAACTTCCCAAATTAATTTCTCACTCACCGGAAATCGGTTTTGAGATATTAAATATACCACGCTCATCTACTCCGCGAGTAGAACAACATCGTTAATTTTATTTTCCCAAAAACTAACGTTTTTACTCCTAAAAAAATTAATCAAAGTAAGGGTATGAATCCTTTACAAAACCAATTTCCAACAATAGCCATATTGATCATTTTTTAGACAATTTTATGTTGTTTTTTTAAGTGTCAGCAGCGGCATTACTTCGTTTTGAACAGGTTCGATGTTGTGACAATCTATTGCAGCTAAGGTCTTTGCATTCCATCCCTTTCTCTGGTTTGTGATAAATTTGTATTTATGAACATGATTAACCTCGACAGTACTTAGAGGTATACATGCGGTCAATCAGACGGGGTCTCCTATTATACAATAGTGTAAAATTTCCTATTATATCTTTAAATTTCTGACATGTATAATATATATAGTAGATAAACATTAACTCAACCAAAATAATTATAGTTAGAGAAAATATATATATTCTCAATCAAATCTTTTCAATTCTTCTAAATGAATATATTATTTTACTTTTGAATTATTTTTATAAAATTATATTTTTCTGAACAATCACGTTTAAAAAAAAAGGAATATACAAGATACTACATTCCTAAAGCCTTAAATGCACTTTAAAACATGAGTTTCCCCATGACACATTTTCATACAATTGACTAGTTTTATGCAATTTTAAAGGTAGACCCCACCACTCTATGTCTCTCTCTCCTCAGGCATGCACATATCTCCCTCTCCCCCACTCAATGTATATCAGATTTATGTTTCTCTCTCTTTCAAAATCATTATCTCTCTAAATTCAAAATTTCCATCTCAAAGGTCAAGAATCCACGACTCAGATGCTCACGCCGGAGTACCCACCGGTCCACCTTCGGCCCACCAGTCCTCGACGCCGCAGCACCATCAATCCACCTTTCTTATCCTCGCCGAAATCGCAAGAATGGAAGTAGATTTTGGTGTTGGAGCCCCAGGGCCGAGGGTGGCGCTGTGGCCTCAGATTGGCGCATGCCCCGTCTCAGATCTTTCATCCTCGTAAGCTTTGCAGCCTCAGATCGGATGAAACAATCGACGACGGCCGAAATCATATGCGCGTGGATCGAGACTCATCGTCGACGAGCCACATCGACATATACGCAATATCACTATTCCGACGACAAGGTGGATGAAGGTAGTATTTATCAATGATTATTTACTGTAAAAAAAATTGAATATGAAGGAATAACTCCAATCTTGAAAAAATGAATATTGTATTTATCAGATCGGAAGAAATCATATGAAAGGTAGTATTTTTTTTAGAGTGCTTGTATGGTGGTTTTGTTGTTGGTGATTATGTGGCTATGAATGAATTTTGTTTTGAGTTTTCGGAATTAAGTTTTAGGGCTATTTATTGAGTTTTAGTGAATTTTAATTGTGGGCTTCTAGCTATTTATTTCAGTAACTTTGCTTCTCAATTGCTTTTGCAAGCACCTGTTGGTGTTCTTTTGCACAAGTATTAAGATGGACATTCTCCATGCCTTATAAATTATTAATTCTAGAAGACTTTGTTCATGCTATGTTCTTAAATTATGGTGTTTTGTTAATTTTGGATGGAAGAGTTTATTTGATCCCCCAATGTAAAATTAGGATGGGAGAGTTTATTTGAGCCAATATCACTGGCCAAATTTTATCTAAAAGTAAGCAGCAATTAATCCCATCGTTACACCAAATTTGCAAAGAATTAATTCGAATTTACTTTGTTTACTGAATTGAATTTATTTTTAAATTGATCAATAATAATTTTGTAAGTTGTCTAGCTATCCCGGTTTTAAATTTACTCTGCAGCTGTGTGATGGGTGAACTTGATAAATTTGGTATTAGAGGTGGGTATTAATGGAGTTTGAAAATTGATTGTGAAGATTTGTTGATGAATTTATTTCTTTAATTGTAACTGATTCAATTGCTTTATTTTTCATTTATCGTTAATTTCAGGTATTAAAATATGAAAGGAATTGGAAGTTTCTGGAGAAAAACATGAAGACGTCTTCCGTTCATTATTTAGCAGCATTTGTTCATAATTTTTGTGCGTTTGTGCATATTTTTTTGGAGTCTGTTCATAAATTTTTGGGCTATTTGTGCCTAATTTTTCATATGTAATACTTTTGTAATTTTTTTATACGTAATTCTCAAATTAATAATGAAAAAAATATTTTTGAATGAATTTGAATTTGCTAGAATTCTCAAATATTTATATTTATGTGTAAAAATTACTTTATACTTGTGTTCATAAAATTTATGTTTATGTTCAAAATTAATAAACACCTGAAAATAACAAAAATTACTGGTAAAAAAGTTGCCTCGGGAATTGTGCAAAAAGGCGTCAGTCAGTCAATAATGTGTCAGATTTTGTAAGAAACTGATTTTGAACACGGACCCACCAAATTGTATGAGTATGTGGTTTTGGTTAAATGGTGGGGACCACTAAATGTAGCAAATAGTACCATGAGATTTATTGCACCTCATTTTGTATTTTAGGATTTAGGAATGTAGTATATAATAACTACCCCTAAAAAAATGAAAAGCAGCCAGTACTTATACATATTTATTTTTAAAGGGAAAGAGAAAAATAAAAATGAATTTGGTAGTTGAAAATGAAAATAATTATTTTATAACATTGTATTTTAAATATATTTTTAGTGATTTGTTGTAGTTACTAATAATTTTCTTAGTTTTTTTAACTGAATATATCTTTTTTAATTTGATTAACCCTTATGTTTAAGACATTAAAGAAAATAATAATTTAGATCTAAAAACACTTATTTTATTTTAAAAAATTAACTTAATTGTTAATATGGTGTATGTCCAAATTATTTTAAATATTTAATAAAATCTTTAATTTAGTGAATGTTACAATGTATGATTTATTTTTAAATATATTTGAAATAAATTTAAAATGATATATTTTGTAATTTGTTTTACCCTTTTATTTAATATTTTGAAAGAACTAATAGTTTAAATTTAATACACGTACATTTTTCTAGTTCAAAAATGTTTACAAAATTATTAGAAATCTTGAATATTTAAAAAGAGTATTTCTATAAAAAAAAAAAGAAAAAGGCAACGTAATATATTTTTCATGGTAGAAGAATTAAAAAGATTTGGTTGAGATAGAATCTAGATTTTCTTTAATCATAGTTATATATATTGGTTGAGTTAATTGTTATCCAAGATATGACACATGGTTGTAGTATAACGGTGTAACAGAAAATATTACACCATTGTGTAATAGGAGATTTCGTCCGACTTTCAATGGGTTTATTCTTTTTGTAGTGGGGAGAATCCATGATTGGTCCCATTGGTTGAGCTGGTGATTGAATGTCCTCAAATTCCTCTCGATTACTTTTGGTGAAACCATGTCATGGAATTGTAAAAAAATAAATTAAATAAATTATTTTCGCTTCTCTCTATAAGTTCGGACTCTTAAGTGAGGCGAAATTTTTTCAGGGATGATCTCTGTTGTAAATCTAGAAGATTTATTATTCCAAATTTAGAAGATTTGATGTGGACATTACTTATGGACCAAGAAACCCAACGGGTTTTATATCTTAGACTAGACTTTTATTCTTATAAATATATCATTGTATTCATTATTATAATCACCTCATACACAAGATCATTAGTGAAACTCCTGGCTTGGATCGCCCCCAGACGTAGTCGTTCCCCACGAACTGGGTCAACAAACGTTGTCTCTTTAATTTACGCACTTATTTACATCACGTTATCAGCACGAGTCTCTAACCGAGATTATACGGTACGCCCTTAATTTATTCTCATATGAATTTCCATGTTTTCATGTGTACCTATGCTATGAATTTATTTGATTCATGATTGATTGTTAGATTTAATATTGTGTATTAAATTGACGAGCAACTGCCGACGTCCCAAAGGCGTACGACCGCCGCCGTCCGTCGCACGAGACGATGCACGTGAGCAGTGCTCGTCGCGCGCCAGCGCCCGCCGCCGCCCACGCGCGCCCGTCTCGCCCCAGCACCGCACCACGTCGCGCCCGTGCCCGCCCGCCGCGTGCGCCCTCGCCCGTCGCCGTGTGCGCCCGCGCCCATACGCGACCGCCCTACGTGCGACGCTTCCCGTCCACCGTGCGCGACCTACGCGGTGTTTTTCCCCGGATTCTTGTGATCTCTTAACTCTATTTTATTTGCGTTCTTGATATCACAAAACCCATGTTTAATTTATTTTATTCCTGAAAATATTTCGTTAAATTGCGTTAATATACATGAAATAATTATTCTTATGATTATTTCCTCTGTCTATTAAATCATATATTTTCTAGAAATTATTTTCATATGATTATCTTCCTTAATTGTTTATGCATGTTTATGTGATTTAATTATCCTACGTGCATTACTTTTCTGCACATAGTTTATTTCTTTATAGTCCGCATATTATGCCCGGGTAGGCGGCGCCCGGTATTTTTCGGACCGTAAATTTATGTTTTGGGTAGACGGCGCCCAATACTTGTATCTATGTGCTCTAGAATATTTAAATAAATCTTTATTTCTCCGTTGTCAATCAATTTGTCACAACTCTTACCATGTCACTTTAAAATCGTAGTGAAAATTTATGATATTACCATGAAAGAATTCGATGAGCTTGCTCTCGATGGTAATAACTACCTGACATGGATGCTAGATGTCGAGTTCCATCTAGCCTTAAATGGGTTGAGCGAAATAATTCTCGAAGGTTCGAAATCCACTAACGCCCTGAAGGCGAAAGCGTTTATTTTTCTCATGAACCACCTGAGTGAGGAATTCATCATTCAGATCCTCATTCAGGGACCCCGAAATATTGTGGAACTCCCTGTAGGATCGTTTCCAACAACAAAATGATATACTTCTCCCTCCAGTACAATATGATTGGTTGAGACTCCGTTTCCAAGACCTTAAGTCTATAACGGAGTACAACTCTGTTTTGCACCGTATTGTAACCCAGTTGATGCAGAACAATATGTCAATATTTCACGCTAGCAACCTTATACTCCAACAGCAGTATAAGGACAATTATATTATTGGTTGCAAATGTGGAAGGGGGAGAGAGTAAGATGATCTGGGTTAAAGGCCGAGGTCGTAGTACATCCAGTGGTCACAGAACCTCGAATTTCGCTCTTCATCTGGCAAGGTTAAGCAGTCCTGCTACAGATGCGAATGCAGAGGCCATTGGTCTCGCACGTATCGCACTCCCAAGAACTTGGTTGAGGCTTATCAAAAGCAGCAGAAGGACGGCAAGAGGAAGGCCCCTAGAGTCGAATCTCACCATGCCAGACTGCCTGAAGCAGACTTTGACCAAGATAATGTCGATCCTCTGGGCATCAAGCTCAAGGACCTTGGAGATGATGAGTGATTTGTGTATTTGATTGTTTTAGTATTTTATATTTGGATCCTTTCTTTCGGATATTTTATTTTATGGATAATATTATGTTTTAGCTTCGATGTGTTTACCTTAACCCTGTCCATTAAATTTACTTGGTTATTGCTTTTCATGGCTAGTAAATATATCAACTATTAGGTTTGGGCTATTTCCTCTGGCATGATGGATTGAGATTGTGTTTTATGTTTGGTAGATAGCGCCACCACTCATGCAAGATAAGAAGTTCTTTCATAACTTGTTAAATCGTAAGGGGAGTATAACTACAATAGCAATGATTGTAGGTTGATAGTGGGGTCCAGAAGAGCTCCCATTGTCCTCCCCGTAGGTACCAAACTCATAATGAATAATATCTTATTGTTTCCACAGTTTAAGTGTACCCTGCTCAGTTTTAGAGATATTAGGACTAATGAATATCACATTGAAACTGAAACTGATAACAATAACGAATACCTTTTGATGACTATTACTCGAGGTAGTCGTAAATAAGTTATAGAAAAAATTCCTTACTTCTCTCCCGGATTGTACTATTCCTACATCCGGCCGTCAAAATCTCCATCTAGCCATGAGTATGAAATTTCATGACCCGAACTTCTTTATATTAAGGCATCAGCGGTTAACTCATCCATGACAATATATGATACGTAGGATTCTACCTAATTCAATTAATCATAATAATTCGAATAATAGAATCCTTCCTGTTGATGAACTTATTTGTGATGCATGTCTTAAGGGTAAGTTAATAGTGCGCCCGTCGCGAACTAAGGTTAGACTAGAGTCTCCAGTTTTCCTTGAAGCGAATTCAAGGAGACATTTGTGGACCGATTCACCCAGCATCAGGACCATTTCAGTATTTCATGGTCCTTATTGATGCCTCCACTAGGTGGACATATGCTTATTAGTTGTCTACCCGCAATCAAGCTCTTGCAGAACTCATTGCAAAAATTATCGAGCTTAGAGCTCAATTCCCGGATTATCCAATCAAGTTGATTCGCATGGATAATACAGCTGAGTTCAGCTCGAAGGCCTTTACAGATTACTGTATGGCCCTGGGAATTATAGTGGAGCATTCGGTCCCCTACGTCCATACCAAAAAATGGTCTTGCTGAGGCGCTAATAAAACGTATCAAATTTATCACGAGACCATTGCTTATGAACTCCAAACTACCCACCTCATGCTGGGGGCATGCAGTCCTACATGCATCGCACTTAATCCAAATCCGTCCAACTGCATATAATGATCATTCCCCCCTACAGTTAGTGCGTGGGAAAGAACCTAGCATTTCCCATCTGCGTATTTTTGGTTGTGCGGTATACGTTCCAATAACGATACCAAAGCGGACCTCTATGGCCCCACAAAGAAAAGTCGGTATTTACGTTGGATATGACTCTCCATCCATCGTGAAATACCTCGAACCTTTGTCTGGGGATCAATTAACGGCCCGGTTCACTGATTGCACGTTCGATGAAGATTACTTCCCGGCATTAGGGGGAGATCCGAATTCAAAATTGAATGAATGTCGGGAACTTACGTGGAACGTAAGTAATCTTCAGTATCTAGATCCGCACACTAATAAATCTGAACTAGAAGTTCAGAAGATCATTAACTTGCAAAATTTAGCACATAATCTGCCAGACGCATTCACTGACCATAGAGGTGTAACTAAATCGCATATACCTGCAGTAAATGCTCCCTAAAGGGTTGAGGTCCAAAGTAAAATGAGTACTCATGCCCACACACACCATAAGCGTAAGGGACCCTCAAGAGATAGTAACACACCTAAACGAAAGGCTAGCAAAACTGGTCAGTCGAATGTAAAATCTCTAGAAGAGATCCGTCTTGATAACCCCAAGTCTTTAGGAGACGAGAGTCCTAGTGATGAAGCATGTGCACAAAATATTCCTTGCACTAGGATATTGGAATGACCAGACCCAGATACAATGGGAAATGAGGAAGGTCTGATTGACGTAAACGTCAAAGTCTCTGTGAATTTCACAAATACGGGAGAAACATGTAATATAAATATTAATATCGTCGACGACACATTTGCAGCGACATTTGCTCTTTCCATTAACGATCCGGATCCAGAACCCAAAATTATCGTTAATTGCCGGAAGCGCTCCGATTGGGTAAAATGGAAAGAGGCAATTGAAGCAGAGCTCACATCGCTTAACAAAAGACAAGTATTTGACTCTTTCGTTCGTACACCCGCGCGCGCTATCCCTGGAGGATATAAATGGGTTTTTGTACAAAAACAAAATGACAACAATACTATGGAGAGGTATAAAGCGAGGCTTGTAGCTCAAGGGTTTTTCGCAGAGACCCGGGATTGATTTCGATCAAACCTAATCTCCCGTCATGAACTCAATGTCATGGACTCAATAACGTTCAGCTACTTAATATCTTTGACAGTTAAAAATGAATCTCCAAATTAGATTAATGGACGCAGTAACCTCGTACTTATACGGATCACTAGATGCCGATATTTACATGAAAATCCCCGATGGATTTGACATTCCTCAAATGAGGGATGGTGAAAACCGCAGTATGTATATCATACAACTTCAAAAGTCGTTGTACGGCCTGAAGCAATCGGGCCTCCGACTTAGTGAATTCCTTCAGAAGAAGGGATACACATTCGATAAAGCTTTCCCATGCGTATTCACGAAGAAATCACAAGATGGTTTTTGCATCATATCCGTCTATGTTGATGACCTAAACATAATCGGAACATGCAAAGAGATTGAAGAAGTCAGTTCAATCTTGAAAGCTGAATTTGAAATGAAGTCCTTAGGTAAAACCAAGTACTGCCTCGGCTTGCAGATCGAGCATCTCCCAGAAGGAATCCTTATACATTAGTCAACCTACGTGAAGAAGGTATTGGAGAGATTTCACATGGATAAATCTCATCCACTTAGCACCCATATGGTTGTTCTGTTCGATCCCTCGAAGTGGATAAGAACCCACTTAGACCAAGAGAAGATTCAGAAGAAATTTTGAGGCCAGAAGTTCCTTATCTTAGCGTTGTTGGAGCTTTGCTCTATCTCGCAAATTGCACTCGGCCGGACATTGCATTTGCTGTCAATTTGCTTGCGAGATATAGCGCTTCTTCTACAAGGAGACATTGAAATGGTGTTAAGCACGTTCTACGATACCTCCAAGGGTCTCAAGATCTTGGACTGTTTTATCGTAAGAACCAAGACAAAACCTTAGTAGGTTATGCGGATGCTGGCTATTTGTCTGATCCCCACAACGCCATATCCCAGACTGGTTACGTTTTTCTCTGTGGTGGTACCGCGATCTCATGGAGATCGGTTAAACAATCTATGGTTACCACGTCTTCAAACCACTCAGAGATAATAGCTTTATTTGAAGACACACGAGAATGTGTTTGGTTAAGGTCCTTAGTAAAACACATTGGTGACTCGTGTGGTATCGCCAAAGGCGATACACCTCCCACCGTTATATTTGAAGACAACGTTGCTTGCATCGCACAAATGAGTAATGAGTACGTCAAGAGAAACCTGACGAAACATATTTCACCTAAGTTTTTCTACCCATACGAACTCCAGAAGAGTGACGTGATTACCATTCAAAAAGTGCAATCTAGTAACAATCTAACAGATTTGTTTACTAAGTCCTTACCTACGTCTACTTTTGAAAAGTACGTTCGTGGTATTGGGATGCAAAGACTTAAAGTGTTGTTGTCTTTAGGGGGAGCGGTAACCCCGAAACAAATCTAGAAGATTTAGATCTAGAAGATCAATAACATTACTCCCTAACTTATTATTTGGCCGGAACCTAGCATGTGGAGTTTTTATGACAAGACATTTATGTTATGTCGTAATGTCCAAGGAGGAGTGTTTTAAATCTAGAAGATTTATTATTCCAAATCTAGAAGATTTGATGTGGACATTACTTATGGACCAAGAAACCCAACAGACTTTATATCTTAGACTAGAGTTTTATTTTTATAAATATATCATTGTATTCATTATTGTAATCACCTCACACAAGATCATTAGTGAAACTCCTGGCTTGAATCGCCCCGAGACGTAGTCGTTCCCGACGAATTGGGTCAACAAACGCTGTCTCTTTAATTTACGCACTTATTTACAACAATCTCAACAACAAAAGACAAAGATGAAGGGATGATGTCAAGAAACTCAAGAATGAAGAGCAAATTTAAATAGTTTTTTCTTTCTATTACTGGTGTGGGTTTTAGACATATTATTTTATTTGATTCCTGCTACTAATTAGTTATTCTTTTGAAGCGTTGGCGTGATGAATTTTAGAAGATTTTATCCTCTTGCTCCTGATTCCTTTTATTGATTTTTTTTATTTAATAGTTCCCTATGCTCATTTTCTAATTGGATAAAGAAGGAAATATAAGAATGTGTGTTAGCATGTAAATATAAAGTTGGTCCCAAATAAAAAATTTCATTACAATTTTAGTAATGCTCAAAATGGTCATTTCATGTGTATTTTAGTGGCAAATTGATCCTAACGGATGTGGAAAGAAATGAGCCGAAAAGAAAATAAGATTTCTACAGAATAGACCATCTGTTTGAACAATAAATTCTTTTTGAGTTCTCGGACATTATTGGGCTGCTTGGAGTACTTGGATTTGAAGACCTATAAGTCTAATTTGTAATTTGCCCAGATGGAGATTGAAATTTTCTAGAGTGAGTAATGCCTTTTTTTTTTTTTTTTTTGTAAGATGGACAGATTTCTAGGAAAATCTTTCAAGTTTATAAATTTTGAGATTTTGTGTCCTTTTAATTGCCTTTTAGCATTTATTTTAAAATTCATTAAAGAATACCAGATTTTAGAGTCTTATTCATGAATCATGTAATGTCTTTATAATAGCAATTTATGTGATGTCTCAGAAAAGTGAAGATTGAATGGTAATTATATTTGCAAGTATATGAATTATGGACTTGTTTAGAAGAAGAATTCTTTCTTAATTCTGTTGTAAATCGAGTGCGTAAAATAGAGACGCGAATTTGTTCACCCAATTCGTCGATAACAACTACGTCTGGGGGCGTACCAAGCCAGGAGTTTCACTAATATTTGTGTGTATGCATGTGTACAATACTGAATACAAGAGTCTATTTATAATAGATAAAACCTAGTCTAAACCTAAAATCCGTTTAGGTTATAAGTCCATTAGTAATGTCCACATCAAATCTTTTAGATTTGGTATAATAAATCTGCTGGATTTATAACACTCCCCCTTAGACATTACGACATAACATATATGTCTTGTCATAAATACTCCACATGCTAGGTGGCGACCAAATATTTAGTTAGGGAGAAATGTAATTTATTGATCTTTTGGATCAAATCTTCTGAATTTATTTTGGGGTTACCGCTCCCCCTGAAGACAACAACCATTTGAGCTTTCCCATCCCAATACCATAAACATACTTCTCAAAAGTAGACATAGGTAAGGACTTAGTGAACAGATCTGCTAGATTGTCACTAGATTGCACCTTTTGAATGATAACCATGCTACTCTTCTGGAGTTTGTATGGGTAGAAAAACTTAGGTGAAATATGTTTCGTCAAGTTTCCTTTGACGTACCCATAACTAATTTATGCGATGCAAGCTGCGTTGTCTTCGAATATAACAGTGGGGGATGTATCGCCTTTAGCGATATCACACGAGTCACCAATGTGTTTTACCAAGGATTTCAACCAAACACATTCTCGTGCGGCTTCAAATAAAGCTATTATCTCTGAATGGTTTGAAGACGTGGTAACCATAGTTTGTTTAACCGGTCTCCATGAGATCGCGGTACCACCACAGAGAAACACGTAACCAGCCGGGGATATGGCATTGTAGGGATCAGACAAATAACCAGCATCCCCATAACCTACCAAGGTTTTGTCTTGGTTCGTACGGTAAAACAGTCCAAGATCTTGAAACCCTTGGAGATACCGTAGAACATGCTTAACACCATTCCAATGTCTCCTAGTAGGAGAAGCGCTATATCTCGCAAGCAAATTAACTGCAAATGCAATGTCTGATCTAGTGCAATTTGCGAGATAGAGTAATGCTCCAACAACGCTAAGATAATGAACTTCTGGTCCCAGAATTTCTTCTATATCTTCTGTTGGTCTAAATGAGTCTTTATCCACTTCGAGGGATCTGATAACCATAGGTGTGCTTAGTGGATGAAATTTATCTATGTGAAATCTCTCTAATACCTTCTTCATGTAGGTTGACTGATGTATAAGAATTCCTTCTGGGAGATGCTCGATCTGCAGGCCGAGACAATACTTGATTTTACCCAAGATTTTCATTTCAAATTCAACTTTCAAGATTGAACTAGCTTCTTCAATCTCTTTGCATGTTTCGATTATGTTTAGATCAACAACATATACGGATATGGTGCAAAAACCACCTTGCGATTTCTTCGTGAATACGCATGAGAAAGCTATATCAATCGTGTATCTTTTTTTCTGGAGGAATTCACTAAGTTGGTTGTACCACATGAGGCCTAATTGCTTTAGGCCGTACAACGACTTCTGCAGTTTTATGCTATACATACTGCGATTTTCTCCATTCCTCATCTGGGGAATCTCAAATCCATTGGGAATTTTCATATAGATGTCGGCATCTAGTGATCCGTATAAATATGTGGTTACTACATCCATCAATCTCATCTAGAGATTCAATTTAACTACCAAAGATATTAAATAGCGGAACGTTATTGCGTCCATTACGGGGGAATAAGTTTGATCGAAATCAATACCGGGTCTCTGCAAAAACCCTTGAGCTACTAGCCTCGCTTTGTATCTCTCTACAATATTGTTCTCATTTCCTTTTCGTACAAAAACCCATTTATATCCTACAGGGATAGCGCGCGCGGGTGTACAAACGATAGAGCCAAATACTTTTCTACTGTTAAGCGATGCGAGCTCTGCTTCAATTGTCTCTTTCCATTTTACCCAATCGGAGCGCTTCCGGCACTCAGCAATAGTTTTGGATTCTAGATCTAGATCATTATTTATAACGGAAAGAACAATTGTTGCTACAAATGTGTTGTCGACGACAGTATATTTCTATTATAAGTTTCTCCCGTATCTATGAAATTCATAGAGACTTCAATATTTATGTCAACCAGACCTTCTTCATTTCCCAGTGTTGTTGGTGATCAAAGTTTAATCGAGAGGATTAGTGACTGTTTTAGTTCGGTTTAAGACCACCAATCAATAACGTGTGATTGATTACCACCGTAAATGGTAAATCGGAGATTTGGATTAGGAAATCGCAAATACGAAAGTCGAAATTGTATTTGTTTCGTGTGTGTGCACGATTAGGTGTATTTGTGTGTGTTTTGGGAATATTTATGAATTTGAACTTGTATTTCTTAGCTGGAGAACAAGTATTTATAGAGACTAACAAGCATGAGGTGTCCAAGACTCTTGGACTTCCTAGCTTGCATGCTAGACAAGTGTCCTTTGACCTTGTTTGACATTATCTAAGCTGAATCTTAGTTAGAAAGTCTTCTTGGGTCTTATCTCGGACGCATTGTTGTTCGTCCAGGTCGGCTTGACTGATCCAGCATGGCCTTTAAACAAAAGTTGCTCGCCTTTTGTGAATGTGGCCTCACAGTTGTTCGCCTTTATTTCTTGTTGAGCTTTTTTATTTTGGTTCCTTTTTCGTATACATACACCTCTTAGGCTGACGGATACACTATCTATTATCAATGTTGTTCGTCATCAGTGGCTTGGCGAAATGTCCATATTTAGTCTCGGGTCTTAAAACCTATTCGCCTATATGTTGTTTGTCACCGGAGTTGTTCATCACTTTATACACCTCTCAGACTGATTCACACACTCCCCTTTTATTTTCTTTGTTAATTTCTATTAAGGCCTTAATTTTTGTTCGCCCAACTCTGATGGTTGTTCACCTATCAACAAGTGTATCTGGGTTTGGTCGTTCCGCGGTCCTAGTGCTTTGAATATTTTGTACGCGTGCTTCATTACTAGGACACTCGTCTTCTAGACAAATCTCTTCTAAAGATTTCACATTCTGCTAACCAGTTTTGATGGCCTTTCTTTTAGGTGTGTTTGTATTGGTTATAGGTCCTTCATGCTTTTGGCGTGTGGGGGCATGTATACTAGATTTACTTGGGACCTCAAACCCTTTGGGGTGCATTTACTGCTGGTATATGCGATTTAGTTACACCTCTATGGTCAGTGAACGCATCTGGCATATTGTTTGCTAAATTTTGCAAGTTAATGACCTTCTGAACTTCCAGTTCAGATTGACTAGTGCGTGGATCTAGATACTGAAGATTACTTACGTTCCACATAAGCTCTCGACATTCATTCAATTTTAAATTCGGATCTCCCCCTAATGCCGGGAAGTGGTCTTCATCGAACGTGCAGTCAGCGAACCGGGTCGTTAATTGATCCCTGGACAAAGGTTCTAGGTATTTTACAATGGATGGAGAGTCAAATCCAACGTAAATACCTAGCTTCCTTTGTGGGTCCATAGAGGTACGCTTCAGTAATGTTATCGGAACATACACCGCACATCCAAAAATACGCAGATGGGAAATGCTTGGTTCTTTCCCACGCACTAGCTGTAGGGGGAATGATCATTATATGCAGTTGGACGGATTTGTATCAGGTGTGATGCATGTATGACTGCATGCCCCCAACATGAAGTGGGTAATTTAGATTTCATGAGCAATGGTCTAGCGATAAGTTTGATATATTTTATTAGCGCTTCAGCAAGACCATTTTGGGTGTGAACGTATGGGACCGAATGCTCCACTTTAATTCCCAGTGCCATACAGTAATCTATAAAGTCTTTTGAGGTAAACTCAGCTGCATTATCCATGCGAATAGATTTTATTGGATAATCTGGGAATTGAGCTCGGAGCTTGATAGTTTTCGCAATGAGCTTTGCAAAAACTTAATTGCGGATATACAACAAACATGCATATGTCCACCTAGTGGAGGCATCAATTAGGACCATGAAATACCGAATTGGTCCTGATGATGAGTGAATCGATCCACAAATGTCTCTCTAAATCCGTTCAAGGAAAATCATAGACTCCAGTCCCATCTTGGTGCGCAACGAGCACACTATTAATTTACCCTTAGAACATGCATCACATATAAATTCATCAACATGAGGGATTCTATTATTCGAAATATTATGACCAATGAAATTAGATAGAATCCTATGTATCATAGTTTGTCCTGGATGACCTAACCGCTAATGCCATAATTTAAAGGAGTTCGGGTCATGAAATTTCATACTCATAGCTAGATGGATATTAGACGGCCGGATGTAGGAATAGTACAATCCGGAAGAGAAGGAGGGGAGTTTTTCTATAACTTGTTTACGGCTACCTCGAGTAATAGTCTTCAAAAGGTATTCATTATTATTCTCAGTTTCTGTTTCAATGGGATAACCATTAGATCTTATATCTTTAAAACTGAGCAGGGTACGCTTAGATTGTGGAAACAATAAATCATTATCAATTATGAGTTCGGTACCCATGGGGAGGATAATGGAAGCTCTTCCGGAGCTCACTATCATGATATTATCGTTGGCTATCGTAGTTACACTCCCCTTACGTTCTACCAACTTATGAAAATACTTCCTGTCTCTTAAGATTGTGTGTGTGCTGGCGCTATCTACCAAACATAAATCACAATTTGAATCCATCATACCAGAGGAAAAAGCTCAAACCTAATAGCTGATATGTACGGATAACATTAAGGTAAACACATCTAAACTAAATCATAAATATCATATCATCCATAAAATAAAATATCTGAAAGATAGGATCCAAAATATAAATTGTTTTAACAAAAAACAAACAAAGTACTAAAATAATCAAATACTCAAATCACTCATTGTCTCCAAAGTCTTTGAGCTCTATGCCCAAGAGATCGTCGTTGTCATGGTGAAAGTTTGCTTCAGGCAGGCTGGCATGGTAAAATTTGACTTTAGGAGCCTTCCCCTTGTCGTCCTTCTGCTGCTTTTGATAAGCCTCAACCAAATATTTGGGAGTTCGACACGTGCGAGACCAGTGGCCTTTGCATCCACATTTGTAGCAGGACTGCCCAACCTTATCTTGAGTGCCAGATGTTTGAAGAGCGGGATTCGTGTTAGATGCAGCCTTTCTACTAGCCTGAGCTTGATTGTCATTTGAGGTACCTGGACCACCGGATTTACTACGACCTCGGCCTTTGCTACAAGTTTGTTTACTTCCTCTCTCCTTTCCACGCTTGTGACAGCTTGTACTATCTTGAGCTATGGCATGTACATCGGGCACTGCTTGTAAGCCAACCGGTCTTGAGTTATGATTTTACATAAGGAGTTGGTTGTGCTTTTCTGCCACTAGAAGCGCATAAATTAGCTCAGAGTGTACAGTGTAGTTCTTAGCCCTGTACTGCTGCTGGAGTACAAGGTTGCTAGCGTGGAAAGTTGATAGAGTCTTCTGGATCAACTCGGCCCCAGTTATAGTTTGCTTACATAGCTTTAACTGAGATACAATACGATGTAGGGCTGAGTTGTACTCCGTCACAGACTTAAAGTCCTAAAAATTGAGGTTCAACCAATCAGATTGAGCGTGAGGGAGGAGTATATCATTTTGTTGTTGGAAACGGTCCTTCAGGGACTTCCACAACGTTTCGGGGTCTTTCTCAGTGAGATATTCATATTTCAGGTCCTGATTAAAATGATGTCTAAGAAAAATCAGAGCTTTCGCCTTTTGGGCGTTAGTTGATTTTGAATCATCGACAATAGCACTGCTTAAATTAGTTGAGGCTAGATGGATCTCAACATCTAGCGCCCATGTCAGGTAGTTACTACCATCAAGAGCAAGCTCAGCGAATTCTCTTTTGGTAATATCAGTCATTATACACTACAATTTTTAAAGTGACATGGTAAGAAATGTGACCAATTTATTGACAACGGAGAAATAAGGATTTATTTGATTATTCTAGAGCACATAGAAGCAAGAATTGAGCACCGTCTACCTAAAATATGATTTATGGTCCGACAAGTACCGGGTGTCGCCTACCCGGGCAATATATGCGGACTATAATATGGGGGCTATGTGCAAGAGTAATAATGCATGCAAGATAATTAAATCACAGAAGCATGCACATATATCAATTAAGCATATTTTTTTCTAAGTATCATTTGCTTTCTTGTTCGCAGATACCGTGCTGACGATCACCCTGGTCGAGCAAGTGTCGTTCATCAGTACGCTTGCTCGAAGATTCCCGTCAACATAAGGGAGATTCCCGGTGATCACGTTCGCAGGGCGACGGAGCTGATCGCCCGAGCTGGGACACATCCCCTGGACAAAGCTGTCTTCCAACAAGGGCTGGCGGACAACGTCCATCTCTCCATGATGCTTCATGCTAATGGCCTCGTCACGGCTCAAAGGGCAATGGCCCATATAGCCGAGCAAGAAGAAGCTGCTCGCCGCTACGCAAGCACTGCTCGGCAGCTCACGGAGGAGAAGGATGGCCTGGTCAGCCAGTATGAGGCCAAACTTGCTCGCCTCAATAACCAGATCAATGTTTACATTGATAATGAAAAGAAATATCTTGGAGAAATTCAAGGCTTGTTTGGTGAATTGGGAGGCAAAGATGCCTTGCTCGGCGAGGAGAAGAAAAAGTTGTCCGCGGCCGAGCAGAAAATCGCCGAGCTCGAAGCAGAAGTTGCTCGCCTCAAGGATGTGGAGGCCAACACCTTCACTCGCGAGCAGGTCGAGGCCGAGCTCCAAGCCCGGTCTATGTGGGGTAAATTGAAGGAAAACGGGGTTAATTCCGAGCAAGGTTGAAAATCGAAGGGCCTACTTGCAAATATAGGAGAGCGTGACCTCGGGACTGCTCGCGCATGGGCAGCGCGCAATCATGCCGCCCACGTCATCCTCGTACATCCCCCAGATCGTGGGAAGACGAAACGGTGAACCCGAAGTTGATCGCCTAATTCAATGATGATCGTCCAAATCCTCACCAGTATAATATCCTAACTACAGTTGCTCGTCTTGGGCAATATGTAGTCAGGATAGGGGGCAATTGTTGATAGGCGAACATAAATCAATGATGTGCGAACAAGGATTAAAGCCTTAAAAAGGACCAAGATCCCAAAGCCAAACTGTGCAAAACACAAAGACGAACAACTTCTGAGCCACACCCTCAAAAGGTGAACAACTTTTATGGAAAAATCATTCTGGTTCAACTAAACCGACATGGACGAACAACAATGAAGTCCGAGATAAGACTAATGAAGACTTTGTAACTAAGATTCAGCTTAGATGAGATCAAACAAAAGTCAATAGGACACTTGTCAAGCATGCAGGCTAGGGAGACCAAGAGTCATAGACACCTCATGCTTGCTAGTCTCTATAAATAGTTGTTCTCCAGCTTAAGAAATACAAGTTCAAATTCTTAAATACTCCCAAAACACACATTAACACACCAAAACGTATACACATACGAAATTAATACGATTTCGACTTTCGTGTTTATCATTCCATATCCCGAATCTTCGATTTACCATTTACGGTGGTAATCAATCACACGTAATTGATTGGTGGTCTTAAACCGAATTAAAACAGTTACTAATCCTATCGATTAAATTTGATCACCAACACATATAAGGTAAAGAGGAAAAAATTTTATTGAGAACTAATATTGAAATTAATTCCAAAAAATTTCGGGCCTAATTAATATGAAAAATTATTACCTTTTTAATTTTCCAAGTATTATTTTCGAAAATTTTGATAAAATAATTTGAGGGCACAAAAATATTATCGAATTTAAATGAAGGCCCAAATAAATAATAAGGTCCAAGTAACATTGGACTCAATACAGCCCAAGAAGGTCAAGGGCTGCGTGGACGGGGGCGCAGCCGACGGGGCTCAACGTACGGAAGTAAACGGCAGGCGAGCGGCAAACAGGAGCGCACGGGCGCACGACAATGGGCACACACACAATTGGAATAAAGATATTTCGCAGACACCTTGCTTTGTGCTTGAGTGCAGTTATGTCAAGATTAATTAGATTCTTGCAAATTGGGAATTTGTATCCATCCAAATCAAAAATTAGTAAGTGCGTATTTCTTTTTCATTAAAATAGAGGAAAAATAAAAAAAACTACTCCCTCCGTCCAATATTAGTAGGCCTACTTTTTGAACAGTTTTTTTTTGTCATAAGTTAAAGGGTATTATGAGGTATTGTGAGGTTCATTTATCAATAAAATTATTATTTATGGAAAATATGATACTTATATTTTTTATAAACAATAACTTTATTGATAAATAAACCTCACAATACCTCATAATACCCTCCAACTTATGACAAAAAATAACTGCTAAAAAAGTAGGACTACTAATATTGGATGGAGGGAGTAAATAGGATATTTAGGAGTTGATTATATCCACACATATTGTTTTACGTACCTGCAAATTATTGCGATCATAAATGAAATATTTATAATTGATTCATTCAATCAAGAGATGGAAAAACTCGATCGGCATATGCTCCATGGATTTTCTCTCTCTTCGAAGGCTGCATTGTTGCCTAATAATATAGAACACTCGTGCTGCTAACGTGTTGTAAATCGAGAGCGTAAACTAGAGACGCAAATGTGTTCACCCAATTTATCGATAACGACTACGTCTGGGGGTGTACAAAGTCAGAAGTTTCACTAATATTTGTGTGTATGCATGTGTACAATACTGAGTACAAGAATCTATTTATAAGAGATAAAACATAGGTTAAATCTAAAGTCCGTTTAGGTTATAAGTCCATTAGTAATGTCCACTATCAAATCTTCTAGATTTGGTATAATAAATCTGCTGGATTTATGACAAATTCCACTACTTTTTGATGGATTCTATGAGGTGGCGAATTTTCTCTAATCTCTGTGATAGGTTTTATTGAGTAAAGAGTTCACTTTTACAAAAAAAAATTATCATATAGAAATTAATTTTCACATTTTTTTAATAAGAATGAACCATTATTGTTAACAAAATTACTGTTGTAAATCTAGAAGATTTATTATATCAAATCTAGAAGATTTGATGTGGACATTACTAATAGGCTTTTAACCTAAACATGTTTTAGGTTTAGACTAGGTCTTTATTCTTATAAATAGATCATTGTACTCTGAATTGTATACACTCATACATACACATATTAGTGAAACTCCTGACTTGGTACGCCCCCAGACGTAGTCATTATCGACGAATTGGGTGAACAAATCTTGCGCCTTTATTTTACGCTCTCATTTTACAACACGTCAACACGTTATCAGCACGAGTACTCTACCCATCAGATTTAAATTTCTTTTGCCGGAATCGGATCCTCACAAAGTCAACCGAAACCGCCGCTCAAATTATCACGGAAATAATATCCCAATGCTTTCAATCCATAATCAAATTAAGGTAAAACAAATTGCAGATAGTGGCGTTTTTAATCCAAACAGGTAAATATACTTTCAGACTTATAAAATTAGTGATGTCACCGATCCATGCTAATTATGATTTGAATATTACTTATTCATGAATATTTAGTTTGTATATGAATCAATTATTAATTATAGCCTATAGCTTAGATTATATATATTGATTCCAGAAAGTATATTAATCATGCGAATTGAATATGTGCAAGCCCGCAAATATTATCGATCCCTCTCTGCGGTCGAGCGACTGCACGGTGCCTCGCGCCACACGCCCGCTGCCGTGCCTGCGATCGCCGCCGCCGCCGCCGCCACCCGAAATTCGCCGCGGCCGTTCCAGCTTTCCGTACCCGTACCTGCGTCGCCCTTATCCTCTTGGGCCTAATTGGCCCAATTGGGCCATAACCGAAAAAAAAGAGGTTTTTTTTTTTTTCATTTTGGGCCTGAAGCCCAATTGTAAGGACTGGAATTTTTATTTTAGACTGATTCATTTTAATTTTTTGGGCCTGAAGCCCTCCTCATGGGCTGGAATAATTTTAATCCTTGGGCAATTGAAATTTATTATTTATTTGAGCCTCATATAATTTTTGTTAGTATTTTTTATGCCCTCAAATTAATTTATCAAGTTTCTTAAAATACTTGAAAATTAAAAAGTTTTAATTCTTTGCATATTAATTAAGCCCGAATTTTTTTTTTTGGAATTAATTTTAACAATAGTTCTCAATAAATTTATTGTTTTATATGCTTAATTGATATATGCGCATGCTTTTATGATTTAATTATCTTGCATGTATTATTACTTTTGCATATAGTCTACTTATTATAGTCCGCATATATTGCCCAGGTAGGCGGCGCCCGGTACTTGATGGACCGTAAATCATGTTTTGGGTAGACGACGCTCAATTCTTGCTTCTTGTGCTCTAGAATAATCAAATAAATCCTTATTCCTCCGTTGTCAATAAAATTGGTCACAACTCTTACCATGTCACTTTAAAATTATAGTGTATAATGTTTGATATTACCAAAAGAGAATTTGCTGAGCTTGCTCTTGATGATAGCAATTACCTGACATGGGCGCTAGATGTTGAGATTCATCTAGCCTCAACTGAGTTAAGTGGGGCTATTGTGGATGATTCAGAATCAACTAACGCCCAGAAGGCAAAAGCATTGATTTTCCTTAGACACCATCTTAATAAGGACCTGAAAAATGAATATCTCAATGAGAAAGACCCCGTAACGCTGTGGAAGTCCCTGAAGGACCGTTTCCAACAACAAAATAATATACTCCTCCCTCCATCTCAATACGTTTGGTTGAACCTCCATTTTCAGGACTTTAAGTCTGTGACGGAGTACAACTTAGCTCTACATCGTATTGTATCTCAGTTAAAGTTATGCAAACAAATTGTAACTGAGGACGACTTGATCCAGAAGACTTTATCAACTTTACACGCCAGCAACCTTGTACTCCAGCAGCAGTACAGGGCTAAGAACTACACTGTACACTCTGAGCTAATTTTTGCACTTCTAGTGGCAGAAAAACACAACCAACTCCTTATGCAAAATCATAACGCGAGACCGGTTGGCTCACAAGCAGTGCCTGAAGCACATGCTATAGCTCATGGCAGTACAAGTGGTCGCAAAAGTGGAAGGGGGAGAGGAAGTAAACGAACTCGTAGCAAAGGCTGAGGTTGTAGTAAATTCGGTGGTCCAGGTACCTCAAATGACAATCAAACTCAGGCTCGTGGAAAGGCTGCACCTAACGCGAACCCCGCTTCTAAAAAATCTGGCACTCAAGATAAGGTCGAGCAGTCCGGCTACAGATGCGGATGCAAAGGCCATTGGTCTCGCACATGTCGCACTCCCAAACACTTGGTTGAGGCTTATCAAAAGCAGCAGAAGGACGACAAGGGAAAGGCCCCTAAAGTCGAATCTCACCATGCCAGTCTGCCTGAAGCAGACTTTGACCATGACAACGACGATCTTTTGGGCGTAGAGCTCAAATACTTTTGAGACAATGAGTGATTTGTGTATTTGATTATTTTAGTATTTTATTTGTTTTTGGCTAAAACAATTTATGTTTTGGATCCTATCTTTCAGATATTTTATTTTATGGATGATTTGTATGTTTTAGCTTTGATGTGTTTACCTTGATGTTGTCCATTAATTTTTCCTTGGATATTGCTATAGTTATACATGGCTTGTAAACATATCAGCTATTAGAATTGGGCAATTTCCTCTGACATGATGGATGCAAATAGTGATTTATATTTGGTAGATAGCGCCACCACACATACAATCCTAAGAGATATGAAGTATTTTCATAACTTGATAGAACGTAAGGGGAGTGTAACTTCGATAGCTAATGATAATATTATGATAGTTGGCTCCGGAAGAGCTTTCATTGTCCTCCCCATAGGTACCAAACTTATAATTGATAATACTTTATTGTTTCCACAATCTAAGCGTACCCTGCTCAGTTTTATAGATATTAGATCTAATGGCTATCACATTGAAACTGAAACTGAGAATAATAACGAATACTTTTTTATGACTTCCTTCTCTTCCGGATTGTACTATTCCTACATCCGGCCGTCCAATCTCCATCAAGATATGAGTATGAAATTTCATGACCCGAACTCTTTTAAATTTTGGCATCAGCAGTTAGGTCATCTAGGACAAACTATGATACATAGGATTCTATCTAATTCCATTGGTCATAATATTTCGAATAATAGAATCTCTCATGTTGATGAATTTATATGTGATGCATGTTTTAAAGGTAAGTTAATAGTGCACCCGTCGCGCACTAAGGTTGGACTAGAGTCTCCGGTTTTTCTTGAACGGATTCAGGGAGACATTTGTGGACCGATTCACCCAGCATCAGGACCATTTCGGTATTTCATGGTCCTAATTGATGCCTCCACAAGGTAGACTTATGTCTGTTTGCTGTCCACCCGCAATCAAGCTTTTGCAAAGCTCATAGCGAAAACTATCGAGCTTAGAGCTCAATTCTCAGATTATCCAATTAAATTGATTCACATGGATAATGTTGCGGAGTTTAGCTCAAAGGCCTTTACAGAATACTGTATGGCCCTGGGAATTAAGGTTGAGCATTCGGTCCCCTACGTCCACACCCAAAATGGTCTTGCTGAAGCATTAATAAAACGTATCCATTCCCCCCTACAGCTAGTGTGTGGGAAAGAACCAAGCATTTCACATCTGCGTATTTTTGAATGTGCGGTATATGTTCTGATAACATTACCAAAGCGCTAGAACCTTTGTCCGGGGATCAATTAAGGGTCCGGTTCGCTGACTGCACGTTCGATGAAGATCACTTTCCAGCATTAGGGGGAGATCCGAATTCAAAATTGAATGAATGCCGAGAGCTTACGTGGAACGTAAGTAATCTTCAGTATCTAGATCTACGCACTAGTTAATCTGAACTGGAAGTTCAGAAGATTATTAACTTGAAAATTTTAGCAAACAATCTGCCAGACGCGTTCACTGACTATAGAGGTGTAACTAAATTGCATATATCTGCAGTAAATGCTCCCCTAAGGGTTGATGTCCCAAGCAAATCAAGTATGCATGCCCCCACACGCCAGAAGCGTAAAGGACCTACAACCAATACAAACACACCTAAAAGAAAGACTAGCAAATCTGGTCAGCCGAATGTAAAATCTCTAGAAGAGATTCGTCTAGATAACTTAAAGTCTCTAGAAGAGACTCATCCAGAAGACGAGCGTCCTAGTAATGAAGCACGTGCACAAAATATTCAATGCACTAGGACCGCGGAACGACCAGACCTAGATACACTGGGAAATGAGGAAGGTACTGGGAAATGAGGAAGGTCTGGTTGACATAAGCATTGAAGTCTCTATAAATTTCATAGATACGGGAGAAACATAAAATAGAAATATTACTGTCGTCGACGATACATTTGCAGCAACAATTGCTCTTTCCATTATAAATAACAATCTAAATCCAGAACCTAAAACTATCGCTAAGTGCCGAAAGAGCTCCGATTGGGTAAAATGGAAAGAGGCAATTGAAGCAGAGCTCGCATCACTTAACAATAGAAAAATATTTGGCTATATCGTTCGTACACCCGCGCGCGCTATCCCTGTAGGATATAAATAGATTTTTGTACGAAAACAAAATGAGTAATACTGTGAAGAGGTATAAAATGAGGCTGGTAGCTCAAGGGTTTTCACAGAGACCCGGTATTGATTTCGATCAAACCTATTCTCCCGTAATAGACGCAATAACGTTCCGCTACTTAATATCTTTGGCAGTTAAAATAAATCTCCAGATAAGATTAATAGACGTTGTAACCGCATATTTATACGGATCACTAGATGCCGACATCTATATGAAAATCCCCGATGGATTTGAGATTCCCCAGATGAGGAATGGAGAAAATCGCAGTATGTATAGCATAAAACTGCAGAAGTCGTTGTACGGCCTAAAACAATCAGGCTTCATGTGGTACAACTGACTTATTGAATTTCTCCAGAAGAAGGGATACACGATTGATATAGCTTTTCCATGCGTATTCACGAAAAAATCGCAAAGTGGTTTTTGCATTATATCCATTTATGTTGATGACCTAAATATAATCGGAACATGCAAAGAGATTGAAGAAGCCAGTCCAATCTTGAAAGCTGAATTCGAAATGAACGTCTTGGGTAAAACCAAGTACTGCCTCGACCTGCAGATCGAGCATCTTCCAAAAGGAATTCTTATACATTAGTCAATCTACGCAAAAAAGGTATTGGAGAGATTTCACATGGATAAATCTCATCCACTTAGCACCCCTATGGTTGTCCGATCCCTTGAAGTGGATATTGATCCATTTAGACCAAGAGAAGATTCAAAAGAAATTTTAGGTCTAGAAGTTCCTTATCTTAGCGCTGTTGGAGCATTACTCTATCTCGCAAATTGCACTAGACCGGACATTGCATTTGCAGTTAATTTGCTTGCGAGATATAGCGCTTCTCCTAGGAGACATTGAATGGTGTTAAACATGATCTACGGTACCTCCAAGGGTCTCAGGAACTTGGACTATTTTACCGAAGGAATCAAGACAAAACCTTGGTAGGTTATGCGGATGCTGACTATTTGTCTGATCCCCACAACGCCATATCCCAGACTGGTTACGTTTTTCTTTGTGGTGGTACCGCGATCTCATGGAGATCGGTTAAACAAACCATGGTTACCACGTCTTCAAACCACTCAGAGATAATAATTTTGTTTGAAGCCGCACGAGAATGTGTTTGGTTAAGGTCCTTAGTAAAACACATTGGTGACCCGTGTGGTATCGCTAAAGGTGATACATCCCCCACCATTATATTGGAAGACAACGCAACTTGCATCACACAAATGAGTAATGGGTACGTCAAGGGAAACCTGACGAACCATATTTCACCAAAGTTTTTTTACCCATACGAACTCCAGAAGGGTGGACGTGATTACCATTCAAAAGGTGCAATCTAATGACAATCTAGCAGATCTGTTCACTAAGTCCTTACCCACGTCTACTTTTGAAAAGTACGTTCGTGGTATTGAGATGCGAAAGCTCAAAGGGTTGATGTCTTTAGGGGGAGCGGTAACCCGAAATAAATCCAGGAGATTTGATCTGATATCAATAAATTACATTCCTCCCTAACTTTATATTTGGTCACTACCTAGCACTTGGAGTTTTTATGACAAGACACATATGTTATGTCGTAATGTCCAAGAGGGAGTGTTGTAAATCTAGAAGATTTATTATATCAAATCTAGAAGATTTGATGTGGACATTACTAATGAGTTTTTAACCTAAACAAGCTTTAGGTTTAAACTAGGTTTTTATTCTTATAAATAGATCATTGTACTCAGAATTGTATACACTCATACATACACATATTAGTGAAACTTCTGGCTTGGTACGCCCCAAACGTAATCGTTATCGACGAATTGAGTGAACAAATCTATCACCTTTATTTTACGCTCTAAATTTACAACAAGTACCACATTTGCATCTATATTTTTCTCATTGGACCCATTTTGCATTTAACCCAAGCAGAAGCAGATGTATATTGAGGAATGAAAACGTCCCTTTGTTGTTATTCCTATACTAAATTTGAAAAGTGGGTTCATATGAACCCAAAAATACGTCATTTGTACCTCCAAAATAAATATTTTCCCACTCAAATAGATAATTAATAAACAAATCCTGATCTTTACAGAGGAAAATAATATGTCATCAACAATAATACATAACAATATATCTACTATTCCAATTCATTATTCAACATTTCCAGGATTTAAAAAAACAAATCCAACCCAGAATCAAAAGAAAAACAAAAACAAAAAAGAATTATTAATTAATTATACAAAATTAGAATTTCATCATGGAACTACCCACCATTTTCTTCAAAGTCCCCACAAATTGAACGGCTGTGATTGAACCCTGTGACACAATCCCATCGTTTCCCGCTAGAACCCTGTACTTATCCTTCCTCGTGAAATTGGTGCACTCAAACCCTAGCGCCGCCGCCAGAATCCTCTGCACATAATTCGCCACATCGTGAGGGCTTTTTCCGGCGGTGCAGGTGGCCTCCACCGGCAACTGGTTCAGAAAAGTGACCTCGTAAACCGGCCGCGGATTCATGAAGTAGAAGATCGGATCCATCGCTTTCCACCCCCGCGCGGTGGTCGCGTGGAAGAATCCAACTCTGTAATTCATCGCCACCGGCACGATCTGATCGGTCAATTCGGCGAATAACGCGCTGAATCTCAACAAAAATGGCTCTCTGCAGGTTGTGCCTTCAGGGCAAACTACCAGATCCCCTTTTTGGAGCTCTCGTTTGATTTTCTGCGCGTCGACGTCTCGGATCCGGGTCAGTCGGACGGTGGGGATTGGGGAGAGGATCTCGGAGAGGCGGGAGAGTGAGTAGGTCACGGCGGGGACGCGGCGGCGGAGGACGGCGGAGAGGATGACCGGATCCATGAGTGTCCGGTGTGTGCAGACGAAGAGGACGCCGGAGGTGGTGGAGGATGGCGGCGGCGGAGGGGTGCCTTTGACGACGATTTTGCCGCCGAGGAGTGGGGCGATGTAGCGTATGGCCCACATGGGAATCATTAATCCGATGGTGATGCGGAGGATGACTAGGATGGTTCCGATGGGGATCCATAGGAGGATTAGTAGGGCGGTGGCCGGCGTCGGACGCTTGGCGAGGCGGCCGTCGTGGAAGATCACCGGCAGTGGGTGGAGGATGTGGTGGTCGTCGTGTTTCCCGGCGTTGGCGTATGGCGGGTGGCGTTGTTCCTGTTTTAACAAATAAATCAACTCATTACAACTATCCAATCGTAATTAATCAAGAAATTAATTTATCAGCAAGAATTTCATTAATTAATCCTCTCATTTCAAATGTTTAAGAGGATAATCATCATCATGCACACCTCGATCGATATATCACGTCAACCATAAATTAACATATCGTACGTGCTCATGAAAGCATGTGTTGAAACACTATTGTGTCATGCATTTCCAACATTATTTAGAAGGAAAAACCTTTCCTATGGTGCAACTAAGTGTAATTTTGATAAAAAAAAATGATTATTTTATATAAAGAAAGTGAAATACATGAAAAGAACTATTTGCTCATATAAGAAAAGTAGTATTAATATATACACAAAAATATTAGTTTGTAGGGTTACTAATATTACTCCCTCCGTCCCAAGGGAATTTGCACCCCTTGGCTGCACGCGGATTAAAAAAAGTAATAAAGTAGTGACATATGGGTAAATATGTGTATATTTATGTGAGTGTGCATGCAAATCGATGTTTCCTTTTTAGGTAGTGTGCAAATTCGTTTGGGACACCCCAATAGAAAATGTGTGCAAATTCGTTTGAGACGGAGATAATAATACTTTTTCAATATATAACTAATATTTTTCATAAAAAATAAAAAACAATATAGTTGATAGTTTTCATCATGAGGTGATACTTAGCACCACCACATATATTTCCTCCATCCCAATTTTAATCTCTATATTAATATTTTATTGAAACTTTTTAATTAAAATTTTACAAGTAGGATGGTGGAAGAGTGGAACTGATGCGCCAAAATGTTAACAAATATACATACTAAGAGACCAAAAACCAAAAAATGATCGAAATCGAGTTTCTTAGCAACTTACCTTACACAAGGGTAGAAACAATGAAGCACAAGAGGAACCGGGCCTCCCTAACCCTAAACAAGGTTCTTCGTCTCCTCCGAATAATCCACCACCCATTGAACAAGCCCTAACAAAACCAGTAGCAAATCCATACCCATCAACCACACATAGCTCACTCCCAAAAACTTCATCCGCTCCCAAATGCTCCTTCACAAACCTCTCCACCATAACCCTCGGCATCTTCGTCACCACGGCCCGTCTCCGGCCCGCCCTAAACGCTCTCCACGCCTCCATATCCACATCCTCCAACAAAAACTTGGGCAGAACTGCCCTCCCCACCGCCTCAATCTCCGACAAACGAACCCCCGCCGTTGCCACAAATACCGTCACCTTAAGCCCGTAGTCCCCCCTCCCGACCGCCTCCAGCAGCCGAATTACGGGCCACAAGGCCAGCAACAGCCCGAACCGGATGAGGCCCGATGCCTCGAACGCAATCAACATGAAGTAGGAGAACACATCGGGGTCCTTCAGTAGAGTCCCTTCAAGCTCCGCAATTACAGATTTCATAATGACTATAATTAATTTAATCCTGTGTTTATGATTGGTGATTAAGGAGGGGTATATATAATTAAGGAGAATTAGATGAAGGTGGATATGACTATGTTGTAATAGAAGGAGAAGGCTGTTTATCGGTTTGCAACTAACTTATGATCATATGCACGTTGCCATATTTATACACAACATATGATTTAATTTTGTTTGTTTTTACCAATTTTGAATATTTAGAAATGTAGGCCACGTAAACATGGCTCAACAACTTAGGTCAGAATGAAATATTTTGAATTTGATGGCCCACGTGTCAATCCAATTTTAACCTGGCTAAATTAGGTCACGTACTTACCCACGGAGCCGTATTTTTGGACTATTAACTTTTAAAATTTAAATGTAAATAAATCCTTTGACATACGTAGTTGTGATTCCATGATGCTACACGTTTGTGAACGGGGATTTTTGGGATTTTCTATCTGAGTTTAGAGTTTGGAGAAGCATATACATTAATTTCTATTTATTAGATTAGATTCATTATTTTTATGCATGTTGAAATTAAATAATGTACTTAATCTTTTTGGTCAGCTAATTTTGTGTAGAAATTCGCTTAGAGTGATCGATTTTCCTATTCTTGTTCTAATTCCATCTTAATTCTTCTTTTGTCGTGTCAATAGGTTAATATGTACACGAAGAAAATAAAACAGATCCCGTTGAATATTGTACTGTTGATCTAATTTCAGATTTTTAATTCAATAGATGTTATTGTACTTTTGATGTCACTGATATGATCAAATTTCCAAATTGTTCCCAAAACTTTCTTTTTAATTATTGCATAAATGGTCCCACAGTAACCTTTTAATTGCTTCATCTATTTCTCAATCTGTAGATTATATCTCTACTTGACTGCTTCACTGTTTTCGAGCAATACGTACATTATTCTTTGCAATTTGCGATACCAGGTTCTGTCCAGCTTTTAGTTAATTTGATCGATTGGGTTTTTCGTTTTTTTCTTTTTTCGATTGGGATTTTTGGTTACATTAATAATTTTGTCAACTAACCATGAAAACGATTTGGTACTTCAACTCCACCTCTTGAAGTATTTGTGATTTGAGGAAAAAATAGTTTTCGAGAATTAAACAGACGTCTTGAAGGATGGTGGACCACTATTCACTACTAGAAAAGTTATTTTCAGATGTATTTTTGGATACTGAATCTTATTCTTTTATATTCAATCAATCACTTATAATACTATTGTTAGAGGAAATGGTTGGTGATATTAATTTATAATTAATTGGTATTAAAGTTTATTTGAGATTTTAATAGTTGACCAATTAATTTTGGGTGTTGAAATTAATTTCTCGGAAATTAATTGTTACAAGTGCGTTCTACTCACGGAGTAGATTAGAATGGTGTATTCATACTCGCAAAACCGATTTTCGGTGAGTGAGAAATTGAATCGGAAGTCGAATGGTTCAACACCTAATTATGAGAGTAATGAAGGAATTAAATAAGTAATTTAATTCTTCATCCCACATTGGATTTTTAGAATACTAATATACATAATATTAGTATGGAAACAATGGAGTATAATAAATTATAGTTGATTGCTTGTCAATCAAAATTGCCACACGCGCGTGCCGAGCCTTGGCCTTGGTTCTTGGCAATTGGGCCCTGGGCCCAGCGGGTATCAAATTTTTTGGAGAACGAAAATTAGGATATCCGGTCCACAAAGTTCGGTTCGATTTGGTTAAGAGAACCGTCCGGTTAATTGAGTCGAACCGGTTCGGTTAGATGCTTCATTGAGCGCATTTTACACATGTGCTAAATTTGTGGGACGTTACCAGCGCATTAAGTGGAAACGCGTCTGGTCAACTTCGGTATCAGTCATGACCATCAATGAAAACGCGTCCGCATTAAATGCTCACACGTTTTTTCCTTCTGCATTGAGTGGAAGTGCGCCTATAAATAACATCCCCATGCATTCCGTCTGGCCACACTAAGAAAATTTCTCTTCTCCCTCCGTCTATTTGCATATAGAGTCTTAAGAGCCAGTCCAGTTCGAAGCGCTCATTTTGTTCGCCGGAGCTCCAAGACCTGTGGTGCTATACTCTTGGAGACGATAGTGACGTTTTACCTTTGGGGACAAATTTCCAAGACCGAAGAGCACTACCGGGGAAATTTTGTCTTGCGGGAAGAGGTCTTTCTCGACTCGTCACGAGCTGCTGTCTTTTCTTTCTTTTCTGTGTAATAAGTTTAATCGATTTGTAATTTTTTTTTCCTTTTTCCTGTTGAATTATTATTTCCGCAATCTTTTTTTCTACAACAACTATTTCTAAAGGTAATGAATATTTGGCATCAAAAATTTATTTTTTGATACAATTAATTTTATAGCATCGATGCATGATTGTTTTTACAGGAGGATAAATGCTTAATTAGAATAAAGATCTTTTGGGATTAAAAAAGAAAGTTTTATATGGGCCAATTTGTAATGAACTAGTGATACCGTGTCATGTGGAACAAGAGCGCAATAAATTTGATGTAGCTCTTTGCGATTTTTAGTGCCAAGTTATTTATCAATCTGGATATCCTATTAAATTACATTGGTGATGTTTGATTTGAGTTTATAGGTAAGAAAGTAAATATTTCGGTACTTTCCCAATATATATGTTCATATTATTTGTAGAAAAAAATTGAATTAATATCGCCTAATTTGTTGTTCAAATTCCAAAATGGGTTTTGAAATCTCAAATCAATCACCATAGTCTTAGAAGAATTTCCCAGGTTTTTGTGTAGCTTTATTTTCGTGGATGTGTTTAAAAATGTTATACATACCACGACCAACATTTATATTACTACTGTGTGGAGGAGGTTTTATATGAAACTTAACATAAAATAATTTTAGAGTATTATTAATCTTATTAGGAATATCATTAAACCTATCAGGGGTATCACTAATTTGGATCAGTGGTATTATATTGTAATTGTTTTAAATTTTTTTAAACTCAGACTAATGATACCCTTGATGAGATTAATGATACTCCTGATGATATTAATGATACTTTAAAATTATTTCATGATAAGCTTATCATGAACTATTTTCATATAATATTTTGTCCTACCGTGTGTTGTAAAATTTGATTTGATTTGTGGTAGTATCTATTTTTTCACAAACACTTGATGTAAAGTGCATAGTTTTTTAAAAAATTCTTAAAATGATACATTTTATATATATCTTTTTAAATTATACAATGTTTTTAATGTAAAGTGCTGTCACTTTTCGAATTTTTACTTTAACATGATACATTTCACATATCTATACTATATTAAAAAGTGGCAAACCACTGAGAAACATTTTCGGACAAGATTACCCTCCACTTTTAAGCAGTGAGCAGTTTAGTCCATTTACCTCTCTCTAACCCGTACCCATCTCTGCCTCTTCACATCCAACCCTTTAGATGTTCAAAGCGGCAGACACTTCATAGACTCGGGCAGAAGCGATCCCAATAGTGCGCACACACGGTGGTGGAGCTTCATTCTCGGCGACGGCTTTAACTCTACGATTTATCAATAGCGATTGTTAGTGGCGGTAAAAGCGACGAAAGCAGGCAAAACTCCACGATTTTTGTTGGTGTGCACGTGAGACTCAGGCGGTGTCGGATCTTGGCTCTCGTGCCGGAAACAGGAGAGGCACGAAATTGATCCGAGATTTCTGGCGTGGCACCGATGCTCAATTCAGTGGAGGCAGAGGCACGGTACTGCATCGATCTTAGCGGTAGTTCGACGGTTTTGTGTGATGCAGAGAGCGTGACGGCCTGATTTTGACCTCGACATTGGCGGCGGCGACGTCGTCTTCGAGCGAGACAGGGGGTGCGATAACGGCTTTGAATGGGTAAATTTAGCCGACAACGCAATATCCATTAGCCCTCTAACGTCAATTCAGGGGATGTTCCCGAGAGTGAGCGATCAATTTACTGCCCCCACTCAGTCTTAAGAGACCCTTCCTACTTTCTCATGAGTGAAAGATCACCAAACCGGTAAGGGAGCTTCGGAGTGTGTGGTGTGCTGCATTTCCAAATTCCCCCATTTTCCAGTGTGTTTATGGCTGGTTCCAAAATTTTAGTACTTTAGAGATTGATAAAGAGTCCAGGAAGAACATTTGGGGCTGCTATCGTATATATATACATTTAATTATTTTCACTCGCTCGATAACAATATTTTTGTCAAATTAACTCATTTTCCTTTACAGTTTCTTATTGTGTTTGGCAATATACAGATTTTTGTTTTCTTACTCTGTATTGTGAAAATAAATCCAAATGATCAAAAGAAGCAACCTCAAGGAGAAAGATTTTGTTTGAAGTGCAATGGTGCAGGTATCTTTATTTTCTCCATATTCGCACTTTGTTATTGCTCATATTATTATTTCTTAGATGATGCACATGATGCCGATATGATTCTCAATCCTTTGGTTAACATTAGTCACAAGCCACTCTAAGCTATAGTAGAAACTGGTGAGCCAATTAGATTATGACATTTTTTTAGTACAAACATTCTCTTTGGACGACATTTATAAAACAAAGACATTCTTAATATCCAGCATCTATTGTTTGATTTATAAAGTACCTTGATTGAACATAGCCACTAGAATACAAACCATTAGGTAGTCCAGCAATGTCAAGTGAAATGAAGTAACTAAAAAATAACAACACAAAACAATGAAAAAACGCAGTACCACCATCCTAATAACTATAATTAGGAAGTTGACAACAAAAATCATGATACTTCTTAATTGCTAGCATGTTTAATTCATATGAAGTTGGGCAGAAATAATAAGGTTACATATTCATTAAAAAGGCTTCTTGCTAAATATTTAAATTTCATGGTCCAATTCCCTTGCAAGCGTTATGTCCCTCTCTCTTCCATTCCAATATGTCTTCGCCCATGTTCTGGTACAATCGTCTTCTTCTGAACCGTCTATTAAGCCAACGGCCAGTCTTCCACTTCAGCAGTTCCAATATCGCCGACCTACCCATATTCTTGGTGCCGCTCGACGCTTCGGGTCCTGATTCGTGGGGCGGCCCTCTACTGAGGGCGACGATTCATCGGCCTGCGGCGGACGACGAAGGTACTCAACGTGATTTCAGTAGAGAATTTAGTGATATCAAGTAAAATGAGACTTTCCCTTTGATTAACTTTTGATTAATGAAGCAATTTCGTCTGTTATCGTGAATTTGAATTTTTTATTAATAGATTTTATTTGTTAATAATTGGTCTTTTTTTTTTTATTGCAATACATGATGCACCTCAACAATCTTCTTGATTCTCCTTTGGGGAGGAGTTTACCCATAAGTATCATCTAACATTTTTGGTTGTGTTTCTTATGTCCTGCGTAATATAACACTAGATATTGATGAATTGTGGCGCTCAGTTCTGCAGCCATGTCCATGATGTAGTTTATCAACTAAGAGAGCAATTGCCAAAGCAGAAAGGATTTGATTGAGGTAATTTTTGTATGTTTATTTATTATTTAGAAATTTACATAATTAAAGCAAGCTTTGGAGACAACTTTTGGTAGAGATTCATTTGATTTTTCTTTTCAGCCCAAAATCTATTACAAATGCAATTAAACTCTAATATTAGATGGTCTTATTCTATTCAAATTCTAATATCATCTGACACTTTTTGGGTGCACATTCAACATGTTAATGTACTAAGAACAAACACATGATTCATGAAAAGGTGAACATTCTAGCAAAAATAATGATTCTTTTATATAGAATATTCACATTAACAAACAGGCAAATTGGTAGTACGTACATCTCAAATTATTGTTCTTATATATGTTTCTCTTTATGATTCTAAATTTTTTTAGCTTAGGAGAGAGAGTGAGTGAGTGAGTGATGATGCCTTAAGTTTTTTCTTCGGAAATATACTACTGTTTTATTTAGATTTGTTGGTTTTGGTTTGTAGTGAGAGTTTGTTTTGACAACGTTAATGAATTTCATTGAAAATGTTAATGGGGGGTTTTCACAATTAGTATTAATGATTTTGAATATAACCAAATATTATTGACAATGTTTACTATTCTTTATAGTTTCAATTCGTAGTTCAGTGTCTATTATCATAAATTAATATTCACACGAGTGCTCAATAGAGTTTGAGAGTCTGGATCTGCTGATTTCATTATAATTGATGGCCAATGATTAATTTCTTAAGGGAAATGATGTCTTATTAGTTTTGAAATTTTAATTCAAGATGTTTATTTATGAGTACATTCCATGATCACAATTCCTGGTTTTGACATCAAATATACTATTATTGAGGTCTTCTCTTCTTTAAATAACCCATGTATTCATCATTCATATATTCTCACATCCACATACATGTTGTTATTGAAAAAGTCCTAATTTTAAAACTCTACCAGGCCTTAAAATTGTTAGGATTGACCCTGATTTTTTCGACCTTATTTTACCATCAATTCAATTTTCATTCACTTTTTTTCCCACATTTTCTTATCAATGAATAAGGCCCTCTTTCAAAACCAATGAAAGAGTCACACACATTATTTTTTTTTGTCTCGGATACATTACTTTGGGCTCTTTCATAGAATGTTTGTTCATCCATTTTATTTGTCTGGTTCACAGGAGACAAAGTTGTCGAGGCAAGAATTAAAAGCGGATTTGTTACAGGCGGAGGTTTATGAGTCATTTTTCTCTTGCACTCGCACTACTCAGAAAGGGGCCAAAATGGATATTCTGGTGAGAATTGTTGCCTTTCCGCCAGTGGGCAAAGCAATTGGCCAGCCGTTCATCTTAGAAAATTGTTCGATTCTTTTTACGCTAATATCATATGCTTTCAGGTTTCTCTATGTATAGCAGTTTTTTTAGCTTTGTTGCGTTGCTCATTTTGCAGCTACACAGTTTCAATTGAGCTTAATAGAACAAGGCCAAAGGGAAAATGTTCGTTCTAATTTTCTTTGCAAACACGTTGTGCCCTCATCTTCTGGTTTCATCCTTCCCATAATGAATATGTTCCCCTCCCTTCTGGTTTCATATTCACAATCTTTTTATTTCGGCTTCCATGTGGTTAGTTAGGCAGGTTTTCTATAAGGTACATTTGTATCTGGCTGGAAATTGTGAAAAATTTGGGGATCTGGCTTGCATAGAGGAATGATTATTTTTTCTGGAATGTAATTTGTGGGCATTAATTTCAAAATTTTCAGATGATGCATCCGTTAAATTTAGTTTTAGGCATTAATAATCATATATTTCCATGCAAGTCATGCACATTACATTTTATCATGATACATCATGTGTGCACTGTATTTTGCTATTGGGTATCTTGTAAGTGCTGATGTTAATTACCAACAAGTTAAGTAGATCTACTTTACCAAATCATAAGTTTGATAATTTTCTATTTTAATTTACGCATATATCTTACATCAAAGTTCAATGTGATAAAATTTTACTACTTATAAGCCACTTGCGTACAAGTTGACAAAATTTCTACTTCTTACACATTATTTGTATATAACGTGCAACACACGTGGTGATAACCTAGTATCTTGAAAAGTGATACAATCTACTTAAAAAGTGATTATATTTTTATTAAAAAGTGATACATAACATCTCATGGTGAGACGATCTTACATAATATATGTTCTTCAAAAACAATTTAAATTATTACGAAAAAACCATATTATCCTTGATATATAAACAATAGACATTATAGTGAATTGCAACACCCTATATTTAATTTATATATATATATATATATATATATATATATATATATATATATGTGTGTGTGTGTGTGTGTGTGTGTTTATTTTACGATTATATCAAATTTTCAATTATATTTACATAGTTATTTGTAACCCATTAAGATTTAATAAATTATATTAATTTATCTCGTTCTAGACAAAGTCCAATTTTATACATGTATAATATAGAATTTTACCTGTAATTTCAACACCCTTTCGTAGAACTGTACGACAAAAGTTCACAGTGACAATAACTACGAAGTTTATGAGATTTTTTGCATCTATTTCATCCATGATATACATTTCGAGGTGAGATTTAATTATTTTATTTTCTACATTAGTTAGTAGTGGTTTAAGCATTTAAACTTGTCAATGGGTTGGGGCAAGAACGTTGGTCAATCCTCATTCCCGTCCCTATCCCACCTAAGTAAATTGTAAAACAAAGAAATCCTCCATCCATGTCCCCATGAGATTCTCATCTCGGGAGGGTTCCCCATCCCCTCATCATCTCCATTTTTTTCCTTTTAACTTTTTCATTTATACTATTAAAATTAATTAAAAAATACATAAAAAATTACATCAATTAATAAAAATCAATTTATATAAGGATTGAGTATGATCCTCGTCCCCCAACCTGCCAATGGGCCCCATTCCCGACCCTGCTAGGGAAGAAATCAGGAATTCTCCTCCCCGTCGGGATGGATCCATATGAGGAACGTGATTCATCACCCCCATATTGCCAAGTCTAAACGGATTGTTATTCTTGATTAAATGTTTTTAAATAAATTATTTTAGTAGGTTGTGTGAATTAATTTTTCATATGATATTTGAATGACAAAGTTTCAAATAGATAGTCAGGATTCATATTGAGGTTCTGGCCGATGGGTTTTCGGGCGTATCATGCCATGCTCGGCAATACCTAGTCATTGGGCTTATTGAGGTTCGGGATCGATGGGTCTTCAGGTGTATATCGTCATGCTTGGCAAAATATATATTGAGGTATAAGTGGAGCAAAGTATATGTGGTAAAGTTTCTATTGGCAAAATATATATGGGAAAAGTATATATGACAATGATTTCTAGGTATTCATGACAAAGTATTAATGACAAAGTATCAATGATAAGGTACCTACGTCAAACTTTATGTGGAAAAGTATTATTGTTTAATTTTATTTATTGAGCATTGATATCTTAAATCTTTATTTTTAATATTTAATTTGAAATAACTTAGCCCCATTAAGTGTGCTTGCATGATCACCACATCCTTTAAACATTTTAGGTTGAGGAGTTAGGCGGTGAGAAGTGTCGATGGATGACAACTTCTTAATTGCTTATTTTTCATGTTAAATAAATGTTTGGTCATTTATTTTAAGTTGAGTTTAGTAAAATCTCCTGAGAAAATTGGGTTGAATAAATTTGTTTCCTGTATCTAGTGTACACTTCTCTTTGTATTTTATTATATTGCACACTACAAAAAAACGGGTATTAACGATCGATTTTCAATCGCAAAACGTGATTAACGACCGATTTCTGACCCAAAAAATCGGTCTTTAAAACGCGGGTAGCTAATATTAGCGACCACCTTTTGACATCGGTCGCTAATATCAGCGACCGTCATCAGCAGTCGCTGAATCAATTGAGTCTGACCCGGTTGGGTCATGATTTAGCGACCGACTTCAGGCGGTTGTTAATGTATTTTTTAAAATAAAATTAATCTTTTAATTTTATTTTGTGATTAGCGATCGACCTTGAGGCGGTCGCTAATTTGCAAACCTGCGTAAAAAAAAGTGGCTCATTGGGTTCGAACCCGCGCCCATTGGAAACCGGGCAGGGCGCAAACCACTGAGTCACTGACCCACTAGCTTATATTAGGCGAGTCATTTAGTACATAAGCCCTTGTGAGGCTTGTAGAAATAAATGGGCAAATATGTGTCCAAGGAAAATCGAACCCACGACCTCCGAGTAACCCAGAAGAGGTGTGAACCACTAGGACACATGCTATTATTGTTAGTTTATTTGCATTTAATTGTATATTAGCTCAAATTTACTCCTGTTTTTTTTTAAATTCATCAAATTCAATCCTTTTTGTTTCTAATTCGTTTATATATATATATTTACTAAATTTTTTATTAATTTAATAAATTTAATATTTTAGACTATTCTAAATTATTAATTAATTCGTTTTTATTCATTTAATTGTATATAATTTCAAATTGACTCCCGTTTTTTTTAAATTCATCAAATTCAATCCTTTTTATTTCTAATTCGTTTATATATATATATACTAAATTTTATATTAATTTTATAAATTTAATATTTTAGACTATTCTAAATTATTAATTCATTCATTTTTATTCATTTAATTGTATATAATTCCAAATTGACTCCCGTTTTTTTTAAATTCATCAAATTAATTCCTTTTTGTTTCTAATTCGTTTATATATATATATATATATATTTACTAATATTTTTTATTAATTTAATATTTTATACTATTCTAAATTATTAATTAATTTGTTTTTATTCATTTAATTGTATATAATTCTAAATTGACTCCCGTTTTTTTAAAATTCATCAAATTAATTCCTTTTTATTTCTAATTCGGTTATATATATATATATATACTAACTTTTTTTATTCAATAAAAAATATAAAATATTCAACAAAATAAAAAACATTCATCAAATTAAATAAAATATTTAACAAAAAATAAAAATAAATCATCTCTCTCTCACTCGTCTTCATAGAGGAACTGGTCGATATCGATATCGTCATCCCCATCCTTACCCTCATCCTCAACCTCACCACCTCCGTGGCCGCTCCGCCCGGTACCGCTTCCACCGAATGCAAAATTTTGTGGGGGTGGGGGTGGAGGTGGAGCGGCTACTCCCATCTGTTGGGAGATGCTGGTGAACAAGTCCCGAAGACTCTCGTTGTAGCTCATGAGGGCCTCCATCTACTTCCGGACGTCTCTCAACTCACACTCCAACTGAGAGAGAGTAGAGTCGATCGAGGAGGACGATCTACTGCTCTGGCGGTAGGTCTGCAGGATGGTCTTACTGTGACCGCCCTGCCCCATATGACCTTCTCCTTCTTGACTCCAACCACATCTAAATAGATGCGGTCCTCGTCAATCCGGGGAGGGGTGGGGTTCTCTCCGCTGTCGTCTCCGAGGGCCATCTACTGCGAGGCCTGTGCGAGATAATCCTTAAACTGGTTCTGAAATTAAAATTATAACAAAAATTATAATAATTAAAATTAAAAAATACGTATGTGGATCTCGGTGGTGCGGGCGTAGGTAGACGTCCCAGTCTCCGGGTTCACTGGGTGGGAGATCTCCATCTACTAATACAGAGTGGGCTTTCGTCCCTTCTCCATCTCCTGTTGCAAACTAAATTCAATAGATTTTAAATATTAAACATTTAAAATTTTATTAATATTCAAATGTAAATAAAAAGTATATTGCTTACAAATGCGAGGTAGTGCTCGTAGATGGATCGGGATCCAGCCCGATGTCTGGCGACGCCTTGCCCGGTGGGGTCCTTCAACCGGTTCTCCCTGGACTTCTTGGACTTGGCTTTAAATTGCTCACTATTCAAGTGAGCAACCAAAGTGTCCCAGACGGAACGTCTGTTTGGCCCTTGGCCCAGCTCCTGCTGCACCCCACTATCGAACTTCTTCTTAAGCCCGTAGATAATGTTTTTGTACCGCTCATGCGCTTTCACGCAGAACAAGCCTACATAACACTATCATGGGTAGGGTCCCAGACGCACAACTTCTGCAATTAAATTAAAAATAAAATATTAATAAATAAATTCAAAATAAAATAAAAAAAATTAAAATCATAATAAATATACCTTGAAGTACTCCCTCCTCTTTCGCTCGGACACCATGGAGCATGAGGAGGCACCAACCTCGAACGAGACCTTCTTAATGGCATCTGAGATGCAAGAACTAGTCTCATGGCTGACTTAAAGTGAATTACACTAACTTCTACTAGTCGCTCACCCGCAAGCGGACGGGTTCACTGTAGTAAGAGTAAGTATAATGACCAAGTATTATCGAACCCAAGGGACAATGTATATGCGAATAGATCCCTGAAGATCTACGCGTCGTAATTAATATGAGTGTGTTGTTTTTGGATTTTTGGAAAGATTAATTAAAACTGAAATAAACTAAGTGTTGATGATCTTTTCTAATCAATGATGATTAGTGGCTGTTTTTCTTTGTTAAGATCATCAAACAAAATCTAAGATCATAAAATTTGATTAAGTAATATGCAAGAAGTAAATTTGCAAGAGTTTTGGTAATATTTTGAATTATGGAAAATTTCTCCCTTCTTCATACAAATGAGGGGGTATTTATAGATACACAAGAAAGCCATGTGTCATTATTCTAATGGTTTAACCATTGGATTTTTGCCATGTATTGAGACACTTGTACAACATCTAAGATATTAACCATTAGATTTATGCCAAGTGTTAAGACACTTGGATCATATCTAGACTAGTGACTCTTGGAGTTCTCAATGTTGTACTTGGTCTTTTGAGATAACTCAATTGCTTTCTCTGGTGGCCTTTTGCTCGCTTGTATATCCTTGTGGGGTATCACGGACCTGCTGGTCGCCACTTGTCTTGTCTCCTTATGTTAATTTATTCTTTATACTTTGCTATGTTGGTCGCCGAGATATGTCTGACTACGCTCCTGGTTGCCAACAGCTTTGTTCTCCTTTGTACTCTCATGGTCGCCTCTTTCTTGGTTTTAGTTTTAGTTCTTTTAATTCTTCAATCGTTGTTGCTCGCCTGGTCGCCCATCAACATTGCCCCCTGACTTGTTCTTTATTAGGAAAATATTTGACTAATAAGGAGCAAGGCACAACTTTTGATAGAATGCCTCTTGTATCCATTAGGCGGGCAACAGATTTTAACTTTCGTTAGGTGGGGAACTTTTAAGCGAGCATCCGGTCATCTGGGCGAGCATCCGGTCATCTGGGCGAGCATGAAGGTATTAGACGTATATGCGACGGTTGGATTCCCAATGGTCTCGGGACTCGAAGCGTCGTGGGCGGCAGGTGACATCATTGCCGCCCACGTCTATGCTATTTTTGCAGGTAGGGGCCTATAGAATTTTTTGTAAATTCTATTTTGGCCCCCGTTTTTAACCCTTATAAATACTTCATCTTCTCCCTCCTTTCATTCTTTCGAAATTTTTCATCTCCTCCGCCATTAAAGTGCCCCTTCGAGCTTTTCGTCGTTCATTCTTATCGAGTTCCCGATCGAATTCACGTGCGATTTCCAGGTAATCCTTGATTACTACTTTCCAAATTTATTTCTTTCTTTGATTTTGCTTTCGATTTCATATTTAATCTATTTTATTGAAAATTTTTGCGCCGCTGCTACTCATTCTCCAGCGCCGCCGTCGGTCTTCCGGCATTTCTAAATTTTTATATCTTTTCATTTTCCTTTCCTCTCTTTTATTCCCCACAATGTCCTCTTCGAATGAGAGTGCCTCAATCGATATTTTTGAACGGAATCCTGGGAAACGTCCCATGGAAGAAAACGCTTCTCCTGCTCCTCGCCGATCGATTCGACAAGCTCTGGCACAAAATCCGAGGACGCTACTGCTCGACGAAGAGACGGGTTCGGAGGCGTCCTCTGTTGTTCGCTCAGTCGAAGAACACGCCTCTGAAAATTCTGGCGATGATGAGGTCCAGAATTCTGCTGGTCGCCTTGATACTGGAGGAGCGACTTCTTCTGACTTGGGAGAAGATTCAGAGGAAGTGGCCGCTGAGATTGATGCGGAGGGCGACCAGTCTGAAGTGGAGCGACCACCACTGTCGGTCACTTGGGAGTTCCTCGAGGAGATTGGCTTTCCCACCTCCAGAGTGGCTCCTGAATCTCAAATCCCTGAAGGCGTTGTCCGCCAAGATGAGTGGGAGGAGTATGCTGCTCGCTATTCTCGTGCTTTCCCTGTTCGCCCCCGTGCAATCGTACCCGCTCAAAAGAATATCAACACTTACGCGGTGAGCAGGATTTCGAGCCTGGCTGTTGAGGACGACTTGGAGGGTTTCAGGTCTTATTACAAAATCCCATACGATATTTTTCTCTATGCCCCCAAGGAAGGAGAAACTGCTGATCGCCCCCCTCCAGGCTGTACAGCGATCAACCTTGACATTCTAAACACGGGGTTTCCTTTGCCGCTTCATCCCCTCATTGGTCGCTTTTTGGAGGACATCAATCTAGCAATCACCCAAATTACTCCCATCGGGTGGAGTAATTTGCTTGCGTTGATGACTCTTTTCGGCCTTGAAGGGTATAAAAACAAGCTTAGCACGGCGGAGATCCATTATGCCTTAGTTATCTCAGCCTGTAGCGAAGAAGGTGACGGCTGGTATTATGTAAAGGCGAGGACCGGGGTGAAGCTCATCACTGGGGTCGCCAACAAAGTTAAGAGTTGGCATAACCAATTCTTCTTCATTGGTGGAGATTGGCGAGCATCGGCGGATTTTTCTGGCGGCCAGGCGCGCATTAATACTCCCGAGTGTTTTGGGAAAATGAAACGTAGGCATCCTTGTTTTTCTTTTGGGACCGCGTCGAGGACTAGTTTTAATTTTTGTCTCTTTGTTGTTTTGCAGGACCCAGAGCTGCGAGGTGGGGACAACCAGCATTGAGTGACGAGTTTTTCTTCACCTTGGCCTTGATCGTGTTGTGAGATCCTGCTACTTGCGACATAAACTATCTCTTGAAAGCCAATCATCGGAAAATTGCTCAACTCTTTACGAGTCCTCATCACTTGGAGGCTCAAGCAGACATCCCTGAAGGTAAATTACTTAACTTCTTTGTTCGCTTGCCCGCCTGGTCGCCCCATCTAATTCTATCTTGATTTTAAAAACAGATCGGCGAGTGACCGTTGCCATCCCAACTATCCCACAGTCTTATCATCTGTTGGCCGCTCGAGTAAAACAGATGGCTGCTGAAGCGCCTACAAGAAAGAGACAGGATCCACCCCTCTCCCTCATGCGTCTCCGGGCTGGGGAAAAGCCAGGCGCTCCTGGTCGCCAGTCTAAAGGAGCCCCCAAGGTTGCTACTTCCTCCCGTGGTGGGGGGAAGGAAAAAGAAAAAGGTTCGAAAAAAACTCCCCGAGAGAGTTCTCGTGGCGAGAAGGAGGTCACCGAGCGATCATCCAAATGCTCCAAAACTATGATCGAGGCGAGCAGCCGAGATCCAAACTCTCCGGCTCCAAGGCCTTCTTCCGTTGAGGTCGTGAGTGAGCAACAGGCCATGTCTGCTATATTGGTGAAAAAACGAGCATCAAATGATCGCACGTATTTGGGATATGATCCTGTAAAGCTGAGGGAGTAAGTTCCCAAATTCTTCTCCGATGGTCGCCTGTTTAAATCTTTTTCACTTTATTTAGTATTTTACTTTCTTTCTAGGTATAAACCTGAAGAGCATCCTGGGCGAACAGAAGTGCTTCACAGTGTCAGCTGTGTCAAAACTCCCCCTCCATATTTGGACATACCGGACTCTCATGTTCGCCGGGCGACCGAGATGGTTCCTCGTGCTTGGACTAGGACTGCCGAGGAGATCATTCAGGATCAAACTGCCAGCGATAATGCTCGCTTGGTCGCCTACAATGCCAGTCATCAAGCTGTGGCGGCCCAAAGATTACTTGATCAAATTATTCTGTTGGAAAGGACCAATCGTAGTCTTGGCCGCAAGATTGAAGGCTTTGAGGCGGAGAAGGCGGCCGCCCTAAAGAAGAAGGATGAGGAGCTCGCCCAGGAGAAAGCTGAACACTCCAAAGCGATAGCAAATTTGGAGCAAATGTATGACGCTTCCTTGGCCAGCGAGCAATTTGCTCTGAATCAATCGGAGAAGCTCTCTCTTGAGTTAGGAGTGGCCGATGAGCGAGTACGAGCGCTAGAGGTTGAAAAGACAGCCATGGTCGCCCAAGTAGAGGAGCTTCAAGCTGAGGTTGCTCGCCTCAAGCAGGAGAATGTCGGGATGGTCGCCTACGACCTTTATGCTCAAGATGTGGCGGAGAACACCAACCTGGGATATGTCTGTGCTTATGCTGAGAGCTTAAGATCGGTGAAGTTCGCTTTGGACCATAACTTAGACGTTTTGGCCACTGCAAAAAAGGACTTTGTTGATTATGTTCAAAGCAATCCCCTTGGTGAAGGGTTTAAGCTTCCCTTGGCTGATCTTGGGGAGATGGGAATTCCCTTGGACATTTTTGGGGAAGGTGTTGAAATTGTTCCTCCCGAGTCTTCCGGCGAGCAGCCGAGTAAGGAGGCGGACATCTTCGATGGCCTTCACTCTCTCCCCTTGACTCCGATTGAAGGAGCGAGCACCTCCGCTCTGGCGACCACGATTGTGGCGGCCACTACTGAAGAAGCACCTTCTGCTCCAGCGATCACGGATGCGCCTCCAGCTCCTCCAGCCTGAAGATCTTGTATTTTTTATTTCTTTTTAAATTTGTATTAAGGCTAGCTTGTACTCTTTCACTTCCCTTTTGATGTAACAACTTGTTTTCTTAATGAATGAAAAGTTTGAATTTTTGTTTCTATTTCTTTTGTTTCTTTCTTGTTCGCGCATTTTTCTTTTTTAGAATAAACATTTTGTGCCTTAATGCTCGCCTGATCGGCTTACATGGGCTTATTGTCTTTTAAAAAGACTTGCCTTAAATAACTGGGCCTCTTGATCCTTTCATGGACTTGGCTTTGAATTGAATGTTTCTCTCTTAGTCGCCCATAAATTGGGGCCTTGTTATTCTCGTGTGGATTTGGTCTTGGGTCTTGGTCGCTTTTAGCATTGTTGCTCGCCTCCTGCATGACTGTCTTGAGCGAACAACTTACTTTATCGAGCGAATAATTTTGACAACTATTTTTTGCAATACAACATATATATTCATAATATACAAGATCCTGAATATTTTCCATAGTATTTACAACTGTGTTTTCAGATAGATACGAAACGCCATGGAATTTTGAATTAAAATTCTACATTTTCTTTGCAACTTCCTATCTATTGATAATACTTCTTCAGCAAAGCTGCGTTCCAGGAGTATTGGGCCGGGTTGCCTTTCATGTCTTCTAGATCATAAGTGCCGTTGTCCCATTTCTGAGTTATCTTGTATGGGCCCTCCCAAGTCGGTCCAAATACTCCTGGTGACGTTCCCAAAATCTTTTTGAGCACGGGGTCTCCAATTTTGAATTCTCTGACCTTTACTTGTGAATTGTAATACTTTGCGATCCTTCTCTTGTATACCGCGTTCTTTATTTCCGCCGAAATTCTTTTTTCATCAACCAAATCCATCTCTGCAGCTAAAGTCTCGTCGTTTGTTTGTTCATTGAATGTTGTTGTTCGTTCTGTTGGGACCTTCAATTCTACAGGTATCACTGCTTCAATTCCGAACGCCATGGTGAAAGGGGTCTCTCCCGTACTTGTCCTGTGGGATATTCGATATGCCCATAGCACCTCTGGTAGTTCTTCTGACCACTTTCCTTTTTTATCCACCAACCGGATCTTCAATATATGTTTGATTATTTTGTTGACTGCTTCCACCTGGCCGTTGGACTGCGGGTGGTATGGGGTTGAAAAATGCTTTTTAATTCCCCATTTTTCGCAAAAATTTCTTATTTCCTTGCCCTCGAATTGTCGTCCGTTATCTGTCAGGATTGCCTGTGGGACTCCAAACCGACATACAATGCTTTTCCATATAAAACTTATCATCTTTTCTTGTGTGATTGTCACGAGTGCCTCCGCTTCAGCCCATTTTGTGTAATAATCCACAGCTACCACGGCGAACTTCACATTTCCTTTTCCAGTTGGGAAAGGTCCAATGATATCAATCCCCCATTTTGCAAATGGCCATGGACTATTAACTGATATCATTTCTGTTGGTGGCTTGTGGATGTTGGGTGCAAATATTTGACATCTGTGACAAGTTCTTGCTACTTTGATAGCATCTTGCAGTAATGTTGGCCAGTAATACCCTTGTCTGACTGTCTTGTAGGCCAATGCACGCCCCCCAGTGTGATTTCCGCAGATGCCTTGATGAATTTCCTGCAAAACTTCCTGTCCTTGCCTTCTTGTTAGGCATTTCAATAGCGGAAGTGAGAATCCTCTTTTGTACAACTGATCGTCCATGATTGTGAATCTTGCTGCTCGCCTGGCCATTTTGGCTGCTTCCTGAGGATCCCCCGATACTTCACCATCATGGAGGTATTTGACAATAGGTGCCCTCCAATCATCTTCTTCGCCTTCTTCGTTTACTTGATTTACTTTGTAGTCAAATGTTGATGGAAGACATATTTTTGTGATGGTGATTTCTGACAACTCTGCTGGACCTGTGCTGGTGGCCAGGCGAGCCAACGCATCTGCTTGGGCATTGTTTTCCCTGGGTACCTGTTCAATGTATATTTGTTCAAACATGGAAGCTAGATGGGCTACGATTTTTTGGTATAGTGCCATGCTTTCATCTCTAGCTTCATATTCTCCTCGGACTTGGTTAACTATCAATTGCGAATCTCCGTATATTTGTAACCTCCTTACCCCGACTGCTAATGCCAGACGAAGTCCGGCTATCAGTGCCTCATATTCGGCCTCGTTATTGGTTGCCATAAAATCAAATCTCACCGCTGAGGTAAAAATTTGTCTGTCTGGGCTGATTAGCACTATTCCGGCTCCTGATGCTATGTTGGTGGATGATCCGTCGACATACATATGCCATGGATGATTATGGCCTCTCATCGGATCTTGAGGAAAGGTTAGTTCGACTATAAAGTCGGCCAACGCTTGTCCTTTGATCGCTGTTCGAGGTGCATATGATATCCCAAATTGGCTTATTTCGAGGGACCACTTGAGGAGGCGACCAACAGTGTCTGGTCGCTGCAGGACTTGCCTTAACGGGAAAGTTGTCAGGACTTCTACCTGGTGGTCGAAAAAATATGGCCGTAATTTTCTGACGCTCATCACCAACGCGTATGCCAGTTTCTCCATCGGGGAATATTTGACTTCGGCTTCATGTAATGCCTGGCTTACATAGTATATGGGCAGGTGAAACTTTCCTTCTGCACGAACCAAAACCGAGCTGATGGCCACCTCTGAGGCTGCCAAGTAGAGGTATAATTTTTCTCCTGGGACAGGTTTGGATAAGATTTTGGTATCGCTAAGATACTCTTTCAACTGTTCAAATGCCTGCTGACAATGATCTGTCCATTGGAATCCGCCTTTCTTTATAGCATCGAAGAAAGGTCGACATTTGTCACCAGACCTTGATATGAATCTATTCAGAGCTGCCAGACATCCTGTAAGCCGCTGCACTTCCTTGACGGATCTTGGTGGCTGCATGTCTAGAATAGGTTTCACCTTTGATGGATTTGTTTCAATGCCTCGCTGGCTAACAAGATGCCCGAGGAACTTGCCTGAATGGACTCCGAAGCTGCTTTTTTTAGGATTCAACTTCATGTTATATGCTCGGAGTATCTCAAACGTTTGTGTTAAGTGTTCCAAATGGTCTTCCTTTCTCGGGCTTTTCACGACTATGTCGTCCACGTATACCTTCATTGTTTTTCCAATGTGTTCATTGAACATTTTGTTGACGAGTCGCTGATACGTGGCACCTGCATTGATTAACCCGAACGGCATTCTCTTCCAACATAACAAATTTTTGTTGGTGTAAAAAGCCGTACTCTCCTGGTCGTCCGGGTGCATGGGTATCTGATGGTAGCCCGCAAATGCATCCATGAATGTGAGGAGTTCATGTCCTGCCGTGTTGTCCACTAGTTGGTCTATGTGGGGCAACGGGAAATTGTCTTTTGGGCACGCAGCATTCAAATCCGTGAAGTCAATACACAGTCTCCACGCACCATTTGATTTTTTCACTAATACGGGATTTGCCACCCATCTGGGACATAGCGCCTCTTTGATAAGGTCGTTGCTTAAAAGCTTATTTACCTCCACATCTAATACTTCGTATTTATCGGGTCCAAACTTCCTCCTCTTCTGCTTCACCGGTTTTCTAGTTGGGTCAACATTCAGCTTATGACTGGCATGCTCAGGGCTGATGCCTACCATATCTGCATGTGACCATGCGAATACATCAAGATTGGACTTTAAGAATCCTTCCATCTTGGATCTGTAAGGCTCTGGGAGCTCAGATCCGATGAAGAGTTCTAAGTCTTCTCGGTTCGGGTCAACTCTGATTGCCTCCAACTCTTCAACCGGTGTTGCTCTTCTTTTTTGGTCTTTCCATCGAGGATCGATGATGGGTCCATCCAAGTTGAGTTCATCTTCAACTATCATCGGCTCCGCTCCCATCCGTGGTTCGATGCCTTCATCTTTGTTTGAACAAGATGCAATCTCTTGTTCCTTATGCTCGCCGCGGATTTCCTGCTCGTCGCCCTGTTGTTCGTCTATCTCCATCATTTCTGTATCGATGGATTCCATAACATCGTTGAGTACTGAAGGTTCATCTCCAGCGCTTCTGCTCGGCTGTTCGTCCACCATTGACACCTGGTTGTCTTTAGGCTGCATCTGCAAGAGGCATTCACGAGCTCTTTTTTGATCGCCTTTAACTGTACCTGATCCCTTTGATGTCGGAAACTTGACACAATAGTAGTACGTTGAAACAGCCGCTTTGAATTCATTGATAAAAGGACGACCGAGAAATCCGTTATAGGAAGATTGCTGATCTGCTACTAAGAATTCTAGCATTCTAGTCATCCTCCTGTCAGGATTCTCGGTCGATACAAGTTCGACTGATAACGTAACTACTCCTAGGGGATCGGTTACAGCATCACCGAATCCCACTATCTTATGATTACATTGTTTCACATATTCCTCACAATCTCCTATTTGATCTAATGTGCTTTTAAACAGAATGTTGGTGTATGATCCAGTGTCCACAAGCAGTCGGTGGACTCTGGTCCCCATGATGTTAGCACATATGATCAGCGAGTCATTATGCGGAGTGAGCACACCGTCCAAATCTTTTTCTGAAAATACTAGGTCTCCCGTTTTCTTGGTGGCCTGGTTGACTCCTACCTCCTTCACTTGGGCTACCGCCCTAGCTCCGCTTTCCTCTTCCTTTTTGACATCAGAGGTCTTCCATCTGAACATCCCCCAATGTGTCCACTTGATTCGAGCATAAGAACTTCCCGCATCGGCTCTGCTGGTGTTGTTGAGACTCTCTTTCCCTTCTTGGTTGCTTTGGTTGGTTGGTCGTCACTGTCCTCGTCATCCGAACTAGGCAGATTGACCTCCCTAGGTCTATTTCCGGGTTCTCTCTTCACGAATTCGGACAGTTTACCTTCCTCATAAAACCTCCACAATTGTTTCAACAGATCACGACATTCACTAGTGAAATGTCCGATGTTCTGGTGGTAAGCACAGTATTTGTTTGGATTCAACTTTCCGCGTTCTTGCCGGATCTTTCTTGGTTCCGACAACATGTCTCTGTCTTTGACGTTGTTGTACACCGCCTCTATTGACGTAGCCAGCACCTGATTTAACCTGTCCTTCATTTCCGCTCCTTCGTTAAAAGCTTTCATGTTTTTCGGAGCCTTGTAATCACTCCCCATGGGTTTCTTTCCAGCTTTCTTGGGATCATTCTTATCACCCAGCTCTTTCTGCAACGCCTCTTGCATTGATACATGAATCCCAGCCTTGTGTCGGAACTCCATGTATGTTTTTGGACACGTCAAGTGCATTTCTTTCCACAACTCGGTTCCTTTTTTCAGCCCTGCCATTACTGCAACTATTTTTGTGTCTTCACTTACCATCTCGCCTTCCAACAGAACTTTATCGAATCTTTCCAAAAATTGCTTGTCCGACTCTTCGTCTCCTTGCTTAATGTCTGCCAGCCGGTGCCTGTGGGTTAAGTAAGACCCAGCTGTTGAAAAGTGAGACAAGAACTCCCTGCTTAACTGGGCAAAGGAGGTAATAGAACCCGGAGCCATTGCTGAAAACCATCTGTGTGGACCATCCCCGAGGGTAAGTGGGAAATTTCGACATTGAGTTGCGTCGGTTGCCCCCACTGAGATCATGAAGTCTGAATACTTTGTCATGTGGATTCGTGGGTCCGACGTCCCTTCATATAAACTGATGGCAGGGAATTGTATCTTCTTCTGAATTGGTGCATTGAGGATTAATGGAGATAATGGCGAAGACGGGAGGATAGTAGATCCGACTCCTCTCTGAGATTCCAATTGTTTCTGCAATTCTTCAATTGCTTTCTTCATTTCTTGCAACTCGCTTGGGGGAGTCCTCCCATCGGAAGGCTGTTCATCACGATTGGGTATAACCCCTTCATGATGCAGTCCCTCCCCGATGGGGCGTTTCTCTTGAGTTGCCCTCCTTGCAATGTTGCTGGCTCCATTTGGCCCCAGTCGGCCAAAAGCTGATCTCCTGACTCGGTCATGCACTGATGGGCGAGCAGCAGGGCGTGGTCGCGCATCATTTCTCCCAGATTGTTCTCTCGTGGTTGCATGCCTTGTTCCCAGCCTTTCCAACGCACTAGTCCGAGAAGTGCTTTTACTTGACTCACTTGCCGGACTCGGCGATAATTCCTCTCGATTTCCCAAGCGCTCACTTATGGGAGCCTTTCCTTTGTTTCTACGGACTTCCGCGCTGTCGGCTTCATCACGGCGCGCATCTTCTCTCAACTTGCTTCTCTGTTCGCCTGTTCGCCCCTGCTCGCCCCTGCTCGCCGTTGCTCTCGATGGCCCAGCTATTTGCCGATTTTGTAAGGATTGAAGGACAGCAATCGTTTTTGCTAGTTCTTCAGGGTTTTGAGCAAGAGCTTCCACTTCCGGTGGAATTGTATCGATGGTGACTTGAATATTCCTTTGTGAGGTTGCCCTCACCGTCCGGGCATGCCCTTCGGTGGAAGAAACCCTAGTTCTTGACCTAGGGTTCGGGGATGCGCTCGAATGTCTTTCTTCTTGTGACCTAATCATCTTGATTGCCGAAATGTATGGGATAAATAGAGGATTGATGTGACCTTGCTTCTCAACACCCTTCTCAAGAGTTACTAGCCTTGTATGTATGATTGTGGTGGTTAGAAAACCCTAGTTCATACATGCATGCATTCAAACTCTTAAAATGATGTATTTGTGGATAGCTTTGTTTCGAATGATATGCACACTTGACTTACAATGGCTTCCTCTCGGATTCCGGCCGAATTTTGCAGATTCCGGTGAAGATCTTTACCCTTTCTTCGATTTTTTTATGAAACGGAGGTTCGAACCCTCCTTCTAGCGCCAATTGTTGATGATCTTTTCTAATCAATGATTATTAGTGGCTGTTTTTCTTTGTTAAGATCATCAAACAAAATCTAAGATCATAAAATTTGATTAAGTAATATGCAAGAAGTAAATTTGCAAGAGTTTTGGTAATATTTTGAATTATGGAAAATTTCTCCCTTCTTCATACAAATGAGGGGGTATTTATAGATACACAAGAAAGTCATGTGTCATTATTCTAATGGTTTAACCATTGGATTTTTGCCATGTATTGAGACACTTGTACAACATCTAAGATATTAACCATTAGATTTATGCCAAGTGTTAAGACACTTGGATCATATCTAGACTAGTGACTCTTGGAGTTCTCAATGTTGTACTTGGTCTTTTGAGATAACTCAATTGCTTTCTCTGGTGGCATTTTGCTCGCTTGTATATCCTTGCGGGGTATCACGGACCTGCTGGTCGCCACTTGTCTTGTCTCCTTATGTTAATTTATTCTTTATACTTTGCTATGTTGGTCGCCGAGATATGTCTGACTACGCTCCTGGTCGCCAACAGCTTTGTTCTCCTTTGTACTCTCATGGTCGCCTTTTTCTTGGTTTTAGTTTTAGTTCTTTTAATTCTTCAATCGTTGTTGCTCGCCTGGTCGCCCATCAACACTAAGTAAACTAAAATACTAAAAAAAACGAATTAACTACGGGTTGTTTTCTAATGAGAGATGGTGATGCTCAGGATAGGAATACCTATGTATACTAACGGAGCAGGTACATAATCAAAATAACTGTGACAAAAAAAAAATAACCTAAGTCTAAGAATGCAAGGTGAAAGCTCAAGATTCTAAACCCTAATACTTTACCCTAACACTCGACTTCACTAATCTACTAACAAGTTAATAGATTGTGCTTAATTAATGAGACCCTAATTTAACTAAGGTGATGCGGTCGTCCTCCTTCGCTAAACTGGTAAATAAATTAACCCTTTCTAAACCTTCTCGTTACGACTACTAATTATTATTGAGTGATGCGGTCGTCCTCTCTCTAACACTTTCATACGAAATCAAAGGTAAAGTTAAGGTTAATTATAAGAATTCATTAATCAAGAGAATTAAAACTAACGTCACGAATTACCCTAATTACGTACCCACATCCTACTTCTACGAGTTCATCCTACCCCAAGCATACAAGGATTTTAGCCAGACATGGCTTTAACTAACATAAAAGCAATAGAAGAAACAACAAACATAAACATAAGGAATTGAACGAAGAAAATAAGAGACATGAACTAGGGTTTTAAAAGAAAATAATTCTGAGAACTAAAATTTAATTAACTAAAACGAAGTTCAAAGCGTTTAAAGTAACCAAGCTAATGAAAAGAAACTAAGAAACTAAAAGAAACTAAGAATTCGTACGAAAAACCTCAACAAAACGTAAGTAAAGCTTGCTTGTTCTTCTCCTCTTCTTCTCTCTAAAAACTAAGTCTAAAAGTGATTTCTAAAGTTCGGGGTTTTTTTTTTCAAAACGTGTTTGGAAGAGGTATATATAGGCACCGGGTCGAAACGGGATCTCATGGGCCAAAAAACAAAATTTGAAAAATAAGCCTCGGAAGCGCTCGAGCTGTCCCGGTCGAGTGGGGCGCTCAACCCTTTGAGCTCGAATGAATTGCTTGGTCGAGCGGGGCGCTTGACCTACGTTGGTCGAATGGTTCAAGAGCTTGAGCGAGGCGCTCGAGCTGTGTTGCTCGAGCGGCAAAAATGTTCTGTAAGTCCGGAGCGCTCGACCCTTTTTGCTCGAGCGATGGTGCTCGAATGGGCCTTCCTTCCTTGCAACTAACACTTTTCTTCTCACGTACTAATACCAATCGTATTTCTTCGATATCTTCTCACCCGGGCATCCGTTTGAGTCGATTTAAAGTCCTACGAACTCCGTTTCTCATCCCCGATTCACCTATGCGTATCAAAGAGACAAATTCATCAATGTATAGAAATAGTACTCATTTGGCTCTAAAAACTCAATAAAATCGACCAAAACTAGGGCGTTTCTAGCTACGAATCATGACAATTTCACGCCTAATCAACCCCCCCAAACTTACCATATTGCTTGTCCTCAAGCAATGAAATAATAAGTCAAGTGAAATTGTTAGGGATGAGTCAAAGAATCAATCATGCAAGCTAATGAACTCGAGCTTCAAAAATCAATCACCCGTATACTCACTCACTTTCCTTTATCGTACTCATGCAACAATAACAATAAACACCAAGATCAAGCATGGATGTGCACTCAACGATGTGTTTCGCTCCCTCACAAGTGTATATCAATGATTAAGGGACTCACTCAAACAATCAATCACTCAAATTGGCAGCCATAGGCTTGGAAGCGCTCTTAACTCCGACCGTACTCTAGAAATCAATGTCGAATCAAAAAGGACTTTTCTCAAGGTTGTAATGTAGGCTCTTTGGACAGGTGGGATAACAATATAGGGTAAAGTGACTCACGTGAATGGAGAATAGAAAATCAAATTTTGGCACTTCGAGATTAGGAACAGACTACTTCAAACATTTTCAATCGACACTCTTTCAATTCCACTTTTCTCCACACTTCAATTTTTTTTTCTTTCTCACTCTTTTCACTTTTTTTTTTTCAATCACTTCATCATTTTTTTTCGCACAAACACATGAGCTCATTTTTTCTTTTGCTCATTCTCAATTTTTTTTCTCTTTTTCCCACATCTCATAACTTCATCACACCTTCTTCTCATACTCACTCAACAAACAACATTTTCCTTTTTCAACTCAATTCACTCCCATCACATTCACACTTTCCTATTCTCCACTCAAATTGGGACAAAAGGCTTAGGAATTGGAATAGTGTTCATATGTGCTAGCAAATAAAATAAGCTTTCGGCTCAACGGGGCTAACAAGGGATTCAATGTCATTGGTAGGGAAAATTTTGGTTAAGTGACTCAATAAAATCAAAGATGGCCTAAGATCCTATTCGGCATATCAAACTAGACACAATCAAGAAGCAAGAGCACGCACAAGTTCTAGCATCCTCTAAGGTGACGATCCTCTCACAAACGAAGAGATCAAGTAATGCATAAAAATCTCATAAGGCTCAACTCTCACGGCTTTCACATCCATGCTAGTCCAATGCATTCTCACAATCATCACACAAGCACTCAGAAGGAAATTTGTAAGCATATGGGTTCTCTCTCAAATCCACTCTAACTCACACACTCACACAATAAAACTCCTAACTCAACCTCACAACTCAACTCTACTCATCAAATCGTACTCAAAGATAGCAATCAACAAGCATAAGATAGTTGATAGGCATGAAATATGCAATAGCGAGTCAACTCAAAATCACCCCAAGGAGTATCTCAACAAACCAATTATCAATCAAACTCAACTCAAAGATAAGGGCGTGCATGCATGTGCAATGTAATCATAAAACAAATAAAAAACTCCACCCCCCCAAACTTCGACCTTGCTAGAGGTCTAAGTTTGGGGTTGTGGGTTACCTCAACCAAATAATTCGGTTTATCCCGAAAGTAGCACACTCCCTTGCTTGAGTTCCTCTCTTTTGAGTACTCCATCGAGACAAGCCTACAAAACAAACTCTCACGTACGAGGTTAAAACTTACGATTCAACAACACCCTAATAACATAATAAGAAACTAAAACAACTAAAAGCAAATAAAAATGGGTTACCTCCCATTCAGCGCTATTTTTAAAGTCCTCATGCCGGACCAAGCTCAAAGGAGCTTAATGGACATCATACTCAAATTTACCTCCCCCACTCTCACAAGAGTTGTGTTTGAACTCATTTCCTTGATGCCCTTCCATCATGAGTTCCTTTGCTTCCTTCCCCACCTCAAGTGGTATAGGTCTCAACTCCTTCTCCCCTTTATCTGGCGGAGTCTTACTAAACAATTTCTTGAATTTTGACTTCTTCTTCTTAACTCCTCCTTTTCTCTCTAGCTGGACCACGTCCACACTTTTCACCTCTTCATCCTTCAACTTCTGCACTTTGTCCCTATCAACATAATCAAGAACATAATGCTCATGGGTTAAATTATCAAGTGAAGGATTATAAAATTCATGAATATGAGAAGGGTTAGGGATAGAAGGTATATCTTCAACACTCGGATCAATTGCATCCATGCAATACAAGCTCTCATCCTCCCTCGGGTGCTTCATGGCTTCATATAGGGAGATCTTCACTTCCTGATCATCAACCTTCAACGTAATCTTTCCATTTGCCACGTCTAGCACCATCACCGCCGTAGCTAAGAACGGTCTTCCCAAGATCAGGGGCACGTGCTCATCTTCCTCCATCTCTAGCACTACAAATTCGGCTGTAAAAATGTGATCTCCAACTCTCACTAGGACATCTTCAACCACTCCTTGAGGTCTAGTAATCGACCGATCTGCAAGTTGAAGCGTCATCATTGTGGGTTGAAGTTCACCACCTTCCAACTTCTTGAAAAGCGACAAGGGCATGAGATTAATGCTCGCCCCTAAATCACATAGCGCTCCCTTCTTGATCCCGTTCCCAATATCACAAAGAATGGTGAAGCTCCCGGGATCCTTCAGCTTTGGAGGAAGCGCCTTGTGCACTAATGCACTCACCTCATGGTTCAACTGCACCAACTTCGGTTCATCCACTCGCCGTCTTTTCGCGATCAAGTCCTTCAGAAACTTTGCATAATGCGGCATCTGTTCCAAAGCATCATAAAAAGGAATGTTAATGTGAAGTTGTTTAAAAACATCAAGAAATTTTGCAAATTTTTCATCAAGCTTCTTTTTCATGAAGCGCTGTGGATACGGGACTGGTATCACAGATTTGGGTACCCCCATTCATCTCTTTCTGTTTCTTTCACTTTATCCCTTGCTTCCTTTGTCTTTTTCCACTTAGGAAATCTCTCAATCTCCTCACGTTCCTTGCCCTTCTGGGACTCATCCATATCTTTATGCTTCTCAATCCCTTCACTTTCAATCCCCTTCTCAACAGTAACACCTCCATCTTTCTTGTGTTCTCTTTCCCCCATCTCAGCTTGAGGCGTCTCAGAATCAGCAGGCTTCTGAGGACCTTCATAGTTGGTTCCACTTCTAAGCTGGATCGCCTTGCAATGCTCTTTCGGGTTCCCCTCCGGCATGGAAGGATATTTTTCCGGCTCTCTATTCAACGACTTTGCAATCTGGCTCATCTGGAACTCTATAGAAGTGAACCTCCTATTGTTCTCTTGTTGAGTTCTAGTCCACTCAACGTTCATCTTCTGGAGCTCTTGATCACGATGATCACCCTTTTTATGCAACTCTTTCACATCGTACTCCAAGGATGACAACCTCTTACTTCCTTCCTCCACTTTCTGAAGGATAGGTCTCAACATCTCCTCGGTTGATGCGCCGCCTTCTCCTCCCGGAGGTTTAAACCCCGGATCAACACCTGCAGGAACAATAATACCAGCTTTTGGGTTAGCATAAGAAAAGTTCTCATTCTTCCTCCATGTGTTTTGAGGAGGCTGCTGGCCTCCTTGAAATCCTTGTGTGTTCCTCCATTGATTTTGAGGCGGCTGTGGCCCTGGAGGTACAAATGGCTGACTATAAGAAGGTATTCCAAACTGATTTCCACCTTGGTAGCCATTCTGATTGTAATACGGACCTCCCATGTAATTGGCTACCTCTTGCTGTCCACTTGGCTGGTCTACTCTCTCATTCTCTACTGCATGCTCTCCAACCAAATTCTTCCCCAACTAGAGGTTGTTGATCTTTTCCATCATGACCATCAATAGCCTTCTCGTTCCTTCACCCTCTTCAACCTGATGCAATCTCTGGAAGTCCGCATCAATACTCCAAGTACCGGCATTCGTGACAATGTTGTCCACGATCTCTCTACACCTCTCTATGCCTTGATTCAGGAATGCTCCGCCCGCACAGGCGTCTAAATGGTCTTGCCCCGCCTTATTGGCACCACTGTAGAAGAATGCCATAATATCTCCCTCATTGTACCCGTGCTGCGGGCACTCTATCAACATGTTTGAGTATCTCTCCCACGCTTGACGTAGGTCCTCTCCTTGCTTCTGGCGGAAAGAAGAGATCTCAATCCTCGCTTTTATAGTTCTTGATGGAGGGTAGAATCGCTCGAGGAACAGACGCTCGAGCTCGGCCCAAGTGGTAACACCTCCCCGCGGGAGCGTGTTGTCATACCACTCTTTAGCTATTCCCGTCAGTGAGAATGGGAACAGCCTAAGCCTTTTGGCATCTTCAGACATGCCATTGTAATTGAATGTGGAGGCTATCATGAGAAAACTCCTCAGGTAAGTGTGAGGATTCTCCTTCCCAATCATCCCCTTGAACTGATTCTCGGTCAGCAGCTTTAGAATTCCCGGGAATATCGAGAAGTTATTTGCCTCAACAGGAGGCAATGCCACTCCATCATAGTACCGCTGTGGCTGCGCTGCAAACCTCTCTCGAATGGCTATATGTTGATCTACGTTCTGCAGAACGTGTTGAGGATTAGCAGCAGGTACGGGTACTTGTGTGGGTGGTGGTTGGTAAACAGGGTGTTGATTATAAACTGGAGGTGGATGATATGGGTATGGTGGATAAGGGTATTGTGGGTATGGGTAATGTTGGTATACTGGGTTGTTGAAAGGGTTATTTGGGTTTTGTGGGTAAGCAAGGTTGTTCAGAGGATTATGGACAAAATTCTGAGCTGGATTGATAACGTTTTGTGCACCCGGGTTTTGGCTCTGACTATCCCCTAACGGATCTTGGTTCTTACTGGTGTTGCCATCAGTGCCGTCAACCCGGTTCAACCCCTGGTTAAACTCATTCTCAGCATCTTCCAACTCATTAGTTATGTCCATTGGTTCTTTCCCTAAGTCGGCAGCGTTCATCCTTCTCAAGAAAGCTCGGTTCCTTCTAGCTATTGTCTCAGGATCTGCAGGTAACCTCTCTTCACTCGTATTGCCTTGTGAGCGTGTTTTCATAAACCTGACACACTAGCAGAATGATTAAAACGCAACTGCCGAATAAATAAAAATAAAAATAAAATAGAAAAGAAAGCACCCACTACTAACTACTAAGCTATCTACAAGTCCTATTCAAAAAGCATACAACGCCATCCCCGGCGGCGCCATTGACTTGAAGCGAATTACACTAACTTCTACTAGTCGCTCACCCGCAAGCGGACGGGTTCACTGTAGTAAGAGTAAGTATAATGACCAAGTATTATCTAACCCAAGGGATGGTGTATATGCGAATAGATCCCTGAAGATCTACGCGTCGTAATTAATATGAGTGTGTTGTTTTTGGATTTTTGGAAAGATTAATTAAAACTGAAATAAACTAAGTAAACTAAAATACTAAAAAAAACGAATTAACTACGGGTTGTTTTCTAATGAGAGATGGTGATGCTCAGGATAGGAATCCCTATGTATACTAACGGAGCAGGTACATAATCAAAATAACTGTGACACACAAGAAATAACCTAAGTCTAAGAATGCAAGGTGAAAGCTCAAGATTTAAACCCTAATACTTTACCCTAACACTCGACTTCACTAATCTACTAACAAGTTAATAGATTGTGCTTAATTAATGAGACCCTAATTTAACTAAGGTGATGCGGTCGTCCTCCTTCGCTAAACTGGTAAATGAATTAACCCTTTCTACACCTTCTCGTTACGACTACTAATTGTTATTGAGTGATGCGGTCGTCCTCTCTCTAACACTTTCATACGAAATTCAAAGGTAAAGTTAAGGTTAATTATAAGAATTCATTAATCAAGAGAATTAAAACTAACGTTACGAATTACCCTAATTACGTACCCACATCCTACTTCTACGAGTTTATCCTACCCCAAGCATACAAGGGTTTTAGCCGGACATGGCTTTAACTAACATAAAAGCAATAGAAGAAACAACAAACATAAACATAATGAATTGAACGAAGAAAATAAGAGATATGAACTAGGGTTTTAAAAGAAAATAATTCTAAGAACTAAAATTTAATTAACTAAAACGAAGTTCAAAGCGTTTAAAGTAACCAAGCTAATGAAAAGAAACTAAGAAACTAAAAGAAACTAAGAATTCGTACGAAAAACCTCAACAAAACGTAAGTAAAGCTTGCTTGTTCTTCTCCTCTTCTTCTCTCTAAAAACTAAGTCTAAAAGTGATTTCTAAAGTTCGGGGGTTTTTTTTCAAAACGTGTTTGGAAGAGGTATATATAGGCACCGGGTCGAAACGGGATCTCATGGGCCGAAAAACGAAATTTGGAAAATAAGCCTCGGAAGCGCTCGAGCTGTCCCGGTCGAGCGGGGCGCTCGACCCTTTGAGCTCGAATGAATTGCTTGGTCGAGCGGGGCACTCGACCTACGTTGGTCGAATGGTTCAAGAGCTCGAGCGGGGCGCTCGAGCTGTGTTGCTCGAGCGGCAAAAACGTTCTGTAAGTCCGGAGCGCTCGACCCTTTTTGCTCGAGCGATGGTGCTCGAGTGATGGTGCTCGAATGGGCCTTCCTTCCTTGCAACTAACACTTTTCTTCTCACGTACTAATACCAATCGTATTTCTTCGATATCTTCTCATCCGGGCATCCGTTTGAGTCGATTCAAAGTCCTACGAACTCCATTTCTCGTCCCCGATTCACCTAAGAGTATCAAGGAGACAAATTCATCAATGTATAGAAATAGTACTCATTTGGCTCTAAAAACTCAATAAAATCGACCAAAACTAGGGCGTTTCTAGGTACGAATCATGACAATTTCACGCCTAATCAATGGCCTGGAAGCATACTGTAACATAAAAAAAATTCAAGTTAATATTAATAAATAATATTAATGAATACAATTAAAATTATTTAATTCGTTATCTAAGAATACTTACATGTTGTCGCTAGGGACAACAGTGAGATGATTATCCAACGAGGGATGCTGCCGTGAAGCCGTAGATCCGGCAACAGTAGTAGAGCCAGCAGCACTGGACTGCTGTGAGGAAGATAATGTCATCTCCGGGGCCCGTCAAACCTCCGGGATCACCGGTCTCAACGACCCCAACCTCTTCTTTCCCCTCCCCCGACCCTGTCCCCCGCTCTGATCAGGGTTATCTTGAGAGCTCATCTGTAATAATTATAAATTCAACAGATTAAAATAACATATTATATTTATACAAATTCAACTAAATTCATACATACGTATATCAATCAACTAAATTCATATATACCTACATATTTCAATCAACTAAATTCATACTTACACATATCAATCAGCTAATTAAATTCATACCTACACATATTAATCAACTAAATTCATACCTACATATATCAATCAACTAATTAAATTCATACCTACGTATATCAATCAACTAAATTCATATATACCTACATATTAATCAACTAAATTCATACCTACACATATCAATAATATAAATTCATACCTACACATATCAATCAACTAATTAAATTCATACCTACACATATTAATAAACTAAATTCATACCTACACATATCAATCAACTAATTAAATTCATACCTACGTATATCAATCAACTAAATTTATATATACCTACATATTAATCAACTAAATTCATACCTACACATATCAATCATCTAAATTCATACCTACACATAACAATCAACTAATTAAATTCATATATACCTACATATTAATCAACTAAATTCATATATACCTACATATTAATCAACTAAATTCATATATACCTACATATTAATCAACTAAATTCATACCTACGTATATCTATGTATATCGATCAACTAAATTCATATCTATACATATCAGTCAACTAATTTAATATATACTAACATACCAACTAACTTAAAAATACTAAACATTTATATATATATATATATATATATGATTTAAAAAATATATACAAACATATAAAATCATACATATACGTACATATATATCTAACATACATATATCTAACTTCATGTATGCATGATTCAAATATACAAATATAAACAAATATGCATGATTCATATATATATATATATATATATCTAACTTCATGTATAGATATCAATCCTATATATTAAAAAAATAATATACAAAGATAATAAACAATTAAAGTTTAAAAAACTTACGGTTGTTAGGTAGACAGGGAAGCAACAAAGGTATTGACCGGAACGGATTGCTCAACGGACGGCGGCGGCGGTGGTATTTTTGTGATGAAGGTCGAAATGCGTACGACCAGCGGCTAAAAAGGGTAAAAAAAATATTAGCGACCGCCGACCGCCTTAGGCAGACCCTAATCATCAAATTTGTGAGGCGGTCGCTAATAACCCAATAATAAATGACCAGTGCCCGTTTCCAAGAACGGGTCAACTGACCAGTTTACGACTGGTTAGGCGGTCGCTAAATACGAAATTGAATTCAGAGACCGCCTAGGCGGTCGCTGATCAGGCGTTAAATAGAGTTGGTCAATTTTGACCAATATTTGAGTTTTAGCGACCGTCCGTGCGGTTGTACGCGATCGCTAATCCTTCGATTTAGCGACCGCCTTTGGTGTCGGTCGCAAATTTTCTTAATTTGAGAATAGTTGTCTTCATCGGTCGCTAATACATTATTTAGAGACCGATTTGGAGACGGTCGCTAATTTCGGTCGCTAAAATGCGAGTGTTTTTTGTAGTGGCAGTTTTGATAATTCCACTGCTTACAATTAATGTGTTGTTCAAATAAAAATTGTTGCACCCTTTTACTTATTATTTGTGAGTTCGTTATTTTAAACTTTTGACACGTTCAATTAAATTATTCAATTACTTTCTTGAAATTCTGTACTTTTGAAATTTGAAGTGTGGCATGGATCTAGGTTAGATTTTAATGCAGAGATTTTAGGTTCTAACTAATGAGGAAGACAAAGAAGTGCGACAGTTGAGTGACAATATTATAGCGTTGAAGATTAAACTTATATCTAGTAGCTAGGAAACAAAATAATAGCAACAATTATGGTTTTATATGTATTTAAACATCACAAAACTGTGTATACATAACAATTGGTGTGTATTTTTTTAAAAATAATTAATTATTTTTACTGAACAATAATAGTTTATTCCATTAAAGAGAAGGGCCCCTATGAAGCATTTTTATACTATGAAAGTGCTTTTATTTTATCCAATTATTCTACCTATAGTCTGGTTCATCTTAACTTTAAAGAGACGGGTCCACATATCATAAGTTTCACATGCATGTTAATTAGGGAAATTTAGAAGAACGGAAAGAAGACGATGAGATTCGTGCAGCTTCAAACGTGATTTCAAGCTCAATTTCGTACGTAATTTCAAGGAAGAAATTATTATTTAAGGATCTCCATGGATAAAATTGGAAAGAGTTCTACGTTTCCTTTAATTGATAATGTACACAACAGCTTCAGATTCCGAATCAAGTAAATACATCACAGGTACATTATCTTACCCATTGTGACACTCACTCTTCTTCCTCTTTGTTATAATTTACGGTATAACTCCTTTATAATTTGGTAATTTTTGGGTTGTGAATTGTGATTGTGGTGAATGATGCAATATTCTTAATTTAGCTCTATACATAAATATTTTTTGGTGTGGGAAAAGGATTGATAACAATTTCTCATTGGTGATGGAAGAAACTAAATGTCAGCCACATGAGACGATTATGATTACTTCATTTCTTGTGCTTCTGCAAATTTTCCACTGATACCACAGCTTATACCTACTTATACCATAATGGTTTGCGTTGTCGATGCGCGCCAAATTAGAATAAATTAATTACTCTTGTTAACTCTACTAACTTGTAGTAGTGGTAAGAAAGGGGTCGATCCATGGGGAACATTGAAATTAAAATTGTATGTCTTGAATGGATTAAGGAGACACTTATTGAACAAATTAGGAGGACGCTTTGTAATAATTTTTCTAATAAACTTCTAAAATAAAAACTAAATAAATAATTATCAAAACCAAAATTCAATTAATTAAAAGACTTCAATTCGCAGTTCATTCACCACTTGATTTTGACTATGCTAATTAAATGTACCATTCGTTCAACTTTACCAACGGATTAATGACCCTGAATAAACAACAAACTCTGTTTATCAATTTTATCCCTTAATATTATTCAATTGAAATAAGCACTTCAATGAATCTTTCTAATCAAATAGTCTAGATACGACTGAAATTTAATTTGGTAGAAGCATTAATAATCAAGATAAAGATCAAACAAATTTCCAAATACGTTCCCTATCAAATATTACTAGTTGATACCAATTTTCATATAATCGCAACAATTACAGATTACAACATGCGATCTAACAGACATGCAAGAATAAATTAACTTAGGTGACCAAACTAAATTAATTACTCAAATATGTAAACAATTAAAACAGATGATATAAATAATTCGGGATAAAAATCTCACGAACGATGCGGGGTTCAATTAACAATCATTAAAATTCTAAGTTTAGAAATCACCCGAATTGGAAAAAACAAAATTAACTGGACATGGTTGTGGGAATCTCCATGGAAATCTTCTTCTTCAAGTTCTCTTCTCTATTCGCGCTCTGCTTTTATTTGCGCTAATTTTTACCTCTTTCTGTGCTGATTTTTGCTCTTTTTTTTCTCACGCGAATTCTGTATTATTTATATAAAAGATATGGGCCGAATTATGATATGTGAACATCAAATCTGACCAAATAATGTATTGATATTTTCCTTTTTATTTTTAAAACCTACATGTAAGTACCCATTAATATCTTTGATATGGTAGATTTTGGAATAAAATCCCTTTGACCTTCAAAATCTCTTATTTTGGACCTCCACCGGGCCTCCCAGAGTGGTCTGCAACAACTCAGAATGACCCAAATTTATATATAAGTAATTGAGCTTCTTAAATTCATAGTCCTTACTTCCAAAAAAAGTTTTAAAACACTGAAAAAATTACAAGAAAAATATAAGTGTAGATTAAATGATCAAAATACACATAAATATGAAATCATGCAATCTCAAAATAATCAAGTGCAATTAATTACACTTTTAACCAATAAAAATATGCACATTTTCGTACTTATCACATAACACTTGTAAACTAATACCACAACGTATATGTACTGATACCATAACACTAGTCAACTGAAACCACAACATTTATCCACTAAAATACCATAACCTTCACTCACTCATACTATTACATATATAAAATGATACTACACCGTGTATCTACTGATACCACAATAAAAATGGTGATGATGTATTAGTATTGATGACAACATATAGATGAATTGATTAATACTTGAACCAATAGAATATTTGCATCTCTTATCTTACAGATGCTTAACATTTCTTTCACTTGTAACAAATGCTTAACATTTTTTTCACCTATAATTTGCATCATATGAGAGAAAGATTAAATGAGAAGGTACATCACTAGTACAAAAAAGGTCTAAGAGAGCGGTTATATTTAAGCTAAGAAACAGCTATGTTAGTCTAAGAGAGCGGTTTGGTAACCGCTGTGCAAAGTTGGTACTAAGACAGCGGTTTTAAACCGCTGTCCAAGAGGAAGATCTAAAAGAGCGGTTTTTAACCGCTCTCCAAGTGCCACACTAAGAGAGCGGTTATGAACCGCTATCCAAGCCTCTCTCTTAGACAGCGGTTATTAATCGCTCTCCAAGAGCCTTTTTATTTTTTTTAATTATTTGGACAGCGGTTATTAACCGCTCTCCAAGCTATTTTTTTAATTTATTTTGATTATTTGGTTTTAACCGGTTTTTTTTCAATTATATATATATATATATATATATATATATATATATTAATAAACCTGCTTATATATTCAAAATTACCAAAACACATATACTAATATTTATTCGTAACATCAAATAAATATAATATAATATCCAATAACATGAAATATTAGTACATCATAAATTAATATATAAGTTACATGTTATGAAAAGTTATAATAATGTTTTACAAGAATCGATTGTAAAGATACCCAATCCAATCCATCTTCCATTTCTCCATTCGAGCGTTGTTGTAAAAAGGGATCCGAGGCCTATGCACAAACTGCAAATTACATAGAAAATTTAATTAAATAATAAACATTTTTTATTCAATCAATAATATTTAAAATAAATCGATAATCAACTTACTTCTTCAGGAATGGTGGTCCGAGAAGTCAAGATTATATCTTCAATGTAGCAACACACAAAATGTCCACAGTGATTGCCATCTTGCTGCCTCGGAACCTATTGATTAACAATTACAATCATGTACTATAACTATGATTATTTTCTATTGATTTTACAATTTTCTAAAGTAACTTACCTTAATGTTTTTCCACAGCACTTTACTAATATTGGTGGTATCTGATTTTTTACCTGGAAGGCTAGTCTGATACATTGCCATCACACTATATAATTATTTTAAAAAATAAATATACATTAGATATGTATAATCTTAAAAGTAAAATAAATCATAATATGAGAATATTAAAAATTAACTTACGTACCCTTCCATAAATGCTATAAGATCGGGACGATGTGTATGCACCACATCCGTAGCTGGATCCAAATAATACACAGTAAGATCCTTCATTCTTATGGCTAACATCACCCAATGATCACTACATTATATTAACAAAATTAAAATTAATCGCTTGTTCGTATAAATAATTTTTTTTATGAAATATTTATTATACTTACCCCACATTGTTTGGCCAAAAAATGAGATGGTCTCTCTCTCTATATTTCAACATATGTTGAACAATGTCGTTCATATACTGTGTCCTATTACCAAAAATGCTACACACTTGGGGGCAGATGAAGGAATATTTTGCACTTGCAACGACATCTACGGTTAAATATACCTCGCCCAAATACCTTTAACCAACATACGCTAATATTAATATTTAATAAGTAAGTTAAACTATAAATGAAGTAAATGTTGAGAATTAAGTAAACACACCTGAGGTAAAAAGTCATGGTAGTTGCACTCAACCACTTGTCACCGAAGACTTCTTCGACATAATCTCGTATGATGAACTCCTCATATCCAACATAGTTAAAGTAAGCATTAATGGGCAATGTGACTGTATTGAAGCTGGAGGACACCATGTAGTGCACCGTACTCATTACAGTGACATCGTGGGGTACGTCTCCGGGCAGGGGGTACCCTAATCGCCGTCTGCGCACACCAACAGTTGGTTCCCCTGGTCTCTAGCTCTGTGTAGTCTTTTGTGAATTCGGGAGTATCTACAATCAATATTTGTAATATTATTTAAAATAAATTGACTTATTAATTAATTTAATAACATGTATTTTACCTTTTTTGTGAGAGAAACCAAGTTTTGCGGCCATTCGAGGAAATGTCCGACCGCGTCTCCGACTGTGGTGGCCACATCTTCTGGTTTTGGCAACAGTGAAGTCTCTTGTCCAATTTCAGGTACAGTGAGGGTGACTTTCACAAAACCAGGAGTGATTAATCGAAAAGCACACGTGTTGAGTCTATATATAATTAGTAATCCAACTCTATTTACAACTACTATTGTTTTGTAAAACTTATTAACCTCTAGCTAGGCATGCTATAAGTCCCAAGACATTCTAAAATTCTAACATGCTATAAGTCCCAAGACACTCTATAAGTCCCAAGACATTCTAAAATTCTAACAAGCATTCTAACAATTTCAAATAAAATTATAACATATTAATCCTAACATGCATTCTAACAATTTCATCTAAAATTAATTCTAAAGCCTTCAATTAATTAACAATTCTAACCCTAACAATGCTTCATAAGAATCATCTTATGATCTCAATTAAGTATATACTAGGATCATATTTATTACTCACCAATACCATAATCAAGTATATATATATATATACACACACACACACACACATATATATATATATATATATATATATATATATATATCATAATCAATTACTCATTGTCAAACTCATTTTGAATTTATACCCTAACTCATGAAGTCAAATACAAACATAATTCTTGGCCATCAATCTCAAAATAATAACTATTACCTCTCCTTCCACTAAACATATTTCCTTTTTTTTTATTTTGTTGTCAAACAAATTAAGACAATACGTCATTCCAAAATGGAGTCATATTAATTAGCCAAAAGTCGACTAATTAATTGCGTACACACATTTAGCTATTTTTATAACTTGTAGATATAAGTTAATTAACTAGAAATAATTTAAACACAATTATCTAATACAATTTCATCAATTAGATTATACACCTAATAATTATCTAATAACTAAAACTAGAAAAAAAATAGAATGAGAAATTTACCTGGCGGCGGCGAGGCGGCGGGCTGGGACGACAGCTGGGACGGCGGAGGCTGGGACGGCATCGCAGAGGAGCCTCGGCGGCGGGCTGCGTCGCGAGGTGGCGTCGCAGGGAATGGCTGGCGTGGGAAGAGGCGGCGGAGTCGAGAGGCGGCGGAGGAGATGGCGCGGCGTGGGAAGAGGAAGAAGAAAGGAGAGAGCGAGAGCGTGGTGAAATTAGGGTCTGGATGTGGGTCAAAGGGGGTAAAAGAAGTCAAACACCTAGAAAGCGGTTAATAACCGCTCTCCAAGTAATTATCTAAGACAGCGGTTCTTAACCGCTATCTAGCGGTTCTTAACCGCTATCCAAGAACCACTTAGATAGCGGTTTTGAGCCGCTCTTTAAGTTACCCCTTAGACAGCGGTTTTTAACCGCTGTCTTAGCTTTCACCTCTTGCACAGCGGTTTAAAACCGCTTTCTTAGTTCAAATCTTGGACAGCAGTTTATAACCGCTGTCTTAGTTTTTTTTTTTAAATAAATTTTGTAAAACCGCTCTCTAATCTATCTCTTGGAGAGCGGTTTTTTTAATGACTGTCCAAGTACAGCTATCTTAGTTCGAATTTGTAGTAGTGCATGTTGTTTGCCTTTTGTATTGTAGAATCAGCCAGTGAAGGAGTGACCCAACTCATGGAGTATTTGACCCGTAAGTTTGAAGCAATTTCATACTACGAAAACTGTTTCACATAAGTACTTGCGTTCATTAAATAATACTCCCTCCGTCCAATATTAGTAGGTCTACTTTTTGGGCAGTTATTTTTTGTCATAAGTTGAAGGATATTATGAGGTATTGTGAGGTTCATTTATCAATAAAATTATTGTTTATGGAAAATATGATACTTATATTTTTCATAAACAATAACTTTATTAATAAATAAAACTCACAATACCTCATAATACCCTTCAACTTATGACAAAAAATAACTGCCCAAAAAGTAGGCCTACTAATATTGGACGGAGGGAGTATTAGTTATTTGTATTGGATACTATTAGGTATGCATTATTGAATAATATTAGTTGTGTCGTGCAACTTGCATACACAAGTGTTACTCTTTTAATACTCCATCACTATTAGTCCCGCAAAGTAGTCAACTTCACACATAGACCAATAAAATATTATTTATTGAGCTTGAAATTCTAAATTTATCTATAAAGTTCATGTTATACCGAATACAGAAACAAAAATAGCTGTAAATTGGGGTCACTAAATAAATTTATGCTAAGCAATTTAGACGCTTTTAATATAAAAATGATTATACTTCGAGACATGCCAAAATAAAAATTAAAACTATCTTTATGAGGCAGAGATAGTATATATCTTTACATTTGATGTCTAATAAAACTTGAATTTTTTTTATCCTAAAAATAGAGTTGGTATTGTGAACCGGTTTACGATTAATACCTTATTGTTACACAACTAATATTTTTTAATAAAACAACTAATATCCTTCAATTGATACTCCCTCTGTCCCAGTTTTGTTTTCCCACTGCACTATTCACCACTCTCAAATATTTCTAAATTACACCTCATTCCACTAATAATTATATAGAAAAACATCTTAATTTTGTCGCATGCAGTTAAATTGAATAATATATCATCATGAAAAAATCATTTTATCCATTTAAATACTACAAATCAAGTTTCACATTAAAGTCAACAAAAGTCAAATGGGAAAACAAAATTGGGACGGAGTGAGTACCATTTAATTAAACAACTATTACCACTTAAAACTAGTACTACCTCCGTCCCACAACTACTTTCACACTTTCTTTATATGGACGTCCCACAACTATTTCCACGCTCTTAAAAAAATAAAATTCACTCACACATAAGTTAATAAAGTAAAAAGCACTATTATTTTATTCAATCTCACAATCACATTTTTTTTTTTTTTATTATCCTCTACTATGAAAGTAGTTTCGGGACAAAGAGAGTATCTTATAATATAAACAACTAATATCTTTTAATGAAATAATCAATACACGTCAAACTAATTTCAGTTAATTATTTAATAATGATAAATTGAAATCGCTTTATTTACTTGATCATGAGATACATTAAAATTTATCAATTTATTTGAATTTATTTATTTTTCTAAGCCGATCAATTTAAGTGCTAAGTATTGTTTTGAAACTTGTTTTAAGTTTATTAGTTGATTTATTAAAGAGTATTAATTGTTTTAATATAAAATATTAATTTTGATTGATTTTTAATTGTTTCATTAAAAAATATTAATTATTTTACTATAACATATAAATTGTAAATTAATTTTCCGGTGAAACTTCCTCGCACTACCGACTCTAATTAATTTTTACCGTATGAAACGAGGCTGACACGATAGAGTATACCTCTTTAAAATTTTAAGGAATCTGATAATTGTCAGCTGTCTTAATTATGATACGTTTCAATATAATCACCAGAACTTACATAAAATTATATTTGGAACAACTTAGAAAAGAGTTGGAAGAATTTGTGTAGTCAACGAGTAGCTAAGAAAATTCTCTACTAAGCACATATGGTTGAGAAAAATAATTTGATTTTGAATGCAAGAAGGGAAAACTTGCTGATTCTGAGTAGGTCAGAATTTCGTAGATTTATTAATCACACACTTAACGTCTAAATTTCCTTTAGTAACAAACTTGGAAATGAATACTTATCGACATCGATTTAAATTGACTTTTTCATAAAACTAGTGCAAAAAAATTGGTTAAGGTTTAAAGTTTAATAATTAATTAAACTTGAATCCAAACATCTGACAAAACTAAGGATGTTTATTTAGGGAAGCTAAATGAGCTGTCTAACTCATTAGAACTAGCTTTATAGGATTGCGGGTTTAAACGATCTCGAGGTTTATCGGTTATGTAAATGAATTTTTAAAAAAACTTAAGTCCAATTCATATATTAAATGAGTCGAGCCTAACTGGGATTTAGTAGGTTGAGGCGTATACTCCTATCGAATAGTCTTGCCTATTCCCATGGACTAAAGAATATTAGTTGAATTCACTGACCAGTATTAATTATTTTCACGGAAGAGTCTTAGTTTGTTTTCAATAAATAACTTATACTCTTCAGTGAAAACAATTAGTACACTTAAGTTAAATTAACTAATACTCTTTAATGAAAACAACTAATATCCTTCGATGGTTCATGTATGAATCACTTTTATTATATACTTTGTCTAATAATAATTTACCGGAGTTAATTTTAGGGGCAATATAGTCTTTTACTTTCTAATTTTTTTACTAATTTTTGTAATGTGCGTACATACTTAAAGAGTGCGAATAACTCGGGCTTTTTCCATTAGACGAGTAAGCCCAATATAAGTATATGGGCCCAGAACGATATGAATTGAGGTCAATAGAACTAGAAAGGGAATGGATCTTTTCAACCCCAAAACTTGATTGTCCACCCCTCGGTTCAGTTCACTCTCAACAAATTACCCTTTATAACCCTCATCGTGTTCTTTCATTTGCATTCTCACCCCACTTTTTCAAAATTCACAAAAAAGTGCCAACACTCCATCACCGCCGCCAACCGTTGTTGCCTCTCTGTAGAGTGTGCCGTCATCGCCATGTGTGTGATGTTTGTCGTTTTGTCTTCGTTCCATGGATACAGGTAAATTTTCGTTACGAATTTGTTTTTTTCCGGTTTATCTAGGGGTGTGCAATGGTCGGTTCGGTCACCGAACCGAACCATATTAATTAGTCAAACCGAATAACAAACTGAATTTTTTTTACAAACCAAAAATCGAACCATAGTTTGAAAAACCGTTCGATCCCAGACCAAAATATTTCGGTTCGGTTCGGTCCCAAACCGAACAAATCGAAATTTTTTACACTTTTCTTTTTTTTGCATCAACACACTAGTTTCATTCAATTACTTGCAACATGTCAACATCTAAATACTAATTTAAGCAAAAATGCATCAATAACCCTACCACATAATCAAATAAAAACATCAACATAATAGTTTTCAAAAGTTAAGCAGCAATTTGAAAAACAAATCAACACAAAACACCACTTCTCAAATATTTTATGCAAAACACAAATCAACTCAAGTCTTTTATGCATGAATCTAAATTATCTAATATTAATATTATCATATTAAATTAGACTATAAGTGATTATATATTAATTTAGTGAATATTAATACATATATATAATATTATTATTATTATTAAAAATATTTCAGTTCGGTTCGGTCTATATGGTTTTTAATTTGTAAAAACCGTAAACCGAACGAAAAAAAAAATTTAAAACCGTAAACCGAACCATAAACGAAAACCGAACCAAAATTTATATTTCGGTTTGGTTTGGTCGGTTTTTCGGTTCGGGCTGTATTTTGCGCACCCCTAGGTTTACCGAACAATTGATGAATGTTATCGCGATCTATTCGAACATTTAAATTATATTCGACAAATATATAAGAACCAAGTGTTCAGATTTTTGTTTGAACATTAGTTAAATGTTCTACATTCTCATTCAAACAATTCTCAAATGCTCGAAATACCAGTAATGAAATAAAAAACAATGACACGATTAAAAAGCACGAGAAACATGTATGACCAACATATATTCGTTCTTATTACATTTTAATTACTCCCTCAACATTAATATACATAAAATACTACAAATAAACACAAACATTACACAAATATATCAAGTTTTAAAATAAGATAATAAAAAAAGAAGGACGTTTGAGATTTTTTTTTTTTTTTTTGGGTAGGGGTTGAACTAATTGATTTCATTTTAATAAAATATTATAAAAAGGTATTCTAATCTTTCTACATATGAATTCAAAACAAATTGAGGGTGGTGAACAATCAAATTTTGCGGGTAAAAATATCCCTACCCAATTAAAAACGGTGAAATGGCCCACCAAGCACAAAACTCGTGTAATACATTTTACTTAAAAACAATACTTAACACTTAATTTCTACTTTTCGCATTTTAACTTGCAATTAAATTTGCTCACCTATAAAATAAATAAAAAAATCAAATTACTAGTATCTAATAGTGAAGTAAAACTTTATATTTGTTAGCTTAATCAAATTACTAGTATCTAATAGTGAAGTAAAACTTTATATTTGTTAGCTTTTGGGTTGATCCATTACCATACATTTTCCTCTATTTAAAATGTATGTGTTATTTACTAAATTTGCAAGTCAATTCTGTCATTTTACACTTTTCAAGATTAATTGATTGTGTTTGTTCCCAATTTACTTTTAAATTTATTTAAAATAACTTAGATAATAATAGTTTCAAAGTCTTATGTAGAATTCTAAAACTATTAACTCTGGATGCATTTGAATGGAGTCATTTAAAATGCAAGAGATTTGAAAATAAATGGATTTGAGAATTTATGGATTTCAAATGACGTTATTTTGCTAGATATTTAAAATTCCTTTAATTTAAATTAGGATCAAAGCTAAGAATTTGAAATCCATCAATTTAAATATCTTACACAAACAATTAAAGTGGATTTAGGTTGTGGATTTAAAATTCATAGCTCAAATCTCTCTATCAAACACAGCGGAACGACTATTTGACCCGCCCTGCAGCTGATCCCCTTGCCCCGACCTGTTTGAATCAACCCACTCTGTGACCCGCAGCGAAGCGGAGCGGGTATGGATACTACTTTTGACATGTCCTACCCTATTCTGGCTCGTTCTAACCCGCATATTATTAATATAGATTTAAAAGTATATATTATATGATCTAACATGTATGAATATACATATAAAATATAATATATTACTATATATTTTTATTTTTATAATATATTTAACATAAATGGTAATAATTCAATTTCAAAAATATATTTTTGATCAAGATATATATATATATATATATATTTATAAAAGGTAAAATTACTTGTTGATATTAAAAAGTAAAAGAAATCCATAAAAATGTTCTAATATCATTTATTTAATTTTCCAATTGTGTTAGTTTAATATTAAATGTCTTAAAATATTATTATGTAATCTGAAAAATGGAAAAAACAAATGGGAGAAATAAAAACCGATGGGAAGTAGCCCACAATTGGCGGTCGCCGGTCGACGTCGGATTTTCGGTTCCGGTAGCATCTACGGTCGAAACCCACTATATAAGCATATTTTTGCTTAAATCTAGAGTTTTAGAGACCAATTTCATTCATATAACACCCATTCAAGAAATCAAACATCAATTTTTGGTTGGCCAATGTATCTCCACCAAAAAAGATGCAAGAGTGATTGAGTCTCCAATTCAATTCAATTTATGTCAATAAGGTATGAAAATTCACTCCTTTGATCATTTATTTTGTATTGTGGTGTTCATGAAACATGAATTACTTAAAAAAATTTTTAAAAAAATGCACTCATGTAAATGCCCACCAAGTGTTTGACAAAAGTCATAAATGAAAGAATATGATATGTTTGTGTGTTAAATTCACTCATTTGACCATTTATTTTGTATTGTGGTGATAAGGTATGAAATTACTCAAAGCATTTGTTAAGTAAAATTTCTTTCATGTAGATGCCCACCAAGTGTTTGACAAAAGTCATAAATGAAAGAACATGATATGTTTGTGTGTTAAATTCACTCATTTGGCCATGTATTTTGTAGTATGGTGAGAATGAAGCATGAATTTCTCTGAATGTTCAGCTATCATATATCTTTTGAGTGTGATGTTTATAAATTGAAGGGAATTTGTGCTAACGAAGCTTGCCAACCGCTTGCCAACTTATTGCCAACAATTTGCCAACTGCAACAACACCTTTTGTGAAAGTTATGAATGTGTATGGTCTTATTTTCTGTGATTTTATTAGTTTATACTCTAACCCGCACCCTTTTGTCTAGTTCCCAGATGAGTGAACGAAGATTTTTGGTGATCCATTTTAATGGAAAATGGGATGGCACTTCTTACGTGGGTGATATTTCTCGTGGTAAAGTTATCCACGATGAACATATCAACCTATCAAGTCTTAGAAGTTTGGTTAATAGTATTTTGAAATATGCTAACATGATTGCAAATGATTATTAAATTGTTGAAGTTGCTAACATTAAGAGAGATTCGATTATTGTTAATATAGATATTGATGTCGATGTTGAGTCACTATTTCGCACAACACATTCGCCTGTGATTTACGTGTCTCGTCGAGGTACACAACCGAAAATAATTGAACCCTGCATTGATGGAGTTGTCAGTAGTTGTTCTTCTTTCACACAACTGGTGGACTTTTTGCTGATGATGAATACATTCAATGCCTTGAAGGATGTCCATCTATTTAATGATCCTTCGCAAAATATTCCAGAATTGAGTGAAGACAACCCCACATCCGATGATGATATTGGTATAGAAGTTCTTCCCGAATGTGCTCGTCCATGGTTCATTACGTGTATACCTTCAACTTTTCCTCCTCCTCCTGTGGATGTTCCAAATGTGAACTTCACTCCCGGTGTACTCAAGATAGACGACATATTTATTAGCAAAAAAGAGGTGTGTACTTCTGTTTTCATGTTTGTTAGCAAAAGATAAACGACATATTTGTTAGAAAAAAAGAGATGTGTACTCAAGATATTTCTATTCCAAAAGTAGGGCAACTTAGGTTGGTTTGCACCCTCATTTAGTCCACATTGTCAGTTTATCGTGCAGTAGATCTAATTTGTTTTAGGTAAGTTATTGTGTATGATGTTGAATGTTTATTTCAATTCAATTAAGCAATCCTTTAAGTTTTTCATTTATCGTCGTTTTGAGCCTCAATTGATACTATAAATATGGTTGTACACATTTTACTCTGCGTGGTACCCCGTATGATTATTTACCATGTTGGAAAATGAGTTGGCATAGGATTGACACAAGTGTTGGCATATGATTAAAATGAATAGTTGACACACCAATGATTGTTTTATTGTTTCACCAGGTCATTTAACAATAAATTACTAAAATAAAAAGATCAAACAACCATCAATATTCCAAATTGCAAAAAATAAGTGAAAAAAACAAAGTCGACTATTAGTTTATCGTCTCACATATCTAGTGAAAATTGAATATTTAATGGTTGTCATCCTATATGTTTCGATATACATCTTTACGGGATAATAAGCAACAAAACAAGTATATAAATCACTTTGTACTTCAACGTTCAAACTCGTAAATTATTAAAATAAGCCTGCAAAAGAAACATAATTTGTTAAAATTAGTACATTGAGAAAATAACCAATATAGAGCTTCAAACATTAGTATAAAGAGCATGATATATTCTTTATTAATCATGTGGAAATCTCAAAGCTCACTGATCCTAATCTAATATTTTCTTTCCAATATAAATAGTGTTGTGAGAGTTGACAAACAGTTGGCATGTAGTTGAATATAGTTGACAAAAAATTGTGAACCATATATGAATGTACTAATATAAAATTATTGATGATTATATCAAGCCCTAACTATTGTGGTTAATATGAGATGTCAATTATTGCAAAAATATATGAGCAAAGAAGTGAATTAGCACATCAAGTTATTATACTTTTTCATTTAGGAATTTTGTCAAACACTTGGTGGCATTTACATGAATGAAATTTTTTTAGAATTTTTTTTAGTAATTCATGTTTCATTAATACCATAATACATAATAAATGATAAAAAGAGTGAATTTCCATACCTTATTAACATAAATTGAATTGAATTAACACATCAAGTTATTATACTCTTTCATTTAGGAATTTTGTCAAACACTTGGTGGACATTTACATGAATGAATTTTTTTTAGTAATTCATGTTTCATTAACACCACAATACAAAATAAAAGATCAAAGGATTGAACTTCCATACCTTATTGACATAAATTGGATGGGATGAACTGTAATGATACTCACCTAGGAAAAATTGGGGATGAACTATAATGCAACTCCCATCCCACGGTTTCTTGGATTCGGAATTGGGGATGAACTATAATGCATTCGAAATATCCTCCTACTCCCGTCGATTAAAATGAGCCGAAACTTTGGAAGAACTCAGGAAGCTGACTTGTAGCCGAAAATACTAGCTTTCTATTAGTAGTTTCCCCACAAGCGCACAGGTTCACTGTAGTATAAGTAAGTATAGTGACAAAGTATTATCGATCCCACAGGATGGGGTGAATGCGAACAGATCCCTGAAGATCTACGCGTCGTAGCTAATATGAATGTATATTTTTGGATTTTTTAAAGAATTAATTCTAAACTAAAGTAAACTAATTAAACTAAAGAATGAATGAAACAAATTAACTAAGGTTTGTAGTGATGGTGATGCTCAGTATAGGAATTCCTACGTATACTAACGGAGCAAGTACATAATCAAGATAACCGTGACGCACACGAAATAACCTAATTAAAGATTGTAAGATGAAAGCTCAAGAATTAAAACCTTAATGCTTTATCCTAGCAAGCGACTTCACTAATCCACTAACGAGTTAATAGATCGTGCTTAATTAACGAGACCCTAATTTAAACTAAGGTGATGCGGTCGTCCTCCCTAGATAAACCGGTAGATTAATTAACCCTTTTTAAACCCTCTCATTAAGCCTAATAGTTATTAAAGAGTGATAAGGTCGTCCTCTCTCTAACAATTTTCGAACTAAATTCAAAGGTAAAGTTAAGATTGATTTTAAGAATTCACTAATTAAGAGAATTAAAACTAAACGTCATGAATTACCCTAATTATATACCCATATCCTACTTCTACGAGTTCATCCTACCCCAAGCATGCAAGGGTTTTAGCTAGACATGAGTTTTACGGAAACGAAAACAATTGAAAAAGTAACGAACATGAACATAATGATTATAACGAATAAATTATCAAACATAAACTAGGGTTTCAAGAAATCAATGCTAAGAACTCAAATTAAATTAATAAAATGAAGTTTCAAAGTATCCAAGAACAAAGGTCTAAAGAAACGAAACTAAAAAGCAAAACCGTACTATGAATTCATAAAGAAAACCTCGAAAAATTAAATTTAAAGCTTGCTCGTCTCTTCTTCTCCAAAAACTATCTCTCAAAGTGATATGGTATGTTGTGGTCTGGTCTCCCAAAAACGAGTTTGGAATGAGTATATATAAGCGTCGGGCCGAATCGGGAACTCGTGGGCCGAAAAAATGCATCCGGAGGCAAAAATAGGATAGTGCTCGAGCAAGCACGCTCGAGCGGTGGCGCTCGAGCTGTGTAGCTCGAATGGTGCAAGTGCTCGAGCGGTCTCGCTCGAGCTGGTCGAGCGCTCGAATTCTTCTGCATGTTTTGGGGCGCTCGAGCAACACGCTCGAGCGGTGGCGCTCGAGCAACACGCTCGAGCGGTGGCGCTCGAGCTGCTCGAATGCAAGAAATCTTCTGTAAGTTTTGGGCGCTCGAGCAACGCGCTCGAGCACTAGTGCTCGAGTTAGTCCACTCGAATGACTCCAAAATTGCTCCAAATAATACTTTTCTTCTTCCGCACTAATACCAATCGTATTTCTTCGATATCTTCTCATCCGGGCATCCATTTGAGTCGCTTCAAAGTCCTTCGAACTCCATTTTTCGCCCTCGATTCACCTATGAGCATCAAAGAGCCAAATTCATTAGTTTATGAAAATGATACTCAAGTGACTCTCAATACTCGACAAAATTGACCAAAACTAGGGCATTTATAACGACGAATCATGATAATTTCACGCCTAATCAACCCCCTCAAACTTACCATATTGTTTGTCCTCAAGAAATGAAATAATAAGTCAAGTGAAATTGTTAGGAATGAGTCAAAGAATCAAATCATGCAAGCAAATGAACTCGAGCTTCAAAGATCAATCACACGTATACTCACTCACCTTCCTTCATCATACTCATGCAACAACAACAAGAAACACCAAGATCAAACATGGATGTGCACTCAACGATGTGTTTCACTCCCTCACAAGTGTATATCAATGATAAAAGGACTCACTCAAACAATCAATCACACATATTGGCAGCCATAGGCTTGTAAGCACTCTCATCTCCGACCATACTCTAGAAATCAATGCCGAATCAAAAAGGACTTTTCTCTAGGTTGTAATGTAGGCTCTTTGGACAGGTGGGATAACAATATGGGTAAGTGACTCAAGTGAATGGTGAATAGAAACTCAAACTTTAGTACTTTGAGATTAGGAACAGAATACTTCAAATATCTTCAATCAACACACTTTCAATTCCAATACACTCAACACTTCAATTTTTTTTTTTCTTTCTAACTCCTTTCACTTTTTTCCCTTTTTTTCAATCATTTTTTTTATTTTTCGCACAAACACATGAGCTCATTTTTTCTTTTGCTCATTCTCAATTTTCTTCTTTCCCACAACTCTTATTTTTCATCACACCCTTCTTTTATCACCACTCAACCATCATAATTCCTTTTCTCAACTCAACTCAATCCCTTCTCATTCATACTTTTCCTATTCTCCACTCAAATTGGGACAAAAAGGTTAGGAACTTGGATAAGTGTTAAAAGGTGCTAGCAAATGAAATAGACTTAAGGCTCAACAGGGCTAACAAGGGACAAATATCAATGGTAAGGAAAATTTTGGCTAAGTGACTCATTCAAAACAAAGATGGCCTAAGATCACATTCGGCATATCAAACTAGACACAATCAAGAAGCAAGAGCACACACAAGTTCTAGCATCCTCTAAGGTGACGATCCACTCACAAACGAAGAGATCAATTCATGCATCAAAATCTCATAAGGCTCAAATCTCACGGCTTTCACATCAATGCTAGTCCTAGTGAATTCTCACTTTCATCACACAAGTACTAAAAAAGGGCATTAGTAAGTATACTAGTTCCCTCTCAAATTGACTCTAACTCCTATACTCACACAAGAAAATTCCTAACTCAACTTCACAATTCACCCTACTCATCAAATTATACTCAAAGATAGCAATTAACAAGCATAAGATGATTGATAGGAATGAAATATGTAGTAGCAAATCAAAACACTAACAGCCCAAGGAACATCTCAAGATACCAAATAACCAAACTCAACTCAAAGAGAGGGTGTGCACCTGTGCAATGTCACCATAAAACATATAAAAAAAACTCCACCCCCCAAACTTCGACCTTGTGAAGAGGTCTAAGTTTGGGGTTGTGGGTTACCTCATCCAAACAATTCATGTTTCTCAACAACGTGTCGCACTCCTTGGTCTCGAGTTGGTTCCTTCAATCTGAATAACTCCATGGTACCTTTACTCCTTCGAGACAAGCCTACAAAATAAACTCTCAAGTACGAGGTTAAAACTTACAATTCAACAATACCCAAATAACATAAAACACTCAAAAGCAAATAAAAATGGGTTGCCTCCTATTCAGCGTTATTTTTAAGGTCCTCATGCCAGACCGAGCTCAAAGGAGCTTATGGGACATGATACTCAAAATTACCTCCCTTACTCTCATAAGAGTGGTGGTTGAATTCCTTTCCTTGATACCTCTCCATCATGAGCACCTTTGCTTCCTTCTCATCCCCAAGTGGTAGGGGTCTCAACTTCTTCTCACCTTTATCTGGAGGAGTCTTACTAAGCAATTTCTTGAGTTTGGACTTTTTCTTCTTAACACCTCCTTTCCTTTCCAACTGGACCACGTCCACATTTTTCACTTCTTCATCCTTCAACTTCTTCCCTTTATCCCTATCAAAATAATCAAGATCATACTGCTCATTGGTTAAATCATCAAGTGAAGGATCATCAAAATCATGACTAAACGAAAGATTAGGGATAGGATGTGTGTCTTCAACACGAGGATCAATTGCATCCATGCAATAACAGCTTTCATCCTCCTTCGGGTACTTCATGGCCTCATATAGGGAAATCTTTATCTCTTGATCGTCAACTTTCAACGTGATCTTCCCATTTGCCACATCTAGCACCATTCCGGCCGTTGCTAAGAATGGTCTTCTCAAGATCAATGGAATGTGCTCATCTTCCTCCATGTCAAGCACTACAAAATCGGCTGGAAATATATGATTCCCAACCTTCACGAGGACGTCTTCAACTACACCTTGAGGTCGAGTAATAGACCGGTCGGCAAGTTGAAGCATCATCATTGTCAGTTGAAGTTCTCCACCCTCCAAAATCTTGAATAGAAACAAGGGCATAAGATTAATGCTCGCTCCAAGGTCGCACAATGCTCCCTTCTTAAGTCCATTCCCGATATCACATAAGATCGTGAAACTCCCGGGATCCTTCAACTTTGGTGGAAGTGCTTGGTGCACTAATGCACTCACCTCATGGTTCAGCTGCACCAACTTGGGCTCATCTACTCGTCGTCTCTTCGCTATCAAATCCTTCAGGAACTTGGCATAATTCGGCATCTGTTCCAAAACATCATAAAAAGGAATGTTAATATGCAATTTCTTAAAAACATCAAGGAATTTAGCGAATTTCTCATCAAGCTTTTTCTTCATGAAGCGTTGTGGATACGGGACGGGTATCACAGATTTGGGTACCCCCCATTCATCACGCTCGGTCTCTTTCACTTTCTCCCTTGCTTCATTTGCCTTCTTCCACTTTGGAACTCTCTGTATCTTCTCAATGCCTTCCTCTTCAGGCTCTTTGCTCTCTATCTCAATTTCTTCCTCAACTGTCTCACCTCCATCTTTCTTATATTCTTGTCCCTCCATCTCAATCTCTCCTTGGGGCGTCTCAGAATCAGCAGGCATCTGAGGACCATCATAGTTGGTCCCACTTCTAAGCTGAATCACCTTGCAATGCTCTTTCGGGTTTCCCTCCGGCATAGAAGGATACTTACCCGGCTCTCTACCCAATGATTTTATGATCTAGCTCATCTGAAACTCTATCGAAGTGAACCACCTATTGTTCTCTTGCTGAATTCGATTCAGCTCTACATCTCTCTTTTGGAGTTTTTACTCACGCTGGTCACCTTTCTTATGCAACTCTTTAACATCATACTCCAAAGAGGACAATCTCTTACTTCCTTCCTCCACCTTCTGAAGGATAGATCTCAACATCCCCTCAGTTGAGGCACCACCTTCTCCACCCGGGGGTTTCGAACCTGGATCAACACCTGGAGAAACTGTAATTCCAGCCTTTGGATTAGGATATGAAAAATTCTCGTTCTTCCTCCATGTGTTCTGAGGAGACTGCTGGCCTCTTTGATACCCTTGTGTGTTCCTCCATTGATTTTGAGGAGGCTGTGGACCTGGAGGTACAAATGGCTGGCCATAGGAGGGCCTTCCAAATTGATTGTCACCTTGTGGATACCCGCCTTGATTGTAGTAAGGTCCTCACATATAGTTGGCTATCTCTTGCTTAACTGGGGGCTGGTCCACTTTCTCAATCACTGCTACATTCCCTCCAACCAAAATTTGCCCAATCTCAATGTTGTTTATCTTTTCCATCATGGCCATCAACAGCTTCCTCGTCCCCTTATTCTCCTCCAACTTACAAGCTCTTTGAAAGTCTGGGTCCTCGTTCCATGCCCCGGCATTAGTGACAATATTGTCAACAATTTCTCTACACCTCGCTGTACCTTGGTTCAGGAATGCTCCACTAGCACACGCGTCAAGATGGGCTTGGCCAGCCTTGCTGGCTCCACTATAGAATAATATCATGATATCTCCCTCATTGTACCTGTGCTGCGGGCACTCAATCAACATGTTCGAGTATCTCTCCCACGCCTGACGTAAGTCCTCACCTGGCTTCTGGCGGAAAGAAGAAATCTCTATCCTTGCTTTAATGGTTCTAGATGGAGGGTAGAATCGCTCGAGGAACAGCCGCTCGAGCTCAGCCCGTGTGGTTACACCTCCCCGTGGGAGCATGTTATCGTACCACTCCTTGTCTATTCCCGTCAAAGAGAATGGGAACAATCTGAGTCTCTTGGCATCTTCAGACATGTCGTTATAATTGAAAGTGGATGCGATCATCAGAAAACTCCTCAGATGAGTATGAGGATTCTCCTTCCCAACCTCCTCCTTGAATTGATTCTTGGTAAGCAGCTTTAGAATTCCAGGGGAAATTGCGAAGTTGTTTGCCTCTACAGGGGGCAATGCCACTCCATCATAGTACCTATGCGGTTGTGCCGCGAACCTTCCTCGAATAGTCATGCTCTGATCTGCGTTCTGAGGAACGTATTGAAGATTAGCAGGTGGTACGGATACTTGTTGGGGTGGTAGTGGTTGATAAGCTGGTGGTTGGTTGTAAACAGGAGGTGGAGGGTACGGGTATGGTGGATATGGATATGGTGGGTATGGGTAAGGGTAAGATAAGTTATTTTGTGGGAAGTTGTTCAGTGGGTATGGAGGGTTGTTATGAGGATGTTGGACAAGGTTGTGAGCTGGATTATTTACGTTTTGTGTACCCAGGTTTTGGCTCTGGCTGTCCCCTACCGGAACTTAATTCTGGCTACCACTCTCTCCAGTACCGTTAACTCGGTCCACTACCTGATTGAACTCATTTGCAGCAGCATCCAACTCATTTCTAATGTCCATGTTCACATTCTCGTTCTCTCCTCCGGCAGTGTTCATCCTTCTTAAGAAGGCTCGGTTTCTTCTTGCTATTGTCTCATGATCTAGCCGTAGTCTCTCTTCGCTCGTATCACCTTGCGAGCGTATTTTCATAACCTGAAACACTAACAAATGAATAAAAATGCAACTGCCGAATACGTTCGAAATAAAACAGAAAAGTAAATCACTCACTACTAACTACTAAGCTATCTTCAAGTCCTATTCAAAAGACATACAATGCCATCCCCGGCAACGACACCATTGACTTGAAGTCGAAAATACTAGCTTTCTACTAGTAGTTTCCCCGCAAGTGTACGGGTTCACTGTAGTATAAGTAAGTATAGTGACCAAGTATTATCGATCCCACAGGATGGAGTGAATACGAACAGATCCCTGAAGATCTACGCGTCGTAGCTAATATGAATGTACATTTTTGGATTTTTTAAAGAATTAATTCTAAACTAAAGTAAACTAATTAAACTAAAGAATGAATGAAACGAATTAACTAAGGTTTGTATTCAAGTATGTGATGGTGATGCTCAGGATAGGAATTTCTACGTATACTAACAGAGCAGGTACATAATCAAGATAACTGTGACACACAAGAAATAACCTAAGTTAAAGATTGTAAGATGAAAGCTCAAGAATTAAAACCCTAATACTTTATCCTAGCAATCGACTTCACTAATCTACTAACGAGTTAATAGATCGTGCTTAATTAACGAGACCCTAATTTAAACTAAGGTGATGTGGTCGTCCTCCCTAGATAAACCGGTAGATTAATTAACCCTTTTTAAACCCTCTCATTAAGCCTAATAGTTATTAAAGAGTGATAAGGTCGTCCTCTCTCTAACAATTTTCGAACTAAATTCAAAGGTAAAGTTAAGATTGATTTTAAGAATTCATTAATTAAAAGAATTAAAACTAAACGTTACCCTAATTATATACCCACATCCTACTTCTACGAGTTCATCCTACCCCAAGCATGCAAGGGTTTTAGCTAGACATGGGTTTTACGGAAATGAAAACAATTGAAAAAGTAACGAACATGAACATAATGATTATAACGAATAAATTATCAAACATAAACTAGGGTTTTAAGAAATCAATGCTAAGAACTCAAATTAAATTAATAAAATGAAGTTTCAAAGTATTCAAGAACAAAGGTCTAAAGAAACGAAACTAAAAAGCAAAACCGTACTATGAATTCGTAAAGAAAACCTCGAAAAAGTAAATCTAAAGCTTGCTCGTCTCTTCTTCTCCAAAAACTATCTTTCAAAGTGATATGGTATGTTGTGGTGTCTGGTCTCCCAAAAACGAGTTTGGAATGAGTATATATAAGCGTCGGGCCGTATCGGGAACTCGTGGGCCGAAAAAATGCATCCGGAGGCAAAAATAGGATAGTGCTCGAGCAAGCACGCTCGAGCGGTGGCGCTCGAGCTGTGTAGCTCGAATGGTGCAAGTGCTCGAGCGCTCGAATTCTTCTGCATGTTTTGGGGCCCTCGAGCGATGGCGCTCGAGCTGCTCGAATGTAAGAAATTTTCTGTAAGTTTTGAGCGCTCGAGCAACGTGCTCGAGCGCTAGTGCTCGAGTTAGTCCACTCGAATGACTCCAAAATTGCTCCAAATAATACTTTTCTTCTTCCGCACTAATACCAATCGTATTTCTTCGATATCTTGTCATCCGGTCGTTTGAGTCGATTCAAAGTCCTACGAACTCCATTTTTCGCTCTCGATTCACCTATGAGCATCAAAGAGACAAATTCATTAGTTTATGAAAATGATACTCAAATGACTCTCAATACTCGACAAAATCGACCAAAACTAGGGCATTTCTAACGACGAATCATGACAATTTCACGCCTAATCAGAAGCTCGCAGACCAATTTTGGAAGAACACGACCGAATTTTGGAAGTCACCTTCGACGGGTTCTTCAATTCCTTTTGGTCGAAATTTTAGGATTCAATTTTTCAGAATTTTTCATTTTGGATTGATTAGTGTTTGGATGCAAGGAAAACCTAATATTGGAAGAAGAAGAAGAAAAAAACTGAAATGCAAAATGAATGAGTAAGGATAATGTGGACAATTTAGCTCTAAAAATGGCAATATAAATCTTTTCTAAAAAAAGGGACAAAAAACAAGTGCCACCTTCAATTTTGGTCATTTTTGTTTGTCTCCCTAAAATTTATATATTTGATATTTTCTTAAGTGGTGCCCTACAAGACATGATATTCATCAATATTATATGAGTAGGTCTTGTATGAGACAATGAGAATGAGTGTAACTAGGACATTGACTTATTAACACTTTGGTAGAGGTAGGTGTTAATTTGTGTGATCTCATAGTATAAGACGGTCTCATACAAATTTATGTTTTATTATATATATGTTTTTAATGAACTCTCCCAATATAAAGGATTAGAAAATGTCCAAGTAAATATTCTTCCATCTTATTATTAATGATGTCGGCTCAATGATAGAAGTTATCACCATTTCTGGATTCTAGAGACTATAGTTAATGAACAATTAAAAGGTTTCCATTACAAAATTGCTCCAACTCCAACCAACAAATCATGTTATATTTTTTTTAGTTCAATTATATTATTTTCTTTCCTAGGAATAGTCGTTTAAAATATCAAGTTCAATATATATTTTCGTTTCCACCACTTAAACACAAATCCCGCAAGTTCAATCATTTAATAATAATACAAAAACTAATAAAATGGGACCACTAGTGTTAATTATTTTTGGTTAATTAATGACAATTAATCAATACAACTGATAAAAAATGAAAATGGTACTGTTTTGTTATTCTTGTATTTTATTAATGCAAGTCTTCACGTTATAAGGTAAAAAATGGCAGACATAGAAATAAGTGTTGACTTGCAATATTGAATGATAGTTTTGGCCTCGGGTATTAACTTATACGGGGTGTTGTAATTTAGTGAAGAGAGGATATATTTTTAATGATCGCCTTTTAATTGTTTATTTTGAGTGGGATCATTAGTGATGGAATTTTATTGCTGATTTAGGTATTCATATTGTTGCATTTTCTGGATAAATAATACTCAACTTTCCTCTACGATTTGAAGTCTCCTTGTAAGCAACTAAGAATGGTTTTATATTTAACATAGGGAAGGGACTTAAAATTTGGAATTAGTTATTGTCAAGAATTTTATTCACCGTGCTTGTTCTTTCAATTCCAAATAATGTTAGGTTTTAAATCTTATTTATTTATGCTCGGTGTAAATTGATACGGATATTCCTTGTAATAAAATTGTCCATTTTTATAAAAGAACCAAAACTAAATTATTATCAAGGGAAGACAATGGAATTACAGGTAGACACAGACTGAACACGTGTCTCGCGTGGATTAAACGCCAATATCTCAATACTAATAATAATATTGCCAAATTTAATCACCCAGCCACCTGTATATCCTAAATCTTCGCTCTTCCATTTCTGGCTGGGTGTCCAAACCAAACCTCACCTCACCCCTCTCTCCCTCTCTTCCCCCCCTTCTCCCTCCATGTTTTCTCCCTCATCTTGATATCTCTCTAGGAGGAAAGATCCCATTTTCCTGATTTGAAATCGGATTTTTCATTCCCCTATCGTTCTATACATGTCGATGTCGACGTACTGGTGTTACAGATGCAGCCGGTCTGTTAGGGTTTGGAACCAGGATTCCGTCAATTGCCCCGATTGCAGCAGTGGATTCGTCGAGGAGATCGAAACTCCCAATAGATCTTCGCTCTCCGACTCCCGCCGCCGCCGTTTCCCTGCTGCCGCGATGTATATGATGCGAACTCCTGATTCGGGCACCAGTTTAGGGTCGGGCTCCGCTACAGCATCACCGAGCCCGAGGCTGAGAAGAAGTCGCAGGAATGTAGGCGATCCATCACCGCTCAATCCGGTTATTGTTCTTCGTGGGCCCAACGATGGCGGGGGAGGAGTTAACCCCGGAGGAGGATTCGAATTGTACTACGACGACGGAGCAGGGTCGGGTTTACAGCCATTACCGGCTACCATGTCGGAGTTTTTACTTGGGTCGGGGTTTGATAGGTTACTGGATCAATTGTCGCAAATTGAAGCAAATGGGGTTGGGAGAATCGATAGCAACCCCCCTGCGTCGAAAGCTGCCATTGAATCTATGCCAACAATCGATATAACAGATGAACACATAGCTATCGAATCATACTGCGCCGTATGTAAAGAGGCATTTGAGATGGGGAGCGAGGCCCGTGAAATGCCCTGCAACCATTTGTACCATCAGGATTGTATTCTGCCGTGGCTTTCACTCAGAAATTCGTGCCCTGTGTGTAGACACGAATTGCCAATTGACGACAATGGTAATGGCAATGTCAATCACGACGTTAGTGAAGGGAATCGAGCAAATGAGGTCGCAAACGATGATGAAACGGTTGGATTGACGATATGGAGATTGCCTGGTGGCGGGTTTGCCGTAGGTAGGTTTTCCGGCGGTGGGAGGGGCGGAGAGAGGGAGCTACCGGTGGTGTACACGGAGATGGATGGGGGGTTCAATAACAATGGCGTACCGAGAAGGATTTCATGGGGGGCTAGAGGAAGCATAGCTAGGGAGAGGGGTGGATTAAGGAGGATTATGCATAATTTGTTTGCATGTTTTGGGAGAGGTGGTTCTTCAACCTCTTCTTCTAGTTTGGACTCTAGAAGGAGTGGCGGCGCATTGTCATCGGTGTTTAGCTCCGCCTCAAGACGGCGGAGGGGGTGGTGGGGCGGCTTTCCAGCTGACGGTGGCAACGAACGGAGATGGTGATTTTTCTGCTTATGCTCTGAATATACACTTAGTGGCATATTTGTCGGCGAAATACCTCGTTATCATTTACTGTAAATAGCTGGCTCTCTTCCGTTCTTTGTTGAGCTCAACGTAATTACTCCGATTTTATTTCGTTAATTAATCTAGATGAAGAACATAGATTGCATAAGTAACAGGGATTTGAAGAAACTCCAAAACTAGGATCAGTGAAGAGAAGTGCCATCCCAGTTTGTTCGATTGCATTTGAATTAGGAGTCTCTTATTTCCCCCGTGTAGCATTTCTGCAATATGTGGTTACCTGTGGTAGTGCCATTTTGTGCAGGATCTTATAATTTAATTTCTAATTTTGCGTACAAAGCCCAATGAAAATTGATCATTTTTGTGGACATGTTACTTGCTTGATGTTTAGTAGGTTCTGGCTTTTGTATATTTATTTATGTAGTTTTATCTTCTTTGGATTATGTTCTGCCCTTGTTGATACCCTGAATTTGACACGTTACATATGTTTTGGAGTTGATATTTAGATCATATTATGTCGTTTTCTACGGACACGCGAGGGACTAGTGCTACGTGTTCCAATACGGTATCAATGGGAACTATTTGAACTACATAGAAACTGTTTTATCTTATCATGATCCGAAGATACTTTTTAACTTGAGCATGATCTATATTACCTAGTTGTGCAGATTATGTATAGTTGCCATTTGTACAGATTTGCTGATTCACTGATGGTGAGTTTTCCTTGTTCATTCTCTTTCTTTTTAAACCCTTTAGTGAATCAGCAAATTTGTACCAATGTTAATACATCACGCGATGCTTCACAAATGGCAGTAGTGGATCCATCTTTGTTTTACCTTGCCTGGAAATACGACACTGGCCACAGGTAGTGTCAATTGTTGTCTAAATTCTGTGAAAACGCAATTTCATTGTACGTATTTTGTACTGCAAATTTATCTGTTCGGTGATACTCTTTCAACTCTTGAATCTAGGTGGTGTCCAGGCTATCTCATTGTTGCTATCCTGATTTAGACGTAAGATTTCGGTTGAACTTTTCTTGGTTCTTGGATATTTAGTATCTCTGTTGTCGTGGTATACAGCAGCAGCATTGACAACAACACCTGTAAGTGACTTTTCTATGCAGAATAAAATGAGTTGATGTTGAATAATGATTAGATTATCAATTATCTTTCCACAAACTATTGTGCGAGACCACTAATAATTGTATCTTATCAACTCTTTTTCATTGACTTGTGAATTTTGAACGCTACACGTATGACCTCAGTTAGATTCTTTTTTGGGTTTTTTCCAGTTTGGTTGCCGTAATAGATGGTGGAGAAATGCATCTACTTGGTTCATTCTATCATCACATTTTGTAATATATTAAGTGCATCCAAAAAGCACTTGGATGGAACTGTGTCATTTCTTTTTCTGTATATATAATTGATTGATGTCATCGGTTGTGCATGATAATATGGTTACTTTTTAAAAAAATTAAGCCGATGTTCTGTCTTTATTCCACTCAATGTTCCTATTTATATTAGTTAATACAAGATGCTCAAAACAATTAAAAAGACCATGAAAATAGTCTACGGCTGCTTTGCCGGCTTCTAATTTTCTATATTCATTCACTTCCACTACCATATGTATAGCACACTTGTCATTTCTCATATCTATAGACATGAATTGAATTGGTCCTTCGTATTGACGAATTTGCTCTCTTTTTTTGGGTGTCAATAGTGTGCACTTAAAAAAAAAATAGTGCTTAAGATTTATCCAAGAAAATAATGGTAAAACGAACGTATAACGAGTTTTGTCATTTCCGACCGTAGTAGCCCTAGGTTTTTTTCAGTTTTGTTTACAATTTTAGAACCATCAGTTCGGTTCAGTGATTTTCCTTTTGTGGTTTATCTTTTCTAATAAGGGAATTAATCAGAAGGCTACAACTTTTTGTGGTTTATTTTTTATAATAAGGTAATTAATCAGAAGGCTACAATAATATTTTCAACTGGGTCCAAAGAAAAAATCTGATTAGCTGCAAAAGAATTTAGGGGCTACCAAACAGCAGTATAATTTATAATCACCGAGTCATGATCGCTAGAGAATGATAGCCAACTTGAATCGGGCCTTTTCCAAAGCGAAGGTGGGGTATGAGGTTGGTATAAATTGGATTGGGTACTTGAATTATACATCAATTCTAATATAAGGGTAGCAAACCTTTACAAATATTAAGGGGATGTTTGTTTAAAAAATTTCAATAGGAATGCAAATGAAAATTTAATTTTTCTTTTGTCCTCGCATATATCTGATGAATAATTGTCTCTATGATGGTTACATCACTAGTGTTGTGCTTTTGTTTTGGAAATAATGGAGAAAAAGAGAGGTGGTTGGTTATGGCACTAGAGATGGATTAAATGTGGTAGTGATTACTTTATTTAGGAGCACTGACCAGTATAGTTACCCTACATTTATTCTCATTTCCATTACCATTAAAGAATTGTTAAACTAAATATCACTTAAGTTTTTGCAACAAATTAAACCTCGCTGTATCGATTTTTTTTATCTCACATGAAAAATGTTTATCAGGAAACTCTAAAGTTCAAGAAATACCTTAGTTGTGAGTCTATATTTATTTAAAAGATCATTACAAAAGCAAATCTCATGGAGGCAATACCTTAGTTGAGAGTTTACATTGCATTTAAAAGATCATTACAAAAGCAAATGTTGACCCGCTGCAGCGCCTTGAAAAACTATGACATTCCTCCATCTCCGAATCACTCAATATAAATTCAGTTCCTTCCTAAGTAAAATTCCCGAATGCTAATGAAAGTGATGTTGGATCTTGTTATGCAAAGCCGCAGTACAGAGAAGCATCTGTAAAAAGTATTTCTTACCTGAAGCTAAATTTTGCATTTCAAGAACACATGTGTTTGTCTCCAAATGTTGTTCACATCTTCCATGTGTTGCTTGACCCGCATTGATCCTCGAAACCAGAATTTCATATGAATTTTGTGTCCCAGGGCTACCATCCCTAAGTCTCTTTTCCAAATTATCCCAAAACCCACTCATCGGACTCAATATCAAACCACCTCTTCACCAACTAGACCATCTATCCAGTATCTCCCGTTCGACCCCCAACTCTCCAAGCCCTAAGCTATACACATTTTTTGTGAACAAGAAACCTTCAAAGCTAAATACCCATCAAAGCCAACTTGAAAGAAAGACCCAATGTAGTGTGAGCCCCAAAAGTAATGCTCCCTCTGTGTATGTTTCTAAAATCATGTAAAGTAAGTTGTTTGTTGGTTCTTAAAGTAGATTTAAAAAAAAATTAGTTGAGCCTTGTTTTCTCATTTCAAAGAAGTAGATTAGCATATGAGAAATAATGTCATATGGTGTAATGTTCAAATGTTTGAAAAGTATAGTTAAAAATGATAATGTGGTTTTTATTTTATTTTTAGTCAATGTTGCACGAGTTGATGGATGGGAGAGTAACATTTTGCGTAAGCATGCAAATATTGTGAGGATTAAGTTTATAAAATGATATATATATATATATATATTTTTTTTTTTTGTGTACAAATAATGATGAGATAGACAAATAATAAACATGAGGTATAAGACATATTCCAATGAGCATGTCCCAAGTACAAAAAGATTCCCCAAACAATAGCAAACTATAGAAGAGACACCAGCAGCTCCTAAACTTGAACAGAGATTCAAACTCAACATGTTGAGGTTACTAATGTATGCATAATATGTTTCTGGAAATATAGCAATGTAATATAAACTAATAATTGCAATAATTTGTTGTGAATAATTCTTCATTTCTTGTATCAAATGATGCCATTAATATGTGTCAACACCTATAAAAATAAATATAGTAATTAGTATGTATATAAATAGTTACAAAGGTGGGGGGAATGTACCTGTAAAACTATTTAAAATAAAGTAATGCCACTGTTGATACATTTTGTGTGTGAAATAAAGAGACCTGGAAAGCAGTGAACTTTGTCTGTCTATCATAATAAAAGACATGAAACAAAGATCTCTTTTATGCACGGTTGTAATCCCAACAGCTGTGAACTCCTCCAAATCCAATAATCTATGATTAAAAAAACAAAGCAACATTTTTATTGTAATGTTTTCACACACGTGCCCCACCTGCCGACCTCAATTTTTGTACAAGCTGAATGAAACACAGCTCCGCCTCTTTTGACTAAATTTCCCCTCAAATTCCGAGGATTTTTTTGTAAAATTTCTTCAAAATAGTACACTTTTTCTTTAGAAAAAAAAACTTTAAAATTTAAAAAATACGAGAACAAAAGTTATCTTAGAGGTTATTCAAAATAGTTAGGAGATTCAACCTATATTAACGCTTTGACAAAGATTTAGACATTCTAACACAACAATGGTTTAAATCATCGATTTTTCTACGAACAAGACAAACTAGTAGGTAATCATTTTAGTGTGGAAATATAGTTTTGCAAGTCATTGCAAATGGAAAAACATTTACTTGTAAGTTTGTCTCCTTTAGCGTGCTTCAGTAAAGGTGGAGCGATCATTTGTAGAGTTTTGTAAGATGGTATAGCCTTCAAAAGTAAAATTGGTCATCATGGAATATGAAAGGAGCCGACTGAGCATTGAGCCTGCAAGGCAAGGCAAGGCAAGTCGATCAAAAGTTTAGCTTAGTAGGTGAATTGACAATCTTGCTGAAGAATTGAGTATACCATGGGCAATAGCCAATAGCCAATAGCCTAGTTGAAGTCTTACGATGAGCTCAACCAACCAATTATTAAAAAATTGTGCGACGCCACCTCAAGAAACGCGTTCAACAAGTGTCAATCTCTCAAGCAACAACCCTTTTACACCTTATGAAAAAATCTCATTATATATCTAGGTTATAATATAATAATTAAATAGATGAAGAATACCCCTTAGATTTGGTTTTTTTTTTTTTTTTCAATAATTATATAGGCTATAGATAGGGTAGTTTATCTATGAAAGTTCATTAAAACTGAACTGAGATCAAGTTCGGCACCATATCTACAACCTTAAGAAGAACTATATTTATAGCTATATGATCTTCATTTCGATTCACTCACCACATATATAATTATTTTGTTTGATAGGTTGAATCTTCCTACCTAAACCTACTTGACATCTAGATTACTACGCAAATCTCAAACGGAGCCAGGTCACCATATACCAACTCAAAAAGGGACCGTCAACCCATATAAAACAATTTCACAAAAAAAAAAAAATGTCTATTGGAAATTAAATAACTCAATAATTATTATCCTACGGGATTACTATTTAATTATTAAATGACAAATTACTAAATGAAACTTATGAACTAGTTTCAAGAATATTAATTATTTTCACTAAAGATTACTAGTCAGAGGATACAAGTTACTCCGTGAAAAGAATATTTATTAAAGGGGATGATATGTTTCCGTGAAAAGTATTAGTTATTATCACTACAGAATATGAATTGTTATATTAAAATTTATTATAAAATGGTTCAAGTATGAATAAATTTCACATTCATACGTAGGGCAGAGCATGGTTCGGTTCGGTTACCGAACCGAAAAGTTATAACCGAAATAAACCGAATTATATATAATACTAACCGAAACCGAACCGAAATTTCTTAAAATCGAAAATACCAAAACCGAAAATTTCGGTTCGGTTTTGGTTAATAACCGAAAAACCGAAATATAATGGACTTTTAAATTGGACCATATTTTTAGGGGTGTGCAACGGTCGGTTCGGTCACCGAACCGAACCGTATTAGCCAAACCGAACACTAAATCGAATTTTTTTTACAAACTAAATACCGAACCATATTTTGGAAAACCGTTCGGTCCCAAACCGAAATATTTAGGTTCGGTTCGGTTCCAAACCGTACAAACCGAATTTTTTTATACTTTTCTTTTTTTAAATCAGCTTAATATTTTTTAGCATCAACACACATATATCATTCAATTATTTGCAACATGTCAACATCTAAATACTAATTTAAGCAAATATGCATCAATAACCGTACAAAATAATCCAATAAAAACATCAACATAATAGTTTTCAAAATCTAAGCAACAATTTGATAAATATAATTAACACAAAACACCACTCCTCAAGTATTTTATGTAAAACACAAATCAACTCAAGTCATTTATGCGTGAATCTAAGTTATCTAATATTAATATTATTATATATTAGAATATAAGCTATTTAATATTAATTTAGTGGATATTAATATAAATATAAGATATTATTATTTAAAATATTTTGGTTCGGTTCGGTCTATATGGTTTTTAATTCGTAAAAACCGCAAACCGAACCGAAATAAAAAAAATTCAAATTTCAAAACCATAAACCGAAAACCGAACCAAAATTTATATTTCGGTTTGGTTTGATCGGTTTTTTCGGTTCAGATCGTATTTTGCACACCCCTACATATTTTTACGTTTATAACATGCTAACAGCTCAAACCCATATGTATTAATAGATTGCAACCAAAACAAAAAAACCACAATAACAAATTAAAGAATGGGAAGGGAAGACCAGAAGAGACAAAGACAGTAAATTTGGAAATGGGTAAATGTAACTAGAGTTAGAAATTAAATACTTATATATAGGCTTGGCAACGGGGCGGGGCGGGGCGGGGCCGGGGGGCTAATCCCCATCCCCGTCCCCGCGATCGCGGGGAATCCCCGTCCCCGCGAACTTCACGGGGAAAATTTTGTCCCCGTTCCCCATCCCGCCGGGGAATCCGTCCCCATGGGGATTCCCCGTTCCCCGCTTCCATATTTTTTTTTTGTAATTCCAAAATTCTCAAAAAATCACCATAAAATGCATAAAAATTTATAAAAATCATGTCTAAAATCCAAAATACAAATTAAAAGCATCAAGTTATATTTATAATTTATATATTTATATTTATTTTCCTTATTTATAATTTATATATTTATATTTATATATAAAATTAAGCGGGGCCCGCGGGGAACGGGGCGGGGAATACAGTCCCCGTTCCCGCCCCGTCCCCGCTCACGGGGAAAAAAAATCCCCATCCCCGTCCCCGTCCCCGTTTGGTTCGGGGATTCCCCGCCCCATTGCCAAGCCTACTTATATATATATCTTCTCATTTCGATTTCGGTTATTTTGGTATTTTTACCTAAATAACCGAAACCGGAAGCCAAAATTTCTAAAATTTAAAATCGATACCAAACCGAAAATCGAAATAATCGAACCAAATTGATATTTCGATTCGGTTCGGCTCGGTTTTTCGGTTTTAACCGAACTCTATCCCCCCGCTCATACGTAATTAAGTCAGAGCTATGATTTATAGGAATATTCTAAGTTCAGACCAAACTCGTAGTGTACTATGCTTTCACGCCTATTTTGACTGGGTACATCCAAAATTAGAGGTCTTATCTGAAAATTAGGTCAACAATTCTACTATTTCCCCCTACTTTTCTGTCTTTTTATATATTGTGATCACTACACATTTAAAATATATATTGTGATCACTACACTTTGACTGGTAATGAAATGGATGTAAACTCTTTGGAAGTTCTTCTGAGGAATCGCAATTCACGCGAAAGAGTATGAAATGAAAAAGAAAAAATTATATGAAAATGGTTTGTTAATATGAAATTATTTTAAAATATCAAATATTTAATGAAAAGTATTAAGAATTTTGCAAGGATTATAAAAAGTTGGGTTAAAAAAATCAACAACAATTAAAATATGATACAATTAACTCTAATTTTAATATTATTGATAAGATTTTTAATACTCTTGTTCAAATATTTGATACCTTAAAATAATTTCATAAGAAATTTATAATTACCATTTTCATATCTAACCTACTCAAATATGATTTAATCATAAATTTTTTAAGCAAAAAACAACTTTTATTAAAATAAATTAATCATAATTAGCCATCCTACTCATCTCCTTTTAAAATAATTTTTTTAAGCAAAAAACAACTTATATTAGAATAAACTAATAATAATTAGCCTTCCTACTCATCTCATTTTAAAATTAACAGGGTCGATTTAAACTTCGTCTATTGAAATGGTTTTATGATTAGACGTGAAATTGTTAGATTTTAGAAGTCGAATTGCCCGTGTTTTGATTGATTTCGTTGAGTATTTAGAGTCAATTGAGAATTATTTTCGTACATTGATGAATTTGCCTCTTTGATGCTCATAGATGGATAGAGGCCGAAAAATGGAGTTCGTAGGACTTTGAATCGACTCAAACAGTTGCCCGGATGAGAAGATATTGAAGAAATATGAATGGTATTAGTTCGTGAGAAGAAAAGTATCATGTTGAGGAAGAGGAGAACCACTCGACCAGACCATCTCGAGCGCCACCGCTCGAGCAAGTGCAGTTCGAACGCCAAGACTTACAGAGACTTTTGGGCGCTCGAGCAGGTCGAGCGCCCCCGTTCGAGTGCATGTTCCGCTCGAGCTCAATGAGCTCGAGCTCCCCCATTCGAGCCCCTCTTTCATTCGAGCTGGGAAGCTCGAGCGCCAACGCTCGAGTGAGACCCGCTTGAGCGCCCTTCGTCCAACAAAGCTTCGGCCCGTTTACTTCTGAATCGACCCATTGCATATATATACCCATTTCGAGCACGATTTTGACGACCACTTCACGCATAGGGATAGTTTTCGGAGAGAGAAGCACACCAAGAGTTTGAGCAAGTTTGTTTTACGTTTGATCGAGGTTTTTACGTTACGAATTTGTAGTTAGAGTTTGATTTTGATTTTCTTTTCTTTCTTTCTTCGATACTTGACACTTGAAACCTTTGATTTCGTATTTATTGGATTTTCGTTCTTAGACTTTAATTCTTTCTTCAACCCTAGTTTTTGTTATTTAGTTTTTCAATTCAATTCTTCATGTTTATGTTCGTTGCTTGTTTAATTATTTTTGTTATCGTTAAAACCATATTAGGCTAAAACCCTTGCATGCTTGGGGTAGGATGAACTCGTAGAAGTAGGATGTTGGTACATAGGTAGGGTAACATGTGATGTTTAGTTTTAATTCTCTTAATTAATGAACAATTAAAATAAATTCAGGATTTACCTTTGAATTTCGTACGAAAAGTGTTAGAGAGAGGACGACCTTATCACTCTTTAATAACTAGTAGGCTTAACGAGAGGGTTTAGAAGGGGTTAATTTATCTACCGGTTTATCTAGGGAGGACGACCGCATCACCTTAGTTAAATTAAGGTCTCTTTAATAAGCACAATCTATTAAATTGTTTAGTGGATTAGTGAAGTCGATTGATAGGATAAAGTATTAGGGTTTAATTGTTGAGTTTTTCATATTACAATCTTATACTTAGGTTATTTCTTGCACATCACGGTTATTTTGATTATGTACTGGCTCTGTTAGTATACGTAGGGATTCCTATCCTGAGCATCACCATCTCATATTTGCCAACAATCCTTAGTTAGTTCGTTTCATTCATTCTTTAGCATAATTAGTATAATTTAGTTTAGAATTAATTTCTTAAAAAGCAAAAAACACACACTCATATTAATTACGATGTGTAGATCTTCAGGGATCTATTCGCATACATTCATTCCCTTGGGTACGATATACTTGGTCCCTATACTTGCTGATACTACAGTGAACCCGTACGCTTGCGGAGTAACTTCTAGTAAAACCTAGTAAAGTTTAGTTCAAGTCAATGGCGCCGTTGTCGGGGATCGCGATGTATGTCCATTGAGTAGGACTTGGAGATAGCTTAGTAGTTAGTAGTGAGTGCTTTATTTTTCTGTTTAATTCTTACGTGTTCGGCAGTTGCGTTTTGATTCTTCTGTTAGTGTTTCAGGTTTATGAAAACACGCTCGCAAGGAGATACGAGCGAGGAGAGAATACAGCTTGATTCTGAGACAATAGCAAGAAGAAACTGAGCCTTTTTAAGAAGGATGAATAATGCCGGTGGAGAGAACGATAACATGGACATCAGTAATGAGTTGGATGATGTTGCGGCTAAGTATAATCAGGAAATAGAACGGGTTGAGGGCACTGGAGGGATTAACAGTCAGAATCAAGTTCCGTCAGGGGAAAGCCAGAGCTTAAACACGGCTACACATAATCAAAACAATTCAGCTCACAACCTTGTTCAACATCCTCAAAACAACCATGTCTACCCACAAAACAACCCACCTTATCCTTACCCACACCCACCATATCCATATCCACCATACCCATATCCTCCACCTCCTGCTTATAACCAACCACCAGTTCCGCAAGTACCTATACTACCCGTCTATCCTCAGCACGTTCCTCAGAATGCTGATCATGATGTAGCAATCCGAGGAAGGTTTGCGGCACAGCCGCAACGATATTATGATGGAGTGGCATTGCCTCGGGTAGAGGCAAACAACTTCTCCATCTCCCCAAGAATCCTAAAGTTGCTTACTGAAAATCAATTCAACGGGGAGGTCGGGAATACCCATTTGAGAATTTTTCTGATGATTGCCTCAACTTTCAATTATAACGGCATGTCTGAAGATGCTAAGAGGGTCAGGTTGTTCCCGTTCTCTTTAACTGGAATAGCAAATGAGTGGTATGATAACACGCTCCCATGGGGAGGTGTAACCACATGGGCCGAACTCGAGCGTCTGTTCCTCGAGCAATTTTACCCTCCATCTAGAACGATGAGAGCAAGGATAGAGATCTCGTCTTTCCAGCAGAATCCAGGAGAGGACTTACGTCAGGCTTGAGAGAGATACTCTAACATGCTCATTGAGTGCCCGCAACACGGGTACAACGAGGGGGATATTATGGCTTTCTTCTACTGTGGAGCCAGCAAGGCAGGTCAAGCTCACCTTGATACATGTGTTAGTGGAACATTCTTGAATTATGGTACAGTTAGGTGTAGAAAGATCGTTGATAATATTGTCAAGAATGCCGGGCAATGGAACGAGAACCCAGAATTTTAGAGAGCATGTCATTTGGAGGAGAATGAGGGAACGAGGAAGCTGTTGATGGCAATGATGGAAAAGATAAGCAACATTGAGATTGGGCAAAATCTAGTTGGAGGGAATACGGTAGTGAGTGAAAAAGTGGACCAGCCCACAGGTCAGCAAGAGGTAGCCAACTTTATGGGAGAACCTTATTACAATCAGAATGACTACCATGGTGGAAATTATCAAGGGCGACCAATTTATGGGCAACCGTTTGTACCACCAGGTCCACATCCTCCTCAGAATCAGTGGAGAAACAACCAAGGCTATCAAGGAAGCCAGCAGCCTCCTCAGAACCAATGGAGGAAGAACGAGAATTTCTCATATGCCAATCTGAAGGCTGGCATCACAGTTTCTCCAGGTGTTGATCCAGGTTCAAAGCCCCCAGGTGGAAGGCGGGTCCTCGACCGAAGAGATGTTGTGAGTGATCCTCCAGAAGGTAGAGGAAGGAAGCAAGAGATTATTGTCATTGGAGTATAATGTGAAGGAGTTACATAAGAAAGACGATCAGCGTGATCAAGAACTCCAGAAGAGAGACGTGGAGCTGAATAGAATTCAGCAAGAGAACAATAGGCGGTTCACTTCGATGGAGTATCAAATTAGTCAGATCGCAAAATCATTGGGTAGAGAGCCGAGTAAATATCCTTCTATACCGGAGGGGAACCCGAAAGAGCAATGCAAGGCGATCCAGCTAAGAAGTGGGACCAAATATGATGGTCCTCAGATGCCCGCTGACTCAGAGACGCCCCAAAGAGAGGTTGAGATAGAAGGAAAAGAGCATAAGGAAGATAGAGATGAGATTGAGGAGGTAGAAGTTGAGAAAGGGGTTGAGGGTGAATGCATTCAGAAAAGTAAAGATATGGATGAGTTCCAGAAGGGCAAAGAATTTGAGGATGTTGAGATAGTCCCAAAGTGGAAGAAGGCAAAGGAATCAAGAAAGAATGTGAAGGAGGTCGAGCGAGATGAATGGGAGGTACCCAAATCTGTGATACCTGTCCCATATCCACAGCGGTTTATGAAAAGAAACTAGATGAAAAGTTTGCAAAATTCCTTAATGTTTTTAAAAAGCTACATATTAACATTCCTTTTTATGATAATTTTGAACAGATGCCCAATTACGCCAAGTTCCTAAAGTACTTGATAGCAAAGAGACGGAGAGTTGATGAGCCCAAGTTGGTGCAGCTAAACCATGAGGTTGTTGGGAAAATAGGGTGCCCGGAATCTATTCGGGATGAAATTTAAATACGAATTTAAATACAATTATTACTAGCATGAGTTAATCCTAATTAATTCAAATAATAATTCCAACAACTAATTTATCATCATGCATGTTGAATTAATTCACATAAAATCTAGGCGGAATAAACAAGAATTTATGTGACTTACGTACCTCTTGTAGACTTGGCCTTTGAATAAACGGGACGAATGCGTACACGCTTTACCAACCCAAAAGCCTTATCAAGTATTCTCTTTCGCCTTGTTCGATCACCGGTGGGAGATGCTATCGAACAATTTAAATAACTAAGGAAAAAGAAAAATATATATGCTCTTGATTTTTCCAACACATGGAATTATGTATTTGGGGATGAAATAATCATCCCTTATTTATAGATAGTAGGGGCCGAAATTTTCAAGTGAAATATGGGCTTGGAGAAAATCTTTTCTTAGCCTCTAAGAAATCTTGAATATATCCCATATATTCTTTTCTCAAAAATAAAATATTCCACAAAAATCTCACCCTCCTAAATAAGGGGTAATTTTCGAAAATAATAAGAAGAAAATCCAAGATTTGGATCTTCTTGAATATATGAGATATTCTTGTATTCCTAGAATACATATCTTCCATAATATCTTTCCAAGAAAATCAACAAAATCTTTTTCCTTCTTAATATGCAATTTTCGAAATTAACATGGAAAAATCAGCAATATATTTTCTTTTTATTTTAACCACCTTATCATTATTGTGCTACTTAATGGGCTACTTGAGGGGCCTTTAAGGAGAATTAAGATTGAACCTCCTAATGGACTTTTGAATTTCAATATTGAGCCCCAATATAATTCAGCCCATTAATATTAATTATTATCACTAATAAATTAATATTGCACTATCCATCTTAATCCATATTACGATAATATGGGCTCCCAGTTATTATTTCCCGCGTTTAAGATTATCAAGTCCATTAATTAATTAAGCTTCTTAATAGCTCTAAATTAATTAATATATTTCACCTTGGAGTAAAGACAACTCAACATTATTATTCGTACCGAAGAAACTAATTCTTCACTTGCAAGATTTGGTACAATAAAACTTCTGAGCCCACCAAGGGGACTAATCACACGAGCCGTACTCGCACGCGTTTCTCCGTATTAAATCTTATCAACTGTCGTATGATTAATATTACTGTCCAAGACACAAAGTTCAAAGTCACAATAATTCTCACCCAACATGAATCAAAGCAGTAACCATTAAGGACACACAGTCCTATTTAAGTGACGGAGATTAAGAAATCAACAACCACTGAGGTCTAATTCTTCACCTTTCAGAACAGAAGAATTTATCCTCGCTGTAGGTCCTCTTCAACACATACTAAATGTGCTAGTGCAATCTCTTAGTCAAGACAGACCAATCTGAGCCTTACACATTGACCTTTCACGGCGGATTGTTCAATTCCACCTGGGTTATGAAATTGTACGTTTAGTTACAAGTAAACTGTTAATGTTGTCTTCCGTGATCGGGTATCACCACATTAACTACAATGTAACATGTACTATATATTGAACGGTTTGCAATAAATATTCAACATTCAATCATATCTAAAGCATATGCGATAAAAGAATTATTCTCATAACCAAGTGTTTGATACACGTGTTATACAAAGTAAAAGCATACTTTCACGTATAACTCCAATAATCTCCCACTTATACTTAAAGTCTACTTTTAGTATACATCAAACATGTCTTAGTGTAGTAGCTCTACGTGACATCTCATGTCAACCTACACTAACCTAATAATTCCTCCCACTTATACTTAAAGCAGATTTGCAATCGTCTTGACTCTCATTCCATCCACATGTCTCTCGAATGTACTATGAGGCAGACCCTTTGTGAATGGATCGGCTAGGTTGTCACCCGACGCTATCTTTGCCACCTCTATATCTCCTCTCTTAACGATTTTTCGTATAAGATGATATTTTCTTTCTATATGTTTGCTGACCTTGTGGGCTCTCGGTTCCTTTAAATTTGCAACTGCTCTGGCATTGTCACAAAAGACAGTTATCTTGTCGGATAAATTCGGAACAACGTCCAAGTCCACTAAGAAGTTCTTGAGCCAAACTGTCTCTTTCGCTGCTTCACAAGTAGCTACATACTCGGCTTCCATGGTCGAATCGGCGATGCATTTCTGCTTAACGCTTCTCCATGAAATGGCTCCTCCTCCCATCCAAAACACACTACCCGAGGTTGACTTTCTTGAGTCTATGTCTGATTGGAAATCCGAGTCCGTGTATCCCACGGGAACAAGACTATCCGACTGGTAAATCAGCATCCGCTCACAAGTTCTTTTCAGATACCTCAAGATGCACTTTACGGCAGTCCAATGGTCTTTCCCGGGATTACTTTGATATCTTGCTACCATGCCCACGGCAAAACAGATATCCGGTCTCGTATACAGCATTGCATACATAAGACTTCCTACGGCCGAAGCGTACTGAACACCTTTCATGTCATCTATCTCCGCTTGCGTCTTAGGGCTCATTTCTTTCGATAGATGGATTCCGTGTCTAAAAGGTACAAAACCTTTCTTGGAATCTTGCATGCTGAAACGCTTCAAAACAGTGTCAATGTATGAAGCTTGCGATAAGCCCAACATCCTCTTCTTGCGATCGCGAGTGATCTTGATTCCAAGGATGTGGCCGGCTTCCCCTAAGTCCTTCATATCAAATTATTTTGACAGCCATACCTTTACGTCTAACAATACCTTTACATTATTTCCAATGAGCAGAATATCATCTACGTATAATACTAAGAATACCACTGCAGTTCCGTCACGCTTCTTATACACACAACTTTCGAACTCATTTTGATCAAACCCATAAGACTTAATTACTTGATCAAAACACTGGTTCCAAGTACGCGATGCTTGCTTAAGTCCATAAATGGATCTCTTGAGCTTGCATACGAGATTCTCTTGGCCTTTTTCAATGAAACCTTTGGGCTGTTGCATATAGATATCTATCCCGTCAAGACTTCCATTAAGGAAAGCCGTCTTGACATCCATTTGCCAGATCTCGTAATCTAGGTGCGCAGCGATCGACAAGAGAATACGGATGGACTTAAGCATAGCTACAGGCGAAAAGGTCTCCTCATAATCGATCCCTTCTTTCTGAGTATACCCTTTGGCCACAAGCCTCGCTTTGAAGGTCTCTACCCTTCCGTCCGGTCCTCTTTTCCTCTTGTATACCCACTTGCATCCAATGGGTTCTACCCCACTGGGTGGCTCGACCAACTCCCACACTTGATTATGATCCATCGAACCCATCTCGGCTTCCATTGCCATTTGCCACGACTCCGCGTCTTTATCTTGGATTGCCTCGTCGTACGTCCATGGGTCCGATTCAACACCGGGAACCAAATCCGAAGATTATCCTATCCCTATGAATCTCTCGGGTTGCCTAGGAACCCTCCCACTACGACGGGGTTTCGGTTGTGAAGATGTGACGTGTGGTACATCATCTTGTATACTTGGTATCGAGGTTTGACCTCTCAATTCTTCTAAGGTAATTTCACTTTTAGGTTTCCGATTGTTCATATAGTCTTCCTCCAAGAATTTAAAGTGTGTACTTATCACAGTCTTTTAATCCTTGGGACTATAGAACATACACCCTTTCGTTCCCGCAGGGTATCCTATAAACAGCCTTAATTCCGAACGTGGATCCAACTTACCGGCTTCCTTGTCTAGCATGTATGCCGGACAACCCCAAATCCGCAAATGTCTTGGACTGGGCTTGCGCCCGGTCCACAATTCCATTGGGGTTTTAGGAACCAATTTGGATGGCACCAAGTTTAGAATATAAGCCGCCGTTTCCAAGGCGTTACCCCAAAACGACTTGGGTAAATCCGAATAACTCATCATGAATCTGACCATCTCTAAAAGAGTCCGGTTCCTTCGTTCCGCCACACCGTTCTGTTGAGGGGTTCCCGGTGTGGTCAACTGGGATACGATCCCTTCGTCCGATAAGTAGTTCAAGAATTCATCGCTGAGGTATTCGCCTCCACGATCTGATCGTAGAAACTTGATACTTTTTTCCCTATGTTTCTCGGCTTCGGCCTTAAACTCTTTGAACTTATCAAAAGTTTTAGACTTATGCCGCATAAGGTAAATGTACCCATATATTAAGTAATCGTCAATGAAGGTGACGAAATACTCATACCCCATTCTTGCTTTGATCGTCATTGGACCACACACATCGGTATGAACGAGTTCTAACACTTCCGTGGCTCTATTCCCCTTGGCTCCAAATGCCCTCTTGGTCATTTTACCCTCTAAACAGGATTCACAAGTTGGAAACGGCTCGACTTGGAGTGATTCCAAGGATCCGTCTTTCACCAATCTCTCTACCCGCTTTAGATTAATATGATCTAGTCTTAGATGCCATAGAAGTGTTTCGTTCATCTCCGAAGAACGCTTTCTTTTATTGCTCGAAATGATCGATGTATTATTAGATTCAGTATTTGAGTGGTGTGCACACTTAATCGTATAGAGTTTGTTTACCAACGTTCCATGACAGATAACATCATTCTTAAAAGAAACAGTAACAACTTTATTAAAAATAACTGAATATCCATCAAAAAACAACTTAGAAACTGAAATTAAATTCTTCCTAAAGTTCGGAACGTATAAAACATCTCTTAAAATTAAAACTCTATCTTCAAAAGATTGGTGCACGACTCCCACTGCTTCGGCTGCCACTCTCGTAGCATCGCCCAAAGTGATTGTGATCTCATTCTTGCTAAGTCGCCGGGTTAGCTGGAACCCCTGAAGAGTGAAACAAATATGATCAGTTGCCCCGGTATCCACTACCCAAACGTGGGCAGCATACGCCGCAACATATGTTTCAACGACTAAAGCATGAGACTTACCTTTTTTTCCCACCTTCTTTGGCTTAGAACAGGTCGCCCTCCAATGTCCCTTCTCACCACAATTGAAGCACTTACCCTTAGCAGCTTTCTTTCCACCTCCTTCTCCCTTTGCCTTGGGTTTCGCAACGGTTGGATTTGCTTGGGTCTGGCCTTACGTCCTCTTCCTCTTCTTCCCTCCCTTGGAACCCGAAGAGGAAGATGGACCGTTTGCCACCATAGCAACGGTTTGGTGATCCATTAAAGTCTCCGCCGATACCAAAGCTTGCAAGAGCTCGGGCAAACTATTTGCCCGGTCATTCATTTGATAGTTCAACTGAAACTGCTCAAAGCTCTTCGGCAGAGAATGGAGAACAAAATCGACCTTAGTAGGGAGGTCAAATTATGCACCAAGTACTTCCAACTTGTTGAGATAACCCATCATCTCGATAATGTGATCCCTTACGGGCGTACCTTCCACCATTTTCAACGAAAGCATCTTTCGCATGGTGATTTGCCTAGCCGTACGGTTCTGATGTTGAAACATCGCTTCAAGATTGTGCATTATCTCAGAGGCGGTCTCCATGTGTTGGTGTTGGTGTTGCAACACATTTGACATTGAAGCCAGAATAGTACACCTAGCCATCTCATCGGAGTCAAACCAACTCTTATGCTCTTTCTTGACCGCTTTCGTGGCATCTTCGGCAGGCTCTTGGGGCTTAGGAGTAGTAAGTACCCACTTGTGGTGTTGAGCGGTTAGGACAATATCAAGGTTACGTTTCCAATCAACATAGTTCTCACCAACAAGTTTGTTATCTTTAAGTATACTAAACAGTGGATTAAAAGGTTGCGACATGATGAACTGAGAATAAAACATACATTCATATCAATATCTAGAAAAATACGAAATTATCACATAATTCGATCACATCAATTATATTGAAACCTTAGAACAATATAATCATGCATCAGCCAACATCTCGAAACAATTTAAATGCGCCACGAGGGGTGGTCTATACATTTAAATACATTCAAGCGGATCACAAACTTAAAAGTTACAAATCCTTAATTCAAAATTAATAGTTGGCTCCCACTTTGACCATATAGAAATTGACAGGGACTCCGAGGGGAGTAAGTTAATATCAATTTCCTATGCCTAAGTAATAACCATAATTAAATACAGGATTATTATTTCACTTTGAGCAAGCCATTCGGGGTGAGGGTCAATACCGCCACTAGTAATAATCCACAATTATCCTTTCGGAATTTATTCATGTGAAATCCGTTCTTTTGGCCGATCCGAGGGGGAAATGTATTCCAAAAGAACTTCACAAATAAATAAATTATGGAGGCCAAATTAATCCAATTTTAATATCCGGAATAAAATTGCGATTAAATAAACATACTTAGTAATTTTCGAAAGTAAGGTTTTTCTTGGACAATTAAATTCATGCAAACACATATTAACAAATAATAATAATAAGTGCACGAAATAAAACATCCATCAAAACAAAATTAAACACATTGGAGCACTCAAATCCAATTGTCACGGTTTAATTTCTTCACGTCTTGATGCGAAAAATCGTCCTTGTTGCTTTCCGACGTTCGTCTCGACACGCTCCCACTCGAACAACAACACTTCATCAAAAACAGCATCGTTTGGGGTTCGGGACGACGTTTAAAATCACACGGAAAAAAACGGAACTGAAAAAAAATTCCACGGCCCGAGATACGGCGCGCGTCGGCCCACGGAGTAGGCCCGCGCGCCTCTCGGCCAAAACAGCCGAGGCGCTGAAGCGCCGGCCTGGAGCGCCGAAGCGCTGCAAGGCCGCGCCCGAGGCGCGCGCGCTTGCGCGGCGCCGTGCTCCCGTCGCGCGCGGGTCGTGCGCCGTGCACCCCGTGCACCGGGTTTCGCCATTCGTTCTCGTTCTCTTCACCCCTTGCATGATTTTACATTCATACACGCGCCACGCTTGTATGCGTCGTCTGGGTACGCAGTTTTTAATTCTTCGTTCTTCGTCACGATCCGGTTACAATTTATTTTTAAAAAAATAAATACTAGATCTAGACTAGTCTATTACAATGATCGAATCAAAATAAAAATAACTAATCTACTCGTGGATTTTCTCACGAGAAAAACGAATTCGAACGAATCGAACTAAAAACAATTAATTCACACGCATGAATAAATTAACAACATTAAAACCATGACAATTGGATACCTGCAAAAAAGATCTTCTACTATCCAATTTCAATTTAATGTTTAACAATTTAAATTCCAATTTAAAGATCAGAGCCCGAAACCGTGGCTCTGATACCAGTTGTTGGGAAAATAGGATGCCCGGAATCTATTCGGGATGAAATTTAAATACAATTATTACTAGCATGAATTAATCCTAATTAATTCAAATAATAATTCCAACAACTAATTTATCATCATGCATGTTGAATTAATTCACATAAAATCTAGGCGGAATAAACAAGAATTTATGTGACTTACGTATCTCTTGTAGACTTGGCCTTTGAATAAACGGGACGAACGCGTACACGTTTTACCAACCCAAAAGCCTTCTCAAGTATTCCCTTTCGCCTTGTTCGATCACCGGTGGGAGATGCTATCGAACAATTTAAATAACTAAGGAAAAAGAAAAATATCTATGCTCTTGATTTTTCCAACACATGGAATTATGTATTTGGGGATAAAATAATCATCCCCTATTTATAGATAGTAGGGGCCGAAATTTTCAAGTGAAATACGGGCTTGGAGAAAAAAATTTCTTAGCCTCTAAGAAATCTTGAATATATCCGATATATTCTTTTCTCCAAAATAAAATATTCCACAAAAATCTCACCCTCCTAAATAAGGGGTAATTTTCGAAAATAATAAGAAGAAAATCCAAGATTTGGATCTTCTTGAATATATGAGATATTCTTGTATTCCTAGAATACATATCTTCCATAATATCTTTCCAAGAAAATCAACAAAATCTTTTTCCTTCTTAATATGCAATTTTCGAAATTAACATGGAAAAATCAGCAATATATTTTCTTTTTATTTTAACCACCTTATCATTATTGGGCTACTTGAGGGGCCTTTAAGGAGAATTAAGATTGGACCTCCTAATGAACTTTTGAATTTCAATATTGAGCCCCAATATAATTCAGCCCATTAATATTAATTATTACCACTAATAAATTATTATTGCACTATCCATCTTAATCCATATTACGATAATATGGGCTCCCGATTATTATTTCCCGCGTTTAAGATTATCAAGTCCATTAATTAATTAAGCTTCTGAATAGCTCTAAATTAATTAATATATTTCACCTTGGAGTAAAGACAGCTCAACATTATTATTCGTACCGAAGAAACTAATTCTTCACTTGCAAGATTTGGTACAATAAAACTTCTGAGCCCACCAAGGGGACTAATCACACGAGTCGTACTCGCACGCGTTTCTCCGTATTAAATCTTAGCAACTGTCGTATGATTAATATTACTGCCCAAGACACAAAGTTCGAAGTCACAATGATTCTCACCCAACATGAATCAAAGCAGTAACCATTAAGCACACACGGTCCTATTTAAGTGACGGAGATTAAGAAATCAACAACCACTGAGGTCTAATTCTTCACCTTTCAGAACAGAAGAATTTATCCTCGCTGTAGGTCCTCTTCAATACATACTAAATGTGCTAGTGCAATCTCTTAGTCAAGACAGACCAACCTGAGCCTTACACATCGACCTTTCACGGCGGATTGTTCAATTCCACCTGGGTCATGAAATTGTACGTTTAGTTACAAGTAAACTGTTAATGTAGTCTTCCGTGATCGGGTATCACCACATTAACTACAATGTAACATGTACTATATATTGAACGGTTTGCAATAAATATTCAACATTCAATCATATCTAAAGCATATGCGATAAAAGAATTATTCTCATAACCAAGTGTTTGATACACGAGTTATACAAAGTAAAAGCATACTTTCACGTATAACTCCAACAGAGGTAAGTGCGTTAGTGCAAAAGGCGCTTCCCCCGAAGTTGAAAGATCCCGGGAGTTTCACCATCTTATGTGATATCGGGAATGGAGTCAAGAAAGGGGCGTTGTGCGACCTTGGAGCAAGCATAAATCTTATGCCCTTGTCGTTATTCAAGAAGTTGGAAGATGGAGAACTTCAGCCGACAATGATGACGCTTCAACCAGCTGACCGGTCTATTACTCAACCTCAAGGTGTGGTTGAAGACGTCCTTGTTAAAGTTGGAGATCATATCTTCCCAGCCGATTTTGTGGTGCTAGACATGGAGGAAGATGAGCATGTACCTCTGATTTTGGGAAGACCTTTCTTAGCTACGGCCGAGATGGTGTTTGATGTGGCGAATGGGAAGATCATGTTGAAAGTTGATGATCAAGAGGTGAAGATTTCCCTATATGAGGCCATGAAGTACCCTATGGAGGAAGTCAGTTCGGAATTGAAAAGGGTAGATGTGGCCAAAGGAGAAGAGAAAAGAGGAGTTGAGAAGAAAAAGTTCAAACTCAAGAAATTGCTTAGTAAGACTCCTACAGATAAAGGTGAGAAGAAGTTGAGACCCCCACCACTTGGGGATGAGAAGGAAGCAAAGGAACTCATGATGAAGGGGCATCAAGGAAAGGAATTCAACCACCACTCTTATGAGAGTAAGGGAGGTAATTTTGAGTATCATGTACCATAAACTCCTTTGAGCTCGATCCGGCGTGAGGACCTTAAAAATAGCGCTGAATGGGAGGTAACCCATTTTTATTTGCTTTTGAGTGTTTTATTTTATTAGGGTGTTGTTTTGAGTCGTATGTTTTAACCTCGTATTTGAGTGAGTTGCTTGTAGGATTGTCTCGAGGGAGTAGAGGTATAATGGAGTTATTCAAAAGGAAGGAACTCAAGCAAGAGAGTGTGCTACGTTGTTGAGAGAAACTGAATTACTTGGATGAGGTAACCACCACCCCAAACTTAGACCGCTTCATAAGGTCGAAGTTTGGGGGGTGGATTTTTTATATGTTTTATGGTTACATTGCACAGGCGCACACCCTCTCTTTGAGTTGTGTTAGGTTATATATTGAGCCTTGAGATGCTCCTTGAGCTGATATTGCTTTGATGTGCAACTACATATTTCATGCCTATCAATTCTCTTTTGCTTGTTGTTTGCTATCTTTGAGTGTGAGTATGAGTTGGTGAGTTGTGAAGTTGAGTTAGGGAGTCTATCATGTAAGTGTAGGGGGTTAGAGTTGATTTGAGAGAAAAACATGTATGTTTACGAATTGTATTTTTGAGTGCTTGTGAGGTGAGAGTGAGAATTCACTGGGACTAGCATGAATGTGAAAATCGTGAGATTTGAGCCTTTTGAGATTAAGATGCATGAATTGATCTCTTCGTTTGTGAGCGAGTCATCACCTTAGAGGATGCTAGAACTTGTGTGTGCTCTCGCTTCTTGATTGTGTCTAGATTGATATGTCGAATGTGATCTTAGGCCATCTTTGATTTGATTGAGTCACTTAGCCAAATTTTCCCTACCAATGACATTTATCCCTTGTTAGCCCGTTTGAGCCTTAGCCTATTTTATTTGCTAACACATTTTAACACTTATCCTAGTTTCTAAACCTTTTTGTCCCAATTTGAGTGGAGAATAGGAAAAGTGTGAATGAGGAGGGATTGAGTTGAGTTGAGAAAAGGAATTATGTTGGTTGAGTTGTGATAAAAAAAGGGTGTGATGAAGTTTTGAGTTGTGGGAAAGAACAAAAATTTGAGAATGAGCAAAAGAAATATGAGCTCATGTGAGTGTGTGAAAAAGAAAAAAAAAGTGAAGTGATTGAAAAGTGAAAAGAGTTGAAAAAAAAATTGAAGTGTTGAAAGTAGAGGAATTGAAAAGTGTGTTGAATGAAGATGTTTGAAGTATTTTGTTCCTCGTCTTGAAGTATTGAAAGTTGGATTTTCTATTCTCCATTCACTTGAGTCACTTATCCTATATAGTTACCCCACCTGTCCAAAGAGCTTACATTACAACCTTGAGAAAAGTCCTATTTGATTCGGCATTGATTTCTAGAGTATGGTTGAAGTTGAGAGTGCTTACAAGCCTATGACTGTTGATATGAGTGATTGACTGATTGAGTGAGTCCCTTAATACTGTTATACACTTGTGAGGGAGTGAAGCACACCGTTGAGTGCACATCCATGTTTTATTTTGGTGGTTCCTGTTATTATTGCATAGGTATGATGAAGGGGGTGAGTTTTGTATACGTGTGAACGATCTTTAAAACTTGAGCTCGATTACTTGCATGATTTGATTCTTGATTCATTCCTAACAATTTTATGTGACTTATTATTTCGTTGCTTGAGGACAAGCAACATGGTAAATTTGGGGGGGTTGATTAGGCGTGAAATTGTTAGATTTTAGAGCTCGAATTGCCCATGTTTTGATTGATTTCGTTGAGTATTTAGAGTCAATTGAGTATTATTTTCATACATTGATGAATTTGTCCCTTTGATACTCATAGATGGATAGAAGGCGAAAAATGGAGTTCGTAGGACTTTGAATCGACTCAAACGGATGTCCGGATGAGAAGATATTGAAGAAATACGAATAGTATTAGTTCGTGAGAAGAAAAGTATCATGTTGAGGAAGAGGAGAACCACTTGACCAGACCAACTCGAGCGCCACCGCTCGAGCAAGTGCAGGGTTCGAATGCCAAGACTTACAGAGACTTTTGGGCACTCGAGCAGGTCGAGTGCCCCCGTTCGAGTGCATGTTCCGCTCGAGCTCAATGAGCTCGAGCGCCCCCATTCGAGCCCCTCTTTCATTCGAGCTGGGAAGCTCAATCGCCACCGCTCAAGCTAGACCCGCTCGAGCGCCCTTCGTCCAACAAAGCTTCGACCCATTTACTTCCAAATCGACCCATGGCATATATATACCCGTTTCGAGCACAATTTTGACAACCACTTCACGCATAGAGCTAGTTTTCGGAGAGAGAAGCACACCAAGAGTTTGAGCAAGTTTGTTTTACGTTTGATCGAGGTTTTTACGTTACAAATTCGTAGTTAGAGTTTGATTTTAATTTTCTTTTCTTTCTTTCTTCGATACTTGACACTTGAAACCTTTGATTTCGTATTTATTGGATTTTCGTTCTTAGACTTTAATTCTTTCTTCAACCCTAGTTTTTGTTATTTAGTTTTTCAATTCAATTCGTCATGTTTATGTTCGTTGCTTGTTTAATTACTTTTGTTATCGTTAAAACCATGTTAGGCTAAAACCCTTGCATGCTTGGGGTAGGATGAACTCGTAGAAGTAGGATGTTGGTACATAATTAGGGTAACATGTGATGTTTAGTTTTAATTCTCTTAATTAATGAACACTTAAAATAAATTTCGAATTTACCTTTGAATTTAGTATGAAAAGTGTTAGAGAGAGGACGATCTTACCACTCTTTAATAACTAGTAGGCTTAACGAGAGGGTTTAGAAGGGGTTAATTCATCTATCAGTTTATCTAGGGAGGACGACCGCATCACCTTAGTTAAATTAGGGTCTCTTTAATTAAGCACAATCTATTAAATTGTTTAGTGGATTAGTGAAGTCGATTGATAGGATAAAGTATTAGGGTTTAATTCTTGAGCTTTTCATCTTACAATCTTATATTTAGGTTATTTCTTGCACATCACGGTTATTTTGATTATGTACCGGCTCCGTTAGTATACATAGGGATTCCTATCCTGAGCATCATCATCTCATATTTGCAAACAACCCTTAGTTAATTCGTTTCATTCATTCTTTATCATAATTAGTATAATTTAGTTTAGAATTAATTTCTTAAAAAGCAAAAAACACACACTCATATTAATTACGATGCGTAGATCTTCAGGGATCTATTCGCATACATTCATTCCCTTGGGTACGATATACTTGGTCCCTATACTTGCTGATACTACAGTGAACCCGCACGCTTGCGAAGTAACTTCTAGTAAAAGCTAGTAAAGTTTGGTTCAAGTCACCTTACTCAAGTTTTTTTTATTAATTAACGTGTACTAAGTGTAATCTTGGTCAGTGGTTTTAAATTATACTTATCACTAAACCAATTCATTAATCTTTGTTTATTTTGAACAATTATTTAACTTAACTCTATAAATCTATTAACTAATGAATCTCAAATTTGTGAACATTTCAAATAAAAGAATTATTATATTGATGAATAGATTACTTTAGACTTTAACAATCTAATTATGTGAAATTTAATATTTAATTAACTTATTCATTCTGTATTAAGAGCAAAATAATTTTATTTGATGTATTTTATCTTATCCTTTTAGTAGGCATTGACTTTATACTTACAAATAAACATTTAACTCATAAATGAACCACATTTAAAAAAAAAAAAAAAATATATATATATATATATATATTATAATTATATTATTATTTGATGGAAAAATTAATATATACTCCATATGTCCACCAAAAAGTGTGTCCCTTCCGTTTTTTACAACAATTTTATTTTTTTATCATACAATCATCACTTAATTACCTCACATGTCATTAGAGCTGGCAAAACGGGCGGGCCGGTCCAGCCCATCGGGCCAATCACTATTCGCGGGTCGGGCCGGCCGGGCCCATTTGCATGTCGGGCCTATAAAATTCCAGCCCGGCCAAATCCTAGCCCGGGGGCTAACGGACTGGCCCGGCCCGTTTCAATTTTTTTTTTCTAATCTCAAAATAATGTTTAGTAGGGTTTTTTTTATTCCACGGTATTGAAAATTGAGGGGCTTCGTATACAAAATTCCTTATTATGGCATTAATTATCAAGTCAAGTATGTTTAAAAAAATTAAATATACAACACTAAATATCATTTAAAAACTAAATATACAACACTAAATTCCTTATTATGGCAGTATCAAGTCAAATATGTCCATATATTTGTAATTACAACACTAAATATCATTTAAAGAAACAACACTAATTATAATCTTTTAAAAAAATAGATAAATAAAATAAATAAATAAAATCAACCGGGCTGGGCCAAAACGGCCCGGTTTTTTCGGGCCCAGCCCAGCCCATGGGTCGGGCCGGGCCCAAATTGCCAGCTCTACATGTCATTGACTGTATACTTACAAATAAACATTTAACTCATAAATCGACCACACGACACAATATCCTAAAATAGACTTATGTTATCTACTTTATATATGTTTTATTAAAACCTATCAAAATCAAAAGTACATATTTTTGTGGACAAAAGAAGTATATATGTATGTGTGATACTATCGTAAAATTAATTACTTAACATAAATTCCGCGTAATACGCGGAGCTTCATCTAGTTTATCAATATAGCTAGGTCGTACTAAAATTTGAAAACCTAATTAAATTAAATTAATATTCCACTTCAATCCAAATTGAAAACCCTGAATTGTTATATGGATAGGTGGAAGGATTCTGCCTCACCCAAAAGCTTGAACCAAAGATCTTTAATTTGGACGTGAGTCTTGTAGCTTTGATACTATGAAAAAATTACGTCTTATTTTAAAGCCCTAAGAGATGTGAAATTAATTTATTTAATTATTTTCTTTACAGTAGTTATGATTTTGCAATTATATAAACTGATTTTCTTATGTGGTTATATAAAAAAAAAATTAGTTAATTTCAAATTGGGGCAATAATCTCTTAATTCTGCTATAAATATTCTAGACTATATGTTTAAATTGTAAACAACTAATTGCCCGAATTGGCACATTAATGTTTTGGATGATTTTCATATAATTATTTTGATTCCTACTAGCCTATATACCTCGAGATATATATAGTAGTTTTCTGAATATTGAACAGTGGTAAAATTTATATTTAAGCAAAGTTTACTATTAACCGGTCATACCGTGAAATATTTGCAATATTTTCTTTATTAAAAAAATTAAGTTGAGAGTAATAATATTTATAAAATACTAATATCATTTAAAAATATATTTGAGTTTTATGGTGAAACTGATTCATGGTATAATTATACTTATGATTTATATAATATTGAAATTCATCACATGTCCACCAGACACATATTAATATATTTACCGCTGACTTGAAGCGAAAATACTAACTTCTACTAATCGCTCACCCGCAAGCGGACGGGTTCACTGTAGTATTAGTAAGTATAACGACCAAGTATATCGAACCCACGAGATGGGGTGTATGCAAACAGATCCCTGAAGATCTACGCGTCGTAGCTAATATGAGTGTAATGTTTTTTTGGTTTTTTTGAAAGATTAATTAAAAGACTAAAATAAGCTAAGAAAACTAAAATACTAAAGAAGACGAATTAACTAAGGGTTGTTTTCAAGTAAGAGATGGTGATGCTTAGGATAAGAATCCCTACGTATACTAACAGAGCAGGTACATAATCAAAATAACTGTGACACGCCAGAAATAACCTAAGTAAAAGAATGCAAGGTGAAAGCTCAAGATTCTAAACCCTAATACTTTACCCTAACACTCTGCTTCACTAATCCACTAACAAGTTAATAGATTGTGCTTAATTAATGCGACCCTGATTTAACTAAGGTGATGCGGTCGTCCTCCTTCGCTAAACTGGTAGATGAATTAACCTTTCCTAAACTCTCTAGTTAAGTCTACTCGTTGTTAAAGAGTGATACGGTCGTCCTCTCTCTAACACCTTTCGAACGAAATTCAAAAGTAAAGTCTAGATTAATTTTAAGAATTCATTAACCAAGAGAATTAAAACCTAACGTCACAAGTTGCTCTAATTACGTACCCACAACCTACTTCTACGAGTTCATCCTACCCCAAGCATGCAAGGGTTTTAGCTAGACATAGGTTTAACGTAAACTAAAGCAATTAAATAAGTAACTAACATGAACATGATATTTAAGATGAAGAAAAGATCGATCATGCACTAGGGTTTTAAGATATAAAAGGATAAACTGAAATTAATTAAACAAACGAAGTCTCAACGTATGTAAGAACAAAAATCTAAAGAAACAAAACTAAAAACAAGATCGTAATTCGAATTCGTAATGAAAACCTAAAAAAAAACGTAATTGTAAACTTGCTCGTCTCTTCTCCTCTTCCTCTCTCTCAAAACTTAGTCTCCAAACGTAGTAAGGTATCAAGTGTGTGTCTAAAACGAGTTTGGAAAGAGTATATATAAAGATCGGGCCGAATCGGGATCTCATGGGCCGAAAAATGAAATTTAGAAAATAAGCCTCGGAAGCGCTCGAGCCGTCCCGGTCGAGCGGAGGCGCTCTACCCTTTTGGTCGAATGAACTAGTGGTCGAGCGGAGGCGCTCGACCCTGTTGGTCGAATGATTGAATACTCGAGCGAAGGCGCTCGAGCCTTTGAGCTCGAGCGGCAAAAACGTTCTGTAAGTCCAGAGCGCTCGACCTACGTTGCTCGAGCGATGGTGCTCGAGTGATGGTGCTCGAATGGGCCTTCCTTCCGTGCAACTAACATTTTTCTTCTCATGTACTAATACCAATCGTATTTCTTCGATATCTTCTCATCCGGGCATCCGTTTGAGTCGATTCAAAGTCCTACGAACTCCGTTTTTCATCCTCGATTCACCTATAAGTATCAACAAGACAAATTCATCAATGTATAGAAATAGTACTCATTTGGCTCTAAAAACTCAATAAAATCGACCAAAACTAGGGCATTTCTAGCTACGAATCATGACAATTTCACGCCTAATCAACCCCCCAAACTTACCATATTGCTTGTCCTCAAGCAATGAAATAATAAGTCAAGTGAAATTGTTAGGGATGAGTCAAAGAATCAAATCATGCAAGCAAATGAACTCGAGCTTCAAAGATCAATCACAAGTATACTCACTCACCTACCCTCATCGTACTCATGCAACAATAACAAGAAACACCAAGATCAAGCATGGATGTGCACTCAACGATGTGTTTCGCTCCCTCACAAGTGTATAACAATGATAAAGGGACTCACTCAATCAATCAATCACACGAATTGGCAGCCATAGGCTTGTAAGTACTCTCAACTCCGACCACATTCTAGAAATCAATGCCGAATCAAAAAGGACTTTTCTCAAGGTTGTAATGTAGGCTCTTTGGACAGGTGGGAATCAATATGGTAAAGTGACTCAAGTGAATAGAGAATAGAAAAATCAAACTTCGGTACTTCGAGATAAGGAACAGACTACTTCAAACATATTCAATCAACAAACTTTCAATTCCAATTCTCTCAACACTTCAATTGTTTTCTTTTTCACTCTTTCACTTTTTTTTTTCAATCACTTCACTTTTTTTCTTTTTCGCACAAACACATGAGCTCTTTTTTTTTTCTTTTGCTCATTCTCACTTTTTTTTTCTCTCTTTTTCCCACATCTCAAATCTCATTCACACCCTTATTTTATCACCACCCAACCATCATAATTCCTTTTCTCACCTCAACTCAATCCCTTCAACATTCACACTTTTCCTATTCTCCACTCAAATTGGGACAAAAAGGCTTAGGAATTGGAATAGTGTTCATATGTGCTAGCAAATAAAATAGGCTTTCGGCTCAAAGGGGCTAACAAGGGATTCAATATCATTGGTAAGGAAAATTTTGGCTAAGTGACTCAATAAAATCAAAGATGGCCTAAGATCCTATTTGGCATATCAAACTAGACACAATCAAGAAGCAAGAGCACACACAAGTTCTAGCATCCTCTAAGGTGATGATTCACTCACAAACGAAGAGATCAATTAATGCATCAAAATCTCATAAGGCTCAAATCTCACGGCTTTCACATCCATGCTAGTCCTAGTGAATTCTCACTCTCATCACACAAATACTCAAAAAGAAAACTTGCAAGCATACTAGTTCTTTCTCAAATCAACTCTAACTCAATACTCACGCAAAATAATTCTTAACTCAACTTCACAACTCTACTCTACTCATCACTTCATACTCAAGAAGGAACAATAAGTAAATGGCATGAGTAAATAGGCATAAAGTAAATCAATCATCGAATTAGTTCAACACAAAACAAGCCCCAAAAGTTTGAAAGACTCAAATACAATCCCTTCACAAACCAATTCACACAAACATAAACTCATCACAAATCAATCAAGAAATATAAAAGACTGAAATAAAAGAGGCACAAAGAAAGAGAAAAGTGGGGGAGTCCCCATCATCACTGGTCCGGAGGAGGTGGCGGAGGACGGTAGTTGGGATGATCGGCTCCCAAGTGAGATACAAAAAGTAACTCCATACATCGGTGCATATCCGAGAACTGATCTCCCATCCTATCTTGCATCTGACGCAAGTAGGTCACATCAGTTTGGAGCGACTGCATCTGGTTCCCCATCTGCGTCCATTCCTCGTGTGAGGGATACCATGGCCTAGGCGACCGCACCTCAGGTGACTCCACTCCTAGCTCTTGCGGCTCCTCTCCCGCAGCTTCACCCGCATCTTCGCCCGCATCTTCGCCTGCCTCATACTCTTGCTCTTCTTCTTCTTGGAGGTTTGCTACTCCACTTGATCCGGCACCGCTCGTCCCTTCACCCCGGCTTCTCTTCGAAGGCCTCCCATCTCGGAGCCCTCTACTGTCCACATCATGAGTAAACTTGGCGCTCAAAGCTAAGTGCCTCTCTCCGTTCATCCCCAGGTTTGCATTCTTCTTCCCCCTCAATGTTACGAGCTTGTCATTTGGGAGAGGGAAGAGTGTATCTTCCTTGTATCGAATACAAAAACTCCCCATCCAATGCTCGAACATTAATGTGTGGCTCAACTGATCAAAGTCTAAATCCCTCCCGGGGACAGGAGCTGCACAGGGCACACATCCCAAGTGCTTCATGAACACCGAGATTAGACCTCCTCCTCGCACCTTTGAGGTCTTGGCCCCGAGCTTGAATGTCGCCTCGTAGTTGTGCTCCACGAAGTCCCGTCCGAAATCGTGATCCTTCTTATAAAGAAGACACCATATACCGTAGAGTTGCTTGCTCGTCACGGTCCACGTCTCAGAACGGGCGTAGATGGTATTTCCCAAGATTCGCTCCAAATACCTAATCACTGGGTTTCGGATCGCAGAGGCCCGAGCATTCTGACCCTTGTACTCACCGGCCATCCTTCCCGTGATGTCCTTCCAAAATCCATTCGCGTTGTAAGACTTCGACACCCGGTTGGGCCTAGGTAGAGCAGGGAGCCCAAGCGCTAAGTTCACGTCTCTGATCTCACAATGCTGCCACTCGTTTCTGTATTTGAATTTGAACGAGTACTCATTCTTCTTTTCTATGGTAGCCAGAAACTCCTCAGTCAGATCTGCGTGGGTGTCCATCGTGAGCAATATCTCGAGGAACTCATCCATGCTGTTCCTCGTAAATATCCTCCTTATTTCAGCTTCAATCCCTATGTCTTGCATAAAATGCACCATCGGCCTACGGGTTTTCACTACCTTTCCGGTGACCAAGCTCCATCTATAGGCAACGTATGTCCAGCTATCCCCGAATTCCAAATTTCCCCATCTTGAAGGGAGCAAACTCTTTCTCCTAAGCTCATTCGTTAACTCTTCCAACTCAGCATTACTCAAGATTCGGTCTTCATTCCTTTTCGGTGCCATAGTACCTGAGACACATAGAGCATTTTAAATTCATTCATAACATTAGATTCCATATATCTCAAGTAGTACTCTCATTTCCCTTTTCTAACAATCTCAACTTGAGTCTACTCACTCAATTCAAATCACATTCATTCATCTCAAAGTTCTCAAGTAAATTCCAAATAATTCATCATTCACACTCAACAATGCTAATAATCGAGTCTATCATGAAGTAACATTACCCCAAAATTGTGTAATTTACATGCTCAAGACTCAACTCCTACCTATTCATGCTCAATCAATCTCAATCCACAACAATTTCATCTCAAATTGCAAAACCCATATCATTTCCTCAAATTCCAATTTTCCCACTCTAGAGATTCACTAATCCTACACATTCAATCTCGAAATTGAAAGCAAAATTAGCAAACCCATAGCATATTATCCACATTCATCAACAAGGAACAAAGAATCAATGAATACTTGCAAAAATCCCCAAATTTCGTCACTCAAGAACCCTAGTTCTTCAATTCATACCTAAATCCTGCTTCAAACAATGAATTGAAAGACAAAAGAGAGAAATTACATACCTATCTTGAGGATTGAGACGACTTTAATGAGTGAAATTGAAAGTAATCGAAAGAATGCACACGAAATCGCCTTTGTACGCCCAAAATCGCACCCACAATCGCCCCCTTTAGTGTGTTTTTGTGTGTGTACGTGTGGAGGGTATTTATAGGCGTAAAAAAAATAGGGCAGAACTCGGGGCGCTCGAACTGGATGCGCTCGAGCGTGGGCGCTCGAGCCCGGTGGTCGAACGGTTCAAGAGGTCGAGCGGGGCGCTCGAGCTGTGCCCCTCGAGCGGGGAAAACTTTCTGTAAGTTTTTGGCTGCTCGACCCCTTAGCTCGAATGGAGGTGCTCGAGCGCGTCACTCGAGCGGATCCTCCTTGAACTTTCAAACTTCGATGCTCAACACTTAATTTAGCATACAAAATGCGCTCGACACCTTCATCACACATATTTAAGTATAGACTAACCTTGAGAACTCCTCGATTTAAGCCAGGTCGCTCATTCGACCGAGGAGTTGGGGTCTCTTCCTAACGTGCAATTCACCACTCCAATTCAAGTCGAACTTATGCCATCACACTTAATTCGATCCAACGACCCTCATGCATCGATATTTTCGAAAAATTTGACCAATTTTTCATTAGAATTTCGTGTACGAACTCGAAGTACGAATACACACCCCCCCAAACTTTGTTCTTGCTACGCAATAATAAAGTTTGAAAAGAATGAGTACGTACGAGTGAGTGCACTAAATTCTCATGAACTACAATCACTATCAATGCGAAATAATAGATGAAAAGAAACATCACCCCCCCAAACTTCGACTTTGCAAAGAGGTCTATGTTTGGGGTTCGGTTTACCTCAACTCCATCAAATGAATGCTCTACCACCCGGAATATCTCCAACTTCATGAATTACGCTCCTTAAGCTCACTTACTCGAACTGAGCACCACGAACAAGCCTACATCAAATAAACTCTAACACACGAGGTTAACACTTACGATTCACAAGAATGACGAAATAAACGAAACACATAAAAAACAAGTAAAAATGGGTTGCCTCCCATTAAGCGCTAGTTTTAAGGTCCTAATGCCGGACCGAGCTCGAAGGAGCTCACAGGACTTGATTATCTAAAATACCTCCCTTATCCTCATAAGAGAAGTTAAAGAATTTCTTCACTCGATGCCCGTTCACCATGAATTTCTGTCCGTCGTCCTTCTCGACTTCAAGGAATCCACTTTTATGCACTCCCCTCACAATATACGGCCTGTTCCACTTGGACTTAAGCTTTCCACCGAACAGCTTCATCCTCGAATTAAATACGAGGACTTGATCACCCACTTTGAACTCCTTTTTCCGCAATCGTGCATCATGCCACTTCTTAGTCTTCTCCTTGAAAATTCGAGCATTCTCGTAGGCACTGTCTCGAAACTTCTCCAACTCATGCAATTGAAGTAGTCTCTTCTCACCAACCAAAGCATCATCAAAATTCAGCTTCTTTATCGCCCAATATGCCTTATGTTCCAACTCCACGGGCAAGTGACATGCCTTTCCAAAAACCAATTGTTATGGTGACATACCAAGAGGAGTTTTGAAAGCTGTCCTATATGCCCAAAGTGCATCATCCAACTTCATTGCCCAATCTTTTCTACTTATGCTCACCGTCTTCTCAAGGATTTCCTTGATTTGACGGTTGGACACCTCTGCAAGTCCGTTAGATTGAGGATGATAAGCAGTAGAGATTCGATGACTTACCTCTTATTTTGACAGCAGCTTTTCCATCCATTTGTTCACGAAATGACTTCCCCCATCACTTACCAAAGCTCTTGGGACTCCATATCTTGCAAAGATGTTCTTCCTCAAGAACTCGATGACCACTCGGGAATCATTCACTCGAGTTGGGACAACTTCAATCCACTTCGAGACGTAATCAACGCATATGAGAATGTACAAGAATCCATTGCTAGGAGGAAATGGACCCATGAAATCAATCCCCCATACGTCGAATATCTCGACTTCCATGAACACGTGCATCGGCATCTCGTCCCTCTTAGTAATGGAGCCGAATCGTTGGCACTTCTCACACCTCTTAACCCATTCCATGCAATCTCTCAACAGAGTTGGCCAATAAAAACCAGATTGGAGGACTTTCCTTGCGGTCTTCTCTCCACCCAAATGTCCTCCACATGGCAAGGCGTGACAATGTCTTATGATATCACTCCACTCCTCCTCTGGCACACACCTTCTCAACACATGATCAATCCCTCTTTTAAACAAGTAGGGATCGTCCCAAATAAACTCCCGAACTTTTTTCAAAAATGCCTTCCGATGCACCGAGTCTATCTCAGCGGGCAATTCTCCACTTGCTAAATAGTTAGCATAATCTGCAAACCAAGGCGCCTTCCCTTCAACTCGATACACAGGGGTGTCTCCTAAGCCAAAGAGCTTCTCATCCGGAAATTCATCGTTCACCTCTCGATCCTCCACGGTGTTCTCCTTGGTGAGCTCCAATCTCGAGAGGTGATCTGCTATCACATTCTCGCATCCCTTCTTGTCTCAAATCTCTACATCAAACTCCTTGAGTAGCAAAATCCATTGAATGAGACGGGGTTTTGCATCCTTCTTACTCATAAGATACCGAATCGCTGCGTGGTCCGTATATACAATTGTTTTCATCCCTACTAGGTAGGGTCGAAATTTATCAAAGGCATACACGACCGCCAACAGCTCCTTTTCGGTCGTAGTGTAATTCACTTGAGCAGAATTTAGCATCTTTGAGGCATAGTAAATAGCGTGAAAACGCTTCTCACGAATTTTCCCCAAAGCAACCCCCATCGCATAATCACTGGCATCACACATTAGCACGAATGGGCTAGACCAATCCGGTGTCACAAATATTGGGGCATTCACCAACGCTTCCTTCAACCTATTAAAAGCCACTGAACACTCATTAGTAAACTCAAAGGCGACTTCTTTTTCAAGAAGCCGCGAAAGTGGTTTAGCTATTTGTGAAAAGTCTTTAATGAAGCGTCTATAAAAACCCGCATGTCCTAAGAATGACCGAATTCCCTTCTCGGTCGAAGGTGGTGGAAGCTTCTCAATAGCAATCACTTTCGCCTTGTCCACTTGGATACCTTTCGAGGACACATGATGTCCAAGAACAATACCCTCTCTCACCATGAAGTGGCACTTCTCCCAATTAAGCACTAAGTCCATCTCTTCACACCTGCTCAACACAACTTCAAGATTGATTAGATATTTATCAAACGACTCCCCGTAGACGGAGAATTCGTCCATGAAAACCTCCATAATCCTCTCAATCAAACATGAAAAATCGCCATCATACACCTTTGAAAGGTGGCGGGTGCATTACACAACCCAAACGACATCCTCCTAAAAGCAAAAGTCCGATAGTAGCAGGTGAAGGTGGTTTTCTCTTGATCCTCGGGGGCTATCATGATCTGATTATACCCCGAGTATCCATCTAAGAAACAGTAATACTCAAAACCACCTAATCTATCAATCATTTGATCAAGGAACGGTAAAGGAAAGTGATCCTTACACGTTGCCTTGTTCAACTCCCTATAATCCACACAAACACGCCAACCCGTCACTAATCTAGTGGCTACCAATTCATTAGACTCCGTCTTAATCACAGTGGTACCCTCCCTTCTTAACAACTACGTGTAACGGACTCACCCATGGACTATCAAAAATAGCAAAGATCATGTTGCTATCCAACAACTTCAAAACTTCCTTATGAATCACCTCTTGAATTACCGGATTAACTCTACGTTGATTTTGCACTATCGGTTTTCTACCCTCTTCTAATCTAATCCTATGCATGCAAATCGAGGGGCTAATTCCCTTAATATCCGCGATCGACCATCCTATAGCAGATTTTTGCTTACGAAGCACCACTAAAAGTCTCTCTAGCTGATCATCAGATAAAAGGGTAGACACAATTATCGGATATTTGTCGGTCTCATCCAAGTAAGCGTACTTGAGGTGATCGGGAAGTGGCTTCAACTCCTTTTTCGCCTCCAATGGTGGTGCTTTATCGAACATCTTCTCGAAGGTTTCCTCATCGGCTTCCAAGTCGTCCTCATCCTCTACTTTCTTCAACTCCAAGAACTTGACATCTTCATTGTCTTCCAAGCTGTCAAAATAATCAAGATCATAAGAATCATAAGATAGATCATCAAGGATAGGATAATCAAACTGATGCACATAGAAAGAACAAGGGTCTAAAAGTGTGTCTTCAACACAAGTGTCCGTGATGTCAATGAAGTGACAACTCTCATCTCCCATGGGGTATTTCATAGCCTCGTAAATAGCTATCTTCACTTCTTGATCATCAACCTTGACCGTGATCTTCCCATTCGCCACGTCAAGCACCATCCCGGCAGTAGCTAAAAACGGCCTCCCTAAAATCAACGGGACATGCTCATCCTCTTCCACCTAGAGTACTACGAAGTCGGCTGAAAAAACGTGATTCTCCACCGTCACTAGAACATCCTCCACTACTCCTTGAGGTCTCGTGATGGACCTATCAGCAAGCTGGAGCGTCATCATCGTGGGTTGGAGTTCGCCCACCTCTAACTTCTTGAACAGCGAAAGAGGCATCAAATTGATGCTCGCCCCGAGATCACACAATGCTCCTTTCTTGATCCCGTTCCCGATATCACATAGAATGGTGAAGCTCCCGGGATCCTTCATCTTTGGAGAAAGTGCCTTGTGCACCATCGCACTCACCTCGTGGTTCAAGTGCACTAACTCAGGTCCGTCTACTCTCCGTCTCTTCGCTATCAAGTCCTTCAGGAACTTGGCATAGTTAGGCATCTGTTCCAAAGCATCATAAAAAGGAATGTTAATATGTAGCTTTTTAAAAACATCAAGGAATTTAGCAAACTTCTCATCAAGCTTCTTTTTCATGAAGCGTTGTGGATACGGGACGGGTATCACAGATTTGGGTACCCCCCCATTCATCTTTATCCGTCTCTTTTGCATTCTTCCTTGCTTCCTTTGCCTTCTTCTACTTTGGGATTCTCTCGATCTCCTCTATCTCCTCTTCGGGCTCTTTGCTCTCATGAGACTCATCCACACCTTTACTCTTCTCAATCCCTTCACTTTCAATCCCCTTCTCAACTCCTACCTCTTCAGTCTCATCTCTAACTGCCTCAGGCTCTTTTCCTTCTATCTCAACCTCTCCTTTGGGCGTCTCAGAATCAACAGGCATCTTAGGACCATCATATTTGGTCCCACTTCTCAACTCAATAGCCTTGCAATGTTCCTTTGGGTTATCCTCGGGCATTGAAGGATACTTACCAGACTCTCTCGACTGAGACTTTGCAATCTGACTAATTTGGTACTCGATAGAATTGAACCTTCTGTTGTTCTCTTGCTGAACTCGATTCCACTCGATGTCTCTCTTTTGGAGTTCTTGATCTCGATGATCGCCTTTCTTATGCAACTCCTTCACATCGTACTCCAAAAAGGACAATCGCTTGCTACCTTCCTCTACCTTCTGAAGGATCGCTCTCAACATCTCCTCGGTTGATGCACCGCCTTCTCCACCAGGAGGTTTAGACCCCGGATCAACACCTGCAGGAACAGTAATACCAGCTTTTGGGTTAGCATATGAAAAATACTCATTTTTCCTCCATGTGTTTTGAGGAGGCTGCTGGCCTCCTTGATACCCTTGTGTGTTCCTCCATTGATTTTGAGATGGCTGTGGGCCTGGAGGTACAAATGGTTGGCCATACGGAAGCCTTCCATACTAATTTCCACCTTGTGGATACCCGCCTTGTGGATAGTTAGGCCTTCCCATATAGTTAGCCTCTTCTTGCTGACTCGTGGGTGGGTCCACTTTCTCACTCACCGCTACATTCCCTCCAACCAAGTTCTGCCCCATCTCAAGGTTGCTGATCTTCTCCATCATTGCCATCAACAGCTTCCTAGTACCCTCATTTTCCTCCAGCTTGCAAACTCTCTGAAACTCGGGATCCTCATTCCATGCACCGGCATTCGTGACAATGTTGTCTACGATCTCTCTACATCTCGCTATCCCTTGGTTCAGAAAAGCTCCACTCGCACATGCATCTAAATGGGCTTGGCCAGCCTTGCTGGCTCCACTGTAGAAGAACGCCATAATATCTCCCTCGTTGTACCCGTGCTGCGGGCACTCGATCAACATATTTGAGTATCTCTCCCACGCTTGGCGTAAATCCTCTCCAGACTTCTGGAGAAAGGAAGAGATCTCAATTCTCGCTTTAATCATTCTCGATGGAGGGTAGAATCACTCGAGGAACAGACGCTCGAGCTCGGCCCATGTGGTTACACCTCCCCTTGGGAGCGTGTTGTCATACCACTCTTTAGCTATTTCCGTAAGTGAGAATGGGAACAGCCTAAGCCTCTTGACATCTTCAGACATGCCATTGTAATTGAAAGTAGATGCTATCATGAGGAAACTCCTCAAGTGAGTGTGAGGGTTCTCCTTCCCAACTTCCCCTTTGAACTGGTTCTCGGTAAGCAGCTTAAGAATTCCCGGGGAAATCGAGAAGTTGTTTGCCTCAACTGGAGGCAATGCCACTCCATCATAGTACCTTTACGACTGCGCTGCAAACCTCTCTCGAATAGCCAGATTTTGATCTACGTTCTGCGAAACGTGTTGAGGATTAACAGCTGGTACTGGTACTTGTTGGGGTGGTGGTGGTTGGTTAACAGGTGGTTGATTGTAAACTGGAGGTGGAGGATACGGGTATGGTGGGTAAGGATACGGTGGGTATGGGTAAGGTGGATAGGGTAAGTTGTTTTGTGGTAGGTTAGGATGTGGGTAAGCAGAATTGTTATGTGGATTTTGGACCATATTATGAGCTGGGCTGTTTTGGTTCTGAGTACCCGGGTTTTGGCTCTGGCTCTCTCCTAATGGATCCTGATTCTTGCTGGTGTTGCCCTCAGTGCCATCAACCCGGTTCAATACCTGATTGAACTCATTCTCGACTTCGTCTAACTCATTAGTGATATTCATCGGTTCTTTCTCTCCGGCAGCGTTCATCATTCGTAAGAAGGCTCGGTTTCTTCTTGCTATTATCTCAGGATCTGCAGGTAACCTCTCTTCGCTCGTATTCCCTTGTGAACGTGTTCTCATAAACCTGAAACACTAACAGAAGAATCAAAACGCAACTGCCGAATATGTACGAAATAATAAAAAAACAGAAAAGTAAAATCACTCACTACTAACTACTAAGATATCGACAAGTCCTATTCAAAAAGCATACAACGCCATCCCCGACAACGGCGCCATTGACTTGAAGCGAAAATACTAACTTCTACTAATCGCTCAACCGCAAGCGGACGGGTTCACTGTAGTATTAGTAAGTATAACGGTCAAGTATATCGAACCCACGAGATGGGGTGTATGCGAACAGATCCCTGAAGATCTACGCGTCGTAGCTAATATAAGTGTAATGTTTTTTTGGTTTTTTTGAAAGATTAATTAAAAGACTAAAATAAGCTAAGAAAACTAAAATACTAAAGAAGACGAATTAACTAAGGGTTGTTTTCAAGTAAGAGATGGTGATGCTTAGGATAAGAATCTCTACGTATACTAACGGAGCAGGTACATAATCAAAATAACTGTGACGCGCCAGAAATAACCTAAGTAAAAGAATGCAAGGTGAAAGCTCAAGATTCTAAACCCTAATACTTTACCCTAACACTCTACTTCACTAATCCACTAACAAGTTAATAGATTGTGCTTAATTAATGAGACCCTGATTTAACTAAGGTGATGCAGTCGTCCTCCTTCGCTAAACTGGTAGATGAATTAACATTTCCTAAACCCTCTAGTTAAGTCTACTCGTTGTTAAAGAGTGATACGGTCGTCCTCTCTCTAACACCTTTCGAACTAAATTCAAAAGTAAAGTCTAGATTAATTTTAAGAATTCATTAACCAAGAGAATTAAAACCTAACGTCACAAGTTACTCTAATTACGTACCCACAACCTACTTCTACGAGTTCATCCTACCCCAAGCATGCAAGGGTTTTAGCTAGACATAGGTTTAACGTAAACTAAAGTAATTAAATAAGTAACTAACATGAACATGATATTTAAGATGAAGAAAAGATCGAACATGCACTAGGGTTTTAAGATATAAAAGGATAAACTGAAATTAATTAAACAAACGAAGTCTTAACGTATGTAAGAACAAACATCTAAAGAAACGAAACTAAAAACAAGATCGTAATTCGAATTCGTAATGAAAACCTAAAAAAACGTAATTGTAAACTTGCTCGTCTCTTCTCCTCTTCCTCTCTCTCAAAACTTAGTCTCCAAACGTAGTAAGGTATCAAGTGCGTGTCTAAAACGAGTTTGGAAAGAGTATATATAAAGATCGGGCCGAATCGGGATCTCATGGGCCGAAAAACAAAATTTGGAAAATAAGCCTCGGAAGCGCTTGAGCCGTCCCGGTTGAGCGGAGGCGCTCGACCCTTTTGGTCGAATGAACTAGTGGTCGAGCGGAGGCGCTCGACCCTGTTGGTCGAATGATGGAATACTCGAGCGAAGGCGCTCGAGCCTTTGAGCTCGAGCGGTAAAAATGTTCTGTAAGTCCGGAGCGCTCGACCTATGTTGCTCGAGCGATGGTGCTCGAGTGATGGTGCTCGAATGGGCCTTCCTTCCTTGCAACTAACACTTTTCTTCTCATGTACTAATACCAATCGTATTTCTTCGATATCTTCTCATCCGGGCATCCGTTTGATTCGATTCAAAGTCCTACGAACTCTGTTTTTCATCCTCGAAATACTCAACGAGACAAATTCATCAATGTATAGAAATAGTACTCATTTGGCTCTAAAAACTCAATAAAATCGACCAAAACTAGGGCATTTCTGTTGGTCGCGGTAGTAGATCTAAGTTTTTTTTGGATTTCTGGTGAGAGACAGGATGGTAGTGGCGTGGCCGGTCTTAAAGACGGTGAGCGTGAGAGGCGGCGGCGATGGTGGCGCGGGTAGTGGTGGCGGCGACACTAAGGTAGTGGGGACGGTGAATTAGGGATTTTTAGGAGAGAGGATTTGAGAGTTCTAATAAAAAAATATTCAAAGAAGAATTGGAAGAGTATTATCTAATGGGAAAGAAAAGGTAGAGCTAAGAGATGGCCGGAAATTCTCATACCGAAAGCGGAGAGGAAGAACTCACTAGAAATTCTAGAGAGAGAATTTCTGGAATAAATTTAGTGTATTACTGGGTCATATATTGACTTTTGTGTAAAATAATGAGAAGTTGTGAAAAAATAAAGAGTGATTATTGTTCAAGAAAGTATATATTTGTTTATTAATATATTTGATAATTGTTTTTGCTTTTTATGGAATAGAATATTTAGCGTGAGACACCCAAAAAAGAAAAGAAAAGTAGAAAACTTATAGTGAGACGGAGGGTGTAGTATATTATTATGACCCTAGGGTTTATGGGATTTTAATCCAAGAGTGGGTATTGTGTGAGGCCGTCTCATGTCATGAGACAGTGGAGTGGGTATAAATTGGACATGACACATTAATACTTTAAAAGAGGTGGGTGTTAATTTATGTTGTCTCATACTATGGACAGTCTCATGCAATTTCTTGACTTAATTAAATTATATTTTAAATCAAAGTATAATTCAAATAAGAAAGTATAGTAACACTACAAAAAATGTGTGTTCTTACGACGAAAAATGATTCCGTCGCTAATATACACATTTTACGACGGATCTACGATGGAATTTAACCAAAACTCGTCGGGGCTTAAAATTTACGACGGTTTTCAAAAGCCCGTCGTAAAATTAAAGTTTTAACGATGGGCATGACCGTCGTAAAATAAGTGGGACCCACTGTTCGTTCATTTCATCAAATTTAACGACGAACAACCCGTCGTAGATTTTAAAATTGACATTAACAACGGGCTTGCCTGTCGTAAAATTCAAACCGTTTGACCGAGACTCTTCGTAATCGGTGCGATATTATTGTGGCCGACAAGTTTACGACGAAAAACCCATCGTAAATTATAACTTTAGGTTTTACGACGGGTATGCCCGTGGTAAAACGTGAAGTTTGTGCTGCGACTTTTCGAGAAACGGTGCTCATTTATTGCCAGAGTCTTATTTACGACGGGTAAGACCGTCGTTAAATTTAAATTTAATATTTACGACGGGTATTTCCATCGTAAAATAACAAATACGATGTCATTTTCGCCCTAAAGGCGGCATAATATGTATACAATTAACTACATACACATGAACGTATTATAATATTAGTTACACGTTTTTCGAATTAAATAAATTTTCAAAACAAAAAATATATATAATTGGTAACAACAATTATTAAAACAAGTTAGAAACGAAAATGAATTAATTTGATGAATAATAAAAAAAAAAAGAATGACTCAATTTGGATACATATACAATTAATTGCAAAAAATTGAACAATAGAAGCAAGTGTCCTAACGGCGCGTGCCCCCTCTACATGCAAGAGAGGTCGCGGGTTTGATTCCCCTTGAATGCGAATTTGCAATTAATTGTTCTAGGCCAAATAGGGCTAATATGGAAGTTGGACCGGAATATATAGCTTGGGGGCCGATAGCCCATTGATTCGCACTCGCCCCGAGTGCGCGGGGGTCCGGGTTTGAACCACACGAAGCATCTTTTTTGTTCCAGGTTCGTCTTTCATGGCGGACAGGTTCCCAACTAAATAGTTTTTTGTCGTAAATATTTTCTGGATACATTTAAAAATAAAAATTCGGATATATTTTATGACGGACCCATCCCGTCGTAAATATTGGCACCGGACCGGGTCGTGGACGGGCCGGTTTTACGACGAGCGGCCAAAAGCCGTCGTAAATTTTAGCTACGCCCGTTTTAACTACGGTCACGTGTCCATTGTAAAACCCGTCGCTAACCATGTTTTACGATGACTTTTCCGTCGTTAATTCAGTCGTAAAACGGAGCTTTTTTTTTAGTGTAAATAGTCGTTTTATATATAAAAATATCTCAACGAGACTCACTCGTATATCCATCTAGGCTCTAGCTTATTGTTTTATTTTTTAAACTATAAAGATCTATTAATTAAATTAATTTTAATTAATTAATTAATCATCTGACTGAGATCTCATAAAACAACTCATTTCCAATTAGGTTTCGTCACTTTCACCTGCACACTAATCTTGAAACGGAAAGTGTGTAAACAAAAATTGCTAACTGGCCTCAACTTAACTTATCCCAACAGTTGTCATCTGCCATTTTCATAGAAAAATCACAACTAACGGACAAGAAATACATTGTTTACATTTCCCAATTTCATATTCATCCTCATCAAACCCTAGAAAATATTGTCCCACCACCTACAAGTACAAACCATGGGTTGAATTATTTGTGTCTTGAAAATAAAAAATTGATTTTTGTTACTCTCTTCATTTCACAATAAACTTTACACTTTTTCTCAACTAAAAAAACCATCAAATTATAATGTACCCACCATATTACTTTATATTCAAATAAAACCCTAAAAAAATTACTTGTCACCAATTATTTTAAAAAGTGTGTCACACTAACTATGGAAACTAGTGTGAAGTTGAGAGAATACTAACTACTACAGAAGGTTTTTATTTTATTTTTTTATGTCCTACCTTGTCCCTAAGAATAAATACAATTAAAATTGTTGTCACTTATTCCATATTTGACCTAACCAAATTGCTACATAGATAATTGCAAGTAATCTTTCGGGTATTATATTTATTTTGTCAGTTTTTTTTTTTAAGAGTACTATTCGGCTCACAAGTACTTTTTTTTAGTATCATTCTGTTTTTTTTGGGTGGGTTTTAGTAGTATTATTCAAAATTGGATTAAAATTGAATGAGGTGCATCACATGCACTAAAGTTTTTTTGTTCTTGTTTAACTACATATATCAAATTAAAGCACTGGACGTTCCTCGTACACAATTAATTTTGATCTTTCTTAAATACTGGTAAATTATCATGTCATCATTAATTTGTCACACCACCTCACACCATAACAAAATATTAAATTTATAAACCATTCAAATAATAAAAGATAAGTACAATATAGTGAGTAACCCGGGTTTGATTTTATCTGGAAACGATTTCTAATGGGGACTTGGTGAACTAATCTAACTACTAACAATTATTGATAAAAAAAAACATAAGTGCAACATATGAGTTAGTCTTCTTAACTTTGAAATCGAAACGGATTTTATGTGTTGTTGCAACGTAAAAAAAAAAAAAGGTGTTGATTTAAGTCATCATGAGTTGCACGAATCCATGCACCATTGTGTGCATTTCTTTTTTTTTTTTCATAACATATTCACATCTATAAAACAATTTCGTACAAAATGAATTTAGAATGCAATTTTGTGTACAACCAAATTAAATTGAACCAAAATCTAGATCAATCTTCGGTATACGAAAAATCTTGATTGATTTTAACCTACAATGTCTATCACGAATCATGTGTCAATTCTCTTCGATTTAGCTCTTCATCGCTCCGTTTCGTAACCAAACTTTTAACGCTCGAATTCAGTCCTTTATTGCTTCGATACTAAGCTAGTGTGACAAGCCGATGTTTTGAGCTGCTAAATCACAGCTAAACTCAGCTATTCCCACCCTCGATTTCAACAAATCAAATTCCATCCACATATTCTGCTGGTGATGGTGCCCAATCACATAAGCCTCCACTCCCAACAAATCCGAATTCCCAAACGTCAGACAATATATCCAATCCTTCTCCCGGATCATACCCGGGACCCGGTACAGCAGCTTCTCCCCGTGCACGCTCATTTCCACCCCGCGAAACATCAGATTAACGCTCGGCAATGCCGGCAAAATTACCTTACTACCCATCTCCACTCTATAGCACAAATCCATCGCCCCTTGAAACACGAAATCCGGATCCTCCAGAACCCGCAAAATCCCCTTCGTTTGCCTTAAAAACTCGTTTCTCAACGCCGTGTAAACCGGCCCCAACAGGAATGTGAACTGGGTGCCTGAATCCACCATAGTCTGCCCCGCTCCGGTGTGGTCGGGTTCGTATATCGACTTCGGTAACGGCAGAACCGTACCCGAGACCCGGATCCCTTCCAGCTGGACCGTGTACGCGACCCGGTCGAAATACGGTAACGGCGTTGACATCTGAACTAACGGCGTGTAATTCAATGGCTTCATCCATGGGAATTTAGCGTCGCCGAAGAGCAAAACGCCGGTCGAATCACGGCCCGAAATGCAATACGAGAATTTTTTAAACCCGGTTTGGGAAACGAGGGATAAGGAACCCCGGTTCATGCCGAATAAGCCGGTCGATTTTAAATCCTCCGGGTTTGATGACGACCCGGTATCCATGCATCCGAATACCATACCCGGAAAACCGTTCGAGCCGCCGAGGTGGAAATTGTCGGAGGCTAAATTGCCCTCGACGGAAGAGGCGTCGGCGTAGGAGAGAATGGCGTGGCAGAGTTTATTCGGGTCGCAGGAAACGGGTAGGGAGAAGTCGCGGGTACGGGCGGTGCAGGTGGGGGAGGAGCAGGGGATGGGGCGGTAGGAAGAGGAGAGGCGGGGGGCGAAGGAGAGAGGGGTGGTTGGGGTTTTGCGGCAATGGAGCCAGGAGAGCTCGCTGCCTGTGTCGAGGACCATGGTAACTTGCTGTGGCGGGGATCCGACGGTGAGGGAGACGGTGAGAGAGACGTTGTGGTGGAAGGAGAGCTTGTTGGGTGGCCGTGGGATTGATTGTGATGGAATTTGCTTTGCTTTGAGAGGCAATATTAGCGATGATGAGGGGTTTGATGAGAGGCATGAAGGTAGGTGTACCAAGAGTGCGAAGCAGAGGAGTATTTGTGCAGAAACAAGATGGGAAGAATCCATGGCTGAAGTATGTGTATGTGTTACTGTGTATGTTTGGGGTTTATATATATGTACACGGTTGTATATGTATATGGAGATTGGAGGAGAGAGGGAGAAAATTGAAATGTATGTGTCTGAGTTTGGATATTGACTTCTAGAGACAAGAATGTAGACTTTGTGTTTGATGATTTCCAAAACTCTGTGTTCAATTTTGGCTCAAATTTCTTTCTTATTAACACTAATGTATTCCCTAAAAACGCCCAATTAGTTGTATGCGATTGTATATAGGTGCTTAAAAATACTGTACTCTGTGTGTGCACAAAAATGGTAACAATAAAATATGAATAAATTAGTATTATCTTTGCTCTAATTCTATTTTTACACTTTCTTTTAAAATTGTATAGGTATCTTATAAAAATGTGAACATAGAGTTTAGACCGAAGTAATATTTATTTATCAGTATAAATATAAAATAATTGATTTGTGTGTTGGACAGATAAAAATAAAATACAAACAAAAAAAGTGAGCATAATTTTTTTTAGACGGAGGGAGTACATAAAAGTGTATTGGACAAAATTGGTGTTAAAAATCTTGGTGTTAATATTTTCGGTTATATAATTTTAGATGATTGATATAGTAAGTAATTATATATATTATTAGTTATATTCTATCGATGGGTAAGTCTCTTGTATATCGGGTGCATTGTACAACACAAATGCATTTTATGAACATTTAGATGGAAGGAGAACATAAAAGTGTATCGGACAAAATTGGTGTTAAAAATCTCAATGTTAATATTTTCGGTTGTATATGATTGATATAGTACGTAATTATTTATATTATTAAGTCTCTTATGTATCGAGTGCATCGTACAACACAAATGTATTTTGAACAGTTAGAGTTATTTTCACCTACAATTAGGGTTGTTTACATTGAATAATTACAATTGGATAACCCTAACTGTTAAGTGTAAACAACCCCACTGTTTAAAAATGCATATTGCACAGTGTATGTGATGCATATAAGACTTTCACTAATTAATAAGTCATATGTATGATTCATTTACAATAATAAAATTACAAAAATTTCTCGGTTTAATGTATGAGATGTGATATTTTTATCTATTTTTATAATATTTAAATTTTAAAAATATTATAAAAACATATAAAATAATCACATTATATAAGTAAGACATCTCATGCAAAATTTCATATGGATTCATTTAATAACTATAAATAAAAGAAAAATGTATGTTTGAATTGTGAAAAGACACATAAAAAATGATAGCATGGCAACTTCTTGTCATAATTACTCGATGAAGTCACATGTTTGAATTGTGAAGAGAAACTTCAAAGTTCAATCTCGAATTTATCATGCTATCATAACTAATCAAGTTGCGCAAAAAACAATCAATTTTCAAATATGAATCGTGAATAAAAAGCAATACATCTTATTGAATGAAAAATCATGTTATAAGCCTATCAATTCATGTGTCGAACTAACTTATACATAACTTTAATTGGCTCTCATCTAATGAATGATGTAATTTGTTCTTGGAAAAGTATTATATCAAAATAGTTCATGATAAGTTTATCATGAAACAATTTTAAAGTATCATTAATCTTATCGGGAGTATTATTAATTTCATCAGGGGTATCATTAGTTTGAGTTCAAGAAAATTATTTTAGATTTTATTGAACTCATACTAATGATACCCCTGACAGATTTAATGATACTCCTGATAAGATTAATGATACTCTAAAACTATTTCATGTTAAGCTTATTATGAAGTGATTTCATATAAAACCTACTCCTTGTTCTTCTATTAACCAATTTTTGAACCGAATATTGAATTATTAAAAATAAATACAAAGAAATTCAAACAATATGTTTAAATCAATATAAATTCCCAATTATTTTATCAAAAGACAAAAAATATTGTGTGCAAACGTTAAATCGATGCACCAATCCTAAATTCATACAACTCTGCTCATCTTTTTTTCTTTTCTTTTCAAGTTCATTTCTTACTTCATCATATCAAAATAACATATCCAAAAGTAAAGCTGGCAAAACGGGCTAGGCCGGGCCGTCAGGCCAAACACCATTCGCGGGCCGGGTCGGGCCAACCCATTTGCACGTCGGGCCTGTAAAATTCCAGCCCAGCCCGGCCCAACCATAGCCTGCGGGCTAACGGACTGGCCCGGCCCATTTCAATTTTTATTTATTTTCTTTTTCTAATCTCAAAATAATGTTTGGTAGAGTTTTTTTATTCCACGGTACTGAAAATTGAGGGGCTTCATTTACAAAATTTCTTATTATGGCATCAACTACCAAGTCAAGTATGTTTAAAAAAAAAAAAACTAAATATACAACACTAAATATCATTTAAATATCACCAAATATCATTTAAAAACTAAATATACAACACTAAATTCCTTATTATGACAGTATCAAGTCAAGTATGTCCATATATTTATAATTACAACACTGAATATCATTTAAAAAAAATAACACTAATTATAATCTTTTAAAAATAAAATAGATAAAAAAAAAAAAATCAATCGGGCCAAACGGGCCGGTCCATGGCCCGTCGGGCCAGCCGGGCTGGGCCAAAAACGGCCCAATTTTTTCGGACCTATATTTTTTGGGCCCAGCCCAACCCATATGTCGGGCCGGACCCAAATTGCCGGCTCTATCCAAAAGTTCACCAAAAGACAGAGAAGGGCATCTGTACGTGTGCATTATAATGGTTGCGGGACTTATATAGGTAGATGTGGGGTAGGGACTTTTTTTTAAAATTTGATAGTTTGGTGTCCCATGTCTTTCTCTAGTCATAGAATTTACATTAATTGAGATTCTTACAATACACACGAGTATCGAATTATATATTTTGTACCATCACTTATCTAAATGGGCTCATACACAAGTGGTCTAGGTTTTTTTTAAGGGTTTTAGCCATCTGATATATATCTCCATTTCAAAAAATATTTTTTGCACACTGCATGCAACACAATATCTAATATAACATCATGTTGTTATTTTATACACCCAGCATATAGTTATAATATAAAAAGTAAAAAAATTATTTAAATGAGATTTAGCCTTGAGGTTATTCACAAAATAAAAATAAAAAATATTTCTGAACCAAATTTTGTCACAAAAAAGGAGAAAAATACCAGGTGGCTTAGCCCACCTGGCCATTGGGTTCCTCGCTTTACTAAGTGACACAGTTCAATTTCCTTTGGAACGAATTTAGAGCGTTATAGATGGCTTGGAGCAGTGACGGAGCCAGGATTTTCGACCAGGGGGGCCCAATTACGTAACATAAAAATAAGACAAAGTATTGTGTTAGTTCACCGAAAAATCTGCTTAATGAGTACTAGTTGTTTCAATAAAAAATGTTACTTATTTTTGCTAAAGGGTAGTATTAGTTTTAAAATATATTAGTTGTTTTTACTAAATTGTACTCCTTCATACCAGTTTATTTTCACATTCCACAATTCACATCCCTTCAAACACTCATAATCTACATTTCATTCGACTAATATTTATATAGAAAAACATCTCCATTTTGTCTCATGCACTTAAATTGAATAATATGTCATCATAAATTATTCATTTAAATACTACAAATCAAGTCTCACATTAAAAGTCAAGAAAAATCAAATAAGAAAACAAAACTGAAACGGTGGGAGTATTAGTTGTTCAAGAGTTATTTCACTAAATGTATTGATTGTTCTACTAAAAAACTAATTTCACATTATACAAACTCTAAAAATGTTAGATTTAATTGACATTTTAGTATAAAACTTAGTACAACTAAATTATAGCATTCCTTTTTATTCTTTATGTTTTGTAAGCATTGGATTACATCTCCGTTGCAATATATTATAACAAAATTTTGTAATTCCAATAACTACACAATCATAAATGTAATAATAATGTAACTTTCGGAAATAAAAAAGAAGTAATAATAATGTATTACATATATATATAATGGTATTTCAAAAAGAATTTGAAAGTGCAACAAAAATATGCTGAAAAAAACTAAGACATGATGGATTGGATCCCGGGTTCTTAATCAAGGCAGAAGACTTCCCCAATATTTCAAATCCACTAGGACAAATATTAATATAAAAATATTAAGGGAAATACAACATATATAGTAAAATTTTCTAAAATTTCAGGGGGGCCCAGTGCCCCCCCGTACCTAGGGTCCCTCCGTCCTTGGCTTGGAGTAACATTTACCGATAAAAAAAAGTAAAAACAAGCAATGATTATTCAGTAAACACGTAAAATTTCTGCAACGTAGACAAAGTTTAAAAATTTATGAATTAATATGGTAAGCCAATATATTAATAATAGAAGGTCGAAATAAGTGAGATATCTTGTGTAGTTGGTGGGTCTAGTGTGAATCAATTTTGCCGTTAAATTGGTTTACAACTAATTTCTTATAAAAAATAATTAATACTTTTTAATTAAAAAATTAATATTTTTAAGCGAATACTTTTTAATAAAGCAATTAATAATATTTAATTTAGTGTAAACAATTCATACTCTTTAATTTCAAATCAATTTTACAGTAAAATTTGTTTGCATAAAATTCGATTAATTTTTTTTTTTTTTTTTACTTACGTACCTTATAATTAGTTGATTCATAATTAGATGTTAACATCACTTTGTTGAAGGAGTAATAATTTAGCCATATTTGTGAGAGATAATGTTTTATAGGACGAATTTTTAGATGAATTTAAATTCAATGTGTTTATACAAACTTAATTAATTAAATTATTCAATTTATCACTATTTTTCTTTTTAAACAACTGATGACGATGACACAAGACTCACAAGAAGACATCTCACCTAATTAATATCAACACCCATAACGTTCTAGATTATGAAATTAAATAGGTAGTTAATAGTAGGTTCTTAATATTTAATTAATGATGTGAACAGAAGGAAAATAATTATATGTGTGTGTGTGTTAATGTAATTAGTTGTGGATTTTCAAATTTAATATGGCGATTGTGACTTGTAATTAAAAAATGGTTTGAAGTTTCTGCAGACGTTGAAAACGGAGACTCTTGTCTGTGTGAAGCAACCAATCACACAATCATTTTAGGCTGATCTTGGTCTTCCTAACCAATTGTTAACATTTTATTTTTTCTGTTGACACAATAATTGAGATGGTTCAAGTGTTTCTACATATGTCCTTTTAAGTTTGTATAAGTCAATTAGCGGCCGTAGATTAGGTCTTCTCCTTGTTTTTTTTTTTTAAATTTAATCAGTAAAATTATAACTCGAACTCATAATCTTTGAGTTATAAATAATGGGCTCTAACCACTTAAATTATATCATCTCGTTTAGATTTTTTCCTTCTCATTTACCTAAATATTAGCAAAGAATTTTTACTCTTGAAAAATAATTAAAATTTAGAGATTATGTAAAAAAATATGAGTAAATGGTGTTTGACAATAAAAATAGTGTTTATAACAAAAAATAAAATAAGTAAAAATTAGGAAAACAATGATTCGGTTTTTGACCAAAAATTATTTTTTCAAGTAGTTAGCAATAGACACATTTATTTAAGGACAAATACTTATATGCAATTTCCACAGATCATGATATGTGCAATGTATTTTGAAATCGACTCGTTTTTTTTTTCTTACTTCATACCATTTGCACTTCTGCTTCTTTTTCTTCTCTATATTTTCAGACTTTTATTAGCGTTTTTCCTTTTAGACTTCAATGCAAATTAATTAAAGAGAGTATTTAGTGACACTAAAAGAATTACTAAATTACATTTTCATGCATAAAATATTATGGTAAAAAATGGCATTCCTGAATGACAAATAATAAGTATTAATGAACTTAGAGCACGCCTGAACCATAGGACACCTCTTGATCGAAAGTAAAAAAATTCTTAAAAAAAAAGATAATTAAATAAAAGTAAAGGACTCCAAATTACACACAGTGACAAAATTCAACCTCATGAACAGGTTGTCTCTAATGATGTTGTTCCTGAAGTGATAGTTCATGAAGAAAATTATATTTTACAAATAGTGTATGGTAATGAAATAAACATTTCGCATCTGCGAATATTTGATTGTGCAGTGTATAATCCTATATCACCACCACAACGTACCTTAATAGCTCGGTAGGCTGATTGCACATTTGATGAAAATTATTGCCTCTGTCCACCAAAAGTGTGTCTACTCTGTTTTTGTCAACAATCTTCTTTGTTTTATCATTCAACCATCACTTAATTATTTCACGTGTCATTAACTTTACGCTCACAAACAACCACTTAACTCATAAATGGAGCACAAAATACCCCAAAATAATCTTGTTTTATCTATATTTTTTTAAAACCTAGTCAAAACAAATAGACACAATTTTCGTAAGCGGGAGAGAGTATTTTCTAGCATTAAGGGGAGATAATAATCCAAAATTAGATGAATGCTTTGAAAACTTTCTTGAAGAAAATAGATCTTCAGTATCTAAACCCACATACTAGTCGAACTGAACAAAAAATTCAAAAGATAATTAACTTGCAACATTCAACAAGTAGTCTGTTAGATGCGCATACAATCATAGATGAGTGACTACATCACATATACCCTTATATGCACAACAAAGTATAAATATTCTAATGAAATCAAATTCAGCTTACACGCCAGAAGCGTATAGGACTTTTTTTTAACATGAAAATGAAATATATAAATTCGTGGTAAATTAAAGTTAGCAAAATATTAAGCCACTCCCAAAATCTCCTAAAGAGATTCGTCCTGTAGATGAAAATTCTAATAGCAAAGCACGTGCACAAAATAACCAAATTACTGGGATTGTGTAACAACCAAATAAAAATAGTTTGGGAAATGACGAGAATCTGGTTGATATAAATTTATAAGTACAAGTGCTCAATATTGCTTATACTATCTGGATCCAATACCTAAGTCGAGTGTCATAAGCATTTTGAAATTGTGGCAGAGCTAGACTTGCTAAATAAATAAATAAAAAGATATTGATTTTATTATACGTAAACCCTGAAGTGTGTATTTGTACGAAAATAAAATGAGGTAGTAAGGTACAAAGCTAGAGAGTTTTCACAAAGATCCAATATTAATTTTTTTTTTTCCAGTTATATATAGAATAATGTTCTGGTATTTAATATCTCTAACAACAAATGTGAAAATTTTGAAATGCGCCTAATGGATGCAACCACCACATATGAAGAGCACTGAGAGATTTAACATGTAAACCAAATCCAAGAAGAGCTCATCAACTTACAAAGGTCCTTGTATGGACTCAAAATCTAAACTTATGTGAGATAATCACCTTACGAGTGTCTAGTTAAAGAAGATCACATTAGTGACCCAATAATTTCATGTGTTTTATTCATAAAGAAAAATGGATAAAATTTAGTTATGATTGAAATATTTGTTTATGTTGCTAAATTGATTGAGACTAATGATGACCTCCAAAGGTGGTTATATATTTTAAGATTTTTTTTTTGACAGGATATATATTTTAAGAATTTGAGATCAAAGATTTTGGACAAACTAAAATTTATTTCGGTTGATAAATTGAGCATCTAGAAGGATGAAATTTGGTCCACTAAACTAGTTACACTTGGTCCTGAAGAACCATATCTTAGTACGTTCAGCACACGAATACATCTTGTCAACTATAGAAGACATTTGTCATTACTGACCGCAACATTTGAGAAACTGGTGAAACATATTGGAATGCATTGGTTAAATAATTTCAAATGATATTTGAATTGGAGGGAGAATTCTTAAATAATTTCAAATGATATTTGAATCGGGGGGAGAATTCATACACTAATTGAAATTTATTTACTCATTCCCCTTCACTAGAGTTTTTGTCCCACATAGTTTGTTTTTCATAGTGAGGTTTTAACAAGACATTATCCCTGGAATAGATATTCGAGGGGGAGCTTTATAAAAAATTAAACTATGGATATCCAAACATGTGTTATTCGCTTTCTTTACTTTTCATAACAGAATATGATTTTTTTTTTAACTAATGACATTTTATACAGTTTAGAAATTTTATAATTATTTTAAAATAAGAAAATGTGAAGGGATTTTTTTTTTTTTTTTTTTGAGTTGAAGGTGTATATAGCAGGGCCCATTAGATAAATAATCTCAAGCCGTTGAGTTTAGCCTCATTGGAGTTGCACATCTCACTTGAATTTAATGATCTTGGTACAATACATGTGTCACTCAATGTGCTTTTTAATTATTTTTTTATTTTTACTCTTTCTATTATACATTTTATATTCTCCCCGTCCACTATTTAAGCTTAACATTTTACCAAGTCGCTCATTTCATGTTAAATTTAATATTTTTATTTTGAAAAGCTTTTCAATAAAATACTCAGGGAACTTAGCAATCCATCAATGATATTGAGAATAAAAATTTATTTTCTATCATTACCCCATAATAAAAATGACATTTTGGAAGAAGAGTTGTTCCAATCGTGACTCCGTTGCTACTGTTACGCCCCAATTTGGGAATAAAAGTGGACAACAAATGATTATTGGTGGAAGAATATGAGAGTGATTGAGGAGTAAGGTTGTAAATGAATCGAATCGAATACCACTTATTTTGAATTCTTATTTGTGAAATTATTTCGAATATCGAATTCGAATCAAATATTTTTCGAATAATAAATGCGATTTATATTTGATTTGAAACTCATATAGAATTATTAGAAAATATACAAATACTCGAAGCGAATATTCGAATCGAATTTTTCTCAAACATGTTTTGAAAAAATACTATAAACTTAAAATTTTTATAACATAGTCAAGTACCTAAATAAAAAAAAAACGTTAACTATTAAATTCATGAATTTTTTTTTTAATAAAAAAAATGACAAGCATCAAATCTCCCATTGAGTTTGCAACTAAAGCTCATTTCTTGAATAAAGTCATAAGGGTCAATTTCTTGATATACTTGTAATGGACTTAAATTTATAAATAAATATATTTATTATTACTATTATTATATAATATATATTTTTTTAGAATATTTAATTAAATATTTACGATTATCGAATCGAATATCATAAGTTTTGAATTTGTATTTGATAACTAATCGAATCAACAAATAAATTTATACTCGAATTCGAATTATAAAATTTTGAATACGAATACTGAATTTCGAATACAAATATCAAATCGAGTCAAAATAGTTTGATTCATTTATAACCCCATTTAGGAGTATGATTATAGGAAGATAATATGGGTAATCAAAATGAAGTAGTGATTACCTTATTTAGGAGAGGAGATATAAATTTTGTTTTCATAAATCATTATAATTGCACTAATTTTCAATCTCATTCTCATTACCGGTGAATAGTTGCTATCCAAGTATCCCCTAAGGAGGTGCTTGATTAGTAACTTTTGAATAATAATGAGAATGCCAATTATTTTCCATATATGTTTCCATAATAAAAATGACATGTTGGGGGAAAAAATGTTATAATTGTAACTCCATTGTTAGTGTCATGCCCCAATTTTAATATAGAAATGACCAAAAAATTGTTGTTGATAATGGAATAAATGAGTGATTGAGTAAGAAGAGAATAGAACAATCAAAATAAAATAGTAATTACTTTAATTAAAAGAGAAGATAATGAATTTATTTTCATTAACTATTATAATTATATTAAATTATAGATTTTATTCTTATTATCATTAAAAAATTGCTAACTTGTTTTTCCTTTTTTAAGATACACACGTGCACGAATGAAAGTTTAGTCAACGATTTAGGCAATCCAATTTCAAAGAAAAGAAAAGAAAAGAATAGCCTAATGGAGAAAAAAAGAGATCTGTTGGAAAAATAATAAAGGAGAGCAAGAGCGAAAAAAAAGGAAAAGGGAAGCACATAACGACGTCGTTAGTTCATGCGGCCATAGCCTGTAGGTACAGAAAAAGTAGAAAATAGAAACTCTAGCTCACAGTTTCAGCGTTGGGTCTTTTTCACCCTTATTAAAAAAAGCCCTAACGCGTCCGAGTCCACTCGTTATCCTCTTCTCTCTTAACTCGTTCGACTCACTAGAGATCCACCGATTCTTTTCTTCACCAAAATCAATTTTTTATTTGTTTATTATTTTCATTTGCATTCGGATCCGTCTAGCAGAACCTATATCTGTAAGTGAAACTGTATCCTTCTACCGTTTTAAAAAATTAAACATTTCTATATGAAGAATATGCATGCAATCAATTATTTTTTAATTGGAATGTTGCTTGTTAATTTATTAGTTCTTTGTGCGGTAGATGATTTTCGCTTTGGTGTTTTTGGCGAAGAGTATTTGTGTGATGAATGGCCTACTGTTATTGCTTGGGTGTTTTTTGCTTTTTGGAAGTAAGTTGTAGTTTTTTTTTTTTTTGTGTAGTTATCTTGAACGTTCAAATCTGAAAAAGATGAGCTAGAGTATGTGATTCGTCCGAGTTATTTTTGTCGGCGATTCCGGAGAATTTCCGTACATTCATTGCCAGAATTTTGTCATAAATGGCAAGATTCGGAATTTTTTTTTTCTTCTGTAATTTACCCTGTTTAATGATTGGCGCTGATGTATGGAGATCACAGGATTTAAATGCTCACTGGTCTAATTAATGGAGTGATCATTTAGATCTTTGGAAAATTTAGTTTATGCTCAATTATAGAATAGGGGAGTTTGTTTCAATCTAGTTTACTGGGGCCAAGCTATTTTCCATAGGGTGTACCAAAATTTTGGAAACCCTTTACTTTATTCGAAAGATAGTAAACTACAGGATTTACAATGCTATTAAACGGGAGAAGAATGATTGTCGATCACTTTAGAAACCCTCATTAGATGATGTATATCTTTTTTAGTATATCTAAGACTCAGCACAATACTTGGACCTTGTATGTTGACTGTTAAAGTAGAAAGCTGACGTCTCACAGATAAAAAAAAATGTTGTGCATTTATAATTGACTGAATTATGAGATTTATCTTAAACCATGTTTCATGCCTACATGTGAATCAGTTTTCGGATAGAGTTGCTATGTATCTTATTTCATCAGATCTGTGGCGTTTCAGTAGATCTTATAAGGATTAAAAACGATTTGCATTTATTATGCATTCTTTAAGGCTTGATCTACTTACATTGGATTTGTGATGAGAGTCTTCTGTCAGCTTGAATCTCATGAAAATAAGTATCATTTTGGTTAGTAAAGTATGTCTTTTCGTGGGATTGAAACTTAGTTACATAAGTGGATATTTCTTGATACTTTAGTGGATAGGTATCGCTGTAATAGTTCTCTTGGCTGAGTTGGAGAAACTTATCTTTGCACTTCGAACATTGAAGAGGTGGGTTTGTAGGTATTGATGTATGTCCACTTTTCACTTGCTAATATTTAATCTTTTCTCTTCAGAACTGCTGCTTTTTATTGTTTATAAATTCTTTTGGCATCCATTCCAGGTATCTTTTTTCTAAAAGAATTTTTTTCACTTGGTGCTGCTGCATTTTTTTGGAACCATGAGTTTTGTTTTTCGAGGCACAAGAGGAGATATAGAAACTGGGTTTCCAGGACTTATTCCCGAGCGGCGAGCGGTGGTGGGTTTTTTCTTGTTTTTTGTAAATATTACTTTTGAACATTATTAAACATTTCCGGTTTATGAACGTTCTCAACCCTCTTAACACTTGTAATCTTATTCTGTTGTTCAGCGAGTTCATGCTCGACCAGTTAATTCTAACTCCCTAGCTTTTCTCGTCACAGGTATCTATAGTTTAGACGGTTATTTAGTGTTATATCTCTCTCATAGTCAATCTATTAACTGCATTATGTCATCCACCTTTTGATGTGACAGTGCTTTTGCTGTTTATGATTTTGAACTCGCATCAAATGTCTCCTAATTTTCTGGTTTGTATATCTTTCAATGATGAAATTGGTTATTCGACTTCCATCTGTTGTAATCTTCAAACATATATGATTGACATTTTCCCCGCACCTATATTGAACAGCTTTGGCTGGTGCTCGGTGTCTTTTTGATGGCAACAACTTTAAGGATGTATGCAACTTGTCAGCAACTTCAAGCTCAGGCTCAAGCTCATGCTGTTGCAGCTAGTGGTCTTCTTGGCCACACTGAATTAAGACTTCACATGCCACCATCTATAGCTCTCGCCACCAGAGGAAGGCTGCAAGGTCTTAGACTCCAGCTTGCACTTCTTGATAGGGAGTTCGATGACTTGGGTATGCATATATCATATCAGAATTTGGCTTAAGGATCTCATATGAGTGTTCTTTGTATGTGATTTATTGTATCTATTCGAATTTAGAAAGGCAAAGAATGAAATAAGAATATTGGGATGGATTGGTTCATAGTATTTTTTTCTCTTCGCAGATTATGAAACTTTGCGAGCGCTGGATGCTGACAATGTTCCTACAGCCTCTATGACTGACGAGGAAATCAATGCTCTTCCTGTCCACAAATACAAGGTGTCCAGCCCTCAAAAGTAAGTAGTGGTTGTAAAATTCCAGAATGCATGCATTATTTATAGTAAGACAATCTTTTTATTTTGTAATTTATTTATTTTCATCTTATAGTGTTGATTTAGATGTTATTTAGGTCCTACTCCACTTTAATCTGTTTATATCCGTCCTTGGCGTGGTTCAGTGCATAAGTATTTGACTGCATGAGTCGTTATAACTTATCCTGGTAAAGTGACTGCAAATGTCAAAAAGCAAAGAAAAAAATAGGGACCTTTTCTTTGACATTGAGTCAAACAAACAACCAGGACCTTTTCTAGTCAAAACATCGGTTTCTTTGTATGATGTGAGCTGAGATGATAAAAACCTAGCAACTAAGATTGCAAATGCAAGACCGTAGATTTTTGAAATAGAAATCTCTCATGATGTCTATGTGTACATGATGATATCTTGCTCATTTATGCGTGGACTGATACTATTCCTTCAGCTTGTAACATCTATTCTTTTTTTACTGTGGTTAGAAATGTTGCTCTTATCTTATATTAATTTTTTGTTGGTATGCTCTATCTTTTTAGAGTGGTTGGTGTAGGTGGTAGTTTTGAACAACACAGTACCAATACAGGTGCTAGTAGCCTCGTGAAGTCCCCCCCCCCCCCCCCCCCCCAACTGTTTATTGCATCTCATTGAATTGTTGGAGAACATTAGGCAATAAATTGTTCTTTCCTTGTTATTATCTGTTTATGGTACTAAAGCGAGAACAGAGTTGCAGACTTGTAGTTCAGGAAATGTTCTGCATTTTTGTTTGGCAAAGAATGTGTCCTTTCAAGTTCTTTATATTAAATGGATGCCGGCGTTGTCTCCTTGCAGTGTGGGCTCATCAGTACAGCAGGCTTCTTCTTCAGCTTCACTTGAGGTATTGTTTATTCTTTTAGTTTGTGTTTGAAATTGTGGGACTTGCTCAAGTGATTTCAGTTGAACTAATTTGAATTATTTGTTGAAGTCCACTCATTTCAAATCCCTTGTTTGGATTTGATTCGAATTTGTGAGAAGAACTTCAAATACATTGGTAGACAGTCGGGTATAGCATTAAATTTTGTTTGACCTTTTCATCCTTGTTAGCAATGATGATAATTAGTGTGTGGCATGACCATCTGTGTTCCTGTGCGAATTTGACTGTGTGCATTCCTGTGTGTGTACGCATTGTGCGTGTGACATTGTGTTTTTAATGTGTCAGTGTGTGACGTTCTTTATATGGTTATGTGATTATATATGTGAGGGAATGGATGAATCGGTTGTAGGATGTTTTTTTTTTTTTTTTCCTTTTCCCCTCAAATGGTGCAAGTTGTCGAATACAAGCAACTGCCAACTGAGGTATTTGTTATCTACGAACTTTATTGGATTTTATAACTAGGTCAAACCTTAATGGTAGTATCTGAAACTATCCCCTTTCTTAATTCCGTGGAGGAATGCAACATGTTTATGTTATACCTTTAACAAACGAATTTAAAAGAGTATTCAATTTCTTAGGACATATATTTTTATTATGCAATTTATAGTGAAGGAGAGAGAACGGCTGTTTATGATCTGTAATACTTTAAGGAGTTTTTAGCTTCAATAGATGAAAAACATACGTCTACGCCTCAAAAAATGCTCTGAAAGAGGATCCCACCTCCAAACTAAGATTAGCATCTTTATGCGTTTCCCTTGCACGTGGTTTCCCTTTTTGTGTCCTTAACAGGACGCTCAAGAGATATGGTCTTATATTATATGTTGGCAGTTCTATCTCTGAATCCTGTGGATATGTAAAAGGAATGAGAAGAACACTCTATGTGTGCTGCACTTAGGAAGTTTGAAAACAATGTTATATATCAATATTAATCATTCATTGTACTTTCAATTCTTGATTTGGAAAATATTAGCTTAGTATATTCACAAGTGAAATAATTGTGATGTTTGCCCCAGTGATTATTGGGAAAGTGGAAAATGGTGGTGTTATGCTAACCACTCTTGCTTCTGTTACATTTGTTTCTTGCTCTGTTTTTATCTCTGATTATTTAGTCATTGGTAAGCCTCATCATGTAATGTTCTTTTACGCAGAAAAAGCAGGACCTTCCAAATGCACAAGTGGGATCAAAGACATCTGATGATGATTTGACTTGTAGTGTTTGTTTGGAACAAGTTAATGCTGGAGAACTCATACGTAGCTTGCCATGCTTGCATCAGGTATCTGTTCATCACTTTGAGTTTATTATGTTTGTTGAATATATTTACATACTAGTGATTATGTTTCAAGTTTGTTTATTATTATTATAGTCGTGTATTTTTATCATTATACAAAAGCTTCGCAGGCTGATATGTTAGGGTTACGGTTAGGAGTCTTATCTATATGCTTTGATTGTTGTTTGTTGGGATATTATATTTATATTTGAGTCGTGGGCAGTTTAGTTTGGCAGGATTCGTCCTGAGATAATTCTGATATAATAATCAAAGCATAAGACTCCTAACCTTTACCTATTGGCCCGCCAAGTGGAAAAGGCCAACTGGCAGCTCTGTATAAAAATACCCAACTATAATTATAATAAGACAGACATGAACGTTATCAGCTAGTATGTATTTCATTTTGCATATGATGTTAATAGAGATTTCTACGAGCTAGAACCTTTTTTTCCCTCTAATGGTGGTGAATACTGAAAAGCTTTAAATATATAGGATCAAACAATTCATTTAGGTTTTGTTTGGATGGAGGGATTTGAGCTATGGATTTTAAATCCACAACCTAAATCCACTCCATGGTTTGGGTAAAATATTCAAACGGATGAATTTCAATTTCCTAGCTATAATCCTAGTTCACAATGGAGGAATTTCAAATAACTAGCAAAACCATGTCATTTGAAATCCATGGATTTGAGAATCCATTCATTTTCAAATCCCTTGCATTTCATTGACTCCATCTAAATGCAACCTTAAGAAAATTGGGACACTGATTAAGATATTACACGTGGGATTCAATCAGGTTGGAAAAATGGAGAATTGCATCCTCTACAATATGAGTGGCTAAAGATGGTTTAGTGCACAAAGGACATAGGAGACATTTAGATCCGTACGCGTAGAAAGTAGAGAATCATTATCCCATATTAAAGGGCAACAAATACTAAATAAGATATTCCTTTTGTCCAGCAAAAGTGTGCCAATTCCATTTTTGTCAATAATTTTCATTTCTTTGTCATCCAACCATCATCTAATTACTTAACATGTCATTGACTTTACACTCACAAACAATCACTTAATTCACAAATGGACCGCATAATACCCTAAAATACTCCTACTTTATCTACCTTTTCTAAAACCTGTCCAAAACAAATGGAGACAGTTTTCGTGGATGAGGAGGGAATATGTTTTACCGAAATATAAATTATAACTTGTTGCTTGACTTGATACAATGACAAATATAATCCATATGGACGAATGAAGTTTAGGCAATGGTTGCTGTCTATCACCATATGTGATTTTTTTTATTTTTTTTTATTTTTTGCAGTTCCATGTGAACTGCATAGATCCATGGCTACGACAGCAAGGGACCTGTCCAGTTTGCAAGTTCAGAGCTGGGTCCCGATGGTCCGAGATAGCGCAAGGAGAAATTGATGCTACAGATATGGTTTAACTTTTAAAGTTGAAAAAATAAACATATGTTAACTTACTGTATACACAGTCGCACACAGGTATATATATGTAAACTGTCCCCAATTGAGGTATATACCGATTACCTTAATGGCATCAAAAGGTTCTGAAAATCGTAATTTGATGTCAACTTACTGTATATTCCATCCTTTAAAATCACATTAGCTAGGGTGAAAATGGCCTTTTAGATGTTTAACATGGCTAGTATTGTGGAAATGTTGCCGCCTTATGTGCTGTGTATTGGAGCCAGTTAGTTCAAATATAATTTTATTTAGATTTAATTTGGCCATTGTTTCACTTGTTAGTTGAAATATAAATTTATTTAGGACTCATTTTGTCAATTGTTGTTTCATTTTGTGTTTCACATCAACCGTCAGTATTATATGTTAATAAATATGTAAATTGATGATCCTTGCATATATTATCCTCACAGGTGGACTAACCATGAAAGACAATGTGTCACGTATTTAGGGTAGCTTAGATCAATTCTTGAATAATGTCTTTAGATTAGGGGGTGTGATCTAATCTGGTGGTATATATTCCGTTCACTAAAATTGTGCTTCATTGTTTGGACGCATATTTTAAGAAAAAATAGATAAAGTAGATAAATAAAGATAAAGTACAAATAAAATACTTGTTTGCAATTGTAAAGTTAAAGTGATTGTTGACGAATAAGAAAATGATATGCGTTTGGTGGACTAAGGGACTAGAATTTTTTAGAATTGTACAAAAACATATGAAGGATGATAAGATATTATGTGCATCTTATGAAGTGTGCACAACAAATAATATTGTTCGGAAATGGCCATACGTCAACCGGTAAATACCAAAATACATGCCCACCATTTATGTGGTAATGTTTATTTGAATGGTTGATGAAAATTGTATATCAGAAATTTACCCATCACTAGACATAATCAAAATTAACCGGAACCGAACCGAAACCGTAAACTACACGGTTCGGTTCCGGTTCTCCTACATTTTGGAACTGGAACCGCAGGTTCCAACGGCATTTTTTTTTTTCTCTGTCTTTCCCCCCTATATATAAATACTACCTCATTCAACTCTAAAATTCACCCCAAAGCAAACATTACGTTCTCTTGTCATCTCTTTCAACTTTCACACTCAATTCTCAAAGTTTTCATATTAGTAGTTCTCAAATATATCTAATTAGTTACTATACTATACTATATTACATTACATATTATTCTTTATATATTGATACACATACACTTACATAGTTATATTACATTACATACACATTTATATTATTAATATTATGGCAAACCGTCAAAGTAAGGGAAAGGGTAAAACTTCTTCCTCTTCCGTTCGTCGTCCAACTTCTATGCCACCGTCGGCACCGGTCGAGTGGAGTTTAGAAGAAATCGAGCACGAACTTGGTCCCGGTTATGAGGATCCTCTTGAAAACGAGGAGCTACCACGACGTCCTACTCAAGAAAGTGAAAACCACCCAACAACCGAGACCGGGTGTACTCCAACTCCAACTCCAAGTCGAGGAAAACCACTTAAATCGTCTATTTTTGCACGTTACTTTAGAAAAGTGAACGACGAGGTAAACAATAAACTTACCGCTCATTGCAACTATTGTACCATTATCTATTCTTTTGTGAAAGGAGGAGGATATGGAACATTATGGAAGCATATAAAATTATGTCACCCGGATAAAGATGACTTTGATTCAAGTCAAACACAACTTGGTGGTCATGGATTTACGGCGTCAAGCGGAGGTGGAGGAGTTGAAGGCGAGGTAAATAATCCCCTTTCTCTATTTGCATTTGATCAAATGAAATATAGAAAATTATTAGCTAAATTTGTGTGCACACAACACCTCCCTTTCCAATTTGCCGATAATCCATTTTATAATGATTTTGTCCAACTTGGCCTTCAACCCGCATGAAAAAAAGTTTCACGTCATACTACTACTCGTGATGTTGCTAAAGTTGTTAATGAGTATAAATATGTTTTGATTAATTTATTTGCCGATTTAAATGTTAAAGTTTGTATATGTGCGGATATTTGGAGTGATAATTTTAAAAAACATAGTTATATTGGAGTCACATGCACTTGGATTGATGAATCATGGACTCTTAACAAAAGATTGATTGCTTATAGAGATTTTGATACGGAACACAATGCCGAAAATATTAGAGATAAATTGCATGATATTTTAAATGAGTATGGTCTTACTAGAATTTTTTTTTCTATTGGATTTGATAATGCTAGTGCAAATACGCCTAATATAGAAGATCTTACAAATATTTGTCAACCATATTTTGGTGGAATTTTTTTTCATGTTAGATGCATGTGTCATATTTTAAATCTATGTGTTCAAGATGGTTTAGAAGCTTTGAAAGAACAAGTTGGTCCTATTAGATCCGCTATTTATTATTTGTCGAGACGTTCAAATTTGATGAAAAAATGGAAAAACTTTTGCAAAACATTCCATTTGCGTCCCAACAAATTTTCTCTTGATGTGTCAACTCGTTGGAATTCCACGTATAAATTGTTAAAGGAGTCTATGGAGTATTAAGAAGCTTTATGTACATTTTTTTCTCAAGAAAATTGTGGTTTTCGTTTATATCCTCAATATTGGGATTCATGCACTTCTTTGTGTCAAATTTTGGGAATTTTTAATGAGTCCACAAAAGTATTATCCGGTGTTTATTATCCTACTAGTAATTTGGCGCTTGATTATTGTATTAAAGTTGCTCATGTTTTAAATGATAGTATGACAAATCCTTTATTACGTGGTGCTACTCTCTCTATGATGCAAAAATGGAAAAAATATTTTACGCATATTCTCGATTTATTTTTGGTTGCTAAAGTACTTGATCCTAGAGTAAGATTAGAAGGGTTACTATTATTGTTGAATTTGTATTATAGTTCTTTATTTCCTAATAGACTTGTGGTCACGAATGATGATGATGATGATGCATATCCTAAGCTGGAAGAGATTGTTAGTAAGATTAAAGCTATTTTAATGGATTTATTAAGAGAATATAGTGGCCCTAATTTTGAGTCTAATGTTGGTGGTAGCGGTGGATCTTCATCGGGTTCTAGGGTAAGTGAATATGCAAATGAAATTGACGAAATATTATCGAGTTTTTATAATGAGCGTATGCAAAAACGTCCAAGGTCTACTACCAACCCTTATCACGAACTTGATCATTATCTAACCTCTAGATTTGAGTTTGATGAGGATGAGGATGGTGGTCAATTTAGCATACTAAAGTGGTGGTCGAAGAAGAAAAATGTATATCCGACGGTAGCAAGTTTAGCAAGGGAAGTTTTAGCATCTCCTGCCTCAACCGTAGCCGTGGAACAAGCTTTTAGTTTGGGAGGTCACACTTTGGATGCAACGAGATCAAATATGACCGTTGAAAATGTGGAAAATCAATGCTTGCTTGATGATTGGGTAAGAGCCGAAAGAAGAGCTCAAGAATTCATTGAAAATGATGATGAAGACTCCGAAGAAACTACCACCGGGAATGATGCATGAACCCGGAACCGAATCTATCCGGAACCAAAAAGGTAAGTGAGGTAAGAGAACTACGTGGACTTTGATTCCAATTTTATTTGGATACGTAGACAACTTAATTTTAAGTTTCAAACTTAGAATTTCTAAGTTTATTTCTTAAAATTAAGCTCAAGTTCAATTTCTTTAACCCCTCCCCCTCCCTCAAATTTATTTTGTAAAATTTAAAATTGTAAGTTGTAAATATGTAAGTTATAATTCTACTACTTTGGAATAGTTCAATATTTTCATTTGCAAATTTATATATTTCAATTAGTTTGTATCATTAGTCAAGATAGAATATATACTTATTTTAATATTAGAATTACTAATTTGTATTTTGTTGTAATAATTCAATTGTTTTGTAATAATTCAATTAAATAATGAAATTATTTTCTATTTATTAAATTTGTCATCTGCAATTCTGCATTTACATTAAAAAAAAATTAAATAATACAAGTAAAAAAACTTAAAAAAAAAAAAGAAGGGAAAACCGACGGAACCGGCGGTTCGGGAACCGAACCGAAACCGGTTTTCCGCCGGTTCGGTTCCAATTCTTGCATTCGAACTTTTGGGACCGGCGGTTCGGAACCGGAACCGGCGGTTCCGGAACCGTGAGCATCTCTAGAAATCACCGGTTGTGTTTGGAAGAAGAGATTTGAATCCATGGATTTTAAATCCACACCTAAATTCACTAAATTTGTTTGGGTGAGATGCTCAAATTGATGAATTTCAAATACTTAACTTTGACCCTAATTCAAATTGGAATTTTTTTAAATATTTAACAAAATCATGTAATTTGAAATCCTTTTATTTTTAAACCCCATGTATTTTAAATGACTCTATTCAAATGCAATATTTGAGTTGGATTTTTTTAGCAGTTACTATAAGATCAAAATTAAACTATACTCTATATTTGTTATTTTTACTATATATGTAACGCTCCAAAATTAAACTTAGTGATTGATTAAACTAATTTAACGTCCTGGGCAGTGCTAGAGCTTATTTTTGAGTAAAAACCCCAAGGCTACGTGTTTCGGGATTTAAGCGTGCGAATGAAATTATGACTTTAAAACTATTGAATATAAAATTCTTGATAAATAAAAAGTATATTTTTGTTTTAAGATTTTGGTAGGGTGCGAAATTTATTTGATGTCAAATCAATGTTTAATAGTAATTAATATTTTATAATTTTATTGTACTACATATTGTGTAAGTAAAATAGGAAAACAAATATAAATGGATGAGAAAAAAATATAATGATATGAATAAAGATTATATTGAGAAGAGTAATAACAAATTTATAGATATATTAGTTATTGGTTGAGTATGAAATTTAGAAACTTAATTTTAAATCTCTAACTTGAGCATGGTAGGAAAATTGTAATCCTATCTGAATGATTTCTAAAACAAACGTAGTCTGGATAGAGGTGTCAAATGGGACGGCCCGGCCCATGCCCACCGGGCCGTGAGTGTTTTCCAGCCCGGCCCGGTTCGTTTCGAGCCACCTATTTTTAGGCCTGTCCTGGCCCGTCTCGGGCCACCAGGCCAAACTGGCCCAATTTTATATATATATTATTATTGTACTTAATTTCAGTGATGTAAATGGTGGCCGCCTAGGCGCTTATCAGCTCCTACCGCCAACGATTAATGCAAAGCGTTCGTATTTACGGAAATCTCGTTTGACGGCGCCTAGGTTGCCTTGGCGGCCTTGACGGTAGGCGGCGCCAAGGATTTATATATATATATATATATATATATATTTTAATACCTTTAAAATGTTATATAATTAAAAAATTAAAATATATAATATAACTATGACTGCCGCGAGCTTCAGCCCTAAATTCTAAATTCCTAATTCTGCCCATAAGCGCCGTGGAGCTTCAGCCCGAAACAGATCCGCCGTCCAGCGCCGCTCCGTCGCCTGCCGCGGCGGCACTCCGTCGCCGAAGGTATGCTGCAATTTTTTTTCTTAAATAGGATTTTAGTTTTTTTCCCTTACAGTTTAATGTTAATCTGGATATTGCAACATTGTGGGATGACAAATATAATTGTGAATTGATTATTAATTGTGGAATCCGGAAATGATTGTGTGCTTACTTTGGAAATTATGATTATGCCATTCATGGATTTGCTATATTAAGCATCATGGATTTGCTATATTACTTTGGAAATTATGATTATACCATTCATGGATTTGCTATATTATTGCGGTAGCCTAGTTGAATTGCAAGATTGTGTAAAAAAAAAAAAAAATCTTGGCGGCCTCGGCGCTTGGCGGCCATATACCGCCTGCCGAGCGCCAAATGTCATTTGCACCCTTGCTTAATTTATATATTTACCTCATTAGTTTATAATTTAGTATACACATTCTACTCATATAGTTATAAAAATTGTTTAGTTTGTCAATAACAATTCAATAATAAAATTAAAACTCAAATTCCTAAATAATATTTAAACAATAATTCAACAAATCTTAATAAATTTAAATCACCAAAATAAATTCAAAAGTCCATAATCCAACAGTTCTCAATAAACTAAAATTCACAAAAATAAAATCAGAAAATATAGAGAGCATGGCATTTGTTTTGATGAATGGTTGTGGTGGATAAGTATTAAAATATAACAACTTTAAAAAAATATATATAATGTATTCTTATAGGAACCTTAACTAGTTTTCATTCTTTAATAATTACATCATCTATTCAAAAATATTTATATGATTCCCAATAAATATTACTATATCCATAAACAACACAAGTGATATCTTAATCTTAATTAGTACTTGACGTAAGCTAAAGAAGAATCAAATCTTCTAAGATGTTTATCAAATAACTGAGGTTAAAAAAAAAATCAGGGAATATCCGAAAAAGATCATGGAAATTCACATAAACAAATAAACCTCATGAGGCTCATCAATTCTATGAACTTTAATCAAATATCAACAAAGTAAAAAATTTAAATTAACAAGATTTTTTTTTTCAAATGATAGTAGAGATGAGTCGAAGCGTTACCCTAAATCCTAAAAATAAAAAAAATCTACCAGCCAAACCGGGCCAAAAAAGCCCAGTTCTTTTCGGGCCTATTATTTTAAGGCCCGTCCATCCTTAAAATCAAGCTTCTCGGGCTTGCCCGTCGAGCTTGACCCATTTTGACAGCTCTAAGCCTGGAGTTTGGACCTAAAGCCCAATGTTAGGGCTCAAGCTAGCCAAATCCATCCCAAAAATCACTTTTATAAAAACATTGTGTTTGGTTTTCACTTTTCGGCCTTTGCGAGGCACAATTCCAAAAAAGTGTCAGGTTATTACACTCATATTAAATTACCAATTATACCTCTAAATATTTTTAAATTCGGAGCGCTTATTAAATCAAACGATGAATTGAATCACTGATTTGAACAGTTATAAAAAAAATAAAAATGATTGAAATAATACATTTTTAAATAGGCAACTTTTTTAAAATTAATTAATCATATTATTTGATACATGCAATACATTATAAGTTATAACTAAAATCAATATTATAGGTTTACAAATATATGTTTAAGAAGCCCAAAAATAAAATTACTAAAAAAGCCCATTACCTTTTTATTTTCTTTTACCCTAATTAATTATAAGCCTACGCCACTTTCAGTTCTTTCACCTCTCCCCCACGCGTATGCTACATACTCGCACAGAACAAGAAACGGAACGTGAATCATTATCTTTCTTTCTGTTTCTTGATCGATTTCTTACGCGTACTCCGGTTTTCTTTTATTTTTTCTGAACTTTTAAAAATAAGGGAACGTTTTTTCAATAAAACCCGAACCGATAACTGGTTGATTCGGCCGTTTTAATCCGGTTTAAAAACATTAATTCTCTCTAATTACGTCGAGGGTTGGTGCATTTAACCAGATTATTTTTTCTGTTTTTCTCTGAATTTTATTTGTTTTTTGTCATGATTTTGGCACTTTTGTTTGAGTTGATCATTTAGAGTAGTGAGACTTAATTTTAAATGTTGTTTATTAAAATTTACCAAATCATGTTTAATGCATTGTGGATGTTTACGGTCAAATTCTTATACGAGCAAGTGTGTGGGATTGGGTTAAATATAGAGTTGTTTAACTAGGAGATAGAGACTAGTCTTATAATCTTTGGTGATGCATGATATATTTTTTGGTGGGATTCCTCATCCCCTGTATTTATTAATACAATTCTTGTTTCTTACCAACAAATATATATGTGCAGGTGCGCAGCCATGGAGACAGAAACTGTTGTTGTGTTGCCACCAAAGGCCGATTTCAAAGGCTCAGGAGATATTAGATGCAGTAGGAATCGAGGCCCCTCCACGAAGATTGGGAGAACATATACGATCTAGTCTACCATAGGATGAAGGTCGACATTCGTATGAACACAAAGGCTCGAGTTGAAAACCAGAGCTGAGTTTGGTGTGCGACTTCATTCATGCATTCGTGCTAGGCTTTGGGCGCAAGGATGCCGAGACTCTGCTCAAGTGCGACGAATTGTGTTGGAAATTGGTTTTGTAAAGGTGTCATACCCTTACTTTGATCAATTTTTTTAGGAGTAAAAACGTTAGTTTTTGGAAAAATAAAATTAACGATGTTGTTCTACTCGCGGAGTAGATGAGCGTGATATATTTAATATCTCAAAACCGATTTCCGGTGAGTGAGAAATTAATTTGGGAAGTTGTAGTATTAATCATGTGTGTTGAATAATTCCATGGGAATGGAAAATAAAGTTTCATCCCACATTGGAAAATTACAAGAAGTTTGTCTTGTATATAAGTAGGAAATTATTCATGTTCTCTAAATTGGGACATGGGGACCCTAACCATGGACCACACACGCGCGAGCGCGCGCGCCCCACCCGCGCCCGGGACCAGGTCCGGGTCCGGATTCTTGGCAATTGGGCTTTGGGTGGGCTTTGGTGCCATACCTATATTTTTAAAGTACCAAAAATATGAAAAAACCCATTATCTTTTTGGATCCAATCGGATTGGGTGACCCGTATGGAATTGAGTCGGCCCATTTCGGTTGGCCCATTTAGAATTGGGTCGGCCCACGAACATGTTTAATACACCTACGATTTTTATTAATACACTCCAGAGAATCTGGAATATTCCGTCTTGCTTCCCATGACCGAGAAACTGCGTTTCTCTCCACGACAGAACGTGGGTGATCCATGATCACCACGTACTCCACTCCAGCAGCCCTCAAATGGGTCGGATTTCCGCCTATATATACCCCATTCGTTCAGTTTTTCCAGAATCACTTTTCGAACCCAGAATTCCCGAAATACTGTCTCTCCAGAAAATCCCGTTTAGCTCATAAATTCCGATTTAGTTCGCCGGAAATTCATACTCGGTAGTGCTACCGGTGTGAATAGACAAACCGTTTTACCTTTGGGGATCCGTACGCATTATCCGTAAGCACTGTACGGGCGTATTCGATCTTGCGGGAATAGGTTTCACCTAGACTCGGTTTTCCACGAATTCATTTCGTGTTCTTACTCTTCTCCCTATTTCAGTGTTTCGATTTTTTCACACCCCAGTTTCGATAACAATCGCAAGATCGAATAGTACTATCATTTTGAAACTCTGAAATGTCGAACCATAACTCTGATAACGAGATGAACTTGTCTTCACCGACTAAGAATGATATCTCTAATCCAGTACCAGCGAATCCGACTAACGATGGTAATCCGACTACCATTCCCCCTTTCCAGTTTGGAAACTTTGGAGACATCCTTACTGAATGGATGAAAGCTAATGGCAATCCCTTCGTGGGAAATGTCAATCCCTTTGTGGGAACCTCTAGCACTAATCTCTTTGTGGGAAGCTCTAGTGCTAATCCCTTCGTGGGAAATGCTGGTGGCAATCCTTTTGTAGGAAATGCCAGTGTCAATCCTCTTTTGACAACCAACCAGGCCTCCCTTCAAGGGACTGTTAGGCCGGTGGTAGTAAAAGGGGAGAAACCCGAAAAGTTTTCGGGAAATGACTTTAAACGGTGGCAAAAGAAGATGCACTTCTATTTAACCACCATCTCTTTGGTGAAATACATCAAAGAGGACTGTCCGAGTGCTCCTGCTGATGATGCCACTCGTGAGACAAGGGTCGCTTATGATACTTGGATCCACGATGACTATCTTTGCAGGAACTACATTCTGAATGGGCTGTCTGATGCCCTCTGTGACGTGTACGATGAGTACCCGACTTCCAAAGCTCTATGGGAGTCCTTGGAGAAGAAGTATAAGACTGAAGACGCGGGAACTAGCAAGTTCGTCGTCTCCACCTTGTACGACTTCAAGATGGAAGACAACAAATCTGTTGTCGAGCAAGTGCAGAAGCTGCAAGTTATCTTCCATAACATTGCAGTGCAAGGGATGGAGCTGCCTGAAGCCTTTCAGGTAGCAACTGTGATTGACAGACTCCCTCCATCTTGGAAGGAGTTCAAGTCCTACCTCAAACACAAGCGAAAGCAAGTGACGATGGAGGACCTTGTTACCCGACTCTGGATCGAGGAGGATAACAAGAAGAGGGACAAGAGGGAGAGGGGCTCGATTGCTTCCATCGAGGCCAAAGCTAACCTGATGGAGAAAGGTGAACCATCAAAGAAAAGGAAGCGACAAGACGACAAGGGCAAAGGCAATGCTGTTGCTGCTGCTCCTGCCCCGAAGAAGTTCAGCGGGAAGTGCTACAACTGTAGCAAACCCAACCATCGGGTAGCTGATTGTCGTCAGCCCAAGAAAGAGGACAAAGGGAAGAAGAACTCCGTGAACGTTGCTGAACGTGAGCTTACGGAGATGGACATGTCCGCTGTGGTGACCGAGGTCAACATAGTGGACAACAAGAAGAGTTGGTTCGTGGACACTGGTGCTACTTGCCACGTTTGCTCGGAGAAGTCTGCCTTCTCCACTTATTCTCCTGCTGAAGGGAGAAAGCTCTACATGGGCAACCAAGCCTCGTCTGAAGTGGCTGGTGTCGGAATGGTGGTGATCAAACTGACTTCGGGAAAGGAGCTGAAACTGAAGGACGTGCTGCATGTCCCGGACATCCGGAAGAATCTGATTTCGGGGTCTCTTTTAGTTAGTAGTCAGTTTAAGTTAGTGTTTGAGTCAAATGGCGTTGTACTTAGCAAGTTTGGCATCTTCCTAGGAAAGGGTTACCTCGAGAAGGGCCTTTTCAAGATGTCTGTGATGACTGTAAGCCGTGATGGCAAAAACACTATTATTAATGAGAATGCTTCTACTTCTGCTTATATCGTTGAGTGTTCCTCTTTATGGCATTTTAGATTAGGACATGTTAATCTAAAATCTATAAAACGATTAGTAAATTTAGATTTACTTAAAATTGAGAATGTTGATACATCCAAAAGATGTGAAATTTGTGTAGAAGCAAAGATGACTAAATTACCATTTAAGTCAGTTGAAAGGAACACTACTCCTCTAGAATTAATTCACACTGATGTATGTGATTTAAAATTTGTGCAAACTAGAGGTGGAAAAAAGTATTTTATTACTTTTATTGATGATAGCACAAGATTCTGCTACGTTTACTTACTTCGAAGTAAAGATGAAGCTATTGAAGCTTTTAAAAACTATAAAAGTGAAGTAGAGAATCAAATGAACACTACAATTAAAGCAATTCGTAGTGATAGAGGTGGAGAGTATGTGGCTCCGTTTGAACAATTATGTGCCGAATTCAGCATCATACATCAAACGACAGCTCCCTACTCACCACAATCAAATGGTATTGCGGAGAGGAAAAACCGAACTTTGAAAGAGATGATGAACGCAATGTTAATCAGCTCAGGTTTACCTCAGAACATGTGGGGGGAAGCTATTCTGTCAGCTAACCACATTTTAAATAAAATTCCACTTAAGACTCAAGATAAGACACCTTATAAGTTGTGGAAAAATCGCAAACCATCATACAAATACCTCAAAGTGTGGGGGTGTTTGGTTAAAGTTGAAGTGCCACTTCCTAAACAAGTGAAAATCGGACCTAAGACAGTCGATGGGATCTTTATAGGATACGCCTTCAACAGTAGTGCCTATCGGTTCTTGATTCATAAATCAGAGATACCCGATATGACAGTAGGTACTACCATAGAATCAAGGAATGCTGTGTTCTTTGAAAATGTGTTCCCGTGTAGGGACAAAGAAGAAGTGAGTTCAAATAAACGAACTCATGAAGAATCAAGTGAAGCTGCAGGTCCTTCCACTCAGCAGAGTGAAGCACCAAGACGCAGTAAACGAGCTAGAATTGATAAGACCTATGGTCCAGACTTCATCACGTATGTGTTAGAAGATGAACCTAGGACTATCAAAGAAGCTCTTTCCAGACCAGATGCATCTCTCTGGAAAGAAGCAATAAACAGTGAATATGATTCAATTCTGCAAAATCATACATGGGAGTTGGTTGACCTCCCTAAAGGTTGCAAGACCTTAGGATGTAAGTGGATCCTTAAAAGAAAGTACAAAGCAGATGGATCTATTGAAAAGTATAAAGCCCGTTTGGTTGCAAAGGGTTTTAAACAAAGAGAAGGACATGATTTCTTTGACATCTACTCTCCGGTAACAAGGATTACATCCATTCGTGTACTTGTAGCAATTGCTGCTTTGCATAATCTCGAAATACATCAAATGGATGTAAAGACTGCCTTTCTTAATGGAGAGATGGATGCTGAAATATACATGGATCAACCAGAGGGTTATGTTGTACCCGGGAGCGAGAAAAAAGTTTGTAAACTCGTTCGATCGTTGTATGGACTTAAACAAGCTCCTGTACAATGGCACTTGAAATTTGACAATATTATGTTGTCAAATGGATTTCGAATTAACGAATGTGACAAATGTGTGTATGTGAAAGATACACCAAATGGATTTGTTATCGTATGCTTATATGTTGATGACATGTTAATCATAGGTAACAATTCAAATGTGATCGTTGTTACAGCAGGAAATATCCTCGCCTGACAGGGGGTCAAATTCCCAAAGATACACTGACCCGACAAGATCGAGAGTCTACGTCAGAAAAGAGTATTTAATGTATTATAGGTCTACTGTTGATCTTTATATTAATATTGTAATAAATCCCTAAAATAAAGGGTTTAGACGAATTTATGGCCACTTTTGGGCCTTCGGGGGTGAACCTCTATAAATAGGGGGTCACCCCCTCATTGTAAAGGATGCTCATTTTCTCTCATTTCTCATATATCCAAAAAGCTCTCATTCGAGGGAAGAACGAAAGTTCTTCCCCCATCGTTCGTGTTCGTTTATCATTATTGTTTGTCGGGCATACCCTAAATAGCCACATACATCTATCCGTACAAAAATGCCTGTCAACAATTTGGCGCTAGAAGGAGGGTGCTAATTCGTGTTCATTACGATGGATGAACACGAAGATCTTCTCCTCAAAAGTAAAAAATCCTACAAACAGAGAAACCAACAACCTTGTAGAATCAAAATCATCCAAGAAAAATTTCATCCCATTTCGAATCTGTATTCAACCCATTTTCCAGAAATCAACAGCCTTCCTAATATAAATTATCCAACAGATATTTTACAATCCGGAATAACAAAAATTGTCCAGAGAAAACTCAAGAAATCTATTGTCCAATCCCATGTCCAACAAAGAAGCTTCCAAGACTCTCAGCTAACCAGAAAAAGAAGAAAAAATAAAGGAGAAGAAAGAGTGTTGCGGGCGTTTCCGGCGAGCGCTGCCCCTGTTTCCGGCGACGGAGCCGTCATTGCCGCGGCCCAGGCCCGGCCGCCGCGCCTTCACCGCCGTTGTCCCGCTTTTCTCAAGTAAAGTCACCGGTTTTTTCAAGCGAAGGTTCTGTTTTCTGCTTTGACTCCCACTTGGTGTGCCTTGGTTGGTGTGCCAGCTTTTCCACAGCCTTTTGGCACGTTTCCCAAGACGTTGAAAAGTCAAGGATTCCGGCCTCGATCGGAGCACCGCCCGAGGCCGATACCCGTCTACCCGCGGAGGCTCGGTAGCACCCGGTCGCTGCCCGCGGTTGCACGCAGTCGAGGCCGCGTTCGCCTCAAAGCCGTCCTAGCAGCCTCCTAGCGACCAGCTTGCCCGCGTCGCCCACCCGATCATTGCTTCCGGCCACACCAAATCGTGGCCGCTGCCCGACGTGTGATTCCCGCACCACCATCGCGACCTCACAACAGCCTGCCCGCATCACTCACCCGCAAAGCACACGCTGCCCGGGGCATGGCCTCCCCCACGGCCGCCGATCGGAGCCAATCTCCCCGCACGGCCGCCTCCCCGCACGGGTCACGGCCTCGGCCGCCGCCTCTGCGTCGCCGCCGTCCGTCACAGCCCGCCGCGTACCCAAGTCGGTATCCGCGACGCCGCCCATCGTGCGGCCGAAACCGCACGACCGATCTGGCCTCCCCGCTTCTTCACGACAGCCGACGCATCGTGCCCGCAACCGCCTTCGCCGCCCGCTGTACACCGCCTCCCCGGGGTCAACCAGCCGATCCGCGCGGCCTCCCCGGGCCGCATCGCCGCCTGCCCGCGCCTCCCCGCGCCGCCAGCTCGCCTCCACGGTGCGCCCCCCCCCGTCGCCGCCTATCGCGGCCTAGCCGCCACCGCCGCGCCGGCCGCCTCGACTCGAACCAGCGCCCCGATCTCCGGAAACCGCCCTCCGCGGCCAACCTTCCAGCGGTCGAGCCTCGCACTTCGCCCAAATTCATCTCGCGAATCTTCTTCTGAGATGCAGGCCAGAGTTATGTTTAATCTAGGCCCAATCTTGTGTTTCTTGGGCCAGCTTTGTATTATTGTCGGGCCCTTTCTTATTTTATCTATGGGGCCAGGTTTTTTAAACTGCTGGGCCCATATTAAATCATGGTATTGGGCAGATAAGCTGTAGGGCCTCCCTTTTAAAATGAAAGGAGGGAGCCCAGGCTATAAAAAAAAAAAAAAAAAAAAAAGAAAAAGAAAAGGGCAGCAGCTTTTGAGACGAGCATTCGGGACTTCTTCGACAACGAAAAATCTACAGGCAGTCCTTTGCCCACTCGCATCAGGTTTATTTCGACAATTTCCTTTTAATATATATTACGCCTCGCAATTTTCATATAAATTAAAAGCGGGGGCATATATTCATATTTCGAAAATTCAAAGCGAGACAATTTTTGAAATTCAATTTTCATTTAATATTTCCTTTTAATATATATCCTAACTCGTAAGTTTTTATATATATTAAAAGCGGGGGCACGGATATACACATCCTATGCTCATTTTTGTGATATCAAAAATAAATTATTTGACACTGAGTATTAATTAGATACAGTCAGTTATTTGAAACTTCGAACATGATTTCGAAAAATCACTGAGGTTGCTCACCGGGTAAATAACTCAATATTTAAAAATGGTCACACCTTTCGACTACAAACATTCGTCCGCCTTCATAGGCGTTGACCGGTCCGACTTCTCGGCGTCGACATTCCGCCTAGATTGGCGAAGTAATCCGCCCGATCGGCGTTGATTAATCCGCCTTGTAGGCGTCGACATTCCGCCTAGATTGGCGAGGTAATCCGTCTTCTCGACGTCGATTAGTCCGCCCTTTCAGGCGTAGACGTACTGATTAGTTCGCCTTCACCGGCGTCAACTAATCTACTCGAGCTAATCCGCCTTTTAGGCGTCGACATTCCGCCTAGATTGGCGAAGTAATCCGTCTTCTCGACGTCGATTAGTCCGCCCTTTCAGGCGTTGACGTGTCGATTAGTTCGCCTTCACAGGCGTCAACTAATCCACTTCTCGAGTTAATCCGCCTTTTAGGCGTCGACATTCCGCCTAGATTGGCGAAGTAATCCGCCCGATCGGCATTGATTAATCCGCCTTTTAGGCGTCGACATTCCGCCTAGATTGGCGAAGTAATCCGCCCGATCGGCGTTGATTAATCCGCCTTATAGGCGTCGACATTCCGCCTAGATTGGCGAGGTAATCCGTCTTCTCGACGTCGATTAGTCCGCCCTTTCAGGCGTAGACGTACTGATTAGTTCACCTTCACCGGCGTCAACTAATCTACTCGAGTAAACCCGCCTCTTAGGCGTCGACATTCCGCCTAGATTGGCGAAGTAATCCGTCTTCTCGACGTCGATTAGTCCGCCCTTTCAGGCGTTGACGTGTCGATTAGTTCGCCTTCACCGGCGTCAACTAATCCTCTTCTCGAGTTAATCCGCCTTTTAGGCGTCGACATTCCGCCTAGATTGGCGAGGTAATCCGTCTTCTCGACGTCGATTAGTCCGCCCTTTCAGGCGTTGACGTGTCGATTAGTTCGCCTTCACCGGCGTCAACTAATCCACTTCTCGAGTTAATCCGCCTTTTAGGCGTCGACATTCCGCCTAGATTGGCGAAGTAATCCGCCCGATCGGCATTGATTAATCCGCCTTTTAGGCGTCGACATTCCGCCTAGATTGGCGAAGTAATCCGCCCGATCGGCGTTGATTAATCCGCCTTATAGGCGTCGACATTCCGCCTAGATTGGCGAGGTAATCCGTCTTCTCGACGTCGATTAGTCCGCCCTTTCAGGCGTAGACGTACTGATTAGTTCACCTTCACCGGCGTCAACTAATCTACTCGAGTAAACCCGCCTCTTAGGCGTCGACATTCCGCCTAGATTGGCGAAGTAATCCGTCTTCTCGACGTCGATTAGTCCGCCCTTTCAGGCGTTGACGTGTCGATTAGTTCGCCTTCACCGGCGTCAACTAATCCTCTTCTCGAGTTAATCCGCCTTTTAGGCGTCGACATTCCGCCTAGATTGGCGAAGTAATCCGTCTTCTCGACGTCGATTAGTCCGCCCTTTCAGGCATTGACGTGTCGATTAGTTCGCCTTCACCGGCGTCAACTAATCCTCTTCTCGAGTTAATCCGCCTTTTAGGCGTCGACATTCCGCCTAGATTGGCGAAGTAATCCGTCTTCTCGATGTCGATTAGTCCGCCCTTTCAGGCGTTGACGTATCGATTAGTTCGCCTTCACCGGCGTCAACTAATCTGCCTCTCAAGACGATCCGTCACTCGGCCTTGATAAGTTCGCCTTCACCGGCGTCAACTAATCCGCCTCTCGGTGTGGATCCAGTCCACATGTTAAGCGTTGATTTTCCGCCTTAATGGGCGAGGTATTGTTTGGTTCGTCCTCACCGGCGTTAACTAATCTATTCTCTGCATCGTGATGTCGCTGGCCGATCATCGGCTAAAGCACTTCACTCATTAACCTGTTGGTTAATCTTTTAAGCGGTTGTTAAATCAATCCCATCTTCGTGAAGTCGCTGCCCGATCATCGGCTAAAGCACTTCACTCATTAACCTGTTGGTTAATCTTTTAAGCGGTTGTTAAATCAATCCCATCTTCGTGAAGTCGCTGCCCGATCATCGGCTAAAGCACTTCACTCATTAATCTGTTGGTTAATCTTTTAAGCGGTTGTTAAATCAATCCCACCTTCGTGAAGTCGCTGCCCGATCATCGGCTAAAGCACTTCACTCATTAACCTGTTGGTTAATCTTTTAAGCGGTTGTTAAATCAATCCCATCTTCGTGAAGTCGCTGCCCGATCATCGGCTAAAGCACTTCACTCATTAACCTGTTGGTTAATCTTTTAAGCGGTTGTTAAATCAATCCCACCTTCGTGAAGTCGCTGCCCGATCATCGGCTAAAGCACTTCACTCATTAACCTGTTGGTTAATCTTTTAAGCGGTTGTTAAATCAATCCCATCTTCGTGAAGTCGCTGCCCGATCATCGGCTAAAGCACTTCACTCATTAACCTGTTGGTTAATTTTATAAGCGGTTGTTAAATCAATCCCATCTTCGTGAAGTCGCTGCCCGTCTATCGGCTAAAGCACTTCACTCATTAATCTGTTGATTTATCTTTTAATTGATTGTTAAGTCAATCTGTTGTCCGTGAAGTCGCTACCTACAAGCGGCCTAAGCACTTCATTAATTTATCATCGCGGTCCTTACCGCCCTATTACTAAAATCAATGACGGGCAGCGGCAATAACTCTTTATCAATTGAACGTCACGGTTCTCGACTCGGGGGCACGACGGAAGATCGTACCCCACCTAACCCGACCAATTTCAAAAAACTTTGGCTATTCGAAGGTTACACGGAAGATTCGCCCATCACGGACCCTGTTGTCAAAGACTCCTCCGGGGCATTCGAGCTATCCTGTTTTCAGGCTCGGGGGCAAAACCTATTTGAAGTGCAGATCAAGATCGAACTCTGGCCGCAGTCAGAGCCCAATCTTGGGGGCAATTGTTACAGCAGGAAATATCCTCGCCTGACAGGGGGTCAAATTCCCAAAGATACACTGACCCGACAAGATCGAGAGTCTACGTCAGAAAAGAGTATTTAATGTATTATAGGTCTACTGTTGATCTTTATATTAATATTGTAATAAATCCCTAAAATAAAGGGTTTAGACGAATTTATGGCCACTTTTGGGCCTTCGGGGGTGAACCTCTATAAATAGGGGGTCACCCCCTCATTGTAAAGGATGCTCATTTTCTCTCATTTCTCATATATCCAAAAAGCTCTCATTCGAGGGAAGAACGAAAGTTCTTCCCCCATCGTTCGTGTTCGTTTATCATTATTGTTTGTCGGGCATACCCTAAATAGCCACATACATCTATCCGTACAAAAATGCCTGTCAACAATCGTTAATACGAAAAACATGTTAAAGAGAAATTTTGACATGAAAGATATGGGTTTAGCAGACGTGATTCTAGGAATCAAGATCAAAAGAACCTCAAATGGAATTTCTTTAACACAATCTCATTATGTTGAGAAAGTCTTGAAGAAATTCAATGTCTTTGATGATCCACCTGCTAAAACTCCACTTGAACAAAATGTTCATCTGAAGAAAAATAGAGGTGAACCTGTGAATCAGTTGGAATATGCAAGGATCATTGGAAGCGTGATGTACATTACAAATTGCACACGTCCAGATCTTGCGTGTTCTGTGAACAAACTAAGCAGGTACACGAGCAATCCAAGTCATGAACATTGGAAAGCTCTGAAAAGGGTCTTGAGATACTTGAAGTATACTCTTGACTTCGAGCTACACTACACGCGACATCCAGCTGTACTTGAAGGGTACAGTGATGCTAATTGGATATCCGATAGTAAAGACTCTTTCTCGACTAGTGGATATGTATTCACTATTGGAGGAGCTGCGGTATCGTGGAAATCCACAAAACAGACGTGTATTGCCCGTTCCACAATAGAATCTGAATTCATCGCTTTGGATCAAGCTGGTGAAGAAGCTGAATGGCTTCACAATTTCTTAGAAGACATTCCTTGTTGGAACAAACTAGTATCATCTGTAATGATACATTGTGACTGTCAAGCTGCTATTGGTAGAGCTTTGAACAGTATGTACAACGGAAAATCGAGACATATTCGTCGTCGACATAACTCCGTTAGACATTTGATCTCAACTGGTATAATAACAATTGATTATGTAAGATCAGTTGACAACATAGCGGATCCGCTCACGAAGAGCTTGAACCGAGATCAAATGAATAAGCTGATAGAGGGAATGGGTCTGAAATCCACAAATAAAAACTGAAACAGTGGTAACCCAACCATGATGACTGGAGATCCCAAGAACTTGGTTCAAAAGGAAAAACTAAGCTGTGAATGTTAGTTGTACAACACTTGAAAATCATGACCATTCCTGACAGCACTGTGTCAAGTGTTAGTGAACCCGTGAGTTGTGGTAAAGGATTAGTCTTTGACTTTTTAATGATTCCTATGAGTCCATGTGGGACTGAGTATGACGGGATACTCGAAAGGAGATCCCCTATATAAATGAGAAGTGAGGGCCGCTTCGACCAAACATTTATGAATACAAAGGGCGTCCAGGGCCAAAATGGACAAAAACGTGAGAACAAATCGGAATCGAGACTGGCTTGTGTCTGCACTATCTGTAAGGTATACACTAAGGAAGATTAGTTCAAGGCATCGTGTCCACTAAGCCGCCGGTATACCCGATGGTGCCGGGCTACGGAAAGTTCAAAACCATTGGTTACTTATCCGGAAGCAATGATGTCTCACATGAGCTGAACGAAGAAGCTTGACTCTGTATAGGTGCAATTCTCACTCATGAGGGGGATTGTTGGAAATTGATTTTGTAAATGTGTCATACCCTTACTTTGATCAATTTTTTGAGGAGTAAAAACGTTAGTTTTTGGAAAAATAAAATTAACGATGTTGTTCTACTCGCGGAGTAGATGAGCGTGGTATATTTAATATCTCAAAACCGATTTCCGGTGAGTGAGAAATTAATTTGGGAAGTTGTAGTATTAATCATGTGTGTTGAATAATTCCATGGGAATGGAAAATAAAGTTTCATCTCACATTGGAAAATTACAAGAAGTTTGTCTTGTATATAAGTAGGAAATTATTCATGTTCTCTAAATTGGGACATGGGGACCCTAACCATGGACCACACACGCGCGAGCGCGCGCGCCCCACCCGCGCCCGGGACCGGGTCCGGGTCCGGGTTCTTGGCAATTGGGCTTTGGATGGGCTTTGGTGCCATACCTATATTTTTAGAGTACCAAAAATATGAAAAAACCCATTATCTTTTTGGATCCAATCGGATTGGGTGACCCGTATGGAATTGGGTCGGCCCATTTCGGTTGGCCCATTTAGAATTGGGTCGGCCCACGAACATGTTTAATACACCTACGATTTTTATTAATACACTCCAGAGAATCTGGAATATTCCGTCTTGCTTCCCATGACTGAGAAACTGCGTTTCTCTCCACGACAGAACGTGGGTGATCCATGATCACCACGTACTCCACTCCAGCAGCCCTCAAATGGGTCGGATTTCCGCCTATATATACCCCCTTCGTCCAGTTTTTCCAGAATCACTTTTCGAACCCAGAATTCCCGAAATACTGTCTCTCCAGAAAATCCCGTTTAGCTTATAAATTCCGATTTAGTTCGCCGGAAATTCATACTCGGTAGTGCTACCGGTGTGAATAGACAAACCGTTTTACCTTTGGGGATCCGTACGCATTATCCGTAAGCACTGTACGGGCGTATTCGATCTTGCGGGAATAGGTTTCACCTAGACTCGGTTTTCCACGAATTCGTTTCGTGTTCTTACTCTTCTCCCTATTTCAGTGTTTCGATTTTTTCACACCCCAGTTTCGATAACAAATTGTTTGTTGACTCGTTTGAGATCAAGGACGTGAAGACGCTCCGCGGGGACCACCTTTCCCGTGCCATAGGCAGGCCGGACCAAGTTTGCGATTGAGAATACTACGGGAACGAGGATTGTTATTGCGGACACCAAGATTCACATTTTGGGGGCTTATTCTCGCATCAAGAATGGCCTTTGCAGTCTGATATTGGGGTCTCCCGCTGCTAAACTTTACTCAAAGCTTCGGCAACTTGCCTCCAGGCTTGATTCCATTGCATTGCCTGATCCTTGAATATACTATGATTAGGAAGGAAGGCTGATTATATTATATAGAAGCTATATTATTAAGTATTATTTATGTGGTTGCTCGAAGATATCCAGTCTGATTTTGAAGAGTGTATACTGTTAGCTTTTGGTTGTGTTTTTTGAGTTTCTACAATAAAAATTTATCTTGTTGGGCTTATATAGCATTCTTGATTATTAAGTGTTAAATTGGTTTATATATGAATCATTGAAGGGTATTAGTTGTTTTCACTGAAGAATATTAGTTGTATTTACTGAAGAGTATTATTGGTTTACACTGAAGAGTCTTAATTTATTTTCACTGAGATTTTTTAGAGTAAATCAATAATACTCTTCAATAAATACAACTAATACTCTTTAATGAAAACAACTACTCCCTCCGTCCCCCAAAAGTATGGACGTTTGTTTTTGCCAGGTTTTAGAAAAACATAGATAAAATATATAAAATAAAGATATTTTAGTGTATTGTGTGATCCATTTATGAGTTAAGTTGTTATTTGTGAGTATAAAACTGATGACATTTGAAAATATTAAGTGACTATTGAATGGTGAAGAAAGTAAAATTGTTGAAAAAAAACAGAAAGCCATACTTTTGGGGGACGGAGGTAGTAATACCTTTCAGTGATTCATGTATGAACCAGTTTCACTCTATACTTTCTCAACAAGTATTATTTACAATTATAAACTTCACAATTAAGGAGTGCCCATTTATTTTCCGAATGTTGTCATCGATTCTTTTTGTTTGGAGAAAGATTAGCTAGGGTGAAAATGGTCTTTTTGATGTTTAGCTGGAAATGTTGCTGCTTTATGTGTTGCGTATTGGACCCAGGTGAAACATAATTTTGTTTAGGTCTAAGATTGTCAATTATTGTTCATGAAATATAATTTTCATTAGATCTCATTTTATCAGTTGTTTCATTTAGTGTTTAACATCAATTGCTGTAGAGCTTGAATACAATGTGAAGATAATAAACATACTTGATAGTCATATAGTCTCCAACCATTCTGTTGTATGAATGTTCCAATTGTCATCTCTGATAATAATGGTGATGCTATATCAAATTTCAACCCAGTTGAACCCCCGTTTGAATCGCCCATCCCATGGTGTATACGTGGTTCACCACCGCTTACTCCAGCTATACCGAAATTCCCACTATGATTAAACGTGTCTTCATTAAATAATAAAAAGTATGATATTTAGGAGTCAGACTTGACTTATCTTATGTAACTTATTGTAAATTTGATTTTCTGTATCCTATTACCGAGTTCAATTTGGCTTATTCTAGGTAATACTTTGTTTTGTCCTCCCTAGTTTTTATATGTTTAATTCTCTTATTTATATCAAACACACTTTAATTAAAAAATATGATAATATTTGTCCCATGTTGTTGAATCAGGCATGTTATTATGCTCTCCATTTATTAAAACTAGATTTTTACCTGTGCGATGCATGAGTCTGCTATAATTCTGGATTTTAGAAATCTATGTTAATAATTTTTAAACTTAAACGAAACTGAGTCCTAATGGGATTTTAAAATGGGATTCTACGAAAGTACTTGAAAATTTGCAGTTCCCTATTATGATGGTTCATCAGCTAATGATAAAACACTCATTCTAGCAAGTCCAATGTGAGTTTTTTTTTTTCTTTCTTTTTTTTCCCTTGAGCCTTGTTCGGTTTATATTCATGTGGGGATCTTTTAATCATCTATCTCTAATCCTACATACTCTAAGTCAATCAATATATTCACACCCTTAAAAATTTTATCGACACAAATTGCATTGATAAGAATAAAAATAATAATATAGGGAACATTTTTCCTTTCCTCATAAGGTGACGCTTGAAAGCAAGAGAAATACAAATATATCCTGAGTATCAATTAGAGTAGTCCAGCGATTTTTGCATAATACTCATCAAACTTTTGAGGGAGCTAATAGAACATTAGTTGTAAACATTCTTGGTAATATTTACCTTATATAATCTTACTCCAAGTGATGCGACACAATTAATGATCAATTTTGTGACACAGATCTGACATTACAGATGAAAGACATATCTTAGAGGGAGCTGCAATTTCTCACCGCCATGCCATTGCACAAAAGACTATTGCTCAGAAAATTTAGAGGATATGTATGAGGGTTTAGTTTCTATATCTATATCCTCTTATTTTTTAGCGAGTCTTAAACTGCATCACACGGAAACATTAATTCAAAAAATATAAAAATTGGTCTCTAAAACTACATGTACAAGATAAATCAAAGCACATAACTTATTATTCCTTTATTATACTCATCATTTTTACCATCACAAATTAAATTTATAACCAACAAATCTTGATTTTTTTTAAATGATCCTCTGCTTCAATTGTCCGTCCAATATATATGATGGAGACTTCGACCTGTTGGAACGAAAACAGAATAACAAAAACCGCGACAACCTTTAATAAAAATATTATTCTTAGATTCATGGACAGAAACTGGAAAAAATAAATAAACGAATCATTAGTGATAAAATCACATTAGGAATCAAAACTCACATAATGTTTCTTAAGCATTTTATTCAATAATGTATACAAAGATTAGAGATTTACTTTTACATTTTCATCATTAATTTGGAGTCCCATTGGTTTATTCTTGCATATACAATATGCCAATCGAACTATACAAATCAAATAAGGATTCAGTTACTGGAAATTTGTTATTGAACTGACCATTCAAAAATAGAAAAGAAGGAATTTGAAGAAATTTTATAAAAATTAAGAGCAAGAATTAGGGGCTTCACCTAATAATAACTTCACAGATCTTGTTAATCATACGGCAAAAGAATTTGGTATGTTGTGGGAGACGATTACGGTGGCTGTCCAGAAAAGAGAGTCCATACTTATATCGATCAAAAGGTTGATTATTCATTATGTTAAACTCTTCAATTGTTGTTTCTGGTGTATTTCGAACACTGCACGAACAAAAGAATGAAAGGGAGGTACGAAATGAATTCGTAAGGTAAACCGAGTCTAGGAAAATTCTATTCCCGCAAGACTGAATACGCCCCGCATAGTGCTTACGGTATCGTGCGTACGAGTCTCCAAAGGTAAAACGGTTTGAACAGTTTACACCGGTAGCATCATCGTGTGTAAACTTTCATCAAACGAAATCAAAATTTCGAGCTGAACGGAAATATGCAGCGAAAGCTTTCTGAACAAAAATTTGAAGGCTGTAAAAGTGTGTTCGAAAGTCTAAATACGAAGGGGTATATATAGGCGAAAATCTTGACCCAAACGAGGGGTGTTGAAGAGGAGTACGTGGTGATCATGGGTCACCCACGTTCAGTAGTGGAGAGAAACTGCATTTCTCAATCTTGGGAAGCAAGAACGGAATATTCCAGAGATATTGGAGTGTATTAATAATATTCGTAGGTGTATCAAACATGTTCGTGGGCCGACCCAATGGGCCACCTGAAACGGTTTGGTCCAAAAGGTATTGGGTCTTTTCATATTTTTGGTACTCTAAGAATATAGGTAGGCACCAAAGCCTACCCAAAGCCCAATTGCCAATTGCCAAGAACCAAGAACCACGAACCACAACCCACGGACCCTATTCTGGGCATGGGCTGGGGGGGGGGGGGCGTGTGTGGTCCATGGTTAGGGTCTCCATGTGCCAATTTGAAGAACATGAATATTTACCTACTTATATACAAGAAACTCTTGTAATTTTCCAATGTGGGATGAAACTTCATTTTTCATTTCCCATGTAATTTATTCAACACAAGTGAATAATACTACAAAAATCGGTTTTGAGATACTAAATATACCACGCTCATCTACTCCGCGAGTAGAACAACCTCGTAATTTTTTATTTTCAAAAAAATTAACATTTTCACTCCTAAAAAAATTAGTCAAAGTCAGGGTATAACCCTTATTAATAACCAATTTCCAACAATCCCCCACATAAGTGAGAATTGCACCTATACAGAGTCAGGCTCTTCGTTCAACTCGTTTAAGACCTCGTTACTTCTGGATAAGTAGCCAATGACTTTGAACTTTCTATAGCCCGGCACCATCGGGTATACCGACGGCTTAGTGGGCACGATGTCTTGAACTAGTCCTCCTTAGTGTATACCTTACAGATAGTGCAGACACAAGTCAGTCTCGATCCCGATTTGTTCTCACGTTTTTTTGTCCATTTTGGCCCTGGACGCCCTTTATATTCATAAATGTTTGGTCGAAGCGACCCTCACTTCTCATTTATATAGGCGATCTCCTTTCGATTATCCCGTCATACTCAGTCCCACATGGACTTATAGGAATCATTAAAAGTCAACGACTTAACCTTTACCACAACTCACAGGTCTACTAACACTTGACACAGTGCTGTCAGGAATGGTCATGATTTTCAAGTGTTGTACAACTAACATTCACAACTTAGTTTTCCCTTTTGAACCAAGTTCTTGGGATCTCCAGTCATCATGGTTGGGTTACCACTGTTTCAGTTTTATTTGTGGATTTTAGACCCATTCCCTCTATCAGCTTATTCATTTGATCTCGGTTTAAGCTCTTCGTGAGCGAATCTGCTATGTTATCAATTGATCTTACATAATCAATTGTTATTATACCAGTTGAGGTCAAATGTCTAATGGAGTTATGTCGACGACGAATATGTCTCGATTTTCCGTTATACATACTGCTCAAAGCTCTACCAATAACAGCTTAACAGTCACAATGTACCATTACAGATGGTACCGGTTTGTTCCAACAAGGAATATCTTCTAAAAAGTTATGAAGTCATTCAGCTTTTTCACCAGCTTGATCCAAAGCGATGAACTCAGATTCCATTGTGGACGAAGAGCTTTGAGTACATGCCGTTTTATTTTTCTCTGGCCACATTTTTTATGAGTCTTGCTTTCTTTGCTTATGGACTGCTCAAAGAGGATACCTTTGTTTCTATAAGTCTATTCCCTCCCTTCTCCACATTGATTGTGAAATGCTTATCCAAATCCTTTAATCTTCCTTTAAGATGGATAACTACTACCCACAGAATAGTATCCATCCCTCTGGAAAAAACATGTATGCATTAGATGCACAGGGCAATTTATATGTATTTTTAAATTACTATTAGTTATTTTACTTAAAGGTATTAATTGTTTTCGTATGCCATCATATCATTAACTTGATTTCACCTGCTGCATAAATCAGGTTCCTAATGGAATAGGAGCGATTTTGGGCATTATCCAGCTGGTGTTATACTTCTATTACAGTAGAAATTCTGTGGAATCATCAAGGCGGCCTTTACTCGACTCGTATGCCTAGCCTGAAGCACGATCCTTTGTTGCCAACAATTGGATGTGAATCTTGATGCCAATTTCTTCAATTATTTTGCTCCATTAATTGTAGATTTGTTGTGTGGAGGATGTTCTTGTTTGTAATAAAGATTAAAAAAAAAAAATTAAAAAAAGGCTGAGTGTTATTCTGTGCATGAATGTAATTCATCAATTTCAAGTATCTTGTGCAGTCTCTGGTAATTCATAACAAGATTACTCTGGGTTTTTCTCTTTTTTAGTTCTAGTAAAAGAAATTGGTATTGTGCTGATTTTCGAATTATCCAGTATTCAATGTAATTTAGTTTTATATTTATTTAAATAATAAGCATTGTGTGTGCAACTCAAATGAAACATTTTAAACAAAAAAAATAATTACAAAACTGAAAACAACATGAATGTATCTCATATGGTCAAATGTTTTAGTGAATCAAAAATCAATTGATCATTTCTTTTATTGAAATACAAGAAAATATGCAACTCAATCTATGTTCCTCTAACAATATCAACGACAATAAACTGAAAGGAGTAACTCTCTTGTGCACTTGGTGTATGATGCACTCACTCAACAGTTGACCCTGTTTACACTGAAAAGTTTGTGTAATTACACTGAAAATTGTGGTTGAATTACACTGAAAAGTTTAAACAGAAAATCGGTTTTTAATGTAAACTTTTTAGTTTAATCCAACCACATTTTTCAGTGTAATTGAAACAAACTTTTCAGTATAAATATGGGCAACTGTTGAATAAGTGCACCGTGCACTTGGTGCATATGAGTGTTTGCCAACTGAAAGAAAGAAATAAAAACAAAATAGCAAATGCTCCTTAAAGCGAGACAACGAGCAACTTTAAACTCAAGTTTACTACTAAATTCAGGAGGGAGGGAGGGAGGGAGAGAGTAATTGGAGATTATAATCCATATTTCCTAAAGAGAGATGTTCTATTGATTTTGTCCCAGATTTGGAGTCTTATTTGGAGCAAGTTACCGCTCAGTATTGGAATGAAACCACATGGTTTATATTCTGTTGAACTAGATGTTTAGAGATCGAGAACGATAATTCCCTTTGGCATAAAAATTATTGAAGTTTTGATGTCATTTTAGTTGAATTTCTTTTTGTTAGTTTTGATAATTACATGGTAGTTTAATTTCCTCTAGTAATGAGTTGTGATTATTTTTGTACCTTTTATTTAATTTTCACAATATAGAGCAGGTCCCCATATATGTATGTCATTTATTTTAGTCCCCATATAGGCAAGACAAAATTGCAAACCAGGCAATGTTATTATTTAAAGAACACCTAAGCATTCATAGCTTGCAGTTGTAGCAACTTTACTTTTTATACAAGGAAAATACAAGTATCACTATGACAAATCTGTTGATATACACAACATTTTTTTTTGTTAAAGGAAATAAATAACCGATGTTATATATGGTAATGTTAAAACAGGGCATTGATAGATAGCAGTTATAAATCGATGTCATAGCTCCAATAACCGATGTAAGTGTGTGGTTTGTAATAACCACTCAAAATACCTATAACAGTGGCCCAAACCACCTATGACCACATTTAAAAACCACTATTGTATCTCTTTTTTTTTTTTGGGAACCTTTCTTAAAAATTTGCAAATTTAATTTAAAAGAACAAAAAATCTTCTTTAAAAGTCAACTAATTCAAGTAATTTTTAATACATTTAAACTCCCTACAATACTTATCAACACTAACGTTCAAATGCACTACACATTTATATATAAATGCAACTAAACAATTACACGTCCAAAAGATCATAAGTTATATCAATAGCAAAAGTACAATAAACTCATCCAAATAAATGTCAAAAACTCTGCTATCATTTCACTAGCCTAAGCAAACCACGTCATCTGTCTCTGCAACCCTCTTCGCATTTTTCAGAAACCTAGAGAGAACAAGGTACACAATATAAGGAAATAGAGCACTAATGAGTGAAAGAGAAATCTATTAAAAAATAAATATCTTGACACCCAACTTTCATTTTCTACTCACGTCCAAATAGATGGACGAAACCCTTCTCAAACTTCATTAATTTCAGCTTCTATGCAACTTTTATCAACAAACTACATAGTACAAGCACACATTATAAGGAAATAAATTAGAGCAGTTGATAGCTAGGATTAACTTATTTTTAAAAGAGAAATTGTGCCTAAGTGTTAAATAAAACCCATTACATAATTTGCAAATCACTTTTAGGTATAGAGGCAAATGACGGGAAAAATGATTTTTTAGGCCCGTATCTTTAGGGTGGTTGGAAAAGGAGGACAATATGTTTTCGGGCTTGAAGAAGGACAATAATTTCAAAAAGTGGTAAATGTAGGACAATTGAGCCCGAATTAGGTCCAATTGTCCTACATTTACCACTTTTTCAAATTATTGTCCTCATTCTCCAAGCTCGAAAACACATTGTCCTCCTTTTTCTACGACCTTAAACATACGGGCCGAAAACGAATATTTTTTCCGGGAAATAGTAAGGCTAGAATATGATTGCAAATTATTAACCAACCATAAGGTGCAATATGTGGAGTTCATCTGGTTTCACTTTTGAGTACAAGTCCATTATAAAATATCAAGGAACTTACAGTTTTTTCTCTTTTCTAAAAAGCAATGAAAAAAAATTGGTCAAAAATGAACATTTCTAAAGTGGACTTCTATAGCTGCATCATATTCTTCGTTCTATGCTCAATTCAATGCCAAATGAACAAATAAGTAATAATTTTATAAATGAACTTCCTTATCTTGAAGTCCATTTGGGATGTGTTTCCAAACACACTTGCAGTCCATGACTCTTTTAAAACAATCTCCAGAGTTGAATCAAAAATTTATATTTGGATTTGGACACCCATCCTCCGGGCATTGTTTGAAGGTTCAAGATCTACTTAAACTTCCAATTTAGCTCTATTGGAGGTAGTGAATTTGTTATCGGAAAAAAATATTTTTTAGGTCCGTATCTTTAGGGTGGTTGGAAAAGGGGGACAATATATCTTCGGGCTTGGAGAAGGGGGAAATTAATTTTAAAAAGTGGTAAATGTAGGACACTCGGACCTAATTCGGGCTCAATTGTCCTATATTTACCACTTTTTAAAATTATTGTCCTCCTTTTCCAACCACCCTAAAGATACGGGCCTAAAAAATCATTTTCCCCGGCAAATGACCCTACATCTCACAAACCCGTTTCAACAAATACACTGTTATCAGTTTGATAATTCAGTCAGAGGTTGAAGCCTAAAATGTATTAACACCACAAAGGATAGGCACAAACGTGCATATTGCTGCCAAAAGATAAGACTGCTATCATATGCCCAACAAAAATAATGATTCCTTGTTGGCTTCATCAAATCTTTCACCGAATACCCAACATAAGCAGATATACTTTGATCTTTGAATTTATTTAGTAGCAAGAATCAAAATATTTACTAATAACAGACAACCATGGATCATATAAAGACAAAAACTAGAGTCACTGATACAATTACAAAGCAAAACATTTTAAAACAAAATCAGTTCCACGGAGAGCATAGAAAAAATGGCCATGGAATAGTAAACAAGCTCATCAAAGATTATGAGAATAAAAGATATTAGATGAGATTTCAGGTGTGAGGAAATAAACCAGTAACAATGGTTGTGAGGCCAGAGCCATCAATTCCTCGAGTAACCTCTTCAGCAGTTTATCGAGGTGAAAACCCGACGCTCCTTTTAATCCGATTAAGAAAAAATCACAAACCAAAAAGTAAAGCATTAGGGTTAAAATTAATTAGTGAATGTATTAAAGTTAGGGCTCACTTGCTTGATGACAGAAGGCGAGCACGGACTGTAGACGGCGAACGGCGAGCGCGGATGGCACATGAGGAAAGGCTAGCGCGGACGACACGCAGTGAACGGTGAGCGTACGATGTACGCCGAGGGACGGAAAAGGTAGAATTTGGAGACTGAAAATTTGGGATCAGAAAATGATGGAACTTGCAAATTAGACTTTGATGCTTTAATGATTATGATATTATTAATATGTTATTTGTAATTTTAATGATATGTGAAAATATTTTATTGAAATATTAAATGTTAATTAATTAATATTATAAATTATTTTAAAGTAAAAAGGGTAATTTTGTAATTTTATATTTATTAATTTAATTTATTAATAGGGCGACACAGTGCGATTGCAATATGCAGAGTGCAAACGCTTTAATGCAAAGTGCAATCTATTAAAAAAATAATTATACGTTGAATTTTCGATCCAACGGTAGTTAAAGGGTTTACTGACGTAGAAAAGCCCAAAATGGTTTATCGAAGGGTTAGTTATTCTCATTAAAGAATGTAAGTTATTTTTATTGAAGAGTATTAGTTGTTTAATGAAAACAAACTAAAACTCTTTAGTAAGATCAACAAATACTCTTCAATGAAAACAATTAATACTCTTTACTGAAAACAACATGTATGAATCAATTTCACTCTATACATACTCTAGTTTCATATTTCACAAAATCTTATATACTCCCAAATACATACTATGCACTTGAATTTTGAGTTCAATTTCAAATAAATTTTGACTTTTCAAAGTCCAAATGGGCTTTGAAGGGCTTTGAAAAGTCAAAATCAATTTGAAATCAGACTCAAAATGTAAATGCATACTATATATTTGAGTGCACACAAAAATTATTCTTCATATTTTTAGTAAAAAAAATACTAAGAAAACATTCTCCCAAAATTACCTGTGAAATATTTCCTTAGATTTGAAATGATTTTCAAATGATGGAAGGTTTGATCTTTAAACCAAGATTCGTTGAAACCATTTTTAACGAGTAGTTTTAATGTGCACTTGAATGCAAAACAGGATTAAAAAAAATATTCCATGTAGAAATTAGTAATACCTTAAGAAGTAATCAATATCAGTGATATCCTCAGAGGTATCAGTAATACCCCAAAAATAATCATTAATACTCCAACATAAAAAAAATTCACAATTCAACGTGTTTGTATGTGCTATGTGCTTTGAAGCTATGTTGCACGGGTGCGGGGATACACAATTTTAAAAAATCTTAGGATACGATTCAGCAAAGATACGTCTATTAAAATTTATTTTATTATATATAATACATGTAATAAACCAAAAAAATAGAGAATTTTTATCTGAATATGTAACAATTAAAAATTAAACATCATTAACTTACACAAGTCATAATAATAGTTTCAATCTACATATTGATGCAAATGTCAACTCACATTAACATCATTATCATTATCACTTGTCGGCCGCATCATAACACCATTATCCCTAAAAAATTGAATAATTACTAAAAAATTAGAAAACATATATATTTTAGAAATTTCTCCAAATCATTTAATTATATAAGAATTATGAAATTGAAATACTTGGTTGGATGATGTATTATTTGATTTGTTTGTTGACTAATATATTTAATTATTTACATTTTAATATTAAATTTTAAAATATTACAAAAAGATCACAAAAATTAATAAATTTTGCAATATTTATCCGATTCGCGTATCCCCACGTATCTCCCCGCGTATCCTTGGAGGGGGATACGTGTATCCGAATAAAAAAAATTATCAGATACGTCACGTGGTGTATCGGGTGCGAATTCGACGCAAATCACACCCGCATTCGTATCCCCCGCGTATTCAATATTGCACACTGCCATTTTTTTAATATTTTTGCAACATAGCTTTAAACAAATTAAAATTGAAGTTAAAATTGAGCTAAATATTTAAGTGCATGCTATGCATTTTAGTGCATGATCAAATTTGTGATTTTCAATAGTACAAAATGTGTTCGCAGCCAATCAATGATAAAGATATTTAGAGAACTTTTTGTGGATTTCTTTTACACAACATATATTTATACTCAAATCTATTTGTTTATTTATATAGGGATTTTTTTTACAAATAATATTATTAAAACTTTTTTTTAATCAGATTAGTACATCAAACATAAAGTTTGCCTATACGCCAAATTATCATTAAACTAATTTACAATATTAATTGTTACATTAAAAAGTAAATATAGTTAATTAATAATATTGTTTGATAAAAACAAGTCATATCATTTAAAAATAGTTATTAAATATGAAGAAAAAAAAACATAATTAATGCATAAAAACATAACACTTTTTTTTTTGGAATTCTTAACTTACATGACCCTAGATGGACGTATAATTTGAAATTTCTTCAACTTCAATATATATCTAATGCAATCGTTATTATATAAAATTAATAAAAAATAATAATGAAATACTCTGGACTTAGCTCAGTTGGTTCCTGAGTGACAGATTGTTACAAGGACACAGGATCGAGCCCTGACTCCAATGTGGGGGATAACTCCTTGTGGGCACCAGACACTAGTTCTCCCACCTAATGGGCCGCTGAGTCACCATGATTTACCTCCTTCACCCAATCCTATCGGGCCCGGGGGTGGGGGTCTTGGGGGCGAGGGCTTCGTCTTTTCTATAAGAACTTAAAATTAAGTTAGAGTCCAATTTGAAAGTAGTGAATTTGAATTAATTCCAATTCCATATAAATTAAACTACGATATTCTGCATAGTACACAAACATTATTACTATTAATTACTCCCTCCGTCCCACTAATATTTACACCATGAAGTGGACACAACTTTTTAGAAGAAAATATAATAAATAGTATTTTATGGGATGTGAAAAAATTGATTAAATTTAGTGTATTATGAGCTCAAAAGGTAAAAAAAAAAGACAATTCCTATAAATATGTGCATATTGTTAGGGTGTGCAAACAATGAATGAATGGGATATTAAATATGTAGATGATCTTAACAAACAAAATTTCAATAAAAAACAAAAATAGATGTCATGTGAATCTAAGTTCACATGAACTCTTTTAGTATCACTACTATGTATATATATTATCACTATAATATAAATTCAATATCAATATTTAAAACATACTTGATTTTTAAATCGTGATATGTAAAGTAAAAAAGTTTATGTGAAATCGAGTTCACAGAAGTTTTTGTCGACATCAAAGTGAATTATTTTGTCCATCCCTTAATACTTTACACACTTCCTTTTTTAGTTTGTCATAAAACATTTTGCACAACATAAAAAATAAAAATACCTACTTAAACTTCGTCTTCACAATATTTATATAAAATATCATTACTTTTTACACTCAATCCAACCAATTTCATTACTATAAATAATAAAACTTGATAAGATTATCATCATTTGACAAATTTTAAGCCAAGTAACACACATGAAGCACATAACATGTAATTAGGTCTCAAGTATAATGCATTGAGTATGAAACAAAGTCACCAAACTACATATGCTCTGCAGCTAGTGAAATTTTATTGCCCATCCACATACAATTTGCTCACTTTTTTTCTTAATAAGAAACCACAATATATTTAGTTGCTTTATTTGGCTTTACCCTTTCCCTTGCCTTTTTTAGCTTCAAGTTTAGCTTGTATTCTAGCAGCTGCAGCAGCTTTTGCTTCTTCTCGTTTCTTCTTCTCTTCCTCTTTAGCTGTAGCAACAGATTCCCTCTGCTTCTTCAGCTCCCTACGAAATGAGCATCATATTTAAGAAGAGCACAAAGAGCATCCACAATCGCAATGCAAATACATACGAGACTAAATATAAACAAATTCTAAGACTTACTCGAGCCTAGCCCTCTCATCGGAAACACTGCTAAGGCTAGAGCCCTTGCGTGGCCTGCAGGCCACCAGCTCCACCTCAAAAATAAGAGTTGCACTGCATCATGAAATTATCTCTAATTAAGAAAAGAAATGGGATAAAATTTTAGGCAAATTCAAACGAAAAATGTACCGTCCAAACCCATCTCAACCATTAGAAACACAAATTGGCTTGGAAAAGACGTCAAAAACTAATAATTATTTAGTAAACTTACATATTTTAACTGAATAAATACACTAATATAGCTCGTAATTGAGACCAAATGAGGTAAATTAACTCAGCGCACAATTCATAATAATGATAATAGTGTGTTCGTATATTTACATAAAAGAAAAAATAACTGGCCCAGATACTCATTGAGCGAAAATACCATCAATTGACATCTATAAAATTTTAATACGTTTCTATTCTGTGATATCTTTTAATCATGAAGGTCCACTCTTAAACTGAGTAATAATTCGAAAATTAACAACTCCTGTTCTTTATCTTACCCTCAACACAGAAACTACAAAAATTAAGGGATAAACAACTTTAACATGAAATGATACAAGTCAAGGAGCATTACTTTTAAACCAGGTGGCTTAGCCCACCTGGCCACTGGGTTCCTCACTTTAGTGAGTGACCTGGGTTCGATTCCCTTTGGGAATGAATTGAGGGAGGTATAAGGTGGCTTGGAGAATTGAGGGAGGTATAAGGTGGCTTGGAGAATTCTTGGAGGCTTGGTGTACTAACTCTAACAACTAACATTTACCGATCAAATAAAAAAAAAAGAAGGAGCATTACTTTTAAAGCCTCTCCAAATTATGTTTTTGCGTAATAAAATCATGTTCATAGTATGCAAGCTTAAAGTAATTTTACTTAAGAGATCGAGTGGTTGAGGTTTCCAACGAAATGAATCGTATAAGATCCAGCTGATCTTACACACAACTAATATAATCAATCAATTAATCAAATTTCATAAAGTTTCAGCGACAGGTCTGCAACCTCTTTCTTTGACCAACCGGAAAGTATGAAAACACTGTTAAAAGCTAATCAGCTTAACCTCATGTAATTTTTTTTTTTTTAAATGAATAAGCTGACATTATGTAATTGCAAAGTAACACTTGTCTCATTGCAAACTAATAAGGTCAATTATTTAATAGACAGAGCTTTATGTTGCAAATCATAGTCGATTCATATTTTCCCATGACCATTTATACATAATATTTGTCCTATTGCATTGAAAGTGCAAAAACTTGACTTACTTTGCTCTTCATTTGCCTCCAAAAATAGTGTATGATTGTAAAGTTAATCATTCCATTTCTTTTGTTCATACAACAAATTAAAGACTAAAAAGGAAGATAATCTTACTCTGGGGGAATATCTGGTGGAGAGCCAGCAGCACCATATCCATATTCTGGCTTACATGTAATCTTCGCAACCTCACCAACCTGCAGCTCAAAATAGCGTGATAAAAAAAGTAAATAAATAAAAATAAAAAACTTAACCGGGAACTGTAGACAGCATGCTGGTTTCCCAACACAGTAGTAGCTAAATAAAAAAAAAATATTGCCCACCTTCATAGTTTTTAGTGAAATATCCCAAGCTTTAATAACAGATCCACTGCCCACTTCAAATGAGAAGATACTATTATCTTCATTTGTAGTATCAAAAACTTCTCCAGTCTCAGCAAGAATGCCTTCATAATGAACTGTTCAAAAGATCAAACAAAATGTTCATACTTATTTAAATATGTGGTGGCAATGAATAAAGACAAGAAATTCAGCAATAGGTTACTGGTAAAATGTTACCTACTTCAGTAATCTCAATTAAGCACCATTACTATACAATTGTACAAACAAAACATCTAGGAAGGGTCAAAAATAGGAATTGCAAACCAGAGTATGTTTTGTAGAAATAAGAATATTGAGGGAAATGGAGAGTCAGCTACTTAAAAGTAAATGAGGGGGACAAAAGGGAATGCATTTTAATGCGCCGCTTATAGTAGGGATCCATTTCATAATGCTCCAAGTGTGGTTCAGTCAGCTTTTGCTTGATAGATAGTGGGGAGGGGTCCTGAAATCTATTAAGACAATTTAGCAATGAAGGTTCAGTTTATGCACAATCTAGACAAGCTAAGGTCTTGCTGCACATAATAATAGATGAGCATGATTTGTTTACATAGAGTTTAATCCACTATTATGGGGATAATGATAAGACTGCATCAGATAATGTTCTCAAACTCTTCTGGCTAGGAAATGTTAGATAAAGAACTCGTATACAAGCAAGCAATAACAGGGACCAAATCCACCTATTTGTGTTACTATAGTTCTTGATTACTACCTCCGTCCACGAAAAATAGGCTTGTTCCTTTGCACGTGGTTTAATGCGATATGTTGGGGGGAATTACGCGGTTTTCCGAAGTCTGTTTTTTAATAAAATGATCGTTTATGGAAAGTATGCGAAACGAACTTTCCATTAACGATAATATTATTAAAAAATAAATCTCAGAAAACCCCGTAATACCCTCCGACATTTTGCATTAAACCACGTGCAAAAAAGCAGGACTATTTTTCATGGACGGAGGGAGTATTTTATAAGTAATACCTGAATCATCTGATATGATTCCCATCTTCAGATTGATGATAAACTTTTAGATGAGTTGAGATGCTAAGTTCTGGAAATCTATGATATTTTTTTTCTCAGAAGCATGGTTTCAATTTAACTTTATTAGCAAACTTTCTCAAGCCAAGATAAATACATCTTTTCTGTCATTCTTGCAGTAGATTGTCATATGCAGACTCATTAGTGGGACAAAATAAAAAATATGACTGCACCATCATAAGTTTCCACTTTCCAGCGACGCAAATGAAGGAGAACTACTTGGAACCCAATCTAGAATGCTAATATTATAATGAAAGACAAAAGCAATAAGCAAGAAAATGGTAGTTGAACCAAAATCTATTGTCATACACCTAAAAAGGTCAACAAAATGACACAATTTACACATCAAGTAAACAATATGAGCAAGGTAAAGATAAGAAAGATTTGGTAATTTCCCCCTGAAAACATGGTAATTTGATATTCTGCAATTTGAACACCTATAACTACAAAAACCCCAGGAATGCCACTATACTTATCACATCCTAATGCTAACTCAATAAAAGAACTTTGTAAATTTCCATTAAATGTAAATAGCAGTATTAGTTGAGCAACAATGAAATCATACCATCGACAAGTGGAAAGTCTTCTGATGGAGCAATTGCATCAGCTTTTGCGCTACGTACGATTGTCTTCAAGACACCTCCATCACCAGTCAAATCAATTGGATCAACCATGGTTTCTAAACTCTCAACTGGCTGTGGGAAGACAAACTCCTCACATTAAATCCATGTGAGATAGAGCATGGAAAACCACACATTTTTTGTTTTGATGATATTGTAAACACAAAGCAACTTTGACTAAACTGACTCTTGTTATAATTGACGTTCCCTGGCCTAATGACTAACAAGCCCAAGGGCATTCAACAATTAACATCAAATGGAAGCAACGGCATATCCAGTTTCACCTAAATCCAATACCTCCCTCCTCGTATTATATTCTTGCAGCTCGTTTACATTAACTCCATCAATATTATCACCAATGACTATTTAATCCATTTTTATACGAAATAGGCAAGAGACTACATATTTACATTTGAATGAAAGCATGTCCATCCCAGATAACAAGACCGCTGACCTTCCAATATAAATTCTAATTAGATATTTACACAGAGAATAAACATATATTCCTATTACTGTCACAAACTTAAGCTAAATCCACTCTAATTATCATCTAGGGTTTAGAAAGGCGTTCCCAAAATATCAATGAATATATAAGAAGTGTCCAAAACAATCAACAAATTAACGAGAGTTGACCTATAATCAACAAAATTAAGAAGAAAGTATGCTTCATACCTGAATGGAGAGGAAAGGTAAACAGAAGCGAAGGGGGTAGGAGGGGATTGTGAGAGGGTAAGCCGGCAACAGAGGTAAAGATGAGGGGGAGGGTTTTGGCCATAAAGATTCTCTTCTCTCGCTTTTGCTTTGCTGCTCACACCAACTTGTTTGCTGCTGCAATATATCCATTCGGGAAATATGGAGACGTAAACATCACGCGCTACGCAGTGAGTGGGACATGAATTTTATAAATATTTCAATATATAAATACTTAGAAGGGGAAAAACTAACAAGTTGGTTTCGTGGTGTAGTTGGTTATCACGTCAGTCTAACACACTGAAGGTCTCCGGTTCGAGTCCGGGCGAAGCCATTATTTTTTTTTATTAAATCAATTTTCCCTTTTTCTTTCTATCATTCGGGGAAACTTGACTAAATTTATTTGTTTTATTAAATCAATCTTCCTATCTTCGTACTTTCAATTTTTTTCCCTTTTCCTTCTATCATTCGGGGAAACTTGACTTAAATTATTTGAAATATTTTATAAAATATAATTTTAAATAAATTATAAAGTATTAAAATGTTTTCTTTATAAGGTGAAATAAAAAAACTATCAAATGTTTTACTCAATTTTTATCAATTTCAACCGACTCAATACAAAAATATTTGAGGGGTATAATAAAGACATTAAAATTGTTGTATTTCCATTGAAGAAATATTCAATGAATTGAGGACGGATTAATTTGACAAATGTTTTGCAGATCGAGGATGGAAGGAGTAAAATTTAGCAATTAAAGTATGAAGTGAAAAATAAAAAATAATTAAAAATACAGGGGCATATAATAAATTATGACATTTTCCTCTCACTTTCCCCTTCTCTCAATTCCAAAGAAGTGGGCGTGTCGTTTATACCTCAGTCTCTCTCACTCAATTTCAAAGTTTTTCCCGAAAAGAAAATGAGGGAGGAGCAAAAGAGCAAATAGATCTATATAGATGCTGTTATTGATATTGAATGAATACTCAATGCTGAATTGCCGACGATCGGTACCAAAAATTTGAAGAAGAGAGAGAGAGAGCGATGGGGTTTCTATCCCACAGAGTGGCAAGGAGTAATTTAGAAGCAGGGGATCATATCTACACTTGGAGAACAGCTTTCACCTACTCTCATCATGGTTCGTTTATTTCTTCATTTATCTTCTTCTTCCCTTGAATTCAATAACAGATTTCTTAATTAATTATTGGAGGACTTATGCAGTTGCATTCGGAATTTTTTTTCTGTTTTGTTATTTTGTTTGTTTGTTTCTTTCTGTATGTTATAATTAGGTCCAGTGGTGAGTATTGTTTCATTGAAGATTGATGAATGATCCGAGTGGCCACATTAGCAATAACTTTGATTCTCAGTAACCCTGATTCTATCATCTGATGTCTGCTTTTAAAATAGTTTGGGTTTTCTTATGTTCATTCTGATAATGATTCTTTCTGAATTTGTATTTAATTGAAAATTGCTTCCAGAAGAAATGAATTAACAATTTTGGTTTATAGTTGAGTACCTCTGCATCTCTGTTGCTACAACACTATGAGTTGTGAAATTTGAATTATTGGGGCTTGCATGTTTCTTTGTTATGACAATCACTTAACTTGCTTTAAAATAAAATTTTGCTAGGTTGTTATGAACTTGTAATGATTTGGACAAGAGGCTAAGTCCAGTTTTTACCCAATTTTTATGTTTATCCTTCAATGATATGACTTTCCGTCACTTTTTTGGTCTTTGGTTCAAATTCTTCAATGAGAATGGTAATGAGAATCATCGAATAGTGAATTACAATAAGAATGATGGTTATATTGTTGGTGTATTGCTTTAATATTATTAGAGTAGGTTGAGACAAAAATTAATTTTTGATTGAGGAATAGTAGAATGATTGAGGAGAAATGATATAGGAGGGAATGTAGTTAATCAAAATTGAATCACGCTTAACTTATTTTGAGTCTCATTACCTCGAATGGAAGTATGATGAAGGTGAATTGATCATCTCTTATACTCATTAACCACCACAAATACCTTATATTCAATTTCATTATCGTTCCTATTGAAGAACTATGAACCAAACACTCCCTTAGTTCTTACCTCTTCACAATTGAATGCTAAGATTTGGTATTTCAACTGCATCTACTTTGCATATGTAGCTAGAAATTATTCATACGGTTGTGCATTTGTTATGAATATGATCTAAATAGCACTTTACTGCCACTATGGGGCTAGAAATTGTTCATTTGGTTATGCAATTTTAGGAGTAATGATATTTTATTATGACCTTTATGTCACATTGGTATATCATCCAAATGCTGTTCTCAGGCATCTATGTTGGTGGAGACAAAGTCGTGCACTTCACTCAACACCGGAATTTGAGTTCTTCCGATAATTCAACCTCCACATGCTTCTCATCAGTTTCAAATGTCTCACCAACTTGTTTAGATTTCCCGGACTGTGGTTTCAAGAAAGGTGAAAGTGGAGTAACTATGTCTTGTTTGAATTGCTTCATGGGAAACGGATCGTTGTACCGTTTCGAATATGACGTTAGCCAGTGTGTCTTTATAGCTAAATTCCGAGGCGGGGTTTGCACTACTGCAAAATCTGATCCCCCAGACGCAGTGATTCACAGGGCTATGTATTTGCTTCACAATGGATTTGGGAACTACGATGTGTTTGCAAATAACTGTGAAGATTTTGCTTTGTATTGTAAGACGGGATTATTGGTTTCCAGCCAAGAGCAAAATGGTCTTGGAAGTAGTGGTCAAGCTGCTTCTGCTGTTGGTGTTCCTGTGGCTGCGATTCTTTCTTTACCCCTTAGGTTATTTTTCCCAAGTCCCGTTGTTTTTGGGGCAGCAACAGCAGTAAACTACACACTTAATAGGTATGCTACTGATATCGGTGTTCGAAATGATACGTTTAAGGTGGAAGTCGAGGACATAGCAGCACCCCAAGGGAGTGATTCTCGAGCTAGAAAGAGGCAGAGACGCACTTGATAGTGAGCCCTACTTTGTTGACGATGATTATTCATTGTTTCTCCTCTCTGTGGCTTTCCAATTTTCAATTTTTTGTCTTTGCTGAAAAGGGATGATTGTGTGAGTTTTCACATTTCATGCCATTGAACTTACAGTCTTCTAATTGGAAATGAGTTTGCTGTTTCATTAAAAGATTGTTGATGTCGTATGATTTTCTTACATGATGAGAGCATGTGGAATTTTTAGAAATCTCAAAGTTTCATTTACAATCGTGGGTTTATTTAGTATGTGATACCTCTATTAGTGATGACATCTGTCTTTGAAATTCTTGGACATGTATTTTCTATATATTATCTCGGGTGTTAATTAGAAATAAACAATTATTAACTAGTGTATGTCAAGATTGGGTTACAAGTTACAACATCGATAAATTCCTCTGTTTAATCACTTCTAGTCTAGCCCGCCCGTTTGGCCTGTTTTACGTATTAAGGTGGCGCTTGGTTAACAATTCTTCATTGATAATGAGAATAAAAAATTATTTTTATCTATGCCCTCATAATAAAAATAATATGTTAGGGGAAGAATTGTTCCAATGATGACACCATTGTTAGTGTCATGCCCCAATTTTGGAATATAAGTGAACAACAAATGACTGTTGGTGGAGGAATAGGGGAGTGATTGAGGAGGATGATTGTAGGAAGGGAATAGGGTAATAAAAATGGAGTAGTGATTAAATTATTTAGGAGGAGAGGTAGTGATTTTGTTCTCATGAACCATACTAATTATACAAATTTTCAATCTCATTCTCATTATCATTGAAGAATTGTTAACCAAGCGCCCCCTAAATGTTTTCATATTTATAAATCCCTCTGTTCCAAACTCGTTTACTAAATTGGATTTAATTAATAAAAGATGAATTAATATGTATAAAATATTAACATGAAATATAAATATAACAGTGTAGAAAGGATACAATTGTAAAAACGATGTTGTTTTTATTGTCATTTATGAAAATATTGATTGAGGTAGGGAGAAACATTCAAATAAAATTCAAGTTTAATGTTATTCAAACTGTTATAAATCCAGCAGATTTATTATACCAAATCTAGAAGATTTGATATGAACATTACTAATGGACTTATAACCTAAACAGGCTTTAGATTTAGACTAGGTCTTTTCTATTATAAATAGATCATTGTACTCAAAATTGTATACATGCATACACACACATATTAATGAAACTCCTAGGTTGGTACGCCCCCAGACGTAGTCGTTATCGACGAACTGGGTGAAGAAATTCGCGTCTCTACTTTACGCTCTCAATTTACAACGCGTTATCAGCACGAGACTTTGCCCAAGGCTAATCGGTACGGATCTAAATTAATTTTCTCTATCGCATGATTATTAATTATCGTATCGAATTCTTTGATCCATGCGTATTATATTTTTATGTGCACTTGACTTGAAGCGAATATACCAACTTTTACTAGTCGATTCCCCGCAAGCGTACGGGTTCACTGTAGTATAAGTAAGTATAATGACCAAGTATATCGAACCCAAAGGATGAAGTGTGTGCGAATAGATCCCTGAAGATCTACGCGTCGTAGCTAATATGAATGTATGTTTTTGGATTTTTGAAAGAATTAAATATAAGCTAAAATAAACTAATTAAACTAAGAATGAAAGAAACGAAGTAACTAAGATTTGTATTCAAATGAGTTATGGTGATGCTCAGGATAGGAATCCCTACGTATACTAACGGAGAAGGTACATAATCAAAATAATTGCGACGCGCAAGAAATAACCTAAGTTCAAGATTGCAAGATGAAAGCTCAAGACTTACTACCCTAATACTTTATCCTAGCAATCGACTTCACTAATCTACTAACGAGTTAATAGATTGTGCTTAATTAATGAGACCCTAATTTAAACTAAGGTGATGCGGTCGTCCTCCTTAGATAAACCGGTAGATGAACTAACCCTTTCTAAACCCTTTCATTAAGTCTACTCGTTGTTAAAGAGTGATAAGATCGTCCTCTCTCTAACATTTTTCGAACGAAATTCAAGAATAAAGTTAAGACTAATTTTAAGAATTAATTAATTAAGAGAATTATAACCCTAACGTTACGAATTACCCTAATTACGTATCCACAACCTACTTCTACGAGTTTATCCTACCCTAAGCATGCAAGGGTTTTAGCTAGACATGGTTTTGACAATAACAAAAGCAATAGAAGTAGTGACAAATATAAACATGATGATTAGAACGAATAAAAGATCAAACATAAACTAGGGTTTAAAGAAATACTTGCAAAGAACTGAAATTTAATTAATAAAAATGAAGTTTAAAGTATTTAACGTAATCGAACTGATGAAAAGAAACAGTGAAACAAAAATAAACTAAGAATTCGTGCTAAAACCTCGATTAAACGTAAATTAAAGCTTGCTCGTCTCTTCCTCTCCAAAAACGAACTCTAAAAGTAATAATCTATCAAGTGGTATGTGGTGGTATCTAAAAACGTGTTCGGAAGGAGTATAAATAGGCAACGGGTCGAATCGGACTTGCATGGGCCAAAATTCTCGTAAAGCTCGAGTAGTGCTCGAGTAGAAAATACTCGAACAAGTTTCACTCGAGTAGTCAAAACTTACAGAACCCAAAAAGTACTCGAGCTCCTTAGCTCGAGTAGTTCTATTCGACCGGCCTCAGCTCGAGTGCACTACTCGAGTGCTCGAGTAGTAGCTACTCGACCAGGCATGGCTCGAGTGCTCTACTCGAGTGCTTGAGTAGTCAGTACTCGAGCTCCTCCAACTTGAGTACTCCAGTGAAACTTTTGCTCGCTCGAACTAATACTTCTCGTATTTCTTCCATATTTTCTCATCCGGGCATCCGTTTGAGTCGATTCAAAGTCCTACGAACTCCTCTTTTCGCCCTCTTTCCATCTATAAGCATAAAAAAAACAAATTTATTAGCTTATAAAAATGATACTCAAATGACTCTAAATACTTATATAAATCAATCAAAACAAGGGCATTTCGAGCGACGAATCATGACAATTTCACGCCTAATCATACCTCCCCAAACTTACCATATTGCTTGTCCTCAAGAAATGAAATAATAAGTCAAGTGAAATTGTTAGGAATGAGTCAAAGAATCAAATCATGTAAGCGAATGAACTCGGGCTTCAAAGATCAATCACAAGTATACTCACTCACCTTCCCTCATCATACTCATGCAACAACAGCAAGAATCACCAAAATCAAACATGGATGTGCACTCAACGATGTGTTTCACTCCCTCACAAGTGTATATCAATGATAAAGGGACTCACTCAAACAATCAATCACCCATATCGGCAGCCATAGGCTTGTAAGCACCCTCAACTCTGACCATACTCTAGAAATCAATGCCGAATCAAAAAGGATTTTTCTCAAGGTTGTAATGTAGGCTCTTTGGACAGGTGGGATAACAATATGGGTAAGTGACTCAAGTGAATGGAGAATAGAAAAGTACACTTCGGTACTTCGAGATTAGGAACAGACTTCTTCAAACATATTCAATAAACATACTTTCAATTCCAACACTCTCAACACTTCGATTTTTTTTCTTTCTCATTTTTTCACTTTTCTCAATCACTTCACTTTTTTTTTTCAACAAACACATGAGCTCTTTTTTCTTTTGCTCATTCTCAATTTTTTTTTACACAACTCAAAACTTCATCACACCTTCTTCTCATACTCACTCAACAAATAACATTTTCCTTTTTCAACTCAATTCAATCCCTTCACATTCACACTTTTCCTATTCTCCACTCAAATTGGGACAAAAAGACTTAGGAACTGGAATAGTGTTCATATGTGCTAGCAAATGAAATAGGATTAAAGCTTAAAGGGGCTAACAAGGAACAAATGTCAATGGTATGGAAATTTAGGCTAAGTGACTCAATCAAAACAAAGATGGCCTAAGATCCTCTTCGGCATATCACACCAGACACAATCAAGAAGCAAGAGCACACACAAGTTCTAGCATCCTCTAAGGTGACGATCCACTCACAAATGAAGAGATTATTTTATGCATCAAATCTCAAAAGGCTCAAATCTCACGGCTTCCACATCCATGCTCGTCCTAGTGAATTCTCACTCTCATCACACAAGTACTCAAAAGAAAAACTCGCAAGCATACTAGTTCTCTCTCAAATCAACTCCAACTCAAACACTCACACAAAAGAATTCCTAACTCAACCTTACAACTCAGCTCTACTCATCAAATCATACTCAAGAATCTGCAATACGCAAGTGATACGAGTAAATAAGCATGAAATCAATCAATCAATCAATTCAAATCAAATCAATATCAGCCCAAGGAGAATCTCAAGACTCAAATATATAACCAAACTCGACTCAAAGAGAGGGTGTGCACCTGTGCAGTGTAACACTGAAACATATAAAAAACTCCACCCCCAAACTTCGACCTTGTGAAGAGGTCTAAGTTTGGGGTTGTAGGTTACCTCATCCAAACAATTCAGTTTCTCTCAACAACGCAGCACACTCCCTTGCTTGAGTTCCTCCTTTTTGGATAACTCCATGATTCCTCTACTCCTTCGAGACAAGCCTAAAAAATAAACTCTCAAATACGAGGTTAGAACTTACGACTCAACAACACCCTAATAACATAGAACTCAAATAACTAAAAATACTCAAAAGCAAATGAAAATGGGTTACCTCCCATTCAGCGCTATTTTTAAGGTCCTAATGCCGGACCGAGCTCAAAGGAGCTTATGAGACATGATACTCAAATTTACCTCCCTTACTCTCATAAGAGTGGTGGTTGAATTTCTTTCCTTGTTGCCCCTCCATCATGAGCTCCTTTGCTTTCTTCTCAACCTCAAGTGGTATAGGTCTCAACTTCTTCTCACCTTTATCTGGAGGAGTCTTACTAAGCAATTTCTTGCGCTTGGACTTTTTCCTCTTAACTCCTCATTTCCCCTCCAACTGGACCACGTCCTCACCTTTCACTTCTTCATCCTTCAACTTCTTCACTTTATCCCTATCAACATAATCAAGATCATAATGCTCATGGGTTAACTCGTCAAATGAAGGATTATAAAAATCATGAGTAAAAGAAAGATTAGGGATAGGAGGTGTGTCTTCAACACAAGGATCAATGACATCCATGCAATAACAACTCTCATCCTCCTTCGGGTGTTTCATGGCTTCATATAGGGAAATCTTCACTTCTTGATCATCAACTTTCAACGTGATTTTCCCATTTGCCACATCTAGCACTATCCCTACCGTAGCTAAGAAAGGTCTTCCCAAGATCAAAGGCACGTGCTTGTCTTCCTCCATGTCAAGCACTATAAAATCGGCTGGAAATATGTGATCCCCAACCTTCACGAGGACATCTTCAACTACACCTTGAGGTCGAGTAATAGACCGGTAGGCAAGTTGAAGCGTCATCATTGTCGGCTGAAGTTCTCCACCTTCCAACTTCTTAAAAAGCGACAACGACATAAGATTGATGCTCGCCCCAAGGTCGCACAACGCTCCCTTCTTAACTCCATTCCCGATATCACATAGGATGGTGAAGCTCCCGGGATCCTTCAACTTTGGCGGAAGCGCCTTGTGCACTAATGCACTCACCTCATGGTTAAGCTGCACCAATTTGGGCTCATCTACTCGCCTTCTCTTCGCTATCAAATTCTTCAGGAACTTGGCATAATTCGACATCTGTTCCAAAACATCATAAAAAGGAATGTTAATACGCAATTTCTTAAAAACATAAAGGAATTTAGCGAATTTCTCATCAAGCTTTTTCTTCATGAAGCGTTGTGGATATGGGACATGTATCACCGATTTGGGTACCCCCCATTCATCACGCTCGGTCTCTTTCACTTTCTCCCTTGCTTCCTTTGCCTTCTTCCACTTAGGAACTCTCTCACTCTTCTCAATGCCTTCCTCTTCAGACTCTTTGCTCTCATTGGACTCATCCTCATCTTTACTCTTCTGAATGCCTTCACCCTCAACCCCTTTCTCAACTTCCATCTCCTCAATCTCATCTCTGTTTTGGGGCGTCTCAGAATCAGCAAGCATCTGAGGACCATCATAGTTGGTCCCACTTCTAAGCTGGATCACCTTGCAATGCTCTTTCGGGTTTCCCTCCGGTATAGAATGATACTTACCCGGCTCTCTACTCAATGTTTTTACGACCTGGCTCATCTGAAATTCTATCGAAGTGAACCGCCTATTGTTCTCTTGCTGAATTTGATTCAGCTCAATGTCTCTCTTTTGGAGTTCTTGATCACGCTGATCACCTTTCTTATGCAACTCTTTAACGTCATACTCCAAAGAGGACAATCTCTTGCTACCTTCCTCCACCTTCTGAAGGATAGCTCTCAACATTTCCTCAGTTGAGGCACCGCCTTCTCCACCCGGAAGTTTAGAACCTGGATTCACACCTGGAGGAACTGTAATTCCGGCATTCGGATTAGCATATGAAAAATTCTCGTTCTTCCTCCATGCGTTTTGAAGAGGCTGCTGGCCTCCTTGATACCCTTGTGTGTTTCTCCATTGATTTTGAGGGGGCTGTGGTCCTGGAGGTACAAATGGTTGGCCATAAGAAGACCTTCCAAACTGATTGCCACCTTGTGGATGCCCGCCTTGTAGATAGTTAGGCCTTCCCATAAAGTTGGCCTCTTCTTGCCGACTCGTGGGTGGGTCCACTTTCTCATTCACTGCTACATTCCCTCCAACCAGATTCTGCCCCATCTCAAGGTTGCTGATCTTCTCCATCATAGCCATCAACAGCTTCCTCGTACCCTCATTCTCCTCCAACTTGCATGCTCTCTGAAATTTCGGATCCTCATTCCATGCCCCGGCATTTGTGACAATGTTGTAGACGATTTCTCTACATCTCGCAATCCCTTGGTTCAGAAAAGCTCCACTGGCACATGCATCTAGATGGGCTTGACCAGCCTTGCTAGCTCCACTGTAGAAGAATGCCATGATATCTCCCCCATTATACCCGTGCTGCGGGCACTCAATCAATATATTCGAGTATCTCTCCCACGCCTGACGTAAATCCTCTCCTGGCTTCTGGCGGAAGGAAGAAATCTCTATCCTTGCTTTAATCGTTCTCGATGGAGGGTAGAATCGCTCGAGGAACAGGCGCTCGAGCTCGGCCCATGTGGTTACACCTCCCCGTGGGAGCGTGTTATCGTACCACTCATTGGCTATTCCCGTCAAAGAGAATGAGAACAGCTTGAGCCTCTTGGCATCTTATGACATGCCATTATAATTGAATGTGGACGCGATCATCAGAAAACTCCTCAGGTGAGTATGAGGATTCTCCTTCCCCACCTCCCCCTTGAATTGTTTCTCGGTAAGCGGCTTAAGAACTCCTGGGGAAATCGAGAAGTTATTTGCCTCTACAGGGGGCAATGCCACTCCATCATAGTACCTCTGCGGTTGAGCCGCGAACCTCCCTCTAATAGCCACGTTCTGATCTGCGTTCTGAGGAATGTGTTGAGGATTAGCAGCTGGTACGGGTACTTGTTGGGGTGAAGGTGGTTGATAAGCTGGTGGTTGGTTGTAAACAGGCGGTGGAGGATACGGGTATGGTGGATACGGATAGGGTGGGTATGGGTAGGGGTAAGACAAGTTGTTTTGTGGTAAGTTAGGATGTGGGTAAGCAGGGTTGTTCTGAGGATGATTGACAAGATTATGAGCTGGATTGTTCACGTGCTGTGTACCCGGATTCTGGCTCTGACTATCCCCTGACGGATCTTGGTTCTTACTGGAATTTCCTTCAGTGCCGTCAGCCCGGTTCAATGTCTGATTAAACTCATTCTCGACATCGTCCAACTCATTAGTAATGTCCATTGGTTCTTTCCCTCCTCCGGCAGTGTTCATCCTTCTTAAGAAGGCTCAGTTTCTTCTTGCTATTGTCTCAGGATCCAACGGTAATCTCTCTTCGCTCGTATTGCCTTGTGAGCGTGTTTTCATAAACCTGAAACACTAACAAAAGAGTAAAAACGCAACTGCCGAATACGTACGAAATAAAATAGAAAAGTAAATCACTCACTACTAACTACTAAGCTATCTACAAGTCCTATTCAAAAGACATACAACGCATCCCCGGCAACGGTGTCATTGCCTTGAATGGAATATACAAACTCTTACTAGTCGACTCCCCGCAAGCGTACGGGTTCACTGTAGTATAAGTAAGTATAATGACCAAGTATATCGAACCCAAAGGATGAAGTGTATGCGAATAGATCCCTGAAGATCTACACGTCGTAGTTAATATGAATGTATATTTTTGGATTTTTGAAAGAATTAAATCTAAGCTAAAATAAACTAATTAAACTAAGAATGAAAGAAATGAAGTAACTAAGATTTGATTCAAATGAGTTATGGTGATGCTCAGGATAGGAATCCCTACGTATACTAACGGGGAAGGTACATAATCAAAATAATTGTGACGTGCAAGAAATAACCTAAGTTCAAGATTGCAAGATGAAAGCTCAAGACTTACTACCCTAATACTTTATCATAGCAATCGACTTCACTAATCCACTAACGAGTTAATAGATTTTGCGTAATTAATGAGACCCTAATTTAAACTAAGGTGATGCGGTCGTCCTCCTTAGATAAACCGGTAGATGAACTAACCCTTTCTAAACCCTTTCATTAAGTCTACTCGTTGTTAAAGAGTGATAAGATTGTCCTCTCTCTAACACTTTTCGAACGAAATTCAAGAATAAAGTTAAGACTAATTTTAAGAATTCATTAATTAAGAGAATAAAAACCCTAACGTCACGAATTACCCTAATTACGTACCCACAACCTACTTCTACGAGTTCATCCTACCCTAAGCATGCAAGGGTTTTAGCTAGACATGGTTTTGACAATAACAAAAGCAATAGAAGTAGTGACAAATATAAACATGATGATTAGAACGAATAAAAGATCAAACGTAAACTAGGGTTTAAAGAAATACTTGCAAAGAATTGAAATTTAATTAATGAAAACGAAGTTTAAAGTGTTTAACGTAATCGAACTGATGAAAAGAAACAGCGAAACGAAAATAAACTAAGAATTCGTGCTAAAACCTCGATTAAACGTAAAGTAAAGCTTTCTCGTCTCTTCCTCTCCAAAAACGAACTCTAAAAGTAATAATCTATAGAGTGGTATGTGGTGGTATCTAAAAACGTGTTCGGAAGGGGTATAAATAGGCAACGGGTCGAATCGGACTTGCATGGGCCAAAATTCTCGTAAAGCTCGAGTAGTGCTCGAGTAGAAAGTACTCGAGCAAGTTTCACTCGAGTAGTCAAAACTTACAGAACCCAAAAAGTACTCGAGCTCCTTAGCTCGAGTAGTTGCTCGAGTAGTTCTACTTGACCGGTCTCAGCTCGAGTAGTAGCTACTCAACCAGGCATGGCTCGAGTGCTCTACTCGAGTGCTTGAGTAGTCAGTACTCGAGCTCCTCCAGCTTTAGTACTCCAGTGAAACTTTTGCTCGCTCGAACTAATACTTCTCGTATTTCTTCCCTATCTTCTCATCCGGGCATCCGTTTGAGTCGATTCAAAGTCCTACGAACTCCTCTTTTCGCCCTCTTTCGATCTATAAGCATCAAAGAAATAAATTTATTAGCTTATGAAAATGATACTCAAATGACTCTAAATACTTATATAAATCAATCAAAACAAGGGCATTTCGAGCGACGAATCATGACAATTTTACGCCTAATCAGCACTCGAATTGTTGCATCAATTATTATTGTATTTGCAATTAATTGGATCAAATCAAGAAAAAAATTATTAATTAAAACAAGCACGGCCGTCGCGCGCCCGCCGTCGCGCCCGTCGCACCCCCGTAGTCGCGCGCACCCATCGCGCCTGCGAGCTCGTCGCTGCACCTGCGTGCCCGCCATCATGCCCATTGCGCGCCCACAGCTGCACGTATCCCTCTCGCCTATCGCGCCCATCGCACCCGCCGTATGACCGCTCTGCGCGTGACCTCACCGCGAGCCGCCGGGCGTCGAGCCCTACTCCGCCGCGGCATGGTTTCGAGCAACCTTGTGCCCCTATCAGCCCCGAGCGCCGCGCTCCACTGGGCAACCACGGCCGAAGGTCGCTTCGCCTTGGTCGGCGCCATGTGTCCGCCCGAAACTGTCAGCGGCGTTTGCCTCCTCCGCCCTCCCAATCCTTCGCTACCCTCATTATTTTGGGCCTTAAGTGGACCAACTCATTTGGGCCACACTCAACATTTTTTTTTGTGTTTTGGGCCTAGGGGTGGGAATAGGCCAGACTACCTGACAGGGGCCTACGGCTCGGCCTACCTAAAGCCCAGCTCGGCTCGGCTAGTTTAATAAACGAGTCAGGCTTAGGCCTTTTTAAAAGCCTATTTATTTAAATAGGTCAGGCTTGAACTTTTATGTAAGCCTTTTAAGCCCAACAAGCCGACCTATTTAACTATAATATATATATATATATATATATAATAATAATACAATACATATATAATATAATAAATATTTAATATATATATGTAAGAATATTGCTAAATATAAATTAAATATTATTTAAATTTGTTATTATGCTATTATTTGATAATCTTTTGGTAAATTATTTTTATTCTTCATTTTAAGATTTAAATAGTTAATTGTTATGATTTAATAATAATATAATTATTGAATATAATTTTGTAAGCATGATTAAAAAGGCCCGTAAAAGGCTTTCAGGGCAGGCCTATTTATTAAAAAGGCCATGCCAAAGCTCTGAAAAAAAGCATATGACAGTTAACAGGCCAGGCTTGGGCCCAAAGATCAAATAGCAGGCCTAGGCCGTCCAACGAGAAGCCTAGCTCGGCTCGGCCTATTTCCACCCCTATTTGGGCCTGACGCCCAGGAGCTAGGATTAATTCTTTTGGGCCTATTTTATTTAATACTTTGGGCCTGAAGCTCCAATTTTATGGGCTAAAATCAATTTATTGAGCTATTGAATTTTATTATATTATTTGAGCCTCATATAATTTTGAAAATATTTTTGTGCCCTCAACTTATTTTATCTAGTTTTTCGAAAAATACTTGAAAAAATTAAAAGGTAATAATTCTTGCATATTAATTAAGCTCGGAATTTTTTGGAATCAATTTTAATATTAGTTCCCAATAATTTTTTTTTTGTTATCTAATGTGCTTAATTGATATATGCACATGCTTCTATGATTTTATTATCTTGCATGCATTATTATTTTTGCACATAGTCCCCATATTATGGTCCGCATAGATTGCCCGGGTAGGCAGCGTCCGGTACTTGTCAGATCGTAAATTATGTTTTGGGTAGACGGCGCCCAATTCTTGCTTCTATGTGCCCTAGAATAATCAAATAAATTCTTATTTCCCTGTTGTCAATAAATTTGGTCACTTTTCTTACCATGTCACTTTAAAAATTGTAGCGTATAATGTCTGATATTACCAAAAGAGAATTCGTTGAGCTTGCTCTTGATGGTAGTAACTACCTGACATGGGCGCTAGATGTTGAGATCCATCTAGCCTCAACTAATTTAAGCGGTGCTATTATCGATGATTCAAAATCAACTGACGCCCAGAAGGCGAAAGCCTTGATTTTTCTCAGACATTATCTTAATCAGGACCAGAAAAATGAATATCTCACTGAGAGAGACCCCACAACGTTGTGGAAGTTCTTAAAGGACCGTTTCCAACAACAAAACAATATACTCCTCCCCCAGGCTCAATACGATTGGTTGAACCTCCATTTCCAGGACTTTAAGTCTGTGACGGAGTACAACTCAGCCCTACATCGTATTGTATCCCAGTTAAAATTATGCAAGCAAGCTATAACTGAGGTCGAGTTGATCCAGAAGACTCTATCAACTTTACACGCTAGCAACCTTGTACTCCAGCAGCAGTACAGGGCTAAGAACCACACTGTACACTCTGAGCTAATTTCTGCACTTCTAGTGGTAGAAAAGCACAACCAACTCCTTATGCAAAATCATAACTCGAGACCAGTTGGCTCACAAGCAGTGTCCGAAACATATGCTATAGCTCAAGACAGTACAAGTGGTCGCAAGCGTGGAAGGGGGAGAGAAAGTAAACGAACTCGTGGCAAAGGCCGAGGTTGTAGTAAATCTGAAGGTCCAGGTACCTCTAAAGACAATCAAGCTCAGGCTCGTGGAAAGGCTGCATCTAACACGAATCGCACTCCTAAAAAATTTGGCACTCAAGATAAGGTTGAGCAGTCCTGCTACAGATGTGGATGCAAAGACCATTGGTCTCGCACGTGTCGCACTCCCAAGCACTTGGTTGAGGCTTATCAAAAGCAGCAGAAGGACGGCAAGGGGAAGGCTCATAAAGTCGAATCTCAACATGCCAGCCTGCCTGAAGCAGACTTTGACCATGACAATGTCGATCTTTTGGGTATAGATCTCAAAGACTTTGGAGACAATGAGTGATTTGAATATTTGATTATTTTAGTACTTTATTTATTTTTGGTTAAAATAATTTATATTTTGAATCCTGTCTTTCGGATATTTTATTTTATGGATGATATGATATCTGTGATTTAGCTTTGATGTGTTTACCTTAATGCTATCCGTCAAATTTATTTGGATATTGTTATTCTTATACATGGCTTGTAAACATATCAGCTATTAGGTTTGGGCTTTTTCTTCTAGCATGATGATTCAAATTGTGATTTATGTTTGGTAGATAGAGCCACCACACACACAATCTTAAGAGATAAGAAGTATTTTCATAACTTGGTAGAACATAAGGGGAGTGTAACTACGATAGCCAATGATAAAATTATGATAGTGGGCTCCGGAAGAGCTTCCATTGTCCTCCCCATGGGTACCGAACTCATAATTGATAATGCTTTATTATTTCCACAATCTAAGCGTGCCCTGCTCAGTTTCAAAGATATAACATCTAACGGCTATCACATTGAAACTGAAACTGAGAATAATAACGAATACCTTTTGATGACTATTATTCGATGTAGCCGTAAACAAGTTATAGTAAAACTTCTCTCCTTCTTTTCCGGATTGTACTATTCCTACATCCGGCCGTCTAATCTCCATCTAGCCATGAGTATGAAATTTCATGACCCGAACTCCTTTATATTATGGCATCAGCGGTTAGGTCATCCAGGACAAACTATGATACGTAGGATTCTATCTAATTTCATTGGTCATAATATTTCGAATAATAGAATCCCTCATGTTGATGAATTTATATATGATACATGTTATAAGGGTAAATTAATAGTGCGTCCCTCGCGCACCAAAGTGGGACTAGAGTCTTCGGTTTTCCTTGAACGGATTCAAGGAGACATTTATGGACCGATTCACCCAGCATCAGGATCATTTCGGTATTTCATGGTCCTAATTGATGCCTCCACTAGGTGGACATATGTCTGTTTGATGTCTACCCGCAATCAAGCTTTTGCAAAGCTAATTGCAAAAACTATCGAGCTTCGAACTTAGTTTCCAGATTATCCAATAAAATCTATTCGGATGGATAATGCTGCCGAGTTTACCTCAAAAGCCTTTACAGATTACTGTATGTCTCTGGGAATTAAGGTGGAGCATTCGGTCCCCTACGTCCACACCCAAAATGGTCTTACTGAAGTGCTAATAAAATATTTCAAACTTATCGCTAGACCATTGTTTATGAACTCTAAATTATCCACTTCATGCTGGGGGCATGCAGACCTACATGCATCACACCTGATACAAATCCGTCCAACTGCATATAATGATTCGCGTATTTTTGGATGTGCGGTGTATGTTCCGATAACATTACCAAAGCGGCCCTCTATGGGCCCACAAAGGAAGCTAGGTATTTACGTTGGATTTGACTCTCCATCCATCGTGAAATACCTAGAACCTTTGTCTGGGGATCAATTTGTTAGTGTTAGTGTCCTAGAGACAATCCTTTGTAAGGACATAATACCAAGATGATATTCAGTTTATGGTTTAATATTATTGTTTGGTTAAATATTAAATGTATGACTTTACACTTATCTGAATATTATGTTTGATTGTTTGCATTATTCATATATGTGTTCCCTTGAATCGATACTGTCATTGAGTAAGTGAGAACTCAGATGACCGAAGTACGATTCTCAAATAGCCCCGATCAAGGATCATCAAGAATGAGATATTGATGATGCAATGGAGATTGATGTGCAATCTGCATTATACTCTATGGAGAGAGTGTAGTAAGATCTCACTTACTATGAGATACTAGGTATCTCATAATGGATGCACAAATACCTTAGAGGGTATTGGTATACCTATTCGAGAAATCGTTTGATGTAATTCCACATAATGTGTCTACGGGTGTCTCGGTTAGTTTGAGCGATGTGATACTCCTCGGACTTGAGGTCAATATGCATGACATGTGTGCAGTGATGAACTTTGACCATGACCGACGCTTTCACCCTCCAAGGGTAGATATGACATGGATTGAGTTCATCACGAAGTTCATGTGCGTGGTAGTTGAGCCAAGAATAGAATTCATTCCTCAATGTGGATTTAAGAGAGAATACTCGTCTTCTCATCATAATTGGATCTAAGACATCGGTCGATGCAAGTCGACTTGGACTTTGTGGCCAAGTGCGACGCGATTGATCAATTAGTAATTTGAGATAATATGATTAAGTTATTTGAATAGACACTTCATTATGTTCAAGGCTTAATCGAGTATTCGTGAATGAAAGAAAGATATCACAATAGCCTACAGTATTACAGGTAGTTGCAGATTTCCTCGCAACGTACCTCGTATATTGAGAATGTCTGATTTATTGTCTAGGGTTCAATTAAGACCGTTAGTTTGACTAATCGCTCGATATACGAGGGCCTATGGGTCACACAACAAGCAATGACAGTTCGTTGATTATAGTTGGTTGATTAAGTATTATATTAGATATAATATTTAATTTATGGAGAGTATAATAATTATATTTGGAATTAATTATTATTATTATTTAATTAAATTAGATTTAATTAAATATGAAATTCCAATAATAATATTTGGAACATTATTATACAAGAATAATAGATATGATAAATATATTATTCGTGGGAACATATCTAGGGAGATTATATTGTGCGAATCTAGCATATTATCTTGCTTAGAAATTAAGCTAAGGTAATCCCTATAAATATGTATCATATGGCAATTCAGAAATACACACAAGAAATATAATTTCTCCATAAAATCCCTTGTTCGAGTTTTCCTAGCAAGTTCGTCTAGTGATTCAATGCTGGCACCCCGATGCAGATCAGTGAATAGCTGTTGCGTGGATACCATAGTGGAGGACTCCGCGTACGAAGCTCTGTAAGATCTCTTGTTTAAGATATCTCGTATTTAATTATGCAATTAAATTGTTAGTTGTTGGAGAACGTTTATTTCTGCTGCATGTTTACGTGCCTATAAATTCCAACACAATTAACGGCCTGGTTCGCTGATTGCACGTTCGATGAAGATCACTTCCCGGCATTAGGGGGAGATCCGAATTCAAAATTGAATATGCCGGGAGCTTACGTGGAACGTAAGTAATCTTCAGTATCTAGATCCACGCGCTAGTCAATCTGAACTAGAAGTTCAGAAGATCATTAACTTGCAAAATTTAACAAACAATCTGCCAGACGCGTTCACTGACCATATAGGTGTAACTAAATCGCATATACCTGCAGTAAATGCCCCCCCAAAGAGTTGAGGCCTCAAGCAAATCAAGTATACATGCCCCCACACGCCAGAAACGTAAAGGACCTATGACCAATACAAACACACCTAAAAGAAAGGCTAGCAAAACTGGTCAACTGAATGTGAAATCTCTAGAAGAGATTCGTCTAGAAAACTTAAAGCCTGTAGAAGAGATTCGTCCAGAAGACGAACGTCCTAGTGATGAAGCACGTGCACAAAATATTCAATAAACTAGAACCGCGGAACGACCAGACCCAGATACACTGGGAAATAAAGAAGGCCTGGTTGACATAAACGTTGAAATCTCTATGTATTTCATAGATACGAGAGAAACATATAATAGAAATATTACTGTCGTCGACTACACATTTGAAGCGACAATTGCTCTTTCCGTTATAAATAACGATCTGGATCCAGAACCCAAAACTATCGCTGAGTGCTGGAAGCACTCCGATTGGGTAAAATGGAAAGATGTAATTGAAACAGAGCTCGCATCGCTAAATAAAATAAAAGTATTTGGCTCTATCGTTTGTACACCTGCACGTGCTATCCCTGTAGGATATAAATGGGTTTTTGTACGAAAACAAAATGAGAACAATACTGTGGAGAGATACAAAGCGAGACTAGTAGCTCAAGAGTTTTCACAGAGACCCGGTATTGATTTCGATCAAACCTATTCTCCCGTAATGGACGCAATAACGTTCCGCTACTTAATATCTTTGGCAGTTAAATTAAATCTCTAGATGAGATTGATGGATGTTGTAACCGCATATTTATACAGATCATTAAATGTCGACATCTATATGAAAATCCCCGATGGATTCAAGATTCCCCAGATGAAGAATGGTGAAAATCGCAGTATGTATAACATAAAATTACAGAAGTCGTTGTACGGCCTAAAGCAATCAGGTCTTATGTGGTACAACCGACTTAGTGAATTCCTCCAGAAGAAGGGATACACAAGTGATATAGCTTTCCCATGCATATTCATGAAGAAATCGTAAAGTGGTTTTTGCATCATATCCGTATATGTTGATGATCTAAACATAATCGGAACATGTAAAGAGATTTAAGAAGCCAGTTCAATCTTGAAAGCTGAATTTGAAATGAAAGTCTTGGGTAAAACCAAGTATTGCCTCGGCCTGCAGATCGAGCATCTCCCAGAAGGAATTCTTATACATCAGTCAACCTACGTGAAAAAGGTATTGGAGAGATTTCACATGGATAAATCTCATCCACTCAACACACCAATGGTTGTCCGATCCCTAGAAGTGGATAAGGACCCATTTTGACCAAGAGAAGATACAGAAGAAATTTTGGGGCCAGAAATTTCTTATTTTAGCGTTGTTGGAGCATTATTCTATCTCGCAAATTGCACTAGATCGGACATTGCATTTGCAGTTAATTTGCTTGCAAGATATAACGCTTCTCCTACAAGGAGACATTGAAATGGTGTTAAGCATGTTCTACGGTACTTCCAAGGGTCTCAAGATGTTGGACTGTTTTACCGTAGGAACCAAGATAAAACCTTGGTAGGGTATGCGGATGCTGGCTATTTGTCTGATCCCCACAATGCCATATCCCAGACTGATTACGTTTTTCTCTGTGGTGGTACCGCGATCTCATGGAGGTCGCTTAAGCAAACCATGGTTACCACATCTTCAAACCACTCAGAGATAATAACTTTGTTTGAAGCCGCACGAGAATGTGTTTGATTGAAATCCTTGGTAAAACACATTGGTGACTCGTGTGGTATTGCTAAAGGCAATACGTCCCCCATTATTATATTTGAAGACAACACAACTTGCATCGCACAAATGAGTAATGAGTACCTCAAAGGAAACTCGACGAAACATATTTCACTTAAGATTTTCTACACATACGAACTCCAGAAGAGTGGTGTGATTACCATTCAAAAGGTACAATCTAGTGACAATCTAGCAGATCTGTTTACTAAGTCCTTACCTACATCTACTTTTGAAAAGTATACATTCATGGTATTGGGATGCGAAAGCTCAAAGGGTTGTTGTCTTCAGGGGGAGCGGTAACCCCAAAATAAATCCAGAAGATTTGATTCGGAAGATCAATAAAATTACATTCCTCCCTAACTAAATATTTGGTCGCTACCCAGCACGTGGAGTTTTTATGATAAGACATATATATTATGTCGTAATGTCCAAGGGGGAGTGTTATAAATCCAGCAGATTTATTATACAAAATCTAGAAGATTTGATGTGGACATTTCTAATGGACTTATAACCTAAACGGGCTTTAGGTTTAGACTAGGTATTTTCTATTATAAATAGATCATTGTACTCAGAATTGTATACATGCATACACACATATTAGCGAAACTCCTGACTTGGTACGCCCCTAGACATAGTCGTTATCGACGAATTGGGTGAACAAATTTGTGTCTCTACTTTACGCTCTCAATTTACAACACAAACAATACTTTGTCAAATATTTTAATGAATTGATCAATTGTTTTCTTAAAATAATAAGTATGATTCTAATTTAATATCAAGCAATTTCATCAATCCATTAAAACAAATGATACTTAAAATATCTATCTAAGTAATTTAATCTAAATAAATAAAAAAATTATAATCAATGAAATAAATGTCAAATCTAAACAATTTAATCTAAACTAAATATTAAAAAAAAATTAAAATATAAACGGCCTAATTCCATCAAATGAATTAATATCAAAACATGATTTCTAATATGAAATAACTAGTTCTTAAACTCTGGGGTTAAGAAAAAATATACTATTAATTTTATTTTAAATATTTATTTTATTCAATTAATACAATTCAATTTTATTTATATTCAATTTGAATAATTTAATTCAATTTTTAAAATAATTATTATCCTCTTAATTCATTAAATTTTTTTTATCCTAGTTAAATTTTAAATTTATGGTTCTTAATCGATTATTATTTTAATTAAATTTGTAATTAGAAATTAAAAAATTAGTTTAATTAGAAAAATTAGAAAATATAGGTGAATTGACGACCAAATTCCTCTCTTGCAAAGTTAATTAATAAATTATAATTAAAAACAAATGATATAAAAATACAATCATTTTGTTAGTTGTAAATTTAATTTTAACTTAGTTAAAAGTCATTTAATCAATTAAAATTGAAAAGACTTAAAAAAAATTGTAATTAAACGAATACCATATAACTCAAACTCATATAAATAATAAATCTATAAATTTAAAATAGAGACTTTTTAAAAAAGAGGTGGTGATTCACAAATACTAATAATATGATAGCTTAAAATTTGTTTAAATAAACATATGTATTCAAATGAACTAAAAAAACAATTAAAACGAGAAAACCTTTTTCCTTTCCAGTGTCAACCACTCCCTCATTTTCATTAAATGTCACACCTGTTTAATCATTACATATTTTTTCATTTAAAATAGTACATACGGTAAATCAAATCAAGCTATTCGATACTTAATTCGAGATCGTTCAATAAAAGCTCGTTTGAGCTCAATTTAAAATTGAAATCAAATAAGCTTGAACATAAATTTATGTCCGGAATAGTCTAAAGCTCGGCTGGAACTCGATAACTAAAAAAAGATAGAACATGTGTAAAAATGTCAAACTATTCAAGCTCGACTTGTGTTCGACTCGATTAAAGCTCGTTCGAGCTCAACTCGATTAATTATCAAACAAGCTCAAACATGAATATCAAAGCTCGATAATTTTTCAAACAAACTTGAACACCAATATGTTCGACTCAACTAGACTCATTTACAGCCTCCTCTACATCACCCTCTTGTTTTTACCAAATATTCATCCATTTTTTCCCCTCATAAATATATTGTGAAGTTGGATTTGAATTGCTTATAAATTAAAATTAAATTTATACATTTTCATTTTTTTTATTGGGCAAGATATGTGTGTTGATTAAGTTGATTCTACAAAATTGGAATATTGCCACGAAAGTATTTTTTTTTTCCCACCAATTTTAATTACTATGCGTACAATTTAAGAGGTGTATATGTGTGAACAATGTCGTTTCTGCTTCCGGTGGTTGTGAAAGCGTGAATCGACGTAGGATTAATTAATGGCTTCTGGGGAACGACAAAATGCATGTTAAAGAAGCACAACGGTCTACCCTCCTCCCCCCCTCTCTCTCTATGATGTTATTTTTAATTATTTTTGAATTCTACTGATGCTAGAATTTGAATTAGGAAAGAGAGAAAGTGGCGATGGGGTTTGTTTCACACAGAGTAGAGAAGAGTGATTTAGAAGCAGGGGATCACATCTACACCTATAGAACTGCCTACACTTACTCTCATCACGGTTTCTTTCTTTTTTTTTTTTTAAAGAATTAACTATCGCAGTAGTTAATATCGGATTGATTTTCCTGTTTGGCTAAATTGATAAGTTTTAGTAGCGTTAATTTTGGTATCCTTTTTATGAATTATGGTTTTTACGTAACATGATCCAAATATGGAATATATGATATATATGTGCAGGCATCTATGTTGGTGAAGACAGAGTTGTGCATTTCACTCAACAACAGAATTGGAGTTGTTCCGTTAGCTCGAGCTCAACGTGTTTGTCATCAAATTTTTGTGGATTCGTAGTTATAGATTGTTTGAATTGCTTCATGGGTGACGGATCATTACGGCGTTATGAATATGGAGTTGGGTGGTGTGCTTTTATTGCAAAACGAGGGGGGACTTGCACCACCGCCAAATCTGATGACCCAGAGAAGGTGATTCACAGGGCTATGTATCTGCTGAATAATGGATTTGGGGAATACAAGTTATTTAGAAATAACTGTGAAGATTTCGCCTTATATTGTAAAACGGGACTCCTAGTTTCAGCAAAGGGAAAAGCTGTAGGAGGTAGCGGTCAAATCGCATCTGTTGTACGTGCTCGTGGGGCTGCGATTACTTCTATAGCTGTTGGGATAGTTTGCACAAACCCTGTTGTTTTGGGCACAACCACAGCGGTAGGCTATACGTATGATAGGTATAAAGCGGACATTGGTGTTAGAAAAGATGTGCTTAACTTGGAAGTTGAGGAGATACCATTGTTTAATCGGATAGGATTTTATTACGTATGATAGTGCATGAAACGAGTTTGCTGACACATTTATCCAGTTTTATTTTATGCCTTTTGGTTCGAAAAGCACATGGATCCTTCCTTTTACTTTCTCTATTATGTCGTGGTTTATTAGCAATCCATGTCTCCATTCTTACCTTGTTCTCAATATTTAGCTTCTACCTTGTGAAATCGTCTCATGTTATGTTTTGTACATGAGATGGTGTGATTGAGCGTAAATTGGATATTTAACATTTTAACATGAATTTGTATTAATTTATGCTCCTTAAAACGGTCTCACGAAAGTTTTTACCTATTCTTATGAAATATATTACTCACTCCGTCCAATTTGGCTAATCCTGTTTTTTGTCTGTTATTTTTTGTAATATATTGGAGGATATTGGGATAGAGTATGTATAGAGTCAAATTGATTCATATATGAATCATTGAAGGGTATTAGCGATTTTCACTAAATAGTAGTATTAGTTGTTTTCACCGACAGTATTCATTGTTTACATTGAAGAGTCTTAGTTTGTTTTCAATAAACAACTAATATTTTTCAGTGAAAACAATCAATACCCTTTAGTGAAAATAAATAATACTCTTTAGTGTAAACAATTAATGTCCTTCAATGGTTCATGTATATATGAACTATTTCCACTCTATACTTTGTCTATGGGTATCATGGCTCATTTATAAATAAAATGACTGTTTATTAAAATTTGAAGAATCATATTTTTCATAAATATCATATCTGGCGGAGCTAGGTAAATTGCAATTTTTGTTCCAAAATAATGAGTTTATTTCAACATGGCCCTTTTCCCACAATTTTAGTCCCATGGTTTTTTTTCCGACACTTTTGGACCCAAAAGATTGTAGTTTTTGTCCCAAGAGAATGGGTAAACTACATTTTTTTATCTCAAGAGAATGTGGTTAAATTGCCGTTTTAGTCCATAAAATTAATGGAAGGTACCATATAACTGCAGCAAAAAAAAAAAAAAAAAAATAAGAGACCACTTTCACAAATAGATACCAAAAATGTTTTGATCTTATTTTCTTGAAACCAAAGTGCAATTATTCCGCTAGCTTTATGTTGTTTGTGTTCTGATTACTCCTGCGACTTCTTTTCTATGGGAACTATATATGTGAAACTGTTGTTAAGGGTATTTCTATTTTGAGTAGGTCTTGTATGAGACCGTCTCATGGCATGAGACAATTGCCATGAGACAATGAAAATTGATGTAACTAGGGCATTGACTCATTAACACTTTGGTAAGAGTAGATGTTAATTTGTATTATCTCATGCCATGAGACGGTCTCATATAAGTTTTTGTCTTCAATTTTCTAGTACCCTTTGATGAATAAAACGTCTTTCTTTAGAAAAAAGAAAAGTGTAAATCCACAAAATTGTCCAAAAATTTATAGGGCAATAATTTTTGGCCCAAAATTTAAAAAAATATATCTTTTTGTCTAAAAAAAGTTGGCAAAAGGTTGGCATCCAGGTTGGCACGGTGTCAACGTCTTTGCCAACTGTCTATTAAAGAAGCTTTCAAGGGATTTTTTTTTTTTGAAAATATCTTATGTGTGTTTACAAAATTAGGACACTAACTTTTGGAGATTACAAAATTAAGACATTATCTTTATGGACTTGCAAAATTGGGACAATATCTTTACAATCTTGCAAAATAAGGACACTGTCGTTTATATTGTGCAAATTTTGACAAAATTTAATAAATGTTGGACAAATAAAGTTTCATTATGATGTGTCCAGTTGACCCACATTTTATAAAATTTGGATTAAGTTTGCCAAAATTAAAAGATAGTATCTTAGTTTTACAAGTTTGTAAAGATAATGTTCTAATTTTACAAGTCCGTAAAGATAGTACTCCCTCCCTCCGTCCTAGTTTTGTTTTCCCGTTTGATTGTGCGTGGAGTTTAATGCAAGAGTTGATTTTAGTATTTAAATGAATAAAGTAGTATTGAGAATGATGAATGGTGAATAAAGTAGTGTTTAAATGAATAAAGTAGTACTGAGAATGGTGAATGATGAATAAAGTATTATTTAAATGAATAAAATAGTTTCTATTTTAGGGATGAAAAAATAAAATTAGGACGGACCTTTTCGGCAATTAAAAAAAAACTAGAACGGAGGGAGTATTAGTTTTGTACACACTCGTAAAATAATATCCTAAAATAATAATTTTCCCAAGCTTCCTAAAATTGAATGCAGTACAAATGATATGATTGAATAAAGAAAATAATGTGATTGTATAAAGAGAATAATTAAAATGATGTGATTGAATAGATGAATTAAAGTGAAGTGTGAGAATAAAGAAAAGTAAAAGTAGGTAGATGACTTTACAAAAATGGTATGAAAAACTTATTGAGAGACGTCTGATTTGCAAAGATGAAAAACTTATTGTGAGACGAAGGAAGTATTGAAAGATTTCCGCCTCATCTAAAAGTCTGAACTTATAAAAGGGTGTGAAATTAATTCATTTAATTATTTCCCTTAACACTCCCCCTCACTCATGGGCCGGACTCAATTTTCCCTCTTTGGGGAGGCCCAATGAGTGGACAATTTAATATGGATAGAGTTGCTTTCAACGGGAATCAAACCCAAGATCTTTGTCCGGGCGTGAGCCTTGAGCTCTGATACTGTTAGAAATACCAGATGTCGAATTGTTGAATGAAAACCGCAAGTCTCACGAAGAACAACAAAGTTAAAGGACTAGAACAGGAAATCAACAAAGAATGCTCAATTTACGTGGTTCGATCGAATGATCTACGTCCACGGGGAGGATAGATATTGTGTATTATGCAATTGAGTCGAAAATTACAGAAATTATACAGTAATTGCTCTCAAACTATCAAGAACCCTAACTGCTAACCCTCTCTAATTACTCTCGTGAATCATGATAATTAGAACGAATTCATGCCTCTATATATTGCCCATCACATTCCACAACTGCCCATGTAACCAATTCCGTGTGTCGAAGTTCGAAGAAGAAATTCCCAATTCGAATCAGTTGCACAATTATTTCTGTTATAACTGTCGTGGCTACATATATTCCTCTTTTTACTAAGCGCACACCCTTGATTAACTAAGTGATATTGAATAGACAATTGCACTGACACTTTTCGTACCAACTTCACAATTCTCCTCCTCATTGCATATTGTCCATTCTCTCCTCCTCAAAGCCACTTCAATGTTCAATGTACTTCCTATGTTACCAAGTTTATCAAGCTCATACAATGATGGAACTTTGCACTTGATAAAATTTTGGTAAACATGTCAACTGCATTACTTTCAGTTGCTACCTTCTTCAATTTGACCACTCCTCTGTCTACAATGTCTCGAATAAAGTGGAGTCTAACATCTATGTGCTTCGATCTCTCATGAAACACTTGATGTTTAGCTAAGTGTATAGCACTTTGGATGTCACAAAGAACATCAACTTCTCCTTGAATGATACCAAAATCTCTTAGTATTCCTCTTAACCACATGATCTCTTTCACTGCTTCTGTTAGTGCAATATATTATGCTTCAGTGGTTGATAAAGCCACCACAGATTGTTGCACATCCCTCCATACAACAGTTGTTCCATATAGAGTGAACACATATCCAGAAATTGATCTTATACTATCAATATTCCCAGCAAAATCTGAATCCACATAGCCTTCCAATGGATCAATTTAAACTTCACTCCTCCTGAACATAAGACCAACATTGATTGAACCTTTCATGTATCTGAGCATCCACTTCAATGCCTTCCAGTGCTCTTTTCCAGGATTTGCCATGTATCTGCTAACAACTGAGATTCCACGTGTTAAGTCTGGCCTGCTGCATATCATAGTGTACATTATGCTTCCTACTCCACAAGCATAAGGTACTTTCTTCATTTCTCTAAGTTTTTCATCAGTTCTAGGTGCTTGGGTGACTGACAACTTGAATTGCTGGCCAAGAGGTATTGATACTGTCCTTGCCTCATGCATATTATATCTTTTGAGTACCTTTTGGATATAGTTCTTCTGTGATAGGAACAATACTCCATCCACTCTATTCCTGTAGATATCCATTCCCAGAATCCTCTTTGCATCACCCAAGTCCTTCATTTCAAACTTTGCACTCAACTTATGCTTTAGGACTTCAATTCTCCTCATGCTTTTGCTTGCAATGAGCATATCATCCACATAAATCAGTGAGTAGGTGACTACCTGTCTTCCTTGCCTCTCAAAATATACACAGTTGTCATACTTTGACCTCTCAAGCCCTACCTCTATCATAAAGTTATCAAACTTCTTGTTCCATTGTCTGGAACTTTGTTTAAGGCCATATAGTGACTTCCTTAGGTGGCATACCTTCTGTTCATTCCCAGGGAGGACAAAACCTTTATGTTGATTCATGTAAATGTCCTCAATTAGATCACCATTTAAGAATGCAGTTTTGACATCTAGTTGTTGGAATTCTAAATTATCCTGAGCTGCTCTTGCAAGTAAAATCCTTATTGGACAATGTTTTACCACAGGTGAGAATACTTCATTGAAATTAACTCCTTCTTCCTGTGTAAAACCCCTAGCAACAAGCCTTGCCTTGTACCTTATCTGCTCAGCCTTTCCAACTTCTATCTTTCTCTTGAATATCCATTTACAGCTGATAATCTTCTTACCATTAGGCCTCTTTACCAATTTCCAAGTATTGTTGCTTTCAAGGGATTGCAACTCTTCCATCATGGCTTGCATCCAGTGATCTCTATCCTCACTTGATATAGCCTCCTTGAAACTTCTAGGCTCATGATAATCCATTTCTTCAGTTGTGAAGAGAGCATAAGACACCATATCAGCTTTCCCAAACCTGCTTGGAGGGTGAATATTCCTTCTAACTCTATCTCCTGTCAAGTTGTAATTACTGAGATCTTGTATCTCAACATTATTCTCATCATGAGTATTTGACTCATCTTCAGAATCTGGAACCTCTTCCTCATTTAGGTCTTGATCCTGAACCTGATCCTGAACTTGTTCATCCTTTTCAATCTCAATAGAGGTGTTGTCCAATGAGATGTCTCCATCTACCTCCTGAGTTTCTCCTGTGTGTTTATAGCCCATCACAACTTCATTGAAATGACATCCCTACTTATGATGCATTTCTTATGCCCAGACTCCAAACACCAGAGTTTATAGCCTTTAACCCCCTTTGGATAGCCTATGAAAATACACCCGAGGGCTCTTGGATCCAGCTTATCATGTCTAACATGCACAAAAGCCTGGCGACCAAAAAATTTAAAATCAATGTAATTTGACAACTTACCATACCAGATCTCATCTGGAGTTTTGAAATCAATGGCCGAGGAAGGTGTTTTGTTTATGAGAAAACATGCTGTGCTCACAACTTCACTCCAGAAAGCCTTTGGCAAAGCTGCATAAGCCAACATGCATCTTACTCTCTCAAGTATGCTTCTGTTCATCCTCTCTGCAAGCCCATTTTGTTGAGGATTGGATGGAGCTGTCTTGTGCCTTACAACTGTTGGAAATTGGTTTTAATTTGGGTATTTTGACCTAAGTTTGACCAATTTTAATTTGATGTTCCATTTACGAACAATGGAAATAAATGGCAAACTCATAATCTACATTCGGAGTAGATGAATTTGGTGTATTAATTTGCTCAAAACCAATTTCGGGTGAATGAGATATTAATACATGAAGATGAGAATTTATCATGAAATTCCTATGATTGAAGAGAAAAATGGAAAGAAGGAAAAAAGGAATTTCTTGTCCCACATTGGAAATTTGGAAAAAATTGACCTTCCATATAAGTAGACTTGAGTGATAGATTTATAATCTTAACTAAGTTTAAAAGTGGTGGTGCCTAGGCTAGCCCTTCGAAGACTTGGACTCACACCCGCACACGCACCCGCTCGGGCTCGGGCACGGGCACGGGCACGCGCACTTAGTCGCATTGGGCGCTTTAGAGGCGCACTTTGCACTTCGCACGTACGCATCGTCCTGAGGAGCCTTAAATTTTTCGAGACAACCCTGATTCGCAGATTTCGAACCCGCGATGCGGCAGTTCGGGTCAGCGGCGGTTCGGGTTCGCGGACAACCTGAATCTGTGCCTGAAGGGTCGCGTCCGGTGGAATTTGAACCTGGGTCGAATGGGTGCGCGTGTCGGAAACGGGTCGAGCCGAACGGACGCATCCGTTGGATTTAAATTCGAATCCAAGGGCTTAGATGGAAAGGCCCAAAGGTTACACCCCTTAATGAGAAGGACACCACACCTCTTTAATAACTATAAATACACCCCCCAGAATGCATTTCCAACCCATCCAGAAAACAAACAAGCCTTCTGCATTCAAAAAACCCCCCAAAGTATTCTAGCGTTCTAAGTTTTGCATTAAAGTTGAGTCAAAGAAAGTTCCGGATACCCAAGTCCGTTCGCCGATAACTTTCATTTCGTAGTGCAGCGATCGAGAGTTCCAAAGTCGTTGTATCTTGGGGACGATTGCCTTTTGACACCGTATTGCACCGAAGTACGGGGCAATATCGTCTTACGGAGAAAGAGTCCAACTCTTGCCTCGACTTACCATTATAAAATCTGTGTCCACTTGTTCATCTTCGTCTACACAAACCCTTATTCCCAACAGCGTAAGACGATATTTTCAGTGTATTCGAAGATGTCTTCTTCAACTCCTTCAACAACCCCTCATCTTCCCGCTGCCCACTCTGAAAAACCGGCAAAATTTATCGGTACGGATTTCAAGAGATGGCAGTCGAAGATGTTGTTTTACCTGACTACCCTCAACCTCGCTCGGTTCCTGAGGGAAGATCCTCCTACGGTTGAGGAGGGGAGCAACGACCAAGAGAGGTTGAATGCTCTTGACGCATGGAATCATAGTGACTTCCTGTGTCGAAACTACATACTAAATGAGCTAGACGACTCAATGTATAGTGTCTATGCCACCTACAAGACCGCCAAAGAATTGTGGGGGTCTCTAGACAAGAAGTACAAAATGGAGGATGCCGGAATGAAGAAATTCATTATCGGACGGTTCCTCGACTTCAAGATGACTGACTCGAAAACAGTTATGGAGCAAGTTCGAGAGTTGCAGCTGATTCTTCATGAGATTTACACTGAAGATATGCAACTTTTGGAATCCTTTCAAGTAGCTGCCTTAATAAAGAAGCTACCGCCTCTTTGGAAGGATTTCAAGAACTACCTCAAGCACAAACGCAAGGAGATGGGGCTTGAGGACTTGATCGTGAGACTAAGGATCAAGGAAGATAATCGGAAATTCGAAGTCAAGAGCGACAAGAAGAATGGAGAGGCGCGTGTGAACTTGGCCAAGTCCGGGAAAAGCAAAAAGAGAAAACGTGCTGGCAAGGAATAGAAACCTCCAAACAAAAAGTTCAAGGGCAACTGTTACAACTGTGATAAACCCGGAAACAAGTCGAAAGAATATCGACAGCCAAAGAAGGCCGATCAGAGTCAAAATCAGAATCAGACCAACCTTGCCGAAGACAGTTCCTTAAGCCAAGAGATGTCTGAACTTGATCTATCTGCCGTCGTGTTCGAGGCCAATCTGGTGGATAACCTGAGGGAGTGGTGGGTCGACACTGGGGCTACCCGTCACATTTGCTCAGATAAGGAACTGTTCTCCACTTACCAATGGATCAATGGGAGAAAACTCTTCATGGGTAAATCTGCAACGTCGAACGTAATTGGACTTGGAAAAGTGGTGCTGAAGATGACCTCGGGGAAAGAACTAACTCCCGTGGATGTGCTGCATGTCCCAGATATTCGCAAGAATTTAGTCTCCCGCTCATTATTGAACAATGCCGGATTTAAGTTAGTATTTGAGGTCGATAAATTTATACTGACCAAATTTATTGGAAAAGGGTACCTTGATAAGGGCCTCTTTAAAATGAATGTACTAACTGTAAAGTGCGAAATTAAGCGCAATGTTATTAATGGAAGTAATGTTAATTACTTGCTTGAGTGTTCTAATTTATGGCATGGTAGATTAGGACATGCAAATTTAAATGCAATTAGACAATTGGTGAATTTAAATTTGCTCCCTGAAATGGAATTCGATTCACAAAGGTGTGAGATCTGTGTGGAGGTAAAAATGGCCAAAACAACATTCCATTCAGTGGATAGAAGTAGTGCTCCTCTAGAACTCATCCATACCGACGTATGTGATTTGAAGTTTGTGCAAACTAGAGGTGGAAAGAACTACTTCATAACGTTTATCGATGATTGCACTAGATACTGTTATGTGTATCTTTTGAAGAGCAAAGATGAAGCCATTGAGGCCTTCAAAACTTATAAGAATGAGGTTGAAAATCAACTTAGCACAAGAATCAAGATGATTCGAAGCGATAGAGGTGGGGAATATGTTGCTCCATTTGAAGAATTATGTTCTCAAAATGGCATCATTCATCAAACTACTGCTCCATACTCACCTCAATCGAATGGCGTTGCAGAACGCAATAATAGAACTTTGAAAGAGATGATGAATGCTATGTTGATTAGTTCAGGCTTACCCCAGAATATGTGGGGGGAAGCTGTGCTGTCTACAAACCACATTCTCAATAAGTTGCCACACAAAATGAGGGACAAGACTCCGTATGAGTCGTGGAATGGTAGAATGCCTTCCTACAATTACCTCAAAGTGTGGGGGTGCCTAGCTAAGGTTAAAATACCTGAGCCTAAACAAGTGAGAATAGGACCCAAACAGTTGATTGCGTCTTCATTGGATATGCACATAATAGTAGTGCGTATCGATTTCTAGTGCACAAATTGGATGTTCCTGAGATGAACGTGGGAATGACTACAAGAAATGCAGTGTTCTTTGAGAACATATTCCATAAGAAAGAAAGGGAAGAAAACAGTTCGCGTAAGAGAACTTACGAAACTGCAAATGGTTCACCTGAAGTTGACAAAGATCCTAAGGTTGATAAAGAGCCAAGACGCAGTAAAAGGGCCAGAAAGGAAAAGTCCTTTGGGCCAGATTTTCTGTCATACATGATGGAGAACGAGACAATTCAAGAGGCATTGTCCAGTCCAGACGCTTCCCTCTGGAAAGAGGCTATAAACAGCGAAAGTGAGTCCATCATGCACAACCACACATGGGAATTAGTAGATCTTCCATCGGGTTGTAAGCCTTTGGGATGCAAATGGATCCTAAAGTGGAAGTATAATGCTGATGGATCAGTTGAGAAATACAAGGCTCGTTTAGTAGCGAAGGGGTTCAGACAGAGAGAAGGATACGATTTCTTCGACACCTACTCTCCTGTCACAAGAATTACGTCCATTAGAGTGTTGATTGCTATTGTTGCATTGCATGACCTTGAGATACACCAGATGGACGTAAAGACGACGTTCCTAAATGGGGAGTTAGATGATGAGATCTACATGGAACAACCTGAAGGGTTTGTCGTGCCTGGCCAAGAGAAGAAGGTGTGCAAACTTGTCAAGTCCTTGTATAGACTCAAACAAGCACCTCTTAAGTGGCACGTAAAATTTGATGCTGTAATGTTATCAAATGGTTTCAAAACGAATGAGTGTGATAAATGTGTGTACATTAAGGGTACACCGGAAGAATTCGTGGTAATTTGTCTATACGTGGATGACATGCTCATTATGGGAAGTAATCATGACTTGATCGTGAATACTAAGAACATGTTGAAAAGAAATTTCGACATGAAAGATATGGGCCTAGCCGACATCATACTAGGGATGAAGATCTCTAGGATATCCAATGGAATTGTCTTAACATAAGCTCATTATATTGAGAATGTGCTTAAGAAATTCGATGCATTTGATGTTTCCCCGGCTAACACTCCGGTAGATTTAAGTCTACACTTAGCCAAAAATAGAGGGGACCCAGTATCTCAACTGAAGTATGCGAGAATTATCAGAAGCTTGATGTACTTAATGAATTGTACACACCCTGATATAGCATACTCGGTCAGTAAGCTTAGTAGATTCACAAGCAATCCTAACGAGGATCATTGGAAAGCTCTTATGAGAGTTCTGTGGTATTTAAAACATACCGCAAGTCATGGAATCTTGTATACCAGATATCCAGCTGTGTTGGAAGGGCACACAGATGCAAATTGGATATCTGATACAAATGACTCCAAATCCACCAGTGGTTATGTGGAGGAGCAGTGTCTTGGAAATCCTCTAAGCAAACATGCATAGCTCGTTCAACAATGGAATCGGAGTTTATTGCATTGGATAAGCCTGGTGAAGAAGCAGAATGACTTCTAAATTTCTTAGAGGATATTCCCTGTTGGACAAAACCTGTGCCTCCTGTGATGATACACTGCAATAGCATGTCGGCTATTGGGAGGGCACAAAGTCACATGTACAATGGTAAGTCTCGTCACATACGAATGAGACATAATACCGTTAGACATTTGATCTCATGTGGAGTAATCTCCATTGACTATGTGAAGTCAAAAGAAAACATTGCGGATCCGCTAACAAAATGCATTAACATAGATTAAATGTACAGTGCGGTAAGGGGAATGGGGCTAAAACCCACACATTAAAGGTTGTTCATAGCGGAAACTCATCCATGCTGACTGGAGGATCCCAAGAACTTGGTTCAATGAGACAACTAAGTTATGAAGCACTCATGTATGCACTTGAAAGATATTTTACAAAGCCCATTCTCGAATCCATTCAAGTGCAAATCTGCACCTTTGGAAGCCTTTAGGTGTAGAGAAACTTGCTGACGTGTGGTAAGGTTAAGCTTAACGGCTTTTAATGATTCCTATATCCCAAGGGTGGAGTATTGCAGGTTACTCTTGATAGGAGATCACCTATATAAGCGTTGAAGTGTTGCCGCTTATGACTGAAGGTTTTCAGTACACGCTTATGAATCCAAGATAAGTTTCAGGGCCGAAATGGACAACAACGTGAGAACCAAAAAGGTATTAGAATCATTGTTGTGTGAATGTCATTGTCTTGGTTTACACAAAAAGTCGACCAATTCAAGACATCGCGTTCACTGAGTGGCAAGTAAATCCGATGGCATCTCACTAAGGAAGGTTCAAAGCCTGAAGCTACCTATCGTGATGCAGCAACGGTTCGTCGGAACTTTCTTAGGTGGTCATATGCATTAATATCATTCATGTGGGGGATTGTTGGAAATTGGTTTTAATTTGGGTATTTTGACCTAAGTTTGACCAATTTTAATTTTATGTTCCATTTACGAACAATGGAAATAAATGGAAAATTCATAATCTACATTCGGAGTAGATGAATTTGGTGTATTAATTTGCTCAAAACCAATTTTGGGTGAGTGAGATATTAATACATGATGATGGGAATTTATCATGAAAATTCCTATGATTGAAGAGGAAAATGGGAAGAAGGAAAAAAGGAATTCCTTGTCCCACATTGGAAATTTGGAAGAAATTGACCTTCCATATAAGTAGACTTGAGTGATAGATTTATAATCTTAACTAAGTCTAAAAGTGGTGGTGCCTAGGTTAGCCCGAAGGGCTAACCCAAAGACTTGGACTCACACCCGCACGGGCTCGGGCACGGGCACGGGCACGTGCACATCGCACTTAGTCACATTTGACGCTTTAGAGGCGCACTTTGCACTTCGCACGTACGTTCATCGTGAGCCCGAATCCGTGCGTGAAGGGTCGCGTCCGGTGGAATTTGAACCTGGGTCAAATGGACGCGCGAGCGGAAACGGGCCAGGCCGAACGGACGCATCCGTTGGATTCAAATTTGAATCCAAGGGCTTAGATGGAAAGGCCCAAAGGTTACACCCTTTAATGAGAAGAACACCACACCTCTTCAATAACTATAAATACACCCCCCGAAATGCATTTCCAACCCATCCAGAAAACAAACAAGCCTTCTGCATTCAAAAAACCCTCCAAAGCATTCTAGCGTTCTAAGTTTTGCATTAAAATCGAGTCAAAGAAAGTTCTGGATACCCGAGTCTGTTCGCCGATAACTTTCGTTTCATAGTACAGCAATCGAGAGTTCCAAAGTCATTGTATCTTGGGGACGATTGCCTTTTGACACTGTATTGCACCGAAGTACTGGGCAATACCGTCTTACGGAGAAAGAGTCCAACTCTTGCCTCGACTTACCGTATTAAAGTCTGTGTCCACCTGTTCATCTTCATCTACACAAACCCTTAATCCCAACAACAAATCGAGTCAAAGAAAGTTCTGGATACCCGAGTCCGTTCGCCGATAACTTTCGTTTCATAGTACAGCAATCGAGAGTTCCAAAGTCATTGTATCTTGGGGACAATTGCCTTTTGACATTGTATTGCACCGAAGTACGGGGCAATATCGTCTTACATAGAAAGAGTCCAACACTTGCCTCGACTTACCGTATTAAAGTCTGTGTCGTTGAATATGTGAAAATAATAGAGACAAAATAAATAAAAGACCATGTTTATTTTGATTGCTGAATATTGATCATAAGAATTATGTGTTTAATTCCCATTTTAGTTTATTTCTCTACAATTGTTGAAATGAATAACTTGTCATTGAGAAATGTTCTGGAAACGAACGAATTGGCTGGGCCAAATTTTATGGACTGACACTGAAACGTGCGTTTGGTGCTAAGGCAAGAAGAGATTGAGTACGTGTTGGACACGATAATCCCTTTACCCCTGAGACTGGTTCAGTTGAGGCTGCAACGTTTGACGTTACAACTCAAAAGAAGCATCAAGATGATGCTTCACAGACTCTATGTTAAGATTGCTCAGCATGACTCCCGAATTGCAAAGGCAACATGGGAAGGATCCCTTCAAGATGCTCAAGCGACTGAAGGATCTCTTTGATTCTAAATCTCATTTGAGATTTATGAAGTTATGAGAGATCTATTCAGATGTCGATTAGCTAAAGAAAGGAAGATTTCACCCCATGTGCTATCCTCAAGTCACTCCCAATTTATATTCTAGTTTAGTAAGTAAATTTTAATATGAAGAAGACGAAAGCGATGATGTCAGAGCCTCATAACATGCTTAAGACCTTTGAGTCTTCCACTGCTAAGGAAAAATCGGTGCTCATGGTGAATGCTTCTACTTCTTCTGACCTGAAAGGCGAGAAGAAGCAAAAGATTAAGGCTAAGAGGGATCCAAGCCCAACTTCCTGAAGGCAAAAGGTGGAGTTCAAAAGAAAGAACGGGGGGATAAGGATGTATTCCCCACTGCAATAGAAAGGGGCATTGGAAGAAAGACTGTAAGGTTCTAGCAAGCGAGAAGAAACCACAAGGTGTTTTAGCCGCTAGAACAAGTATGGTCGTTATTAAGATAAACATGTTCACTAATAGTTCAAACTGCTAGGCATTTGTTGAGTTATGGACATGATGTTCTTAATATACAAAATAAGATGAATTAAGCTTAATAATCATTAAAACTAGATTGGGTCATGCAAACGAGAAAAGAATTGCAAGGTTAAGAAAGTTAGACTACTTAATCCCATTTGACTTAGAGTCTTATGGTGATTGCAAATCTTGTCTCATGGGCAAGATGATAAAAAAACCCTTTTCCGGAAATGGGTACGTACCAAAGAAGTTTTAGAGTTAGTTCACAGCGATGTTTGTGGACCATTGCCCACTCTAGCTAGGGGCAACTTCGGCTACTTCATCACTTTTACTGACGATTACTCTAAATTCGGATACGTGTATCTTAAGAAACACAAGTCTGAGTCGTTCGAGAAATTCAAGGAGTATAAGGCTGAATTAGAGAAGTATCTTGGTAAGAGTATCAAGACTCTTCGATCGGATCGAGGAGACGAGTACTTTAGCCATGAGTTCACCGGTCCGAAAGGAAAAACCGAACCATGTTAGACATGGTAAGGTCCATGACGAGCTTTTCCTCTCTTCCAATATTCTTATGGGGATACGCTTTACAAACCTCAATCTACATTCTGAATAGGATTCTGTCCAAATCAGTTGAGCAAATCCCATATGAGTTATGGCATGACAAGAAACCATCTTTTCTACACATTAAAATATGGGGTTGCTCTGCAGTTGTGAGGAAAATGCTAACTGATAAGTTGGAATCCAAAGTGAAAATGGTTATTTTGTGGGATATCCTAAGGAGATTAGAGGATATTATTTCTATCTACTTGAGAAACAAACAGTGATTGTTTCTAGGCAGACTAAGTTCCTAGAAGACGAGTACGTCTTTAAGGAACAAAGCCATAAGACGATAGAACTTGAAGAGATTCAAGAACTGCAAATTAACATAGAGAATGATGATTTGTCAAAGCAACATGACAAATAATCAGTGGGAGCATTCAACGACTCTCATGGTGGAAGTTTATCACTAGGTGATCCTCTTTCAGCTAGTGGGAGCGTAATTAGAGTTGCATTGCCTTCGCAACAACCTCCAAGTGGGCTGAATGAGAATAACATAGTTCAAACTTCCGCCCAAGAGGCATATGAAAGTGTCGCTCTTGAGGACTCTCCGGCCAATGATGAAGTTACTGCACCACAAAATTTTCACGATCAGAATGTACAGCCTGCACAACCACAACTTCGTAAGTCAACTAGGATTCGTAATCCACCCACTACATATTATGGGTTCCTCGAGGAGAAACATGATGACGTGGAGATTCTGGATAAAGAAGAACCTAGAACTTACACTAAAGCAACATTAGATGTTGACTCAGAGAAGTGGCATGAAGCCATGAAATTCGAGATGGACTTGATGTACACCAATTAAGTCTAGGATATAATTGAATTGGCAAAGGGGGTAAACCCATAGGTTGAAAATGGGTCTTCAAGCGGAAGACCGATGCAAATGGCAAGGTATAAACCTATAAGGCTAGGTTGGTGGCGAAATGTTATAGTCAATGATTAGTCGTGAAATTGTTATGTTTTATAACCCGATTTGCCCAAGTCTTGAGTGTATTTGATGAGTATTTGGAGATATTTAAGTATTATTTTCATAAAATTATAAATTTGTCTCTTTTATGCTCATATTAGGAAAGAGGGGAAAAATTGGAGTTTGTAGGACTTTGAATCGACTCAAACGGACTCCCGAATGAGAAGATATTGAAGAAATACGAAAAGTATTAGTTCGTGCGAAGAAAAGTGCTACTTCGCTCAAAAGGAAGAAGTGCTTGAGCGAGCGCCCCTTATGCACAGGAAAGGAGAAGCACTCAAGCGAGCCTAAGTTGAACGTTAGGCGCTCGAGTGGATTCAAGTCGAGCGCGAGGAGCTCGAGTGGAGGGGCTCGAGCGGTGGTTTCACGATGGAAGACCGAGGCGCTCGAGCAACCACCCAGCTAGAGCGAATCCGGCCCTATTTCACCCAATTTCGGCTCAACACTATATATATATATATATATATATATATATATATAGATATATTGAGACACACTTTGATACCATTAGATATTTCTTGATACTTGAGATTTTTAAACCTAGTTTTCTGGATTTATTAAGATTACTTTGGAGACTTGAATTTATTCTTTCGTTTATGTTTTTTTATTTCATTCGTTAATTCAATGATGCATATGATTATCGTTCTTGTTATTGTTTTTGTTATTCAAACCACCATGTTAGACTAGAACCCTTACATGCTTAGGATAGGATAGGATGAACTCGTAGAAGTAGGATGTTGGTGCGTAATTAGGATAATTCGTGATGTTTAGTTTTGATTCTCTTAATTATTGAATGCTTCTAATAAACTCTCGAATAATCTTGGAATTGAGTACGAAAATTGTTTGAGAGAAGACGACCGTACCACTCTTTAATAATGAATAGGCTTAAGAAAAGGGTTTTAGAAGGGGTTTATCATCTACTGGTTTATCTAGGGAGGACGACCGCATCATCTTAGTTAAATTAGGGTCTCGATAATTAAGCACAACCCATATAAGTCGATTCTTGGATTTGTGAAGTAGGTTGATAGGACGAAGTATTAGGGTTAATTCTTGAGCTTTTAGTCTTTCAATCTTGTGCTAGATTAGGGAAGTTGATTGCCTAGTTTTAGTATGCTTATGATTATTACTTGCACATCACAATTATTTTAGTTATTGTACCAACTCCGGTAGTATACGTAGGAATTCCTATCCCGAGCATCATCATCTCATATTTGCATTAAAACTAAAAGTTATTTAGTTTAATTTCATTGATAGTATATAGTTAATACAATATAGTTTAGTATTAGTTTACAAACCAAAACATTACATTCATATTAGCTACGAGACGTATATCTCCAGGGATTTACTCGCGTACACACTTTCCCTTGGGTTCGATAATACTTGGTCCATATACTCGCCCATACTACAGTGAACCCATACTCTTGTGGGTTAACTACTAGTCAAGCTAGAATTTTGCGTTCAAGTCAATGGCGTCGTTGTCGGGGAAGGCAATGTATGCTCTTTGAGTAGGACTTGGAAATAGTTTAGTAGCTAGTAATAAGTACTTTTATTTCCTGTTTATTATTTATTAGGCAGTTGTGTTTTGATATTTCTTTTGGTGTCTCGGGTATATAAAAAACACGCTCAAAGAGAGAAATGAGTGATGGTTAAACGAAGCTAGACCCTGAGACCATAGCCAAAAGGAATAGAGCCTTCCAACGAAGGATGAATACTGTCGGTGGTGACGATATGAATTTGTAGTTAGGCGAAGAGTTGGATCGAGATGCAGAAAAGTTCAATCAGATTGTGGAACGGATTGATGGTGTTGATGGAGTTGATGGTTAAAAGTAAGCACCCAAAGGGGAAAGCCAAAACCAAAACTCGATCCCACATAATCAAAATAACCCCGCTCTAAACCAAAACCAGAACCAAAATCCCAATAACCCTTTCAACAACCCTGTCTACCAACATAACAACCCACCTTACCCATACCCATACCCACCATATCCTTATCCACCATACTACCCTCCACAACCTATTTATAACCCACCACATATTCCACAAGTACCACTACCACCAGTTTACCAACTGCAAGTTCCCCATAACGCTGATCCTCCTGGTGTGGCAATTCGAGGAAGGTTTGAGGCTCAGCCTCAACGGTATTATGATGGAGTAGCTATGCCACCAGTCGAGGCTAATAACTTCTCTATATCTCCTGGGATCTTAAAGATGTTTGTTGAGAATCAATTTGAGGGAGAAGTAGGGAAATATAATCCTTACACTCACTTGAGGAATTTCATGATGATAGCCTCAACGTTTAATTATAATGGGATGTCGGAAGATGCAAAGAGGCTCAGATTGTTCCAGTTCTCTCTAACTGGAATAGCTAAGGAATGGTATGATAACACACTCCCATGGGGGGGGGGAGGGGGTGTGGGTTGTGAATACATGGGCTGAGCTCGAGCGTCTCTTTCTTGAGCGTTTCTACCCTCCGTCTAGAACGGTGAAGGCGAGAAAGGAGATCTCCTCATTCAAGCAGAGAATGAACGAGGGATTGAGTTAGGCTTGGGAGAGATTCTCCAACATGCTTATTGAGTGCCCGCAGCACGGGTACAACGATGGAGATATTATGGCTTATTTCTACTGCGGGGCTTACGAGAAGGATCAACACCATCTCGATGCATGTGCTAATGGAGCATTCTTGAACGATAGTGCAGCTGAGTGCAGGCAGATAGTCGAAGACATAGTGAAAAATGCGGGACAGTGGAAAGAAGATCCAGAGTATCAGAGGGCATATCAGATGGAAGAAAGTGAGGGGACGAGAAAGCTGCTGATGGCGATAATGGAGAAGATTAGTAATCTGGAGGTTGGGCAGAGTTTGAGTGGAGGAAATAATGCGATGAGTGAGAAAGTGGATCAACCAGCATGCCAGCAAGAAGAGGCCAACTACATGGGAAGACCTAATTACAACCAAGGCGGGTATCGGCAGAGAAGACCTCTCTAAGGTCAACCGTTTGTACCACCGGATCCACAACCTCCTCAGAATTAGTGGAGAAGAAGGTGCTACCACTAATGAGATATTACGTGTCATTCTTCAAAAGGTGGAAGAGGGTAGTAAGAGGTTGTCCTCTCTGGAGTATGATGTGAAGGAGTTGAACAAGAAGAGTGATCAGAGAGATAAAGAACTTCAGAGAAGGGCAATGGAGTTGAATAGAATTAAGCAAGAGAACAATAGGCGGTTCACTTCCATGGAGTATCAGATTAGCCAGATCACAAAATCGTTGGTTAGAGAGCCGGGTAAATTTTCTTCTATGCCGGAAGGTAAACCGAAAGAGCAATGCAAGACGGTCCAGCTGAGAAGTGGTACCAAATATGACGGTCCTCCACTACCTACTGATGTGGAGGACGTCCATAGAGAGATCTAGAAAGAGAGTGAAGAGAAGAAAGAGGGTGACGATGATGTAGTGGATAAAGCTCAGAAAGGGAAGGAAAAGAAAGAATATGAATGGGTTCCCAAGTTGAAGAAGGCTAAAGAAGCGAAGCGAAATGTGAAGGAGACCGAGTGAGATGAATGGGGGTACTAAAATCAGTAATTCCGGTACCATATCCGCAGCGGTTTGTGAAGAAGAAGTTAGATGAGAAGTTCGCTAAGTTTCTTGATGTCTTCAAGAAGCTCCACATCAACATACCGTTCTACGATGCTTTGGAGCAGATGCCGAATTATGCCAAGTTCCTGAAGGATTTGATAGCAAAGAGAAGAAGAGTAGACGGACCCGAACTTGTGCACTTGAACCACGAGGTGAGTGCTATGGTGCACAAGGCGCTTCCTCCGAAGATGAAGGATCCCAGTAGTTTCACTATCTTGTGTGCTATCGGGAATGGAGTTAAAAAGGGAGCGTTGTGCGATTTAGGAGCCAGCATTAATCTTATGCCCATGTCGCTTTTTAAGAAGTTGAATGGGGGTGAACTTCAATCCACAATGATGACTCTCCAACTCGCCGGTAGGTCGATCATAAGACCTCAAGGTGCAGTTGAGGATGTCCTTGTGAAGGTGGCGGACCACGTATTTCCCGCCGACTTTGTCGTGCTCGATAGGGAGGAGGATGAGCATGTGCCCCTAATTTTGGAAAGACCGTTCTTAGCCACGACTGGGATGGTGTTAGATGTGGCCAATGGGAAAATCGCGTTGAAGGTTGATGATCAAGAAATAAAGATTTCTCTATATGAGGCCATGAAACACCCGAAAGGAGATGAGAGCTGTCATTCCATTGATGCTATTGAGACTTGTGTTGATGACACACTCCTTAACCCTTGTCCATCTTATATTCATGATTATGATAATCCTTCACTTGATGATGTAACTTATGAGCGTTAAGATCTTGATTATTTTGACTGGAATAAAAGCAAAGAAGAAGTGAAGAGTGTAGACGTGGCTCAAGTGGAAGACAAAGGAGGAGTAGATTTGAAGAAGACAAAGATCAGAAAGTTGCTAGACAAGGCACCTCCGTGGAGAGCTAAAAAGAAATCAACACCTCCACCAGAGGTGAAGAAGGTGTTCAAGAGTGGACTCCTTGAGGTTGAGAAGGAGGAAGTCATGGTGAATGAGAATCGAGGAAAGAAATTCTGCAAACTACTCTTATGAGAATAAGGGAGGTAACATTGAGTATCATGTCCCATGAGCTCTTTTGAGCTCGGTCCGGCATTAGGACTTTAAAAATAGCGTTGAGTGGGAGACAACCAATTTTTACTTGCTTTTAAGTGTTGTTAATGTTTGAGTGTTTTTGTGGTCGTACGTTTTAACCTCGTTTTTAGTATTTTTTATTGTAGGCGTATCTCGAGGATGCACAAATTTCCAATGAGTGATGAGGAAAACAACTCAAGAAAAGAGAGTGTGCTATATTTCTATGTGTCAGTCGGTATTATGCATATGAGGTAACCCCGAACCCCAAACTTAGACCGCTTCACAAAGTCGAAGTTTGGGGGGGTGTGGAGTGTTATAAGTTTTATGGTGATACATATGCACTGACACACTTGAGAGGTTTGATTGACATTGCACAGGCACACTCCCTCTCGTTGAGTTGAGTTTGGTTATATATTGTGTGAGTTTAGTGAGTAGAGTCAATTTAAAAGGGAACTCGTGTTGGAGTTATACGTGAAAGTATGCTTTTACTTTGTATAACTTGTTGGGATATAGATTAGATGTTTTGAAGATGTTAAAACAAGAACTTATAATAGGATTAGCTGAACCTGTTAGTCAGCTACAGATTAGTCTTGGTCTAGAATAGGTCTTTGGTTAAGGGGGAAGAAATCTGTGCAGACCAGAGAAGGTACCAGAGAAGGTGACCAGAGAAGGTACCAGAGAAGGTAACCAGAGAAGGTGACCAGAGAAGGTACCAGATGAGGTGACCAGATGAGGTATGACCAGATGAGATGTCCAGAGCAGAAGAGTCACCAGAGCAGAAGAGTCACCAGAGCAGATGAGGTCCAGAGGAGTCTGACCAGATGAGCTTGGACCAGAGGAGTCTGACCAGAGGAGTCACCAGAAGACCCCTCCAGAGGACTTCACTAGAGGACTCCCCAGAAGACCTCTCCCAGATGAGACCTGACCAGATGAGGACCAGACCAGACCAGATGAGGGAGACAGATTAGTTCACCCTCCCTGTAGCTTCGTAGTAATCTGTAGACAAGGAGATTTTTGAGATCATTGATGGAGAAGAAGGCAATCTGGAAGTCAACTGATGGAGGATCTGATTGATTGATTGCTTGATTGAAAGTCAACTAATCAATCATATAATCAATCTTTGATTGATTATATCCCTCCAATTATGGTTGTTTGAATTGCTAGTTCCCAACGGCTAGTTAATTCCACAACTATAAATAGGAGTGCTTGGATTAGTTCAACATAGAAGAGTCGCGCGAGAGCACACCAAGAACACACAAACTCTTCCAATCACTCACTTTGTCCTTTCTAGTTTATATACACTCTATTAGGAGTTTAGTTGGATTATTACTCAACCTGTTCATCTTGTTAGATAAGGTTGTTGTAAGTTGTAAGAAGGAACTGGTACTTCGCAATTCCAGTAAGTAAGTGAGTACGTAAGTTGGAGAGTGAGAAAGACCCCTTTGAAGAAAGGGAGAGTGGACGTAGGACAAGTTGGTCCGAACCACTATAAATCCGGTGTTCTCTACCTTTATGCTTTTTAGATTTCTGCATTTATATTTTAGCAATATCTATTAAAAGGGTTTTCATTAAAATTAACTTAAAAACGCTTTCCGCTGGATAACCTTTTTGGGACCAACAAGTGGTATCAGAGCAGTGTGTCCTACAGACCACTGTTTTGAAATTATCTCGGTGGTCACCAGGGCAGATCCATTTTTTTGAAAACCCAAATATTTGTTGTGCTAACAAATTCTGCAGAAAATGGGCTCAAAGAGATGCAGTAGAAGAGACACCAGGAGGTACTCCAAAAGGAGCCTAGCAGATGAGGAAGATGAGGTATCCACTTCTGGTTCATCATCAAATTTTGGACCAGACGAAGAGATATGTCTGGTAACAGACGAGGTATGTAATCGAACTACCTCTTCTTTTTCATCTTCTTCTTGTTCTGGACAATCAGAGGAGTCTGATATGCAGAAGATGCTATTAGATCTCCAATCTTCTATACAACTTTGTCAAAAATTGGAAGAAGAGAACACAAAGTTGAAAGTAGAAAATCAGAAGCTTTCACAATGTTTTGGCAACCCAACTGATCTACCAGCTGAACAGGTTCAAACACTGGTAGAAGAGTCCACTGACTTGAAAACCAGATGTGATCAACAAACTAAGCTGATAGAAAAGTTGCTTGTTGAAAATATTGAGAAAGATAATGAATATACTCTGCTGAAGGCTAAGTTCGATGAACTCTTCCATCAAAACGAAATTGTAAAAGATAGTGAGGACAAGCTCAAGATGAGAGTGGAGCAGCTGACTACAGCAAACAATGCTGTGTCACACATAGCTGCCTCATCTCAAAGAGAGCATGATAAGACAGGCCTTGGTTATGCCAAACCTGAATCCTCACCTGATCAGAAAGAAGAACAGTCTAGTAATTTCATTGATAAGGGTAAAAGGCCAGCTGACCAGGCAACTCAGCCTAATGGGCAGATGAGTACTGAAACTCAAAAACCCAAAAGGCAGAGGAGGAATTTTAAGAAGGGTTATACCCAGAATAAAATACCTCAGCCAGGCCAGCAGAGTAGAAGACAGTCTGGATCTTCTCAAAAGAAGCAGAACCAGATGACTCCTACTCACCAGCAGAGGACTTTCAAGTCATCTGCCAGACCAGCTGGAACCTTTGATGGTTCTAGTAAGACTTATCCTTATCAAAAGAATTTCAAGTCTGTTGCATTAAGACAAGTTACTTCTTCTACTGGACAAGCTCATAAGAGAAGAAGAGCCTCTAGAAGAAATAACCATGTTGAAGCTTCTTATGTTCAGTGTGTTTTTGTGGATATGTATGGAAGAAAGATAAGATCACCTGATTCAAAAAGGGATGATCTATTCTTGTGGCTTCCTAAATATTGTGCTAACCCCCCTGGACCCAGTAGGGTACCAAAAAGTTGATTGCCTGCAGATACACAAGAAGACCAGCTGATGTTATGCCCCAATATCAGCTGAGCATACTTTGAGGGGGAAGATCAGTTGACCCAGTCTGCTAGAATCTCTATTTAGATGTTTCAAATTTTTCTTGTCTTGTTTTATTTAAAGTTCTTACAGTTTTAACATCATCAAAAAGGGGGAAATTGTTGGGATATAGATTAGATGTTTTGAAGATGTTAAAACAAGAACTTATAATAGGATTAGCTGAACCTGTTAGTCAGCTACAGATTAGTCTTGGTCTAGAATAGGTCTTTGGTTAAGGGGGAAGAAATCTGTGCAGACCAGAGAAGGTACCAGAGAAGGTGACCAGAGAAGGTACCAGAGAAGGTGACCAGAGAAGGTGACCAGAGAAGGTACCAGATGAGGTGACCAGATGAGGTATGACCAGATGAGATGTCCAGAGCAGAAGAGTCACCAGAGCAGAAGAGTCACCAGAGCAGATGAGGTCCAGAGGAGTCTGACCAGATGAGCTTGGACCAGAGGAGTCTGACCAGAGGAGTCACCAGAAGACCCCTCCAGAGGACTTCACCAGAGGACTCCCCAGAAGACCTCTCCCAGATGAGACCTGACCAGATGAGGACCAGACCAGACCAGATGAGGGAGACAGATTAGTTCACCCTCCCTGTAGCTTCGTAGTAATCTGTAGACAAGGAGATTTTTGAGATCATTGATGGAGAAGAAGGCAATCTGGAAGTCAACTGATGGAGGATCTGATTGATTGATTGCTTGATTGACAGTCAACTAATCAATCATATAATCAATATTTGATTGATTATATCCCTCCAATTATGGTTGTTTGAATTGCTAGTTCCCAACGGCTAGTTAATTCCACAACTATAAATAGGAGTGCTTGGATTAGTTCAACATAGAAGAGTCGCGCGAGAGCACACCAAGAACACACGAACTCTTCCAATCACTCACTTTGTCCTTTCTAGTTTATATACACTCTATTAGGAGTTTAGTTGGATTATTACTCAACCTGTTCATCTTGTTAGATAAGGTTGTTGTAAGTTGTAAGAAGGAACTGGTACTTCGCAATTCCAGTAAGTAAGTGAGTACGTAAGTTGGAGAGTGAGAAAGACCCCTTTGAAGAAAGGGAGAGTGGACGTAGGACAAGTTGGTCCGAACCACTATAAATCCGGTGTTCTCTACCTTTATACTTTTTAGATTTCTGCATTTATATTTTAGCAATATCTATTAAAAGGGTTTTCATTAAAATTAACTTAAAAACGCTTTCCGCTGGATAACCTTTTTGGGACCAACATAACTCATGTATTAAACACTTGTTTATGAGAATAATTCTTTTATCACATTTGCTTTAGATATGATTGAATGTTGAATATTTATTGCAACTAGTTCATTATAAATAGTACATGTTACATTGTAGTTAATGTGGTGATACCCGATCACGGAAGATCACATTAACAGTTTCCTTGTAACTAAATGTACAAATTCACGACCTAGGTGGAATTGAACAATCCACCGTGAAAGGTCGATGTGTATATCTCAGATTAGCTTGTCTTGACCAAGAGATTGCACTAACACATTTAGTATGTGTTGAAGAGGACCTACGGCGAGGATAAATTCTTTTGTTCTGAAATGTGAAGAATTAGACCTCAGTGGTTATTGATTTCTTAATCTCCGTCACTTAAATAGGACCATGTGTGCTTAATAGTTACTGCTTTGATTCATTTTGGGTGAGAATCATCGTGACTTCGAACTTTGTGTTTTGGGCAGTAATATTAATCATACGACGGTTGCAAATATTTAATATGGAGAAACGCGTGCGAATACGGCTCGTGTGATTAGTCTCCTTGGTGGGCTCAGAAGTTTTATCGTACCAAATCTTGCAAGTGAAGAATCAGTTTCTTCGGTACGGATAATAATGTTGAGCTGTCTTTACTCCAAGGTGAAATATATTAATTAATTTAGAGCTATTAATTAATGGACTTGATAATCTTAAACGCGGGAAATAATAACCGGGAACCCATATTATCGTAATATAGATTAAGATGGATAGTGCAATATTAATTTATTAGTGGTACTAATTAATATTAATGGGCTGAATTATATTGGGGCTCAATATTGAAATTCAGAAGTCCATTAGGAGGTCCAACCTTAATTCTCCTTAAGGCCCCTCAAGTAGCCCATTAAGTAGCCCAATAATGATAAGGTGATTAAAATAAGAAGAAAATATATTGCTGATTTTTGCCTATTAATTTCGAAAATTAGTGATAAGGAAGAGAAAAGATTTTGTTGATTCTCTTGGAAAGATATTATGGAAGATAAGTATTCTTGGAATACAAGATTATCTCATATATTCAAGAAGATCCAAATCTTGGTTTTTCTTCTTGAAATTTTCAAAAATTACAAGCTTATAAGGTGAGTGAGATTTTTGTGGAATATTTTATTATGGAGAAAAGAATATATGAGATATATTCAAGATTTCTTAGAGACTAAGAAAAGATTTTCTCCAGGCCCATAAAATACATGAAATTTTCGGCCACTTCATTATAAATAGGGGGTGATTATTTCATCCCCAAGTACATAATTCCATGTGTTGGAAAAATCAAGAGCATATATATATTTTTTTTCCTAATTTATTTTAATTGCTTAAAAACACTTCCCACCGGTGATTAAGCAAGACGAAAGGGAAATACTGGAGAAGGTCTTTGGGTTGGTAGCGCGTTCGTAATTGTCCCGTGATAATCAAAGGTCATATCTACGAGAGGTACGTAATCACATAATCTCTTAGTTTTTCCGCCATAGATTTTATGTGAATTAATTCAACATGCATGATGATAAAATTGTTGTTGGAATTATTATTTGAATTAATTAGGATTAATTCATGCTAGTAATAATTGTATTTAAATTCGTATTTAAATTTCATCCTGAATAGATTTCGGGCACCCTTATTTTCCCAACAACTGGTATTAGAGCCACGGTTTCGGGCCCTGATCTTTAAATTGGAATTTAAATTGTTAGACATTAAATTGAAGTTGGATAGTAGAATTGCTAGATCTTTTTTGCAGGTATCCAATTGTCATGGTTTTAATGTTCATTTATTTTTTTCATGTGTTTGAATTAATTGTTTTTAATTCGATTCGTTCGAATTCGTTTTTCTCGTGAGAAAATCCACGAGTAGATTAGTTATTTTTATTTTTATTTGATCATTGTAATAGACTAGTCTAGATCTAGTATTTTTTTTTAAAAATAAATTGTAACCGGATCGAGACGAAGAACGAAGAATTAAAGACGGTGTACCCGAACGACGCATGCATGTGTGGCGCATGCATGGACGTAAAATCATGCACGGGGTGAAAAACGAGAATGAACGACAAAACCCAGTGCACGGAGTGCGCGAGGTGCACGGTGCCGTGCACGATGGACGAGCCAAAGCGCACGAGCACGCGCACGAGGTGCCGCCTCTTGGCGCTCGGCGATCGTGCCGAGGGGCGCGTGGCCCATCCCGTGGGCCAATGCGCGCCATATCTCGGGCCGTGAAATTTTTATTTCCGTTCTCGATTTTTTTTTGTGATTTTAAACTTCGTCCCGAACCCCAAACGAAGTTGTTTTTGATGAAGTGTTGATGTTCGAGTGGGAGCATGTCGAGACAAACGATGGAAAGCAACAAGGATGATATTTCGCATCAAGATATGAAGAAATTAAACCGTGACAATGGGATTTGATTGCTCCAATGTGTTTAATTTTGTTTTGATGGATGTTTAATTTTGTACACTTATTATTATTTGTTAATATGTGTTTGCATGATTTTTATTGTCCAAAAAAACCTTACTTTCGAAAATTACTAAGTAAGTTTATTTAATCGCAATTTTTTTCCAGATATTAAAATTGGATTAATTGGGCCTCCATAATTTATTTATTTGTGAAGTTCTTTTGGAATACATTTCCCCCTCGGATCGGCCAAAAGGACATATTTCACATGAATAAATTCCGAAAGGATGATTGTGGATTATTACTAGTGGCGGTATTGACCCTCACCACGAGTGGCTTGCTCAAAGCGAAATAATAATCCTGTATTTAATTATGGTTATTACTTAGGCATAAAAATTGATATTAACTTATTCCCCTCAGAGTCCCTGTCAATTTTTATGTGGTCAAAGTGGGAGCCAACTGTTAATTTTGAATTAAGGATTTCTAACTTTTAAGTTTGTGATCCGCTTGTATGTGTTTAAATGTATAGACCATCCCTCGTGGCGCATTTAAATTATTTCGAGATGTTGGCTGATGTATAATTATATTGTTTTAAGGTTTCAATATAATTGATGTGATCGAATTATGTGATAATTTCGTATTTTATAGATATTGATATGAATGTATGTTTTATTCTCAGTTCATCGTGTCGCAACCTTTTAATCCACTGTTTAGTATATTTAAGGATAATAAACTTGTCGGTGAGAATTATGTTGATTGAAAACGTAATCTTGATATTGTCCTAACCGCTCAACACCACAAATGGGTACTTACTACTCCTAAGCCCCAAGAGCCTGCCGAAGATGCGAGCAAGTCGGCCAAGAAAGAGCATAAGAGTTGGTTTGACTCCGATGAGATGGCAAGGTGTACTATTCTGGCTTCAATGTCAGATGTGTTACAACACCAACACCAACACATGGAGACCGCCTCTGAGATAATGCTCAATCTTGAAGCGATGTTTAAACATCAGAACCGTACAGCTAGGCAAATCACCACGCAAAAGATGCTTTCGTTGAAAATGGTGGAAGTTACGCCCGTAAGGGATCACGTTATCGAGATGATGGGTTATCTCAACAAGTTGGAAGTACTTGGTGCAGAATTTGATCTCCCTACTAAGGTTGATTTCGTTCTCCATTCTCTGCCGAAGAGCTTTAAGCGGTTTCAGTTGAACTATCAAATGAATGATCGGGCAAATAGTTTGCCCGAGCTCTTGCAAGCTTTGGTATCGGCGGAGACTATAATGGATCATCAAACTGTTGCTATGGTGGCAAACGGTCCGTCTGCCTCTTCGGGTCCCAAGGGAGGGAAGAAGAGAAAGAGGACGAAAGGCCAGACCCAAGCAAATCCAACCGTTGCGAAACCTAAGGCGAAGGGCGAAGGAGGTGGAAAGAAAGCTGCTAAGGGTAAGTGCTTCAATTGTGGTGAGAAGAGACATTGGAGGTCAACCTGTTCTAAGCCTAAGAAGGCGGTAAAGAAAGGTAAGTCTCATGCTTTAGTCGTTGAAAATTATGTTCCGGCGTATGCTGCCCACTTTTGGGTAGTGGATACCGGGGCAACTGATCATATTTGTTTCACTCTTCAGGGGTTCCAGCTAACCCGGCAACTTAGCAAGAATGAGATCCTCATCACTTTGGGCGATGCTACGAGAGTGGCAGCCGAAGCAGTGGGAGTCGTGCACCTGTCATTTGAAGATAAAGTTTTAATTTTAAGAGATGTTTTATACGTTCCAAACTTTAGGAAGAATTTAATTTCTGTTTCTAAGTTATTTTTTGATGGATATTCAGTTACTTTTAATAAAGTTGTTACTGTTTCTTTTAAGAATGATACTATCTGTCATGGTGTTAGGATAAAAGTTGTATAGTTTCGATGAGTTAAAAACAAACCAGAGAATGTAATAGGACCATCTGGACCTGTTAGCCAGATGATGAACTAGATTAGGACTTAGTCTAGGGGGAATTGCCAGACCAGAAGACCTCACTAGAAGAGTCACCAGAAGACCCACCAGAGGACTCCACCAGAGGACTTCACCAGATGAGACTGACCAGAGGCAGAGAACCTTTCCCCAGACCAGACGAGTCCGGTGAAACAAAAGATGCTCAGAATCATCTCCTGATTCTGATGAGCATTCTGTTTCTTAACCAGAACAGGACCAGAAGACATCAAGGTTGCCTGGTGTCTGGTATTGCCTTCTCTGGAGAGAATCAGAGTTTGGCATTGAAAGCTATTGACCGTTGGTGATTCAAATCAAGTCATCAAGATCAGGATTGGAAAGTCTTGAAGTCAATCAATCCAAGGATCTCACCAACCCAATCAATCAATTAGGGAATTTATTGATTGAAGTTTCCCTAAATAGAGGATCTGATTGGATTAACTCTCCAACGGCTATTCCCTAATCACCTCTATAAATACAGAGTGCAACCTCAAGAAAAAGGGCTAGAGAGAATATACGTGCACGAAGATACATTCCAAGCTCTTGTTTATCAAGCATATAACACTCCTATATTGTTCATACTTTTATATTCACTCTTAAGGAGTAGTTGGACCTCAACCTGTTCATCTACAAGATAAGGTTGAAGGCTGTTGTCTTTAGATCGAAGTTAGATCTAAAGAGTTTGTAAGAAGGAACTGATACTTTACAATTCCAGTAAGTAAGTTGGTTGTTGGGTGGATAGTGAGACCCCTTTGATCAAGAGAGAGTGGACGTAGGATATTCAGATCCGAACCACTATATATCCGGTCTTATTTACTGTTTTCTGCATTTAATTTCTTGGTTATTTTAGTGTGCTCTTGTAAAAAGAACTTTGCCAGAGGCATTTACTTTAAAGCTTCCGCAATTTATCAATCTAGTGGGACCAACAAGTGGTATCAGAGCAGTGTGTCCAAAGACCACTGCTTTGTAAAGCTTTTTGGTGGTCACCGGGCAGATCTATTGCTCTTTATTGTGTTTTGGTTAAATTTTTATTAAATCTCTTTTGTAAAAATGTCTACAAAATCTTCTTACAAGAGCCGTAAGTTACCAGAATTCTCTTTCGAGGATTACAACCACTGGAGCTTCATGATGAGTAATCATCTTGGAGCTATTCATCACCGCATGTTGGATGTGGTAGGGAGTGACCCAATTAAATTTTACTGAACTCCTATTGATAGTGGCAGGTCAGAGTCCAGAGAAGAAACAAGTGAAACTGCCCAGAAAGTTGCTGAGGACAGAGTTCCCAGACAGAGAATCCTCAAGAAAAAAGATGAGCTTGACAACGATGAAAGAAAACTCTACAATCTGGACCAGGTGGCACGAACTGAGATTATCAACACACTCACTAAGGAGGTGATAGAGAAGGTCAGAACCTATGCTACTGCCAAGGAGATGTGGGATAAACTTGCCCTGCTCTGTGAAGGAACAGAGAAGATCAAGGATAACAAACTTCAAGCTGTTCAACACCCGTTTGACACCTTCAAAATGAAACCAGACGAGACCATTGACCAGCTAGATATGTGTCTCACAAATCTCCTCAACAAGGCTAGTGCCTTAGGTAAGACCTACTCTGAAAAGGAAATAAATAGTAAAATATTGCACTCACTAACCAGCAGGTGGAGAATCAAAGTAACTGTGATTAAAGATAACAAGGATCTCAACACTCTGGATCATCATCTTTTGCTATCTGATCTTAAAGCCTATGAATATGATCTACAAGAGGAAGATCAAACAGAAGAGGTTTCCTCTTCTGGTCAGAAGGGAGTTGCTTTCTCCTCTACCATCAAGACAAATGACAAACCAAAGGAGTCTTCTGCAGATGACCTGAGTCTCAAGGAACAGGTAGCACTTCTAACTCGTAAACTGGATAAAATGAGTTCAAAATATGGTAGGTACATAAAGTACTGGAAGGAATCTACCAGAGACAGAAAGAGTTCCTTCAAAGCTGCAGATAAAGAGAGAAAATCTGAAGACTCAAGGGAGACCAGATTCAGAACTCCAGAGAGGAGAAGAGATAGCAGCTCTGGGAGATCTGATTACCAGAGGAGGGATGGCAGTTCTGGCAGACCAGACTACCAGAGGAGAGAAAGTAGTCCAGCCAGAACAGAATACAACCAGAGGAGGAGAGATTCAAGCCCCAGTCCCAGAGGAGATAACACCTGTTACACCTGCAACAAGCCTGGTCACTACAACTATGATTGTCCTCAAATAACCCCTAGAGAAAGAGAAGAGAAAAGAATCAACAGAGATAGGAGATATGCTGACAAGAGAGCACTACTGGCAGAAGCAGAGGAGGAAGATACTAGCTCCAGTTCTTCTTCTTCTTCTTCTAATTTCGGATCAGATGATGATGTATGTCTTATGGCAGACATCACTGAGGTAAATGAAACTACCCTATGCTTATCTAATTCCAAATATACTGAATCATCTCATTCATCTGGTAACTCCAGACAGTCTGATATGCAACAAATGCTATCAGATCTCCAAAATTGTGTTCAATTATGTCAAAAACTTGAAAAAGAGAATGGTAGGCTCAGAGCTGAAGTTCAATCCCTCTCTCATGAGCATAAATCCACCAGAGAACTCATGAAAGATCATTCCAAAGAAGTCTCTGAACTTCAGGATAAGATCACAGAAAGAGATACTCTGGTAGATCAACTCATGAAAGAAAAGAACTCTCAGGAAGATGAGTTCAATGAACTTAAAGCCAAATACCAGACTCTTATCAAGGGGAAACAAGTTGAGCAAAACATAGAGGAGATACCCATGCCCAGAGAAGCTCCTAAGATACCATCTGTTGTATCTATCATATCAGAGTCTTCTCAGCGCATTAATGATAAGAGTGGTTTAGGATATCCTGGAATTACTACTAAAACTCATAAATACCTTTACAACAAAGACAAGTCTGTAAGAGCTGGTAAATTGGTAGAAATCTAGGATGATAAAGACTCAACTGGTAATGGTTACAAAGTGGTTCACAATCCTGATTGGAAAAGGAATCACTCTGTTAATCACATAGAGTATGGTCCAGAAGAGTTGACTGTCCTGGAAGAGAAGATCCTAGAAAATAAGAGTCCACAAGGGGAACCATTGAAGATTGATGGTTCTGTGAACAATGAGTCCCAAAGAGTAGAACTTACTCAGATTGGAGGACCCCAGAGAAATCCTCAAAGGGAACCTAACCAGATTAGGGGACCTCAAAGGAAACACTCAAGAAAGGGGAATACCAATCAGAATAAGAACTACCAGAGAAGGAACAATGTTTAACAGCACCAGGTACCCCAGAGATGATTTTCTCAGAGGAATCAATTCCAGAATAGTTATACTCAAAGGAACTATAACCACCAGAACAGGTCTACCTTTCAGAACCAGAGGTGGTCTTCTAGACCCATCTATAGAAAACCAACTGATCTGGGTAGCTATGACACCAGAGATGGTTCTTCTAGGATGTATGATTAGGCGTGAAATTGTTATGTTTTGGTGCCCGATTTACTCATGTTTTGAGTGTTTTCGATGAGTGCTTGGAGTCAAATGAGTATCATTTTTATAAAATTATTAATTTGTCTCTTTGGTTTTCATAGATGGATAGAGGGCGAAAAGAGAAGTTCGTAGGACTTTGAATCGGCCAAAACGGACTCCCGGTTGAGGAGATATGAAGATTTTACGAACGAGTGCACAGCAGCCGAAGACCGCTCGAGCGTATTGCTCGAATGACCAAAAACTTACAGAACAGTTTCAGCGCTCGAGCGAATCACTCGAGCGCAACTGCTCGAGCGTTTTGCTCGAGCAACCACGTATTTTCGCCTCCGGATGCGTATTTTCGGCCCACGAGTTCCCGTTTCGACCCGTTGCTTATATATACCTCTCCAAACTCGTTTTTTGAGAAGAACACATCATAATCCCCGACTTTTAGAAATCACTTTAGACTTAGTTTTTAGAGAGAGGAATATGAGAAGAACGAGCAAGCTTTACTTTTACGTTGTTGAGGTTTTTTTTCATACGAATTCTTAGTTTCTTTTCGTTTCTTAGTTTCTTTTCATTAGCTTGATTACTTTAAACGCTTTGAACTTCGTTTTAGTTAATTAAATTTCAGTTCTTAGAATTATTTTCTTTTAAAACCCTAGTTCATGTTTCTTATTTTCTTCGTTCAATTCATTATGTTTATGTTCGTTGTTTCTTCTATTGCTTTTATTTTTGTTATAACCATGTCCAGCTAAAACCCTTGCATGCTTAGGTTAGGATGAACTCGTAGAAGTAGGATGTGGATACGTAATTAAGGTAATTGGTGACGTTAGTTTTAATTCTCTTAATTAATGAATTCTTATAATTAATCTTAACTATACCTTTGAATTTCGTACGAAAGTGTTAGAGAGAGGACGACCGCATCACTCAATAACAATTAGTAGTCTTAACGAGAAGGTTTAGGAAAGGTTAATTCATCTACCGGTTTAGCGAAGGAGGACGACCGCATCATCTTAGTTAAATTAGGGTCTCATTAATTAAGCACAATCTAGTAACTTGTTAGTAGATTCGTGAAGTCGAGTGTTAGGGTAAAGTATTAGGGTTTAGAATCTTGAGCTTTCACCTTGCATTCTTTTACTTAGGTTATTTCTTGTTTGTCACGATTACTTTGATTATGTACCTGCTCCGTTAGTATACGTAGGGATTCCTAACCTGAGCATCACCATCTCATATCTGAAAAACACCTTAGATACTTAGTTTAATTTTCCTTTTGCATTCGTAGAGTAATTTAGTTTAGATTATTTTCTCTTTTAAAAAACCAAAAACATTTCACTCATATTAACTACGACGCGTAGATCTTCAGGGATCTATTCGCATATACACTATCCCGTGGGTTCGATAATACTTGGTCCCTATACTTGCCCATACTACAGTGAACCCGTACTCTTGCGGGGTAGCTACTAGTAGAAAGCTAGTGTAGTTCGCTTCAAGTCAATGGCGCCGTTGCCGGGGATGGCGTTATATGATTTTTGAATAGGACTTGTAGATAGCTTAGTAGTTAGTAGTGGATGATTTATTTTCTGTTTCGATTTTTATTTCCATTCATTAGGCAGTTGCGTTTTGATCCTTCTGCTAGTGTTTCAGGTTTATGAAAACACGCTCACAATGGAATACGAGCGAAGAGAGATTGCCTGCAGATCCTGAGACAATAGCTAGAAGGAACCGAGCCTTCTTGAGAAGAATGACTACTGCCGCGGGAAACAAAGACAAGATTTCTGATGAACTTGGGGAGTTAGACAAAATAGCTGCAGAGTATACCACTCTTGTGGAACGGGCAGAGGGTGCTAATGGAAACAGCAGCAATCAGCAGATACCCATAGGGGGAACTGAGAGCCCACACCCGAACCCACAAGACACAATCAACTCTGCACAAACACAACCCCAAAACCAGAACCAAAACCCTGCTTACCCACAAAACCCAAATAACCCTTTCAACAACCCTGTATACCAACATTACCCATACCCACCTTATCCTTACCCACCATACCCGTATCCTCCACCCCTAGTCTATAATCAACCACCTGTTTACCCACCACTACCCCAACAAGTACCAGTACCTGCTGCCAATCCTCAACACGTTCCTCAGAACGTCGATCAGATGGCTATTCGAGGGAGGTTTGCAGCGCAGCCACAGCGGTACTATGATGGAGTGGCTTTACCTCCAGTTGAGGCAAACAATTTCTCGATTTCCCCGGGAATTCTAAAGTTGCTTACCGAGAACCAGTTCAAGGGGGTGATCGGGAAGGAGAATCCTCATACACATCTGAGGAGCTTTCTCATGATAGCATCAACATTTAATTATAATGGCATGTCTGAAGATGCCAAGAGGCTTAGGCTGTTCCCATTCTCACTGACGGGAATAGCTAAGGAGTGGTACGATAATACGCTCCCGCGGGGAGGTATTACCACTTGGGCCGAGCTCGAGCGTCTGTTCCTCGAGCGATTCTACCCTCCATCTAGGACGATCAAGGCTAGAATTGAGATCTCGTCCTTTCGCCAGAAGTCTGGAGAGGATTTACGCCAAGCGTGGGAGAGATACTCAAACATGCTGATAGAGTGCCCGCAGCACGGGTACAACGAGGGAGACATTATGGCATTCTTCTATAGTGGTGCCAACAAGGCTGGGCAAGACCATTTAGACGCTTGTGCGGGCGGAGCATTCCTGAACCAAGGCATAGAGAGATGTAGGGAGATCGTGGATAACATTGTCACGAATGCCGGTGCTTGGAGTGGAGATGCAGATTTTCAGAGAGTGCATCACGTTGAAGAGGGAGAAGGAACGAGAAGGCTGCTGATGGCCATGATGGAAAAGATCAACAACCTCGAGTTGGGGAAGAGTTTGGGTGGAGAGCATGCAGTAGAGAATGAGAGAGTAGACCAACCAAGTGGACAACAAGAGGTAGCCACTTACATGGGAGGTCCATATTACAATCAGAATGACTACCAAGGTGGAAATCAGTATGGAAGGCTTTCTTATGGCCAACCATTTGTACCTCCAGGCTCACAGCTGCCTCAAAATCAATGGAGGAACACACAAGGAGTTCAAGGAGGCCAGCAACCTCCTCAAAACACATGGAGGAAGAATGATAACTTTTCTTATGCTAACCCAAAAGCTGGTGTTACTGTTCCTGCAGGTGTTGATCCGGGGTCTAAACCTCCAGGTGGAGAAGGCGGTGCATCAACCGAGGAGATGTTGAGAGCAATTCTTCAAAAGGTGGAGGAGGGAAGCAAGCGGTTGTCATCCTTGGAGTACGATGTGAAGGAGTTGCACAAGAAGGGTGATCAACGTGATCAAGAGCTCCAGAAGATGAATGTTGAGTGGACTAGAACTCAACAAGAGAACAATCGAAGGTTCACTTCTTTAGAGTTCCAGATGAGCCAGATTGCAAAGTCAGTGAATAGAATGCCGGAAGGGAACCCGAAAGAGCAGTGCAAGGCGATCCAGCTTAGAAGTGGAACCAACTATGAAGGTCCTCAGATGCCTGCTGATTCTGAGACGCCCCAAGTTGAGAAGGGGATTGAAAGTGAAGGAATTGAGAAGAAGGTTGAGGATAAGAGCACTCAAGCAAGCAAGGAAAGTGAGGAGATAGAGAGGGTTCCAAAGTGGAAAAAGGCAAAGGAAGCAAGGGATAAAGTGAAAGAAACGGAAATAGATGAATGGGGGGTACCCAAATCTGTGATACCCGTCCCGTATCTACAGCGCTTCATGAAAAAGAAGCTTGATGAAAAATTTGCAAAATTTCTTGATGTTTTTAAACAACTTCACATTAACATTCCTTTTTATGATGCTTTGGAACAGATGCCGCATTATGCAAAGTTTCTGAAGGACTTGATAGCGAAAAGACGGTGAGTGGATGAGCCGAAGTTGGTGCAGTTGAACCACGAGGTGAGTGCATTAGTGCACAAGGCGCTTCCTCCAAAGCTGAAGGATCCTGGGAGCTTCACGATTCTATGTGACATTGGGAGCGGGATCAAGAAAGGAGCGCTATGTGATTTAGGGGCGAGCATCAATCTCATGCCCTTGTCGCTTTTCAAGAAGCTGGAAGGTGGTGAACTTCAACCCACAATGATGACGCTTCAACTTGCCGACCGGTCTATCACGAGACCTCAAAGTGTGGTTGAAGACGTCCTAGTGAGAGTTGGAGATCATATTTTTCCAGCTGACTTTGTAGTGCTAGAGATGGAGGAAGATGAGCACGTGCCCCTGATCTTGGGAAGACCGTTCCTAGCTACGGCGGGGATGGTGCTAGACGTGGCAAATGGGAAGATTACATTGAAGGTTGATGATCAAGAAGTGAAGATCTCCCTATATGAAGCCATGAAGCACCCGAGGGAGGACGAGAGCTTGTATTGCATGGATGCAATTGATCCTCGTGTTGAAGACACACCTTCTATCCCTAATCTTCTTCATACTCATGATTTTGTTAGTCCTTCATCTGAGAATTTAACCCATGAGCGTTATGTTCTTGATTCTTTTGATAGGGATAAAGTGAAGAAGTTGAAGGATGAAGAGGTGAAGAAAGTGGACGTGGTCCAGTTAGAAGGGAAAGGAGGAGTTAAGAAGAAAAAATCCAAACTCAAGAAATTATTTAGTAAGACTCCTCCAGATAGAGGCAAGAAGGAGTTGAGACCCATAACACTTGGGAATGAGAAAAGAGCAAAAGAGCTCATGATGATGGGGCATCAAGGGAAGGAGTTCAAACACCACTCTTATGAGAGTAAGGGAAGTATTTTTGAGTATGATGTCCCATAAGCTACTTTGAGTTCGGTCCGGCATGAGGACCTTAAAAATAGCGCTGAATGGGAGGCAACCCATTTTTATTTGCTTTCATTTATTTTTAGTGTCTTTTTATATTATTAGGGTGTTTTGAGTAGTATGTTTAACCTTGTACTTGAGAGTTTTATCTTGTAGGCTTGTCTCGGAGGAGTAAAGGTATCATGGAGCTATTCAGATTGAAGGAACCAACTTGAGACAAGGGAGTGTGCAAAGCTAGTGAGAGAAACTGAATTGTTCGGTTGAGGTAGCCCACAACCCCAAACTTAGACCTCTAGCAAGGTCGAAGTTTGGGGGGGTGGAGTTTTTTTTATATATGTTTCTTGTTACATTGCACATGCATGCACGCCCATTTCTTTGAGTTGTGTTTGATTCATTATTGGTTTATTGAGATACTCCTTGGGGTGATTTTGATTTGACTCGCTATTGCATATTTCATGCCTATCAATCATCTTATGCTTGTTGATTGCTATCTTTGAGTATGATTTGATGAGTAGGTTGAATTGTAAGGGTGAGTTAGAAATTCTTTTGTGTGAGTGTTTGCATTTGAGCTGATTTAGGGAGAGAACTTGTATGCTTGTGAATTTTTCTTTTGAGTGCTTGTGTGATGAGAGTGAGAATTCACTAGGACTAGCATGGATGTGAAAGCCGTGAGAGTTGTGCCTTATGAGATTTAAATGCATGATTTAATCTCTTTGTTTGTGAGTGAATCATCACCTTAGAGGATGCTAGAACTTGCATGTGCTCTTGCTTCTATATTGTGTCTAGTTTGATATGCCGAATAGGATCTTAGGCCATCTTTGATTTGAGTGAGTCACTTAGCCAAAATTTTCCTTACCAATGACATGTATCCCTTGCTAGCCCCTTTGAGCCTAAAGCCTCTTTTATTTGCTAGCACATTTAAACATTATTCCAGTTCCTAAGCCTTTTTGTCCCAATGTGAGTGGAGAATAGGAAAGTGTGAATGTTGAAGGGATTGATTTGAGTTGAAAAAGGAGAGTTATTGATGGTTGAGTGGTGATAAAATAAGGGTGTGAATGATATTTGAGTTGTGGGAAACAAAAAAATTGAGAATGAGCAAAAGAAAAAAATAAGCTCATGTGTTTGTGCGAAAAAGAAAAAGAAAGTGAAGTGATTGAAAAAAAATGAAAGAGTGAGAAAGAAAAAAAAAATTGAAGTGTTGAGAGAATTGGAATTGAAAGTATGTTGATTGAATATGCTTGAAGTATTCTGTTCCTAATCTCGAAGTGCCAAAGTTTGATTTTCTATTCTCCATTCACTTGAGTCACTTACCCAAATTGTTATCCCACCCGTCCAAAGAGCCTACGTTACAACCTTGAGAAAAGTCCTTTTTGATTCGGCATTAATTTCTAGAGTATGGTCGAAGTTGAGAGCATTTACAAGCCTATGGCTGCCAATTTGTGTGATTGATTGATTGAGTGAGTCCCTTTATCATTGTTATACACTTGTGAGGGAGCGAAACACATCGTTGAGTGCACATCCATGCTTGATCTTGGTATTTCTTGTTATTATTGCACGAGTATGATGAAGGAAGGTGAGTGAGTATACGTGTGATTGACCTTTGAAGCTCGAGTTCATTTGCTTGCATGATTTGATTCTTTGACTCATTCCTAACAATTTCACTTGACTTATTATTTCATTGCTTGAGGACAAGCAATATGGTAAGTTTGGGGGGGTTGATTAGGCGTGAAATTGTTATGTTTTGGTGCCCGATTTACTCATGTTTTGAGTGTTTTCGATGAGTGCTTGGAGTCAAATGAGTATCATTTTTATAAAATTATTAATTTGTCTCTTTGGTTTTCTTAGATGGATAGAGGGCGAAAAGAGGAGTTCGTAGGACTTTGAATCGGCCAAAACGGACTCCCGGTTGAGGAGATATGAAGATTTTACGAACGAGTGCACAGCAGCCGAAGACCGCTCGAGCAGCTCGAGCGCCAGCGCTCGAGCGTATTGCTCGAATGACCAAAAACTTACAGAACAGTTTCAGTGCTCGAGCGAATCACTCGAGCGGAACTGCTCGAGCGTTTTGCTCGAGCAACCACGTACTTTCGCCTCCGGATGCGTATTTTCGGCCCACGAGTTCCCGTTTCGACCCGTTGCTTATATATACCTCTCCAAACTCATTTTTTGAGAAGAACACATCATAATCCCCGACTTTTAGAAATCACTTTAGACTTAGTTTTTAGAGAGAGGAAGAGGAGAAGAATGAGCAAGCTTTACTTTTACGTTGTTGAGGTTTTTTTTCATACGAATTCTTAGTTTCTTTTCATTAGCTTGATTACTTTAAACGCTTTGAACTTCGTTTTAGTTAATTAAATTTCAGTTCTTAGAATTATTTTCTTTTAAAACCCTAGTTCATGTTTCTTATTTTCTTCGTTCAATTCATTATGTTTATGTTCGTTGTTTCTTCTATTGCTTTTATTTTTGTTATAACCATGTCCGGCTAAAACCCTTGCATGCTTAGGTTAGGATGAACTCGTAGAAGTAGGACGTGGGTACGTAATTAAGGTAATTGGTGACGTTAGTTTTAATTCTCTTAATTAATGAATTCTTATAATTAATCTTAACTATACCTTTGAATTTCGTACGAAAGTGTTAGAGAGAGGACGACCGCATCACTCAATAACAATTAGTAGTCTTAACGAGAAGGTTTAGGAAAGGTTAATTCATCTACCGGTTTAGCGAAGGAGGACGACCGCATCACCTTAGTTAAATTAGGGTCTCATTAATTAAGCACAATCTAGTAACTTGTTAGTAGATTCGTGAAGTCGAGTGTTAGGGTAAAGTATTAGGGTTTAGAATCTTGAGCTTTCACCTTGCATTCTTTTACTTAGGTTATTTCTTGTTTGTCACGATTACTTTGATTATGTACCTGCTCCGTTAGTATACGTAGGGATTCCTAACCTGAGCATCACCATCTCATATCTTGAAAACACCTTAGATACTTAGTTTAATTTTCCTTTTGCATTCGTAGAGTAATTTAGTTTAGATTATTTTCTCTTTTCAAAAACCAAAAACATTTCACTCATATTAACTACGACGCGTAGATCTTCAGGGATCTATTTGCATATACACTATCCCGTGGGTTCGATAATACTTGGTCCCTATACTTGCCCATACTACAGTGAACCCGTACTCTTGCGGGGTAGCTACTAGTAGAAAGCTAGTGTAGTTCGCTTCAAGTCAATGTACCCTTACAACCAGACCTTTAAGACCATATCTTTAAGGCAGGCTATTCCAAGAGCCAGATTTGAGAAAAGATACACTAGACCTATTTATAAGAAAGGTGTTCTAATCAGACCAGTAGCTCAATATGTCATTGTAAGAGGACATGTACTGGTAGATAGATTTGGAAGGAAGATAAGATCTCCTCATCCTGCAAGGGATGATCTTTATCTTTGGATTCCTACAAAACCCGCAACTAACCAATCAGGACCCAGCTCTAGTAGGGAACCTAATTGATTTCTCTGTAGGATGATAAGAGCCCATTGGAGAAAGGACTTTCAAGCAAACATGTGTGGTACATTGATAGTGGATGTTCCAAGCATATGACATTCCAGAAAGATCATCTCCAGGATTTCAAGCCAATGAATGGGCCAAGAGTGATGTTTGGTGACAACAACTATGGAGTCACCAGAGGAGTTGGAAAGTTGACTTTCAATGGAGTATCTGTAGATGAAGTCTACTACGTTGAAGGACTCAAGCATATTCTGCTTTCAGTATTCTAATTTTGTGACAGGGGATACTCAGTGAAGTTCTCTAGTGATTCATGCATTGTCTTTTCTTCTGATTATAATGACATTTTGCTTATAGGCTTGAGGAAGGGTAACATTTATCTTGCAGATTTTAGCAGTTGCCCAAGAAATGCTTGCCTGGTTGCTAAAGGATCTGCAGAAGACAGCTGGTTATGGCACAAGAGATTGAGCCACCTTAACTTCAAAACACTGAATAAGATTGCCAGAAAAGGTCTTATTCGAGGTCTTCCTAATGAAATGTTTAAGAAGGATCAGGTTTGTGGTTCATGCCAAAAGGGTAAACTACCCAAGACCTCCTTTAAGGATGTCCAGAGCACAACCACAACCAGAGTACTTCAACTACTTCACATGGACCTGTTTGGACCTGTTTCTCCTCTTAGTTTCAGTGGAAGAAAGTACACCTTGGTGATAGTAGATGACTTTTCAAGATACACTTGGGTAGTGTTCTTGTTTAAGAAAAATGAAACTATCACTAAGCTGCCAGAATTCTTCAAGCAGATTCAGAATGAGCAGAACCAGAGCATAGTCAGAATCAGAAGTGACAAGGGGACAGAGTTCTTGAATTCACACATTGCAGAGTATTGCAAAGAACATGGGATTTTTCATGAGACATCTGCTGCCAGAACACCCCAACAAAATGGAGTAGCAGAAAGGAGGAATAGAACCCTTAAAGAAGCTGCAAGGACTCTTCTAGCAGAGTACAACACACCACAAAGGTTTTGGGCAGAAGCTATCAATACAGCTTGCTATACACAGAACAGATGCCTAATTGCCCAGAGACATAGCAAAACTCCATATGAGGTATGGAAAGGTAAAACCCCATCTGTTTCATATTTTCATGTTTTTGGATGTAAGTGTTTCATCCATGACAATGGGAAATCTAAATTAAAAACTTTTGATGCCAAAGTGGCTGATGGAATATTTTTAGGATATTCCAGCACTAGTAAAGCTTTTAGAGTTTTTAATAAGAATTCACTTTGTGCGGAGGAAATACCACATGTTGTTTTTTATGAATCTGCTGTTGAGTGCAAGGTGGAATTAAAGTCTTCTGGAGAGACTCAGAACCAGACCACTCCCAGAGTAATCAAGGTCAATCCACCTATTCTTGATTCAGACTCAGATTCAGATTCAGATTCAGATGGTGACCCATCTTCTGGCTCTCTGAAGAAAAAGTCTTCACAAGGAGCAGAACCAGATGAGGTTGGAACTCCTGTAGGGGGAAGCTCTTCTGCAGTTGGTGATATTCACCAAGGTACTGCAGAGGATGATCAATCAGGCAAGACCACGGGAAGGAGGACCCTGGTTGATCACCCCAATAACCTGATAATTGGAGATCCAACTAAGGGTGTCCAGACTAGGAGAACTCTTAACTTAGCTGCCTTATTCAGTTGCTATGTATCCTTGATTGAGCCCAAGAACATCAAGGAAGCACTGAAAGATTTAAATTGGATTGTTGCTATGCAAGATGAGTTGAATCAATTCACCAGACAGGATGTTTGGGAGCTGGTAGACAGACCAAGACATCAAAAGGTGATAGGCACTAAGTGGGTTTTCAAGAATAAGAAAGATGAGAATGATGTCATTACTAGGTTCAAGGCAAGGCTAGTGGCTCAGGGCTATTATCAGTCTGAAGGAATAGACTATGATGAGACTTTTGCTCCTGTTTCCAGATTAGAAGCCATCAGATTGTTCTTAGCATATGCTGCTCATATGAAGTTCAAATTATACCAGATGGATTTGAAATCTGCCTTTCTTAATGGGATTCTCACTGAGGAAGTGTATGTGGAACAACCTCCTGGTTTTGAACAAGGTGACAAGGTGTTTAAGCTTAAGAAAGCTCTATATGGGCTGAAGCAGGCACCCAGAGCATGGTGGTTGACTTCTACACCACCAAGAACTCGTCTGCGTTGGCTATTTTGGAACTGTTAAGAAGATTCGGCGTCGAGAAGTTGATTTCCACAGTCCCTCGAGATTTTCGCACTTTGGACGGTTATGCGGCCCAGTTTCTGGTTCGTATGAAGATCCATGACGATCATATTTCATCCAAGATAGACAAGGATGATTTGGTATTTTCCAAGCAAGATTTCTGTGCTTTGTTTGAGAACATTTCGGCAGAAGGGGTAGATCCATTGACTTACAAAGAGGATAAAATTGTTGATTCGTTTAAGTTATTTGCCAGATCCTCGTGCCAGAATTTGACGAAGGGCTTTCTGGACAAGCATTTGAGGCAGAAATACAAGGTACTCTTTGACATAGTAGTGAAAGTTTTGATGTGTGAAAATCACAGCACGGATGCGATTTTCAATGGAAGGATGTGTGTGATGAGAGCCCTGTATGATGGAGTGCAATGCAACTGGGCGGAATTCTTTTGGGATGTTTTAAGGAAGAATAGATTGAAGGTGAAGAAGGAGGCTTGTCCTTCCAAGCCAGGGGAGTTGCAGTACTATTTCACTGCCAATGTTTCGTTGGGAATGAAACTGACTCTGATTCTGGATACTTTGCTTCCAGAAAAGAGATGGAAAGAATCTTGGTGCAGAGGGTTTCACAAGTCCAAGATTTTGTTTTCTAAGGATGGTCCTCTTCATGGCCATCCTGATTCTGATGGAGAAGAAGCTATCCCTGCCCCTCCTCTTTAAGCAATTCCCTCACCTACTAAGGGGCAGAAACAACAAAAGCAGCAGAAGCAGCAAGGTATGAAGAAGCCTGCTGAAGCAACTGGTTCCTCAACCATTGCTTTCTCTGGTTCCTCAGAGGAGGACCAGATTCCCTTTCTTAATATCTTGAAGAAGAAGGGTGAAGGTGCAGAAGATGCCAAGAAGGCAGGAGCTTCCAAGAGGAAGAGACCAGAGAAGGCCAAGAAGACGTCTGCCAAGAAACCAAGAACCGGCAGAACAGCTCCAAAGACACTCCTGGTGGATAAGCCATCAGAGGAGGAGGAAGAAGAGGTTGAGCCCCTTCAAAAGAAGAAGTCTAGGGCCAAGAGGGCCATTCTTCAAGATTCAGACTCTGGCTCTGATCTTGGAGATGCTCTGGAGCAGGCAATTGATGAAGCTGCCAGAATCATGCAGGACTCCACTGCTCCTGTCCCATCTGAAGAGGTAATCCCCCCTATCCCTACCTCTAACCCCATAAACCTTGTTACCCCATCAACCTCTCCCCCAGAAAACCTTCCCCATAACCCATCCACTGCTTCTGGTGCCCCCATTGCCTCACCAGAGCAGACCCTCCCAGATACTACTATATTCACTCTCTCCACCATACCTACCCAAACACCTTCTCCCCCACCTTCCCAAACACCCCTTACCACAAACCCTTCTCCCCCAGCTCCTGTACCAGAGGTACCCTCCACTTCTGGTGCTGAACCTCCCCTACCTCCCTCTCCCACCTCTCAAACTACCATTCCTGTTTCTGTACCAGAAGTACCATCTACTTTTTCTGGTGCAGAACAACCCCTTCCTTCCACATCTACCTCTCAAAATCCTACCCCTCTCCAATCCCATACAGAACAGGACCCAACCATCTCTATGGCTCTGGGTTTCCCTGCCCCTCCTTCTCCCACCTGTTTAACCAGCGATGATATTGAAGATGAGGATGCTTCACTGGAGCCGGAGGCCTTTGCCCCATCCTCATCTGCCTCTGGGCCCAGACCTTTCACTTTCTCATCTGTAGAAATGGGTCCCATTAGACAGAGTATGAGTGTAAGTGCTCAGCTCTAGCTAAGAGAGCATTTCTCTATTTTGTTGGAGCACTTACCCCTTCTGGCAGAGCTGACTGATGCCAAAGTCTGGAGCAAGGCCAGACTTGAAGATGTGGAGGACCTCATGTTATTGCTTGAGGAAATGGGTCCCTCCAACTTCACTGCCTGGGAGATTGATCTCAAACAGAGGCTGAACATCCAGAACCCAGCTGAGCTGGAGACCCCTGTAGCAGCGACGGTTTTGATTCGCACTCTGCTCATCCAGAGAGGAGTTATGATCACTCCTGAGGGTCCCTCCTACAAATTTGGCCCTCACTTTACCTTTCCTCCAGAGCTCTATTCAGATGAGGAAGACTTTGATGTCACTCCTGCCGTGCTGCAAAAGATGAAGACATTCTTCAATGAGCAGATCATGCAGATTGGGCACTTCTCTAAGGCAATCCAACACATGGCCCCTGTTATGATTGAGCACCAGATCCGGCAGGAGAGGAAGATCTTCTTGAAGCAGATTAAGTCCACCTTTGCAGCTGCCAAAGCCTCCTTTAAAGCCAATGGACTTCTTGTCAAGCTGGATGTTATGCACAGCCAGAAGCAGCTCCAGGAGCATGTGCTTGAGCAGCTGAGGCCTGTCTCTGTGCTGAAGGTGGAGATGGCTTCCCAAATGCTGCAAACTGCTAAGCTTAAGGACTCCCTCCAGGAGATGTTGGAGAAGCAGGAGAAGCTGGTTGCAGAATCAAAGGCTTATCTGGAAGAAGCAAAGCAGCTGCGTGATCTTCACTCTTCCTCCAACACTGCCTTGCCTGATCTCATTAGGCAGGTAGTGGAGCACCTCCTTGATGAAGTTAAAAAGGGGGAAGAGAAGGCCAGAACTGATCTGGCGAAGACCACGAATGAGACCCTCTTCAGCCATGGTGCTCGTCTGGACCTGCTGGAGAACACTTTGGCCCAGGCCGAGCTGTAGAAGAAGAAGAAGGAAGAGCTCAAATCTCTTTCCATGGCAAAGCAGCTGGCGGCAGAAGAGGAGTCAGAAGCAGAGCAGGATCCCATTCACATCTCTGGACCTGCAAAGAAGAAGACCAGGAAGGTGAAGAAGAGCTTCCTAGAAGAAGTTGTGGAGGAAGCAGAGAAGAGATTTCGTGAGGAGACGCCTGATGAGAGGCAAGCCAGAATAAGGAAGAACATAGATGAAGAGCAGAGGCTCCGATATGTTAGGAGACAGAATAAGAAGAGCAGAGAAGCTGGCATCTCTTCTGGTGCCAGTGGATCCAGCCAGAAGAAGAAAGGTCATGTTGAGGTGATGGAGATTTTGCCACTCAGGACAGAAGGGTCCTTTGAATCTACTGTACCTGTCCCTCTGATAGAGAAGTGGAGAGAAGCCAAGACTCTATGGTTCATTCAACACTATATCCAGAGGCCTCCACCAGAGGATGATGCTTTCATCAACAGGACATTCCATTCTTGGATGAAGGCATATGATGCAAGTCTGTACAAGCAACTGATGGACTCAACCATAGAGTTCAACCTGGAGGTCACTGCCCCTGAATTCCATTATCTCAACACTCCAATGATAGGGGACCAGGATGATTGGGCTGAATTGAAGAAATTGTGCAAGACCAAGGTGTTGGCAAATTTCACTCCAATATCTTCTGCAGAGTTGAAGGCCATTCAAGATAGATTCTTTGACTGGTTCCTGGTGCCTAAAGAGAACAGAAGATATGCTTAGAATAGGACCAGAATTGATTGTAATCTGTAATCTCCTTTGTCCTTATTATTAATGAAAATATCATATCTTCTCTGTTCAAAAGACAACCTCTTGTTGTCTTAATTGTTTACCTGATAAGATCTATTCTAAGGTCTTATCCTTTTACTGTTTTTATGCTTATGTTTTATTTGGATCAGTTCTGGTTTTTATTTTAACTCCATCAAAAAGGGGGAAATTGTTAGGATAAAAGTTTTATAGTTTCGATGAGTTAAAACAAACCAGAGAATGTAATAGGACCATCTGGACCTGTTAGCCAGATGATGAACTAGATTAGGACTTAGTCTAGGGGGAATTGCCAGACCAGAAGACCTCACCAGAAGAGTCACCAGAAGACCCACCAGAGGACTTCACCAGAGGACTCCACCGGAGGACTTCACCAGATGAGACTGACCAGAGGCAGAGAACCTTTCCCCAGACCAGACGAGTCTGGTGAAACAAAAAATGCTCAGAATCATCTCCTGATTCTGATGAGCATTCTGTTTCTTAACCAGAACAGGACTAGAAGACATCAAGGTTGCCTGGTGTCTGGTATTGCCTTCTCTGGAGAGAATCAGAGTTTGGCATTGGAAGCTATTGACCGTTGGTGATTCAAATCAAGTCATCAAGATCAGGATTGGAAAGTCTTGAAGTCAATCAATCCAAGGATCTCACCAACCCAATCAATCAATTAGGGAATTGATTGATTAAAGCTTCCCTAAATAGAGGATCTGATTGGATTAGCTCTCCAACGGCTATTCCCTAATCACCTCTATAAATATAGAGTGCAACCTCAAGAAAAAGGGCTAGAGAGAATATACGCGCACGAAGATACATTCCAAGCTCTTGTTTATCAAGCATATAGCACTCCTATATTGTTCTTACTTTTATATTCACTCTTAAGGAGTAGTTGGACCTCAACCTGTTCATCTACAAGATAAGGTTGAAGGCTGTTGTCTTTAGATCGAAGTTAGATCTAAAGAGTTTGTAAGAAGGAACTGGTACTTCACAATTCCAGTAAGTAAGTTGGTTGTTGGGTGGATAGTGAGACCCCTTTGATCAAGGGAGAGTGGACGTAGGATATTCAGATCCGAACCACTATATATCCAGTCTTATTTACTGTTTTCTGCATTTAATTTCTTGGTTATTTTAATGTGCTCTTGTAAAAAGAACTTTGCCAAAGGCATTTACTTTAAAGCTTCCACAATTTATCAATCTAGTGGGACCAACACATGGATTGTTGGTAAACAATCTCTATATGATTAAGTGTGCACACCACTCAAATAATGAATCTAATAACACGTCGATCATTTCGAGTAATAAAAGAAAGCGTTCTTCGGAGATGAACGAAACACTTCTATGGCATCTTAGACTAGGTCATATTAATCTAAAGCGGATAGAGAGATTGGTGAAGGATGGATCCTTGGAATCATTCCAAGCCGAACCGTTTCCAACTTGTGAATCCTATTTAGAGGGTAAAATGACCAAGAGGGCATTTGGAGCCAAGGGGGAATAGAGCCACTGAAGTATTAGAATTCGTTCATACCGATGTGTATGGTCCAATAACAATCAAAGCGAGAATAGGGTATGAGTATTTTGTCACCTTCATTGACGATTAATCGAGATATGGATACATTTACCTTATGAGGCATAAGTCTGAAACTTTTGATAAGTTCAAGGAGTTTAAGGCCGAAGATGAGAAACATAGGGAAAAAAGTATCAAGTTTCTACGATCAGATCGTGGAGGCGAATACCTCAGTGATGAATTCTTGAACTACTTGTCGGATGAAGGGATCGTATCCTAGTTAACCTCACTGGAAACCCCTCAACAGAACGGTGTGATGGAACAAAGAAACCAGACTCTTTTAGAGATGGTCAGATCCATGATGAGTTATTTGGATTTACCCAAGTTGTTTTGGGGTAACGCCTTGGAAACGGTGGCTTACATTCTAAACTTGGTGCCATCCAAATCGGTTCCTAAAACCCCAATGGAATTGTGGATCGGGCGCAAGCCCAGTCTAAGACATTTGCGGATTTTGGGTTGTCCGGCATACGTGCTAGACAAGGAAGCCGGTAAGTTGGATCCACATTCGGAATTAAGGCTGTTTATAGGGTACCCTGCGGGAACGAAAGGGTGTATGTTCTATAGTCCCTAGGATCAAAAGACCGTGATTAGTAAATACTTTAAATTCTTGGAGGAAGACTATATGAATAATCAGAAGCCTAAAAGTGAAATTACCTTAGAAAAAACGAGAGGACAAACCTCGATACCAAGTATACAAGATGATATACCACACATCACACCTTCACAACCTGAACCCCATCCAGTGGGAGAATTTCTAGACAACCCGAGAGATTCATGGGAATAGGAGAATCTTCGGATTTAATTCGTGGAGATGAATCAGACCCATGGATATACGACGAGGCAATCCAAGATAAAGACGCGGAGTCGTGGCAAACAACAATGGAAACCGAGATGAGTTCGATGGATCATAATCAAGTGTGGGGAGTTGGTCGATCCACCCAGTGGGGTAAACCCATTGGATGCAAGTGGGTGTACAAGAGGAAAAGAGGACCGGACGGGAGGGTTGAGACCTTCAAAGCAAGGCTAGTGGCTAAAGGGTATACTAAAAAAGAAGGGATTGATTATGAGGAAACCTCTTCGCCTGTAGCTATGCTTAAATCCATCCGTATTCTCTTGTCGATCGCTGCACACCTAGATTACGAGATCTGGTAAATGGATGTCAAGACAGGTTTCCTTAACGGAAGTCTTGACGGGATAGATATCTATATGCAACAGTCCAAAGGTTTTATTGAAAAAGGCCAAGAGCACCTCGTATGCAAGCTTAAGAGATCCATTTATGGACTTAAGGAAGCATCGCATACTTGGAACCAGTATTTTGATCAAGTGATTAAGTCTTATGGGTTTGATCAAAACGAGTTCGAAAGTTGTGTGTATAAGAAGCGTGACGGAACTGCGGTGGTATTCTTAGTATTATACGTAGATGATATTCTCCTCATTGGAAACAATGTAAAGGTATTGTCAGACATAAAGGTATGGCTGTCAAAATAATTTGATATGAAGGACTTAGGGGAAGCCGGTCACATCCTTGGGATCAAGATCACTCGCGATCGCAAGAAGAGGATGTTGAGCTTATCGTAAGCTTCATACATTGACACTGTTTTGAAGCATTTTGGAATGCAAGATTCCAAGAAAGGTTTTGTACCTTTTAGGCACGAAATCCATCTATCTAAAGAAATTAGCCCTAAGATGCAAGCGGAGATAGATGACATGAAAAGTGTTTCGTACGCTTCGGCCGTAGGAAGCCTTATGTATGCAATGTTGTGTACGAGATCGAATATCTGCTTTGTCGTGGGTATGGTGGCAAGATATCAAAGTAATCTCGGGAAAGACCATTGGACTGCTGTAAAGTGCATCTTGAGGTATCTGAAAAGAACTCGTGAACGGATGTTGATTTACCAGTCAGATAGTCTTATCCCCGTGGAATACACGGACTCAGATTTCCAATCAGACATAGACTCAAGAAAGTCAACCTCGGGTAGTGTGTTTTGCATGGGAGGAGGAGCCATTTCATGGAGAAGCGTTAAGCAGAAATGCATCGCTGATTCGACCATAGAAGCCGAGTATGTAGCTGCTTGTGAAGCAGCGAAAGAGGCAGTATAGTTCAAGAACTTCTTAGTGGACTTGGACGTTGTTCCGAATTTGCCCGATATGATAACTGTCTATTGTGACAATGCCGGAGCAGTTGCAAATTCAAAGGAACCGAGAGCCCATAAGGCCAGCAAACACATAGAAAGAAAGTTCCATCTTATACGAGAAATCGTTAAGAGAGGAGATATAGAGGTGGCAAAGATAGTGTCGGGTGACAACCTAGCGGATCCATTCACAAAGGGTCTGCCTCAGAGTACATTCGAGAGATATGTGGATGGAATGAGAGTCAAGACTATTGCCAATCTGCTTTAAGTATAAGTGGGAGGAATTATTAGGTTAGTGTAGGTTGACATGAGATGTCACGTAGAGCTACTACACTAAGACATGCATGATGTATACTAAAAAGCAGACTTTAAGTATAAGTGGGATATTGTTGGAGTTATACGTGAAAGTATGCTTTTACTTTGTATAACTCATGTATTAAACACTTGTTTAAGAGAATAATTCTTTTATCACATTTGCTTTAGATATGATTGAATGTTGAATATTTATTGCAACCAGTTCATTATAAATAGTACATGTTACATTGTAGTTAATGTGGTGATACCCGATCACAGAAGATCACATTAACAGTTCCCTTGTAACTAAACGTACAAATTCACGACCTAGGTGGAATTGAATAATCCGCCTTGAAAGGTCGATGTGTATATCTCAGATTGACTTGTCTTGACCAAGTGATTGCACTAGCACATTTAGTATGTGTTGAAGAGGACCTACAGCGAGGATAAATTTTTCTGTTCTGAAATGTGAAGGATTAGACCGCAGTGGTTATTGATTTCTTAATCTCCGTCACTTAAATAGGACTGTGTGTGCTTAATAGTTACTGCTTCGATTCATGTTGGGTGAGAATCATCGTGACTTCGAACTTTGTATTTTGGGCAGTAATATTAATCATACGACGGTTGCTAAGATTTAATACGGAGAAACGCGTGCGAATACGGCTCGTGTGATTAGTCCCCTTGGTGGACTCAGAAGTTTTATCGTACCAAATCTTGCAAGTGAAAAATCAGTTTTTTCGATACGGATAATAATGTTGAGCTGTCTTTACTCCAAGGTGAAATATATTAATTAATTTAGAGCTATTCAGAAGCTTAATTAATTAATGGACTTGATAATCTTAAATGCGGAAAATAATAACCGGGAGCCCATATTATCGTAATATGGATTAAGATGGATAGTGCAATATTAATTTATTAGTGGTACTAATTAATATTAATGGGCTGAATTATATTGGGGCTCAATATTAAAATTCAGAAGTCCATTAGGAGGTCCAATCTTAATTCTCCTTAAGGCCTCTCAAGTATCCCATTAAGTAGCCCAATAATGATAAGGTGATTAAAATAAAAAGAAAATATATTGCTGATTTTTGCCTATTAATTTTGAAAATTAGTGATAAGGAAGAGAAAAGATTTTGTTGATTCTCTTGGAAAGATATTATGGAAGATAAGTATTCTTGGAATACAAGATTATCTCATATATTCAAGAAGATCCAAGTCTTGGTTTTTCTTCTTGAAATTTTTGAAAATTACAAGCTTATAAGGTGAGTGAGATTTTTGTGGAATATTTTATTATGGAGAAAAGAATATATGAGATATATTCAAGATTTCTTAGAGACTAAGAAAAGATTTTCTCCAGGCCCATAAAATACATGAATTTTTTTGCCACTTCATTATAAATAGGGGGTGATTATTTCATCCCCAAGTACATAATTTCATGTGTTGGAAAAATCAAGAGCATATATATTTTTCTTTTTCCTTAGTTATTTTAATTGCTTGAAAGCACTTCCCACCGGTGATCAAGCAAGGCGAAAGGGAAATACTTGAGAAGGTCTTTGAGTTGGTAGCGCGTTCGTAATTGTCCCGTGATAATCAAAGGTCATATCTACGAGAGGTACGTAATCACATAATCTCTTAGTTTTTCCGCCATAGATTTTATGTGAATTAATTCAACATGCATGATGATAAAATTGTTGTTGGAATTATTATTTGAATTAATTAGGATTAATTCATGCTAGTAATAATTGTATTTAAATTCGTATTTAAATTTCATCCCGAATAGATTCCGGGCACCCCTATTTTCCCAACAACTCGTACATTTACGAATTTTTCTTTTGAATACTTATGTGATAAAAAGTGAGAATTCACTAGGTCTAGCATGGATGTGAAAGCCTTAAGATTTGAGCCTTATAAGAGATCAAAATTCATTAAATTGATCTCATCGTTTGTGAGTGGATCTTCACCTTTGAGGTGCTATGACTTGTGGGTACTCTCTCTTCTTGATTGTGTCTAGTATAAAATGCCGAAAGTGATTTTAGGCCATTTTTGAATTGATAAGTCACTTAGCTAAAATAAGCCTACCAATGACATTAATCCCTTGTTAGCCCGTTTGAGCCTTAGCCTATTTATTTGCTAGCACATTTGAGCTTATCCAATTTCTAAAAATCTTTTTGTCCTAATTTGAGTGGAGAATAGGAAAAGTTGTGAATAAAAAGGGATGTGTGAGTTGAGGATGTAGATTTGTTTATGGATGAGTGAATATGAGGAAATGTGTAATGAATTTCTGAGTAGTGGGGAAGAACAAAAATTTGAGAATGAGCAAAAGAAAATATGAGCTCATATATTGTGAGAAAAGAAAGAAAAAGAAGAAAGTGCGTGATTGAGAAAAAGTGAAAAGAGTTAGAAGAAAAAAAATTGAGGTGTTGTGAGTAGATGGAATTGAAAGTGCTTTGTATAAAGATGTTTGAAGAATTTGGTTCCGTGTATTGAAAATACCGAAGTTTTATATTCTATTCTCTATTTACTTGAGTCAGTTATCCTATATAGTTACCCCACCTGTCCAAAGAGCCGTACATTACAACCTTGAAAAAGTCCTTTTTTATTCGGCGTGCATTCAAGTTTATGGTCGAAGTTGAGAGTGCTTACAAGCCTATGGTCACTTATTTGTGTGAATGACTGATTGAGAGTGTCCCAAATTATTGATAAACACCTGTGAGGAAATGGAACACATCACCGAGAGAACATCCATGTTTGATTTTGGTGGTTCTTATTGATTATCTATGAGTAGGATGAAGGGGGTGAGTTTGTGTTTGGGTGGTCGATCTTTGAAGCTTGAACAATATTACTTGCATGATTTTGTACTCAGATTCATTCTTAACAATTTCACTTGACTTATTGTTTCATTGCTTGAGGACAAGTAATATGGTAAGTTTGAGGGGGTTGATTTGGCTTGAAATTGTTATGTTTTGTAGCCCGATTTGCCCAGGTTTTGAGTGTATTTGATGAGTATTTGGAGATATTTGAGTATTATTTGCATAAACTTATAAATTTGTCTATTTTATGCTCATGAAGAAAAATGGAGTTCGTAGGACTTTGAATCGACTCAAACGGACTCCCTGATGAAAAGATATTGAAGAAATACTAAAAGTATTAGTTGTTGGGAAAATAGGGGTGCCTGGAATCTATTCGGGATGAACTTTAAATACGAATTTAAATACAATTATTACTAGCATGAATTAATCCTAATTAATTCAAATAATAATTCCAACAACTAATTATCATCATGCATGTTAAATTAATTTCACATATTTAACTAGGCGGAATTAAACAAGTTAATATGCAATTAACGTACCTCTCGTAGTATTGGCCTTTGGATATACGGGACACTTGTAATCTCGCTCTATCAACCCAAAGCCTTCTCAAGTATTTCCCTTTTCACCTCACTTGATCGCCGGTGGGAAACACTTTCAAGTAATTTAATAACTAAGGAAAAAGAAAAATATCTATGCTTCTTGATTTTTCCAACACATGGAATTATGTACTTGGGGATGAAATAATCATCCCCTATTTATAATATGAGGGGGCCGAAATTTTTAGGTATATTTGGGCTTGGAAAAAAAACTTTTCTTAGACTCTAAGAAATCTTGAATATATCTCATATATTCTTTTCTCCAAAATAAAATATTCCACAAAAATCTCACCCTACATATTTAGGGGTCCAATTTTCGAAGATTTAGATCTTCTTGAATATATGAGATAATCTTGTATTTCAAAAATACTTATCCTCCATAATATCTTTCCAAGAAAATCAACAAAATCTAATCTCCTCCAATAACCAAATTTTCGAAAATTATAGAGAAAAAATCAGCAATATAATTTTCTTTTTATTTTAATCACCTTATCATTATTGAGCTACTTAATGGGCTACTTGAGGGGCCTTAAGGAGAATTAAGATTGGACCTCCTAATGGACTTCTGAATTTCAATATTGAGCCCCAATATAATTCAATCCATTAATATTAATTATTACCACTAATAAATTAATATTGCACTATCCATCTTAATCCATATTACGATAATATGGGCTCCCGGTTATTATTTCCCGCGTTTAAGATTATCAAGTCCATTAATTAATTGAGCTTCTGAATAGCTCTAAATTAATTAATATATTTCACCTTGGAGTAAAGACAGCTCAACATTATTATTCGTACCGAAGAAACTAATTCTTCACTTGCAAGATTTGGTACAATAAAACTTCTGAGCCCACCAAGGGGACTAATCACACGAGCCGTACTCGCACACGTTTCTCCGTATTAAATCTTAGCAACCGTCGTATGATTAATATTACTGCCCAAGACACAAAGTTCGAAGTCGCAATGATTCTCACCCAACATGAATCAAAGCAGTAACTACTAAGCACACACGGTCCTATTTAAGTGACGGAGATTAAGAAATCAACAACCACTGAGGTCTAATTCTTCACCTTTCAGAACAGAAGAATTTATCCTCGCTGTAGGACCTCTTCAACACATACTAAATGTGTTAGTGCAATCTCTTAGTCAAGACAGACCAATCTGAGCCTTACACATCGACCTTTCACGGCGGATTGTTCAATTCCACCTAGGTCGTGAAAATGTACGTTTAGTTACAAGTAAACTGTTAATGTCGTCTTCCGTGATCGGGTATCACCACATTAACTACTATGTAACACGTACTATATATTGAACGGTTTGCAATAGAAATTCAACATTCAATCATAACTAAAGCAAATGCGATAAAAGAATTATTCTCATAAAACGAGTGTTTGATACACGAGTTATACAAAGTAAAAGCATACTTTCACGTATAACTCCAACATTAGTTCGTGCGAAGAAAAGTGCTACTTGGCTCAAAAGGAAGAAGTGCTCAAGCACCCAAGACTCGAGCACCCCTTATGCACTGGAAAGGAGAAGCATTTGAGCGAGCCTAAGTCGAGCGCTAGGCGCTCGAGTGGATTCAAGTCGAGTGCGAGACGCTCGAGTGGAGGGGCTCGAGCGGTGGTTTCACGCTAGAAGACCGAGGCACTCCACCGAGCAGCACTTGAGCGCTAGAAGCTCGAGCAACCACCCAGCTCGAGCGAATCCGGCCCTATTTCACCCAATTTCGGCCCAACACTATATATATATATATATATATATATATATATATATATATATATATATATATATATATATATCTATCCAAGCATATTTTGAGACACACTTTGACACCATTGAATAGTTTTTGAAGGAGAGAGCTTGGGGAAGAGTTTAGCAAGGTTGTGAACGTGTAATTGAGGTTCTAGCTTATGAATTCGTAGATTAATTACTTTTCTTTTGAATCGATTAGTTTTTGTTCTTGATACTTGAGATTTCTAAACCTAGTTTTTCTGGATTTATTAAGATTACTTTGGAGACTTGAATTTATTCTTTCGTTTATATTTTTGATTTCATTCGTTAATTCAATGATGCATATGATTACCGTTCTTGTTATTGCTTTTGTTAGGCTAGAACCCTTGCATACTTAGGATAAGATGAACCCGTAGAGGTAGAATGATGGTACATAATTAGGATAATTCGTGATGTTTAGTTTTGATTCTCTTAATTATTGAATGCTTCTAATAAACTCTCGAATAATCTTGGAATTGGGTACGAAAATTGTTAGAGAGAAGACGTCTGTATCACTGATTAATAACGAATAGTCTTGAGGAAATGGTTTTAGAAGGGGTTTATCATCTACCGGTTTATCTAGGGAGGATGACCACACCACCTTAGTTAAATTAGGGTCTCGATAATTAAGCACAACCCATATAATTTGATTATTTGATTTGTGAAGTAGGTTGATAGGACGAAGTATTAGGGTTAATTTTTGAGCTTTTAGTCTTTCAATCTTGTGCTAGATTAAGGAAGTTGATTGCCTAGTTTTAGTACGCTTAGGATTATTACTTGCATATCACAATTATTTTAGTTATTGTACTAACTCCGGTAGTATACGTAGGAATTCCTATCCCGAGCATCATCATCTCATATTTGCATTAAAACTAAAAGTTATTTAGTTTAATTACATTGATATCATATAGTTAATTTAATATAGTTTAGTATTAGTTTACAAACTGAAACATTACATTCATATTAGCTACGAGACGTATATCTCCAGGGATTTACTCGTGTACACACTTTCCCTTGGGTTCGATAATACTTGGTCCATGTACTCGCCCATACTACAATGAACCCATACTCTTGTGGGGTAACTACTAGTCAATCTAGTATTTTGCGTTCAAGGCATTCAATGTGAAGGTATTGACTATGATGAGGCTTTCTCGCCAGTTGCTAAGATCAAGTCCATTCAAATTTTACTTGCGATAGCAGCACATCTCGATTATGAGTTTTGGTAGATGGACGTCAAAATAGCCTTCCTCAATGGAAATATTGATAAGGACGTGTTTATGACTTAACCGGAGGGTTTTATATCTGAGCCAAAATCTAATCTTGTATGCAAGCTTAAACGATCCATTTATCGATTGAAGCAAGTTTCTAGGAGTTGGAATATCCGATTTGATGAAGCTGTCAAATCCTTTGACTTCATCTGAAATTTGGAAGATCCTTGCGTTTATCGTAAACGCAGCGAGAAGAATATTCTCTTTATAATCGAATATGTCAACAAAATATTAATTATAGGAAATAACATCCCGCTAATGCAGTCCATGGAAGATTGGTTATCAAAGATCTTCATGATGAATGATCTTAGTGAAGCATGCTACATCTTAGGGATCAAGATCCATAGGGATAGATCCAAGAAGATGTTAGGGCTGTCACAATTCACCTACATAGATGAGGTGTTGAAGCGTTTTGCGATGGAGAACTCTAAGAGAGGGTCTCTACCGGTAAATCATGGGATAAAGCTGTCAAGGAAGGATTTTCCTTCTAGCGAAGCTGATATCGAGCATATGAAGGACGTTCCATATGCATCTGCAATTTGGTCCATTATGTACGCCATGACTTACACCAGGCCAGATGTGGCCTACGCTGTCAGCATCACTGGTAGACACCAGCAGAATCCAGGTGAACCTCACTGGATTGCTGTCAAGAATATTCTGAAGTACATTAGACGTACTAAAGAGCTTTTTCTTGTCTACGGTGGACAATCAGAGCTAGTCGCTATATGATATGCTTATGCTAGTTTCTAGTCCGACTGTGAAGATAACAAATCACAGTCAAATTATATTTTCATTCTCAATTATGAGGCAGTAAGTTGGAATAGTTCCAAGCAAGATGTGGATACAGATTCAACAACTGAAGCTAAGTACATTGTTGTATCAGAAGTCTTTGAGGCTGTCTGGATTTTAAGGTTCTTGAGAGAACTAGGGGTAGATCCGAGTGCCAGTTGTCAAATAGAGTTTTATTGTGACAACATTGGTGCGATTGCATGAGCAAAGGAACCGAGATCTAATAACATCAATAAGCATGTACCGAGACATTATCATTTGATTCGAGAGATCATAACGATAAGAGAAATGGAATTAAAACATTTCCCATAAAGGATAATCTTGCAAATCCTTTTCATTGATTATTCATGTACACACTAGATATTTGATGGTCTAGGGGTTAGACATGTAGGTGATTGGCTCTTGTCTAAGTGGGAGATTGTAAGTGTTAGTGTCCTAGAGACAATCCATCGTAAGGACATAATACTAAGATTCTATTCAAATTTAGTTTAGTATTAAATGTATGGCGTTGCACTTATCTGAATATGATGTTTAATTGTTTGCATATATTTTTATTTGTATTCCCATGAATCACTACTATCATTGAGAGAGTGGGAACTTAGATGACTTAAGTATGATTCTCAAATAGCCCCGATCAAGGATCATCAGGAATGAGATATTGATGATGCGATTGAGATTGGTGTGTGATCTGCATTATACTCTATAGGAGAGTGTAGTAAGATCTCACTTACTACGAGATACTAGGTATCTCATAATGGATGCACAAATACCTTAGAGGCTATTGGTATACCCATCCGAGAAACCGTTTGATGTAATTCCACATAATATGTTTACGGGTGTCTCGGTTAGTGGGAGCGATGTGATACTCCTCTGACTTGATGTCAATACACACGACATGTGTGGAGTGGTGAACTTTGACCATGACTGACGCTTGCACCTTCCAAGGGTAGATATCTCATTGATTGAGTTCATCACGAAATACATGTGCGTGGTAGTTGAGCAAAAAATAGGATTCATTCCTCAATGTGGATTTAGAGAGAATACTCGTGTTCTCATCATAATTGGATCTAAGTCATCCGCTGATGAGCATCAACTTACACTTTGTGTCTAAGTGTGATATACTTGATCAATTAGTGATTTGAGATAATATGATTAAGTTATTTGAATAGACACTTCATCATGTTCAAGACTTAATCGAGTATTCGCGAATGAAAGGAAGATATCACAATAACCTACAATATTACAGGTATTTGCAGATTTCCTCGCAACGTACCTCGTATATTGAGAATGTCTGATTCATTGTCTAGGGTTCAATTAAGACCGTTAGTTTGACTAATCGCTCAATATACGAGGGCCTATGCGTCACACAACAAGCAATGGCAGTTCACCAATTATAGTTGGTTGATTAAGTATTATATTAGATATAATATTTAATTTATGGAGAATATAATAATAATAATTATTATATTTGCAATTAATTATTATTAATATTTAATTAAATTAGATTTACTTGAATATGACATCCCTATAATAATATTTGGAATATTATTATACAAGAATAATAGATATGGTAAAGATATTATTCGTAGGAACATATCTAGGGAGATATAATCCATAGAGATTGTATTTACGGGCTAGGCCCGATATCTTGCTTAGGAATTAAGCCAAGATAATCCCTATAAATATGTGTCGTATGGGAATTCCGAAAACACACAAGAAATATAATTTCTCCATAAAATCTCTAGCTCGAGTTTTCCTAGCAAGTTCGTCTTGAGATTTAACACTGGCACCTTGATGCGGTTGGTGAATAGTTGTTGTGTGGATACCATAGTTGAGGATTCCGCGTACAAATTGCTATAAGGATTCATATGTTTTCATTTATCCTTTATGTTTTATGTTATACAATCATGTTTTAGATTCGTTGTTGGTGAATCATTTTCTTCCGCTGCGCCGAACATGGTATTCGTGCCTCTAAAACCCAACAAATATAACTTCAGGTATTGGTACGAAGCGCGCATAACCCATTTGCGACCTGGCTTGTTGTCAGACCAGCGAATTTCGGTCGGGTTAGGCCTGACCCGCGAGTTTTTAATTTTTGATCAAAATTAATTTCAAATTGAGATCAAATTCAAAGTGCATGCTATGCACTTAGATGCACCCTAGAATTTGTGTTATTAAGGAGCTCTTGAGGCTCTATTTATAGTACATTGATTACACTTGTTGTTGCCCTAGTATCTTTGGACAATCCATGCATTTAATGCATGGATATTTTTTCTCTAGCTTGGTCTAACACATATCTGCCCAAAACTCGTTCTTTTAGGATGTATTCTGGCAGTTTCGCGTCTATGAGATCCTTGGAGAGATTTAGTTCTTCTTTTGGGTTCTTTTCGGCCGATAACTCTTCTGTTGCTTTTGAGATTCACCTTCTTTTGGGGCCTGCACACTGTCATCCCTACTTCGCTTCAGATGCTCTCTGTTAGCCGTTGTCTTGGCCTTATCGTTCTTTCCTTTCAAAGTCTTTATGAGACCTCGCTGATCACACAAGGTCGGGGCGGCGAGCCTCTTCGTTTCGTATTGAAAGAATTTCATCTCATCAAAGTCCGAACTTGTAGAGAGGTGTGAGATTAATTCATTTAATTATTTTCCTTACACGTATGTAGTTTACCCACGAGATGAATCACTTTGATATGCGAGCAACTCGTCTAAGAGACGAGTCATTTTTCATCCTTGCTATGGGATTTCCACCTCACCGCAAGGTATCATCACCTCGCCTTGACGTATTGGACCTCGCCACAGCATGGTCCAATACATCAAGATGAGGTCCTGATACCTCGTCATTTGCTCGCCTCTCGCCTAGTAGTCCCCCTTGACTTGATTGACAACGAAGAACGAGTCCATATAAACATGTAAGCGACGGGCTCCTACTGTGAGTGTGAGGCCGCCCACTAGTGCTTCGTACTCGGTCTCATTTTTTGTGGCGAGGAAGTTAAACCTAATTGCATTGGTGAAATACTGGCCTTCTGGTCCGATTAAGACTATCTATGCCCCTGCGCAAGTGACCTTTGAGGAGCCATTCGCGTAGAGCTTCCAAGGTGAGAAGTCTATTCATGATGGGCTAGATGGGAAAGTGAGTTCTACCACAAAATTGGCCAACACCTGTCCCTTGATGGTTGTTGATAGGCGAGCAGCCTAATTACATTGGCATCAACTCTTAGTCCTTAATACACGATTAAGGGTCAAAACCAGGTCAAGTGACCCGTTGGGTGAGCAGCCCATGATTATCATCAAAACTTATTACAATACCAAAGAGGCTGAATGAGCAGGGTAAAGAGCATCCCAAAAAGAATCGAGCAGCCTAGAGAAAGAGCATAGATGAGTTTATTTACGAATTTATGAATAAAAATAAGTTTGCACGTATTGGTTCGTTTTTCTATCGGTAGAGCGAGAAGGGAAAAGATTTCACTGTAGAGCAAAAATACAAACTCTATATTTTTTTTATCATACATGATTATTTGTAGCTGTGGTCGTGGAGATATCGATGGTCGACGTCATTTTACTAGACAATTTTCTTTATTTCGAGTTGTATTTGCGACCAAATTGTCACCATCACATTTAACAAAGGGAGAATTGCATATATAAGAAAATCACGATATTTTTCAATTACAAATTTATATTCGGTACATGACCTTAATTCTAAAGAATTTAAACTACATCACATGACTACATCTTTTTGAAATATATAATTGTGTAGAAAATTAACCATCACAATTAATTAATTATTGGCAAGGAAGGTGGCGAGGTCCTCGACTTGCACCTTGTGGACATCTTTGCGAACACCAATGTCGGAATAATAGCAAGCAACAGGACCCGCACCACCCAACGCATAGCACACTTGACCACTACCTTCTAAAGTTGTCGCCTTCTGTGTGGGAGAAACTAGGAGTCCTGTTTCACAGTACAAGGCAAAATCTTCACAGTTTTTTCTGAGCAGATTATATTCCCCAAATCCATTATTATGAAGCAAGTACATGGCCCTGTGAATGGCCGCCTCTGCATCATCAGATCTAGCGGTGGTGCAAGTCCCCCCTCGGAGTTTATCAATACAGACGCGATTACGAGCTCCATATTTATAACGGTACAATGACCCCTTTTTCATGAAGCAATTCAAACAGTATACAATTACTCCTCCCCTTTCACTTTTCTTGAAACCACAATCGGGAAAGCTGGTTGACGATGATGAGGACTTACACGTGTGGTGCTTGTTAACACCAATCCACCTAAGTTGAGGATTGAAGTTCACAACTCTATCTTCACCAACATAGATGCCTATTCATATTAATCAATTGGATTAATTATATACATTATAAAAATTAATAATTAATTAATTAGAGAAAAAAGGAGAAGAAGGTACGTACCATGATGAGCGTAGGTGAAGTCCACTCTCCAAGTGTAGATATGATCCCCTGCTTCAAAATCACTCTAATTTACTTTGTGTGATACAAATGTACCAAATCCATCTCTAATTAATTCGAAAGATCTTTTTCTTAAAAAGATTAATGATGATACTCTTTCTTTCTTTCTACTAACTACCTCTACAAAATGTATAATTAGTATAGCTTAATTGGCACCGTTGTCTAAAGTATTGTATGTATAGGTCAGGCCACCACTCATTACCACCAGCCAAATTAATTAATTTAATCCACGAATGCATGTGGTAGATCGTGAGACGAATAAGTCAAAATTAAGGAAAAGAAGAGACAATAAGTCATATATAATTAGAGTTGCTACAGATTAATTCTTTATTGGTAACCATGCAAGTATTCAATATACATAGGTATAGTAGTACTACACCCAGGCCAACCAAACTAAAAATTAGTCCACCCATAAACCACGAAAGTGTAGTGCATGTGCATGTGCATGGGACGAGTAATTAACTCTAAATTATATCCAACACAAATACTCCTTGCAACTAGACTAGTAGTTGCTTTTTAATTAGCAACTACATAATTCTAATTAGTTAATCTTTAGTTTCGCTAATTATAATTAATTTAGATCTGCAATTGTAAACTCCATTGCCATCTTTGGTCTAAATCCACTTGTCCTGCTCTTCTTCCTTTGATTATCCCCGGAAGTTTATATCATCCACTTTACCAAATTGCATAGCTATTAACATTCTCTCTCACCCGAGTAGGTCTTATGGGAGAAAAAAAGAGTTGACTGCGGAAATAATAATTCAAACAGAAATAAAAGAAAATTACAACTCGATTAACTATTACACATAATATGAAAAGAAAAAACAACAGCGAGTGATGAGTCGAGGAAGGCCTCTTCCCGCAAGACAAAATTTCCCCAGTAGTGCTCTTCGATCTTGGAAATTTGTCCCCAAAGGTAAAACTTCACTATCGTCTCCAAGTATGCAGCACCATAGGTCTTGGAGCTCCGGTGAACAAAACGAGCGCTTCGAACTGGATTGTCTCTTAGGACTCTATATGCAGAGAGACGGAGTGAGAATATAAGTTTTCTGAGTGTCGCCAAATGGAATGCATGAGGACGCTATTTATAGGCGCACCTCCACTCAATGCAAAAGGAAAAAACGCGTGAGCATTTAATGCGGACACATTTTTGTTGGTGGTCATGACTGAAACCGAAGTTGACCAGACGCGTTTCCACTGAATGCGCTGGTAACGTCCCACAAATTTAGCACATGTGTCAAATGTGCTCAATGAAGCATCTGACCGAACCGGTTCGACTCTCTTAACCAGACGGTTCTCTGAACCGAATCGAACCAAACTTTGTGGACCGGATATCCTGATTTTCGTTCTCCAAAAAATTAGATACCCGTTGGGCCCAAGACCCAAAGTCCACCCAAAGCCCAATTGCCAAGAATTAAGACCAAGACCAAGACCAAGATCAAGTCCAAGTCCAAGTCCACGGGCGCGGGCGTGGCTATTATACTCCATTGTTCCTATACTAATATCATGTATATTAGTATTCTAAAAATTTAATGTGGGATGAAGAACTAAATGACTTATTTAATTCCTTCATTACTCCCATAATTGAGTGTCGAACCATTCGACTTCCGATTCAATTTCTCACTCACCGAAAATCAGTTTTGCAAGTATGAATACTCCATTCTCATCTACTCCCTGAGTAGAACGCACTTGTAACAATTAATTTCCGAGAAATTAATTTCAACACCCAAAATTAATTGGTCAACTATTAAAGTCTCAAATAAACTTCAATACCAATTAATTACAAATTAATACCACCAACCATTTTCTCTAACAATCCCCCACATGAGTGAAAATTGAACCTATAGACATGCAGACTCACAGTCCAGTTCAAACATAAAATGTTATTGCATCTGGATAGGTAGTTAGGACTTTAAATCTTCCATAGTCAAGCATTACCGAGTACACCGGCAGCCTGGTGGACATATTGCCTTGAACCATTCTGCCTTGGTGTGCACCTAGACAGTAATACTGACACAATAATATTTCTACACTTATTTCTTGTTCTCACGTTTTTGTCCGTTTTGGCCATGGACACCCTTTGAATTTATAAGTGTTTAATATCCACTGATATTTAAGGCGGTCTCTCACCTCACACTTACATAGGTGAACTCCTCTTGAGTATCCCGCAATACTCCGTCCCCCACATGGACTTAGGATTCATTAAAAGTCGTATAGACTTAGCCTGTACCACATACGGGTTCTCACTTGGTGCACTGTCCTCTAAGGAATGATCGGGTTACCAAATGCATCCTCTAACTTTCACAACTTAGTTTTCCCGTTGAACCAAGATCTTGGGATCTCCAGTCAACTTGGTTGGTTTACCACTGCTTCAGTTTACTTTTGTGGATTTCAGACACATTCCTTCTGACAGTTTAGACAACTGATCTCGATTTATGCTCTTAGTTAATAGATCCGCTAGATTGTCCTTAGACCTCACATAGTCTATGGACATCACACCACTTGAGATCAATTATCTCACGGAATTATGTCTACGATGAATGTGTCTAGACTTTCCGTTATACATGTCACTTAGAGCCCTACCAATTGCGGCTTGACAGTCGCAATGTACCATTATAGTAGGTACGGGTTTATCCCAACATGGAATATCCTCGAGGAAATTTCGAAGCCATTCTGCTTCTTCACCAGCTATGTCCAAAGCTATGAATTTTGATTCCATGGTGGATCGGGCTATGCATGTCTGCTTAGTTGATCTCCAGGACACAACCGCTCCTTTTATAGTGAATATATATCCACTAGTGGAGAATGACTCTTTAGTGTCTGAGATCCAATTAGCCTCACAGTACCTTTCAAGTATAGCCGGATACCTAGTGTACTGTAGCCCAAAGTCGAGAGTATACTTTAAGTATCTCAAGACTCTCCTGAGTGCATTCCAATGCTCATTGCTTGGATTGCTTGTGAATCTACTAAGTTTATTCACCGCACTTGCTATGTCGGGACGCGTAAAATTCAAAATGTACATTATGCTACCGATAATTCTAGCATATTCTTGTTGAGCTACAAGACTGCCTTTATTTTTGCTCAAATGCACACTCATGTCCAATGGGGACTTTGCAGGTGGATCATCAAAGGCATTGAACTTCTTTAACACTTTCTCTACATAGTGAGATTGTGTTAAAGATATGCCATTTGATGTCCTGTTGATCTTGATTCCTAGAATCAGGTCAGCAACACCCAAATCTTTCATGTCGAAGTTTCGACTCAACATGCGTTTCATACTAATGAGTAAATCATGATCATTACTCATAATGAGCATGTCATCAACGTATAGACACAAAATGACAAATCCTTTCGGTGTACTCTTCACGTACACACATTTATCACATTTATTAATACGAAAGCCATTTGATAACATGGTGCTATCAAATTTCAAATGCCATTATTTTGGAGCTTGCTTAAGCCCATACAACGACCTCACTAGTTTGCACACCTTCTTTTCATTTCCAGGTGCTACAAACCCCTCTGGTTGATCCATATAGATATATGTATCCATTTCACCATTGAGAAATGCAGTTTTAACATCCATTTGGTGAATTTCGAGATTGTGCAAAGCAGCAATCGCGATTAGCACCCTGATGGAGGTAATCCTCGTTACCGGTGAATAGGTATCAAAGAAGTTGTACCCTTTGATTTGTTTGAACCCTTTAGAAACTAAGCGGGCTTTGTACTTGTCAACTGACCCATCCGCTTTGTACTTTCTTTTAAGGATCCATTTGCATCATAAAGGCTTGCAACCTTGTGGGAGATCAACCAACTCCCACGTGTGGTTTTGCATGATAGAGTCGATTTCACTGTTAATCGCCTCTTGCCAGAGCGGAGCATCTGGCCTAGATAGAGTGTCTTTGATAGTCCTAGGTTCCTCTTCCAACGCGTAAGTGATGAAATCGGGACCAAATATTTTAACTATCTTAGCGTTCTTGCTACGTCGTAACTCGTCACTATATTAAGTAGACGGACCAGCATCTTCATCAACCCTCCTCATTTCGAGGTCTTTTAGTTGATATCTCATCTTCCTTGGTCTTGCAAGGAAAGATGTTTTTGAAAAACACAGAGTTTCTCGACTCTATATAAGTACCTTCTGTCATATCGGGAACTTCTGATTTGTGAATCAGAAACCGATAGGCACTATTGTTCAGTGCATACCCTACAAATATACAATAAACCGTTTTAGGGCCGATTTTAACTTGTTTAGGTAGAGGCACTTCAACATTTTCTAAACACCCCCACACTTTGAGGTATTTATACGACGGTTTTCGCCCCTTCCACAATTCCTAAGGAGTTGCATCCTTACTCTTATGTGGAATTTTGTTCAAAATGTGGTTAACTAACAGAATGACTTTCCCCCACAAGTTTTGCGGTAAACCAGAGCTAATAAGCATAGCATTCATCATCTCATTGAGTGTTCGGTTCTTTTATTCCGCAACACCATTAGATTGAGGCGAGTAAGGAGCAGTGATGTATGATTTCGGATTTGGAACATATCTTCTCAAACGGTGCTACATACTCTCCATCTCTATCACTACAAACCATTTTGATTCATCTATCCAACTGGTTTTCCACTTCACTTTTGTACAATTTAAAAGCGTCTAACGCTTCATCCTTACTGTGCAAAAGGTAAACGTGACAAAACCTCGTACTATCATCTATGAAAGTGATGAAGTACTTCTTCCCACCTCTAGTTTGTACGAATTTTAAGTCACACACATCAGTGTGAATTAATTCGAGAGGTTCTGAGTTCCTTTCGACCGATGGGAAAGGAAACTTTTTCATTTTAGCTTCTACACAAATTTCACATTTGTAATTTAAATCGACATTCTTTATATCTAGTAAATTTAAACTTACTAGCCATTTTATCGATTTAACATTTACATGTCCCAATCTGCAATGCCATAAATCTAAAAACTCAGCAATATAAGAAGAAGTAGAAACTTCATTATTCATAACAGATTTTCCCTTGGGGTGTACAACAATGACATTCATCTTAAACAGACCATCGTGGATATATCCACGACCTAGATACACTGAGAACTTGCTAAGAACAACCCTATTATACTCAAATACAAGTTTGAAATTATTCTTCACTAGTACAGAGCCGGAGATGAGGTTCTTGTGAATGTCCAAGACATGCAGGACATCTCTCAGTGTGATATTCTTCTCACTGGTCAGCTTCAGAACAACGTTGCCAACCCCAGCCACCTCAGACGTGGCTTAATTCCCCATGTGCAGCTTTCTCCCACTGGCTGGTTCATAGGTTAAGAAAGTATTCCTGTCAGAACAGACATGACAAGTAGCTCCCGTATCAATGAACCACTCCTTTGGGTTGCCCACGAGGTTCACTTTAGTGGTCACTGCAGCCAGGTCATCTTCAGTGAAATCCTCTTCAACCACTTTCACATTGGACTGCTTGCCTTTGCCTTTGTCATTGACATCTTTTTTCGAGGCCTTGCAGAATCTTGCAATGTGGTTCGGCTTTCCACAGTTGTAACATTCACTAGTAAATTTGGGTCGAGTTACAACTGGCTATTTACCTTTGTCAGAATTTGGCCTCTTGCGCTTCTTTGACTCCATCAAATTAGCTTTGGCCTATTCCTGGCCCTTGTTCCTCTCCAACCCACCCTCGAGAATCTGAAGTTTGCCTATGACCTCTTGCAAGGTCATACTCTTTTTCTCCATCTTCAAGTGGCTCTGAAACTCCTTCCATCTTGGAGGCAGTTTCTCAATTACTGCAGCGGCTTAGAAAGTATCTGACATTATTATCCCTTCTGCAGCAACGTCGTGCAGAATCAACTGAAACTCTTGAACTTGTTCGACAAAAGACTTCGAGTCCACCATCTTGAAGGTCAAGAACTTCCCAACCAAGTACTTCTTAGTATAGGCATCCTCGACCACATATTTGGCCTCCAAGGGATTCCATATTTCCTTCGTCGTTTTGCACTTCTGGTAGACACTATACAGAGCATCTGTCAAACCACTCAGAATGTAATTTTGAGCATAGAAGTCGTGTTCCCACCAGTGGGTACGAACTTCTTAATTCTGCGCATCATTCTCAACGACCGTAGGCGGATCCTCAGTGAGGAACCTCGCCAACCTCAAGGTGGTAAAAAAGAATAACATACGCTGTTGCCACCTCTTGAAGTTCTTACCCGAAAACTTTTCGGGTCTCTCACTTTGGACCATGAAAGGTCTCGAGTTATCAAAAGGGAAATGGCTCACCACAGAGGAATTAGAGGTTTGCCCAATATGGACAGTTACAGGGGGAACGGGGGTAGTGGTGCCCTGGGGAGTGGGAGTACCAGAAGGAACAACAATGTTTCCCTAGTTAGCAGACTCTGAATTGTTATTTCCGTCAGTCATTTTTTGAAAACGAAAATTTTGTCTTGCGAATATTGGAGAAAAAAAAGAGTTGACTGTGGAAATAATAATTCAAACAGAATTAAAAGAAAATTACAACTCAATTAACTATTACACAGAATATGAAAAGAAAAAACAGCAGCGAGTGACGAGTCGAGGAAGGCCTCTTCCCGCAAGACAAAATTTGCCTGGTAATGCTCTTCGGTCTTGGAAATTTGTCCCCAAAGGTAAAAGGTCACTATCGTCTCCAAGAGTACAGCACCACATTCTCTGAACTGAATCGAACCGAACTTTGTGGACCGGATATCCTGATTTTCGTTCTAAAAAAAATTAGATATCCACTGGGCCCAAGGCCCAATTTCCAGAAACCAAGGCCAAGGCCAAGAGCACGGCTCAGCTCGGCGCATGCGTGTGGTAACTTTGATTGACTAACAATCAACTATAATTTATTATACTCCATTGTTCCCATACTAATATCATGTATATTAGTATTCTAAAAATTCAATGTGGGATAAAGAATTAAATAACTTATTTAATTCCTTCATTACTCCCATAATTAGGTGTTGAACCATTGGACTTCCGATTCAATTTCTCACTCATCGAAAATTGGTTTTGCGAGTATGAATACTCCATTCTCATCTACTCCCTGAGTAGAACGCACTTGTAACAATTAATTTCTGATAAATTAATTTCAACACCCAAAATTAATTGGCCAACTATTAAAGTCTCAAATAAACTTTAATACCAATTAATTATAAATTAATACCACCAACCATTTTCTCTAACAGATCTTGTATGAGACCGTCTCATGGCATGAAACAATAGGAATGAGTATAACTAGAACATTAACACTTTGGTAGGGGGTAAATGTTAATTTGTGTTGTCTCATTCCGTGAGATGGTCTCATACAAATTTTTACCCTCTCACCCACACTCGTTTGTCCCCCTCTTCTGAAAATGTCCCACACCCATCTAGAAACATTTTTTTTTAAAAAAATGTATATATATATATATATTAAGCGAAGATATATATAATGAATGACTTGCCCAAACAAACAATAATATATGTGTGTGTGAGATATCAAGTTTAATTTTTTTAACTCGCTCTTTGATAATATTTTTTGTAAGAGTGACTATATATCACTTTGGTATCGAAGGAGAGAGAAATTATTAATGGAACGAGTTTAGGTATTAATTAATTATTGAAATTATGCCATTTTTTATTTGAATATGACACACACACATAATATATATATATATAATATTTTATTAATACATTTTTGAGAAGGTATAATCGATACCATTACATGTTGTTCAAGAGGTTTAAGAATTACGTGGACAACAGAGTTCACCCAGTGGACTGGACGACTGGGAAATCCAGCTACAACCGCACCACTGACATATATGTAAGTCTACTAACAAAATTTTAATGATAAAATATATTTATATATATTAATTAAATTATTATTAATTTGTAGAGGAAGATGAACGAGGTCATAAATGAGGCCCAGTCACAGACTCAGCCTGCTGCTAGTCAGGCTGAGTCAACTGAGGAGAACCCCGTTCTCACCCCGATAGACGAGGGCCTCATTTATGTGATTACCGTCGGGGTCAAAAAATGGCCCCTCTTTGGGTAAGGTGGTTACGGTAAAATCTTCGTAAATTTTGTGGCTCTACTTTGTCTTTCCAGTCTATCATCGACTCTCATCCCTTCATTGAGTTAGAGGGTCGGCTGTAAGATGTAAGGAAATAAATGGAGGAACTAATGAAGACTCACGTGAGGGAGAGAAAGCGGAGAGAAAGGGAGAGGAAGGAATGGACATGCTGAAAAAGTGGATGGCGATGTCCTCAGATAAAATGGGTCTACAATTGCCTAACATAGAATATTTAGCGGTACTTGGGCCAGAGTGGAAGAGAGAAGAGGATGAGGAGAACAAGGGCCGAGATTCGAGTCGGATGATTAGATATATATTTTTGGATATTATTTTTTATCATATATAGTATTTGGATGTGAATTTTTATATTGATAATCTTTATGTTTCTATTTAGATAAAATTATGTTTAAAAAATGTAGAAAATATTATTTGGATAATATAAAAAAAATGGGAAAATTACCAATCCCCCTACATTTCAACCCTTAATTATAAATCCCCCTACCAATTTCTCTACATAACAAACACCCACATTTATTTACAAATGTCTACATTTTGTATGTTAGGTGGGGCCCAACAGTATTGACCGTCTCTCACCCTTTCTCTCTCTTGTCTATACTTTCTCAATCTCTCTCTTTCTCTCACTCTCCCACTACGCTTCTCTCTCTCTCTTCTCCATGTCTCTCTCACACTAAAAATTAAATCCTCCACTCATCCAAAGAGAAAGTCAGCGCCACCATCACTACCACCTTCAGCCAAATAGAAAGCCTACGGTCAAGATCGGAGGGAGTTGAAGGCGGTGGTGCAACTAACGGCTGAGCGGCGCGTGATGCGCGATGGTTGTGTGGTGAGGAATAGAGCGGTAGATCGGCGTTTCGTTAGTGGTAGATCGACAGCCAAACGGTTCGGTAGTGGTAGATTGGCGGCATCCCCGCTGTGGGTGAAAGAACACCATTGCATCTGCAGCTAGCCATCGTCCTCCGCTCCAGGATCCACCGTCGATGCGATCATCATGGGTGGTGGAGCGCCACTGCGTCACACATGTCCTCCGCTCCAGGTTTGTGAATTAAATGTTCGTGAGTAGTGAATTTTTCTAGTGATTTTTGGGTTTGATTTTTTTTATAGTGATTTTTTCGTGAGTATGGTCAGCCCTCCAGGAATTATTTATGGCTATGTAAATCTTTTTTTTTTTTTTGTTAATATGATGTTGATTTTTGTAAAAATTTGAATGATTTCTTGTGGGGTTTTGTTATTTGTAAAAATATGTAGGCACGATGTGTTCTTGGTCTCCGAATCTTGGGTATTGGGAAGATTTTCAGATTTGATTGTATTTTTTTTTAGTTGTGATTTGTTGGATTTGAATGCCTGTAAATGAATGCCTCCACCAATCATTTACTCATTTGATTTTTGTTTTTCATGTTCTATCTATGATTCAATTTTAGTGAAGTTACAATATTGGAAGTTGAATATTTTTTTTCGTTGCTATTTTAAAATGTTTTTTTTTTTGTGTATTTTTGTTGTGGATGGTAGAAAACACAAGACATTCTAGATGATGGAGAAGACATGAAACATTCAAGTGGGGAGACTTAAAAGGCGGGCGAAGATGCTCTTATTTTGCAAAAAAAAAAAAAAAAAATTGGCCTTTTATTCAAATTTTCATTGTTGCATATGTATATATTTTGCATATGTAATTTTCTTGTAAATCTTATTAATTAATGAAATGAATATTTATGCAAAATATTAACGTGTTTATTCAAAATATTAACGTGTTTATGCATAATATTTTATATTTTTATTCAACAATTTATAGAGTATATACATCTATTCAAATTAAAAATTGGGCTGAAAATGGATAACTAAAAAAAAGTAAATAAATTATAAATTGTGTAAATTTTTATTTAGGCCTGCTAAAAGCTGGACTGAAAATTAGAGTTATGCAAAATTAATTAGGGCCTACTCAAAATAAAAAATTTGGAAATAAAAAAGATATGAGAAAATAAAATTTGAAAAAAAAAATAAAGGCTAAAAAGCACTGTTGAAAATTGGGCAAATGAACAAAAGGAAAAGCTGCAAGTTGAAGGGGGAAGGAGCCCACTTTTGTAGGTTTTTGTAATGTGGAGAAATTGGTAGGGGATTTTGTAGTTAAGGGTTGTAAAATGTGGGTATATGTTACTACCCAAAAAAAAAAAAAAATTAATTAGATGAATTTTTAAAAGAGACTCGAATTGGATACATATACAATTAAATGAATAAAAATTAAAAAATAAATAATTTATAGGTATTCTAAATCATTGAATTTGTAAAATAAAATAAAATTGGTGAAAACATTTAAATAAACAAATTAATTAGTTTTTTTTTAAATGACTTACTTTGGATACATACACAATGAAATGCATAAAAATGAACAAATTATAAAGTTTCTCAGTAGTCTAAATCATTAAATTTATAAAACAAAAAAAGTTGGTAAAAAATATTTATATTCAAATTAGAAACAAAAAGGAATTAATTAGATGAATTTAATAAAAAAAAAAGACTCAAATTGGATACATATACAATGAAATGATAAAAATGAACAAATTATAAAAAAAAAAAATCGGTAGTCTAAATTAAAAAATTTACAAAATAAAAAAAAAGTTTGGTGAAAATATTTATATAAATAAATTAGAAACGAAAAGAAATTAATTATATAAAAAAAACACTTAATTTGCATACATATACAATTAAATGTATAAAAATGAACCAATAAAGTATATGTCCTGGCGGAACCCTCGCCAATGCTCTCGTCGTCCACAAGAATTTTTTTATCGCCAAGCCATCACCAACAGGTTTTGGCGAGAAAATACCCTCTCCACGCTCTCGCCGACGGTAACTCATCGGACAAGCATTAGAAAAAACATAATTAGATCTAAATGTATTAAATATTTGGTTAAGAGTATCAAAATTCTCATCATAGGTATTAAAAGTTGGGTAAAAAAAAATCAACAATAATAACAATATAATGTCACTGTCCCGATTTTTTATGCTCCTAATAAAATATTTGATACTTTAAAATAATTTTATACAACTTATCATGAAACCGTTTTTATATAAAACTTTTTTAAATGTATCAAATGCAAGACAAAAAACTATATATAAAAATTTAATTAGCAAAAGAAAACATTAGCCTATACTCGAATTCAATAACCAACTTGGACTAAGTCTCTCTGGCTAATTTAAAATTAACTAATCGATTGACTAGTTCAACAAACAGTATTATAAAATGTGATGATGACAACTTGGTAATTGGTATCATCCAAATAATAAAAGAAACACAATTTGTAATAAAGAAAATCGTGAAGTAAAATAATACCAATATCTCCTCCACTGTGTGGCTCGATCACTTAGAACCAATATGGTCCTTCAAATTAGATGGAGAGAGACCAACTCATGTAAGACGTATATTACTTGATAATTTAATTGATATAGCCAAACAGGAAAGACACGCCGAAGAGAGAGTCGCCCATGAGCCAGGAAATTAGCGATCGAGAAGCTTATTGGATTAAGCGACTAAAAGCGTGATGTTCCGCAAGGCATATTAGGAATTTTGGATCGTGGAACTTTGCAGAGTTAACATCATAAAAATGAGCAGTTCTAGTGTGCACCTCGAGTGCATGATATGTATTTAGATTTTGAAAAGATTACCTGAAGTAGAAATCAATAATACTCCAAAAAATAATCAGTGACACCCCAAGAAGTAATCAGTAATGCTCTAACAAAAAGAAAAAAAAACACATAGAGTTTGTGTGCGTTTTGAAAAAAATTAAAATTAAAGTAAAAAAATTAAGTTTAAATTCAAGTGCATGCTAGAATTTGTGTATAAAAATTAAATTTTATAATGATTATCGTTAGGATAGTAATAAAATCACTCAATCCCTTGTTTTTTTTTATCCGATTTCACGAATGTGCTTCCATTCGAGGTTGAAAACAAATCAATGTTAATAATCTTTTATGTAAATGGACATACATTTTTATTGGAGGTTTACATGTGTGTTTTATTGATGGTTGGAAGGTGTTAGACGAAATACCTGATCTTACGAGGGTGAGTTAATATAAATCTCTCACTTTTCACCTAAAAATGTATCACATTCAAAAATTGATAACTTTAATTAAAAATGTGATAATATATTTTCTTAGATCATGTGTCATTATCACTTTTCACTAAAACATTATATCATTTTTCAGTTAATTAAGGGAACTAACGGGAACCTTTACTAACAGACGGTACTTAAAATGTATAGATTACCTCTCATTTGAAAAATTTATCACTTTTCGAAAGTGATAACTATACTTGAAAAAATTAAAATATTTTCTATTAAAAGTGATGTATCATTTTTTACTAAACATTCAGTCACTTTTGACTTAAAACATTATCATTTTTCAATTTATGGTTAAAAAGACATAAAAACAATGAGAAAAATTAAAATGTTAAGAAGCATAACAAATTAACTTTTAATTTTTAAGTCTATATTTGACAAAACGATTAATTTAAGAAAACACCCTAATTTTAATCCGGAATTCTCAAGCATTAGAAAAAACGTAATCAAATTTAAATTAATGTAATTAAATCCAAGAAAGAAAGAAAAAACCTATACATAGATTTAATCAGCTTAAGTAAACATTTAGTAGTTGCCAGTTAAAAAGTATCTACTGGTCTAGTTGCAAAGAGTATTAGTGCATAATAAATTTAGCGAAATTAAGTGGAGATTAATTAATTAGAATTTCGTAGTTGCTAATTAAAAACTAATTAACTATAGTTGGTTGACATGTTCAGCAAACAATATTACTATCATGCACGGTCTACCATGCACTGCACGTTCATGGTTGATGGGTGCATCCATAATTAAATTAATTTAATTTGTTTGGTGGTCAATTCATTAATCACTGGTGGCCTGGCCTCGCCTCGCCTCGCCTCGCCTCGCCTCGCCTCGCCTCGCCTGGCTGGGTTTAGTATATATATATACTGAATACTTGAACACGACGATCGGTACCAATTAAGCTATACTAATTATACATTTTGTAGAGGCCAGTAACTAGCTTGCAGAAAGAAATTAAGAGTATCAATATTAAGAGAATTTTTAAGAAAAAGAAAAAGATAGATCGAATTAATTAAAGATGGGATTTAGTACATTTGTATCACACAAAGTAAATGGGAGTGATTTAGAAGCAGGGGATCATGTCTACACTTGGAGAGTGGGCTTCACCTATGCTCATCATGGTACGTACCTTTTTTTTTTCTAATTAATTCATTATTGATTTTTTATAACTTATATAATTAATCCAAATGATTAATATATCTGAATAGGCATCTACGTTGGTGAAGACAGAGTTGTGAACTTCAATCCTCAACTTAGCTGGATTGGTGTTAACAAGGACCACACGTGTAAGTCCTCTTCATCATCATCGGCCAGCTTTCCCGATTGTGGTTTCAAGAAAAGTGAAAGCGGAGGAGTAACTGTGTACTGTTTGAATTGCTTCATGAAAAATGGGTCATTGTACCGTTACAAATATGGAGCTCGTAAGCGCGTCTGTATTGCTAAAATCCGAGGGGGAACTTGCACCACCGCTAAATCTGATGATGTAGAGGCGGTCATTCACAGGGCCATGTACTTGCTTCATAATAATGGATTTGGGGAGTATAATCTGCTCAGAAAAAATTGTGAAGATTTTGCCATATACTGTAAAACAGGACTATTAGTTTCTCCCACACAGAAGGCGACAGCTTTAGGAGGTAGCGGTCAAGTGTGCTACGCTTTGGGTGGTGTGGGTCCTGTCGCTCGCTATTATTCCGACATTGGTGTTCGCAAAGATGTTGACAAGGTGCAAGTCGAGGACCTTGCGACCTTCCTTGCCAATTAATAATATATGTGGCGGTTAATTTTCAAAGCAATATATATTTGGGAGACAAGCAAATTTGTCCTTAAAATAGGGGGCACTTATTTTTTACCCACTTTTGTAAAAAAAAATGTATTTTTTTTAGGTCAATTTGTCCGAACTACCTTTACTTATTCATAATGCAAATTCATTTTTTTTTATTCCAATATTAGTATTTCCTTACATCTAAACATTAATTGAAAGCTGAAAATTGAAAAAAAAAAATTGAATTAAAAAAAAATGAAGAAGCAAAACAACACCCTTCCCATTTTGTTGTTGTCGATCAAGTTTAAAGATTGACACAAGATTGATGTTTTGCATAAATCAAGAGTTTGAAAGCTAAATTCATTTATATAACACACATTCAAGAAATCAAATGCCACTGTTTGGTTGGTCAAGGTATCTCCACCAAAAAAGAGGCAAAAATGATCGAGTCTCCCATTCGATTTATGTCAATAAGGTATGGAAATTCACACTTTTGATCATTTATTTTTTATTATCGTGATAATGAAACATGAATTACTAAAAAAAATTCATTCATGTAGATGTCCACTAAGTATTTGACAAAAGTTTTAAATGAAAGAGCATAAGTTGATGAGCTAATTCACTTACTTAGTCATGTATTTCTGTAATAAATGACATCTCATATTAACCACACTAGTTATGGCTTCATATACTCTTCAATAATTTATATTTATTCAATCAAATTAATTAGTATCTTCATATATGATTCTAAATTTTTTGACAACTATATATTCAACTACATGTCAACTGTTTGCCAACTCTCCCAACAATATTGAAGTTGGAAAGAAAAAAATATAGTAGGATCAGTGAGCATTGAGATTTGGACATGATTAATCAAGAATATGTCATGCTCTTTATATTAATGTTTGAAGCTCTATATGAGTTGTTTAATGTACTAATTTTAACAAATTATGGTTATTTTGTAGGCTTATTTTAACAATATATAGGTTTGAACGGTGAAGTAGAAAGTGATTTCTATGTATGATGCTAGTGGTTGAGCAATTTTTTTGTATGATGTAAGCCAAATTAAGAAATGAGATTACATCTCGCCTTTTTATGCTTGTTGGTGGTAGCTATTTGTAATAGTTATAGAATGCATCTTCTTAACCTTGATGGAGTTGACACATACTTGTTTGTTGTTTATTTCCCCCAAAAGATGTATATGGAAACATACAGAAACACAACAATTAAATATTCAACTTTCACCCGATATATGAGAACGAAAAAACCAATAGTCCACTTGATTTTTTTTCACTTATTGTTGCAATTTGGAATATTGATGGTTGTTTAATTTTTTTTATTTAGTAATTAATTGTTAAATGACCTGGAGAAAAAATAAAATAATGATTAGTGTGTCAACTATTCATTCAAATCCTACGCCAACTCTTGTGTCAACACTATGCTAACTCATGTGTCAACATGGTAAATAATCATACCTATGGGGTCAAGTGTTAGTCACCCAAAGAAAAATATATACAACAATATTTCTAGTATCAATTGAGGCTCAAAACGACAATAAATGGCCTGTCAACCCCAGGATAAGTATAAATATTAGTGTCAACCCTATGTCAAACTATGCAGCCAATTTGTTATAAAAAATTTAGATGAATTTCAATTTTATTTTAATATTAGCTATTCTTTAAGCAAAATTCAAAACAAAAATTTCATAGGCAAATGTAAAGGATTGCTTAATTGAATTTAAATAAACATGCAACATCATACACAATAAATTACCTAAAACAAACTAGATTTACTACATGATAAACTGACAATACGGACCAAATGAGGATGTAAACTGAACTAAGTTGTCATACTTATGGAATAGAAATGCATACTAAGAAAACATGAAAACAGTTCATAAGACAACCAAATTGTTCAATCTTCTCTACGACGATGTATTTGTGTCTCCTACTAGAAATAAACAATATGTCCCACCGTCAAGTTTGTGTTTGTGTTATTTGTTATTTAAAACTAAGTAGGACATGTAGTAGAATGTATTTGAAAGAACTCGTTTGAGTTTCTGTTTGTGCCGAACTCGTGTGTTTATTAAATATTATCTATGTTTTCACAATATATTTTATAGATGCTTTTAATCCTCGCCTTCAAACCCTGAACCAAAGGTTTAAACTCATAATCATTACAAAATAAAAGTATTTACGCATCAAACTATTATTAAATTCAAATCCAAAACAAGCAACGAGATTGATGAGAGAGTGTTCACTCGACCAAAGAGCCTACCGGAGTGTAAAAAGGTAATATCAGACTTCTGGTGTGAAGAGGGGCATCTATTAGTTTCACTAGACCAGTCATGAAAACACTCGACCGAGTGAAAATTAGCATTTGGTCGAGTGATTTCAGCCATAAGCACTATACTCAACCAGGCTGGATTCTCACACGGTTGAGTGAATTCCACTCTGGTCGAGTGATTTCAGATGTAGGGACTTCACTTGACCAAATGGATTATCGCACGACTGAGTGAACTCCACTCAAGCCGAGTGGTTTCAGTCGTAGAGACATCACTCGACCAAGGGAATTATCACACGGTCGAGTGGAGACCCCTATGGTTGAGTGAAATGATCACTTCAGTTATAACCTTAGATTTTATCACTTGGAACTACATAACTAGACCCTCAATCATTTTCTTTGAATTTTATTTCATTCTAATACAATTTCTTTAAACTTTTACCGTAGATTACTTTCCTTGTTTAAAGTAGTGTTAGAAAAACCAAACCCCATTTTGTAATTTCTGTTTCAAAATATGTTGACATTCGGTTCGATCAGCCTGTTCACAAAGTTTCTCTATGGTTCGATATTTTTAGAATTTGACCCTTGCCTTATCGATTACATCAATCTAGTACACTTTTAAAGATGGAAAACAAAATAATAGTCATAGAGGATTCATTTTTAATTTAAATTAATGCATTACGATATTGTTCACACAGCCATTAAAGTTTGCCTCATAAATACTAACACACGTCAAAAGGTACACACTACTTCCTTAAAATAAAAGGGGATTTAAGTACACATCTTTTTTTTACTAATAAACATGTCGTCTATGTTGAGTACCCGGGAGTGAAGTTCAAAGTTAGAACATCCACAGGAGAAAGAGGCAAAGATGAAGACATACACGGAGTGGACCATGGACGAGCACATTCAGGAAGAATTTCAGGATGAATCTTAGTAGGATCCCCAAAGGACTCATAATCATCATAAGACTTATTAGAAGAATGATCAATTTCCGTACTAATATCATCATCGGGTGTGGAGTTGTCTTTACTTAATTCTGGAATGTTGCGTGAAGGATTATTAAATAGATGGGAATCCTTCAAGGCATTGAATGTATCCATAATCTGCAAAAATCCCCCCAGTTGTGTGAATGAAGAACAACTACCAACACCTCCATCAATGTACGGTTCAATTATTTTTGGTTGTGTAGTTCGACGAGACAAATAAATCACAGGTGAATGTGTTGTGCGAAATAGTGACTCCACATCATCATCAGTATCTATATTAACAATCACCGCATCATCATCAGTATCTATATTAACAATCACCGAATTACCCCTAACGTTAGCAACTTCAACAATTTGATAATCATTTGCAGTCATGTTAGCATCTTTTCAAACACTATTAACCAAACTTCTAAGAATTGATAGGTTGATATGTTCATCATGGATAACTTTACCACCAGAAACACCACCTACGTAACAAGACCACCCATTTTTCATTTAAATGGATCACTAAAACTCTTTTTTCACTCATCTGCAATCTAGAAAATGGTGGGGGAAAGAGTACACTAATAAAATTACAGAAATAAGATCATACACATTCATAAAATTTACAAACGGTGCATAAATTCCCTTGTATGTATAAAAATAAAACTCAAAAGAAATATCATAGCTACATATTCAGAGAAATTCATTCTTCATTCTCACCATACTACAAAATACGTGGTTAAATGAGTGAATTTAACACACCAACTTATCATACTATTTTCTTAAGAACTTTTATCAAACACTTGGTGGGCATCTACATGATGAAATTTTTCTTAACAAATACTTTGAGTAATTCATGTTCCATTATCATCGTACTAAAAAATACATCACCAAAAGAGTGAATTTTCATACCTTCTTCAGATGATTCGAATTCAAAACTCAATCTTTTTTGCCATTGGACTACCAAACAATGGTGTTGAATTTCTTGTAGGGTGTTATATGAATGAAATTTCCCTCTCAAACACTTGAATTATGCAAAATGTATTGTGCCAATGCCTACTCTTGTACGACTGGCATTTACAGCCGGTGCCTCTTCTTCTCTCAAGAAAGACATGAGCGAGTTTTTTTTATTCTTTTTTTTTTTCAATTTTCAGTTTCTACCAAACAATGGTGTTTGCATGCAAGGAAATACTAATATTGAAATAAAAAATATAAACTGAATTTGAAATATGAATAAGTAATAGTTTGGACAAATTGACCTAAAAAGGGACAAAATACATCTGTTTTTTAAAAGTGGGTAAAAAACAAGTGCCCCTGTTTTATGGGCAACTTTGTGTATTTTATCTATATATTTCAAGAAGTTGTAGTCATGTGATGTAATTGAAAATCTTAACAATTAAGGTCATGTATCAATTTACAAATATTTAACCGATCGATGAAGTTTGTGATTTTTATATGCCATTCACCCTTTGTTAAATGCGATGATGACAATTTGGTAACATACACCATTTGCAACAAACACAATTTACCCTTTGTAAAATGACATCGGCCAACGACATCAGCTAGAACCAATATGGTCCTTCAAGATATCAAAATTTTAGAAGTGGCCTTTTCTATGATGCAGCGAGTCATCGATATAATCATGAAAAAACACCGAGTTTGTATTTTAGCTGTAGAGTGAATTCTACTCCCTTCGCGCTACCCATGCCAGTTGGGAAACGAACCAATGCGTGCAAATTCGTAAACATATAACACATCATCAACAATAAACACCAATATTCTACATTGATTTTAATTTGTTGTAGAAAAGTATATACCATTAACTTACTCCTGGACATCATTACTTAACTACTCGCAAGAGTAAATTGCAAAATGGATCCTTTATTTACTGGATGTTGGCGATTTTTGTCTCATGTGAATGCCTTTTTCAAGTCCCATAACATATAAAATTAATGCAATATATTGACAAAGTTGTGGTATTTTTGCATGGTATATTCACCTGCGGAAATTTCATGTAACAACTGACTAATGTCTTGTTGGTGTCGCGTAAGTGGCATAATAAGACCCCAATTTATCAATTTCAATTAAAAAAACACTAACTAATTATCATTCTACTAAACATGTCGATATAGGACTAAAATTGCATCATTTTGAAATATTCTCTTCGTCCACTAAAAGCATGCACACTCTTCTGCACGTGATTTAATACGATATGTCGGAGGATGTTTTGGAATCTTGTGAGGTGGGTTTATGAAAAAAGTGATTGTTTATGGTAAGTATGCATAACATACGTTATATAAAAAATCACTTTATTCATAAACGGACCTCACAAAATCTCTAAATCCGTCATTTCACATTAAATCACGTGCAGAAAAGTGTAAATACTTTTAGTGGACAAATGGAGTGGTTGAATTTTAACATAATTGATTTGTAAGCGACTAAAATTATCTACGCTTATATATGGGACCAATTGTGCAATTCACTCATTTATTGGGTGTTGGCAATTTTAATCTCATATGAACTTATTTGTTTTCAATTAAATCTCATAACTTTTAAAATGATACATTTAGTCTTATATTAACAAAGTTACGGTATTTCATATAACAACTAGATTAATTAATGTCATGGTGTCGTTTATGTGGCATAATGAGACCAAAACGTATTAATTTCAATTAAGAAATAAAAATTAATTATCATTTTGAAGCAAAACAAAAAAGGAAAAAATTGACACGTATATCTTTTTTATTTTGGTCCTATTAACTTTTAAATTTGATTTTCGCCTGTAACTTACACTCTTTCTACTTGTTGGTTCTATTGATTTTTAAAGTCTGATTTTCGTGGCCTCTTACATGAATCAAAACCAAAAATTGCTAAAAGTGTGTAATGAAATTACAAGATAAAAATCAAAACTTAACTAAAAATTAGTAAAGTTACAGGACAAAAAACTCATTTTCCCAAAGAAAAACAATGTCAATATAGGTCTAAAATTGCATCATTTTAAAATTTAAGAAATTTAATTGAGAAAACTGATTCGTACAAGACTAAAATCGCCAACACTCAGTAGATATGCGACCAATATAATTTTGCAATTACTCTTAATCGCAAGAACTAAAGAAAGTTGGACTTGATTGAGTAATATTAGGTCCTTTCTCAGGTTTAGAGTGACAAAGCTAGCTTTCTCCTCAAGCATTTAGGCTAATGCAGCTTCATGTTCCAACAGTTCTTCGCTCCGGAGCCTAGGAACATTAATTATAAGACCTCTATCAAGGAAAGAAAAAAGGACAGCAACATTCCGGTTGATTTAACCAACCATGCTCTTAATTTTTTATTTTTTTAACCGGCAAATGTTAAGCTTCAGTATCTCAAATGCTCTTATGATAAGCTTTAGTATCTCAAATGCGTAGCTTCAAACTGTTCATGCTTCATGCATTAGGAACAATAATACAAATAAATTAATTTCATACCCTCTTATACATTCGGATGTTTAGATGAGGCAGAATTATTTCAACGCAATGCACAAGTTCACGTCCATGTTAACGGAAATAAGTTTGTATGGACAACACATAATTGATCAATTAATTAGGTAAATTTACACAAATTATTATATTCCATATAAATAGAATATGGTATCATACAACTTTACAATATTCACATGTTACCATATTATTATTATATATGCTTGGGAAGAAAATATTTTTTCGATAATATTCCCACTTAGGAAGTGTGAAGTTGGTTACATTTGGTGTCAGTGCAATTGTTCAAAAGTATTAGTTTTTCTTACGGGTGGTGCGCTTATCAAGTTGGGGACTGTATGTGCTGGAATGCGGTTATAACAGAAATAACCGCAAACCAGACGCAATCAGATTGGGGGTTTTCGAATCCGACTTCGACGAGCTAAATCCGTTACAGAATCAATTACGAAAGCTTATGGGCAATATATATCTGTATCAAATTGGTTCCAATAACACTTTACTTGTGAGAATTGGTTGAGAGAGCAAAATCTAGGGTTCTTAGATAGAATTGAGTGATTTGTGCGATTTCTGTAATTCTTCTCCCAAATTGTTCAATCAAGAAGTTCAGACCTCCCGTGGACGTAGATCAATTGATCGAACCACGTAAAATCGTGTTCCCAATTTCGTTTTCGAGTTTTAGTCCTTTAAGTTTTCTGGTTTCAATTTTGCAAAGCTTCGTCGTTCTTCTTCTGGTTTTAACAAATTGGCGCCGTCTGTGGGAAGCAATTTGGATTGAAGATGACGTCGCTGAAATTGGAGGTAGACAAATTTACGGGCAAGAATGATTTCGGGCTATGGAAAATCAAGGTTCGAGCACTCTTAACTCAACATGGTTTATCTAATGCATTCTTAACTGATGAGCAATGGGCATTTGCTACGAATGTGAATCGAAAGGCTGAGATTCTTGAAAGAGCTCATAGTGCCATTATTCTTTGTCTTGGAGACAAGCCACTGAGAGAGGTTTGTAAAGAGAAATCTGCCATTGATGTGATGAAGAAACTTGAAAGCATCTATCAGACTAAATCGGTTACAAACAAGTTATATGTGAGGCAGAAGCTTCTTGGTTTCAAGATGAAGGATGATAAGAACATGGTTGAGCAACTTGATGAGTTCAACAAGTGTATTGATGCTCTTGAAGATCTGGAAGTCAAGATGGAAGATGATGATAAGGCATTAATGTTGTTGAATGCCTTACCAAAGTCTCTTGAGAACTTCAAGGATGTACTGATGTTTGGCAGAGAGAGCCATCTTGATTTTGATCAAGTGCAAACAGCAATCAAGACAAAGTTTCTTCAGATTAATGGAGATAGGGTTGCTGGTGACAAGAAATCTCAGAGTGATGGAGAAGGATTGAATGTGAAGTTCAAGGGGAAGAAGAAAAACCATAAGTTCAAGAAAGGACAGAATCAGAAAGATGACACTAAGGAGAAGTCTGGTTTTGTGGAGAGAAGGAAATGCTTCTCTTGTCACAAGGTTGGCCATCTCAAGAAGAATGTCCCAATGGAAAGAAGGACAAGGAAGAGCAGAAGGCTGATGTCACCATAGCTGAAGAAGGCTATGAAAGTGCAGAAGTTTTAACTGTATCAGAATCTAAGGTCAATGATGAATGGGTCCTTGATTCTGTATGTTCTTTCCATATGTGCCCACACAAGGAATGGTTTACTGATCTTGAAAGCATTGATGGGGGTCATGTACTGTTAGGCAATGATCAATCTTGTAAGGTTGAAGGAATTGGGGCAGTGAAGATCATCATGACAGATGGCACCAAAGTTCATATGACCAAGGTAAGATATATTCCTGATCTGAAAAGGAACTTAATCTCCCTTGGAACACTGAATGAGGCAGGCTGTGAGTTCAGTACCAAGGATGGTTCCATCGTGGTAACAAAGAATGGAAAGACACTGATGGAAGGACACAAAAGCAATGGTCTGTATCTTTTGAAAGGTAGCTGTGTAATGGGATTAGTTGATAACTCAATGAGTTTAGAGGAATCAATGTTGTGGCATAAAAGATTAGGTCACATAGGTGAGAAGGGAATGCATGAATTATCCAAGAAGAAGGTATTTGGAAAGGATACTGTCACAAAACTCACATTCTGTGAACATTGTGTTCTTGGTAAATCTAAGAAACATTCCTATCCTAAAGGAGTGCACAAGACAAAAGAAACACTAGATTATATCCACTCTGACATATGGGGGCCTGCAAGGGTGGAAACCCATGGAGGTGGGAGATACTTCATGACACTCATTGATGATCACAGTAGAAAGGTCTGGTTATATGTTATGAAACATAAGAATGAAGCACTACAGAAGTTCAAAGAGTGGGTCATCAAGCAAGAAAATCAAATGAGGAAGAAGGTGAAGCATCTCAGGACTGATAATGGTTTGGAATACCTTTCAGAGGAGTTCAATGAATTCTGTAGAGAAAGAGGAATCACAAGGCACAAGACTGTTCCATTGAATCCACAGCAGAATGGACTTGCTGAGAGGATGAACAGAACAATCCTTGAAAGGGTCAGATGCATGCTTGCTGATGCAAAACTACCAAAGTCTTTCTGGGGAGAAGCTGTGAGTACAGCTTGTTTTCTAATCAACAAAACTCCTTCTTCAGCCATTAATTTCAAGACACCAGATGAAATCTGGTATGGTAAACTCTCTAATTACTGTGATTTAAAAGTTTTTGGTTGTCAAGCTTTTGTTCATGTCAAACAGGACAAGTTGGATCCAAGAGCCATAAGATGTGTGTTCATAGGCTATCCTAAAGGTGTAAAAGGTTATAAACTATGGTGTTTAGAACCATGTTACAAGAGATGTATGGTGAGCAGGGATGTAACATTCAATGAGTCAGTGATGGGATACAAGCACACTGGGAATGCTCAGGATATTGATGGTAATATCACCCCTGGAAATGCATTTGTTGAAATTGAACAAGAAGAGATTGATCAGACTTAATTTCAACATCAGGAGCCTATAGAAGAACAAGTGCCAGATTCAGAAGAAGAGCCAGACTCATCTGATGAGAATGCTTCTAGTAGTATGGACCTCAGAAACTACAGCTTGACAAGAGATAGAGTTAGGAGGAGTATACATCCTCCTTCCAGGTTTGGGGAAGCTGATATGATACACTATGCTCTTGTGGCAGTAGAATTGCTTGAATACCATGAACCTCAGAACTTCAAAGAAGCTATTGCAAGCAATGAAAGGAATCAATGGATGCAAGCAATGAAGGAGGAGATTCAGTCACTGGACAAGAATGGAACATGGGAGCTTGTGAGAAAACCAAGTGGCAAGAAAATCATCAGTTGCAAATGGATATTCAAAAGAAAGATTGAATTTGCAGAAACTGAGAAGATTAGGTACAAAGCAAGACTTGTTGCTAGGGGGTTTACACAGGAAGAAGGAGTTGATTTCAATGAAGTGTTTTCTCCAGTAGTAAAGCATTGTTCCATAAGGATTATGCTGGCCAAGGTAGCTCATGATGATCTAGAGCTACAACAGCTAGATGTTAAAACAGCTTTCTTAAATGGAGATCTTATAGAGGACATTTACATGAGACAACCAGAGGGTTTTGTGCTACCTGGGAATGAAGACAAGGTATGTCATTTAAGGAAATCACTTTATGGCCTGAAGCAAAGTTCCAGACAGTGGAACAAGAAGTTTGACAATGTTATGAAGGAAATAGGCCTTGAGAGATCAAAGTATGACAACTGTGTGTACTTTGAAAGGGAAAAAGGGAAAGTGATCACTTACTTGCTGATATATGTAGATGATATGTTAATAGCTAGCAAGAGCATGAAAAGAATTGAGAATCTAAAGCATAAACTGAATTACAGGTTTGAAATGAAGGACTTGGGGGATGCCAGGAGAATTCTGGGAATGGATATACACAGAGACAGGATACATGGAAGATTGTTCTTATCACAGAAGAACTATATCTTAAAAGTTTTGAAGAGAAATAATATGCATGAAGCAAGAGCTGTTTCTGTTCCAATTGGACAACAATTTAAGTTGTCAATCACTCAAGCTCCAAGGACTACAGAAGAAAGAGAGGAGATGAAGAATATACCATATTCCAGTGGTGTAGGTAGCATAATTTATGCTATGATATGCAGCAGACGGGACTTAGCACATGGAATTTCTATTATTAGCAGATACATGGCAGATCCAGGCAAGGAACATTGGGAAGCATTGAAGTGGCTACTGAGATACTTAAGAGGCTCACTTAACACAGGTCTTATGTTCAAAAGACATGTGCTGGGAGGTGATTCTCTTGAAGGGTATGTTGACTCAGATTTTGCAGGCAATATTGATACAAAAAGATCAATATCTGGATATGTTTTCACATTGTATGGGACTGCTATAGTATGGAGAGCTGTGCAGCAATCTGTAGTTGCCTTATCTACCACTGAGGCAGAATACATAGCACTAACAGAAGCTGTGAAGGAAGCCATATGGTTAAGAGGTATGCTGAGGGATTTTGGAGTAATACAGAAAGGAGTTCAGATTATGTGTGATAACCAAAGCACAATACACTTAGCTAAACATCAAGTATTTCATGAAAGGTCCAAACATATTGATGTTAAGTTGTATTTTGTTAGAGACATGGTAGAAAAAGGGGTAATAAAGGTGAAGAAAGTTGCTACTGAGAGCAATGCTGCTGATATGTTTACTAAGGTGTTACCAAGTGCTAAATTCAATCTTTGTATGAAATTGGTGAACTTGGTAGCATGGGATGTTCACTGATATTACTTGCTTTGAGGAGGAGATGATGAACAATGTGCAATGAGGAGGAGTATTGTGAAGTTGGTTACATTTGGTGTCAGTGCAATTATTCAAAAGTATTAGTTTTTCTTACGGGTGGTGCGCTTATCAAGTTGGGGAGTGTATGTGCTGGAATGCGGTTATAATAGAAATAACGGCAAACCAGACGCAATCAGATTGGGGGTTTTCGAATCCGACTACGACGAGCTAAATCCGTTACAGAATCAGTTACGAAAGCTTATGGGCAATATATATCTGTATCAAATTGGTTCCAATAACACTTTACTTGTGAGAATTGGTTGAGAGAGCAAAATCTAGGGTTCTTAGATAGAATTGAGTGATTTGTGCGATTTCTGTAATTCTTCTCCCAAATTGTTCAATCAAGAAGTTCAGACCTCCCGTGGACGTAGATCAATTGATCGAACCACGTAAAATCGTGTGCTCAATTTCGTTTTCGAGTTTTAGTCCTTTAAGTTTTTCTGGTTTCAATTTTGCAAAGCTTCGTCGTTCTTCTTCTGGTTTTAACAGGAAGACTTCCCTCACTAACCATATTCAACCAAGAAAAAGTGAAATAGGTAATTCCACTAACAAAGTATTATGCCTGGGGAGAAATTACTTTGTCGGTTAATATTCCCACTTAAGAAGACTTCCTTTCATCCATTCTTACAATCCAAATTTCTAATTAATTAGAATATCAAAAAACTCTTATACGCATATTAAATTTATGCAGACCACAATAAATACTACTTAGGGGTATTTTATTGGAAAAATTAGCTTAATTTGCATTGGTATTGATGTAATGACAAATAAAATAAAACAAAATTTTGTATAAAATTGGACAATTACATAAAATGGAGGGAGTAATATTAATAAAAAATAAATTCAAAATATATATGTGTCTTCTCCAAATCTCATCATCCAAAATCCAGTACCCATTTCCGCTTGTCCCAAGTCAAAAATTCTATCATCCAGAGTTAAAAAAATTCATCTCAGCATTGGGTAAAGTGGTAGAGTAATTAATTTAATATGAGTAAAGTTGCTTTCGAGAGATTTTTTCCTAGGTGTATGGCTCTCATACCCTGAAAAAATTGAAGTCTTATCTCTATCTCAAAATAGAGAGGTGTGAAATTAATCTATTTATATTAATTACTCTGACAGAGCGATGGAAGAAAGAATAATGCTGGAAATTTTCGAGAAAATCTTCTCTAGAACATATCTTCTTTTTTTTTTTCATCAGACTCCAGAACACATCTCATGATCAGTAGATTCAGGGCCGCGAAAGCAGTGAAGGTGGATATATGGAGTCCAGGGTGTCGGATTCTGATTAGTGGGGTGGGTGGGGTTGGGTATCGTTATAAGCTTTTTCAGTTTATTTACTGAATTTTTTATTTTTTTGACAGGTTTATTTACTGAATTTAAGGTATTTCAAGATTTAAATTTAAATTTTGAAAATAATTTAGAAAATTTAATTTGATTTCATTTACTTTAGGGCACTTAGACATATAATGAAATTTTAATTTTTTGAAAATTTTCTAAAAGAAAGTATTGTTCAAGTAAAAAAAATTCAAATGGTAGTATTTTTTTACAGACTTAATGTATTATTAAAACAAATAACAACAAAACGCGAGACCGGACCTACAATAGCCGGTCGAGGGACAAATTCCAAATTTTGTACAAACATACAGGACCAAAATTCTAAATTTCATCCCTCCTATAAATAAGTGGTGGGTGTTATTGATACCGAATTGCAGATGAAGAATTTGAAAAGAAAGAGAGATGGGGTTTGTATCAAACAAAGTAGAAAGGAGTGCTTTAGAAGCAGGGGATCATATCTACACTTGGAGAGTGGGCTTCACCTACGCTCATCATGGTACCATATTTTTTAATAAATTAATTAATGATTTTTATAATGTATATAATTAATATATCTGAATAGGCATCTATGTTGGTGAAGACAGAGTTGTGCACTTCACTACTCATGGACTTAGCGGGAGTAGTGCAAGTGTTAAATCGTGTAAGTCGTCATCAACAATATTTATGGATTGTGGTTTCAAGAATATCTTGTTTGGATTGCTTCGTGCGAAAAGGGTCACTATATGGAGCTGATAGGTTGGTGTATATGAAATTCCGAGGGGGGACTTGCACTGGGCCGGGGCAATATGTGATGATCCAAAGGGCCATGTATTTGCTTTATCATAATGGATTCCCCAAATATAATCTGCTGAGAAGATTTTGTCTTATATTGTAAAACGGGACTCCTAGTTACTCGCAAACATACATGTGTAGGAGGTAGCGGTCAAGTCTCGTCTGCAATTAGTTCTATTCTTTTTTTTTTCTTCTTGCGATGGCTGGCGTAAATTCTACGCGTGATAGGTACAATGATGACATTGGTGTTACAAGTAATGTGATTAAGGTGGAAGTTGAGGAGATAGCAGCCTTCCTTGGCACTTGGTGATTAAGATACAAGGCCGGCCTACTTATTTTCAATCAACACACCACTTCAACTCACTCTTCTAAATGGAGATGATCCAGTCTGTTGATCTGAATGAAATAAAAGCATGTGGATGTCAATGTCTTATTTAAATGGGAATTTATGGCCACCAAATATTATTCTAGTTTGAACCCACCATCATTTGTCTTTGAAATTAATTTTCCATTATTTCTACTCACTCTCTTTTTTTTTTTTTATCTGGTATTTCTACTACGACTTTAATGTAGGAAAATGTTTAACCCACATTCATAACAAACAAAAAAACCTATTTTTGAAGTAAATGACTCTAATTCTTTTTAGGGCGCGGCTAAACAAACCCCCAGTTTTACTATACATACCCCATAATTTTTTTTACAAATATAGTCCTAAGCTAAATCTCTAGATTACCCATATTTAAAAGTTACTTAAATTATAGTTAAATTCCATGGTTTTATCCTTTCTAAGAATTCCTTTTTTTTTACGGTTCCTTTCAATTGATCTAACCAAGAATATTGAATTTACACGAGGCTATTCATTTGTGTTGTGAACTATCCCTTTTTGCATAAAAGCTTTCTTAGGTCAACTTCACTATTTTCTAGACCACGGTTTTTTTTTATTTTCCGCATCATCGTATTTTCGTCAACTTAATTAGATAGAAGAAACAACTTGCAAAATGTTCAAATTAACTCTAATCTCAACACACAAACTCCCGCCGGTGGCCCAGCAGGCGCACCAAAAGAGCAACCGGAATTCACGAATAATGGGAAAGCCTGTTGTTAATTAACACCACGAGAAAGAGCTAGAGCCCACAAGAGCATCGTACCCATGGAGTCTAATTTGGTAGTGTCTTGTCTTCTATTTTTATCCTTGAATTATCTTCCAACCAACGCATCATGTAGTGAACCGAAATTCTCTATCTTCTAAAAAAAAAAATCAATGAGCAATGGGGGAAAATCAAGAATTATTTTCAAAGGGGAATGTTGAAATAATAAAAAATAAAAAATTCAATGATACTAGAACATATCTGCAAGATTAAGAGCCATGTTCTTGAGTTTTGGCCTATCATAAAGAAAAGAGATTATTTATTGTTCTTTCGTAAGTTGGTCTTTGATTCACACCCTTTGATTGACACTAATCTGATACAATTAAATAATATGGTTTTTTTTAAACATAAGGATATAATGGTCAACAATTGGGGTGTGTTTTAGTTATTTATATATAACAGAAGAATTAATCATATTTAAAATGAGATTTATATAGCAGTTGGGGTATGTATAGTAGAATTGGAGGTTTGTTTAGCTGCAACCTTGTTTTTTATTACCTTCTTTATGATATGAGTGACATGGATCTGATTCCCTTATTTAATTTTTTTTCTGATTCCATTTCACTTCTTCATACAAGAATTTTCTCTGGTCTTGCATTTTGAGGAATAGAGTAAATCAAATTAAACCGGTAAAAAAAATGTGGTTTGAACAGTTAGTATTCGATGATAGTGAATAATTTATATTTAGGACTTATAGATGTTGTAGGACTTGAATTATAGATGTTGCTTTGTTAATTATTTTAGATTTAAAAATCAAATTTTAATTAAGAGAGAATATATGATTACTGTTATTTATTTAAGGAATTATTTTAGGAAATTTAAGAATGAGTTGGTTGCCAATAAGCACGGCGATTCGGTGCAAGGGAATTTTGTGTTTTCTTGTAAGGGTCTTTTGCATTCCAATCCTCACTTCTCTATTCGTTTTATTCAACGTAATTAATGTCAATATGTGCCACATATAGTCTTGCTAGCTTGGACTTATCAATTTTACTTGAGCCTTCAAGTTGAGTCGTGCCTTTGAATTTGTACATGACTTTATCTCTCTTAAATTTGTTCTTGCAATAATAAATTCACCTTTTCTTTATTGCAAAACAATATATATATACATTGTATTAAATCATTCAGAACTATTAGTGTAGCGCTTTTGGAACTGTTTATGTATTTTGTTGTTGATATATTTATCTTAAATAATTTATTTTGTTGAGATTTAAAAAAAAAAAATTAAAAGAGACTCGACATTCAATATGATATCGGTAATTGAAGGCACTAATATTTTCATTTATACATATATTTTTTATTAGTATGATAATTTCTTGAAATTCTTGTATTTAATATACCTGAATTTCTTGCATTTATTTATATTAACTTAACTAACTGCATTTAATTCAGAAAAAATATATTTTTTGTTTATTTTATGGAAAAATATATTGTTTTTTTTAATCAAACACATGCCTATATTTTGGAGTCAACGGAAGAAATGAGTGGAAAAGTGAACTAAAATCAAGAGTGGAACAAACGGAGAAAATTATTTTGGCAAATGTATAATTGTCGAGCAGCATTTGCAAAGTTGTGAATTTTCTTGTTTTCAAGGCTTGTAAAGTTGGTCGTCAATAGATATAAGTGACGAGAAACTATTTCGTACTTGTAAATATTTTCTAAAATTAATTATAGTTGTTCATTCGAGGAGAAGATTTGAGCTCAAGGCATAAGTCAGATTTTAAGATCAAGCCATTTAAAGGCTGTTCATATTTAAGACGAACATAGCCTAAAGCCCAAGCCCTTATCTTACATTAAAGGCAAAGTTCATTCCGAACAAAGCCCAATCACGTATGTTAATACTGTGAAGCATATGTATAAATGTGAAGCAATTAACATATAAAGAAGAAATGAGCAAAAGAGATAATTTTCATTAAAAAGAAAGGATACTCGCCCAAAAAGGTTACATAATGAACTCCATAAAGGAGCGAACAACTACAACAAAGGAAAGGAAAAGTACAAGTGCAAGTCCTATAAAAGCTAAGACCCATGTCCGCTAGGAGGGGGCGAATCGTCATCACGTGGGTCGACCAACGGAGCCCCGACAGTTGATGGATCCACAGGGACATCAGCAGATAACTCCGGGATCAGCTCTGCTGCCTCAGCTGCTTGCTCGGTTGAGGCCTTCTCATTTTGATCGGCAGGGGCATCCACTTCTTCTCTGACCTCCTCCTCGCTCTCCGGAGGATGAGTAATGATGATCCTGGGGTCAAGGAAGTCTATCTTGACCACATACTCCGGCAGGTCGCCGATCTGGAGAATTGTGCCCGCTCCGGAGAGGAGTTTTGAAGGAATTTAGTGAACTCCTTGGCAATTTGAGTGAGGACATGGGGAGTGTTGCACTCATTTACAGCCCGAATGCACTCGGCATATGCACAAATATATCGGGTAATCGAGCTCACCCCAAGTTTGACCTCCAGTTGGGCCTGTAGCTCGTTAGGGGTGATCAGCCCCACAGATTGCTCTTGAAGGCGAGCAGCTTCAGCCTCGGCTTCTTTGGCCTTTTTCTCGGCCATCTCCCTCATTTTCTGCTCGCGCTCGAGCGAGCTACGCAGCTTTGCCAGTTCGGCATCCTTAGCCCTTATCTCGTCAGAGACCTTTTGGTAGGACTCCAGGATGTTTTGCTCCGCAGCCTGAGCCACCTAAACTTTATCCTGAAGGTGGGAGATAATTCATTTACCTCGTCGTCCCTCTCCTGGGAGATGCGGTGAACTGTACTAGTGTGTTGGCGGGCATCCCTCTCCAGCTTGTCCACCTGCTTCATGAGCTTTTGGATGGTGACGACAGAGTTGCTCGCTTACACAAGGGCAAGCCGAGCATTATCCTGAGTGGCCTGCTCATTTACGATCTCCTCCAGGGAATGAGTCCAGGCGCGAGCAATTGACTCGGTAGCTCACCGGACATGGGAGCTTGGTATGTCACAAAAGGAGGTCGTCACCTTCGACCAAGAAATTGGTGCACACTCTGGGAGCGATTGGGATAGCTGGAAAGTTGGTAACTACAAAGATGGAGAAAAAAAGAGTTAAAAAAAAAATTACAAGTACAAAGTAAGAAACTTACTCGGTGAAACGACCAGCATCCCAGCCGAGGTAGGTCTGGTTGTTCGGAGACCCTGGCCTCCTCTGTTGGGTGATGGAGATCACCTGTTGTTTGCTCAGGATCTCCACAGATGAAGTTCGAACAACTTCTTTCTCCACGGGGCGAGCAGATCTGCCCTCTTGATGCTCATTGCCCTTCTTGGGAGCCCTCTCCTCCTCAGCGATGGGAGTGACATCACTTCAATGGAACCTTTTCTTCTTTGGAGCCGTCTGCAGGCTCATCGCCAGGGAGGGCTATGATGAGGGGGTAGGGGCAGTGGCTGGGCGAGGAGCTCCGACCAACTTGGTCATTAGAGCTACAATCTTGGTGGGGGATCCCCCTTCTTCCTGCCTTTCATCTGAGGCATGTTCCACACGTGTTGGTCGAGCTTGGTGTGCGTGGGTAGAACAGCAACAGTGACGAATTGATCTGCAAAAGGACGAACTACTAGTGTTAGTGAAATTTTCAAATTTATAAAAACAAAAGTTCACACTTAAAAGAGATTTACCTTCAGGAATTTCAGCTCGCGTCTCTAAATGGTGTGGGCTAGTTACCAGGCGAGCTGCTGTGCGGGTGGACTCCTGGCAAAGATGCTTGATAGTCCTGTCTTCTCTATTCTGAAGTTTGACCCAAGCTTAGAACGAACAAGAATTGGGAGTTCGCCTCGTCCCTGGTACTCTTCCACTTGAGCGTTTTTGGACCTGAAACCAAGGAAAAGCGATTAATATTAGTTTTACCTCTTCAAATGTCAAGAAGAAGTAAAAAACTCACGATTTATTTGTCCAAATTTCGTCGGAGTGTTAATTCGATCGTCGCCACCAAAGGGTCAAGCTGAACCCCACCAATCTCCACCAAATGAAGAACCAGACGTGCGTCCAGTCCTTCACCTTATTTGGTACCTCCTCGACTATTTTGAGCCCCGGCCGAGCTTTCAAGTAGAACCACCTCGCCTCGTCCCTAGTACAGGTCGATAAGGTCATATGTAGTTCACCTCGTCTGCGGTGAGCCTATCGGGGTACCCCTCTAAAGCAAACACACAAAGATAGAGAGTAGATTCATCCATCCCACAGGGGTAATCTGACTTATTGCCAGATTAGTCCGCTCAAGGAACCGTCCTATTAAGGGGTGGAGGGGAAGTGTGAGCCCAGCTTTGAGGATTGTTAAGTTGATCGTTGTGCATCCTCTCGGGGGGCGATCAACTCTATTATCTGCTACTGGGGTGTACATGTATATGTCATAGGGGATTTTATAATCCCTCTTTATCTTGTCGGGGTCCTCCTCCATAATACAAGACTCAATGTAGCTCGCCATATACTCCATGGTCTTAAGCTTACAATATCGGCAAGCGTGTATTTGGAACTGCTCTGAGTAATTCCTCACATAAGAAGATATGTCCTCTTGACGAGCTACTGCTACTAGGATCCAGTGCTCAACAGGGTTCGGCATCGGGAAGTTGATGCTCGCCAAATACTCCCAAGTAAGCTCATCCTCTATGGCGACCTCGGGCTCTTTCTTCTCGTGCAGGTCCGAGCTCGTCTCCTCGTCAACTTCACGGTTGGGGTAACTCTAGGCGACCTCTTCACCGGATTGACAAGCTCCCAAATCTATCGGCAAGCAACCGAGGCCATGTCGGGATCCATGACTAGGGTCACCGGAACAATCAAGGTCTCCTTGAATAGGTGTTTTCCTGGGTTGCGTGAGGGTTATTTGGCACAGAATAGAAGGAGGACATTGGTGTCTAGAGTATGAAGGTTTTAAATGATGGCAATGGTGGTTTTTAGTGGAATAGGAAACAACAATGGTGGTTTCCGGCGGGAATAAGAAGCAGCAATGGCATTTTTTGAATAAGAACATGGCGATGACATAATTTTTGGACTAATAAAGATGAGAAAAGAGAAAATAGAAGGCAAAATTGAAAAGAACACAGAAGTATTACCTTAGAAATCGACGACAATGGAGATAATCACCGAAAAAAACAGATGGTGCCGAAAAAGTCAAAAGAAAGTAATAAAGGCTTTTGGGCGCTGAGAATCGAAAAGTGAGAAAGGAAATGATATTTTCTTTTAATCGTATGAAAAAACGGGGTAAAAAGTGAAAGAGAAAATTTCTTTAAGGGCCAAAGTACAAATCCCTGACGCGTGCGAACCCTTCCCCAAAAATTTGGGAAACTCGTCGTCTCGGTTGGATGCACGCGTGGGCGGCGGCAATCATGTCACCCACGTTACGCCTCGAGAACATGAGCCACCTCGGGAGCCCAACCATCTACAGCCGAAGTAGCCTGTCCAACTGATGCACTTCGCCAATCAAGCTTCAAGGATATAGCCCGACCCTTAGCTACTCGCCTTACACCTCCCAGCGTAAGGGCAGACTAGGGGACAATTGTTGTTAGGCGAGTTAAATGTCATATTGGGTGAGCAATATTGTAGTAATTATTCCGAAGATAAAGAGATTAATAAATCTTAACCAGAGGGGACGAACAGCTTCGTCATGACCAACTCAACCTGACGAACAACTTCAAGAAAGGACAACACCCGAAGACCAATAAGACCATGGGCGAGCTACATTAACAAAAGAGCCAAGACTGATGACCAACCACTAAAGAATCAAGCTAAAACTCCTCAAGGAAGAGTCTAAAAGTGACGAACAGCTCATAAACACGAGCTAAACCGGCTTAGAGGTCAAATAGTCAACTATCCCATGTATCAAGCATGCACACATGAGAGAGCAAAGATCAAGCCACCTCCTACTTGGAGAAATGTATAAAAACCATAAATTTTAATGAATAAAACTAAGTAAAAATTCACAAATACATATAAACTATTCCTACACACACTCATGTTGATAGGTGAGCAGAAATGTCATTAGGGCGAGCAGAATTAACCCAAAATACTCACTCTGAAGACAAGGTTAAGCCAACAAAACTAGGCTGAGCTGGAAACGTCAGGCGAATAGGCTTTGTCCGCCTAGCAACTTTAATCAGGCGAGCATCGTTAACCTAAAGATCATGTGGGCCTAGATGACACCCCGGCGAGCATATCTAGCACATCGGCGAACAGATCTGGCTACAATACCAAGACAACAAATTATCAAGAAGAAAGACCATCAAAATCAAACTAAAGACTCCTCAAGGACAAGTCCAACGGGACGAACAACTCCTGAATGCGAGCAAGTCCAGTGTAGAAGGATAGAATTTAGTTTAGATAAGGTCAAAATAATCAAAGTCTAAGTGTCACACATGCACACTAGGGAGGTCAAAAGTCATGTACACCTCCTGCTAGGCAAACTTGTATAAATACTTAGATTTTTTCAGCTAATAAAATAAGCACAAATTCATATACACGTCCAAACTTCGATTATACACCCAAAGCAGCTCAATTCTCTTATATACAAATTAAATACGTAATCAATACACGTGTTAATTCTGCCCTAATACAAAATTTTGTATTCACTAATTACGTTTGTGATCAGTTACACGTAATTGTTTGGTGATCTAATTAACGATTAAAAACAACCACTAATCCTTGTGATTAGCAAAGATCATCAACAAATTGGCGCTAGAAGGAGGGTTCGAACCTTCGATTTAAGGATTCAGGTGTGATTAAGTAAGAACTTCAAATTTAAAACTTGAAGAATTGAAGAAAGGTGTTCTTGGTGTTCTTGGTGTTCTTCGTTTAAGAACTTTTAAAAACTAACACCCAAATATCAATTAAAGATGCCTCAGTCTCATGAGACTCAACACTCCCAGCATGTGACAAGAGATTCACGTTCAAGGATGTCCCAGACTGGTAGACGAGAAGAAATAGCCAGGCACGAGCAAGAAAACCAACCAACAGTTACACATCAACCAATGCCACCTGAGCTGGATGCTTTTGTTCGCAATCCTGATGAACTAGCTCGAACAATCACAATGCTTCAGGCCTTGCAAAAGCAACAGGCACAGCCTGGCCCATCTCAGATCCGAGCAAGGCATAGTCCAACAAGAGCTCGCGAGCATGAGAAGGCCAGAGATGACCATCAAATTGAGATAGACAGTGCCCAAGTTCGTAAGATGAAGGGTAAGGAGAAAAGCTCGCCGAAGCTACCAGCCATGGAGAATCAACCCCCAAACCAAGCTTTGGGGGTTAGTCAGGGCATACGCCCAAGTGCACTGAACAGATTAGGTCGTCTTGGTCGGGGAGCAACAGAGATCCATCCAAGAGCAGAAGTAGCTCGCCCGGACCATGTACCAGCTCACCAGTCAGTCCACGAAAGGTTGACTAGGTCAACTTTTGGTCGCCTAGGCCCAGATGCGGAGCCCAATCCTAGGAGGCCAGTCCAGGGGATTCCCATACCAAGCGAGGGACTGCGGCGAACAGATGGTCATGCACCTTTGTTCGCCGAACAGCCTCCAAGTCAAGGGGGATCCCTAGAGAAACTGGTCTCCATGAGAAAAGCAATCGAAAGCATGCAGGGTCAGTTGGACCTGCAGAGAGGTTATAGGAATACTTCTCTTCCATCCTCTCCGCTATCTTCAGTAATTTTAAAAGCTCCCATTCAGAAGAAGATCCAATTCCCTGCAAGTATATAATATGAAGGCACGGCGGACCCCCGAGTGCATTTCATGAAATACTCTGATTATATGATATCAATGGGGGCAAGTGATGCAACCCAGTGCCGTAATTTTCCATTGACTCTGGGGGACCGTGTCCATAAATGGTTTTCGACTCTGCCACCATCTTCAATTCATTTATTTGCCTAGCTAGGTAAAGAATTCTTGTCCCATTTCTCTACGGTCGGGTCTTATCTATCCCAAAGACATTGGTTATTCGACTTAAAACAAGTTGACGATGAGTCGGACCGTTCGTATTTGGAGAGATTTGACAAGGTCTTGCTAGAAGGGGAACCAGTCAGCGAAGACACCAAAATTGTAGTTGTCCTAGCTGGATTGAAAAAGGGTACTGAACTTTGGAAAGATGTACATCTCAGATGCCTGAAAACTCACTGAATTTTGAGACCGGGCAGGACTTTTTGTCTCCATGCACGAGGCCTTGCAAAAAGACATGGGGGACAAAGGTGAACAGAAGGAGAGTAGAAAAAAGACTGGTGGTGGAGGTTATCGAGCCCCGAAGAACATGAAAGCATTTAACGAGGGGACAGAACTAAAAGACAAGCTGAATCATGTACTTACCGTATCAATTGATGCGGTGTACAATAATGTTCGGGACAAGGAATTACTTACTCCTCCAAGAGAGATACGTCTAGACGCTAACAAGTTAAACCAAAACAAGTATTGTGCCTACCATTAGAGTGTGGGGTATTTTACAAGTGAATGTCGTGACTTGCTGAAGCAATTGTGGTGATTCTATGAGGAAGGTAAGCTATCTGAATTTTTGAAAAGACAGCCCGGTAAGAAAGGCAGAGATGACGAGTCTGAGGATGACGATGTTGAACAAGCTCCCCGAAGGAATCGTGCTGGGCGACCAGTTCCAGCACCAGCGGGAGGTCCAGTTCCTGAAATCCAAATGATGGAGCCTCCAGGACCTGTTGGTGGTTGTTCTGATAGGCGACCACCAATCTCAAATCGAAAAAGAAAGGCTGAGCTACGAGCAGTTGCCCAGGTGCAAGAAATGGGAGTCAATCTATCCATTCTTCACACAGCAGAGTTGACCTTCACTGAAAAAGATTTGAAAGGAATCGTGACTCCCCATAACAATTTCCTCGTTATCTGTGCCAAGATAATGAGAACCAAAGTACATCGACTATTGGTGGACACCGGAGCCTACACCAACATCATCTTTAAGAAAACGCTTGATCAGCTAGGCGACTATGCTAGCTACATTCAAGATTCTAATTACCGAATCCTAGGCTTCAGAAATGCTGTAACAAAACTGTTAGGAATAATTAGATTGTCTGTACAATTGGTGTCGACCAAGGATCCCGAAAAGAATATAACTAGAATGGTGGATTTCCTGGTTGTAGATCAAGAATCCACCTATAATGGGTTCCTTGGCCGACTGTTTTTAAATAAATTTAAAGCTGCAGTTTTAACCTATCACTACTGTATTAAGTTTCCAACAGCCAGTGGTGCGGGAACACTAAAGGGAGACCAAAGAAAAGCTCGAGAATGTCTCCTTCAACTTCATCCAATCAGAGAACATACATTTAGGATGGGAGCATCAACCAGTCACCCAGACGATGAACCTTCTGTCCTCAATGATATTTTGGGGACTCAGAATGATCAGATGGACATAGACGAACAACCCTCGTCTATGGACGAACAGAAGTTTCTAAACGGCGAGCAAACCTTGCCAGTAGAAAAATTATCAATGGTTACTGATGAACTAAGTCCATGCATCAACCTGGAGGGCCCAGTTGTGGCGACCAACAATGGCACTAATCCAACAGAGGATTTTGACCCCTGTTTAGGTGTAGAACCAATGAACATCGAGGATGAGCTAAGCCCGGAAGTGCCAATTGTTGATCCACGGTGGAAGGGACAAAAACGGCGAGCAACTCCAGTTGAAGAACTGGAAGCCCTCAAAGTTAACCCTAGCCATGATGATCTTGAACTCTACATCGAATCCGAGCTCCCTGAGCCCTACAGGACTCGAATGGCAGAATTTTTGAAAGCTAACCTCGATATTTTTGCATGGTCACATGCTGACATGGTGGGAATCAATCCAAAAGATGCTTGTTACAGACTAAACATTAATCCAGCCGGAAGACCCATCCACAAAAAATGACGAAAATACGGGCCCGACAAGTATCAAGCTCTGAATGAAGAAGTTAAGAAGTTATTGGACAACGAACTAGTCAAACAGGCGTTGTGTCCACAATGGGTTGCAAATCATGTCCTAGTGCGAAAGCCGAATGGAACCTGGAGGTTATGCATAGATTTCACAGATCTGAATGCAGCATGCCCGAAGGATAATTTTCCACTTCCGCACATTGATCAACTGGTGGATAGCACAGCAGGGTACGAAATGTTCACATTTATGGATGCTTTTGCTGGTTACCACCAAATCCCGATGCACCCGGACGATCAAGAAAATACGGTCTTCTACACCAACAAGAACTTGCTTTGCTGGAAAAGAATATCGTTCGGGTTAATCAATGCAGGAGCGACTTACCAGAGGTTAGTGAACAAAATGTTTGACAAACATATCGGGGAAACGGTGGAGGTGTATGTTAACAACATAGTCGTCAAAAGTACTAAAAAAGAATACCACCTCCAACATTTATCTCAGGTGTTTGACATTCTCCGAAAATACAACATGAAGCTGAATCCAAAGAAAAGCAGTTTCGGAGTACATTCAGGAAAATTCCTGGGCCATCTGGTTAGTAAACGAGGAATCGAAGCCAATCCTGCAAAAGTCAAGGCAATCGTTGATATGGAGCCTCCTCGTTCCATCAAAGAAGTACAAAGGCTGACAGGATGCCCTTCAGCTTTAAACAGGTTCATATCACGATCGGGGGACAAATGCCGTCCATTCTTTGAAGCCATCAAAAAGGGCAATTTTTGGACGGGCAGTTGCTAGAAAGCTTTCGAACAACTAAAAGACTACCTGGGAGACGTAAAGATTCTATCAAAGTCAATCCCAGGAGAGAAGCTTTATCTGTATCTGGTAGCTTCAGACGTGGCAATAAGTTCCATTTTGGTACGAGCAGAAGGCGAATTCCACCTTCCTATTTATTATGTCAGCCAAGCTCTGCATGAAGCTAAGGTGAAGTATTCGCCCACTGAAAAGTTGGCCTATGCCTTAGTCATGAGTGTTAGAAAGTTAAGACCGTATTTTTTCGATCATCAAGTCGAAGTACTAACAACTTTCCCACTCAGACAAATACTGCATCGACCCGATATAACAGGCCATCTGTTAGAATTTGATGTAGGCTCTGCCAGAATGGACAGACTACATCAATCCTAAAGAAGTAAAACTGAAATGGAAAGATCTGATCAGAGATCATGAAAGCAAAGATCTGAGTTTACCGATATGAGGGGGTCCTGAAGTGGCCAAACAAACCTGAAAAATGGGTGATAATCCTATTTAGAGGCCTCATTAGGCTTCACTTGTTTATCTCTCGAAGGGAGAGATAATATTTCGAAAGCTCTGACAGAGCTTATAAAACCGATCTATGAAGAACTCTAAAAGGCGAATATCCGGTGAAGAACCTGGAAGCCCTCTATCTATATAAAAGTTCGCGAAAAGATATTCGGCTCTTTTGGAAAACATCTCTCCAGAGCTTTTCATAAGCTCTGGATATCAACGGCAGTATGTGAAAATACAGGGTAAGAAGTAAAGTATTATCGGATCCCAAGGTCCCTAAAAGATTGGAATGTTCTCTCATTCCCTGTTAGCACGAATATTGAAGAAAAGAATACAAAATACGTCCTTTTCATGAGCTCTGGGACTGAGGCATGGAAAAGAACGATTCTGTCAGGATTTGCTTGTGCTAAACGACACTGAACAGGCCAGCCAAGGGACACGCGTCGGCTCCTAAGGCACTCGGGTCCCCAAGTGGTCCCAAGAATAATTAGGGCAACAGAGACAATTTTACTGTTCTGCCCCCACAGCTTAAAGGTATAAATACTCATTTTTCTTCTTCATAACAAGGTATTATCACTATTACTCACTCACATTTTCTAGATTTCAGCTATGACTTTTCTTCCATAGCAAGTTTTCTGAACTTGAGCGTCGGAGGATCGATGCCGGAGCCCTCTCCGGCCCGACTTTGTGCAGGAATCCCACCGGAGGTCCAAGCTATCATTGGAGGTTGCCATCTTGAGCTCCAGAGACTGTTGTCCAGCCTTCTCTCTTGTGTTCCTGGGCTTTTACAGAGAGGCTCTCAGGTACCTTTCTTAGTATTTCTTCAAATACTTGCTTGATTTTGTGTTGATCTTGAGTTTGCACTCATCAACTGGTGCCGTCTGTGGGAAATTTGAGTTTTGACGTGAGTAACTTCTTATTTCCCTTCATGAATCGTGAGTGAAAATAGTGAAGTGATGCTGGTTATTTCTATCCCCTGTTTTTCTGGAAAAAATCTCATGAATATGAGTATCTTCATGTGTCACAGCTTTTCTTTTTAGTCATTTTGGTCATGAAAGTGCTAGATCTGTACTAAAATTTGTTGTTATAGCATGATTATGAGTTATCTTTGTTGTTTCCATAATGAAAAGTATTGTTTCTTTGCCAAAATACGAAGTACTGCCTTTACAAAGATGATTTGGCAGAAACGGTGTTATGAATGTACGGATCTGGGCATACAAGGTTATTTGACAGCTTTATTTTTCAAAAAATTAGCTATCAACACGTGAGTCGATCTGTTTGAAAATTTACGAGATTATCAAAAGAAGTTATTACGATTTTCAAGCAACGAGTGATATTTTGATATTTGTTCAAAGCTTATGAAAATTTTCATTCTCTTTGAAACTGTTAGCTCTGTAGAGATAACCACTACATGTTGGTCACTATGTGTTCTTAAATGTATATCATTGAGATCTCGATGAAAGAGGTACATGTATTTGGTCGATTAATATGCATTTTGAGAAAGTCATGGACTAAGTTGTTATTTTTTCCTGGCTCTCAGAGATGACGAATCCTACTCCCCGAGATCTGGGTAAGGATTTTGATGATGCTACCACTGCTCCGACGGATACTCCAACGAGCGTGAATGTGGTAGGAGGTTCGAAAGCCTCTGAAAATGTGAGCACCCCTGCGGTCACAGTTGTGGATGTGGAACATCCAGAGACTACACCGGTTCAGGATAGTTCAGCTCCGATTCTATTGACAGTTGAGCAGTTGAGAACTTTGATTAAGACTGCAGTTGATCAGGCTGTGGCAGAAAGGACTCCCACCCGGGGAGCTCCTCAGTGTTTGAATATGAATGAACCCCGGGCACATGATGAGCCCGGACCTCAGGCCCTGAGTGCGCCTTGTCCTAGAGTCTTCAATGTGGCTCAGGACACTAGGGCCTGGATGCCCCGAAACATTCCGTTGTCTTCTCCCCCTGGAGACGTCCTAGGGGAGACCAACGTGAGAACCAGTTTTGGCAGAGCAGCTGCCGGTGGGACAGCCACCAGAGAGGAAAGAGCAGATCTAGGGGGTGCGACCCCAAGAGAAGTTAGAGCTGCGGTCAGAGCTGCCAGGGTTGAGGAACAAAGACCCTGTTTGGTTGAATATGATGAATATGGGTCGGAAGAGGATGATGCTGATTCCACAACCCAAAATACCACCTTTCGTAGAAGTGGTACTCAGCGAGAGCTAGCGTCTTTAAGAAAAGACATTGAAGTAATGAAAATGCAACGTGAGAAAAGTGGAAAACAGGGAATGAGGCAAGATGGATCTCCCTTCTCGAAGGAAATCCTCTTGGATCCTCTTCCTAAGAATTTTAAAACTCTGGCCTATGAATACAATGGCACTACTGATCCACAAGATCATCTGTTGAGATTTGAAAATGGAGCCTTGCTCCACCAATACTCTGATGGCGTGAAATGTCGAGTATTTATCACCACCTTGACAGGATCTGCTCAGACGTGGTTCAGTCAACTGCCCAATGAGTATATACACTCTTTCAGAGGACTCAGTACACTCTTCTTGCATCAGTTTGCTAGCGCAAGAAAGATACATAAAACGTCTCTATCTCTGATGAACTTCAGGCAAGACGCTCAAGAGAGCTTGAGAGATTACATCTCTCGTTTTAACGAAGCCGCCCTAGAGGTGCCGGCAGCCACTGATGAAGTCAAGATTAATGCCCTGGCAAGGGGGCTAAGGGGAGGAGATTTCTTTAAATCTCTGGCTAAGAAGCCCCCTGACACTTTTGATGAGCTCTAGCAGAGAGCTGATAAGTACATCAACCTAGAAGAGGCTACGTACTTACGGAAAGAGGAGACTACTGGAAAGAATGCTCCAAGTAAGAGGACACCAGACAAGAAGAAAGGTGTGGAAGAAAGGGAGAGAGATAGAGACAAGGAGGTGGCAGAGCCACCTAAGAAAGATGGCTCCGGCCACAAGAGGGGATTTATCCATATGATAGTCGGAGGACCAGCGGATGGCGACTCTCATAGAGCTAGAAGAGCCTCTGTGAAAGCCGTCCATCTCTGGCAAAAGGAGGATGTCCATTAAGTAAAGAGAATGGAGAGCTCACCAAATGTCCAATTCGGGCCAGAGGATGAGTTGTCAATACTCAGGCCCCATAATGATGCTTTGGTAATCACCACAGAGATTGGTGGATATGATGTAGCCAGAATCTTCATAGATACTGGTAGCTCTGCAAATATAATGTTCCATGACATTCGCGCAACCACATTGCTACATCACTTAATTTGCGCAACATTCGCGCAACCACATTGCTATTCACATTTACTTCCTTCATCACTTAATTTGCTTCAAAGGGGCTTCTCACTGTTTCATATACACCAAACACCCAACATCAGCTACTACATCTACTTACGAAGCCCCTCAATTCCAGTTCCATAATCTTTGTAGCAAATAAAATGTCAGCCTACTAAAAACTGAATCCACACAAATCTTTTAGATATATATGCTGAATCCTACAATTACGGGATTACATTTTATTCTTTCCTGTCTTGTGTATTTTCTATCTCATTATATATGTTGCAACACTCTATTCCCATCCCTTATTAATTGTCCTATTTTATCTAAAATGATGCCACTTTTTAATTGTCATCCTACTACTACCAATGTATTTTTTACTTATTTATTCCAAGAGTATCCCTAATAAATAGTGAAACTAATCATCATCTTGTACTCCATAAATAGAAACAATAAATAAGGATTCAAGTGTCCTTATTTTTCTGAAAGGTGCAAGTGTTTTTCGATACCCTGATAAATGAGAAAATTGATGAATGAATAAAATGAAATAGATAAAAAAAAGGGACGAGGATAAATATACCGGCCCACAATTGGGTGGTGGTGTTCTCTATTTTCCATATAAAAAAAAAAGGAAAATACACTTTTCTTATCCTTTAACTTTGAGTGACTTTGATTTTCGTTTTGTTAAATTTGGAATTGTGAATTTTGGTCTATAACTTACATAAAATTGTGCTTTTTTGTCCTGTTGCCTGCTACCCCAGGTAATTAACTCTTTCAGTAAACCTGACGTGGCACCAATTTTTTTAAGTTATAGGATAAAATTCAAAATGCTACGTCGAATATACCTGAAGAGTTACCTGGTATAGCAGGTGATAGGACAAAAAACGCACGTTGTGTAAGTTATAGGAAAAGTCCAAAGTTCACAGGATAAAAACCAAAGTTAAAGATAAAAACTTGTACTTTCCAAAAAAAAAATTGATGTAGCAATTGAGTATGGAACAGACCTTTTTGGCAATATAACAAATAATTTTGGGACGGAAGGAATATTCATTTGGTAGTAATATTGTACAATGAAAACAACTACTCTCTCTATCTCATCAGAACTTCTCATCTTTTCATTTTGGGCGTTTCACCGAAACTTTCTCATTCAATATTTGGAAAGCAAGTTACCCCACCCCATTAAACAATTATCAATATATTTTATTTTATTCACATCAATTGCTATTTTACTCATCATTTTCCTCGCATCAATTATACTATTAGGTTGCATTTGGATGGGATCATTTAAAATGCAATAGATTTAAAAATATCAAATCACATGATTTTACTAGATATTTAAAAAAAAAATCAATTTAAAAAAATAAAAGTTAAGAATTTGAATTCCATTAATTTAAACATCTTATCTAAACAAATGTGGTGGCAACCTTGTACCAGTATTCCTTAAGACTTCACAGTATCCCATGCAATTAATATACGTATATAGAGTGATGAGGTTGTGAAGAATTAGAAAGAGACGGCCAGGCAATTGATGGAAGGCCACTACATTATAGACGATAATATATACTGCAAGGAGAGTTTTCAATCAAGATTTAACTTCTGTTTCTTGCAGGCACCACTTGAACTCAGTCCTCTAAATGGAGATGAATTATATGTTTTATTTTTTTCGGGTTTAATGTTGACTATACATATGGAAATTCAAATCGAAGGTGAATGTCTGGATACGTAAATATTGCTAGAGTTTCTTGTCTTGTTAGGCAATAATCTGCCATTATGGAGAAATTAGAAGGAACGAAAAGTAAATAGTATAGATTTATTGACTTAACTCGTCAATAATAACTATGTCTAGAGTACTACCACAAGTGTTTGCACCATAATTTGGGCACAGCTTTTAAGACAAAAGTGTAATGAGTAGTGTTGTGTGGGGTATAAAGTGAAGAAAGTAGTTGAATTGAGTGTATTGTGGGCCCAAAAGGTAAAAAGTAATGGCAATTTCTGTAAATATGTGAATATTGTGAGGGTGGAGTTTATAAAAATGCTTCCTTTTATGGGTGTGCAAATAATTGTGGGACGGGCGAATAAGGAAAGTGTGCAAACAATTATGGGACGGAGGGAGTAACTTTTTTCTAAATACAAAACACAATGAATTAGAGGTTATTTATACCTAAAATTAGGTTGCAGCCATAAAAGTTTACTGACCCGACTACTGCTTAAAAGACTCAAAATATTTGTTCTCGATGATTTGGATTGTGAAGCAGACGATCAGACTCCATAACCCAGCCTGCCTACTATTACAGGAAAAATGTTGTGGGAATAAAATTCATCATGAAACTTATTTGAAGGGTATTAGAAATTTCATTAAATTAAATGATATTAATTGTTTTCACTAAAGATATCAGTTTTGAAGGGCATTAGTTGTTTTCATTAAAAGAATTAATTGAAGGGATATTAGTTGCCTCATTAATAGATGCACATCAGTTCCGATTCAAAAACAAATCATTTCAAAGAGGGAGATAATGATGGATACGAGTACACGATAACGATCTGGAATAATTATACGAAGATTTGAATAATAGAGATTTATAAGATAATTGTATCTTTGTTATTCTTACTTACTTTATCGAGATTTACTTTTTTAGTAATTTATTTGTACACTATAAAAAAGAATGGAAATTAGCGACCGATTTTCAATCGCAAAACGTGAATGGTTCTTTGGGTTCGAACCCGCGCCCATTGGGGTCCAGGCGAGGCGCAAACCACTGAGTCACTGTCTCACTGGCTTATATTAGGCGAGTCATGTAGTATATGAGCCCTTGTGAGGCTTGTAAAAATAAATGGGTAAATATGCGCCCAAGGGGAATCGAACCCACGACCTCCAGCTAGTCCGGAAGAGGTGTGAACCACTAGGATACATGTAACGCCCCGAATCCAGAATACCTTAAATATCCCGGATTCGAAGTGTTATTGTGACTAAAATGCGAACTATAAATTTTTTGATATAAAAAGGGATAAAATCAGAGATGGGTTTTATGCAGCGGAAGAAATGAGTAGAATAATATTATAATATATCTCACACACATATATAAAGCTTAATATTAAAGTAACATTTCATTTAAGTGGGGAACTCCGTGTCGTCTCTATTACTGTCCTTGCTCCACGACATCATAATCTGCAAGGGTTGTAAAAAGGGGGCGTGAGATTTGAATTCTCACGTATGGGTGATTTGCAACGTCATGGGATTGGTAAATCCGAAGTATATTAAATTATACTCATTAATAAAAATATATAATTTATTTAAGCAGTTGATATATAAATAACATATATCACAGAAGTAATAAGCTCACGTAATAATTAATTGGGCATAGCAGGTTTCACATCATATAATTGAAATATCACAAGTTGATTCACATTAAGGGGCAAAGCCCAAAACCATTTTCAAATAACGGCCTAATCTGCCAAAATCATTTTGCACATATTGTAAATCTCCCCCAAACCATTTCTCACCAACAAATCCATCCATTCATTCATTCATGTGACCATGAATCTGAATAATTATTATCACTCATGGCCACCACAAATAATATCAGCGACCATGAATCTGACCTATTATCACTCATGGTCGTACGTGTCAATCCACAAAAAAAACAAATCAATGATTACTCGCTTTCCTCTTTCCCATAAAAACTGTCATTTCAAATTGTGGGGAGAATTCACATAATTCATACTTAAACAGATTCATGCTCACAAAATGCCCTTATATCATGCAATCGTCATCAGTTCATATAATCAATAAACATAAACCATCCATGTAAGGTATATATAATTATATCACATAATACAAGCAGTTATATAATAGGGTGTACATTTATGTTGGATTAGTTGTTTTAGATTGATTTAGTCGAGTTCAGAGTATACCAGCACAACGTATTATGAGCAGATCAATCAACCGATCATCACCCACCTCTTAACTTTATAGATAAGTTAAAACTGTCTTTGAATTTCCTTTGGAAGATAACTTGCGTTGTAGAGACGTCCCGAGAGTGATACGTTAACAGAATGTCGGATCCCTCGTGCGTATTTCGATTAGCACAGAATCCTAGTACGAAACCATTTGATTAAAAGTTGATCTTTGTATTATTAGAAAAACATGAGAGTTTGTGTTACGAGAATCGAGAAAGTTGTGGGCTTATAAACTCAAAAGGACTTGCTTAAAGGTCACACCCTATTTTGGTAAATACACCACTTCTAAAAAAGTGAGTGTATTTACTAGTATACTTGTGGTATGACTATTTGGATTACTACAAAAATAATCTTTTGATAAGTACACCCCTTTTTAAGAGGAGGTGTATTAGGGGGTGTATTTACTAAAAGAAGTAGTGTAACAGGGGGTGTATTTGCTGAAAGCAGTGGTGTAACAAGGGGGGTGTATTTACTGAATTCAGGGGTGTCCTTAACAAAGGCCCTTTAAGAAAGAAAATATAAGAATTCATATTTTATAAAAAACCTCTTATTAAAACTTATTAAAGACTTTGGTTTTTCTAAGACAAATTATAAAAAGTACTTTTCTTTTCTAATATTAATAATACTTCTAAAAACAAAGGAATTATATTAATTTTCCCAAAAAAAATACTCTTTTTCATTTGATATTAATTTTGGATATAACTCGACTTATCTTTTCGTTCCTAATTCTCCAACAGTCGCACAAGGGGAAGACGAATTTCCCTTTGTCTCCAAAAACTCAACTAATATTACTAACAACTAATTTCATCACCATACAGCTAATTCAATAATACTAATCCAAAAATACTCTTCAACTAAAACAACAATACTAATTCATCCATTCAATAATACTCTTCAACTATTCCAATAACACTAATAAGAAAAATCATCAATCCAATAGCACCAAACAATTAAACCAATAATACTAGACAACTAAAACAAATAACACCAAATAGTTATTTCAGTAATACTAAACACCTATTTCAACACAACTTAACAATATCAATCGAACCGACTCCATGGTACGAATTTAACATCAAAAGTCCATCTACAACTTCATGGCTCCAATTCCAAAACAACTAGTATTCTCTCTTCTTACAAAGCTCACAACAGTAGGGAAAATAAAACAATTCCGTTCCCTATTTCAATTAGTACGAAAAATAGGAAGGAGGCTAGTAATTCTTACGAGTCCGGTTCGCGGTGGTAAACGGACGACCTAACGGCGTCGTATAAGGATTCGGAAAACGGATTTGAACAGCCTAACGGAGTCGGTTGGAATTTCCAAAAATTTCGGTAGCAGCAACCGGTTTAACGGCGTCAAATAACACGAAAGAACGAATTTATAAGTTTCAACGAAGAATTAATTGAAGAAACTGAAATCGAATTGGAATTAATTTACGAAATTGTGGACTTAAACGAATTCGGAAAGCAACAAAATGGGACTCACCCAAAGGAGGAGTGAGGCGGCGGCGCTCGTCGGAGTGAAGCGACGGCGCTGGGACGACGGCGCGCTAGCACGGCGGCGTTGCCGTGAAGGAGAGAGGGAGCAGCGACGCGGCGGCTGTGCGATGAAGGAGGAGGAAAGGCGGAGGCGGCGCGGCTGGAGCTGGGACCGCGGCGTTGCTTGGCTGGGGAAGGAAGCGGCGCAGCGAGCGGCGGCGTCTGGTGGCGGGACGGCAGAGGGCGGAGGCGTACGGCGACGGCTCTGCTCCAGCGGCGTCGCGATTGCGGCTGCTGGCGAGGAGGACGGCGGCGAGCGGGAGAGGCGTCGCGGCCTGGGGCCGTGGTCGCGGCCGAGCGGGAGCACGGCGGTGGGCTGGTCGTGGCGGAGTTTCGGCGAGGCGACAGCGGCGAGCTGACGTGAGGGGCGACAGCGGAGCTCGTTCGCCGGAGGAGAGAGGACAGCGGCGGTGGCGATGCGGTGGCCTGAGCACGGCGACGTGAAACTTCGTCGGCCGGAGGAGGGAGTCGTGCGGCGTTTTGGCTAAGAGAGAGATGAGTGAAAGGATAAATGGGGAAGAAAAACAATCCCCGTAGCCTGAGAAGAGAGTATATATAGGAAAAATATCCTTTTAATTTTTTTTTAATTAATTTTAAAGGGAGGTAAAAAACATGTGGATAGAATTAATTCTAATTAATTTAATTAAAAAGGGATACTAAAACATGTGGGTAGGGTTTAACCCCTTTAATTCGGATATTTTCGTTCCCACTTGATACGGTTCAGGGATCGTTTTGGCTTACGAGTTTAATCCCGATTTAATAATTAATACAGTTTTAAGATTCGAATAATATTTTATTGTATTTTAATTATTCTCAATAAATTAAACGGATCGAAAACATAATTTTAAACTTTGAATAATAAATTTTCTCGTAGTCCTTTATTCGTTTGAAAGATTCGATTCCTTTCTTCGAATTCGGGAATTTGAAATAGTGTATATATTTAAATTTCACAGTATCACACAAAATAATAAAATTAAAAGAAACAAAGATAATAATAATAATATAAAATTATATAATTAAGGTTTCTAGCAAAATAAAAGGTATAAAACGGGACGGGGTATTACAATACATGTTATTGTTGTTTGTTTATTTGCATTTAATTGTATATAACCTCAAATTGTTTCTTTTAAATTCATCAAATTCAATCCTTTTTGTTTCTAATTTGTTTATATATATATATATATATATATATATATATATATATATATACTAACTTTTTTATTAATTTTATAAATTTAATATTTTAGACTATTCTAAATTATTAATTTATTCGTTTTTATTTATTTAATTGTATATAATTTCAAATTGACTCCCGTTTTTTTTTTTAAATTCATCAAATTAATTCATTTTTATTTCTAATTCGTTTATATATTTACTAACTTTTTTTTAATTTTATAAATTTAATAATTTAAGACTATTCTAAATTATTAATTTATTCTTTTTTTAATCATTTAATTGTATATAACCTCAAATTGACTCCCTTTTTTTTAATTCATCAAATCAATCGTTTTTGTTTCTAATTCGTTTATATATATATATATATGTATGTATGTATTTACTAATTTTTTTTATTAATTTTATAAATTTAATATTTTAGACTATTATAAATTTTTAATTAATTCATTTTTATCCATTTAATTGTATATAATTCCAAATTGACTCCCGTTTTATTACATTGGATGACAAGATTTTTTTGGGAATATCTTTTGCGAAATATTTCAGTTACATACTACAAAATCCACATCTATTAATATTTGAAAAAAATAAATTCCAAAAATACCTAAGAAAGAAAATCATCCCGAGTTCTCTGAGGCAATTGCAAAATGACAAATTGTTATATGAAATATTCTACGGATTTAAAATCCGTATAATAACCCATATTAAAACTTGAGGATCTTCCCACTTATCCAAATATTAACAATACTGCTTCTATCCCAGCGCACAAGGTTCATGGGTCTCTACCCCCCCCCCCCCCCCCGCCCCGCGCAGTAGCCGACCCCCCCACCCCAATCCCCCAACCAATTTTTCCCCATACCGAATTCCCCCATCGCCCAAGTCTGCAAACCCCAAACCTCAGAACCTCACCCACCCCCCTCCCCTCTTTCCCCACCACCTTCCCCACCCCCAATTCTGCCTTCGGCAATCTCATTTACATCCCTATTTCAAAAATTAATTTTTCTATTCTTTTTCATCTCAACATTTCTCTGCAAATCAATCCCTAATATATTAATCTGGACATAAAAATTTCATAATAAATTTTGCACGTCACCTATTCGATCTAATGCCTCAAAAAAATTTCTGAAATTTTTTATGACTATTGGAGTAAATGTGTGTTACTATTGGAGCAAATGTGTGTTACTATTGGAGCAAATGTATGTTACGATTGGACCAAAGGTGTGTTACTATTGGGACAAACGAGTGTTACTATTGGAGAAAATGTGTGTTACTAAAAATATATGTTACTATTGGAGCAAATGTGTACTAAAAATATGTGTTACTATTGGAGCAATTGTGTGTTACTATTGGAGAAAAAATGTGTTACTAAAAATATATGTTACTATTAGAACAAATGTGTGTTACTGTTAAAGGAAATATGTGTTACTATTGAAGCAAAGTGTGCTATTATTGGAGTAAATATGTATTATTGCAAATGTGTGTTAATGTTAGAGTACATGTATGTTACTTAAAATAAGTTTTACTATTGGAGCATATGTGTGTTACTTTTAGAGGAAATTTGTGTTACTATTGAAGTAAAGTGTGTTAATATTATAACAAATGCTTATTACTACAAATAGGGATTAAAGTTAGAGTAAATGTGTGTTACTAAAAATATGTGTTACTATTGGAGCAAATAGTGTGTTACTGTTAGAGAAAATATGTGTTACTATTGAAGCAAAGTGTGTTCATATTAGAGTAAATGTGTATTACTGATTAAAGATAGAGTAAATTTGTGTTACTAAAAACATGTGTTACTATTGGAGCAAATGATGTGTTACTGTTAGAGAAAATATGTGTTACTATTGAAGCAAAGTGTGTTAATGTTATAACAAATGTGTATTATAACAAATATGTGTTAATGTTTGAACAAAAAAATGTATTTGATGTTAGAGCAAATGTAAGTTATTGTTGGAACAAATATATTTTAATATATAAAACCATAAATTTAAATTTAAAGGGATGAGAAATAAATTAAAAACACATATTTAATCTTGTAAAAATATATATTTGTTATTACTATTATTTTAAAGTAGAAAAAAACCTATTTTTTAATGACTTGTAACACACATTTGCCCATATTGTAACATACATTTTGTCTATCCTGTAACATACATTTTGCTTATATTGTAACACAATTTGGGAGCGAAAATTTGTATTATTGAAAATGTATGTTAATGTTGGAGTAAAAATGTATTTGAAGTTAGAGCAAGTGTATGTTATTGTAGGAGCAAATATATTTTAATGTATAAAACCATAAATTTAAATTTAGAGGGATGGGAAATAAATTTAAAACACATATTTGATCTTGTAAAAATATATATTTGTCATTATTATTATTTTAAAGTAGAAAAAAACTGTTTTTTAATGACTTGTAACACACATTTGCCCATATTGTAATATACATTTTGCCTATCATGTAACACAAACTGGGAGTGAAAATCTTGGAACATGGTCTGCGCGAGATTTTGGAAAAAACCCTCCAAATCTGACCCGACCCGGTCAAGATCCGCAATTTTTTTCCTGGAGCGACCCATTTTCAATATTTGTCTATTTTAAGTATATTTTACATATGAAACATTTAACATGAGTGTTGCCTTGCAAAATTGAACGTAAGAAAAGAAATAGGACAAACAAATAAACGTAGAGAAATAGTCCTAAGAAGGGAATAGAAGCAATAAACATGTAATTGAAGCGGACCGAAGTTGTGGTGTGAATTCATCAAGACTTGAGAATTCTAAGGCCAAAGTCTTCATCTCCTTCGCGCGTTGAAATTTGCACACCTACTTTGACTTAGCTTGTAATGAGTGATGACCTGTGGCCTATATATAGAATACTTAATGGTATAATCAGTACCTATTAAGCTATACTGATTATACAATTTGTAGAGGCCAGTAGCTAGGTTGGAGTATCAATATTAAGATTTTTTAAGAAAAGGATCGATCGAATTAATTAGAGATGGGATTTGGTACATTTATATCACACAAAGTAAATGGGAGTGATTTAAAAGCAGGGGATCATGTCTACACTTGGAGATGGGGCTTCGCCTACGCTCATCATGGTACCCTTTTTTTCAATTAATTAATTAACTATTGACTTGTATAATGTATATAATTCATCCACCAAATGATTAATGTGAATAGGCATCTATGTTGGTGAAGGCAGAGTTGTGAGCTTCAATTCTCAACTTAAGTGTATTGGTGTTAACAAGCACCAAACGTGTGAGTCCTCCTTATCATCATCGGCTAGCCTCCCCGATTGTGGTTTCAAGAAAAGTGAAAGCGGAGGAGTAATTGTGCACTGTTTGAATTGCTTCATGAAATACGGGTCATTGTACCGTTACAAATATGGAGCTCGTAAGCGTGTTTGTCTTGGTAAAATCCGAGGGGGGACTTGCACCACCGCTGAACCTGATGAACCAGAGGCGGTCATTCACAGGGCCATGTACTTGCTTCATAACAATGGATTTGGGGAGTATAACTTCCTCGGAAAAAATTGTGAAGATTTTGCCCTCTACTGTAAAACAGGACTCCTAGTTTCTCCCAAGCACAAGACCGCAGCTTTAGGATGTAGCGGTCAAGTGCGCTATGCTTTTGGTGCTGTGGATCCTGTTTCTCGCTATTATTCCGATATTGGTGTTCGCAAAGATGTCCACAAGGTGCAAGTCGAGGACCTCGCCACCTTCCATGCCAATTATTAATTAATTGTGATGGTTAATATTCTTCCTTGGTTTAATACATTTATAATGTTTTTAATTAATTACCTTACGAGTTAATAACTTATGGATGAATGTTGTAAGAGTGCTCTTTAATTGAATGTTTATTATTTCAAATTACTTTTTCCTTTTGTTATTAATATGTTTATCATAAATAATCATTTCCGGGGGATTTTAATGTATTAAAATCAATAATATTCTCTCGAATGTCATGCTAGATTTCTGTACTGATAAAATTACAGATATTTTCTTCATTCTATATAACTGCAGTCTCAATATTATAACTAAATCAAAAAGGAAAAAGTTCCAAAATGTATTCATTACCTGCTAAAATTACATGATTAGTACCAAAGGCACAGCTGTAAGAAAATGCAATTCAACTTGTATTTGTACGTACATGACTGCGGAAAGAAACTAATTTAATATAGAATGAGTGATGTCAGAAATACAAGCACAAATTGGTAGTAGAATGTATCATCATTCATTCTTCAGAAAGCAAAGCTAAAATAACGAAATATCCTTTCCTAGTATGAAGTTTATCTTTGATCACAGCCAGCCTTGTTATATCGTCTCGATAAAGAGACTAGCCTGTGGATGCAATCCTGCTTCCTTGAGAGACAGAGATAACTTGTCTTTACCGTAGACAGTGCGAGGAAAGTTGGAAACGAGGCTGTAGTCCTCGACTTGCAAGCAACCCAAAGAATCAACATAGTCATACAGAAATTGTACAGCGCCTGATGGAAAACGAACCAATGCCTGGAAAAGTCGTAAACAAATAAAACATCAACAATAATAAACAAAAATTTACAGTAAATTACAAGATACATATTGAACAGAGTAGAAGTGACCGATTAACTTATGCCTTGCATAATATGGCTTAATTGCATTGTTAACCAAACTTTGGGTTAAATGCCAGAAAAAATTCACAACTTAACGTCGATTGTATATCAGGCAGAGATCTAAAACTTACATAATTAGAGGAAACATTACAGGAAGTTGGGCTTACTTGAGTAAAATCAGGCGCTTTCTCAGGTTCAGCACCTAATGACAAAGCTTTCTCCTCACGTCTCGCATTTTAGCTAATGCAGCTTCTTGTGCTGCTCTTTCACGAGCTTCTTCCTCCTCCTTCCTTTTCCTCTCAGCTTCACGTTGCAACCGCTCTTGCTCTTCTTGCCTCTGCCGCTCCCTAGCCTAGTGCAGAAAGATTAAATGGATACTCATATTAATGAGAAGCGTTAACTTAGTAGGAACTTCAAGAGAAACTATCAAGGAAACAAAAAGGTCAATATTATAGAACAATAGATCATGGGAGTTTGTAGTTTGGTCCATTACGATAGAAAGAAATAAGAGAATGTTTAGGGGGCAATGGAATCCCTAGAGGAAGTTTGGGATAGCATTAAATATAGAGTGGCAGTGGCTCTTTGGGTCACAAAAGTTTTAAAAATCTTTTGTAACAAGAGACTAGAGTTATGCCCAGTAATTTTCACTTGTACCTTGTGTTCTACATTAATAAAATTTTAGTTTTCTTATTTAAAAAAAAAAAAAAAAATAGCATACTTGATCAGCCTGGAGTGCTGCTCGATATTCAGCTTCTATTTCTTCTTTCTTCAGCTTCTACTCTGGCTGTAACAAGAACCGGAGAACTTTCTTCAAGTAATTCTTCAGGAGATCGTGGTCCCTCAACCTGGATGAGTAGAAACATAGTGTCACAAAAAGCCTAGCTTTTGCAATGAAATCAGAAGAGAACAGTGATTTCAGGAAACACAATGAGAAAGCTAACTCGGCAGTTCAATAAAATAAGAAAGACCATAACATAGCCTTGCACAGAACCGGAAATATATTTAAAAATTATAAAGAAAAGAGAGACATGTTTAATTAACTACCTCACATTTGTCACGAAATAAGCTAACTGGATGGCTTTTTGCCACACTTTCATTTCCTAGACACGGTTACAAAAAAACCAAATACAAGGGCTGAACAGAATCTAGCAGTAACTCTAGTGCAAACTGCTGAGTTTATACAATCCCCAAGCAAAACCCTAACCTAAAATATTACAAATCAAATTAAGTGTGTTCACAACATTAGTTAACCCTTGATCGGATAAGTATGGGAGAAAAACAGGAAGAGTATCAAGTTAAAGATCTGCAAACAATTTTGCAAAATGCTACATTCTGTAACCAGTTTTGGCTCAAGATGAAATCAGGATTCACAACCTAGTAATGAGGACGAGCAAGTGATAGATAATCAAAAGTTATAAATATACACTTCATACGAAATGCATCGCACTAAAGATACAAGTAAAGAAAGGTTGTCCGCATAAAGCAATACTGACATGCTCAGATGTAACAGGTTTGTCCCCCCATTAATGGAATTGTGTTAGTATGTGGACACAAGTCTGGAAACCAAGTGAAGTTTCATCCTAAATCCATTTGGAGATAGGAGGGGTGGCTCACTGGGATTAGGATTATACGCTAGTAATTTTTCGAACTGGGACAACTCAAATGTGATGTATTCAAAAAAATACTACATAACGGGTGATGCAAAGAGAACTAAAGAAAGAAGAGTTCACTCAGCCTGATAAAGTAAAGAGCAGTAATGTAAGTAATCACTAAATATTATTAAAATTCTAAGGATGAAAATGAGAGGGATACAAAACTCTAAAATAGTTCCTGTCAGTATAGCTATTCCCAGCCTAAAGGCCGATAATAAAGTCTGCCCTCTACATTGTCCTAACCCCCTTATTTATATAGTCCTATTCCTCAATTCAAACCCCCTACTTTGCACACATTATTCCATTATTTCAGCCACTTATTTTTTAGCTGAAGTTTTTTTACAAGAGACAATTGTATTGCTTATAAAGCTTAGGGATGAGAGTTCCCTACAAGATTACAAAGTGAACTACATCCGACAAAGATGGGCCTAATTGCAAGACATCACCCCAGTTTCGAACAGAGGCCAATAAGTTTTGTTTCTTCGATTTTTCAAGCCAAACCAGAGGCACTCCCAGCACTTATACTGATAAAATTAGGCTTTGTGTATGATGGGGAAATTGGGGTGATGTCTTGCAATTAGGCTCCAAGAAATGGGCCTCCATGTAACTCACCCTAAATAATATTGTACTGAGTTAGTATCTCAATGCAGTTGCTTTCAGATACAATTTTTTTGTTTTGTTGGATTTTTGTTAAGATTAAAAAGTGTGTTGTTTGCATTAAACACCAAATACACTTAATTTAGTCTTGTGTATGTTTATAAGCAAATTCCTTTCTTGTGAGAAAGGCAAGAATCATTATAAATTTGTAACAATCGAGCAGAGAGATCAAACCTATGTAATTGAACAAATATTTTATGCATTGTAGTGTAAAATTCATGGCACATTAACACTTAAGAAGGAATGAGTGTTAATTTGTGAACAACCATCTTACACAATTTTTTATCTTCATACATTGTTATATATTTCTTTCTTTCATACACAACTAAAGAAATCAAGGAAGACAAGAGAAGAGATTAAGCTTGAGAAATGCAATCAAAATTCCTATATGCACCATCAACAATACCACCTGGCATTAGGAGTTGCAATAACTCAGAGATTTTAGTAGTAGGTGACATAAAGTGCAAGCATAAATTTCAGAGCATAAAGTTAAAAGAAGAAAAAATTTAAAAGCTACTGCGTGACAGAAATTATAAGCAACCAACAAATAGTTGAGAAAGAGTATCCATAATTCTTCATCGGAAAATACCTGAGCGATTCACGGGTCGGTGAATTTGAATTTCGAAATTTGAGGGAGAAGATGAATAATAGGTATGAAAGAGAGAATGATGAGTGAGAGAAGGAAAGACAAATGGGGAGTGAGAGAATTAACTGAACTAACTGAAGTGACTAGAAGCAGGGTCAGTTGGGCACATATTGACCCTTCTTTTTCCACATATAATATATCTATACGCGTATTTAGTCAACTGTCAAAGTCTGTTTCTCTCTCCACATATATCTATAAGCATATGCTTGGCGTGTACAGTTGGCATAAATAATGATATTTTTCTCCAAAAGCATACAACTTTTCTGTTAGTAAAAAATAACATAAAATTCATATAATATTATAGGAAAATAGACTTTTTTGTCCTTTAAATTTCATTGACTTTGATTTTCGTCCTCTTAAATTTTGAATTTTGAAAATCGTCCGTTAAGTTGTATTTTTTTGTGATTTTCGTCCCCTAGACCTGCTACTACAGGTCACCATCCGTTTACCTAATGACGTGGCACTAATTTTCTATTTTAATTTTATTTTATTATGTGAGATATCATACTTGGAAGTATATTATTGGTGAATATTTACATGTCATATTTACCTTGAATATTTCATTAAATGTAAATGAAAAATTAAAGAAAATTCATTTTAAAAAAAATCTGAAAGGACCCGGCCGCCGCACCACCTCCACCACACTTCCTCCCTCTCAAACCGCCAACGCCGACGTAGACCCGCGGGCGGCTTTCTCTCTTGTGTAAATGTGTCCAGTTTGCCCAAATGCTCCCCCCTTTCCGGTAGATTTTCTTCCAGTTCCGGTCAATTCAATTTCCGGCAAATAAACTTCCGACTCTGTTCTGAAATTTCGGTGCAAAGCTTCTTTGGTGATGAGCTTCGATTCCGGTGTCTCTTGCAAAGCTTTCCGGCGATGAGATACAGGCGTGAGCTCGAATTTCTTCCCGCGACGGTATCTCCATTAACGCGCAGGTGTAAGCTCCAATTTCCAGAGTCATAAATTTCTGGTCAAGCTTTCTGACGCTCGCGAATTTCCAACCAATCTTCGAATTGGAGCTTCTCCGGTGCGGCTTGCTTCAATTCCTGGCGTCGTCTTCTTCGAATTTCCGCGAAGAGTTTCAGCTCCGGCGAGCTGAATTTGGGCAGCTCTGAAATTTCAACGAGCGCCATTCATTCCGGCCGACGCAAGCTTTGGGAATCGAATTTTGCTACAGGCTCGCGATATTACTTGGTTTTGCAGCGCCGATGGTGGGATTCGAGGACGACGGCGGCGGCGGGTTTGAGGGCGGCGGGTGGTGGAGATCCTTTTTGCAGAGAGGGGGGCGTGGGTTTGCTATTGGGGAAGGTGGGATTGCAGAAATTAACATTCAAAATTAATTAATATAATTAATATTCAGAAATTAATTAGTCTATTAATATTGATAAGATTTAATCTATAATAATATTTATATTTTTATAGGGGTAGTTACAAATAGGTTTACTCTTAAAGAATTTATTAGTCTTTAGTTTAACACTTTCTACAAAATACAAATAGGTTCACTCAGTGGTGGGCCTCCACCTTCTTTTACCTCTTGACCGATTCCACCCACCACCCATGTCTGCCAATCCACTGTCAATTCACTTTGTAATGTGATGTGACATTAAGGTCACTTGAGAATATTTTAATATTATTTCACATTAAAATGTTTATTAATGTTTTTAAATTTGATTAAATGTTCAATTTTTTAATAATTTGAACCGGCCCAATGAATACATCTTTACTGGTTATTGTTTTAAACAATTTGCATTTTAATATTTATTATTATTTTAACACCTAATTTACTCATTAAAAGTTTTTTTTTAAATTCCTTGAACTATTTTTATATTCTATTTTTTAAATTCCTTTCCTTTTTAAACTGTACAAGGACATTTTGAATACAATTTTAGCAAATATTTTTTTATTTTATTACATTTTTAGAATATCAATTTTTCAAATGCAATTTTTTAACACAACTTTTGAACAGGCATTTAACACAAATATACTTTGCACATATATTTTGAACAGATATATGTTGCACATATATTTTGAACAGACATTTAATACAGATATACTTCGAACAAGACTTTTGAACATATATTTATCACAGATATACTTTGACATATATTTTGAACAAAATAAATTTAATTTTTTTATTAATTGTGCTGCATCCTATGTTTCATCAATTGCATATTTAAAATTCAGAAATTACATATTTGAATTTTGAATTTAACAAATTCATAACTAAAATTACATATTTATGTATATCTACATAAATAGTGGGCAAAAATATAAAACTGCAGTATCAATCTTCTTGATCTTCACACCGCCTTCATCTGAATTCTTCTCGAGGGAGAAAATATCTCATAAAAAAAAAACAGTTTCAATGAGATTTTAACTACACCATTAACACATAAATAATATTAATCATCCCCCAAAATCAGCCACAATTTACAACTAACACACGCACACACACCCAAATTAACAAAATCAACAACACAATTTCTAATCAGCCCCCAAATCAACTACGCATCAGTAATACTAGTCAGTGCCCAAATCAACCACAACCCATCTACACAAAAAATCTAACACAACTCATCACCACAAAGATCACTAGACACATGCGTGGATTGGGGATCAGAAAATTAATAAACCAGAAAAAGCAAGAGATCGGAAAAAATTACTCACCATTTCTTCGTTTTACAGACCGGCGGCTTCCATGTGAGGTGGCGGTGAGAGTCGCCGTCCGACCTCTGAGATCTAGGGATTTCGTTTCTAGATCTAGGGCTTCTTGATTTCACCACTTACGGGTCTACTCTAGATATTCAGGCGGCGGTCTAGAACTCCGCCACCGTGGGCAAAGCTGCGATCGTTGCCAATCGGCATAAATAGATCGGCGAACGGTGGGTTGAAACACATAGAGTGACGGCGCCTCTAAGGAACAACCACGGAGAGGGCGATCGTCCTCCAACACAACGACTCTCCATGTCTCCGGGCCGTGCAGATGCGGATCTCCGGCGTCTGATTTGTCGCCGCCCAGAGAGAGAGGATGGAGAGAGAAAAAAATTGAAATTAAGAAAGAGAGATAGATAGTGAGAGAGTGAGAGAGTGCGTGGGTTTTTGTTGTGGGTGGGGGAAGAACGCGTGGGGTCTTTGGGGTTGGGGCCCACCTTTTAAACCAAATTGTAATTTAATAAAAGGTAAAGAACCAAATTGATTTTTTACTCTATAGTGTAAACTTATATGTAATATTCTCTTATATTGATATTTTTCAATTTATAATGATAAGATTCAATTTATAATAATATTTCTATTTTTATATTGATATTTTTCTATTAATAATGATAAGATTCAATTTATAATAATATTTATATTTAAATTTTCAATTTATAATAAGATTTTATAATCTAATTAAAAAAAATCATTGTTTTTAGAAATTTGATTTATTTTATATAAAGGATATAAGTACCAACCAATCAGAAATTTACATGTAAATTTATATATCATAATAAAATATAAAAAAAAAGAAAAATTGTGCCACATCACTAGGTGACCGGATGGGTGACCTGCAGTAGCAGGTCGGGGGACGAAAATCACAAAAATATACAACTTAGCGGACAATTTTCAAAATTCAAAATTTAAGAGGACGAAAATCAAAGTCAATGAAACTTAAAGGACAAAAAGTCTATTTTCCCTAATATTATTTTTAGTCTTGTTCTTTTATTGGCTCTTATTATGAAATTCAACTTTAATGAAATTCTTTTTTAGTCTTGTTCTTTTATTGGCTCTTATTATGAAATTCAATTTTAATGAAATTCTTTTTAGACGGTATATGTATGTGTTCTAGTTCTAGTTCTAGTTCTGCTTGGTATATCGCCTTTCATTTGCTTAAACTTTTTTTTATCTTATTATACAATCTCATCTCATCTACTAATAACAATATAGTAATTCTGATTTATGGATTTTTTTTCCTCACGTAATCCCTCCGTCCCACACTTATTTGCTATATTGTTAAAAAGATTTGTACCATACTTGTTTGCTATATTTATTTTTGGCAAAAAAGTAATAATACTTTTTAATATTATATTATATTCTCTATACACTAATAACCAAAAGCATCTACTTTATCACTTTAAATACTAATAAACAACTATTTTTTTAAAATTCGCGCAAATAGCAACCTAGCAAATGAGTTTGGGACGGAGGGAGTACAATTTTTATGTATATTAGCCACCGCCTTGAGAAGGGTTTAATGATATGGTTCATATATTGAGTATGTATATAGTAAAATTGGTTCATACATGAATTACTGAAAAATATTATTCCCTCCGTCCCCTATTAATATTCACATTTTCCTATTCGTGACGTCCCACAATAATATTCACACTTCTAAATACCACAAAAAATGAAAGTTTTCAAAATTTAAATACCCTTACAATATCAAATTATTTTCAATTTTGCCATTCTGTTGGCCCACATTATCAACTTAATTCATCATCTTAAATTACTTAAACACAATTAAAATAACTCAACCCAATTAACACCCTAAACCCAATACACATAAAATACCCAACTAAATACAATACCCAAACCCAATACATACAATACCCAACCCAATGTAATTAAAATACTCAATCCAATACTTCACCTATACCCAACCCCATACATACATATATGAATACCCAACTCTCTGGATCCTTTTACACCTCTCTCTCTCTCTCTCTCTCTCTCTCTCTCTCTCTCTCTCTTGTACGCAAACCCTAGCCCCTTCCCCTCCCCCTCCCCCTCCCCCTCCCCCTTCCTCTCCCTCGTACACTAACTCTAGTCGTCCAATGACTTCCTCCAACCATATGATTCCCTCCGATTTTTCAGAGCTGGAATCCATGGTGGTGGCTGATTCCGAGGACGACGACGACTTCGTTGTTCCGGAAAGCCTCATGCTCGATTTTCTCCATGCCTATTCTTCGGCCACCATAAAATCAAAGGTTTTCATGTTTGATTTGCTTATATCTTAAGCCACTATGCTCGATGTCCCCCCATGCCGATTCTTCGGCCACCATAAAATCAAAGGTTTTCATGTTTGATTTGCTTATATCTGAAGTCACTATGTTCGATTCATTTCTTTCTTCGGCCACCATGTTCGATTCTGAGATTTCGGAGGCCACCATATTTGATTCCTTAATTTCGGAGGCCCCGGTCCTCAATTTGGTCCACTCCCAGGCCGAATTCGAGCCCTCCATGTCCGATTTTGTGATTTCGATGGCCGGTGATTTCCGATGTGGGGTCCCCGTGCTCGATGATGACTGATCCCGTCCTCTGATGGCCAATGATGTCCAAGCTGAGGCCCCCGTGCTCAATTTTGAACCATGCATGTTTGATTTACCCTATTATAAGTACTCAAAGTTCGATTTTCCCGATCCCTCTAAGCTACCTTCGTTTTATGCCCCACCATCCAGAATAATTTGGCTGCATGTGCTCGATTTTGACTTCCAGATGCCTTACTATGGCCCTTTTTATGAAGGACCTAAGCCCAAAAGTGATGATTTTAAGGCATTCCTCCAAACTATGGTGAAAATATATTGTCCCAGTTTTGAGGTATATTTATTATGCCCTTTCTTCATTTTATGAGTTCAATTTTGTTGTCTTGTGATGATTTGTGATGATTATATATTGTATGTGATGATTTATGATGAGCATGAGCTTATATGCCCTTGTATGTGAAGATTTGTTATGATTATATAATGTCCCAGTTTTGAATTGTGAAAATAAATTATCCCAGTGTTGATTTATGATGAGCATGAGCTTATATGCCCTTGTATGTGATGATTATATACTATCCCATTATTGATTTGTGAAAATAAATTGTCCCAGTGTTGGTTTATGATGAGCATGAGCTTATATGTCCTTGTATGTGATGATTTGTGTTGAGCATAAGCTTATATGCCCTTGTATGTGCCTATTTGTGTTGAGCATGAGCTTATATGCCCTAAACCGTGCCTTTTAGTCATGATTATGTATTGTCCAGTCTTGATTTGTTCAAATATCATGTCCCAGTGCCAATTTGTGTTGAGCATGAGCTTATATGCCCTAGTTTGTGCCTATTTGTGTTGAGCATGAGCTTATATGCCCTAGTATGTGTCTATTTGTGATGAGCATGAGCGTATATGCCCTTGTGTGTGCATATTTGTGTTGAGCATGAGCTTATATTCCCTTGCATGTGCCTATTTGTGTTGAGCATGAACTTATATGCCCTAAACTATACCTTTTAGTCATGATTATATACCATTCAGTCTTTATTTGTTCAAATATCATGTCTCAGTGCCTATTTGTGTTGAGCATGAGCTTATATGCCCTTATGTGTGCCTATTTGTGTTGAGCATGAGTTTATATGACCTAGTATGTGCATATTTGTGTTGAGCATGAGCTTATATGCCCGTGTGTGTGACTATATTTGTTGAGCATGAGCTTATATGCCCTTGTATGTGCCTATTTGTGTTGAGCATGAGCTTATATGCCCTAGTATGTGCCTTTTAGTCATGATTATATATTGTCCAGTCTTGATTTGTTCAAATATCCTATCCCATTGCCTATTTGTGATGAGCATGAGCTTATATGCCCTAGTATGCGACTATTTGTGTTGAGCATGTGCTTATATGCCCTTGTATATGCCTATTAGTGATGAGCATGAGCTTATATGCCCTAGTATGTGCCTATTTCTGTTGAGCATGAGCTTATATGTCCTAATATGTGCCTATTTATGTTGAGCATGAGCTTATATGCCTTAGTGTGTGTCTATTTGTGTTGAGCATCAGCTTATATGCCCTTATATGTGCCTATTTTTGATGAGCATAAGCTTATATTCCCTAGTATGTGCCTTTTAGCCATGATTTGTGATCAGCATAAGCTTATATGCCCTTGTATGTGCCTTTTAGTCATGATTATATAATGTCTCAGTCTTGATTTGATCAAATATCATGTCCCAGTGTTGATTTGTGATGAGCATGAGCTTATATGCCCTAGTATGTACCTATTTGTGATGATTATAGATTGTCCCAGTGATGAGCATGAGCTTATATGATGAAAATCAGTCAAAATGTGTAAGTTAGTTGGTTAACAGCTGATATTTATGCAGGAATTGGTCAATACCAGTCCTTGTATTAGCATTAGACTCACAACTAGGCATTGTTACTAGTTTAGGAGACAATATGCAATTGTATGATGCATTAGAGTCACCACTAGGCATTGTTCCTAGATTAATGGACCATATGCAATTGTATTTATGCATAGAGTCACCACTAGTTTAACAAACTAGTTAGGAGTCTCCTTGCCCTGTGATGATATCTTCTGAGGGGAAGTAAGGTAAACACAAACTATCAACCCAATTATATTGATTGATCTTGTACACAAAAGGTTTGTTTACAACTTAAACACCTCTTATTTTGTCAGACTTACAAATCTAAATCTGTTTAATATGTAAATTTCAAAAAGTGAGCTAAAAAACTATCTCCTCCTTAATCCATCATTAGTATCCTAGACCTGTCAATAGACCTCCTTCATTTGTCAGTCCATCCATCTCCTCAACTTCAATCAAGAAGTCTATACAGCCCCTTACAAAATCTTCATCCACTTCTAGGCTTATTGGTAGTCTACCTTCCCTTATGAGTCTTTCTTTGTTCATATGTGGCACTGTGTATTTTTTGTGTCCCTTGCACTTCATGATTTCCACTAGACAACTATGTAGGCTGAGAAAGACATTGTTCAGTGAAACTACAGTCATTCTCTCAAATAACTGCAACACATTTGTAATCAACTCATCAATTGTGTAACTAGCAGTGTCCACTTGTAGTGATTGAATTGCCCTAAAAAAACTCAAGTCTAGAATATTTGTATCTGGTGAGTTTGGGGGTTGACATGCAAGTATGATGTTAAATCCATCTGAGGTTGCAGCTGCCCTAAAGTCTTCTTCATTGTTGCTTATATGTGGTTTGACATTATCTTATTGAATAATGATGTTCTTGATTGCATTAGGAGGCCATTTAGCCTCGATAGCTGGTATAACCTGAAAAATTCAAAACAATAAACATGTTAATGTCACCAATAGGCCTACACAACATATTATGGAGACTTAACTATGCTTCCTTGTACTGTATGATGATGATTTATATACTGACAGTCTCTTATATGAGCTTATATACAATGTATGAAAATAATAAGCATTTTAATGTCACCAATAGGCCTACACAACCTATTATGGAGACTTAACTATGCTTCTTTATACTGTATGATGATGATAGTCTATCTGATAGTCCATTATATGATGAAATGTGCAATGTACAAAAACAATAAGCATGCTGAATTTAATTACCTGATTCAATAGGCATGCTATTGTGACTTCATTTGTGATTGAATATATTGGTTTAGTAACCATGGTCCCCCTTACTCTATTCTTGGAGTTCCTTTGTGTTGGTTCTAGTTTTGTGAATGGTCAAATGTCTATTTTCCCATCAAATATCTGTTGTCTAGCATATGCATTTTGTGGCCTAGCAACAGCACACATGAACATAACCTTGGGGATATACCTTTTTTACTTGCATGACCTATAAGGTTCTTCCTCCCCTTCTGCTAAGTAAAAATCATCAGTTGTTCTTGACATGTAGAACCATTTTTCATCTATGTGTAATACATGAAACATACATGAAAATTTAATTGTATTGCCAATACTATCAAGAACCATTGCATTCAAACTGAACTTGATCATGTCAAGCTTGTTCTATTCTGTGAAAGTTGGTTTAATTGCATTTGAATGTTTTCTGATCTTCCCTGACTTAATCCATCTCCAAACTTGAGTTTTGCTTACCCCCCAACTCCCTGACAACACTCCTTAATGTGTCTCTTTTGTGTAATGGAATGGCCTTGAACATTTCAACATCAAAATGTAAGTGTTTCTTCTTTGTTTACCCCTTTTTGTTGCCCTTTATTTGAACTGGAATACTATCTAACATTTGACTTCTTGCAACTGTCCATATGTGTTGTACTCCCCTTCTTGTAATCCCAAACATTGCAGCAGCTTCTTTGACCTTTCCATGAAGCACCTTCCCATTTTTATTGTTTGAAATGAGGAATTGTGCAACTAGGTTATTCTCATCTAAGGTGAGATCCTTTTTTTTGTCTCATTTTGTATTGTTAGGTAAAGTATTGAATGTTGCATTCAATTTCACTAATAAAGGTTATTTATTATCTTGAAACAGGTGGGAAACTGCATTTTGGGCTGTAGTTAGTGTTGATTTGACTCTTGATTTGGCCAAAAATAATCTGGTGGGAACTTTGAATTTTTTTGAAATTTTGGGAAAGTTTTGCACTTCTTAGTGCTTGTATTTTGGGCTGAAAGCATGGGCTGTATTGGAGTTTGTATTTTTTTTGGGTTGTATGACTGTTTATTTATTAACAATGTATTTTTTGGGCTATATGAACAGTACGTATTTGTATTTATAAACAGTATGTATTTGTGTTTATGAACAGTACGTATTTGTATTTATGAACAGAGAATTTTTTTAATATGTATTTGTTTTGTATGGATGAATAGTATTTGTATATTGATACAGTATATCTTTGCATTTGGTGGGAGTCATTAACTTTAAACATAAAGTTAATCCCTTTGGTTTTAATCACCCCTTTTTGGTCAACAAGTCACTAAAGTAACTTTTTCTTAAAATTTGTGCCCAACAAAGTGTGAATATTATTGAGGAACTGAGGAAGTAGTTATTTTCATTAAAGAGTATAGTCATTTTCATTGAAAAGTCTTAATTTATTTTCAGTAAATAACTTATACTCTTCAGTGAAAATAACTAATACACTTCAGTTAAAACAATTATACTTTTTATTGAAATCAGCTAATACTTTATAATGAGTTATGCATAACACATTTTCACTCTATACATTGTCTTATATATTAGTTTTTCTTTATTTTGCTCTTTTCTGAAAAATCAATTTTTTTTCGGTTTTGATATTCCTGATATTAATGTAGATGTTCTTAATGCCAATTTGAGGCATACAGTTGAGTAATTTGAAGTTTTTCTTTTTTTTTCTTAAAAAAAACTAAAAAGCCTAGCGACCTCGTAAACGGTTTATGTGGAGTTCAGTTATTCGTAAACTAAGGAAAAAGTGCAAATTATAGTAAATAAAATAAGCAAATTGTTGAAAAAGCTATGTAATATCGCGGGTTGGAATTTTCTTGTGGACAAATATAACTGCACACAAAAAAAGACAATTTTCACAATCGGGAATGATATAGAGCCTACTGGTCAGAATTATATTTGTGCCCACCGCCTATGTGGTAATCTATGTGGCAGTGCAACTTAAGAAAAAGTATTTATTTCCTTTATTGTCATATATATTTTAGATTTGATTAAATTCATTTAGAATTTTATACCAGAATTCTAATATATATATATATTACTAGTGTTAAACCCGCGAGTTTCGCGGGCATGAAGAATTATTGTTAAAAAGAATTCAACAACACAATATAATTGTGTTGTCTTTAATACACTATAGGAACATAGTTGTGTTGTCTTTAATATACTATACACAACAAACGTATAATTTCTCATTAAAAGTATAATTATTTCATTAAACACAATTATAAAACCAAACATAATAATATTAAACATAACATTTAAGCACATACAATAAAACAAATTTTCATAGTAATTTTTATTTATTATTTTATTAAGCACATGCGATAAAACGCAATACAATAATCACAAGTCTCTAAAAATCTCCTATATACAACATTCGTTGTGTACTCAAGACAAATAATTTTTAGACCATCTTTACTCCTAACCCTCAATACTGCAACATACAACTGTCCGTGTGTGAAAACTGGTTTTGGCAGGTATAGCCCAACGGTCGAAAGAAATTGACCCTGGCTTTTATCAATAGTCATAGCAAAACACAATAATACGGGAAACTGCCTCCTCGTAAATTGTACGGGCATTGTTGCGTCCGAATTGCTCAAATTCATTCTTGGGATGAAAACCTATTTCCAACATTTTTTCAAGAAATTATCTCAGCTTCAATCACGTGATTTTCCATCCTAGTAACAATCAGTCTTGTCTCATTGCACAACTCAGATTTCTGATCTATATTCCTCAAAAGAATAATAGGAACACTCTCTTTCAATATCAATCTATGGCTAGGCATCCACTATACCGAACAGTGTTTAAAAAATCCACTGATACCAGCTCTCCATTACCCCCAGGACGAAACTCCAACTTACAAATACTATCGTAGCTCAAATAAACCCTCGTTTCCCCAGGAATAATGGAGAGGATCTTCTTGTTGATACAGTCCATGTCTCGATGCGTAGGCGCAAGAATAACATTATCTTCAAAATATTTGTCCGTACATAGATTGTTCTCGACGAACGGATAGCTACTTCGAATGATAGTCAATAATAGGATCAACCTCATCACAGATGAGGTTTTCCAATGGAATCTCAATATCCGCAAAACCATCCCTACCGTGACCGAGTTTGTCATCCCCAACTTTCAATATCCAATCCGAAAATTCAGCAATTCCACTGTTGCTTGAATCAGAGCATGAACTTTCGACTGTCAATCACATATTCCTTGTCAATGTAAGCACTTGAAAATAGAGCCACAAATACACGCAAAAATTAACTAATCAACGGAGGAATACTTAATATCAAAGATAAGTAGTTATTATTCAATTAAAAAAAGACTACCTTGCAATAATCCCACAAGTACGATGAATTAATGGTAGAATGGTTAACATCTTCTCTGCTTCCATTTGGTATAACTTGAAGTATTTGCCCGAAATCCCCACCAAGAACAATAGTTTTACCTCCAAACGGTAAAGCACTCGCAGATACATCGGAATTCCTAACAATATCTCGTAAAGTATGATCCAACGCTTCAAAACTAAATCTGTCTACCATAGGTGTCTCAACTCAAATTATTAGCTTGACCATTATCAGTAGTTCCAATAACTCTGATCCAGGAAGTACGTGACACATGGACGACTCATCAATATTTATGGGAATGACAAATCTCGAATGAGTTGTACGTCCACCTGGAAGAAGAAGCACTGCGATTCCACTTGAAGCAACATTCAAAACTACATGGTCATCGCATCTTACAGCAATTGAAAGTGTCTTCCAAATATACGTCTTTCTAGTCCCGTCATATCCATATAAAAAGAAAATACCACCCTTGCGACTCACAACAGCATCGAGTATCTCGTCAAAAATAGACCTCTATTCAGAAGTGAGCACTGAACTCAAGCTCGTATACTCATAAAATATAGGTCAAATAAAGCCCGATTATGATAGGCCCATCTAGCCTTATTTTATAAAAAATCCCTAAATTGGCTAAAATTAAAAGATAGTATTCTAGTTTTGCAAGTTTGTAAATATATTATCCTAATTATTCATGTTCGTAAAGATATCATCTCAATTTTGCAAGCCGGTAAAAATAGTTTCTTATTCTACAAACACTCATAAGGTAGTGTCCTAAAATAATATTTTTTTCCTTATAACCAATTTAATTAATGGCAACGAATAGTATTAATTGTTTATTTTAAGAACATTATTTGGTTAAAGTAATGTGTGTCTAAAAATAATTTTAAAGTGGTACATACATGAAACTATTTAATTATAAAATATACTCACAATAGTAATATTTTATGATTAAAGTATGTAATACCACATTGAGGTTAATTATGTTTCTAATTTATCACCAATGTTGTCTGAACTATGAATTTATATGTATACAATAAGTCATACCTTATAAATCATCTCTAAATTAACTCATATACGCAAGAAAATATTTATTTAGGACATTATCTTATGGGTGTTTGTGAAATTATGACATTGTCTTTTTGGGATTACAAATATATGAAACTATCTCTATGGGCTAATATAATTAGAACATTATCTATGATCTTGCAAAATAAGAACATTATCTTTTATGTTGGCAAATTTAGGCCAAATTTTATAAATTGTGGGTCAAATAAATTCTGATTATAATATGCCCATTTGACCGAGTTTTATAAAAAAAATTAGCCTAAATTGGCCAAAATTAAAAAATAGTATCCTAGTTTTGCAAGTTTGTAAAGATATTGGCTAATTTTGAAAGTTCGTAAAAATATTGTCTCAATTTTGCAAGCCCATAAAGATAGTGTCCTAATTTTTACAAACACTCATAAGGTAGTGTCCTAAAATAATAATTTTTCGCTTATAACCAATATATTTAAGAAAATCAAGATTGAGAAACCAAAAAAATAAGGTCAATTCAATGGAGAATAATATTGTACTTTTAATAAAAATCTTATGATAACCGCTTCAGAGAAGAGTTGAGAGTGTTGACTCGATCTCTGTTGTTGTTTTATATAATCAAAACCATAATTAATTAATACATTAGACATTATAATACCATTCGTTTTTTTTTAAATAAGTCTTTTAATATGTGAAAACTATTTTCAAGTCAATTATCTACTTTTGTTGTAGAGTTGTTAATTATTTATTTAAAGAACATTAACTGGTTAAAGTAATGTGTGTCTAATAATAATTATAAAGTGGTACATATATGAAACAATTTAATTATAAAATATACTCCCAATAGAATTTTTTATGATTAAAGTATGTAATACCTAAGTAATGTATTATGATTCTAATCTGTCACCCTAAACTGCAGATTGATAAGTATACAATAAGTCATACCTTATAACTTATCACTAAATTAATTCATATACGCAAGAAAATAATTTTTTAGGATATTATCTTATGGGTGCTTGTAAGATTAGGACACTGTCTTTTTTAGCTTACAAATATATGAAACTATCCTTATGGGATAATAAAATTAGAACATTATCTTACAATCTTGCAAAATAAGGACACTATATTTTAGGTTGGGGAAATTTACGCCAAACTTTATAAAATGCAGGTCAAACAAAACCCAATTACGATATGCCCATTTGGCCATATTTTATAAAATTTGGCCTAACTTGGCCAAATTTAAAAGATAGTGTCTTACTTTTGCAGCTTTGTAAAGATATTGTCTTAATTTTGTAAATTCATAAAGATATTATCTCAATTTGGCAAACACGTAAAGATAGTGTCCTAATTTGACAAACACCCATAAGGTAAAGTCCTAAAGTAACAAATTTTCCCTTCTAACCAATATATTTAAGAAAAGCAAGATCGAGATACCAAAAAAGTTCAACTTTAATGGGGAAAAGTAAGGAAGTTTTTTCAAAAAATATATTCTAACTATAACCGCTTCAGAGAAGAGTTGAGAGAGTTAACTTGATCAGTCTCGTCTCATTACACAACCCAGATTTTTTTTATCAATTTTTCTCAAGAGAACAATAATAACCCATTCCTTTAATATCAATCTATGGCTAGTCATACCACAACACTTGACAGAGTTTAAAAAATCCACTGAAACCAGCTCTTCATTACCTACAGGACGAAACTTCGATTTATAAACACTATGACAGCTCAAATAAACCTTTGTTTCCCCAAAAATAATGGAGAGGATCTTCTCATTGGTACAATCTACATCTCGATGTGTGGGCACAAGAATTGCGGTATCTTCAAAATATTTTTGTGTACATAGATTGTTTTCAACAGACGGATAGATACTTCGAATGATAGCCATAATAGGATTAGCCTCATCACATATAAGATTTTCAAGTTGAATCTCAATATCCACAAAACCATCATGACTACCGCGACCGGGCTTGTCATCCCCAACTTTCAATATCCAATCTGAAAATTCAGCAATTCTACTGTTGCTCGAATCAGAAGATGTACTTCCGACCTCCAACCTCATATTCTTTGTCAACATAAGCACCTAATCACAGAGCCACAAATACACACATAAATTAACCAATCAACTGAATTTTTTTTGTAAAGATCCTAATTCTGCAAGTTCGTAAAGTATTTTCTCAAATTTGCGAGCCCTCAAAGACATTTTAAAAAACTCATAAGGTAATGTCCTAAAATAACAACTCTTATAACCAATTTAGTTAATGGTAACAAAAAGTATTAATTTTTTAATTAAAGAACATTAACTGGCTAAAGTAAAGTGTATATAAAAATTATTATAAAGTGGTTCACATATGAAACAATTTAATTCTACAACATACACTCAATAGTAATATTTTATGATTAAAATATGTAATACCACATTAAGTTTAATTATGCCTCTAATTTATCACCAATATTTTCTTAACTATGAATTGATATGTATATAATAAGTCATACCCTATAATGTATCATTAAATTAACTCATGTACGCAAGTAACTTTTCTTAAGAAATTATATTATGTGTGTTTGAAAAATTAGGACACTATCTTTTCGGACCTACAAATTTAGGAAACTATCTTCATGGGCTTATAAAATTAGAACACTATCTTTACAATCTTGTAAAATAAGAACACTATATTTTATGTTGGGCAAATTTAGGTACAACTTTTAAATTCTAAATCTTTCTAGAAATATAAAGGACTAATAATAAAAAAAAGAGCTAAAAAGAAAGGAATAATAATCATATTAATAATAATTATAGAACAATAAAAGGTACTGACCAAATATAAACAACAAAAATAATACGGTCGAGATAGAGATTCGGGTTTCTCAACTTAAATTTTAATTAAGTTAGCAAAGGACCGAGGCTTCAATCAAAATCTTCATGCATGGAAAAAATCAAATAATTTTTATAAATATTCACCAACTTTATCATGTCGATGAATATTTACAAATTGATTAATGACTTTAAGTCACATCTATATATCATTGCAAGTAACTATTTATTTATACAAGACTTCCATAAAATAATACATAACAAATATATAAAGTAATAAGTATCTCTAGTTTTGTCCTAATTTTGCAAGTTCGTAAATATATTCTCAATTTTGCAAGCTCATAAAGATAGTGTCCTAATTTTACATACACTCATAAGGCAGTGTCATAAAATAATAATTTTTCCCTTATAACCAATATATTTAAGAAAATTAAAATTGAGAAACGAAAAAATAAGGTTAATTTTAACATAGAAAAGTATGAAACTTTAAAAAAAAAAATCTTATGGATAACCAATTCAAAGAAAAATCGTGAGTGTTGACTTGATTCATCTCAAAACAAAATTGATTCACATTAATTAGGATATTAACTATGAACTTGGTTTATTTGGTAACAATAATATTTAATTAGGATATATATATATATGGACTTAATTAGTTTATTTGGTAATAGTGTGCACAATTATTTATTAGGATATTAACTATTGACTTAAATTATTTGGTAAATGATATATAACATGCTTAATATAAGTTCATACCAAGTCAACCTTGGCTAAAATACAGGAATTGGTTTTTAAACACCCGATCAATTAGCTACACAATACTAATGAGTAGGCAATTATCTTTAATACCACAGTTACTTTCCAAAATTAAAAATAAAAAAATCAAACTTGGCTAAAACACAAGTATTGTTTAAATTGGAAACCCAAATAACATTTAAAAAAAAAAGTCAAACCTGACTTTAGTTAAATTGGGAACACAATTAATTATAATTCCATTTATACAGTCTACAATTCGACATTTATATCTATATAATTTGTTCCTTAATTCATAGATTTGACTGATTAAACTGTTGCAACACTAACTTAGTTAATTATATGGTTAATTAATTTAATTTCTATCGATCAGAATAGAAATTAAATTGCATATTTTAGAATCCAGTTACATCATTTATAGCCCTTAATTAAGATAATTATAAATATCAAATGGATGCAATTTTGTATTTTATATATTTGACTTGGTTATTTAAACTAATTTAATACTAATTATGAGTGTGACAGTATTTTTTTGAAATAATTGTAATTCCATTTATAGTGTTTATGAAATAAATTAATCTAAATTGTGAAATTTTCCAATTTTAGCTTTTGTAAATTGTTAATTATTTCGATTAATTTTTCTGTGATTGAAACTCAAATTTAATCTTCTTAAATTAAGATGCCTATATTTTCAGATGTAAGAATTGAGTCAATTCAAATTCAATTTTCACCATATTTTATTTCACTATATATGGCACTTTTTATCTACATAATTTTTGTCTTAATTTTAGTTCATTAATTTGGCCTACAAATATGATGCTATATAAGAGTACATTTTGGGGTATGCAATTAATGTTGATTTCAATGTATGAGAACTGAATTAGTGAATAACGCGGTGTTTTAAATATATCAACACTATTAATTAATTTAATTTGTAAGAGAATTTCAATTTCAATGCATATTCTAGGATGACATTTATTTATTAAATAATCTACTTAGTAAATATTAGCTAACTACAAATGTGTGCCTACTTTATATCCCAAATTACTGCAATTAATCCATTAGTCTTTTAGGTCAAACTTTTTTTTTTTACCATAAATAAATAAAAATGGACTTTTAAATTTCGACTAATTACCATGAAAATTCACTTTGTGACATTAATTATTAAATATTGTACAAATTTAATTATGGATATTTTTAAGTTTTGACTTTTTTTTTTATGTTTTGAAGTTTTTATTTAGTGTACATATTTAATTTTGTAGCTGCATATTAGTGAACAAAAATTAATAGTGTATATTCCAAATTTAATTGATATTACAAAAGTGATATTACAAAAGTGAAATAAAGAATATACAATCTAAATACAAAATCCAAAAAAAAAAAACTAATCTTCATCGGAGACAATCAAACTTGGGCGACGCCTAATGGAGGCGACGACCTAGAGTATGGATATAAGAAAAAAAAAAGAAAAGGGGCATTACATTGATATTACAAAAGTGAAATAAAAAAATATACAATCTCAAAACAAAACAAAAAAACTAATCTTCATCGGAGACAATCGGACTTGGGCGAATTTTATCGGTATATTAAACTAATTTCAGTCACTTATTTGCATTACAAAAATTATATTATTGTACTGTATTATTTGAATTAGATATATATATATATATATATATATTATTTTTTGTATATTTTTCAATGTACATCTCATAATATATCATAATTTTGTTGACAAATTATTACGCATAATATTAAAAATTTGTTAATTCTAATTCTAATTTTCATCATTTTCTAAAGACATAGTTATAAAACATTAACCAACACATACTGCATATGTAAAATACATTTCTAAATGTCAAATAATAAAATTACTATCACCATACTAAAAAAAAAAAGTATTGTTTCCCGTAAAGCAGATAAATCAAAATAAAACTAAAATAAATAAATAACAGTTTCAAAAGTTTAAACATTTCTAAACACTTCTTGATAAACAATATTTTTCCTATATTATAATCAAGACGATCATTATCACACAACATAATTTTAAAACCACGGCAATTGGTAACCTTTGAAACTGCATCATAAAGTTGTCCATGACTAAACACAGTCGCGATATCAATGTTAGTTCTCCAGCAATACTACCAGCCAAAATTTTAGCTTCAATCACTCTATCACTCAACTTAGTGATTACCATAATGTATATATAAAAAAAAGCATAATTTTAAATTTTTTAAAAATGATAACTAATACTCCCTTCGATTCATTTTAGATTATCAATTTCTCCATAAAAGGAAGGTGTTTTTTTTTTCCTTTTAAATTTAACGATTTTACCCTTATTAAAAAATAATTTTATATCTACAAATACTAATAAACAACTCTTTTATTAAAACTTATGTCCTTTTGTTTTGAATAATCTAAAATGAATTGAAGAGAGTACTAAATACTATATTAAATCTGCCTAATAAAATAATAAACTAATCTCCCTCCATTATCCTCTAGAATGATCAATATTTCTCAATAACATAACAGGTGTTTCGATTTTAAGATTTAGTTCATGATCAGGAACACCAGAAAATTTTAAAGTATTAAGAAACTTAAGAGTATGAACACCAGCGAGAGAATCAACATTGGAATCGGACCTGCAACCAGAGCCGGTCCTGGGGTGGTGCAACCGGTGCCACCGCACAGGGCCCCACTCCGACGGGCCCCCTGCTATCTTCTTTTTTTAATTATATAAATATTGAACCATCTATATATAATATTTCTTTGGATAATTTTTTATCCTTCCGGTTGGCAGAGTTGGTGCAAGTGGGATTCCAAACTTTCTATTTTTCGAATGGTCGCGAGAACGAGACTTTTTTATGTCATTGTTTTAATATGTACTACTCTTCTGTCCACCTTCACGCATACTTCGTATTTAAAAAAATTATTTTTCTTGATTTATTCTTTCCTTATTTTTTGTTTTATCTTTATCACTTCTAAATCTAAATTATTTTATTTTTCTCCCTCGTTTAAAACTCTAATTATATTTCCTAAAAAAATCTCTAATTCCGTCTTTCCTTATTCTTTCATTGAAGTTTTCTTTTTCTTTAACGACAAAGTATACAGTGAAACTGGTTTATACATGAATCACCGAAGGGTATTAGTTGTTTTCATTGAAGAGTATTAGTTATATTTACTAAAAAGTATTACTGATCTATACTAAAGAGTCTTAGTTGTTCGGTGAAAATGAACTAAGACTTTCAGTGTAAATCAGTAATACTCTTCAGTAAAAATAATTAATACTCTTCAATGAAAACAACTAATACCCTTCGGTGATTCATATATAAACCAAATTCACTCTATATGTACTCTTCTTTAATTGTTCTTTCAAATTTCAATAGTTTGTAGTATTAGTTTTTAAATAAAACTAGTTGAATATGCAGTTTAGCTTATTTCATTTTTTAAAATATAAAACAAATTATTTATTCTTTTAATTTTCACTGCAAAGTGCTTTAAAAATAACAATTGTATAGGCAGTTTAATTTATTTCTTTTCTTAAATATAAAATTATAATATTATTTACTATTTTGATTCAATGAGTTTGAAAATAGTTATATTATAGTCTCACATATTTCGTTATTATACTTTTTTTTATTTGGTTAAATGTATGTGTTATGTCACAATTATATTACTATGTATTTATAGTAAATATACGAAGGCCTAAATAATTTTTGCACCGGGCCCCTCTAACCATAGGACCGGCTCTGTCTGCAACCTATCAAAAAATGAGATATTTGCAAAATTATTTTTCATTTAACTTTACCATATAGTCATTAATATTTCTGACAGAATCAAGTGTCGGTGCAAGAATAGCTCTTATATACGAATCATGTACATTAAATCATACATAGTTATTTTTTGTAACATGAGTTTAATCATACCATAACCTTGAAATAATTAAATGTATCATTTGTAAAAATATCTAACTTATAACAATAACAACTAGTCACTGAATATAGACAATAATAGAAAGAAGGATAATTTGTGTTACCTCAAGTTCTAAGGACATCCAAACATTAGAATATGAGCTAATGTAGTAAAACCTTCAAATTCTTGAAAAACATATATATGTCTATGTCTCACAAAATAATATTATCCAAAATATGCAAACATATATACAAAAAGAGTACTACGTAAAATCAATGGAATTAATTATGCAACATTAATACACAATAATTAAAAAAATAAAAAATAAAACACAAATAAAAGTCTTATAAAACAAAAACAGTTGTTACTTAAATAATTCACATATATCATTAACTACAAAATAATACTAAATTAAAATTTGTAAGTTAAAGATTAATATTAATTGACTCAACCCGATTGCATGCATAACTTAAGCAATAGTTTGTTTGATATATTTGATAGGTGAAAAAAGTAAGTTAAAGAAAGATCAGTGGTCGAAATTATAGTGAGGGAATTAATAACAATAAATTTTATCTTTAAAGTATGCATGCAACAAAAATATACATTCCCTTAATTAAATAAATTAAACATGTGTTTGTGTGCATCTACATATATTCTATTAGTAATGTTTTACATAAAAATATTAGGGAGTAGTATGATTCATGTAATATCCAACAATAATATATTAATTTAATTCTTTATTATCAGTCATATTGTAATTTACTATACTACCCAACAATAATTTAAAAAATAGTGAAACCTTACTAATTAACACATAAATAAAAACAACGTCTTATTTAAAAGTTGTCATTTTAATCAAGGCGCTCCTATTATAAGAAATTACTCTGTCAAATAAGTAATTTATGCAAAATCATATATACAAATTCCATACAAAACAATAACAACATATCCATCATTATAAATCAAATAATTATAAATTTTTTAAAATATATAAGAAAAAAAGGGTATACATTATTATATATTAATTTTTTAAAATAAAATTGTTGTAAAATATATATATATATATATATATATATATATCATTCCAAAATAATTTAATTTAGAATATGTATAGAATGGAATTTGTTCATACATGAATCATTAAAAGATATTATATGTTTTCATTACAAAACATTCGTTGTTTACAGTGAATAATATTAGTTATTTACACATAAAAGTATTAATTTATTTTCATTGATTTTAATTTTCATCAAAACAATCTTTAAAATGATCAATTTGATTTTCAGTTAAAACGCTTGGAGGAATAGTTACATTACCTTTAAATGGTTTAATAACATTCTTCATTGTTCAAAGAGAAAGCAACAAAAAAATAAGATTATAATACAATGGTAAGTTTGAATTACTTTTCTTTGTTGGTTTCTGTCACACCTAATTATATGTCTCTTTGACTTATAAACACTCTTGAACAATGAAGTAAATTATATTTTCCACCGCTAGTTTAAAAGGGTGGGAGAGTCGATATGGTTTATGGTATTGTAACTGAATGAGAATGATTTCAACAAAATATTTAGAAAAAAAAAAACTTAAATTGCCTACAGATGATCTGATTGAATTTTTCCTCACTATTTGAAACAAAGATAATAAAATATATAATATAATATAATAAAAAGAACAAAAGTTTATTTCTTTAGCATTAGAAACACATAATACATATCAACAAATTACTTTGTTCTGTTGGTATCTTCTCATACCAAATTCTCAGGGCCCGCTTGAGTAAATGGGAACATGACATTTGAGATTGCAATTAAGGACAATAATTTATAAAAGTTGCAAATTGAAGTCAAACTATCCAAAGTAAACCCAAATCGGAATATGCTACATGACTCGATTGGACTGAATATGATCTGAACTTTAGGTTAATTAACTCGATTTGGCCAGACTGGGGGCTAAATTCGGGCAAAATTTGGGTTTACTAGGGCTGATTGTGCATAAATTCGCAACTCTTAAAAATTACAGTCCTTAAATTGTTACCTCCAAAATTATGGTTCTTAAAAATTGATTTCAAATATCAACCCTCACCTTAAGGATTGAGTGATTCAAGCTGATATTTATTTAGTTGGGGGAAAGGAGCAAAATAAGGACTGTAACTCTTTGAGCTGGAAAAATGAAGATTCTAACTATCCCCGAGCTAGCAATTTAAAGACAATAACTTTCAAAATTAGAGAAACTATGTCATATAAACCCAATTCAATTAAAATTGGGTCCAAGTTCAACCCAGATTCAAGCCAAATTATTGTGGATAAGCCAGAATTTCAAGTTGAGTTGGTCCAATTAGTCTTATTTGCGTTGATTCAAGCTGATTTGACCTCGAATCTCATTTTTTTAAAGTTATTGTCCTTAAAATGTATGCCCAAAGTTTGAAAGTCCTAATTTTCCTGTCACCCCAAGTTATCTTTACGAAAATTATTCTTGTTCCAACATGAATACCATTACACTTCTTTAATAAATAAAGAATCATTTTTATGCAATATAAAAATTATAATAAATTTAAATCAAGCTTTAGTGAGATGAATTATCGATGCTCCGTGTAAAAGACTCATTCTTTCCTCATACATATAATCAAATTTAAAACTTAAATTGTTTACACATGGTCAGTTAATATTTTGGATGAAAACTTAAAATATTTGTATATGGTCGCTTAGAATTTTTTCTCACTATCAAACAAAAAATTATAAAAAACATAAGAGTATGTATAAAGTAAAATTGTTTAATACATGAACCACTTTGCAGTACTTTTTAGTGTAACAAACTAATACTCTTTAGTGCAATCAACTACTACCCTTTAGTTAAATAATTAATACTCTTCGTAACGTTTATTCTTACCCTTCAATGAAAATAACTAATACCCTCCAAAAGTAATATTTTTCAGTGTAAACAAAAATTAAGATCCTACAAATGGTTCATATATGAACCATTTTCACTCCATATTTTGACAAAATATAATATAATACAAATAAAAAAAAGACCATCATATTAATATTAATATTAACATTTATAAGTATTATTGTTTAGATAAAAATTTAATTTTATAGTGGGTATATTTAGTAAATATATATAATAAGGCGGGTGAACTTAATAAAAAATGTGGGTGTAGAGCTACACCAAATAATAAATTTACCTATTAACAATTTCATATTTAATCTAATTAAAAATTAATATTTTAAATAATTTACATACGATGAGTAGTTCTAGTGTACACTTGAGTGCATTGTATGCACTTGGATTTAAAAAAAAAATCAAATAGAAATAAGTAATACCCCAAGAAGTAATTAGTATTACCTCATGAAGTAATCAGTAATACTCCAATTGAAAATAGCACACACACACAGAGAGTTTAGTGTGTTAGTGTGTTAGTGTGTGTTTTGAAAAAAAATCAAATGACAAAGTATAGTGTGAAAATGGTTTATACATAAATCATTTAAGGTATTAGTTGTTTTCACTGAAAGATATTATTATTTTTTCACTAAAGAGTATTAGTTGTTCAGTGATAACAAACTAATACTCTTCAGTAAAAATAACTAATTATTGTTTAGTAAAAACAATTAACACCCTTCAATGATTCATGTATGAACTAATGTCACTTTATACATACTCAAATCAAAATTGAAGTCAAAATTAAATTTATAATTCAAGTAGACACTTGAATGAACGCTATAATTTTTGACATATGATATATATATATATATTTTATATTGAAAAGGTATTAAGAGAATGAAATTCACGGTGAAATTTATTTGAAGGGTATTAGTAAATTATGTTGAGGGTATCAATGAATTGCACTAAAGGTATTAGTTCCGAAGGGTATTAGTTGTTTTCAATAAAGGTATTAGCTAAAGTGGTATTAGTTATTTTTACTAAAAATATTAATTCTTTCAACATAAGATATTGGTAATTATTGTTCACGATAATAGTTACCATGAATATCAGTTAGTCGTTGTATATTGTGAAAATTTACGTGTCTTAAAATAAACCCATTTTAATAAATTTATATTTATGATCTAAAAACCACTTTTTTATAAATTTTTATATTGTAATTATTATAATAATTGGTTGTTATTAAAATAACAAAAATTTGAAATGTCATATTTAAATGCGTAGAGATCAATGAAAATTAACATGATTATGTTATTAAGTTGACTCATTAAAATAAATATAGAAATATAGTTAAGTTTTGATATTTAAATTAAAGGATTACAAATTTATGGGTCGAATTAAATAGATGCAGATTTTAATTCCTATAATGCAGATTCTAATAATCAAACTTTCCATATCATTAGAGTTTAGGGTTTAATTCCTATAAATACCATTTGATAATCAAACATTCCATAAAATTTATATTTTTAAGTTAATAAATTAGTAAAATAGGTAATAAAATGAAACGTAACTCAAAAATATTATTAACTTGTAAAAATAAAAATTTCATGAATGAAGTTGGATAATCATAACAGAATAAAAAAATACAATATAAAATGATCCGATATCTAATAATTACACATTAATCAGGAGATTAAAATCATTACACATTTATTTTAAAATTAATATCCTAATAAATGGTTTGGGGGAATTAAAAAATTAAAAACACAAACAAAGAAGTTTAAATTCAAATATGTTAATGAAAAAGTGTTCCACAAACGGATATATTTACAAATCAAAAATGCAAATTTATCTCCTATAATCTTGTATGTATATATATATATATATTATTTTAAATTTTAAATACTTCTCTTCATTTAAGATTAGACAATACAAAAAGTATTATTCATTGACGTGTAATCAAAAATGCAAATTTATCTCCTATAATCTTGTATATATATATATATATATATATATATTATTTTACATAATTCTCTTCATTTAAAATTAGACAATACAAAAAGTATTATTCAATATACTATTAATCAATTACGTATACTCTATATAGTTAGCTTGTTAATATATACTCCACTGATACTATAAATAAATTAATCATGTAAAAGCAATAGAAAAATAGTATAAATTCAAATGAAATGAAGATTTTGGAAGATAAACATTATTAGGATTGCAATGTATTTTTAGCAGTTCTATTGTAATTATTATATCTCTTTATTATGGTGACTATATTTGCATAAATCATGCAATTATGTAAAAATAAAAAATTCAGTTTGTGTTATTAGAAATTTAGCTATTCAAACGTGAATGAAGAAAACATGAATGAGAACAACATTTATTCATAAAAATATCATAAAAATTTGAATAGAATGAATATCTCTAATATCTTTTTTAAATCTTTGATGAATTCTACAATTAATAATAAATATGAAGATAAAATTCAGAAAATCTGAAAAAACAACAAAAGCAATAGAATACTTGCAAAATGGTAGTTAGATATCAAATGAGTATTTTGTGTAGAAAAATATATGATTATTGTATTTAAATAAAAATTGACGAATATATCTTCAAGATAATTATAACAATTACATATTCAATGAAATTTACACATTTTTATCTATAAAAAATAACTACAAATAAACGAATACAGATTTAGTGACTTTTATGTCTAATATATAAGAACGACAAATCTATACATTTTGTCAAGCTTCAAACAATAGTTAAGAAATTGACGATCCAACAGTATAAATAGAAGACAAAGATTCACGTATATCAAACTTTTTCTGGGAATCTTAGCTCTTAAAATTTTTCGATGAATGTCTTTAAATCTTCGAGTAATTCTTCAACATTCAGAAAAATAGTTCTCTGACAGGAGTCTTGAAATCTACAACTTATCCTCAACAATTACAAATTCAATAAAATATATACATTCTTTCAACAAAAAAATTCTAAAGAATAACAAATGCAGATTCAATGACTATTTTGTCTAATACATAAGAAAGATAAATCACTCTATACTCTTTTGTGGAAGTTCATGGTTCAAGAGTATAAATAGACCACAAATAATTATAACGGTTCCTAATTAATATCAATCAGGATTAAATAATATTATTATCTACCATAATTATTATGAAAATAAAATGAACGGTTAAGATCAATTCAAGAAAATATGATCAAGGGCCAAAAAATTCTCCCTCCAAAACTAATTATAGAAAAGTTAGTCCTATTATATATTACTAGTGATCGTAAATCCCGTGCTTCGCACGGTCGAAATTTGTTAAATAATTATTTAAACTATAATAATTACCAAATTTTAATTATAAAACTAAAAAGCTACAATTTTTTTTTTAAAGTATACCTAAATTTTTTCCTGAACTCAAATTATATACTTCTCATAAAAAATTTCATATTCCATTTATAATATTTAATACTTTAAAACAATTTTATTATAAGTTTATCATTATTCATTTTCATATAAAATCTACTCCTGGGATAGAATATAAATTGGACCTAACACACTAATATTTCAACGTACGTGTATTTAAATTTGTATTATCTAATTCCACGAGACAATCTCACACAATTTTAAGCTATAGTTTAAATACTTAAACAATAATCTAAAATACAATTTAAAAAAAATACATTTTCTTTTAAAAAGAAATAAATTAAATGTCAAGATCAAACATATAAGAGTAATTTAGGACTTATTGAATATTTGTAAAAATTAATTTTATTGATTAAAAGAATGAGATGACACTCTACGAATAATTAAAAAATGGTAACCATTTTTTTAACTACTTTTTTATTAAACTATAGCCCTACCCGCAATTCACACAGAAGTCATTTTCATTACTAAAATTTCAATATTATCCATTATATATATTTATGTTTAATAAATGTCACAATATTTTAGGGCAATGATTTATAACAATTTTTTAATACAACTTTTTTTTATTATACATAAGTGTATTATTAAAAAATATTTATTTTCTTAAGTAGGTTTGCATGTGATGGATCATAAGTTGGACATGACGTATTAACATTTTATAAGAGATGTGTGTTATTTTGCGCTAGTTTGTGAACCGTCTCACCGTGAAACCATCTCACACACATTTTTTTTTTCTTATTTTTATTATAAAATATATATTTATAAAGAATAATAAATTATTTTATAATTCTCACCAACTCATTTTAGTGAAATTATGTGTCTTATATAAATTGTAAATAACCTAAACCTGTAAAGTTTAAAATTATTTACAAAATATTATATAATAACCACGAAAGACATTAGAATATGCATCTTCTATGATCAATAGTTATAAGTTATAACATCAATTACTAATAAAGTTACAGTAATAAAAGAACACTCAAATATATTACTTATGTTAAATGTTTCACTATTTCTTAAAAAATATAGCAATATACAAAAGACTCAAACAATTTAAATTAGTTTTTTAATAATTAATGATAAGTTTTTTTGTAATTGATTTAATACAATATATGTATAGTATTTCATATCATTATGTACTAAATCAATTTTCTAACATATATTTAAACATTAACATCCATATAAAAAATAAATATTCGATAAAAATAACAAATTATTATACTGTTGATGAAATTTATAAAAAAAAATATATATATCCAACAAATGGACTCAATTATAAAGATCCAATCAAGCGGGCAAGTAATTTTTTTAAGAACCATAACTTTATGGTGACAAAATGAGAATTGTAACTGTTCAAGCTTGCAAAATGAAGATCATAACTCTTCAAGGTAGCAATTGAAGGACAATAATTTTTAAAAATAACAAATTCACGCCAAATTGGTTCGAACCAACCCTAATCAAAGCCATATTCAGCCAATTAGCCCCACTTGATTTTAGTTTTTGACCTCAATTCATGACTTTTAAAATTATTGCTCTTAAATTATCCGTCCGGAGATTTAACATCCTAGGTTTGCCACCACCCTTAAGTTACAATCCTTAAAAAAAATCATATCAACCAGACAACCTTGGTACAAAAAAAAAAATCATTCTTACTCTGATATCAATATCATTATACTTGTTAAAAATAATTTAACCATCTTTACAAAATCCAACACTCTATCAAATTTAAACCAAGATTTAGTGAGCATAAGCATGCATAGATTCGTGCCACCAATAAACATATATTGATAAGAAATTGGGCAAAATATCTAGTACTTCAATATAATAAAATCTGATTCAATATCCAATACTTTAAACATTATATCATTTCATACAAAGTCCAGTAATTTTACCAATATTTATTGGCTCTAATTTTCCTTCAACATAATTTTCAAATAATCAATTTGACTTTCAGTAAATTTATTTGGAGGAAAACTTAATTTCCTATGCATGGTAGTATTTTTTTTATTATTCAATCAGAAACTAATAAAAGAATATAATAAAAAGAAAAAAAAAGACTATCGCATTGACATTAAAAAAAATATAATACGGATCAATAAATTACTTTGTTTTGGTGGTTTCTTTCACATTCAACTTTCAATCATTCTGTTTAATAGACACTCTTGTGTAAATATGTTAATCTTGATTTTTACCAATGGATTAAAGAGGTGGGGGAATAGATATTTTATGTGGTTTTATTGAAATTGAATAACATTAGTAGTTGAATATTTTCAGGGATGTACATGTATGTTGAATAAAATTATAATTTTATAATGGGTATATTTAGTACATATTATGAAATAAGATGGGTGAATTTTGAAGTAGGTGAACTTAGAGAAATAGTTGATGCTAAAACTACTCATTTTATAATTCTCTCCATATAATTGAGTTTGTTCAATTTGAAATTATTTATCATATAATATTGGACAACCACATAAGGTATTAGAACATATATATTTTTAATGACCATGTTTTTAGTCAATTTAACACTCATCCTACTCATAACTAAAGTATAAATAAAAAACAAAAGCACATTTAAAAAAAGATAAAACTTAGATACCAGGGGACATCAAAATCTATCAATCTTTTCAACATTAATAGGAAATTAATTGTAAAAATATTGAAACTGGATTGAATTAAAATGATATGGAAAAGTATATATACTCAACACGTAGATCTTCAAGTTTATATTTAAGGATAATAACTTATAGGGGTAAAATGAGGAACATAACTCTTCAGGTTGACAAATTAATGACAATAAATTAAAAAGGTGGCAAATTGAGGCAAAATAAACCTAAAATATGGCAATTTCGCTCGATTTGACTTGGGTTCAAACTGAATATGACTCGATTTTGGTTAATTCGAACTGATTTGGGCTTAATTTGCCACTTTTAGAAGTCACGGTCTTTAAATTTTCAACTTAAGAAATTATTATCCTCAATTTGTTTGCTTGAAAAGTTATGATCCTTATCTTGCCACTCCTACTAAGTTAGGGTCCTTGAAAAGAAATATCCAATTAAAATTACAATTTGAAGTATACATAAAAAATTTGCAAAGGTGATTAGATCAACTAAAATCAGTGATGCAGAATGGGGCTAGACGGCCTCCCACGATCCGATTTCTGCAAAATCAGTGGTTCTAGATATTTTTTAGCCAAGGCCCCACCTATGTGGCTGTAGTCGACCATAGGCGGTCCGACCATAGGTGTGCCTAAACGGTCCTATTATATAATAAAGAATTATAAATAAATATATAAATTCTCTAGCGCTAGTCAGCTAGAAAACGTTCGATCACCGATTTTCGCCTTTTTCACCTTTGACCAAAATTTTAAAGATTTTACTACTGTTGGCATGAATGAAGTAGCAAACATATTTATATACACTCATAGCTATCATATACTCCCTTTGTCCCCTAATAAACTTCATACTTTTTTTTGGACATCCTACACTAACTTTCATATCAAAAAATGGAAATAAACACTCTCACACTACTCACTTTATTCAAAATACTCTTCATTTATTGGTCAAAAAAGGTAATAAAACAGTTTTTCTTAAAAGTGTGTCACCCCACCTATGAAAATTAATAGATAAATTAATTTTGAGAGACTTAAAAGAAATAAATTGATGGATTTCGTATATCTTAGTGTCACATCCAATGCACCGCCGTTCAATATTGAACACAAAAAAATTGTGAAATAATTAGATAAACAAATTTATTGTAGTGTACCTTTGGTGAAAATTCATATCTTTGAAATAAGAACGAAGGTAATAAGTTATTATATGAAGATTGAGACTCCCCTTGTGATAATGTCATTTTAGGCATCGTGCTTTGAACAAAGATATGCACAAAATATACCTACAAAAGAAGAAGTGAGAACTTGTTGATATATTGCAGAAGAGACCGACAGACATAAAAAGAAGTCTTTTATTTGTAACTAACACTGTGTAGGGAGTTATTTTGGATGTCTATACAACTGAATAAGGTTTTTGTGGTTTATAAATATTATCTCCTATCACTAAAGCACAAGCATATTCACATTCTATCGACACAAATATATAATCATTTTCCTTGAAAACAAAATAGACCCTTTTAAGAAAAAATAGTGTATGATATAAGAATATAAGTAATCACAACTTATATTAAATACCTTAATATTTTTGGATTCTTTGCAAGGTTTTTGGTGGTTTAGTTATGAGAGGGCGCTTGGTTAACAACACTTCAATGGTAATAGGAATGCAAATTTGTTTTTCATCTATGTCTCATTAATAAAAATGATATGTTGGGGGAAAACTTGTTTCAATAGTGCTTACATTGCTAGTGTCATGCCCAAATTAAATGGACAACAAATATTTGTTGGTGGTTGTTGGTGGAGGAATAAAAGAGTGATTGATGAGGATGCTTGTAGGTGTGAAATATGATAATCAATGAGTAGTAATTATCTTATTTAGAGGGGGAGATAATGATTTTGTTTCAATAAACCATCATAACTGCACTGATTTTAAACTAATTTTCATTATCATTGAAGAATTGCTAATCAAGTACCCCCTCAGGCTTTCACACCATCAATATAAGTCACCATCAATTGTGTAACATATCCAAATAATGAAACATAATACATGTTTTAAGATTCTTCTCAATTCTTATATTTTAGAATTTTTTTATCTTTGGTTATAGTGGAAAGAACCAAACAATTATACATTATAATATAATCTACAAAGAAGATAAAATACTTACGATTATATTAATTCGATAATTATTCAGTACATACGTATAGTCATAAATTAAAATTAAGAATATAATAACCCCAGAGAGTTGACCGGTGGTGTAGGGCGGACACTTAGAGTGTGCTCCTCCATAGATTTGAAACCTTCAAGTTGCTATCATCTCTTGAGGGGGTAATTCATACAAAAGCAAAAATGTCCTGACTTTAAATGGGCCCTCCCGCAAGTGGATGGTGGATTGTGGGTCCCTTGAATTAGTCGAACCTTGAGCCAGATGCTGAGTCATTAAAAAAATCATGAATATTAAGATAAAAATTTGGTAAAAATAATAAATATTTATATCTCATATAGTACTACTACGACAATATATTAGGAGATGAAATGGGTAAAATAAATAGATTTGCTTATAAAAATATGTGTTCAAAGTACGAATTAAAGAATGTGGTTTTGATTTTGAGATGGTATAATTGAAAAAAAAAAAAAAGATAAATTCTTAAGAATTATGTGACATATGTATAAAGAAGTCCGTATATGGGAATTCATATAATTGTGTGTAATGAATAACACTTGTGTGGTACAGTTTCTTTTATGAATTAACTTTAATGATGATATTTAAGTTATATTTTTCTTTAATATTAACATTATTAGATTTGGTAAAAATCATTAACATGTTGTAAACTTGTAATCATTAACATGTAATGTGAAAATTTATATAAAATAGCAAAATAATCTAGAAGTAATTAAATTGAATAATAATTATTTAATAATATATATATATATATTATGTTATAATGACAAAAATTTATGTGAGACCGTCTCATAATATGAGACCAATTTCAAAGAAGTGACTATTTTTTAATTAATAAGTGATGCATTTTAAGTTAAAAGTGAGTCATATAGTATTGGTCTCATCATACTATGAGACAGTCTCACACAAGACTTTTATTATAATTTAGTCACTGATTCATTGTCTATGTACATCAACAATCAATTGTGAACTTGAGTAGTTACTAATTATATTCATCAATCTTAATCTTAAAAATAAATTTCCTACCAACATATACATGGACAAACTCATTGAATTAGCCTTAGACCTAGAATCAAATTGAAGAATATGTGAATAAATTATGGAAAGTTGAAAAAGTGTATTATAAACAAAAATAACCTGACACATTAAGTACAAAATTTAATTATATTTAATGTAACTTATTACACAATAAATAATATTTTAAGAAAGGTTGATTTTACCTCATAAATACACAAACAATTATATAATTATGACTAAAACTAAAACTCTGATAATATATAAATTGTATTTCATTAGAATATATAATTACAAAATTTAGAACTCATATATAATTACTTCATAAATTGATTTTTTTTATTTCATGAAATTAGAAGAGAAAATAAATGATTATACGTCAGAAACATAAGTCAATTAGAAAATACAATACTTGTAAAATTAAATTAAAATAACCTTAGTAAATTGAATGTTGCAAGGGACATAAGGAATATGAATTTTTGTTTCAATCTTAAACTTAGCTCCAATAAATTGACATTCAACAAATTATAAACAAAACTTATGCACCTATAAACTATAACATTTAATAATTATATATTAAAATTACTAAAATTATACTTTTAGTAAATTGATTAGATTCTCCATCATTTTGAATCAATTATTTGATATGTTTAATTAACTGAGTTTTCATGACTAATTTATAAAATTAATATACTAAAATTCAAAATTCAAAATGAGTTATAAATAAAATATAATATTAAATGGAAAACTTGTAAATATAAGATAATACACATTAATTAACTAAGTGAAAGCTGTAGAAAAATAGTTCTTCAAATTTTTTTTTAAATGAAGATTTTGGAAGATAATATTAGAATATGATCATATATATTTACAATCTAATTAAATATCCTCTAGTAGATAAACTATAAATTATTTCAAATATAATTAATATTTTGGGAGATAATAAAAAAATAGATATATATATATTGTTGTGAACATCATATATATGGATCTACATTGACTTGTGCATCTTTTCAAATTAAAAATTATTAAAAAAATTATATATATATATATATATATATATATATATTATTATTATTAAATGAGTGACTATTATAGGGATTTGGGGTTTTAGGATTTAATATCAAATCTCAATTGTGACATTACTGATTCAATTAATCCGTAAACAACAAAAAACAATAAAATCTGGAAACATGAGATATGATGCCTTAAAATATTTGACGAATATATTTTCAATATATAAGAACAATTGAAATACTTAGTCTTGTCATTGGTAATTTTCTCTTATAATTATTTTCAAAGAATAATTGATATTATTAATCAATGAATATAAAAAATCATAACCAACAAACAAAATTTTAGACATAAAAATAGAAATATTGGGTAATAATACCTTAATTTAAAAAAAAAAAAGCACGATGGATTAATCATTAATGATGTAATCTTTAAAAAAAATGATGTTGGATTTGGAATTTTCAAATTTTGTAATACAATCAACCTTAAATCCGTAATTAGTGACTTAGTGTTATTCCTAAATAAAAAAAAAAAATTAATTAGTAGATAAAGTTAAAAAAATATTTATTATAAAAAAATATATATACTAATCTTCTTATATTACCTTGATATAAAAAAATTAATTAGTAAATATAAACAATATATGACTTAATTAATTTAACCTTCCGAAAATAGATTAGTAAAAATAATATTGATGGAAATTTATTAGGTAAATATTGACAAATAATTAATTTATCCATATGAATGACATTTATTAGGTAAATTAATATACATAATTATTAAATTGATCCTTAAAACTAATATTTCAACATCGCTAATTGAAATAAAAAAAAAATCCTTTGTCCAAATTACAAAAAAATGTGAAATTAAATAATACTCTCTTTGTCTATCTCATTTTATATATTCACATAAACCAGTTTTCTCATTAATTAGAATATCAAAACTATACCCATATATATTAAATTTCTACATAAAATAAATATACTTATTAGGGGTATTTTATTAAAAAAATAAACAATTAATTTTTTTTAAATATTATAAGTGGTAGAATTCTAAAACTAAAATGGATGTCAAGTCCATGGACTTACGGAAAACTATTTTCACCAAGTTAGGTGGGTGGAAATAATAAAAATTAAACTCTAAATTAAATTTAAAAGAAGGGATCAAAATACATGTGAATTAAAATTAGCCTTGAAGTCCAAAATAGTTGTGGCCTCAATCTTCATTTCCGTCCATCATCGTCTTCATATCCTTCATCCCTCAATTTCTAAACTCTCGCAATCAAACTAATTTGACTATATACAAAATCATGTGTAACTTAGTAAAGTCTATATGTATTCACACACATTATTCAATGATTTGAAAATCCGATCAACATTGGTAACAAATATGATTCCCTATACTGATTCAAATATTTACCACAAATTTATATCCACTAAAAAATATTACACATGAATTCACTGATCTATATATCTCTAATCGGATAAAAAAGAACAATGAAACTAAAGAACTAAAGAAACATGTTGAAAATCAACAAATGATGAAGGGTATAAATAGGAGCAAAAATATAAATGTTCCTAAAATTTTGGCAATTGATCCAACAAATAATTGATTGCTAATTGGATCCTTGATTGACAAAATTTCCATATATTGTAGGATATAAGAATGGACGGTTATGATGAGTTAGTGAATGAAAGATCAAGGGCTCACAATCTCTCCCTCCAAAACTATTTATGGAATTCATTTTGCTATTATATATTTATGATTATATAGATATAGATATAGATGGATAGATTATTATAGATATAGATAGATTATAGATTATAGATATGCAATTTTCTCTCAAATAATCTGCAAATTTCAATTTTCAGATTCATCAAAACAAATTTCATCATCAGAAATCTCAGACTCATTTACTATGACCACTAAGGCTGGAAGATTCTATGCTTTCCGGGGAGAAATGAGAAGTGTTGGTAAAACCTCCGATCAATAATCAAGGCCTGGAAAATAACGCAACTGTATTTTTCGTTTTCTTCAACAATTCAGACAAAAATAAATAAGGCTCAATTGATAAATTGAGAGGAAAATTAAATAGACTTTATATATTGAGGAGAGAGATAAATAATTTGTTGAGTGTGGAAGTTGAATACAAGAAAAATGAATTAGGAAAAGAGAAACTGGCGATGCAATTCGAAACAATAAATCAGCAATGCAATTCCTATGACAAATACTGCCCGTCTCCTCCCTTTAGTTTGATGTGTTCGACCATGTGATTGACCATTACTATAAAAAAAATTCGCCTCATTTAAAAATTTAAATTTGTAGAAGGGTGTGAAATTAATTCATTTGTACATTTGTTTCCAATATAGTTAAATGAATTATAGCTGCTACGAATTTTGGAGAATTGACATATAGCATATAGTGGTCATTATTGTCCAACAAAAGAGAACTTCCAGCGTCTACTTAGACTTGTTCACGAACAAGTTGATCCACAAAATTTAATGATCCTTGATTTAATTTTGTAATTTATTTTTTAAAAAATTTAATATCAAAGAAATTAACATTATTATTAATCGAGATAATTTGGAAAGACTCTTAAAGACTCCGGCAACGAACAATAGTGACCGGAAATAATGTATAGAGGAGAGAAAGTTGCAGATTGTTGTAAAGGGGCACAACTATCTTTTAAATTGGAAAAGATATATTAGAATTGTCTTATAAAATTTAAAATATTTACCCAAATCTAAAAAATCTATAATATATATATATATATATATAGAGTGATAAAGGTAACAAATATTTTTTATTAGGTGGCATTATCACGTAGATTACCATAGGCAGTGGGCACAAATCTTTAATAGGGAAGATACATAATCGTTATAGATAGACAATATTCTGTAAATTATTGTACACTCAATTATGGTAATAATAGGGAAGATGCGTAATCTTTATAGATAGACAATATTTTGTATATCACTGTACATATTTTTAGGGATTTCGTTGATTCTTTCCTTGTATAACCGATTTAACGAAACCCCTAAAAATATGTACAATGATTTACAGAATATAAAGATTTACAGAATAATGATATTTTATGAAAATGTCATATGTTTCAAACCTAGTGAAAATGCCCCTTAACCGGCTAAAATCAATTTGTAACCAGTATACAGTGACGTGACAATATTTTTTACGAGAATGTCCTTTATATTTCTATTATTAGATTAAAATGTCTTTTTGTATTTTGTATTTTATAATCAAAATTAATGATTAAAATATTTAAATAATTTAAATCTTAAACTGCAAAATAATAGTGTGTACCCCCAGGAATTTCGCGGACTAGAAAAAAATATTATTATTATTATTATTTCAAATTATAAATATTAATTTTAAAAAATTATCTTGTAATTTCAGTATAACATTAAAATTGTAATTATAATTCAACGAACAATAAAAAATATTAAACATGAATAAATAGAACATTTGAAAAATATTAACTAATTCAAACATTCAATCACAAATTAGTATAAAACAATATTACTTAAAATTACATTTGTTATATAGTTGCATGCCCAGTTTTCCCCAATGGTATGAAGATACAATAACAATCGAACACAAAAGTTTAACTCTAAAAATAGTAAAATATTGTATTTAATGACAAACTTTTTTAGAAATAATATGTTATTTCAGTGACAATATCTTTAAGCTAGTAAAATTTTGTCAAAAACAAAAATTAATGTTAGAATCTATTATCCATGGTAAGATATGGTATTTGAAGGCAAAATTCTTTGGGAATCTTGCCATCTTTTGCAAAATAATTCAATATCCTCCTAGAATATTAACATATATAAATATTCTGCAAAAAAAAATATAAAAATATCTGGAAAAAAAATCGTTGAACTGTGAAAAAATATATGTTTGCATTAATTTAATGTTTAAAAGAAAATTATATATTATATGTTAAAATTTTATTTCTAATGATTAATATATATTCAGATTCATTGAATGTTAGTGTAAGATACTTTAAAAAGTAATACTTCCTCCGCCCCAAATCAGTTTTCACATTTTCCTTTTTTATCCGTCCCACATTAGTTTTCACACCTTAAAAAGGAAAGTTTTCTTGTAACTTTTACCCTAAAAAATTATCACTTAATTACCCATATATCATTATTTTTCTTACACAAATAAACCACAACCACACAATTAGAGTTGATTTGACATAAAGTTCTCACTTTATCACTTTAACTATATTAAAAAATAAATTTTCTTAATTACCGTGCTCAGGTCAGTGTGAAAATTGATCTGGGACAGGGGGAATAGTACTTAAATTGCTAGTTAAGAAACTTAATGTCCTTTTTTTTAATTCAAATTCCCTCCCATACATTTAACATATACAAATATTTTGTAAAAAATATACATATATATATATATATTAATAAATTATAAAAAAATCGAAATTCTAAAAGAAAAAATCAAATCATAGTTCATAAAATGAATCCAAAATCTCGCCTAAACATTAAACATATACATATATTTGGAGAATTTTTTATAAGATTGAAATTAATAAAGATTTTTTTTTTAAATCCTAGTATAGAAAAACGTATTTATATTTTAGAGTTTCAAAGCCTATTTGGGTAGTAAAATTTTGTCCAAAAATAATAAAATTTATGTTACAATCTATTATTCATGGTAAGATATTATATTGGATGACATAGGGAATATCTTTTGCGAAATATTTCAATTATATACTACAAAATCCACATCCATTAATATTAGGAAAAAATAAATTCCAAAAATACCTAAAAAGGAAAATCATCCAATTGTGAATAATATAATATACTTGCATTAGTATAATGTTTAGTAAAGAAATTTAATGTCTTTTTTTAATTTACAATAAACACACATGGTGAGGGTTAGAGTTTCACCGAATTCTCTGAGGCAATTGCAAAATCGAACATAAGGAAACAAATAGGACAAACAAATAAACGTAGAGAAATAGTCCTGTGAAGAGAATCGGAAACAATGAATCTGTAATTGAAGTGGATCGAAGATATGGTGTAAATTCATCGGACTTCGGATCTCTGAGGCCAAAGTCTTCATCTCCTTCGCGCGTTGAAATTTTGCACACCTACTTTGACCTAGGGTACACGACAGCGACTGAAGTATAAAAAATCCTAAATCCTGTGTTCTTCAAGGACGTCATTAATTTAAAAATGACGGTAAATATAATATTAATAGTAAGAACTTAAATAAACATTAATTGTACAAAGCAATGTATAATAGATTAAAATATTAAAATTTAATATAAAATTTTAATTTCACATAACAAATTAAAAAAAAAAAAAGCAAACTCTCATAAGCACCAAGTGCACAGCGCACTCACTCAACAGTTGACCGTGTTTATACTAAAAAGTTAGTTTTAATTACATTGAAAAGTGTGGTTAGAATACGCTGAAAATTTTACACATTTTTCAGTGTAATTGGAACAAACTTTTCAGTGTAAACAGGAACAAATGTTGAGTGAGTGCGTCATACACCAAGTGTACAAGAGAGTTCTTCATAAAAAAAAAAACATTCAAATTTAGCGATCAACAGAAAAATTAAGGAGGAATTTATAGAAAAAGTTGAGTATAAACATATTTCATAATATATATGTGAATATTCATCTACAGACTTAACGAAAAACATATACTATCACCCTTAAACAAAAATCTTGAAATGATATCTATTGTATTTTATTTATATTATCAAATATATATTCCTACCCCAAAGATAAATTTGGTGATTAAACATAAGATAATGTCCAATATTACAATTACGAGTGACCATTGTTACTAATATTAGTGTCTAGCACTACAAAAAATGGAGAGTAATAGCAAGAGCTGAAACTGTTGGCATATGGGTTTGACCCCCTTGCTATTAGGATCAGCAAGGGCTACTCATTGCCATTGTCTTCTTGCTATAAGTGGCCTTGCTAATGTTTTATTTGCAACGGGCGTTGACTGCCCTTGCTATTACTAAAAATATAGCAAGGGTCTGCCCTTGCATTTAAATATCCAATATTGCTTATACAACATATCAAAGTAAAACTCACGCGCTTTGTTGTCAGGAACAACTCTTGCTATTATTATGCATAAAACAAGGATCCACCCTTGCTAATATTTTCTGGTGGTAAACCCGTGTGCTGCCATTACTTAACATAAAGCAAGGAATAACCCTTGCCAATGTTATGTGAATTGGTAAAAAAAAATTAGCAAGGACTAGCCCTTGCTTTTATTTATTTCTTTTATAAAAAAAATATAAAATTCATTAGAATAATTGAATGTTATATTTATTTAATCAATATATAAATACATATTAAAATAATTATTAGATTATACAATTGTAATTACAACTACAAAATGTACTATATACAAATTATAGACAATCAAATTAAAATCAATAGAACATACAAAATTAATTACAATTTAAGTAAAAGAATACATTTAAAATTGATTTCTTCCTCATGTAAATTTTAGAGTCCTGCAAAAAAAAATATATGAAAAAAAATACACAAATTGTAAAGGTTAGAATGAAATTATATAAGACTGAAACAAAAACATTTACAATAAAAAATTACATGTTGGAGCCATAGAAAGATAATAATGGAGTATGTAGAGAAGGGGTAGAGATTGTGATATTTTTAATATATCTCAAAAAGAAGAAATCAAGATTCAATTTTTCAAACAACATACGAATAATAATGAACAAGATATCCAAATAGATGTGTAAAGATATAAGATACGTACCCTTTGAAGCGTTTAGACCATACCAAAAACCAGATCTGAAACTTGAAAAAAAGAAGATGAATTAGCTTAGCTTAAATGTATATTTTCAGAAAGAAAAAACTAAACAAACTTACAATAATGCTTTGATATACAACTGCAAGTTAGATATAAATCTCAAATAAAAAATAACTTGAATATACAAAGAGCTTACAACAATGCTTGGAGAAGGCTGCAATGTGTAGAAATGACAAAGAAGAAAGTGAAAAAAATCAAACCTCCCGCCAAGAAGAATTTAGAATATTAACTGGCGGTCTATTCAAGTTATATGTTAATTAATACCAAGGGTGAGCTCTTGCAATATTGTCCAATATTAGATGCCAATGTTTTCGCAAGAGAAGTCCCTTGCAATTATTTCCTGAAAAAAATCAAATCTCCCGCTGAAAAGGAAATAGAATATTAATTGGCGGTATATTCAAATTGTATATTAATAAATAGCAAGGGCTTGCTCTTGCAATGCTTTTTTTAAAATTAGATGACAATGTTTTGTAGGGACATCTCCCTTTAAAAAAATGTAGGTAGCCGAGAAGGATATAGAATATTCATTGTTTTTCATTAAATTAATTTATTTTATTTATCCAAATTAAATTAATTCCTTTGTAAAATTTTAAGTGTAATTTTCTTTTTCTTAACATTCTACGTTCACATAGTTTATATACTAAACAAGATTTTCAAATGTAAATATCTTATACCTACTATTGGGAAATTAACCCCCACCCTCTATAAAACCTCTATTTTAAGTTCTTGGAATTATATAAGTTTGACTTGTTTATGGTATTGTTTTAATTACAAATTGATTTTTAATTTTTATTATTTAACAAATTGATTGTGCAAGGTAAGCTAAAATTCAATTATAAATAATTAAATTATTGTATCTTTATATCATTTATTTTTAATTAAAATTTATTAATTGACTTTATCTAAAAAAAATGATCTTGGTCCTTCATTCTAAATGTATTAACTAATTTTTATAATTATGTGGCATCCGAACCAATCTAAATATATTAATACAATTAATTATTCATTGTCTGATAAGTCACACATCACTTTACCGTAAATCAATATTGTTGGTTCGAATTGCAACCAAATATTAAAATGGGTTTTGTGTGTTGTTTATGCCAAATATTACTACTCTAATGTGGTGCTTAGCTCGGGACGTTAATAACTAGACCTGTGACAAGTAACTAAGACGTGAGGTTACCGTAGGGCCATCGGGTAACGTCGACGTTGTAAGCAAATTAATTTTGCACCCAGTTAAATGATGACACATGTACAAATAAATATTAATATCAAAATAAATTTATTATTTTATTTTGTGAATTAAATAAATTAATTCTCAAATTAAATAATTAAATTAATTGTTATTTAATATACGCGGTGCAAGCCTGTCAAAAAATACGAGTCTGCAATATTTATATTCGATAATTAATATAGTTGACTTATTGCATAAGCAAGATTAAATAATATCTTGCCTGAAAAAGGAAGATAATTAATGAAAATCAAATCAAATCAGCCAAAATTGATAGTTGACCAATTAAAGCCCATCAAATCGGCATCGAACAATCAAAACGCGTCATGTGGCACCGTAAAGGAGGAAAATTTTCATCTCCTCGCCCTATAAATAGGGTGGGGTCTTCATTCATTCATTTGACACACACAAAATACACAAAAAATTTAGAAGTTCAAGAGCTCTTGAAGATTAAAAGCGTTCTTCATGGAAAGCGATCAGAATCGGCGTTTAATCCGAGATCAAGGTCCATAACCCCTCCGATCCGGAGTTTCTCCTTGAAGATTTGAAGAATCTATGAAGACATTCTTCGCGGGCTTTGAAGATTCAAATGCGTTCTTTGCGGCTTCAAGGCGTTCTTCACGCAAGTCTACTACGAATGGCCTTCGATCCGAGACCAAGGTCCAGTAGCCCTCCTATTCAGCGTTTCTCCTTGAAGATTTGGAAAATCTTCAGGAACGTTCTTCGCACCAACTCGAAGATTCAACAAGACGTTCTTCACCAAATTTAAAGGCGTTCATCTTGCTTTCAAAGTCGTTCATCCACTAAATCTCCAAAATAATGTTTAAATCGAAAGCAAGTTGAGGAGCACGATGAAAACAAGACTATTTACTTACAATTACTTAGAGAGAACCTTTAGACATCTAAATTAAGTTAAAGAAAAACAAGACTATTTACTTATAATTACTTAGGGGAAACCTTTTGGCATTTAAATCAAAACTATTACAATTATTTCCCAACAGATTACAAGTTACAAATAACACCAACCTTTTCACGAGGCTAATTTAATTAAGAGGAAAAGAGTAAGCAAAATGAAGGTTGTGTTGAAGTGTTCTCAGAGGTTGTTTTGAGTAAGTGTCGATGATCCATTGCTCGTTTACATGTTATTTGAAATAGAAATGCTTGGCTCTATCTCTCCAATAGATAGTTTTTCAAGAAACACTATAAATACAGAAGACCTTGCCCCAAACAAGGTTACGGGACTTTCAACCAGACTCTCAAGCATACAAGCAGACAAAGAAACACTCGAAACAACTATAACTTCCCAAGTGTTTCTTCAGTTATAGAGTTATTCTGTATTTGTGATCTTTTACTATTTTGCTTAATATTTTATAATTGTCATATTCATCTAAGCATTCAGCATACTTTAATCAGGATTGAACCTATCATCCTTACTGCATAAACTGTGCATTGAACCTCTTAACCACAAAGCTTCAAACTAAGTCAGAAAAGCAGTTTCAAGAAATTTAAAACGAGTACAAAACTTTAGGGCTCACATCTTTTGCATTCAGACTTAATTAGATAGTTATCCAATGGATAAACTTCAGAGTTCTTAGTAGTCGGGTTGTTCACATGAGTTTGGAGATTACCGAACCCGTATCAAAATCCGCACCGAAAAAGAACAAAAAAAATTGTTGACTTCTTTCTCCGCTTCGTACCGTTCCGATCTAATCCGGTCCATTTGTATTAGAAAATCCATTCTGATCCGTACTAAAAAATTAAATATCGGTATCGTACCATACAAAAATTTTGGTACAGATACAGACACTCGAATTTTAATATAACCGAACTTTAGTACGGACACAGATAATTTTAAATATCTATTTTGGTTCATACCGTGAACAACCGTAGTTAGTAGGTGTGTTATCTGACCATAGCCTCACTGAACACTCTACACTGAGTTTCTTTGGATCATGTCTAGAAGTCTCTAATAGATTAATTTTCAGGATGATCTTCAAGCTAATTGAGTCAGTGTTTAAGAGATCTTTTTGGAAAAAGATTTGACATATGTGTATTTCCTCCTTCCACATAGTATTTTAGACTCGTCTGAGACCAACAATAATTGTTACCACAACCTAAAAAAGGTTGCAACGGTTGACGTTGATCGTGGCTCCTAACATTAGACGTCAAGTCGATATTGGTCGTCAAGTCTACGTCGGACGTCTCATGGTGTTCTGCTGTCAAAATAATATTTGACACCATGCTAGTGTTGTGCACCATGATATCAACATCGTATACATCATTTTCAACTCCCTATATTTTCAAAAAATTCAAAACTTTATATTAGATTGCAATTTGTGAAAAACTTAAGATTTTATTTTCAATTAAACTATTAGAAAATTGTAAAGACAAAGGATTAACTTTTTCTCCATCATCTTTTAAATCTAGTGCAATGTTAACTTCAATCTATACAATGACATTAAATATTATGTTGTAATTATACCAACTTATGTTTTATCTCACCATTTTTAATGAAATCTTTAAATTTAGAAAATTATAATTTATGGGTAATATTATAATTAAATTAAGTAAATTAAATTAAATAATTTTGATTTATTTAGACATTATATTGACCGTACATTATGTGTACAATTTTAAAAATTATTGTTATTTTATCTCACATTAATATTACTTAAAAATAATAATTAATTTTATTCTGTAAAAGTCGTTAGACATTTGAGAAAAGCATATAAGAAAGGGTTTATTTGATAAATGCAAGGGCGGGTTTGGATACAAACAATGTGATTTCTTTTTTTTCTTTTTTTTTTTTAGGAGAAGGGTATTTATTTTTATTATGGGTTAGAAATTTTTTTAATTAGAATTTAATTGTGGACTAATCCATAATTTCAATTTAATTATTTGAAAGATTTAAATAAAAAATATATATCTCTTCAATAATAAGAAAAAACTCATGCTATTTTACTTTATTTTAATTATTTCAAAATTCTCAATAGTAAGTGGTACTTCCCCTTGCTATTCTATTTGCCGGATATAATTATTTCAAATTGCTCAATAGCAAGGGTTGCTATTTGTATTTAGGGAAAATGAAGAAGTTTGAGCAATAGTTGACCCTTGTTATTTTACTGGGAGAAGTTTTAGTAACAATTGACCCTTGCTATTAACTATAACATATTATGTTATAACTTTCAACATTATATTAGTTTGACCGGTATGTGAATGACCAATGGGCGTGTGACACATCATTTCTTTAGCAAGAGAGAATAGCTCTTGCCTTTTGTACTCTTGCTAATATTCCTTTTCTTTTGTAGTGTAGTGTTACATGCACTATTGATATATCCCTAACTAAAGATAAACTTATAAATTGAAAATGGTTCATACATGCACTATTGAAGAATATTAGTTGTTTTTACTAAAAAGTATTAGTTGTTTTCATTGAAGAGAATTAGTTATTTACTGAAAACAAATTAAACATAAATTTACTAGACATTTGGTTCTTAATAATAAAGATAATATCTAGTGTTACGATTATTTGTGTCTAATATTACAATTAATGATACTCAAAATTTAACCTTATCCTAAAAAATAAATTTTATATTAGTATGAAAAAAAATTAATTTGTACTAAAAAAATCATATAGTCAATTACTCATGTTATAAAAATAAAAGTTCCTGAAGTACATATAAAAATTATGTAAAATATTTTTAATTTATAAATAATGTTACGTGGAAGAAATTAGATTACAAGAGTAACTTAAATTTATAAATAATGAACATTAAAAATTATATTAAGAGAATAACCCATAAAAAAATTAAATACCCTATAATATAATTTATGTGGAGTATATAAATGGTTAAAAATGAAATGATTTTTTTAAATTTAAAGATATGTAAAAAAAATTAATAGGTGCTAAAAAATCATTAATAAAAATAGACAATTAAGACTAATTACTGGAAAAGTAAAATAAATAAGCCACGTACCTTTTTATACTTTGTCCTCTCTACAAATCATTAGTCAATTATTATTTGTTTTAGATATTAGAGCAAAGTGGGGAATTCGTTGCAACCTGCTGATTAGATAGGTGCATAAATGTACCAGGTACACACTACAAAACTCCAATTTTTGGATATTTTTTTCTCATGCATTGCTCTAGCTTTTTGCCTAGCTTTTGTAATCAAAATTGAATTACTTTGCTATGCGAGTAGCTCGCCTAAGAGGCAGGTCGCTTTTAATCCTTGCTAGGGATTTCCACCTTATCACGAGGTATCATTACCTCGCCAGCGTGGTCCAATACATCAAGATGAGGTCCTGATACTTTGTCATTTTGATTTCAAAAGCTAGGCAAAAAGCTAGTACTCCCCCGACCCATAATTGTTTGCACACTTTCCTTATTCGTTTGTCCCAAAATTGTTTGCACATCAATAAAAGAAAATATTTTTATGAACTTCATCCTCACAATATTCACATATTTACAAAAATTGTCGTTATTTTTTACCTTTTGGGCCCATAATACACTCGATTCAATCAATTTCTTCACTTTATACTTCACAAAATACTACTCATTACATTTGTGTCTTAAGAGTTGTGCCCAAACTATGGTGCAAACACTTGTGGGACGGAGGGAGTAATATTTTTCAATTTGGAATACAAAAGCTAGGCAAAAAGCTAATAGGATTTGATTATTTTGAGAATAACACTTCTAGGCTGCGTTTACTTGATATGATAAAGGCTATTTAGAGGAATAATAGACCTTTATCAAGTGTTCACTTGGCATGTTTAATCACCCGGGTTAACTGCCTTTAACTGCCTGACCAGGAACAAACCTCTCTTAAACGCTCAATTTTAATCTGTCCGATTTGGGCGGATATTTTTAAGCTAGAGTTTTCTCTCCCAATTTAATTACCAAATTGCCCTCCACAAAACAGATTATACCATATCTTCAACACCAAGCACTAGTTCATTCTTGATCACCGTTGTTTGAGTTCGTGAAGTAAAGGGTGGAAGGAAAGCTCGGAAAGGAGATCGATGCCGAAGCGACAGCGATTAAGGTATGTTATCGATCTTTGTGACAATTGTGTCGGGACTGTTTTAAGAATTATCGATCTCCAAACAAATTTGCATCCGAACGCAAAACAAGCAACACTTGATTCTGGCCGATGGGTGTCACCGGAGATGATGCACAATCTCGATTTGTCTGTTCTTCTTTCTCTCCAGTTCATTTCTCCACGATGCTCTCTCGATCCAATTCTTCTCTCTTCTTAGTTTTTTTTTCTATGAATTCTTTCTCACTGTGTTAGGTTCACCGGAATCGGAGAAGGCGAAATTGAAACCCAACTGGAAGAAAGAAGAGTGAGAGCCTTCAACATTTTACAAATTTCGGTCATCAACGGTTTAATTTCTATAAAATTGCAGAGTCTTCAATTTCTCACCGACAATCGAATGTGATGCTAAAGGTGGAGAAGATTGGAGATAATATGGGGATGAATGTGAAAAAATTCATTAGTAAAAAAGAAAAGTTGAATCTCAACTATAAATTAATGTAAATCCATGGGCGGATCTATGTTAAGGCAGCAATGGGCTCCAGCCCAGTGCAAACACAAGTTAGTCCCTAATGTGTGTGTATATATATATATGTGTGTGTAACAACATTATCTAATTCTAAGCCCAGTCCATGATTATTTCTTATTTTTATTTTCTTAACTTTCGAAAGTTCTTCCCTGAATCCAGACCCAATTTCCCCATTCTTCTTTCAACTAGAATTTAATTCGCATACGGCCCCTTATTATTATTATTATTATTATCTTTTTCTCTTATCAAAACTTAAGTAATTGAAATTGGACAACCTCTGTCGTCAACAAATATCAACCTTTTTAAATTTCGGATGTAGTCTAATTAAATATCCCCCCAACATTCATGATACAATCATGAAAATATGATTTTTTTTAAAAAAAAATTATTTTGTATTTCTATTTAGTTGTCTTTTATTATTAAAGATTGAATATATGCACCTCGTTCTTTCAATTTTTATCATTTTCTATTGATGAATATGTATGACTAATTAATTATTATTTGTTATAAATTGTGATAAAAAAATATTGGTTTCCATTTTAATATTAAAAAATTAAATCTAATAAACCACTAACAAGAGATATAAAATTTGATTTATGAGTCATTAAAATATTTTGAATTAATTAATGTTTCTTTTAAAAATTAAACGCAAATACTGAATATTAAGTTGCATGTTTAGCTTTAACTCAATATTTGTTCACTAAATTTTAATATCATGTACATTATTTCATAATTTTAAATAGAGTACAAAGCCTATATATCGAAAGAGATTTTGTTAAAGATATAAACTCTATTGTTGATAAATTTTATATTTTGAAATTTCAAAGGTCACAATTTAAGTGAACATCATTTTTTATTTATCTATGAATTTAGACAAATTTTTGTATGTATTAGGTATATTGTAAAACTCAAGTATATTTTTTAACAGTATCAACTATTTTCACTAAAAAGTGCATTTGTTTTCACTTGCACTTTTCAATGAAAATAATTGATTTGGTTCAAAAATACAGTTTCAGTTTGAATAGTTGATACACTTGCACTTTTTATATGATGTATTGCTCTTAAATTTAATGTGTCAGAATATTTGCTTTAATTTGCAGCCCACCCCACTATAAAATTTTGAATCCACCCTTGTAAATTCATGGTGGAGAATCCATGAGCGAGAAGAAAGAAAACACGGTTAGTGAAGAGAGAGAGAAGAGAGAGATTCTAGAAAGTGGTGAAGAAAAATTTATTAATTTCCATTATTAATTGGCATTCCAGACTCAAATATTATCTTTATTCTTCCAAATATCCAATGACGCGTGGCTAAGTGACGTCAGCATGCTGACGTTATAAGAATTGAAGTGGGGCATGCTGCATTCATTGCAAATTTTGGAGTTCTAACTTGTATGAGACCCGAGTTCAAAAGTCTGACCAACGGCATAGACTTGTGATGGGTGGCACACTTGTTTTCAACAAAAGCAACTAAGTCTTGTGTTTTTCAATGACGGCATTAATTAATTTGGCTGCTTTAGTGCTTGTAATGAGTGGTGGCTGGCCTCTATATACAATCACTTAATCGGTACCAATAAAGCTATACTGATTATACCATTTGTAGAGGCCAGTAGATAGCTTGCAGAAAGAGAGTATCAATATTAAGATTTTTTAAGAAAAAAATAGATCAAATTAGTTAAAAGATGGGATTTCGTACATTTGTATCACACAGAGTAAATGGGAGTGATTTAGAAGCAGGGGATCATGTCTACACTTGGAGATCATGGTACCTACCTTCTTCTTTTTTTTCTAATTAAATCAATTATTGATTTTTATAATGTATATAATTCATCCAAATGGTTGGAATTTCAATTATCACATTGGGAGTTGGAACAACCAACCTCGTAAATTACAGCGGAATAAATCGAGTCGGTTGAATTCCACGTATAATCTCTGTGATCCTCGTTGTCAAAAAACAATTACTAAAATTGATTCTCGAATCGTTTCGTAATCCACAATATAAATGTCTTCTGTTCTACGTATTGGGAAGATGATCAATATTGCAGTGAGAGTAGTCAGAGAATCAGAATTCCCATCTCAAATATTAAAACTCCCGTATCATCTATATGTTGGTTGAGAATGGAAGTTATTCACTAACTTCCCTCAACTATATCCACTTCATGGATAGATTTATTATAATAAAATAATAATATTATTTTATTAACTTTCACAAATGATAAATGTGAATAGGCATCTATGTTGGTGAAGGCAGAGTTGTGAGCTTCAATTCTCAACTTAAGTGTATTGGTGTTAACAAGCACCACACGTGTGAGTCCTCCTTATTATCATCGGCCAGCTTCCCCGATTGTGGTTTCAAGAAAAGTGAAAGCGGAGGAGTAATTGTGCACTGTTTGAATTGCTTCATGAAATACGGGTCATTGTACCGTTACAAATATGGAGCTCGTAGGCGCGTCTGTCTTGCTAAAATCCGAGGGGGGACTTGCACCACCGCTAGATCTGATGATGCAGAGGCGGTCATTCACAGGGCCATGTACTTGCTTCATAATAATGGATTTGGGGAGTATAATCTGCTCAGAAAAAACTGTGAAGATTTTGCCCTATACTGTAAAACAGGACTCATAGTTTCTCCCATGAAGGCGGCAGCTTTAGGAGGAAGCGGTCAAGTGTGCTATGCTTTTGGTGTTGTGGGTCATGTAGCTCGCTATTATTCCGACATTGGTGTTCGCAAAGATGTCCACAAGGTGCACGTCGAGGACCTCGCGACCTTCCTTGCCAATAATTAATTAATTGTGATGGGTAATATTCTTAGGGGTGAGCACTAATCGGTTAAAACCGAATTAACCGACCGATCCGAACCGAGATTTACTATTCGGTTCGATTATTTGGTTATTCGGTTCGGTTACGGTTTTTAAAATTTAAAATTTCGGTATTTTGGTTAGGTTTCGATTATTGTATGAAAATAACCTAAATAACCGAAAACCGAATTTAATTAATAATTATTATAATAACATATTTAATAATTAAAATAAGCATTATCAAGTCAATCTATCAATCACATATTAATCTATTTTGGAGTATGGACATTGGACTATTATGTTATTTTAGTATTTGACTAATTTTTTGATGTTATTTTTAATTTTTATTATGGACTTTTAGTTTATTAGAATGTTAATATACTTTTATAAATGATTTATGAATAGTTATTGTTGATTTATAGACTTTTATCAGATTTTTTTTATTATTACTTGGGCAAAAAATGTCTAAAAAATCCAAAAAATTAGTACATAGAATATTTCGGTTAATAGCTGAACCGATATTTCGGTTAATAACCGAACCGATATTTCGGTTCGGTTCAAATTCGGTTTTAGTGCTATTCGGTTCGATTTTGGTTATCGATTAAGGACTTTTCGGTTAATTCGATTTTTACCATTCGGTTCGGTGACCGAATAACCGAATGCTCACCCCTAAATATTCTTCCTTGGATTAATCCATTTATAATTTTTTTTAATTAATTATCTTACGAGTTAATAACTTATGGATGAATGTTGTAAGAGTGTTCTTTAATTGAATGTCTATTATTTCAAATTACTTTTTCCTTTTGTTATTAACATGTTTATCATAAATAATCATTTCCTGGGGATTTTAAGTTAAATTAATGTATTAAAATCAATAATATTCTCTCGAATGTCATGCTAGATTTCTGTTTTTTGTAAGGCATACTGATAAAATTACAGATATTTTCTTCATTCTATATAACTGCAGTCTCAATATTATGTACGTATATAACTAAATCATAAAAGAAAAAGTTCCAAAGTGTATTCATTAGCTGAACGAACCTGCTAAAATTCACATGATTTATTTAGTACCGCTGTAAGAAAATGCAATTCAACTTGTATTTGTACGGTACATGACTGCGAAAGAAACTAATTTAATATAAAATGAGTGATGTCAGAAATACAAGCACAAATTGGAAGTAGAATACATCATCATTCATTCTTCAAGAGCAAAGCAAAGCTAATATAACGAAATATCCTTTCCTAGTATAAAGTTTATCTTTGATCACAATCTTGTTATATCGTCTCGATAAAGAGACTAGCCTGTGGATGCAATCCTGCTTCCTTGAGAGACAGAGATAACTTGTCTTTACCGTAGACAGTGCGAGGAAAGTTGGAAACGAGGCTGTAGTCCTCGACTTGTAAGCAACCCAAAGAATCAACATAGTCATACACAGATTGTAATTTAGCTGTACAGTGAAACCTCCTCCCTTTGCGTTCTCCGGATGGAAAACGAACCAATACCTGGAAAAGTCGTAAACATACAAGACATCAACAATAATTAACAAGGTTCTACAAATTTGTCGTAGAAAAGGACTGAGTAGTACAGAAAATTACAAGATACATATTGATCAGAGTAGAAGTGACGGATTAACTCATGCCTTGCATAATATGGCTAAATTTTCCCAAAAATCACGACCTTTTGACTTAATTGCATTGTTAACCAAACTTCGGGTTAAATGCCAAAAAAAAATCACAACTTTAATTTAATGTCGTGTATATCAGGCAGAGACCCAACCGCAAACTGTCCGGTGTCTCAATTGCAATTAAGATGTTACTGATTTTATTTTTTGCAATTATGCAAAAGCTTGGTTAAAAATACAATGAAGTTAAAGATCGTGATTTTTGTGGCAATTAAATCTCAGTACATAATTAGTGGAAACAATACAGGAAGTTGGGCTTACTTGAGTAACATCAGGCCCTTTCTCAGGTTCAGCACCTAATGACAAAGCTTTCTCCTCACGCATTTTAGCTAATGCAGCTTCTCTCTCAGCAGCTTCTTGTGCTGCTCTTTCACGAGCTTCTTCCTCCTCCTTCCTTTTCCTCTCAGCTTCAGCAGCTTCACGTTCCAGCCGCTCTTGCTCTTCTTGCCTCTGCCGCTCCCTAGCCTAGTGCAGAAAGATGAAATTGATACTCATATTAATGAGAAGCTTTAACTTAGTAGGAAATATATGACCTTCAAGAGAAACTATCAAGGAAACAAAAAGGACAATATTATAGAACAATAGCATACTTGATCAACATTATAGAACAATAGATCATGGGGGTTTATAGTCCCAATTGTATTTTGGTCCATCACGATAGAAAGAAATAAGAGACTACTTAGGGGCCAATGAAATCCTAGAGGGAGTTCGGAATAGAATTAAATATAGAGTGGCTCTTTGGGTCACAAAAGTTTTAAAAATCTTTTTGTAACAGATTTAGTAAGAGACTAGAATTATGCCCAGTAATTTTCATTTGTACCGTGTGTTCTACATTAATAAAATTTTAGTTTTCTTATTTAAAAAAAAAAAATAGCATACTTGATCAGCCTCGAGTGCTGCTCGATAAGCAGCATCCTGTTCCTCTCTTAACCGCAAATTATTTCTTCTTTCTTCAGCTTCTACTCTGGCTGTAACAAGAACCGGAGAACTTTCTTCAAGCACTCTCTGCAGTACAATTAGCAATTCTTCGGGAGATCGTGGTCCCTCAACCTGGATGAGTAGGAAACATAGAGTCACAAAAAGCCTAGCTTTTGCAATGAAATCAGAAGAGAACAGCAATTTCAGGAAATATTAGAATTCATAAACATGCAATGAGAAAGCTAACTTGATAGATCAATAAATAAGAAAGACCGTAACATAGCCTTGCACAGATATCCACACAACTGAAAATACAAACAGTACACGTGGAATGGAATGCAGCAAACATCATAACCGGAAATATACTTAAAAGATTATAAAGAAAAAAGAAACATGTTTATTTAACTACCTCACATTTGTCACGAAGTAAGTTAACTGGATGGCTTTTTGCCACACTTTCATTTCCTAGACACAGTTACACAAAAACCAAATACAATGGTTGAACAGAATCTAGCAGTAACTCCAGTGCAAATTGCTGAGTTTATAGAATCCCCAAGCAAATAATAAGCCAGTGCTGCAAGCAGAAAATGTTTCCATATAGTCGTCATGTACAAGACATGTGTAGAGGGTGGTTTCAAAGGTTTTGTGAAGAAAATGGAAGGATTTCTGATCTGGTTAGAAGTATTCCCACTGTTGAAAATTCCAAGGAATGAAGGCCAAATTGTTGGACCAGGCTAAGTTAATTTTAGCTACCTTCATCTACCCTATTCAATACTAACCCTAACCTAAAATATTACAAATTGATTCAAATTAAGTGTGTTCACAACATTAGTTAACCCTATTTCATTTTGATCGGACAAGTATGGGAGAAGAACAGGAAGAGTATCAAGTTAAAGACTGCAAACAATTTTGCAAAATGCTACATTCTGTAACCAGTTTTGGCTCAAGAGAAATCAGGATTCACAACCTAGTAATGAGGACGAGCAAGCGATAGATAATCAAAAGTTGTAAATATACACTTTATATGAAATGCCTCGCACTAAATATACAAAGAAAGATTCAAGTAATCAAAGGTTGTCCGCATAAAGCAATACTGACATGCTCAATAGAATTCAAATGTAACAGGTTTGTCCCCCCACCCCCCCTAATGGAACCAAATTAATTGTGTTGGTATGTGGAAAGAAGCCTGGAAACCAACACAATCATGAAAAGTATAGACTCTATACATGCAAACTTTAGTCTTAATTCAGTAACACGGCTGACAAATAATCAAGTGAAGTTTCATCCTAAATCCATTTGGAGATAGGAGTGGGTCACTGGGATTAGGATTATACACTAGTTATTTTTCGAACTGGGACAACTCAAATGAGAAGTATTAAAAAAAAATACTACATAACGAGTGATGCAAAGAATACTAAAGAAAGAAGAGTTCACTCAGCCTAATAAAGTCAAGTGCAGTAAAGTAAGTAAACACTAAATATTATAGAAATTCTTAAGGATGAATATGAGAGGGATACAAAACTCTAGGATAGTTCCTGTCAGTATAGCTAATCCCAGCCTAAAGGCCAATAATAATACTGAACTCAAGTCTGCCCTCTACATTGTCCTGACCCCCTTATCTATATAGACCTATTCCTCAATTCAAACGCCCTACTTACACACATTATTCCATTATGTCAGTCACTAATTTATTAGCTGAAGTTTTTTTTACAAGAGACAATTGTATTGCTCATAAAGCTTAGGGATCAGAGATCCCTACAAGTTACAATGCGAAACACCAATTCCTAGCTACATCTGAAAAAAAGCTAAACTATTTAAAGAAGTCTGACTCAAGTAACACAAAGCAATTTTAAATTTGATCCTTTCCCACACACAAATCATTTAGGCTACGTTTGTTTTTGGGTTCACCCGGATGGACTTAGGACTTTCTGATCCACGTTCCATTCGAGTTAATTTAAAATCCAATTTTCAAATCCCATACGCAACCTACTACTCCCTCCGTCCCAGAGGAATTTGCACCCCTGGGATGGCACACATATTAAGGAAAGTGATAAAGTAGTGGCATATGGGTAAATATGTGTATATTTATGTGAGTGTGCACGCAAATCGATGTTTCCTTTTTAGGTAGTGTGCAAATTGGTTTGGGACATCCAAAAAAGGAAAGTGTGCAAATTCGTCTGGGACGGAAGGAGTATTATTTTTCCCTATACAATCAATACTCATAATCATCACTTTTTTCGCACTCATTCATTTTTTTCCTACTTTCCTCTTACACAATACAATAATATAATACAACATCAATAACAATTAAATATTGACTTGGCACAATGCAAGATATCATCCTAATAGAATCCCAAAAAAAACACATACTTCTATCATTCATCAAGAATTTTACATCTAATGGTTTTAAAGTCATCACTTCTCTCGCACTCCTAAGTCCCAAAACAATCGTAGCCTTACTGACAACCATTATCAAAATCCTATTATTCCTTTCTATCCAAATAGACCATAAGACGACGGAAACAACTTCTTTCCCCAAGATTTTCCACTTTATACTTATGGGGTCACCCATATTACACTAGAGTAAATCCATCGTAGAACCTGGAAAAACCCAATGGACTCCCATCTCACCAACCACCTTATGCCATAACTTCCGATGAAAACGACAGTGAATGAAGAGGTGGTTGATATCCTTCGAGAAACCCCAGCACAAGACACACCAACTAGGGAAAAGAGGATCGTCAGGAAAACGTTTTGTATAATATCACAAGTAGACAACTTTCCTGAAACCAACAACCTTAAGGAAATCTTGTATCCTCCTAGAAACTGGAGCATTCTAAACAGTTTTACACCAAGAAACATTAAAGAGATTTGTATTTTCACACAAACACTTAAAAAAGATCTGACAGATCTGAAAAAACTCCCGAGGGGTTAGCAGCCCAAACCCTACAATCATTCCCCATCACCCCTAAAAGTAAACCCACATTAAGACACTCAAGAAGCTCACTCAACTCCTGAAACTCTCCCTCGAGTTCCTTTAAAACTGAAAATTCCAAGCTAAAGGACTAGAACCCAGATCAGAATTTAACAAGGGATTTATAGGCTTATTTTGACTAGAAGACAGCCAATAGAGTGAAGGAAAATAAGCAGAAAAGGAACAAACCACCACCTCCAATTTATTTGCTGAAGTATGCAAAGCAATCAATCAAGTTGAGATCTTATGCTTTCCTTATTCGAGTGTAACCCAAAAGGGCAGGCGCTCGATTGAATCTTAAATAGTTCCCCCATTGGAAACAGTCTTGAGGACAAGACTGAAAGAGAAAAACTGCCTCTAAAATGAGCTTCAACAATCCATGTAGCTTTTCCTTCATGTGCCCTCTGTTTTTGTTGCCTTGTGCTATTGATTGAAACTCATCCTTTGAGAGCAGATTGGGCAAGACAGATACCGAGTGCGGTTGAGATGTCCAAGACTTGAGCACACCCAGTGGTGGCCAAGCTTCAGCAATTACAATTTGCCCATGGTCCAGCTGAGCCCAAGCCTTCCAGCCCAATGTTGGGCCGCTCCATCTGGAAATACTAAGGCAAGTTCCACCTTTTCTTCTTCTATGGATTGTTGGGTGATCAAGTAACAGGGTTGTTCCGACCTATGTTGCTCGGACTCGGGTAAGGGAGCCAGAGTCAGACACAGATGCGTATCTGGAAGTCCGACTATCTAATTTTCAGTATTTAGGATACGTAGACACAGCCAAAATGGATCCAATATTAAGATCTGGGTGCGGGGATACATCTAATAGAATATTTAGTGAGTAATATATAATATATATATATATAGAGACACTCTTATATCTTATTTTTTATTAAGAAAATAAACCAATTAAACAAAATTAATATTTTAGGTGGTGGTAGGAAACCTGATAGCATATTTTTAAACGGTCCATTGTGGGAAACTAGAAAATCCACCTTTCTCGGAAGTAGGAAACTGAAAAGTTTAAACTGATTTCATATTAAGAAAATATTAGAGTAAAGAAAAAATTACTAAAATAGAAAACCTAAATCTGTTTCAGAGCTAAAACTACCGAGTCCGCAGGAAAAATGGAGAACCCAATGTGTGTCCCGAACCCGCACCCATGTCGCACCAGTACCCCATTTTTGGAGAGTCCGAGCAACAGAAGTTCCGACTGAAAATTATATGTTGCAACAGTTTTGCCGAGAGTTGCAACTTGTTAATAAATGGTAAATGGAATGGAATTTGGTTGTTGGCTGGTATTTTATCATTGATTTCATTGGTTGCTGTAACTTGAGAAACATCAACACTTTCCTTGATGGATTTCCCTTCAAATAGCGGGCTAACTTTTTTTTTCTATCTTGTCCAACTTCTCTAATTTTTTCTGTTGTTGGCCTAGTTCTTTTGCTAAACACTCAATGCTCTTCTCTGTTGCATCTAAACAGCTTTCCAATCTAATAATAGTCATTAGTGGAAATCCAGCAGGTTGAACCATATTGATAGAGCTAAAAGCCGCAATGTAAAGTAATGACTATATATTTTTGGTGCTGTAGAAGATGAATATGAGAGAGGGATATAAAACTGCGGATAGTTCGGTCAGAATAGCCTGCCCAGCCTAGAGGCCAGTCAATATACTTACCTCAAGTCTGCACTCTACATTGTCCTAATCCCTTATTTACATAATCATATTCCTTAATTTAAGACCCATTTACATTACTTCAGCCCCTAAATTATTAGATGAAGTTATGCAAAGCAATCAATCAAGTTCAGATCCTTTGCTTTCCTATTCAAGTGAAGTGCTTGATTGCCTCTGCAGCCTCATTCCTCAAAACCAATCCAATTAGTATCAGGTACAGCTTTAGTTTAGTATAAGAGGACTTGTTGTCATCAACCAGAACTCCTAAAATAAAAATGTTGTAAACCATTCCAGTACTATCAAGATGTCCTTAAGAGATTATTTTGAATTCTATATTGGTTTGGTTGAAATTATCTAAGGGAAGATGTAAAACAGTGCAAGAGGACTGAGATGTATGTTTGTTCTATTTTGGGAATCTGATCAGACCATAGTTGTTAAAGGCGCGCCTTAGGCACTAGGCGCACCAGAGCGCCTCGCGCCTTAAAATCCGGGCACATATATATGTTAAAATTTTTTTGGCTTAAAAACGTGTTTTAGCTTTAACACTTTTTTTAAATAGCAGTTTTAAGGACCTAGGGTTTACAAACAATTAAAAAAAACCCAAAACCCTGCCTTTCTCTTTCCCTCCTCCCAAGTCCCGCCTACTGCCGCTGCTTTCGCACCCTTCACTTCGAAGTTTATGTCCATAATTTGTGTCAATTACTCTTTTATGTGCTTATGAACTTCAATCTAATATTTATTTGCATGCAAATATGTTTAAATTAAGCTTATGTACTATATTTTCTATGTTTTTGCGCAATGGTCGAAAGGCGCGCGCCTTAGGCACTAGGCGCACCCTTGCGCCTAGATGCGCCTTATCGCCTTAACAACTATGGATCAGACCTGATAATTCATATTCAAATATACTAAAAGTAGTTATGGCTCTGTAAATAAATTTACAAGAAAACACAGTTATTTTTTATGTTTCTGGGAGAACAAAAATGAACCAAATACAACCATAGTTTTTAATTGCAGAGTATCTACCTCCGGAAAATCCTGCCAGAAAATGAGAAAAGTTTCCCTTAACAAACTAGGAGCAAATATAAAAGGTGCAGTTTTACATATCGAATATCTAAGCTCAAAAGTCTCCTCACACTATAACACAATCTTCCAAGCGGATGTAATGTATAGCATCACTGTTAAACTTGTTCTTACTTCTTATCCCTTAAGAACAAAGGTGGAACCATATTTATTAGAGGTGCACGGAGCATGCAGAGAATAGTGCCTCTGCATCGTAAGGACGCGTGCCTTAGAATGCCTTTTTAACATCTGAGGCGCATCTATGGTATAAGTTGTTCCTTCCCCAAAACCCCCAATAATACATGTTTCGAGGAGTGGTTACAAATATATCATAATTACTCCAAAAATATATATCTGAATTTAAGATTAGCCTACGGATTTCATTCATTCCAAGACAAACTGTTCAATTAGTGCAAGAACCATTAATTTATCTCCACCAATTCTTCAACATCGAGAAACCATATGATTTTCGACCACCACCGTCAAAGACTGGTATATCATTAATTGACCAGCAGTAGTGGTATTTTCTCTACCTTTCCCCCTTTTTTTTCTTCTTTTCTTCTATACATGGAGTTTGTCAGTTTCTTTGTCTTTAAACGTATATTTCTAATCTTTTAAAATATGACAAATTTATCCAATTATTTAGCATTTATATTTTTTAAAGATATACACCCATGTTTAAGAGGTATGGCGCAAAAAAGCTTGCGCCAGCAGCCCCTCAGCGCCGCTTGCGCCTCCAATACCAATGGACGTCACATAATCTCAAAGTCACATGGGAGAGGCCAGTCATTGGTGTCATGTCACCCTGATTTGACCAGCCTCGTTAAGCATACAAACACAACATTCAGAGGATAGCAACTCAAACCACATATAACAAAGAATTCTAAAATTTGCCTACACATGATGACTGATGCAACCCAATGGCATCTTTTTCATTTCAAATACTACCTAAATAACCAATAAAATATAAACAAGTATTTACCACATAGATTTATCACCCAATAATTGTGCTGTTCCAAAACATGTCTATTCGATACTCGGAATTTTTAGACTTACCATCACAAAAAACAAGAAAAGTGGATCAACAGTTCTATCAGTATGTCAAATAACAAATATCAAAACAGTGTTCTTTTTTCATTTCAGATATATTAATCATTAAAAAAAATATGGCTGTCAATAGATGAAAAATGACTCATAATAATTCAACAATACAGAGTAATAAGTAGCGGAAGAACGAATTTAGTGCTTAAATTTATACCTGTTGCAGCAATGCAATCCTCTGGTTTGTTGCAGCCATAACTACAGCACAGAAAGGATATCTGGATGCCTTCAAACTATTACTCATCTTGAACCCTTCACTAGCCTTTACACTCCCACCCCACGCCACAAAGTTCTCATTCAAGAACGAAGCTAACATCTCATTGCACAGAGTGCCTTCACAAAACGCCGGTGTATCAGGATGTTCCGGCGAGTGCAAGTAAACAAACATCAGCTTATATTCATGCCGAGACCTCTGTAATGCGTCCATGAAACCCTCGGTCACAAAATTCGGCCTCAGCCTCCCGTAATCCCTCTCAAAACTGGAAACGAAATCCACCGCCTCCGACGCCGCCTGAGATACCACCACCAACGGCGTCGTTCCACTCCGTGACGCGCCACCCAGCCCAACCATGTTAAGGGAATAGGACAAAACGCCGGATGCTGCCCACATACCAAATCCAATTGCCCCTGAAATTAACCCCAAACTACCGGAAATTATGGAGAATGGGAGTGTAATCAGTTTCCATGCGATGCCCGGGGGTTGATTATTGCCGTTTGGGGCCAACACAAGTCCTGCCTCGTGAGGTTCTACATTAGCGCGTGTAGTGGTGGCGGCGGGCTCGGCGGCGGAGGAGGAGGACGGGCGATTGTTGTCGGTGTCGGTGATAGAGGAGATAGCCAATTCAAGGTCCCAATTATGAGCGGAAAGAATCTCAGTGCACAAATCGGTGTCTTGTAGACCCGTAATAGCTTGAAAATAGGCCAATTTATCCGCTACATCCCCCATAATATCAATCAATCTCTGTACCTAGAATCGAACTCCGGCGATCAATGATTTGAGCAGTGGATCGAAGAAACTGGATTCTCTGTAGGAGAAATAAAGAAATGGAATAGCCCCCAGTCTTGGAAGGGGTTTTTGTTTTATTGGCCGACGGAGGCTGTGATATGTACGAAATCTCAGCAATATCCGCAACGAGTGGGGTAATCACGAGACTGCCATTCGCCTCGAATCGAATGGGGATTTCCAAGAGTCTCTCTAGTCTAGAATTCAAGGATGATATGATATATAGTCATTGCTTGGATACGCATTTGGACTATTAATTTTAAATTTACAATTAAATTCCTTTTTATTTTTTAGTAATATATTTAAATTAGTGAATTTTAAATATTTTGTTTTAATCTATGGGTTTTTAAATTCATTTATTTTTAAATTTACTTTATTTTATTAAACATAATTGTTATTAATACATTATATTACTCTCTCTTTTTTTATATTAATCTTCACACTGTGGGTACACTTTTTCTTTACAAAAAATGAATAGTCAATTTTTTTTGTTTCTCATTATATACTTCATAATAGTTTTAAAACTTTTTATGTCTGAAAAAATCAAATACAAGAAATAGATATAAACATAAAATTCATTTTTTTTTAAAAGGGAAATTCGCATTATCGGTAAATCATAGAGTGGTTTCGTGCAATTTTCAAATTATGGAGAAATTTTGCGCAACATATTCAAACCATGAATAAATTTCATGCAATTAATCTTTTTGGGTGTGAAAAGTATTGTAAAATATAACAAAAAATGTAAAGTTTATTGTGAGAAGAAGAAATTGATATTTTATAAAATAATTAACATTATTAAAAATATAAAAAATTGCAAATAAATTTTAAAGTCCAGTATAATTTGCATAGAGTTGTTTTTCTCGGGGATATGAATATGCATTGGCTCTTGCTTCAAAACAACGGCCGAACAAACTTATCAATAGGATACATGATGAGACCCGCCATTTTTTTATAAGGGTAGTTTGGTTTGCAGAATAGGGTGGGACTAAAGTTTTAGTCTCACTCAATCTCATATAATATTGTGTTTGAATTATAGGTTTAGTACTTTTATAAACCTATATAATTCATCAAGTAATTGACTAAATAATCTCTTAGGGATGGTAGGACTGCACAATCTCATATTACTAAATTTACTACTTTGTCTTCACAATACATAATTAGTTGAATTAGTTGGGGGTAAAAATAGTATATTGCACTCTAAACCCACTTAATCATTCAATCCAAACACAAAACTAATTTTAATATTTAATATATAAAAAAACAATCCTACAATCCAAACACACATTCTTCCTCAAATAATCCTATTTAATTCAATTCATACGATCCAATTCAATCTCATTTAATCAATCCGGTCATTTGAACCAAGCGACCCGTAATTGTGTTATCCCTCTTCAAAAAAGGTCATGCTCTTTTGTAAGTTTTTTAATACAATATATTAAAGAATATTAGAGAGTATTGTAAAATTTATTTTTTAATAAAATGTTCATTTAAAACAAATATGTTAAGACTATTTATATGGACGGATGAGTTCTATATAAAAAGCTCTACTAGAAAGTAACGGGTAAGAACCTTTTTTTGGCAAAAGAATCCAACCTAATTTCATCAACTGCGGGGGCATGTGCAAAAATCAATTTGAAAGTATTTGATATTTCGTTTATCATATATTAATTTAAATAAAGCAAAATATTATATAAAAATAATTCATGATAAATTTATCATAAAACTATTTTAAATTATGGAATATTTAATCGAAAGTATCATTAAATTTGATCAAGAGTATTATATTGTAATTGTTATAAGAAAAAAAACCTCACATTAATGATATTCCTGATCGATACTCTAATCAAATATTCGATACTTTAAAATAGTTTTATGATAAGTTTATCATAAACTATTTTCTTATAAAACCTATTCATTAAATAAATGTACGAAAGTTATAAGGGTTATTCTACGGTCTTCCTGATGTCAGACATCCAATGAAAAGTTGACACATCATTTACTTTCGTCATAGGCGATCTACCTTTGCCATGAGGTTAAATAATTAATTTTTTGAAAAATAAGTTAAATTACTAAAATAGCCTTACCATTTTTCTTTTAAATATATAAAGATTTACCAATGTTATCTTCAATACTAAATTAAACATCTTTTTTAATTACTGAAACGATTGCTTAATAGTGAATTTAATTCTTCCCCAATCAATTAAATCTCTTTTTTTTTCTCTCCAAATTAATCAAACGAAGAACTCTAATTTATCTCTTCTTCCGGGAGAAACGAAAAAACGTCATTGAAAATACTGCAAGGTATAACATCGGGGCAAATTTTATCAAATACTGCAACTCAATTCCCGATAAAAAAAAATAACAAAATATTCTGCAATTCAATTAATGGAAGAACTAATTTTGATAGCAAATCAACATCCAGGACTCATTTTGCCTCTTGGAAATAGAGACAAGTTCAAGCTCCAGTTTCATGATAAAAAATTATTGTTGGCAATCGGTGCTTGTTTTGGCTATCATCTTTCATCCCTTTTTTTCTTCATCGCGCACTGTTTCAATTTGCTAAAAACTAGGGTTCATAGGATCGTCTAATAAAAAGTTTATTAGTGTTGGAAAAATAGGCGTGCCCAGAAACTATTCGTGATAAATTTAAATACGAATTTAAATACAATTATTACTAGCATGAATTAATCCTAATTAATTCAAATAATAATTCCAACAACAATTTTATCATCATGCATGTTGAATTAATTCACATGAAAACCTAAAGCGGAATAACTAGGAGTTCACGTAATTCGTACCTCTTGTAGATATGGACTTTGATAACGGAACTATCACGATCGTGCTACTAGCCAAAAGACCTTCTCAAGTATGTCCCTTTCGCTTTACTTGTTCACCGGTGGGAAGTGCTCACAAGCAATTAGAATAACAAGGAAGAAAGAAAAAAAAATTGTTGCTGATTTTTTTTTAACACTGTAAAACTGTAAACTGGAGATGAAATAATCATCCCTTATATATAGGTGAGGGAATTTCAAAATTTTCAAATATTTAATCTTTTCTTAGCCTCCAAGAAATCTTGAATATATTCCATATATTATTTTCTCCATAATAAAATATTCCACAAAAAACTCAACTTCCTCATTAAGGGGCTAATTTTTGAAAATATTGAAGAAAGAATCCAAGATTTGGATCTTCTTGAATATATAAGATAATCTTGTATTCCAAGAATACTTATCTTCCATAATATCTTTCAATCAACAAGATCTTTTCTTTCTCCTAATATATCTTTTTCGAAAATTACAAGAAAAAATCAGCAAATATATTTTCTTTTATTTTAATCACCTTATCATTATTGGGCTACTTAATGGGCTACTTGAGGGGCCTTTAGGAGAATTAAGATTGGACCTCCAATGGGCTTCTGAATTTCAATATTGAGCCCCAATATAATTCAGCCCATTAATATTAATTAGTGCCACTAATAAATTAATATTGCACTATCCATCTTAATCCATATTACGATAATATGGGCTCCCGGTTATTATTTCCCGTGTCTAAGATTATCAAGTCCATTAATTATTAAGCTTCTGAATAGCTCTAAATTAATTAACATCTTTCACCTTGGAGTAAAGACAGCTCAACATTATTATCCGTACCGAAGAAACTAATTCTTCACTTGCAAGATTTGGTACGATAAAACTTCTGAGCCCACCAAGGGGACTAATCATACGAGCCGTACTCGCACGCGTTTCTCCATATTAAATCTTAGCAACCATCGTATGATTAACATTACTGCCCAAAATACAAAGTTCGAAGTCACGATGATTCTCACCCAACATTAATCAAAGCAGTAACCATTAAGCACACACAGTCCTATTTAAGTGACGGAGATTAAAAAATCAATAACCACTGAAGTCTAATTTTTCACATTTCATAACAGAAGAATTTATCCTCGATGTAGGTCCTCTTCAACACATACTAAATGTGCTAGTGCAATCTCTTGGTTAAGACAAGTCAATCTGAGATATACACATCGACCTTTCACGGTGGATTGTTCAATTCCACCTAGATCGTGAATTTGTACGTTTAATTACAAGGAAACCGTTAATGTGATCTTCCGTGATCGGGTTTCACCACATTAACTACAATGTAACAAGTACCACTTATAATGAACTGGTTGCAATACATATTCAACATTCAATCATATCTAAAGCAAATGTGATAAAAGAATTATTCTCATAACCAAGTGTTTAATACATGAGTTATACAAAGTAAAAGCATACTTTCACGTATAACTCCAACAATCTCTCACTTATACTTAAAGTCTGTTTTTTAGTATACATCATCATGCATGTCTAGTGTAGTAGCTCTACGTGACATCTCATGTCAACCTACACTAACCTAATAATTCCTCCCACTTATATTTAAAGCAGATTGACAATAGTCTTGACCCCCATTCCATCCACATGTCTCTCGAATGTACTCTGAGGCAGACCCTTTGTGAATGGATATACTAGGTTGTCCTCCGACGTTTATCTTTGCCACCTCTTTATCTCCTCTCTTAACGATTTCTCGTATAAGATGGTATTTTCTTTCAATGTGTTTGCTGGCCTTGTGGGCTCTCGGTTCCCTTGAATTTGCAACTGCTCCGGTATTATCACAATGGACAGTGATTATGCTGGGTAAATTCGGAACAACGTCCAAGTCCACTAAGAAGTACTTGAGCCAAACCGCTTCTTTCGCTGCTTCACAAGCAGTTACTTATTCGGCTTTAATGGTCGAATCGGCTATGCATTTCTACTAATCTTTTCTCCATGTCATGGCTCCTTCTCCCATGCAAAACACACTACCCGAGGTAGATATTCTGGATTCTATATCTGATTGGAAATTTGAGTCCGTGCATCCCATGGGAATTAGACTGTCTGACTTTAAAATCAACATTACATCGCTAGTTCTTTTCTGAAACTACAGAATGCATTTAATTGCAGTCCAATAAGCTTTCCCGGGGTTACTTTTGATATCTTGCCATCATGCCCGAGGCAAAAGCAGATATCCTGTCTCGTACACAACATCGCATACATAAGACTTCCTATGCCCGAAGCATACAGAACATCTTTCATGTCATCTATCTCCATATGCGTCTTAGGGCCTCTTTCTTTTGATAGATGGATTCTGTGCCTAAAAGGTACAAAATCTTTCTTGGAATCTTATATGCTGAAACGCTTCAAAATAGTGCCTTTGTATGAAACTTGTCATAAGCCCAACATCCTTCTCTTGCGATCTCAAGTGATCTTGATCCCAAGGATGTGACCGGCTTTCCCTAAGTCCTTCATATCAAACTGATTTGACAGTCATACCCTTACGTCTGAAAATACCTTTACATTGCTCCCAATGAGCAAAATATCGTCTACGTGTAATACTAAGAATACCACCGCAGTTCTGTCACACCTTTTATACACACAACTTTCGAACTTGTTTTGATCAAAACCCATAAGACTTAGTAACTTGATCAAAACACTGGTTCCAAGTACGCGATGCTTGCTTAAGTCCATAAATGGATCTCTTAAGCTTGCATACGAGGTGCTCTTGGCCTTTTTCAATGAAACCTTTGGGCTGTTGCATATAGATATCTAACCCATCAAGACTTCCGTTAAGGAAAGCCATCTTGACATCCATTAGCCAGATCTCGTAATCTAGGTGTGCAGCGATCGACAAGAGAATACGGATGAACTTAAGCATAGCTACAGGCGAAAAGGTCTCCTCATAATCGATCCCTTCTTTTTTAGTATACCCTTTGGCAACTAGCCTTGCTTTGAAGGTCTCAACCCTTCCGTCTGGTCCTCTTTTCCTCTTGTACACCCACTTGCATCCAATGGGTTCTACCCCATTGGGTGGTTCGACCAACTCCCACACTTGATTATGATCCATCGAACCCATCTCGGCTTCCATTGTCGTTTACCATGACTCTGCGTCTTTGTCTTGGATTACCTCGTCGTATGTCCATAGGTCCGATTCATTATCGGGAATCAAATCCGAAGATTTTCCTATTCCCATGAATCTCTCGGGTTGCCTAGCAATTCTCCCACTGCGATGGGATTCCGATTGTGAAGGTGTGACGTGTGGTATTTCATCTTATATACTTGGTATAGGAGTTTGCCCTCTTAACTCGTCTAAGGTAATCTCACTTCTGGGCTTTCTTTTGTTCATATAGTCCTCCTCCAAGAATTTAAAGTGTGAACTAATCACGGTCTTTTGATCCTTGGGACTATAGAACATACACCCTTTCGTTCCCGCAGGGTATCCTATAAACAACCTTTATTCCGAACATGGATCCAACTTACCAGCTTCCTTGTCTAGCACGTATGCCGGACAACCCCAAATCCGCAAGTGTCTTAGACTGGGCTTGCGCCTGGTCCACAACTCCATTGGGGTTTTAGGAACCAATTTGGATGGCACCAAGTTTAGAATGTAAGCCGTTGTTTCCAAGGCGTTACCCCAAAATGATTTAGGTAAATCTGAATAACTCATCATAGATCTGACCATTTCTAAAAGAGTCTGGTTCCTCCGTTCCACCACACCGTTCTGTTGAGGGGTTCTCGGTACGGTTAACTGGGATACGATCCCTTCGTTCAATAGGTAGTTCAAGAATTCATTGCTGAGGTATTCGCCTCTACGATCGGATCGTAGAAACTTGATACTTCATTCCTTATGCAACATAAGGTAGATGTATCCATATCCCGAGTAATCATCAACAAAAGTCACAAAATACCCATACCCTCTTCAAGCTATGATCGTCATTGGACCACTCATATCGGTATGAACGAGTTCCAACACTTCCGTGGCTCCTTTCCCCGTGGCTCCAAATGCCCTCTTGGTCATTTTACCCTCTAAACTGAATTTGCAAGTTGGAAACGACTCTACTTGAAGAAACTCCAAGGATCCGTCTTTCACCAATCTTTATATTCGCATTAGATTAATATGACCTAATCTAAGATGCCATAGAAGTGTTTCGTTTATATCAGAAAGAATGCTTCCTTTTATAACTTGAAATAGTCGATGTGTTATTAGATTCAATTTATGAGTGGTGTGCCCAATTAATGGTATAAATATCATCCAACAATATTCCGGAACAGATAAACTCATCGTTTCAAGAAATAATAACATCCTTATTAAAAGAAACTGAGTATATATTCAAAACAATTTAGAAACTGAAGGTTGAGTTCTTTCTAAACTAGGAACATGAAGAACGTCTCTCAAGACCATAACCCTATCTTCAAAAGATAGGCGCACTTCTCCCACTGCTTCAGCTGCCACTTCTCGTAGCATTGCCCGGTGTGATGGGGATCTCACCTCTGTTAAGTCGTCGGGTTAGCTTGAACCCATGCTAAATAAAATAAATATGATCAGCGGCTCTCGTATCCACTATCCACGAATGGACAGCATACGCCAAATTCATAAGTTTCAACGACTAAGGCGTGTGAATTAACTAACTTTTCTAGCCTCTTAGGCTTGGGATAGGCAGACCTCCAATGTCCTCTCTTACCGCAGTTAAAATACTTCCCCTTCGATGCTAGCCTTGGCTTTGCCTTTCGCAACAATTGGATTTGCTTGGATCTGGCCTTTGGTTCTCTTCCTCTTTTTCCCTCCTTTGGGACCAAAAGAGGTAGACGGACCATTAGCCACCATAATACTAGACTGGTGCTCCATTATCACCTCCACCGAAACTAAAGCTTGCAAGAGCTCGGGCAAACAACTTGTCCGTTCATTCATCTGACAGTTCAGTTGAAACTGCTCAAAGCTTTTCGGAAGAGAATGGAGTATGAAATCTACCTTAGAAGGGACATCAAAATCCGTACCAAGTACTTCCAACTTGTTAAGGTATGCCATAATCTCGAGAACGTACTCCCTCGCGGGCGTTCCCTTCACCATTTCCAACTTGACCGAGTCATGTTAGGTGAACTGATTAGTCATAGGTTTCTGATGTAAAGACATCTCTTCAATGTTTTCCATGATTTCAACAGCGGATACAATGTCCTCATGAATATGCCTCAAATCCTTAGACAGAGATGTCAAGATGATGCACTTCATGTGTTCATTGTCACGCTTCCAATCATAAACTGCCTTTTCCCATTTCCCATTGCTTGACTTATCATTAAGCTTGCCAGGTATATTAACGTGAATAACCCAATTGTGTTTTTGTGCAATAAGGATAAAATTTAAATTACATTTCCAGTCGATATAATTCTCTCCAGAAATTTTGTTAACTTAAAGTATATTAAACAGTGGATTAAAAGGTCGCGACATGATGAAATGAGAATAAAACATGCATTCATATCAATATCTAGAAAAATATGAAATTATCACATAATTTGATCACATCAATTATATTGAAACCTTAAAACAATATAATTATGCATCAGCCAACATCTCGAAACAATTTAAATGCGCCACGAGGGGTGGTCTATACATTTAAACACATTCAAGCGGATCACAAACTTGAAAGTTACAAATCCTTAATTCAAAATTAATAATTGGCTCCCACTTTGACCACATAAAAATTGACAGGGACTCCGAGGGGAGTAAGTTAATATCAATTTCTTATGCCTAAGTAATAACCATAATTAAATACATGATTATTATTTTACTTTGAGCAAGCCACTCGTGGTGAGGGTCAATACCGCCACTAGTAATAATCCACAATCATCCTTTCGGAATATATTCATGTGAAATCCGTCCTTTTGGCCGATCCGAGAGGGAAATGTATTCCAAAAAGACTTCACAAATAAATAAATTATGGAGGCCAAATTAATCTAATTTTAATATCCGGAATAAAATTGCGATTAAAGAAACATACTTAGTAATTTTCGAAAGTAAGGTTTTTCTTGGACAATTAAAATCATGCAAACACATATTAACAAATAATAATAAGTGCATGAAATAAAACATCCATCAAAATAAAATTAAACACATTGGGGCACTCAAATCCAATTGTCACGGTTTAATTTCTTCACGTCTTGATGTGAAAAATCGTCCTTGTTGCTTTCCATAGTTCGTCTCGACACGCTCCCACTCGAACAGCAACACTTCATCAAAAATAACTTTGTTTGGGGTTCGGGACGACGTTTGAAATCACAAAAAAAAACGAGAACGAGAGAAAAAAATTCCACGGCCCGAGATACGGAGGTGGGTCGCGCGCCTCTCAGCCACGGCCGCCGAGCGCCGAAAGGCCTGGCCTCACGCAAGTCCGTGCAGCGTTGGCACCCGTCATGCATGGCGCTGTGTGATTAGGCGTGAAATTGTCATGATTCGTAGCTAGAAACGCCCTAGTTTTGGTCGATTGTATTGAGTTTTTAGAGCCAAATGAGTATTATTTCTATACATTGATGAATTTGTCTCTTTGATACTTATAGGTGAATCGAGGATGAAAAACGGAGTTCGTAGGACTTTGAATCGACTCAAACGGATGCCCGGATGAGAAGATATTGAAGAAATACGATTGGTATTAGTACGTGAGAAGAAAAGTGTTAGTTTCAAGGAAGCAAGGCCCACTCGAGCATCATCACTCGAGCACCATCGCTCGAGCAACGTAGGTCGAGCGCTCCGGACTTACAGAACATTTTTTCCGCTCGAGGGGCTCAGCTCGAGCGCCCCGCTCGACCTCTTGAACCATTCGTGCAACGCAGCTCGAGCGCCTCGCTCGACCTATTGAATCATTCGACCGAAAAGGGTCGAGCGCCCCACTCGACCGGGACGGCTCGAGCGCTTCCGAGGCTTATTTGCCAAATTTCGTTTTTCAGCCCATGAGATCCCGTTTCGACCCGGTGCCTATATATACCTCTTCCAAACACGTTTTGAGGGACCCCGAACTTTAGAAATCACTTTTAGACTTAGTTTTTAGAGAGAGGAAGAGGAGAAGAACGAGCAAGCTTTACTTACGTTTTGTTGAGGTTTTTCATACGAATTCTTAGTTTCTTTTCGTTTCTTAGTTCTTTTCATTAGCTTGGTTACTTTAAACGCTTTGAACTTCGTTTTAGTTAATTAAATTTCAGTTCTTAGAATTATTTTCTTTTTAAACCCTAGTTCATGTTTTTTATTTTCTTCGTTCAATTCATTATGTTTATGTTCGTTGTTCCTTCTATTGCTTTTATGTTTGTTAAAGCCATGTCCGGCTAAAACCCTTGTATGCTTGGGGTAGGATGAACTCGTAGAAGTAGGACGTGGGTACGTAATTAGGGTAATTTGTGACGTTAGTTTTAATTCTCTTGATTAATGAATTTTTATAATTAATCTTAACTTTACCTTTGAATTTCGTATGAAAGTGTTAGAGAGAGGACGACCGCATCACTCAATAACAATTAGTAGTCTTAACGAGAAGGTTTAGAAAGGGTTAATTCATCTACCAGTTTAGCGAAGGAGGACGACCGCATCACCTTAGTTAAATTAGGGTCTCATTAATTAAGCACAATCTATTAACTTGTTAGTAGATTAGTGAAGTCGAGTGTTAGGGTAAAGTATTAGGGTTTAGAATCTTGAGCTTTCACCTTGCATTCTTAGACTTAGGTTATTTCTTGTGTGTCACAGTTATTCTGATTATGTACCTGCTCCGTTAGTATACGTAGGGATTCCTATCCTGAGCATCACCATCTCTCATTAGAACACAACCCTTAGTTAATTTGATTTCTTTAGTATTTTAGTTTACTTAGTTTAATTTAGTCTTTTAATTAATCTTTCCAAAAATCCAAAAACAACACACTCATATTAATTACAACGCGTAGGTCTTCAGGGATCTATTCGCATATACGCTGTCCCTTGGGTTCGATAATACTTGGTCATTATACTTGCTCATACTACAGTGAACCCGTCCGCTTGCGGGTGAGCGATTAGTAGAAGTTAGTATCATCGCTTCAAGTCAATGGCACCGTTGCCGGGGATGGCGTTGTATTCTTTTTTAATAGGACTTGTAGATAGCTTAGTAGTTAGTAGTGAGTGTTTTATTTTCTGTTTATTTTTATTTTTATTCAATCGGCATTTTCTTTTTGATCCTTCTGCTAGTGTGTCAGGTATATGAAAATACGCTCACAAGGCAATACGAGCGAAGAGAGAATTCAGTCAGACCCTGAGACTATAGCTAGAAGGAACCGAGCCTTCTTGAGAAGAATAACTACTGCCGCGGGAAACAAAGACAAGATTTCTGATGAACTTGGGGAGTTAGATAAAATAGCTGTAGAGTATACTGCTCTTGTGGAACGGGCAGAGGGTGCTAATGGAAACAGCAGTAATCAGCAGATACCCATAGGGGGAACTGAGAACCCACACCCGAATCCACAAGACCCAATCAACTCTGCACAGACACAACCCCAAAACCTAAACCAAAACCAGATCATCCACCAGAACCCAAATAACCCTTTCAACAACCCAGTATACCAACCATACCCATACCCACCTTATCCTTATCCACCTTACCCGTACCCTCCACCTCCAGTTTACAATCAACACCCTGTTTACCAACCACCACCCCAACAAGTACCCGTACCTGCTGCTAATCCTCAACACGTTCCTCAGAACGTAGATCAACATATGGCCATTCGAGGGAGGTTTGCAGCGCAGCCACACCGGTACTATGATGGAGTGGCGTTGCCTCCTGTTGAGGCGAACAACTTCTCGATTTCCCCGGGAATTCTTAAGCTGCTGACAGAGAATCAGTTCAAGGGGGTGATCGGGAAGGAGAATCCTCACACACATTTAAGAATTTTTTTAATGATAGCCTCCACTTTCAATTACAATGGCATGTCTGAAGATGGCAAGAGGCTTAGGTTGTTCCCATTCTCACTGACGGGAATAGCTAAAGAGTGGTACGACAACACGCTCCCACGGGGAGGTGTAACCACATGGGCTGAGCTCGAACGTCTGTTCCTCGAGCGCTTCTACCCTCCATCAAGGACAATAAAAGCAAGAATTGAGATATCTTCTTTCCGCCAGAAGTTAGGAGAGGACCTACGTCAAGCATGGGAAAGATACTCAAACATGTTGATTGAGTGCCCGCAGCATGGGTACAATGAGGGAGATATTATGGCATTCTTCTACAGTGGTGCCAACAAGGCGGGGGGAGACCATTTAGACGTCTATGCGGGTGGAGCATTCCTGAATCAAGGCGTAGAGAGGTGTAGAGAGATCGTGGACAACATTGTCACGAATGCTGGGGCTTGGAATAGAGATCCAGATTTTCAGAGAGTTCATCAGGTTGAAGAGGGTGAAGGAACGAGAAGGCTATTGATGGCCATGATGGAGAAGATCAACAACCTCGAGTTGGGGAAGAATTTGGTTGGAGAGCATGCAGCAGAGAATGATAGAGTAGACCAGCCAAGTGGACAGCAAGAGGTAGCCAATTACATGGGAGGTCCGTATTACAATCAGAATGGCTACCAAGGTGGAAATCAGTTTGGAAGACCTTCTTATGGTCAGCCATTTGCACCTCCAGGGCCACAGCTGCCTCAAAATCAATGGAGGAACACACAAGGATTTCAAGGAGGCCAGCAGCCTCCTCAAAACACATGGAGGAAGAATGAGAAATTTTCTTATGCTAACCCAAAAGCTGGTATTACTGTTCCTGCAGGTGTTGATCCGGGGTCTAAACCTCCTGGTGGAGAAGGCGGTGCATCAACCGAGGAGATGTTGAGAGCTATTCTTCAGAAGGTGGAGGAAGGAAGTAAGAGGTTGTCATCCTTGGAGTACGATGTGAAAGAGTTGCATAAAAAGGGGGATCAACGTGATCAAGAGCTCCAGAAGATGAACGTTGAGTGGACTAGAACTCAACAAGAGAACAATCGAAGGTTCACTTCTATAGAGTTCCAGATGAGCCAGATTGCAAAGTCGTTGAATAGAGAGCCGGGAAAATATCCTGCCATGCCGGAAGGGAACCCGAAAGAGCATTGCAAGGCTATCCAGTTAAGAAGTGGAACCTACTATGAAGGTCCTCAGATGCCTGCTGATTCTGAGACGCCCCAAGGGGAAGCTGAGATGGGGGAAAGAGAACACAAGAAAGATGGAGGTGTTACTATTGAGAAGGGGATTGAAAGTGAAGGGATTGAGAAGCATAAAGATATGGATGAGTCCCAGAAGGGCAAGGAAAGTGAGGAGATTGAGAGAGTTCCTAAGTGGAAGAAGGCAAAGGAAGCAAGGGATAAAGTGAAAGAAACGGAAAGAGATGAATGGGGGGTACCCAAATCTGTGATACCAGTCCCGTATCCACAGCGCTTCATGAAAAAGAAGCTTGATGAAAAAATTGCAAAATTTCTTGATGTTTTTAAACAACTTCACATTAACATTCCTTTTTATGATGCTTTGGAACAAATGCCGCATTATGCAAAGTTTCTGAAGGACTTGATTGCGAAAAGACGGCGAGTGGATGAGCCGAAGTTGGTGCAGCTGAACCACGAGGTGAGTGCATTAGTGCACAAAGCGCTTCCACCGAAGCTGAAGGATCCCGGGAGCTTCACGATTCTCTGTATATTGGGAACGGGATCAAGAAAAGAGCGTTATGTGATTTAGGGGCGAGCATCAATCTCATGCCCTTGTCGCTTTTCAAGAAGTTGGAAGGTGGAGAACTTCAACCCACAATGATGACGCTTCAACTTGCCGATCGGTCTATTACTAGACCTCAAGGTGTGGTTGAAGACGTCCTAGTGAGAGTTGGAGATCACATTTTTCCAGCCGACTTTGTAGTCCTAGAGATGGAGGAAGATGAGCGAGTGCCTCTGATTTTGGGAAGACCGTTCTTAGCAACGGCGGGGATGGTGCTAGACGTGGCAAATGGGAAGATTACGTTGAAGGTCGATGATCAAGAAGTGAAGATTTCCCTATATGAAGCCATGAAGCACCCGAAGGAGGATGAGAGTTTGTATTGCATGGATGCCATTGATCCTAGTGTTGAAGACACACCTTCTATCCCTAATCCTTCTCATATTCATGATTTTGTTAGTCCTTCACTTGATTATTTAACCCATGAGCATTATGATCTTGATTATTTTGATAGAGATAAAGTGAAGAAGTTGAAGGATGAAGAGGTGAAGAAAGTGGACGTGGTCCAGTTAGAAGGGAAATGAGGAGTTAAGACGAAAAAGTCCAAACTCAAGAAACTGTTTGGTAAGACGCCTCCAGATAAAGGTGAGAAGGAGTTGAGGCCCATAACACTTGGGGATGAGAAGGAAACAAAAGAGTTCATGATGGAAGGGCATCAAGGAAATGAATGCAACCACCACTCTTATGAGAGTAAGGGAGGTAAATTTGAGTATGATGTCCCATAAGCTCCTTTGAGCTTGGTCCGGCATGAGGACCTTAAAAATAGCGCTGAATGGGAGGCAACCCATTTTTTTTTATTTGCTTTGAGTTTTTTTTAGTTATTAGGGAGTTATTTTGAGTCGTATGTTTAACCTCGTATTTGAGTGAGTTGCTTGTAGGCTTGTCTCTAAAGGAGTAAAGGTATTATGGATTTATTCAGATTGAAGGGACCAACTCAAGCAAGGGAGTGTGCCAAGTTGATGAAGAGAAACTGAATTGTTTGGTTGAGGTAACCCACAACCCCAAACTTAGACCTCTTCGCAAGGTCGAAGTTTGGGGGGTGGTGTTTTTTTTATGTTTTCTTGTTACATTGCACCGGAGCACCCCTTATCTTGGAGTTGAGTTAGTTATTTGGTGCCTTGAGGAGCTCCTTGGGCTGATTTTGATTTGTTTTGATACTCCATATTTCTTGCCTATCAATCATCTTATGCTTGTTGATTGCTATCTTTGAGTATGATTTGATGAGTAGGTTGAATTGTGAAGGTTGAGTTAGAAATTTTGTTGTGTGAGTGTTTGAGTTAGAGTCGATTTGAGATAGAACTTGTATGCTTGTGAATTTTTCTTTTGAGTACTTGTGTGATGAGAGTGAGAATTCACTAGGACTAGCATGGATGTGAAAGCCGTGAGATTTGAGCCTTATGAGATTTTGATGCATGAATTAATCTCTTCGTTTGTGAGTGAATCATCACCTTAGAGGATGCTAGAACTTGTGTGTGCTCTTGCTTCTTGATTGTGTCCAGTTTGATATGCCGAATAGGATCTTAGGCCATCTTTGATTTTATTGAGTCACTTAGCCAAAATTTTCCTTAACAATGACATTGAATCCCTTGTTAGCCTCTTTGAGCCTAAAGCCTATTTTATTTGCTAGCACATATGAACACTATTCCAATTCCTAAGCCTTTTTGTCCCAATGAGTGGAGAATAGGAAAGTGTGAATGTGAAGGGAGTGAATTGAGTTGAAAAGGGAAAATGTTGTTTGTTGAGTGAATATGAGAAGAAGGAGTGATGAAGTTATGAGATGTGGGAAAAGGAGAAGAAAATTGAGAATGAGCAAAAGAAAAAAAAATGAGCTCATGTGTTTGTGCGAAAAAAGGAAAAAAAATGAAGTGATTGAAAAAAAAGTGAAAAGAGTGAGAAAGAAAAAAAATTGAAGTGTTGAGAAAAGTGGAATTGAAAGAGTGTCGATTGAAAATGTTTGAAGTATTCTTTTCCTAATCTCGAAGAGCCAAAGTTTGATTTTCTATTCTCCATTCACGTTAGTCACTTTACCCTATATTGTTATCCCACCTGTCCAAAGAGCCTACATTACAACCTTGAGAAAAGTCCTTTTTGATTCGGCATTGATTTCTAGAGTATGGTCGGAGTTAAGAGCTCTTACAAGCCTATGGCTGCCAATTTGTGTGATTGATTGTTTGAGTGAGTCCCTTGATCATTGATATACACTTGTGAGGGAGCGAAACACATCGTTGAGTGCACATCCATGCTTGATCTTGGTATTTCTTGTTATTGTTGCATGAGTATGATAAAGGAAAGTGAGTGAGTATACGGGTGATTGATTTGTTTGAAGCTCGAGTTCATTAGCTTGCATGATTGATTCTTTGACTCATCCCTAAAAATTTCACTTGACTTATTATTTCATTGCTTGAGGACAAGCAATATGGTAAGTTTGGGGGGGTTGATTAGGCGTGAAATTGTCATGATTCGTAGCTAGAAACGCCCTAGTTTTGGTCGATTTTATTGAGTTTTTAGAGCCAAATGAGTACTATTTCTATACATTGATGAATTTGTCTCTTTGATACTCATAGGTGAATCGAGGACGAAAAATGGAGTTCGTAGGACTTTGGATCGAATCAAAGGGATGCCCGGATGAGAAGATATCGAAGAAATACGATTGGTATTAGTACGTGAGAAGAAAAGTGTTAGTTGCAAGGAAGCAAGGCCCACTCGAGCATCATCACTCGAGCACCATCGCTCGAGCAACGTAGGTCGAGCGCTCTGGACTTACAGAACGTTTTTGCCGCTCGAGGGACACAGCTCGAGCGCCCCGCTCGACCTCTTGAATCATTCGTGCAACGCAGCTCGAGCGCCTCGCTCGACCTATTGAATCATTCGACCAAAAAGGGTCGAGCGCCCCGCTCGACCGGGACGGCTCGAGCGCTTCCGAGGCTTATTTGCCAAATTTCATTTTTCGGCCCATGAGATCCCGTTTCGACCCGGTGCCTATATATACCTCTTCCAAACACGTTTTGAGGGACCCCGAACTTTAGAAATTACTTTTAGACTTAGTTTTTAGAGAGAGGAAGAGGAGAAGAACGAGCAAGCTTTACTTACGTTTTGTTGAGGTTTTTCATACGAATTCTTAGTTTCTTTTTGTTTCTTAGTTCTTTTCATTAGCTTGGTTACTTTAAACGCTTTGAACTTCGTTTTAGTTAATTAAATTTCAGTTCTTAGAATTATTTTCTTTTTAAACCCTAGTTCATGTTTCTTATTTTCTTCGTTCAATTCATTATGTTTATGTTCGTTGCTCCTTCTATTGCTTTTATGTTTGTTAAAGCCATGTCCGGCTAAAACCCTTGTATGCTTGGGGTAGGATGAACTCGTAGAAGTAGGACGTGGGTACGTAATTAGGGTAATTCGTGATGTTAGTTTTAATTCTCTTGATTAATGAATTCTTATAATTAATCTTAACTTTACCTTTGAATTTCGTATGAAAGTGTTAGAGAGAGGATGACCGCATCACTCAATAACAATTAGTAGTCTTAACGAGAAGGTTTAGAAAGGGTTAATTCATCTACCAGTTTAGCGAAGGAGGACGACCGCATCACCTTAGTTAAATTAGGGTCTCATTAATTAAGCACAATCTATTAACTTGTTAGTAGATTAGTGAAGTCGAGTGTTAGGGTAAAGTATTATGGTTTAGAATCTTGAGCTTTCACCTTGCATTCTTAGACTTGGGTTATTTCTTGTGTGTCACAGTTATTCTGATTATGTACCTGCTCCGTTAGTATACGTAGGGATTCCTATCCTGAGCATCATCTTCTCTCATTAGAACACAATCCTTAGTTAATTTGATTTCTTTAGTATTTTAGTTTACTTAGTTTAATTTAGTCTTTTAATTAATCTTTCCAAAAATCCAAAAACAACACACTCATATTAATTACGACGCGTAGGTCTTCAGGGATCTATTCGCATATACGCTGTCCCTTGGGTTCGATAATACTTGGTCATTATACTTGCTCATACTACAGTGAACCCGTCCACTTGCGGGTGAGCGATTAGTAGAAGTTAGTATCATCGCTTCAAGTCACCTGCGCCTCGCGCACGTCGTGCACCGGGTTTCGCCGTTCGTTCTCATTTTCACCCCGTGCATGATTTTACGTCCATGCATGCACCATGCATGCATGCATCGTCCGGGTACGCCATCTTTAATTCTTTATTTCCATCTTCGTCTCGATCCGGTTACAATTTATTTACAAAAAATAAATACTAGATCTAGACTAGTCTATTACAATGATCAAATCAAAATAAAAACAACTAATCTACTCGTGGATTTTCTCATTAGGAAAACGAATTCGAACGAATCGAATTAAAAACAATTAATTCACACGCATGAAAAAAATAAACATTAAAACCATGACAATTGGATACCTGCAAAAAAGATCTAGCAATTCTACTATCCAATTTCAATTTAATGTCTAACAATTTAAATTCCAATTTAAAGATCAGAGCCCGAAACCGTGGTTCTGATACCAGTTGTTGGGAAAATAGGGGTGTCCGGAAACTATTCGGGAGGAAATTTAAATACGAATTTAAATACAATTATTACTAGCATGAATTAATCCTAATTAATTCAAATAATAATTCCAATAACAATTTTATCATCATGCATGTTGAATTAATTCACATGAAAACCTAAAGCGGAATAACTAGGAGTTCACGTAATTCGTACCTCTTGTAGATATGACCTTTGATAACAACGGAACGATCACGATCGTGCTATCAGCCAAAAGACCTTCTCAAGTATGTCCTTTTCGCCTTTCTTGTTCACCGGTGGGAAGTGCTCACAGGCAATTAGAATAACAAGGAAGAAAGAAAGAAAAACTGTTGCTGATTTTTTTTTTCAACACTGTGAAACTGTAAACTGGAGATGAAATAATCATCCCCTATATATAGGTGAGGGAATTTCGAAATTTTCATATATTTTAGAGGTGGAGAAAATCTTTTTTCTTTGCCTCTAAGAAATCTTGAATATATTCCATATATTCTTTTCCACATAATAAAATATTCCACAAAAATCTCAACTTCCTCATTAAGGGGCTAATTTTTGAAAATATTGAAGAAAGAATCCAAGATTTGGATCTTCTTGAATATATGAGATAATCTTGTATTCCAAGAATACTTATCTTCCATAATATCTTTTCAAGAAAATCAACAAGATCTTTTCTTTCTCCTAATATATCTTTTTTCGAAAATTACAAGAAAAAAACAGCAAATATATTTTCTTTTATTTTAATCACCTTATCATTATTGGGCTACTTAATGGGCTACTTGAGGGGCCTTTAGGAGAATTAAGATTGGACCTCCAATGGGCTTCTGAATTTCAATATTGAGCCCCAATATAATTCAGCTCATTAATATTAATTAGTACCACTAATAAATTAATATTGCACTATCCATCTTAATCCATATTACGATAATATGGGCTCTCGGTTATTATTTTATGCGTTTAAGATTATCAAGTCCATTAATTAATTAAGTTTCTGAATAGCTCTAAATTAATTAACATCTTTCACCTTGGAGTAAAGACAGCTCAACATTATTAACTGTACCGAAGAAACTAATTCTTCACTTGCAAGGTTTGGTACGATAAAACTTATTAGCCCACCAAGGGGACTAATCACACGAGTCGTACTCGCACGCATTTCTCCGTATTAAATCTTAGCAACCATCATATGATTAACATTACTGCCCAAAATACAAAGTTCGAAGTCACGATGATTCTCACCCAACATGAATCAAAGCAGTAACCATTAAGCACACACGGTCCTATTTAAGTGACGAAGATTAAGAAATCAATAACCACTGAGGTCTAATTCTTCACATTTCAGAACAGAAGAATTTATCCTCGTTGTAGGTCCTCTTCAACACATACTAAATGTGCTAGTGCAATCTCTTGGTCAAGACAAGTCAATCTGAGATATACACATCGACCTTTCACGGTGGATTGTTCAATTTCACCTAGGTCGTGAATTTGTACGTTTAGTTACAAGGAAACCGTTAATGTGATCTTCCGTGATCGGGTATCACCACATTAACTACAATGTAACAAGTACCACTTATAATGATCTGGTTGCAATAAATATTTAACATTCAATCATATCTAAAGCAAATGTGATAAAAGAATTATTCTCATAACCAAGTGTTTAATACATGAGTTATACAAAGTAAAATCATACTTTCACGTATAACTCCAACAATTAGGGAGATAGTTTTAATATTTGTTTTTAGTTTAATAAGAATATGTATATAATTTTAGAATTATATAATTCTAATATTTATTAGGTATAGTTCTAATATTTATTTTTAATTTTAATGAGGATAATTCTAATATTAGTTTTTAATTTTTAATTTTAAAGGTTATTTTTGTCATTTAATATTTATTGTTTTAATTTATTATTAGGGCAATGTACTGCCATTAACACATTGCAAATGCTCTAATGCGAAGTCCAATCATTTGAAAAAAATATTATTCGTTAGATCATAATCCAATGATATTTAAAGGGTCCACCGACGTCAGGAGAGCGAAACCTTCCTAACCGTAGAAAAGCCCAAGTTATAATCTAGAATCTGAATATGAGATGTTTTTTACGGCTTGTGAGTTTATTCTTTATTTTATTTTTTGTTGGTAAAATAGAATAATTTTTTTAACAGTGAAATATTTTTAAAAATAAATTAGAGTATAATGGGCTTCAACCAATTACAATGAAAACTCGAACAAATCACAAAACCAACAGTACACTAACACAACACCACTACCCACCCAAACCCAAACAATGTAAAACCATACACTTAGGCATTCATGAGGGTCGCTAATCCAATTCACAACCGTGGCTTCATTTGCGGCTTGAGTTTTTTCCCCCTTTTTTTAACGGTTTACCGCTTGAGTTTTGAGTGAGAACTGTTGTAAATCTAGAAGATTTGATGTCAACATTACTTATAGGTCAAGTAACCTAATAGACTTTAGAGTTTTGATATTATATATATATATATATATATATATATATATATATATATATATATACTCGTACTCAGTATTTTAATATACACATGTACACACATACAAAAATATAGTGGAAAACTCCTGATTTGGTACGCCCCCAGATGTAGTCATTCATGACGAATTGGGTAAACAAATTGGTCTTCCTGTTTGCACTCTTTATTATACAAGACGACTTTCAAGAAATGCTACGAGTACCTTCATGTGGATGAATGGAAAACGGCTATCAAAACTAGAGGGGGCTTATATGAATGACTTGTTATGCCATTCGGGTTGTATAATGTTCCGGGTACCTTCATGCGGATAATGAACCAAGCACTCCGAGATTTTATTGGTAAATTCATTGTTGTTTACTTTGATGATATTCTTGTTTATAGCAAGAATTCTTTTGATCATGTTGGACACTTGAGGGAAGTTTTGCAAACTTTGAGAAAAGAGAAACTTTATGTGAATCTCAAGAAATGCTCTTTCATGACCGCTCATCTAGTTTTGCTTGGTTTTGTCCTAACTCCTACAGGCATCATGGTGGATGAAGAAAAGGTCAAGGCAGTACGAGATTGGCATACTCCTAAGAGCTTACATGAAGCTCGAAGCTTTCACGGTTTAGCTTCATTTTATTGGAGGTTTATCAGAAATTTCAGCACTATTGCAGCCCCTTTAACAGATTGCTTAAAGAAGGGAGAATTCAATTGGACTCGGGAAGCTGAAGAGGGTTTCAAGCTTTTCAAAGAAAGGTTATCAAGTGCACATGTTCTTGCACTCTCTAACTTTGATAAAGTTTTTGAAGTTGATTGTGATGCATCTCATGTGGGTGTTGGTGGTGTGCTTAGCCAAGAAGGTCATCCACTTGCCTTCTTCAGTGAAAAATTGAATGATACAAGGAAGAAGTATTCAAGCTCTTCGACATTGGCGTCCTTATCTTATCCAGAGGGAGTTCATCCTTAATTCTGATCATGAGGCTCTCAAACAAATTAACTCTCAAGCCAATTTGAATAGGAGGCATGTTGTTTGGGTATCATTCCTACAGGAATACACTTTTGTGTTGAGACATAAAAGTGAAAAGCTTAACAAAGTTGCTGATGCACTTAGTCGAAGGATCTCCTTACTAAATTTTGTAAGTGTCCAAATGGAAGGGTTCAAGGAAATAAAAGAGATGTATGTGGAGGATCCTGATTTCATGGAAGTCTATCAAGAATGCAAGAGAGGTAATTGTGGTGATTTCCAATTGCTTGATGGTTTTCTGTTCAAGGGAACAAGTTTGTGCATTAAAATGTTCTCTTAGAGAATACATCTTCAAAGAGTTTCATTGTGGTGGCCTTGGTGGACACTTTGGGAGAGATAAGACATTATTGTTGATTAAGGAGAAATACTTTTGGCCTACTCTTTATCGGGATATTGCAAGATTTTTGAAGAGATGTAGTGTTTGTCAAACTTGCAAAGGCCAAAGTCAGAACACTGGTTTATACACTCCATTACCTATTTCTAACTATCCTTGGGAAGCTGTTAGCATGGATTTTGTTATTGGGTTGTCAAGAACACAAAGGGGCTTTGATTCAATTTTTATCGTTATCGATAGTTTTTTAAAGATGGCGTATTTCATACCATGCAAGAAACCATGGATGCTTCTTACATTGCTGAACTTTACTTCAAGAAGCTTGTCAAACTTCACGGCCTTCCAAAGAGTATTGTATCAGAACGTGACACCAAGTTCCTTAGCCATTTTTGGAGGAGTTTATGGAAGAAGTTGGGGACTAATTTGCTTTATAGTAGTGCTTATCATCCGAAGACAGATGGACAAACCGAAGTTGTCAATCGCACGTTGGGAAATTTGCTTCGAAGTCTTGCTTCAAAGAGGCCGAAACAATGGGATACCACTCTATCACGAGCTGAGTTTGCTTACAATTCAGTTGTAAGTCGTTCTACAGGAAAGAGCTCATTTGAAGTTGTCTATGGGAAGAATCCAAATCACTATCTTGATCTTGTTGAGGTTCCAAGTTCTTGTTAGAAAGTTGAAGAATTTACTATATCATTGGGGGGGGGGATTCATGAAGAAGTGAAGAGAAGAAGCTCGAAAAAGCTATGAATCCTACAAGAATACAACAAATATCCATCGAAGAGCTCAAGTCTTCAATGAAGGTGATCTTATTTGGGTTTACTTTAAGAAAGAAAGGTTTCCTACTGGAACATACAACAAGCTCAAGGAGAAGAAGATTGGTCCTTGTCAAGTACTGAAGAGAATAAATGATAATGCCTATAAGATCGAGTTTCCAGCCCATTTGCACACTCATTCGACATTCAATGTTTGTGATTTGACCCCATACCATGGAGAGAACGAGCTAAACTCTGAGACGAGATCTTTCCCGCCTGGTGAGGATGATGTAGTGTGGATTTGCTGAACCTGTCACAGTTTAGTATTTCGGTTATATCTTTCTCTAGAAGAGTCCAATTCATGCACCGTTTATGGCATTGGAAAGCCAACTTCATTATCTTTCCAACCATGTATTATGGAAAGTTAGAATCAAAGTATTCAGAGAGTCATGGTCATTCAAAATTTCATCCAGAAGTCAAAGAGTCTCCTTGGAAGCTTGAACTTATTTACTCCTTATTCAATGAACCTATCTTATGTTGCATCCTATAAATACCAATTATTTTGATGTTTTCAGGCAGATTTGAATATTGTATGAATTATTTATCAAGATTGAGAATAGAGTTCTCATTTTCTTGTTATTCCCGACTTGGAAGTCGAATTTAGCATTCTATCTTATTTCATTCCTATTTATTTTGTTTCCACCCCTCATCAATTCCCCAAGCGAATCTCAACATACCAGTTTGCCTGAAGCAAACATGAATATTGTCAGTGATATGACATTAAAGACTATGAGTCGTCAAGATACATAGTGTCATTATTTTGTGATTTTTATGCGTGTTATGACTATATGCTTCGTCATAATTAATATTTGCAAAAAATTACAACTCAATTACTGGATGTCTTTAACAACTCCAGCAGAGTTACTGAATCACATATTAATATAGAATATTCCTGGTTAAATTAATCTCCCTGAAGGACAAAATATTACATGCCAACGAATCTAAAGCACACCTGAAGCATGGAAGACCTCAGTAACAAAATCCAACCTCCTAAAGAGTTGTAGACCTGGTCTTAAAATCCAATTTAGATTCATACATATTATAGCATGAGTGTTTAGTCCATCTAAAATAATAATGTGATATGTCGGATTTTATCTAAGTTTATTGGCTATAACATGTCAAACCCTTTCGTAAATAAATTTATATGGCATGTACAAAGGGTGAACTTAGAGTACGTCTGAATTGTACTAAAGCTGGAATTAAATCTCCCATTTTTCAAATGGTTTCATTGAGATATTTTTGGACTGATTATCCTAGTATGGGGACCATTTTGATAGTTAATGACCATAATTAATACTTTTGTTGATGTTAGGTCAATGTTGTCCAAAATGTTACAATATTTTCCGCAACATCAGAATTCGCCCTTTCTCCTAACACTAACTCCACTTGTTTTAATATTGTCTTTAATATCTAAACATGCAGGATGACGACATGGTAGTTACCAGGTCAGGCGGTTGCAGTTTAGCGTGAGTTATTTAAAGATACAACATGGGTGGTTATCAAGATCATGGAGGCTTAGTGTTGGACGACTTTACATCATGGGAAACCATGATTTTATGTGTTCACATGCAAGATACGAACTTTATAATTTCGTATGCATTGGACGCTATCATGTAAAGAAATCGAGATACCTATTTACCTATAACAAGTGTAGTTGTTTTGGTTCTCTCCATTGTAATTCTAAGAGTGTTTTTGTTAGACCTTCAAATAGGTTATTCATGCACAATTAGAATTCTAGGCTTTTGATTGTATACCTAAGGTATATGATCTTGATGTAAAATCTTACAGTAGGATTTTACGTTGTCTTTGTATCACTACTTCGTTATAGTGAAGTTTCGTCATGAGGCATCATAGATTATTTTATAATCTAATTTGATATCCCGTTTCCAAATTTTACTTTCTATTTTTCAAAGTCTTCCGCTATGTATGTTGTCTTTTATGTTTCAACACTTTCGACAACATTCTAGAAAAACACTCTCGCACACCCTTCCATTAGCACCGGAGTTGTAACTAGATATACTTAGTTAGATCCTGTGTCTTTAAGTGTGTAAATTACATTTGCAATGGATATCCACTTACCCCCGCGTTAAAACCACCGATTTTAGATGGTTCGAATTATGCATATAGGAAACAAAAGATGCGGGTGTACATTAAATCCCTTGATGAACGAGCATGGAGGAGCATACTGTCTGGATGGACTCAACCCAGAACTCCAGCTAATGAGGATAATGAAGTAAGAATCAAACGTGAACTAGATTGGACGAATGATGAAGTAACTGTGGCCAATTACGATTTGAAAGCCTTGAACGCAATGTTTACATCGGTTGATGTATCTATGTTCAAATAAATTTCGAATTGTATCTCTGCAAAAGATGTTTGGGATCAATTGCAAGAACACTGTGAAGGATCTGAGAGTGTTCGTAGGACAAAGCTACGGATGCTGGGAACCAAATTCGAAAACCTCAAGATGAAAGAGGATGAAACTATCTCTGTCTACAACGAGAGACTTTCTGAGATTGTCAATGAATCTCACTCTCTAGGTGATCCAATTTCGAATACCAGGTTAGTTCATAAAATTCTTAGAACAGTTCCAAAATGTTTTGATGCTAAAATATGTGTTATAGAAGAGGCTAAGGATACTAATACTATGAGTCAAAATGAATTGATTAGTATTCTAAAAACTTATGAAATGAACCTTGAGCAAAAGAATGATTAATCTGATAAAAACGTGTATGTTTTCAAAGGTGAAACTTCTTCTAGCAATGAAAAGTCTTCGTTTGTAACTGAAGTTGATTCTGATTACGATTGTGTTGATATATGTGATAACAATTATGAGGACATTGCTTTATTAACCAAACAGTTTAAGTCTTTTTTAAAGAACAGGGCTAATAGGTTAAAGGGCAATATTCAACCAAAAGTAGAAATCAATAATAATAAACAAATGCCCGAAAGGAGAAATAGATTTAATCAAAATAGAAGAACAGGTAGTAGCAGTAGTAAACCCAGATATGATCCTGAGTATAGAAAGTCAATAAGATGTGATGCATGTACTGGTTTTGGTCATTATGCGAATGAATGTGCCAACACTTTGCTAAGAAAGAAACTGAACTTTAATGCTACTCTAAATGATGAATCAGAAGATGATAATGAGTCTGAGAAAAATGAAGAATGTGTTTTCTCTGCAAGATTTGAGTATGATGATATTTTTTAAGATCATCTGGATGACTATTATTCTAATGTTGATACAAATGTTCCACCATTTGATACAATATCTGGTAATAACAGTCCAGATGTGAGCTGTTTTACGAGTTCATTTATGGAGACATGTACTTTCTCATTAATGGAAACATGTTGTATCTTATGTCAAGTCAAGGAGATTGAGTCACAATCACAGTTTCTCAAGTCAATGACTTTAAAAAATCATGAATTGAGAGACTCTTTAACTAAACTTGAAGTGATCCTTACAAGGAAGGATATGGAAGTTGAAAAGCTGAAGGAAGAGTTGAAAGGTTCAACTTTGAACTTCAAAAGGTTTGCAAAAAGCACTGGAATACTGGACAATGCCTTGGTACTTGGTAATTCTAGTAGAAAAGGTCTTGATTATGTTGATATGTCTGGAAAATCTGTAGTTAGTAATGAACCTGTCAAATTTGTAAAACCAGGAGCAGATTCTGTAGTCAACACGCCTGACTCTACAAATAATTTTTTTGAAAAATCTAATAAGGATTTTTTTATGTAATTACTGTTATAAAAAGGGACATATCTGGCCATACTGCAGGAAATTAAAAAGAGATATGCATGCAAAAACTGTGTCACCAAGTTTGTCACCTCATTTAAAAGAACATTTATCAAAATCTACTTGGGCCAGTAAGTCTACAAGTTGTAATGTTTTTTATACTTCATTAAAAGTTCATGCACCCGGTTCAATGTATTTTTATAGTGGTTGTTCTAGGCATATGACTGGCAATATTGATTATTTGACTGATTATAGATTAGATGCTGATGGTCATGTAATTTTTGGAGGTGGTTCCCGTAGTGCAGTTATTGGTAAGGGTACTTTAAATGTTCCAGGATTTCCTAAACTGACTAATGTGTTGCATGTTGATGGATTAATTGCAAATCTGATCAGTATAAGTCAATTATGTGATGATGGTTTACATGTGGACTTTGATAAGGATTCATGCTATGTGAAAAATGAAAAAGGTGAATTGTCTTATGATTGGTCATAGATCTGTGAATAATTGTTATGTGCTTGATACCCTCAAAACTTGTAACAATATGAAAGTTGATGAGAGTTTCTTGTGGTATCAAAAACTTGGACATACACATTACCGGAACATTTTAAAATTGATTAGAACAGGTATTGTAAATGGTCTTCCTAAACTACAGTTGAACAAGTCAAAGGTGTGTGGTCCTTGTCAAAAAGGAAAGCAAGTTAGAGTGTCACACAAAATGCTGTCACATTGTTCTACACAAATATGTTTTGAACTTCTTCGTATGGATCTTATGGGTCCAATGGAAACCGAGAGTATAGGTGGAAAAAGATATTTGTTTTTTTTGGTTGATAACTTTTCTAGGTACACTTGGATTGAGTTTCTCAAAGAAAAATCTGAAAAATTTTATGTTTTCAAATTTTTTTACAAGAAATTCAAAAATGTTTTCAATTCCAAGATCAAAAAAATCAGATCTGATCATGGTAGGGAATTTGAGAATAGTGATTTCACTAAATTTTGTGAAGGTAAAGGTATCATGCAAGAGTTTTCCTCACCAAAAACACCACAGCAAAATGGTATTGCAGAAAGAAAAAATAGGACTTTACAAGAAATGGCTAGGGTCATGCTTGTGTCAAAATATTTTTCAAAAAGATTTTGGGTTGAAGCATTAAACACTGCATGTCACATTTCGAACAGAGTCTATCTAAGGTCAGGTACTACAAAGACTTCATATGAAATTCTGCATAACAAAAAACCTAATGTGAAATATTTTCATGTGTTTGGTTGTGTTTGTTACATTTTGAATGATAGAGAACAACTGCACAAGTTTGATTCGAAAAGTGATAAAGGATTATTTTTAGGTTATTCAAGAAATAACAAAGCTTATAGAATCTATAATTTAAGGACTAATACTGTGCAAGAATCTGTCAATGTGGTATTTGATGATAATGCAAGTCTTGCAGGACCAACTATTGAAGATGATGTTTCTGGACTTATTGATATACCAGTGGGTTCTTCATATTCTGGTCAGAATAAGGATATTGTTCAAAATGTTCTATCATCTAGAACAATATTACCTAAAAAATCAGAATCTTCTGGGAATTCACTCGAGTATAACAAAGTTCCATCTTTCAGAATTATTAAGGATCATCCTGCAGATCAGATCACTGGAGAAAAATACTCTGGAGTACAAACAAGAAGAAGAATGGGTATAGTAAACAATCTGTATGTCTTCCATCTGCAACAAGATAAGTCATAAGTGTTATCATTCTTTGATTGAGCCCAAGAATGTAATTGAAGCTTTAAAAGATGAGAACTAGATTAATACTATGCATGAAGAATTAAATCAGTTTGAAAGAAATAATGTTTGGACTTTAGTTCCTAGGCCCGAACATATAAATGTTATAGGAACTAAATGGATTTTCAAGAACAAAACTGATGAATCTGGTAACATTGTGAGAAATAAAGCTAGGTTAGTTGCTCAAGGATACACTCAGGTAGATGGAATTGATTATGATGAAACTTTTGCTCCAGTTGCTAGAATTGAATCAATTAGGTTGTTACTTGCTATTGCATGTATTCTGGATATTAAGTTGCATCAAATGGATGTAAAAGCTGTATTTTTAAATGGTATATTAATTAAAAAAGCCTATGTTGAGCAACCAAAAGAATTTGAAAATTCTGACTTTTCAAACTATGTGTACAAACTGAATAAGGTCTTATATGGTCTTAAACAAGCTCCTAGAGCATGGTACGGAAGGTTAATTAATTTTCTGGTTGATTTTGGTTTCATTAGAGGGGAAGATGATAGGACCTTATTCATTAAACAAACTGATAGCCATATTATGATAGCTCAAATCTATGTTGATGATATTGTGTTTGGTTCTACTTCTGATAAAATGATTGAATTGTTTGTGAAAGAAATGACTGCGAATTTTGAAATGTCAATGGTTGGGGACTTAAATTTCTTCTTAGGTCTTCAAATTAAACAAGATTAAGATGGAATTTTCTTTTCACAAAGCAAATATGCAAAAAATCTTGTTAAGAGGTTTGGACTGGAAACTGCTAAAACAATGAGAACCCCTATGGGTTCAAAACAGAAGTTGTGTAAGGATAATGCTGGATAAAGTGTTGATCCAACATTATATAGATCTATGATAGGCAGTTTACTATATTTAACCTCCAGTAGACCAGCTATTATGTTCACTGTATGTTTGTGTGCTAGATATCAAGCAAATCCTAAGAAATCTCACATGAATGTTGTAAAAAGAATTATCAAATATGTGGCAGGAACATGTGATCTAGGAATCTGGTATGGTAAGGACACTAACTGTATATTGATTGGATATAGTGATGCAGGTTAGGCCGGAGACAGTGATGATAGAAAGAGTACAAGTGGAGGATGTTTCTATATGGGAAACAATCTCATCTCATGGCACAATAGGAAATAAAATTGTGCTTCTCAATCCACTGTTGAGTCTGAATACATTGCAGTAGGGAGTTGTTGTACTCAATTATTGTGGCTTAAGAAAATATTTGATGACTATGGTTTGGACAGTAATATACTAACTATATATTGTGATAATACGAGTGCAATCAATATATCAAAGAATCATGTACAGTATTCTTTAACTAAGCACATAAGTATTAGACATTATTTTATCAGGGATCTTGTTGAAAAAAATTTGTGAAATTAGAGTATATCTCCACTGAAAAATAACTTGCAGATATATTCATAAAAGCTCTTGATTTTGAGAGGTTTTCTTCACTTAGGAAATCTCTTGGTTTATGCTCTCACTGAATAAATTAGTATTGTGTTGTGAAAAATGTTTTGGCATTAATCACAACATCAGAAAATACTCAGTAAGTTTATCTAAGTATTAGTTCTATTTGATCTTTAATTATTTGTACTTAATAATGGTTATTTGAATTTGAAAATGTGTTTATTTTTGTGGTCACATATCATTGTGTGCTAAAATGTTTGAAACATCACATATAAGGGGGCGCTTGGTTAACAACTCTCCAATGGTAATGGGAATGAGATTGAAAATTAGTGTAATTAGCATGGTTCATGAGAACAAAATCACTACCTCTCCTCCTAAATAAGGTAATCACTACTCCATTTTGATTACCCTATTCTCTTCCTACAATCATCCTCTTCAATCACTCCCCCATTCCTCCACCAACAACCATTTGTTGTCCACCTCTAGTCCAAAATTGGGGCATGACACTAGTAATGGAGTCACCATTGGAACACTTTTTTCCCTAACATATCATTTTTATTATGAGGGCATAGATGGAAATCAATTTTCATTCCCATTACCATTGAAGAATTGCTAACCAAGCGCCCCTAAGATACTTTAATCACTGAGTAACTATGGGATTCAGAGCTCGCTACTACGATTTACTCTTTTCAAAAGGTGATTAAAAATATATCAATTTGTTCATAAATTCACTGAGTAACTATGGGGCACAGAGTTCGCGACTACGATGTTCTTTCTTCAAAAGGTGAATCAATGTGAAATCTTGTGATAAAAGTGTTTAAATTGATAAAGCAATCCAATGTTGATTGTGTTATTGAAATGTTGAGATATATGTTCCAACAAAAATGATAACATACTGAGAATTCAAATTACTTATTAATTTGTATGGATTAATTAATTTTTGAATAGGATAAATATTAAGAGAATATATTGAGAATATTTTGCAGTATTTATTTAATTTCAGTTTTTAGCATAAAGATCGTGAGTAATTATTTATTTGATTTCTTTTTCATTGAAATATCACAAACTCACACACCACGTTTGAGAAACGGTTCTGTGGAGGTTTTCAAAAACCACCACATAATGCACGACACAAAGTGGATCATATGTGATAACTTTCATATTTCATTCTATATAAGAGATCTTGATTCGGTGTTTCTCTTCGTTACTAATAAGCTTGGTTCGAGTATTGTTATACATATTCCAGAAGGTATCATTGATATAGTACTTAAGTATTACTTGTAACAATAGTTAGTATTATCTTCCTCAACTTATAAGGTGTCTAGGTTATTAAATTCTGAATATTTTTATTCATTATTTTGAATCTAATTTTGGACTTTATTGCAGGCTAAAGTGTCTGCTCGGGTAAACGTTCCATCTTCTCCACATTCGAATACCCCCAAACATCCAACTTCTTCCTCTGCATCCGAAAACCTTCTGAACATACTAGCATCAATGGCGATAAGAACTGATTCCCAGAATATCTCAACTAATGTTGGCGCCTCTCCGCCAATATTCCCAATGGTTACTATCGGTTCAATCGAAGTATAGATTCCTCAAGCTATTGACCCTTCCTCGTCGATTCCTGTTTCAAAATCAACTCAAAACCCTACTGAAAAATCCTCTCCAGTGAAGGATACAACTGATATTCCTTCATCCTCTGTTCAACTCTCTACTGAGTTAATCACTTTCCTTGACCCTGAACCAATTACCATAAGCTTCAATTTAGGAACCCCTTTCGAGCAAATAGTTGCTGCTTATCAAGATCTTAGGCTCAAAACCAAATACCCTAAAATCATAATTGGAGAAGAAGAGGTTGATCTCACTGAGCTTGAGAGGATGTGCAATCCTCATCAAGAAAATCAAGATGTCAATGTTCAAGAAGCTGAGGCTCATGAACCTGCTAGTGAACAACAAAGAGAAACTTCTTCTGAACTGGGAAGAAAAATCAAAGATGCATACAAAAATAGGAAAGGGAACTTACCACAGAAACGAGGCAAAGAAGAAGATCATACAGAACCATGGGAAAGAAGGTTGATTACTCAGAAACAAAGAAGAAAGGAAAGAAAGATGATCCTTCAAAACCCATTTTAATTGATGAAAGCTCGGAGGAAACAACTACTGATACTAATGTAGCTGAAACTGAAGAAGTACAGTCTGAACCTACTCAAATTCCAGATTCAGACTCATAGATGAATGTTCCACTGGCATATGTGAGAAAGAGAAGCAAAGCCAAGAAAAAAGTTGATCCAATGTCATCTATAACAGAAAGTGACTTGTTGTTGTTGAGAATGTGCCATCACCTATAACAACATCCGAAGAATCTGAACCATAATTGAAAGAAGAAGAAGAGTTCTGGCCTTAATTCCAGTGATCCCTCTTCAGATGACTCTGACTCCACTGCAAATGTACTATCTGACCGCTCTTTTAGTGATGAAAAATATAATGACATGAAGAGTGATAAGTATAGAAAGATTCGTACTAGAATTCTTGTTGGGGAAAAGATAGTTAAAATGACTGACCTTAGAGAGCAAAATCTGGTTGAATATTTTAGGGAGAGATCACTGTTGCATGCACTTGAGTTTGCTTCCCCGTACATAGTGGAATGGATTTATGAATTTATGCAAATTTGAGAGAAAGTCTGGGCAAAATAAACTCAAAATATTATAGTATAGTCTGGTTTAGAGGAGTCAAAGTCAGGTTTACACCTAAGACAATTAACTTGTTCTTGAAGACTAGGGCTATGATAGAAGAACATGTTGATGACATGAATGAGGTTATTAAGGTCTTAACTGGTGGGCAGATTGAGGTTTAGGAGAACATGCTTAGTAGTTCTAAATTGACCAGTTTGTATTCTATTCTTCACAAACTATGTGTGTACAATTGGTTGCCATCTTCAAACACTACAATATTAACCAAGGAACACGCTATCTTGATGTATAAGATTGGACACTTGAAAAAGTTTAATCTTGGACAAATAATCTTTAACAATATGTTATCATACACTGGTGATATTACTAGAAAATGATTGTTATCATATACTCAAGTCTTATATACAATATGCTTGAGAACAAGAACTTCGAAAGGAAGCCAAGAGAGGAGACCATAAGTAGTTTTACAGCTAGTTTTGGATCTCCAATGTACTACTCACAGGACCCAGAGTGATTGACTTGTCATATCATGACCCAGCTGAAGTGAATCAAGAACAGGAAGCTCCTGACACTGCTAATGCCGCTAAGAATGTTGGCAATACTTATACCAACATTCCTCCGAATTATATAACTGAGCAAATTGAGACTTTGTAGACAACCATCACCAATATGCAGTCACTTATTGAAGAACCAGAAGGTTTTCTGGAAAATGCTGATTTCTACTCCAACAGGGGGAGTAGGACCTGATGTTGCTGTTGCGAATGATGATGGAGGAATAAACTCAGGGGGAGTTGGTGCAAGTGGTGCTAGCACCAGTGGTGTGAGAATGAGAAAATTCCAGAAAATGATGTAGATAATCCAGTTGCTGAGAAAGATGATGAAGACCTAGAGACACTCTATGATGATCTAGGTGGTGAAGAGTAGAGAGCTTAGAGTCCAAAGAAGAATGAAGCTAGGGGGAGTTTATGCAGATTATGGAGATGCAGCTGACTTGTGAAGATCAGCCCAATCCTCTCTCTACTTCACACATTCATACCTTGTGATTCAAAAGCTCTGTAAATTTGTTTAATTTATTAAACACTGTTTTAGTTTCTGCTAGTTTAAACTGTTAGTAATTTGTTGCTGTTTTTGTTTAGATTAGTCTGGAAACACTTAGTTTGTTTAGTGTTTGTGTAGTTCATTTTAAGCACTCAGTTGTTGTGCTTAATATTATTTATTTTAAATCCAGTTTGGTTACTTTGATTTGGCTTAGCAATTAAATATCTTTGTTTTGATGTTTAGTTGTACATCTGACTTAACACATTTTACTGCATGTTTATAGCATCAGGTGTGTTGTAGTAGAAAGGCCAAATTGGGGGAGATTATTGATGTTAGGTCAATGTTATCCAAAATGTTACAACATTTTCCGCAACATCAGAATTCACCCTTTCTCCTAACACTAATTCCATTTGTTTCAATGTTGTCTTTAATGTAAAAACATATAGGATGACGACATGGCAGTTACCAGGTCAGGCGGTTGCAGTTTAGCGTGAGTTATTTAAAGATACAACATGGGTGGTTATCAAGATCACGGAGGCTTAGTGTTGGACGGTTTTACATTATGGGAAACTATGATTTTATGTGTTCGCATACAAGATACGAACTCTATAAATACCGTATGCATTGGACGCTATCATGTGAAGAAATTGAGATACCTATTTACCTATAGCAAGTGTAGTTGTTTCAGTTCTCTCCATTGTAATTCTAAGAGTGTTTTTGTTAGACCTTCAAATAGGTTATTTATGCACAATTGTAATTCTAGGCTTTTGATTGTATACCTAGGGTATATGATCTTGATGTAAAATCTTACAGTAGGATTTTACATTGTCTTTGTATCACTACTTCGTTATAGTGAAGTTTCGTCATGAGGCATCATAGATTATTTTATGATCTATGTAAACGTTTTGATATCCCATTTGCAAATTTTACTTTCTGTTTTTCAAAGTCTTCTGCTGTGTATGTTGTCTTTTATGTTTCAACACTTTCGACAACATTCTAGAAAAATACTCTCGCACACCCTTCAGCTTTCACACGGTGGACTTATGTATGGTCGCTATCCACCTGCAATCACGCTTTTGCCAAGCCTATTACAAAAATATTGAGCTTAGTTCTCATTTCATAAATTATCAAATTAAATCCATTTGGATGGGTAATGCCAGTGAGCTCGCATTGACTGCATTCAATGTTTATTATATTGCACTGGGTAGTGAAGCATTAAGTCCCTTACGTCCATACCATAATGGTCTAGCTGAGTTACTAATATGATGCATCAATCTATTCGCTAGACTGTTATTGCAAGAAATTCCAACCTAGCTACATGTTACGGGCATGAAATTTACATGTAGCTACTCGAATCAAATCTGACCCACTGCATATCATTAGTACTCCACTCTACAACTCGTGCGCATAAAATGACACATCATTTCCCATCTGCGACATTCTATTGTGTAGTATGTGTACCACCACAACACGTTAACAACCCTGTTTGCTGACTGCATAATTGATGAAGAGTCTATTCTCAGCATTAGGGGGAGATTAGAATCCAAAAATTAAATAAATGCCTAGAAGTTTCCTTGAAGGAAACAAATCGAGATATTTTCCTTGAAGGAAAAAAACCAAGAAATTTCCCTGAAGGAAAAAGGTCCTCGATATTTAGACTCATACACTAGTTAGACTGAACTTGAAGTTCAAAAGATAAGTAACTTGCAATGTATAGCAAATAATCTACCAGATGAGTTTGCTGACCACAAAGGTGTAGAGGTCCAAATGAAAACAAGTATATATGCCCCCCACACGCCAGAAGCGTGAAGGACCTAAAAAAGAAACATACACACCTAGAATGAAAGCTAGCAAAACTGGTCAGTCAAACATGAAATCTTCAGAAGAGTTGCGTCCAGAAGGCTTGAAATCTCCAGAAGAGATTCGTTCTGAAGACGAAGAATCCTAGTAACAAAGCACGTGCACAAAATGATCTAATACTAGGATTGCGGAATGACCAGTATTGACATATGATAAGCAGCTGCCACATGGACGAGTTGTTTCCTCTTGACAAGCAGCTTCCACATGGGCGAGCAGTTTCCACATGGACAAGCAGCTTCCACATGGGCGAGCAGTTTCCGCATGGATGAGCAGCTTCCACATGGATGAGCTGCTTCCATATGGACGAGCTGCTTCCACATGGACGAACAACTTCTACATGGATGAGCTGCTTCCACATGGACGAGCAGTTGTCCTCCTGACGAGCTACTTCCACATAGACGAGCAACTTCTACATGGATGAGCTGCTTCCACATAGACGAGCAGTTGTCCTTCTGACGAGCTGCTTCCACACGGACGAGCTGCTTCCATACGGACGAGCTACTTCTACATAGAAGAGCAGCTTCTACATGGACGAGCTGCTTCCTCTTGACGAGCATGTTGATAGGCGAGCAGAACTATCATCTGGGCAAACATAATTACACCAAGTATCTACACTTAATACAAGATTAAGTGAACGAAGTCAGACTAAGTTGGAATTGTCAAGCGAACAGTTCCAGCTCGGCAAGCTACATTGACCAGGCGAGCAACTTTAACCCAAAGATCATGTGGACCCAAATGATGTCCTGGCGAACACATCTAGCCCATAGGTGAACAGATCTAACTAAAGTACCCAGGAATCAAGCTAACAAGAATGACCAGCAAAATCAGACTAATGACTCCTCAAGGACAAGTTCAAAAGGACGAATAACACTCAAATACGAGCAAATCCAGCATTAGAGGATAAGAATTAGTTTAGATAAGGTCAAATAGTCAACTCACCAAGTGTCACACATGCACACTTGGGAGACTAAAGGTTTTGTACACCTCCTTCTAGGAAAACTTGTATAAATACTTCAATTTTCAGCTAATAAAAAAAGCACAAATTGATATACACGTCCAAACTTCGACTATACATACCCTAGCACCTCGATTCACAGAAATACAAAATAAATACGTAATCAATACACGTGTTTAATCTTATCCAATCCCAATTTTTGCATTCACTAATTACGTTAATGATCAATCACACGTAATTATTTGGTGATCAAATTAACGAATAAAACAACCACTAATCCTTGTGATTAGAAAATATCATCAACAACTAGATCAAATACATAAGGGAAATGATGTGAATCTGGTTAATATGAGATCAATAAATAAATATCGGAGAAATAATATAAATTTGTTGTCGACATCATATCTGTGTCCAAAATTGCTCTTTCTAAAACCTAGATTCAGTACCTAAATTTATTGCCCGAAGCACTTTGATTTGGGTGCAATAAGGAAGAAGCAAAATTGTGGCAGAGCTAAACTCGCTAAAAAGAAGGTTTGGTTCTATCGTACGTACACTTGAAGAGTTGTCCCTGTAGGATAATGAGTGTTTACACGAAAACCAAAATACGGCGGTGAGCGAGATTAATAGCTTTAGGATTTTCGCAGAAACCCATAGTTTTCACAGAGACCCATGATTGTTTGTGATCAAATATATTCTCTTAGTATGAACAAACAAAGTTCTGCTAATCACTGGCAGCTAAAATAAAATGCAGTTAATGAACCTTGTAAACCGCATATTTTATATGGTTATTACATGCCAAATATTTATATCCCTGATGGATTTAAGATTCCCCATAAGAGGAATGATGAAAACCACATTATGTATAATACAAAATTGTGAAGGTCATTACTTGATCTAAAAACAGTCGGATCAAATATGGTACGATCGACTTAGTGAATTTCTCCCAAAGAAGGAATATACAAACAATATAGCTTTCACTTGCGTATTTATAAAGAAATAGCAAAGTGATTTTTACATCATATTTGTATATGTTGGCGATCTAAACATAATCGAAACATGCAAAGAGATTGAATAAGCTAGTTCAATCTTAAAAGCTGAATTCGAATTGAAAATCTTGGACAAAACCAAGTATAGTCTCGACCTGCTGATTCGAGAATCTCCCAAAAGGAAAATAAAATCATTTCCCTGAAGGAAAATTAAATTTAAGTATTTCCCGGAAGGAAAATTAATTCGAGCATTTCTCTGAAGGAAAAAGGAATATGATATCTCCCTGAAGGACGAATGAATTTTATACATAAGTCAACCTACTTGAAAAAGGTATTTGAGAGATCCTACATGGATAAATCTTATCCACTTAGTACATCTATGGTAGTTCTATCCCTTGAAGTGGATAAGAATCCATTTAGGCCCAAAGAAGATACAGTGGATATTCTAGGACCGAAAGTTCCTTATCTAAGCGCTATTTGATGCATACTTTGTCTCGCAAACTGCACCAGTCCAGACATCGCATTTGCGGTAAATTTTCTTGCGAGATATAGCGCTTCTCCTACAAGGAGACATTGGAATTGTGTTAAACACATTCTATGATATCTTAGACTGGTTATATTTTTCTTTGTGATGATATTGTGATCTCATGGAGATCCATTAAACAATACATTTCCCACTGTAATTGATTAACACATCACAATTTGTGTTGCACAAATGAACAACGGGTACCTTAAGAGGACCTTAACGAAACATATTTCCCCGAAATTCTTCTTCCCATAAGAACTCCAGAAGAGTGATGAAATTACCATACAACAGGTGCGATCTAGTGACAATCCAGCAGATCTGTTCACTAAGTCCCTATCTGCCTCTAAGTATGTTTATGGTATTTGGATGTGAAGACTTAGAAATTTATTGTCTTCAGGGGGAGTAACAACATCGAAACAATCATGAAGATTGGATCCAGGAGATCAATAGTTGTACTATTTCCCCAGTCAAATATTTTATTCTGGCAACCTAGTCTATGGAGTTTCTTACATGACATGGACGTTACGTCGTAATGTCCAAGGGGGAGTTTTGTAAATCTAGAAGATTTTATATGCCAACTCTAGAAGATTTGATGTGGACATTACTTATGGGTCAAGTAACCTAATAGGCTCTAGGGTTTTGATATTATATATATATATATATATATATATATATATCCCCATACTCAGTATTGTAATATACACATGTACATACACACATAAATATAGTGGAAAACTCATAGTTTGGTACGCCCCCAGATGTAGTCATTCATGACGAACTGGATAAATAAATCGGTGTTCCTGTTTGCACTCTTTATTTTACAACAAGAACCAAGGGCGCAAATCTCAAATTAAAAGTTTTTAAGCATCGCCCAAGATTCGACTCTTTTCTATTAAACACCAAATTATTTCTCATGTTCTAATATAAAAGTTTCGTAAAAAATTGATTGATTTAGTCAATTTTTCATAGGCTTAATCTTGTAAATATTGTTACATATTGTTAGAGATTTTTTTATCCGTTCCTTGTATGTTGATTTTATTTTTTGCACCAAGTTGTACATCTCTATTAATTAATGAGAATATCAATTATCATTCTTTATGGTGATCAAATCATTCATCTCTCATGGTATCAGCAGAAAAATACGGAAAACTCTAATATCTAATATTTCTCTCTCATTTCTCAAGAAATCCCATAACCACTTTCCCCTCGAATTCCTTTCTAAAAAATATTCCAACCCACATCTCTAATGGCTGACGGTAATTCATCTTCCCCAAATTTTATTCCCCTAGGGTAACCATCAAATTATCCCCATCAAACTATCTCATGTGGAAATGTCAAGTCGTCACTATGCTTCGTTATGACAATTCTATATCCTTCGTTGATGGGTTCTGCCCTCTCTTACTGCTAAAGATTATGTTAATGTGCAAGTTCCTAATCCCCCTCACAATGTGTGGAAAACTCACCATGATTGAGTTCTCAGTGTCGTCCTCTCCTCTCTCGTGGAAGAGGTGGTGACTGGGGTGGTAGGGCTGACAACTGCTCGTGACGTTTGGGTCGCTATAGAGGCAGGGTTGCTATAGAGGCAGTTTTTAGTCTTTCTTCCTCTTCACACGCACAACAATTGTGTGATGAGCTTCAGTTTCTCCGTCGTGATACCTCCATTGTCGTTGATTTCAATTGACGATTTCATTCCCTTCTCCATTAACTTGTTGCAATCAGTGAACAGGTTTCTGATAGGCATTATGATCATGGGCAGACCCTTTTCTAGTCGTGGTTTCCCCAATCCCTAAGGTCATGGTTCTGTTGGCAGACATAGTCCCAGACTTATGGTGAACAGAGAAGGACCTCTCGGTGTCAAATATGTCCCGACCCCATTACATCAACCACCGTCCCAATAGATATGCTCGTGATTCCTCCCAGGCTGCCCAAGCGTTCGAAGCGCAATGCTTCATTCGACCGTCGATTCAACAAGGCTGGTACGTGGATACTAGCGCTTCGACACATATGACTTCCTCTACTAGTTCCCTGGATACATTTACACCGTATATCGGTAATAGTAATGTCGTCCTAGACTCATAGGTAATGGTGACTCCTTTCTATTTCTCATTTTGGCTCACATTTTATTAATAATAAAAAAACTGTTACTTGATGTTCTTGTTGTTCCTCATATTACTAAAAATTTATTGTCTGTCAGTTAACTTACATCTGATTTACCTGTTGATGTCTTATTTTCTAATAATTCTTTTGTCATCCAAACTCGTACGACAAAGGGAACGCTAACCTAGGGCTGCCCTCCCGCACAGGCCCTCTTGTACAGGAGAGGATCCCTTCCCTCGTTTGGTCACTCACCCTCTATATCAAAACTTTATTTTATATACTAGCAATTTTTTTTAAAATCACTATTCCCTCATATTCAAAATATATATATATATATTTTTCTACTTAATCTATTTCCAAGTTAATTGTTGTTTTGCACTTTTCAATGTTAATTAATTATAAAATATTTTTTCCAATTTACCCTTAAACTAGTAAAAATAACTTTTTATAATAATAGTCTTCAAAGTCTAATGTAGAATTCTAAATCTATTAGTTAAAGGTATTGTAAAAAGTCAATAGTTTTCTTAATATGTGTGCATTGATTTAAAATGACGTCTATTTTGAATAGAATGAAGTTTAAAATTTTCTTGGACTATTTTGCAAACACTGCCAACTTATACTTATAAGCAATTTCTCCATAAAAACTCTTCAAAGTATATTATTCTACAAACACCCCCTTCGTAGTCTTAGCAACCGTGTAATTGATGGACAACTAATATTGTTTAATAAAAATAATTAATATTGACCAACTAATATATTTTAGTAAAACTAATATTTCCTCCAGCCCAATTTTATTTTCCCATTCCACTATTCACCTCTATACAGACATCTTTAATTACATCTCATTCTACTGATAATTACACACATAAAATATCTCTCTTTTGTCTCATTCACTTAAATTGACTAATATGTTTTCATAAAATTAAAAAAAATCTATTTTATTTATATAAATACTACAAATTAACTCTTTTATTAATTTTCTAAAGTCAAATGGAAAAACAAAATTTAGACGAAAAAAATATCATTTAAAAATACAGTTGAGTACGTAAAAGGTATTTGTCATAAATGTGTAGCGTCTTACCCTAGTCCCAGTTATGAGTTAATGACTTATGATATACGCTATTTATGTCTGTATTGATGTAAATTTCACTTTTTTACTTGTGTAACATGCATTATTTGATGTACATATATTGGTTCAGTCAATCTGTTCATAAAAGATGTTGTGTTTCTTAATTTGTAGAAATTTGAAGACATAAAAGTGCAAAATGTGAATTCACCTGGTTGTGAATTTGTGATGAATGAAATGAACCATAAAGAGATATTAAAGTTAAATTGCGTAAAATAACTTGAATAAGAGAGGGAAGCAAGAAAATCAAACAAATACGGCCGAATAGAATAGACCTGAAGGTAATTTTACAAGGCCCTCACTAGATCTCCTCGATGAAAGGCTTTCCTACTCTTTCGGTTTTCGCTCTCGTTCTATTCGAGCTAATTTTGCCGTCTGCATATTCCATGGCCAAAGACTTCTCCGTGTTCAAAATGGCTGCTGCTAACGAAGACCACACCTCTAATGGCTGCTCGTGAACCCAACCCATAATGAAATATAATTTCCGTTCAGCAAACTTGAGTTTCCTCTTCAGTTCAACTCTTTGCGACTTGAGCATTTTCTCCGACTTCACCTCTCTCTCACCACTCTGAATCAACTTCTGCAAATCACATAATAAACAAACTAAAGCATCACCACCAAGATTAAGTAGATGAATCACATCATCTATAAGCCTCAATCCAAATTTTAAAGCCCCCAGGTGCTTATAATCTGATGAGCACGTTTTCTCCAAGCAATGAGATAAGGCCTCCAGAACCGTCTCGGGCTGCCCGTTCTGACCCAAAACAGACGATATGTTTAGCACCAGAGTTGCTGATTCCAACGGGTCTGCTCTCCAGTCCCCGTTGTATAAACGGAGAGTGAAGCAATAAGTGTATATGATGTCAATAAGGTGCATTGCTAATAGTGTGGATGGTTCTACTGCTGTGAGTTGATTCACCGGAGGTAGAGAAGTTTCGGGGCCCGGAGGGATATCATCCCAGCTGTCACTGGCTACATCATTTTCTGGTTCTCCTAAGTTTTGCTTGGCTATTGGTTGGACTAGTTGAGTTCCATCTGAGCCAAGTGAGATGTATTTGGCAGAAGGTTTCAACCACCATGGGTCCCATGGTTCAATCAGTTTGCTGAGCTCTCCTGAAGCAATGGCCCTCTGGAAATATTTCCTTTCTTCGAGAGATAAATCATTGAAGCTTATTTGTGCACCTGGATAACCAAACACAATAATTAATTCAGCTGGAGGACCGGAATCTTTGATGAGAAACCAGTGTTATTCGGAAGTACCAGAAAGAATCTTCTGAATAGTCTCCTCTGACAAGGATGAATCCGACTCTGAAACAAAATCAAATTGACCAAAAAGACAGAAAAATTAGAGAGTGTTTGTTGGGTGTGCAAGTTAAATAAATTCAAGAATACACAAGCAATACAAAGATCTGGTTCATATGCACCATGTAATGAGACTGATGGCAAGTATTAATTCGTCAAATAGTTTTGGCACTTGAAACACAAGTAACCAATCGACAATCCCGGTATTTTAATTTATTCAAAATACATACAGAAATTGAATGGTGATGATATTGAGAGGATTACACGGAATGCTCTCATCAACAGACAAAAGATATAATATATTGGTGAAATATAAAAAACTGCACAAGATAGATTGATTCTTTTTTTAATTTTTTTCACCCATGGGAAACGCTATCATTAGTTTAACAAAAACCATCCCTTGAGTATCAACCTTAATCATCATGTTCAAATGAGTCAGAATTGAGCAAAAAATGCAGATAGAGAGCATAAGGAGGCAAATTACAGCAAGAAATGTTGAACTACATACCCTCTTCATCAAAACTATCTGTCTCCTCTTCCTCGTGGAAACGCTTAAGTATGTCCATCATTTTAGATTTGCTTTCTTCATTGGGTTGGGTTTGTTGCAGTTCTTCCATGACATTCTCTCGCATAAAAGATTCAGTACAGCGAAGACTGTGAGACTGCGGAAAATGCCACAAACAGAACATCATCGACTAAAGGGCAGGAGGAACTGAAGGCAATCAATATATTGTTGGTTTTCCATGTATACAGGTTTTAAACATTGTTAAACTTTGTCTGATGTGACAGAGTATATATGAATCATTTCACAGAATAAAAAACGAAGCAATCTATACAGCTAATACAGACTATAATTCAAAACATAATTACCTTGTAACAACGCAGAGAACAATAGCGAGTGTTGCATCGAGGACATGTATACTGGGAAAATTGCTTTTCACATCTGCAAAAATATAAAATGAAATTAGATAAATAACAAACAAAACAAGGTTGCTAAGCAATTGAGTTTATCATTGCCAGAAAACTACATAATCAGCTTTTAATACCCTGGAAAGATAAAACAGTAACATGAAGGCGTCGAAATTTAAAAATTGTAGTATCACTTGCATGTTTTCAACTTATATTGCAGTCAACATCTTCCATATACTGTACAAAGTTAGTGTGGCATCATTTCCTTTTCCTTCTTCGACTGGTGACATTCTCTAATTTTTCAATTCAAAAGGATACGAAAGAAATCATTTGAAACAACTGAGTTTAATTAGCAGGAACTTAATGCGTCAAAGGCAACTATGCTTGCACGAACATGTGTCTGATTGTCTACTATCAAGGACAATTTTTCATGAGGTGTGAATATGACAATAATATGCAACTATTGCAAAATTTGGCTTGCCCCTAAGTTGTGTTTTTAGTTTGGTTCCACATGAATATAGAATTTGCAGGCATACACGGTACAGCTCAACAATATCACTTATTTTTTATTTTCCTAGCTACCATAATATTTTCATTGAGTTATTTGGGAACTGAATAAAAAATGGCTAGCAGCATACTTTTTTCTATATGCACCTAAGTTCACCAATTGATATGCTTAGACCACTTCACTAAGAACAAGTAAATATGAGATGCATCATGCTTTTTGGACCACTGATTCTTTATTCAATCACAATTCATTTGTGCTCATAAAAGGAGTACACAGTTGGCAAGTTGAGAAAAATGATGGCAATTCAAGTTTAGCACTTCAAACCCAATCTTTTTCTTGTACATGTTTATATTCATTTGAGAGGCTGAAACATCAACACCCATGAGTTTCTAAGGATGCTTGATGACTTCTAGAGGACAATCACAACCAACGACCGAAACATACACAAATTAGTCTGGTCACGTATAACTTTCAATTTTGTTCCTATACCCTACATGGTGTTTAAGGCATACAACTTGTCTCCCTCTCCTGATAAGAAAAACTACATCGAATTATTCTACATATTCCTTTTTCATATGCACTGCATATTTCTCAATTCAAGTTAGTCTGGCACTATTTCATAATCTTGTATTTTGCAATCTTATGTATCCATTTCAGAAGCTGCAGCATCAACACCCAAAGCTTCATGAATTCCAAAAAGATAACCAACATCAACATCCAAAACATACACAAACCGCTGATACTCTAAGGGTATGTTTGCTTTGTTGGATTAGGAGCGATTGGTATTTTATTCTCATTCAATTATGCGTTTGGTTTATGTGACACCATTCCGGAATAAGTGGTCATAGGGATAATTGACACATGGAGGGGGGTGGACTAATTGTCCCACGAACGAGGGATAATTATTTATCAATCATATCCATCAAAGCAAACAAACCCATAGGTTATTTAATCATTTCAATTTTCAACTTTGTTCCTACACCTTCATAGTCTTTATTTATGCTCAAACATTAATGAGTATACTCCTAATAATCACATTCAGGTAATATTGTTCTACAGAATCCTTGCCTAATAAGTAGTGTGTATTCATATTTCCTAAAATGTAAAACCTTTCTTGGATATATAGATAACCTAGTAAAATGGAAGATAAAAAGCAAAATTCATAACAGAATACACACCCTGATGAAAATTATCAGGCATAGTTAAAATTTATTAGTGCACTAATATCATAAATTAATTCACAAAGTAGCGAGTGAGCGGAACTTACACGCGACAGATTATACGGGTTTTGGAGTTGAACTCTGATGGCGTGGAAGATGCCTCTGAGATAAGCATAGCATCTGATTCCGACATCTTAGATATTAGCAAAGTAACGATTATGAGTCCAACGCCGGCGAAAGTGTTGATGCAGAGAAACGGAGGCGACAGCAGGAAGAAGTGCCGGTGAAATTTCCAGTTGAGCAATTTCAAACTAGGCCATCTAGAAATCCCGGGAATGTTTTTGATGGATTGGATGGGCCGCCCTTATTGGGCCCACCTTCTAATATATGGGCCGTCATACAAGACAACCTATTCCAATAATTAGTCACTAAATTTGAAGAAGTCATTTAGTTTTAGAAAATTAGAACATACAAAACTCTAGAAAAATTTCCTAAATCAATTGAAAACTGAAAACAACGAAAAAAAATTAATTTACCTGAGTTCAAGCTTCACCGGATTCGTGTTTCTGAACGTAGCTGGTCGAGTTTTTACTTTTTAATTTTCTGTTTACAGCAGCCACTTTCCAAACATTTAATTTTAGAATTAAACTCTTAAATTTTAATCTTTAAAAATTATGAAAAAGTCACAAAATAATTTCGGGGGCGCTTAGTTGAAATACATCAATGGTAATGGTAATAAAAATTTATTTTTTATATATACCGTTGTAATAAAAATGATATGTTGATGGAAGAACTGTCGCAATAGTAATTGCATTGTTTGTGTTTTATTTTTTTTCGAAAAAAAATTTCATTCATTTTAGGTATAAGAGATACCTATCACAAGAACATCATAATAAAGTTTTACAATACATCTCCAAGTAACAGGAACATGATTACCGATACATAATTTTACATTAGTACATCTCTATCCGACATCAACTCACAAAAGCGCCTCTTGGATTCCTAGCCCAGTCCAAATAGGTACCGCAGTCCCTTCCTTGATTATTGGTAGAATATAAACGGAAAACAAATTATTGTTGGTAGAAGAATAGAAAATGATTGAAAAAAGATGATTGTAGGAGTAAAAAAAGTAATCAAAATGGGGTAGTTATTGTCTTGTTAAGGAATGAAGGTAATGGTCTTGCTCTCATGAAACATCATAGTTGCCCCAAGCGCCCCTTAGTTTAAAAAATAACCTACCTAGGTGTTCGTAAACTCTACTTTATACATAGAATTACTTTTCTTTTTTAAATAATTCTAAAGTGTTTGCAATACTACTTTAATTATTCATAATCTATTTTGGAGAAGTTACACAAACCTTTTATTGGATCATGAAGAATTAATTTTGATGGGACCACTGACTTTTGTATCTATCAAACTAAAGAAAACACGATTGAATTTTTTTTTTCAAACAATCTCACTTTAAAAAAAAAATCAAAACAACTCTACTTTTAAGTTCACTACAAAATTCACTTAAAATCACTTTTGATTTGCAATAAAATTTCAACATATACATATGAATAACCCTAATTGCATTTAAATATAAATTATTTATATCTATTATTTATAACGCACAAGAAACCACCGGTATCATCTATTAAAGATGATGATAATTTTTACAATGCAATGAAAAAGCATAAATTTTTTTAATATTTTCCAGCTATTATTTATTTAATTAAATATTTATTTCGCAAGGATTGTTGTAGCTTAGATTGAAAATTAAATTCTGGTCAAAAATAGATGATGCAGGGAATCTATTGGTTAGCATTTGGGTAGGTAGTATACAAGGATGAAAGTGACATTTCGTCTGATTAGGCAATAATTAAAAAAAGAGAAGCTTGAGAATGGGCCCCGCGGGACAGGCCTGCATGTGAATTTGGGCCCATTAAAGATTAGCCATGTGAACCAAATATAGTACTAACTCACAGGCCCATTTGGCTTACATAATCCCATGAATACGAATGTGATTGATTATCATCATGTTTCATGCATACTTGACTTTTTGATGTGACCTTTGACCAGCCACTACTTTCTCCTTTGGAATCTTCGACCTTGTGGGCTAAAATTTTAACCTACAACAAAATCTATGTACATTGTGTCCAAGTATTCGGTAAATAATCAACAATCCTCGTTAACAACATTCAACTCAAACCTAATCAGCAAAATACCCACCATCCCCGTGATAGCAATACAAGGACAATAATTTTTCTATTGGCAATAAGAGTCCAATGTCTATTTTTTTTTAGACAAATGATCGTAACGATTTTATATTCGCAAATTTATGTCGTAATTTTTTTCCTGCATCATTACCCACGTTGGTGTTGGAAAAATTATCTACGTTTTCCAAAAACAAAAAGTGAATGGTCTTTATTTGTCAATTTGAAAACTTATACTCTTGTTACTTTATGCACGGTTATTAAGAAAGTTAATATAATATGTAAAAAATAAGAATATTGTGTCACATCACGTACAAAATAAATTATTTTAAAAATGTTTTGTGTGTATGTTGAAAAGTGTAGAAAAAGTTTATTATTTCCATTTTAGGCAACAAGACTATTTTTCGTGAATAGCCAAATAAGGCAACCAGGACAATATTTCATGGACGGAGGGAGTAGTACTTAATATTATTATCCCCTTAGGTAGTGTTTGGTTAGGGATGGGGTCATCCCCCATCCCATTCGATTTTGGATGGGCACATCTCATTCCCCATCTATCTCTATTATACACATAAACACTTATTTTAATTATATTTTATATAATCACATCACTTTAACTCAGTCATTCATCTTCTCTCCTACTTTTTCCATATTTATTCATTCTATCTCCTACATTTTTTTACACATTCATTCTCTCTCATACATTTTCTTATCATCTCTCCTACTTTTCTCTCATCCAATCATTATCTCACTAACTAACAATAATAAAATATTTCTACATCAATTTTGATTTGACATAAAATTTCATCCAACTCTATTTCCCCATCCCTAACCAAACACAGATTTACTATTCATTGGATTACCTCAATCCCTCTTTTCCCATCTCCATCCCCATCTCATCCACCACCATCCCTAACCAAACAGACCCTTATAGTTACGGATCTAAAAATGCATTATTCTCCACTACCAATTCTCGCAGACAACAAGAAGAAGTAGTCATAGTCACTACTGCCATCTTTTTGGCCGGAACGACTTCAGAGTTCAATAAAACAAAGAATTGTCTATGAAATTTGTCAATTTAATTATAAAATTTCCAATAAAAATTTTTGTAGTAGGGATTGCCTACGAAATATATTTTTTTCTAATCATATAGACATCTTCATTTTTTACCTACAAATAATTTGCCTACAGATTTGTAGGCAAATTGTTTGTAGATAATTAATTACCTGAAAAATTTATTTTGTAGACAAATTGAATTTTGTATACAAATTATTTGTAGGTTGAGAAATGAAACTGTTTCCATAATTTGAAAATTTAGTAGACATATCGTAAACCATTCTTTATTTTCCTGCTTTGGTTGTTTCGAATCTCAAAGCAGAGCACGACTCAAGTTAGATCTCAGACAATTTATTACTTGTATTAGGTGAGGGAAAAGTCTGTGAGAGAATAAGCAAGTTGGAGAAAAATGAAGATGTGATTATATTAAATATTTTGGAAATAGGTTTGTATAAATTTATAAAAGTGAATGTGAAAATCAAATGTAAAACTTCGGATGTGAATCACAAAATTTTAAATTCATCTTGGAAAGTCCTAGAACAAATGTAGCCAAAATATTTTGTAACATTTGGAAAACTATTTTTGTTCATAATTTTTATAAACTTGAAATAGATAAAAAAAAAATGTACAGCATTTTATTTTATTCTCCATTTGTCCAACAATAAATTGCCTTAAGACCCCAAAAGTCTTGGTTCGAGACATGAAGAAGAAATTTATTTCCATCTTATGGTGGGGTGGTGTTCTCCTCTTATAGTGGTTGCGGTTCCGGCTGCTGTGCGGTTGTGGTTCGTAGTTGCGGGTTCGGTTGTTCCCATTAGTGGTGATTGCGGTTCCGGTCTACAACGAGATGAAAAGACGTTGTCATATGCCCGGTGGTCGGATGAACTATTATAATTGATTATGCTAGGAAACTATTGTAATTGATTACCTTTAAAAAAACCCAATAATAAACGAATTTTTTGTACACATAAATTAAAGTAGGTATAGAATTCATGACAAATTCATCTACGTCATTGTAAATTTCCTCTTTTATCTTTAATCACATAAAACTATAAAATCAAATAGGGAAATTTTATGAAATTAATAGTGACATTTTAGGGAAAAAAATTAATACTTTTACTGAAATATAAAATAAGTTTAAGTAATGCTACATCTAAAAAAATGACAATCATGGCCATTAATATTGGACAAGGAAATAATAAAACATTAAAATCGGAAACCTCATCCGAAGTGGGTAGAGAAGTAAAAATGAGGGAATAATTTTTTTTAGGCCAGTAGGTTAGGGGGGTAGCAAAAGAAGGACCACAGGTCTTCGGGCTGACAATTTAAGGACACCAGATTTAAAATATTGCAATTTGAGGCCAAATTGACCCGAATTGACTCTAATTGGAGCTAATTCGGGTCAACATGGCCTCAATTTGTAAAATTTTAAATCTATGGTCCTTAAATTGTCAGCCCAAAGACCTACCGTCCTTCTTTTACTACCTTTCATTACAAGATTTTCACGTTTTAGCAACGAAAAAATTATGTTGTTAATCAATGAATTTGCATTTAGTAACGGATTTACAACGAATATTTTTCATTGTTATTATGCTCGTTGCTAAATATGTCAACGAAATAGTATCGCGTTAGTAAAAAATACCGACAGATTATCAACGGATTACCAACAAAAATAAAATATTTATTTATATAACCAATTAGTTGGTAATTCGTTGGTAAAACAGTTAGTGAACATAATCCGTTGTTAAATTATTGTGGTAATTTTTTATTCCGAATTAGCACTAATTAATCCCTGATTTCGAGATATTTTATACACATTGCACCCGTCCAACACCACTTTGAGGCATAACTATTACCTTTCTAAATATAAGTATATATTTTAAAAAAACTAATACAAAAAAATAAATGCTTCTTCCTCGTACCAACCCCACGCCCCAATCATTTTTTCACCCAAAGTTTAGACCGTCGTCCCTACCCACCCCGGCCCTCACCTCGACCGTCCAACCCCAAGTTTTTTACCGTCAATGGTGCTGAGGTATAATAGTGTGAACTACACATAAGCAACAGGCTTGGTTTTGGCCGATCGAGGACCATGTTCCAAGCACGTGTATAAAATAGCCTGAAATCGGGGTCATGTCTCAAAATAGTTATTTTTACAATTTTTGTTTAAAATATATATTTATATTTATAAATAAAAAATATTTATTTTTAAAGTGGTATCGGACGGGCTCAACGAGTATAAACTAGTCAACTATCGGGTGTCATGTGTCGAGTACGTGAAATTTGGGTCCAATTAGATCTAATTTGGGATTAATTTTTTAAGACCACAACTTAGAGGGTAGCAAAAGAAGGACGGTATGTCTTGGGCTGGCAATTTAAGGACCATAAGTTTTAAATTTTGCAAATTGAGGTCAGGTTGGCCCGAATTAGCTCTGTCAAGTCAATTTGGCCTCAAATTGCAACATTTTAAATCTGATGTCTTTAAATTGTCAGCCCGAAAACTTGTGGTCCTTCTTTTGTTACCCCTCCTAACCTACTGGCCTAAAAAAAAAATTATTCCCATAAAAATGAATATGCGGAATTTGAGTGATGAGAGGGTCAAAGTGGTCCTCACAGGTCAAAACCTGAGAAGAATCAGGACAGAAATGTCAATTTGCGTAAGAAACAAAATTACTAAAAACATTGTAACTCGAGCCCTTTTTTTACTGTCTGTTCCAGCTATTCTCCATCCATCCATCCTTCCTTCCTTCCTTCATCAAAGAGATTTGGTTGAAATTCACAGCCTACCTATGTCTATGTGGGATCCCATCATCCTAATCTCATCATTTCAATGCCTCTACCTATTAAATGCCATTAAGTATTACATATATTCGAAAGTACTCCCTCCGTCCATGAGTAAACTTCTCACTTTCCTTTTCGGGCCGTCCACGAGTAAGTTTCCCATTCCATAAATGGAAATAACAACACTCTATTATATATAAACTTTAACCTTCAAACTCACACAATATTACAAAAATGCCACTCATTCACTTTACTTTTCAACACTATTCATTACTTTATCCCAAAAGTCAACATGTGGCCCACCATATATTAATAAACAAATACACTTTCTTAAACCATTCAACAAAAAGAAATGAGAAACTTACTCGTGGACAGAGGGAGTATAATCTATTAATTTATCAAATTTAGTTTTTCTTTTTTTCATTTCCAAATAATCCTTACACTTTGAAATGCACTTTTTTTTAAGGAGTATGTGATTGTGGGCTTAAATAAAATAATAATACTTTAATATTTTATTAATTTTTATAAAAGAATTATTTTTATTTTAAGGATGTGAAAAGTATTACAGGACAGACGAAAAATAAAAATTTGAAGAGTTCTATAGAACGGAAGAAGTGGTATATTGTATAAATAAATAAACGGTAAATAATTGAAACACCGAAATCCTAATTTAGCATTGGGTAAGACCCTTGAAATAGAACCCTCGCCATACACATAAATTTGCATCAATTTTACATTATAAGCAAGGATGAAAATATCGCTATCGCAAATAATATCACAACCTTAAATTTACGGATATATCGATGAATATATCGATATCACATATCGATATCGCAATTTTTTTGAAAAAAAGACGGAAACTTTATTAAAATTTTGGAAATTTAACATGAAATTTTAGGGAGTATTATAATATGATATTATGCATATGTTCATTTAAAATCACTATAAAATTACATGTTTAAAGTAGACATATGGATAATAGACTATATAAACATTGTTCAACGTAAAAAAAAAATTGAAAATATAATACTTAATACAATACAATATAAGATATAATGCATAATACAATACTCCTTCCGTCCCACCATTATTTGCACACTTTCCCTTTTCATCCGTCCCAAAATTATTTGCACACTCTAAAAAAGAAAATATTGATTTGCGTGCACACTCACAATAATATACACATATTTACCCATATGACACTACTTTACTCAAAAAGTAACTTTTTCTTAATATGTGTGTCGTCCCAACACCCAACTATGCAAATAATGTTGGGACGGAGGGAGTACAAGATTATGAATATTACATGATACAATACATTTATTACCAAAATGATGACATATGAGGTTCAAATAAAGAATATGTAATGCCATCTTTGTCCAAATAATATTGACACCAACTCATTACATTGTAGTAATCCTAGATAAAGGGTATTAGTTGATGACCTATTAGTTGTTTTTACTAAATGATATTAGTTTTGGAGGGTATTAGTTGTATTCACTGAAGGGTACGAAGAACATTATTTATTTAACTAAAATGTATCAGTTGGTTACAATAAAGAGTATTAATTGATTACACTAAAAAGTATTGTAAAGTAATTCATGTATGAATCAATTTCATTCTATACATACTCACTTTAATGCTAGGTCAACTTAGAAAAATAATAAACATATAAACATATAAAAAAATAAACATAAAAACAATAAACACAAAAACACAAAAAAAAAAACGCGATATTTTTATATATCCGCGATATTTTGCGATATATCTGCGATATTTCCCGATACTCATTCATTTTTGTACTACAAGTGAACCGATATCGATATTGATATCGATAACTTGCGATATATCGCGATATATTCGCGATACGCTGTAAAAAATACATTGCACCCCAATATCCGTATCTCAATCTCAAAATTTGCGATATATCCGCGATATATCGCGATATTTTCATCCTTGAATTTATAAGGGCCAACAGACAAAATTGTGTGCAACAGTTCATTTGCTCTGTTGTTTTATCCTACCCTTTTTTTTCCTTCTTTTTTCATCTATTCTTTTCTAAAATTGAAACTGAGGGAACAATTGATCGGAAATATTTATTTTTTATGCCGCAACCAATAGGATTTGTCAAAATTAGAGCACAAACTAATGTTGTAATCACGATTAAAATTGTAGAATTGAGCTGGTAGTATATGAGACAAAGAAGCCGTTTGTTAGTGAGATAGGAAACTCAATATCTTTTTCTTTTTTATTAGGCTACTGACGTTAAAAGAAAATGATTCTGGAGCATTTTGAAAACAGGCCTGAAATAATGCAAAACATACATTCATGCATCCAATGTACGTGTACTATCTGAATCAAATCCTTGATCAAAATATTCACATTGTTTAATGATTAACGCTATTAATATTCACATAGGTACACCCATAGCATGATGTATGAAACCTTGTCAAAAAGAGAAAAAGAATGACTAGGAAACAAAATGCAACGGTATGGAGTATTATAATAGTAGATGTAGAGTCTAGTTATTTTGCCATTTAAATGTATTTTTTAAATAGTACTGAAAAATAATAATCGATATTATTTAAATATACACTATAGTTATACAGTTGAAACTTTGTCTAATTAGATGGAATGATCTTAATTTATTAAGTATACAGAAAAATTCAAATTGAGTTAATTAATAAACTAACCCAAAGTTTGCCAATATTTCAACTTTTGTCTATTCGACGAGAGGATCTTAATTTATCAAGTATACAGAATAATTCAAATTAAATTAATAGACTAACCCAAAGTTTGCCACTATCTATGTATATTGAGTGTATGTTTCAAACTTCATTAAAATCTATTCTAGTGCCTCTTCTTAATGCACTAAAAATTAAAAAATCTACAAGGCTTGGTGGGCTATTATAGAAAGAAATTAAGAAGAAATTAATTTAATAACATGTTTGAATTCTCCAATGGCATGGCCCTTAAAGCATCCAAAGAGACTCCCCACGTTCTGGTACATCAACTGCTGCTCCCATTCATACTTATACTAATATTTTAATGCTTCATTTCAACATCATTAATACGTCAACAATAATTAAAAAATGGCAACTATAAATGAATTCTATAATAACAATAGTACTATTGAATAAACAACTCAATCTTCTGTGCACTAATATCAAACATATAAGGATAATTAAATTGTGAAAGATAAATTTGACTGCTAAATGTGACAAATTAAGCCCATCGAAATTAAAAATGTCAAATACGTCAGCTGACCTAAGTCCATCGGAATTAGATCCACAGCTGCAGCAAGCAAGCAATCAATCATCAAGAATTCCCAGAAACAGAAAACATAAAAAAGCTCATCAAAATAATCATTAAATTCCAATCTCTCTGTATTTTCTTCAGAAGAAAAAGACCCCTTTTCCCATTTAACTAAACAAGAACCAAAATATTAACAAACAAACAAAAAAAACCAACATTAATTTCATATGCATATATACAATCGAACTTCTACAGATCGAGCTCTCTGTCTTCGTAACTCGATATTCAACCCAAAAAACCGACTAATTTGGAGATCTCTCTCTCTCTCTCTCCCTCCTCGGACGCTGGAAAACTCTTCAAAATCAAGCAGAAGAAACAATCTCGTAGAAAGGAATCAGAGAAAATCAATCAAATTTCATCAAGAATCAGAATAATCTCTCCAACAAACAAGCATGGTAACACATCTACGCATGATATAAAATCTGGCCCTCTGTTCTTTCACAAGGGCCGCACATTTTCTAGTGAAAGAACATCTCCTTCGCTGGGAAGAATTCTTGATGAGAGACGAGGAAGAAACCGATCGGCTTCTCGATAAGCTCTTGGAAAGCTTCCACTTCTCGTCGGCCATTAAAACGCTTGAATGAATAAGCACTTTTTTGTTTTGTTGGAGTTATTTTTGGTCAGTGGTACACAGTAGATAACTGTGGGTGATATTTATAGGGGGGGAGAGAAGATGACGTGGCAGTGGGCATCACTTGCATTGGAAGACCCACCATTTCAAATTATTGGTATTTCTTTTTGTTATTTTTTGTGGGGATGATTAATTATATGGACCTCACACGAAATTATCCACATTTTTTTTATTCTCGAAATTTTAATATTTAATTTCGTTCTCAATTATGCGTATATGTCACGGTGTTGTACATAAATGGAGAGTATGTTCATATACGTTCCATTTACGTACGAGTTTAAGTAGAGTAGATAAGATGTGTGTATATAGTTGATATCGACATGGTTTTATATTATTATCCAAGAAAATGTATTAATGTAAATTTTATGTATTCTAGCCCACTTCCAATAATATTAGTATATAATGAATAACAAGATTAATTTTTAACAAGGTATATAATACTATTAGTGAAAATATATAAAAGTCTTGAAAAAACAATTCACTTAAATTTTATTTTTTAAACAACCATCTACTGATTTAAGAATGAAAAACTTACAGTAGAACGTATAGAGAATATATTACTGTTATGCGTGATTCTTAAGTAATGAGTCTAATGCCACTTCATAACACAATAGTAATAGTATGTATATATATATATGTAGCAATAATAATGTATACATAACAATAATACTTAAGAATAAAAATCGTGTAAATTTGGGTTCACATAAATTGTTGTCTGTGTAAATTCTACTACGAACCTAATTAGCTATTCACTCTGTTTCAAAATAAGTGTCATTTTAACTATTTTTTCCTAAGTTACCCTGAATTTAAATTTCAATTTAAATTATCATAGATCTTTTAGAGATTATTAAAATTTAATAGATGTTTTAGAGATTATTAGAATATTATTAAAAAAAATTAGAGATATATATGAAGGTGTATATCACTACAAAAAAAAACTGTTTTGCGACGGAATTAGCGACGGAAAATCCGTCGCAAACAGTGTTTTGCGACGGTATCTGCGACGGACACGTATTCGTCTCTAAAACAGCCGTAGCTAATTTTTGCGACGGATTTCGCCTTCCGTCGCAAATTAACGACGGAAAAATCCGTCGCAAAATCGGCGGGTCAGACCCGGCCGGGTCACACAGAATTTGCGACGGACAGTATTCCGTCGCAAATTTTTCGGGTCAGACCCGTTCGGGTCAACAACATTTGCGACGGCCACATTCCGTCGCAAATCTTGAATTTTGCGACGGAAAACAATGGTTCGAGCCCGGGCACCCGAGGCGGCCGGGGCGGGCGCGGACCACTGGGCCAACCGGCCCATCCCTTTTTATATGCGGCCCACCTTCTATATTAGTTTTATTAGGCCTTGAACAATTAATCCATTTTTTGCGTCCAAGGGGAATCGAACATGGGACCTCTTGTGCAAGAGGAGGGCGCGCGCGCCACTAGGGCACAAGCTACTTTCGTTTATTTTTATGCAATTAATTGTATATGTATTCAAATTAAGTCTTTTTTTTTTATAATTCACCAAATTAATTTCTTTTCGTATCTAAGTTGTTTATTAAAATATTTTGCCCAACTATTTTTTTTATTTTGTAAAATTATTTATTTCGACTCCCGCTTAAATTTATAATTCGTTCATTTGTACGCAATTAATTGTATATGTATCCAAATTGACTCATTTTTTTTCTACAATTCACCAAATTAATTCATTTTCGTTTCTAACTTGTTTTTATAAATATTGGGGCCATTTAATTTTTATTATTTCTGTAAAATTATTTATTTCGACTCCCGCTTAAATTTATAATTCGTTCATTTGTACGCAATTAATTGTATATGTATCCAAATTGACTCTTTTTTTTCTACAATTCACCAAATTAATTCATTTTCGTTTCTAACCTGTTTTTATAAATATTGGGGTCATTTAATTTTTATTATTTCTGTAAAATTATTTATTTCGACTCCCGCTTAAATTTATAATTCGTTCATTTGTACGCAATTAATTGTATATATATCCAAATTGACTCGTTTTTTTTTCTACAATTCACCAAATTAATTCATTTTCGTTTCTAACTTGTTTTTATAAATATTGGGGCCATTTAATTTTTATTATTTCTGTAAAATTATTTATTTCGACTCCCGCTTAAATTTATAATTCGTTCATTTGTACGCAATTAATTGTATATGTATCCAAATTGACTCGTTTTTTTTCTACAATTCACCAAATTAATTCATTTTCGTTTCTAACTTATTTTTATAAATATTGAGGCCATTTAATTTTTATTATTTCTGTAAAATTATTTATTTCGACTCCCGCTTAAATTTATAATTCGTTCATTTGTACGCAATTAATTGTATATGTATCCAAATTGACTCATTTTTTTTTTCAAAATTCACCAAATTAATTCATCTAAGATCATGTATATGTTTGCTACAAGTAATTATGCTAATTAACACTGAATTAGTAATATCTTTGTTGAAATACTATTTGTAGCATCATTCCCGGTCACAAGGTTTCCGCCATTATTACAGAGATATTGAGGGATAATCTAGAGGAGAACGCAATGAAGTTCAAACTCGTCTCGTCGCAGCGGAAGCAGTACTACTTGGATGAGTTTCGGGTATATATATGCAAATATTTTTAACCAACTAATTGTTTATAAATATTTGCATATATATACCCAAAACCCATCCAAGTATTACTGCTTCCGCTGCGACGAGACGAGTTTGAACTCCATTGCGTTCTACTCTAAATTATCCCTCATTATCTCTGTAATAATGGCGGAAACCTTGTAACCGGGAATGTCTTTACCAAAAATTGTTCAAAAAACATAAATAAATAGTTCAAAAAACATAAATAAATAGTTCAAAAAACATAAATAAATTGTTCTTCATCAGAATGATGGTTCACTGTTCCAGTGATCCACCAAACCATCCCATATCGATCGTCCGTCTGGTGCTCGACCCAACTCCACCTGATCCCCACGCTCCCACCGCTTCTTCAGGCCGTAGATAATATCTTTGTACCGTTCTTGCGCTTTCGCACAGAACAATTGGTACATAATACTATCGTTGGCAGGGTCCCAAACGCACCGCCTCTGCAAATAAATTAAAAATAGAATATTAACGAATAAATTAAAAAATTAAAAGTTAAATTAAAATCATAATAAATAAATTTTTTATACCTTGAAGTCGTCAAAGTACTCCATCCTCTTTTGCTCGGACACTTGACTCCACGAGTGGGCACCATACTCAAATTGTCCCATCCTAATGATTTGTGAGACGATTAAGCTAGTCTCATGGGCTGGAAGCAGTCTGTGACAACAAAATTAAAAAATCAAGTTAATTATATTAATATATATATAATTAAAAGTATACATAATTCATTAAAAAAATACTTACTTGTTGTCGACTATGATGACAGTGAGAAAATTATCTTGACCTGGGTTCATCTGTAATAATGATAAATTCAACTAATTCAATTATAAACTTAACAAAAATTAAACATGCTTTAAAATTAAATTAAAATTCGATCTACTAATTAAATTAGATCAACTAATTCAACTAAAATCAATTCATTTCTAATATAATTCAAACAATTCAACTAATTCAATTATAAACTTAACAAAAATTAAACATGCTTTAAAATTAAATTAAAATTCGATCTACTAATTAAATTAGATCAACTAATTCAACTAAAATCAATTCATTTCTAATATAATTCAAACAATTCAACTAATTCAATTATAAACTTAACAAAAATTAAACATGCTTTAAAATTAAATTAAAATTCGATCTACTAATTAAATTAGATCAACTAATTCAACTAAAATCAATTCATTTCTAATATAATTCAAACAATTCAACTAATTCAATTCTAAACTTAACAAAAATTAATTATGCTTTAAAATTAAATTAAAATTCAATCAACTAATTAAATTCGATCAACTAATTCAACTAAAATCAATTCATTTCTAATATAATTCAAACAATTCAACTAATTCAATTATAAACTTAACAAAAATTAATTATGCTTTAAAATTAAATTAAAATTCAATCAACTAATTAAATCCGATCAACTAATTCAACTAAAATCAATTCATTTCTAATATAATTCAAACAATTCAACTAATTCAATTATAAACTTAACAAAAATTAATTATGCTTTAAAATTAAATTAAAATTCAATCAACTAATTAAATTCGATCAACTAATTCAACTAAAATCAATTCATTTCTAATATAATTCAAACAATTCAACTAATTCAATTATAAACTTAACAAAAATTAATTATGCTTTAAAATTAAATTAAAATTCAATCAACTAATTAAATTCGATCAACTAATTCAACTAAAATCAATTTATTTCTAATATAATTCAAACAATTCAACTAATTCAATTCTAAACTTAATTAACAAAAAATTAAAAATGATTTAAATTAAAATTCGATAAACTAATTCAACTAAAATCAATTCATTACTAATATAATTCAAACAATTCAACTAAAATCAATTCTCTAAACATGCTTTAAAATTAAATTTTAAACGGTAAAAATGAAGAAAACTTACGGTTTATTTGTAGAAAATGTTGAAACGAGAACTCGGTGGGGACTGACGCCTTCCTTTTCCCGACTTCTCCTTCCTTTTCCTTTCGTTTTCCTCCTCTTCTTCTTTTTTCTCGCAGGATCCGTCTGCTTCGCGAGGAGAGTATTTATAATTGTAAAAAAATTTGCGACGGACGCCTATCAGTCGCAAATTTCGCCTGTCAAAGATAAAACGACGTCATTTTTACTGATTTGCGACGGCTTTTCCGTCGCAAATCAGTCAACGCACCGTTACCCGAGAAGACGCGTAAAAACGGTTCGTATTTGCGACGGAAATTCCGTCGCAAATCAGTCAAAGGACCGTTTCCCGAAAGGTCGCGGATATAAATGTAAGATTTGCGACGGCTTTGGTCCGTCGTAAATACAAATTTAAAAATTGCGACGACAAATTCCGTCGCAAATTAGTCAAACGGGTCGCTTCATGAACGGTCACCTTTAAACGGGTATATTTTGCGACGGAATGAACCGTCGCAAATTCAAAGTTGAAATTTGCGACGACCTTTCCGTCGCAAATGTAGCCGGTTCAAGATGAAGTCGGTGGGCCCTAGTGTTTGCGACGACGTATCCGTCGCAAATTACTATCATTTGCGACGGACTTCCTTAGTCGCCGCAAATTGACATTTTTTGCGACGACTTACGTAAATCCGTCGCAAATTCACTGTATTTGCGACGGATATTATTGTCGTCGCAAACGTGCCGTCGCTAATCTCCGTCTTTTTTGTAGTGTATGTCAAAATTGTAAGATTCTTATCATGATATAAAAATTTTAGAATAAACCTTATTTTGAAATATAGAGAGTATAATACTACACATAGAATGGATATCTTAAAGACGGTCTAAAGGGTAGATTCAGATAAAGATCAGTTAAACATTAGACGATATTCATGATAAAAATGAAAAAATGAAAATGAAAATTGGAAGGAAGATGTTTTAAGTAATGATGCTGTATTTTAATTTTTATATTCTTCTAATTATAGTATTAGGCAACTACTAAATTTTTTATTTTGTTATAGTTGTAAGCTGTATATATTAATAATTGTAGATATTTTTTTTCTACATATTTTGTTGCAAGCTACGATAATATTAAAAAACTATAATTATTTTGCTTAAGTAGTGCCAAATATTTGAAGTCTCAACGGAATCTTTTTTCCACAAAATGTCACCGGACAAGGCGTGTCATGACGATGACAGAAAATAATGAAAAATCCAGTTCTAATTTAACAATCAATATATGTTTATCTAAAATTAAATAAGGTCTTAAATACTTAAGTTTGACTTCTCATTCTCTCATCCAAAAAATGACTCCCTCCTTTTTTTTTTTTTTTTTTTTTTCTATTTATAGGCAAAGACTTACCTAAATTAGTTGCACCGTACAATTTAAATGCATATTAAAATAAAATAAAGTATTATATAAAAATAGTTATAATAAATTTATTACGAAACTATGTTAAAATATTAATTATTTGACCAAAAGTATTGATAATCTCACAAGGAGTATTATTAATATGGGTCGGTGGTATTATATTATAATTATTATAAAAAAACAATTGAGTCCAGATTAATGATATTCCTGATGAGATTATCGATATTCATAGTCAAATATTCTATATTTAAAAACAGTTTCATTATAAGCTTATCATAAATTATTTTCATATAAAACTTACTTTTAAAATAATAGTATTAATTCTTCAAAAAATAATAGTATTAATTATTCTAATATAAAAAAAGTTAATCAATAGTAGTTAATTTCATTGAATATTATTAAGGGAAAAGGTACAATTTGGACCCTGAACTAATGTCATGGGTACAAATTGGACCCTAAACTATTTTTTTGTACAAATTGGACCCTAAACTAATGTTTCTGGTACAAATTGGACCCTCAACTAATGTATTGGGTACAAATTGGACCCTAAACTATTTATGAGTACAAATTGGACCCTGAACTAATGTTTTATGTACGAATTAGACCTCAAACTATTTTTTTTGGTATAAATAAACCATAACTTTTAAAATTAAATAAATAAATCCCAATTAATAAAAAAATTAAATATTAGTATATAATATTTGACTAAAATGATAAATTTCATCAATTAGTATTTCAATTCAACATTATTTGTCGATAGTGGTTATTTTTTAACTCATACTATTAAATTATTTTTTAAAATATTAATTTAAATATATATTGCATTTAAAAAAAAAGTTAGTGCTTAAAAATTTTTTTAACGTTGTTTTAAAATATATTAATGTAGTGCGTATTTTAATCCATTTTTATTATGTTGGTTAAAAAAAGAAAAAAGAAGATCAATGCTTAAAAAAACATGATCGTACTCGATTAAATAAATGTAAATTATTTTAAAATATATTAATTAAGCAACACCTTTTTTTTTATAATTTAACAATTGACTTAAAGTTTTTTTTATTTAATATGCATATGTATTTGAATTAATGCTTAGAAGAATAACTACTCTAATAGTATGAGTTGTAAATAACAACTATCCATAAATAATAATATATTGAAATAATAATTTATAAATTTTATCATAAAGTTTTTAATCAAATATTATATAACAATGCTTAATTTTTTTATTAGTTGGAGTTTATTTATTTGATTTTGAAAGTTATTGCTTATTTATACCAAAGAAAGAGTTTGAGGTCCAATTTATACCTAAAATATTAGTTTAGGGTCTCATTTGTACTAAAAAAATAGTTTAGGTACCAATCTGTACCCAAACATTAGTTAGAGGTCCAATGTGTACCTGAGACATTAGTTTAGGGTCCAATTTGTACAAAAATATAGTTTAGGGTCCAATTTGTACCCCTGACACTAGTTCAGGGTCCAAATTGTACATTTTCCCTATTATTAATAATATACATTTTATATATATATATATATATATATATATATATATATATATATATATATATATATATATATATATATTCATCAATTACCTAACTACGCTTTATTATTTAAGGTTTTAAAAGTTATTGGTAAAATTAAGAATGAATAACAACTAACAAAGTTATCTTTTATTAATTAATTAATAAAAGTTGGTTCAAAATTATGAGAAATTCTTAAAAAGAATTGATGGGGAGAAATTCTTAAAATTTAAGTAAAGGTAAATGGGGAAAGAAATGAATTCGTACAAAATAAACAAATAATTAAATATAAAAATATTATCTTAAAATATCAAATAATAATTAAAATAAATGAGTATACGATAGGCGGTAGCCTTGTCTAATCATCTTTGGTTTTAGTATACAAATGTATTCATGTATGTATATGTCTCTCTCTGTATATATAATATTTTTTTTACTTATATCTTTGAGATAGAGTGAAATAGGTAGAATAATACAGGCCAGGGTATAAAAAAATCAGAGAACCATTAATGCAGTTTTAGAGCAAATCCCAGTTAACTTTATAGGGTGTCAGCTGTCACAATAAATGCACAGTTTACTGCGAAGTGCAAACAACTGAAAGATTGACTCTAACGAGACGATAACTCTAACAACTCATATAGTATATGTGCCTTTTTTTTTTTTTTTTAAAATTATAGAAAGAAAAAAAAAATCTACGTTCTCTCCTTTTTTATCAATTCTAAAATTTAATTTTGAGAAAAAAAAAAGTATATAGTGGAAAATAAATCATATACTCCCTCCGTCCCGCTATTCTGTTCTCGTTTTGCCATTTTGGTCCGTCCCACTATTATGTTCTCATACCTTATTTGGAAATCAACTAATAATATTATAATCATCTACTTTATTCACATCCACTCATTTTAACCACATTACACTTTATTCTCTTCTCTCTCCATCACATCACATGTACTATATCTATATTTTAATACCCACCTTAAATGTTGTGCCCAAAAGTAGGGGGAACAGAATGGTGGGACGGAGGGAGTATAAATCATTGAAGGGTATTAATTGTTTCGCTAAAGAATATTACTGTATGCTTTCGCTGAAGGATATTAATTGTTTTCACTGAAGAGTATTAATTGTTTACTGAAAACATATTAAGACTCATTAATTAAAATAATTAATATTTTTCAATAAAAATAATGTATAACGTAAGTTCACCTTATACATACACTTGCAAAGTTTTTATTTTTTTTAAAGAGAATACATGAAATCTTTTTTCTCAAATGGAGCATACTTATTCTGATAGAATTAATTTTATGTGTGATCGTGAGATTCTGGATAAATTGAACATGTAGTTCTATTTAATTACTCCTCAACTCAAAATAAACTAAAGGGAATTTATAAGAAATGTACTAAAACTTTTTTTTTTTATAGGAAAAACATTTCATTTTCACAATAATAATTCTTTTGCTTGTGATCGTGCAAATATGCAATCGATCTTGGTTTTCCACTTTTCACTTTTCTAATGGATAAAGATAAATTATAGAGTTTATACATGAATAATTGAAAAATATTAGTTGTTTTTATTGAAGGGTATTAGTTGTATTTACTGAAGAGTTTTAGTTGTATTTACACTAAAGAGTCTTAGTTGTTCAGTGAAAATAAACTAAGACTCTTCAGTGTAAACCAGTAATACTTTTCAGTAAAAATAACCAATACTCTTCAATGAAAACAACTAATACCTTCAGTGATTCATATATAAACCAATTTCATTCTATACATACTCATGAATAAAATCATATGTTATTTTATTACAATAATGCAATATTGGAATGTATATTGTGAAGAAAATCTAAATATTTCCCTTTTAAATTTTGTGTCACTTTATTGAGGGATTTATAATTAAGGAAGAATTAGAGAGACCTATTAGCTGTACTTTTACAATAAAATATGTTACAAAATACAGTTGTTACAAAAAAATGAACAACTTGGGAGCCTGAATTGACTCGTTAAGGCTAGCTCAAAAGTAGTTCGTTTATTTTGTTAAACAAGTTGGACTCGAGCTCGAGAAAAATCGATTTACTAACGAATAGGCTAGCTCTAACTCAACTCGTTAGACTTGATAGTTAAAAATATTCTTGTAATATCATTAGGCTCGCTAACCTCGTTTCGTCAGGCTTGTAAGGCTCGTATGTCAGTCGAGTTGAACTATGCCTCTAGCTCGTTCATGTTATCAAGTCGAGATCGAATTTTAAATATTCGACTCAACTCTTTATACACAACAAAAAATTAATTAAATTAATTTAATATTTTCACATTAGATAAACTAACAAAAGTTTGTTCAAATTTGTTTGATATCAATATTGAATCAGCTTAAACAAATTTTACTGAACAAGTTCGAATTGAGCATCAAATAGCTTAATTTGATTTTTAGTCTAGACAAAGAATACAACTAAAATGTGTCATTAGATTAGAAATTTTAAAAATATGAAACGAAACGCGACATTAATTCTAAATTAGATGTAATACTAATTTTAATTGTGATGTGAGAATCTAATTTTAATTGTAATGTGAGAATCGAGTGCAGAATGTGGCATAGTCTATGTTGGATTTTAGGGTTTGTATAGACGAAGATGAACAGGTGGACACGGACTTTAAAACGGTAAGTCAAGGTAAGAGTTGGACTCTTTCTCTGACTCGACTCTAATGCAAAACTTAGAATGCTAGGATGCTTTGAAGGTTTTGAATGCACCGCCGACCCGAAAAATTCAAGTCTCCTCGCGATGATGCGTACGTGCGAAGTGCAAAGTGCGCCTCTAAAGCGCCCAATGCGACTAAGTGCGACATGCGCGTGCCCGAGCCCGTGCGGGTGTGAGTCCAAGTCTTCGGGCTAACCTTAGTCACCAACACTTTTAAACTTAGTTAAGATTATAAATCTATCACTCAAGTCTACTTATATGGAAGGTCCATGTCTTCCAATTTTCCAATGTGGGACAAGGAATTCATTTTTCCTTCTTCCTATTTTCCTATTCAATTTAGGAATTTCAATGATAAATTCTCATCCTCATGTATTAATATCTCATTCACCCGAAATTGGTTTTGAGCAAATTAATACACCAAATTCATCTACTCCGAACGTATATAATGAATTTGCCATTTATTTCCATTGTTCGTAAATGAAACATCAAATTAAAATTGGCCAAACTTAGGTCAAAACACCCAAATTAAAACCAATTTCCAACCGTCTATATAGTAGATATATGCAAAATTAGAACACAATGATAGAAATATAGATGAAGAACTTAAACAAATGGTAATATTATAAGCGTTGGAGTATTCCTTATATCCCAAATTTTATAATTATTAAGTTTTTACCATTAAAAAAAAAATCACAATGATTGAAATGTGGTAGGGGACTCGTGAGCGGTAGCATAAATTAGATGAAAATGTAAAAGAAAAAAAGGGGTACGCAGGAGTTATCAAATCAAAAGGGGGAGGGTCGTATTGTCCATAGATTGATGAAGAAAGAGGGATTGAATGGAACAGTGAAATAGGGACATGCATTGCATGCGCTACCTAATAATTAATGGAATTAGCTTCTATGGAAATTGGAATCATTATATTGGAGAGACCCATCAATTCCATCTGCTGTGACGACTCACCATCAATGATCAAATGCTTTTCAACTAATTTATGATACCTTCTCTGAGTGCCACTTGGCTATTATTACCATTTCATTCATGGACTTTTCATGTATTTAATGTACGTATATATAGTGAAAAAACTACGCTGATTGGTAAAAAATATTGAAACCTACGAAATAAAGATGCACAATTTTATTACTCCCTCCGTCCATAAAATTTTTACCCGGTTACTGTAGAGCACAGTTTTTAATGAAAATTGGTATTTTATTGAAAAAGTGAATAAAGTAGATAAAGTAAGAGCATTGTGGTGGGTATTGTGGAACCCATTTTTTGTTTGTGAGTGTAATTTATTTCCAAAAGAGGAATGGGTAAAAATTTGGTGGACGGACCAAAAAGGAAAGCGGGTAAAAATTTGGTGGACGGAGGGAGAATTATTTTTTAAGTCACAAAATTTTCACTGACGCAAAATAGTACAAGGGTATTCAATTTCACAATCAAACACAACATAAATACATATTATTTCAAAGGAACATTTTACAAAGTTAAATGTACTATCGGGAACTCTGTAAATTTTCTCTCATTAAAAGGGTAAACCCTAAATCTACCACTGCCGCCTCCTCAATTTCCCTTCTCCTCCCCAACGGACATTGCCGCCTCTCCTACCACTCCAGGGGCCTTGCCTTACAACAAAAGATTCTAAATTTACCTTCGTCACTGCCGCACACAGAGTCGCCGCCAACACCACCGCATCGCCAGAGCGGCACCACCACCATCACCATCACCACCTTTTGGTACCAACAATCTATTTCTCTAGTTTATGAAAGACCTTCTCTTACAGTCTGTTCTTTTAGATCAACGGGTCGATCTCCTCCAACAATATCGTGGTTATGGTGTCCGTTTGGTAAATTGACCCCGTTAGATCAGTTTTTAATTTTATTTTATTTTTTGTTTCGTTTTTTTTTTTCAATTTTTTTCTTTTCTTCTGGTTGTTGGGTTTCTCCTCTTCTCTAGGTCTATAGTAGTGAGATCGTCTACACCTTGTAGGGCTGTCTTTCCTTTTGTGAGTGTCTGTGTTTTGTTTCAATGTACTTTTTGTGGGTGGACCATGATTTTCCTCTCAGATCTGGCCCGGGACTTTGTGAATGAGAAGATAAAGACGCCATAAATATGAAGAAGGTGAAAGACAACTTAGTGTGGGGTGTTTCTATTTACCTTAAGTGCTTTAAGGAAGCGTTTGTCTCTTGTTTTAACTCTTCATCTCCTCACTATTGGAATGAAGTAGTTTTCAAGGTTTGAAGACGTGACCTTCTGGACGGATTTGAGATTATTAGTATTGATTTGTTCTATGTCCTTGTAACAGACTTTGTATTCTTGTAAAAAAAAAAATCAATAGGAATAATACATTGTAATGGAGAAATATATCACTCATGAAGAGAGCAGCAAAAATATAAAGACAAACTTAGGGGCCGTTTGGTTCACGGGATGAGATTGATTAGATGAGATTGAATTAGATAGGATTATTTAAAGAGGAATGTGTGTTTGGATTGAATGATTAAGTGAGTTTAAAGTGCAATATACCATTTTTAAAGCATGTGACTACGAAGTCCCACCATCCCTAAGAGATTATTTAGTCCCTCATTTGATGGACTACGTAGGTTTATGACTCGGGCTCCAATTTTATCCCGGGCCGTAAACCTGCGAACCAAACACAACATTACATGAGATTGAGTGGGACTAAAACTTTAGTCCCACACAATCCAGCGAACCAAACGACCCCTTAGGGAAATTTACTATGCTTGTGTGGCAAATTTTCCTTCATCCATTCTTAAAAGAAAAAATTATATTTTCACAGGAGAGTATTAATTATTTTCATTGAAAAATATTAATTATTTATAAAAAAATAAACTAAGATTTTTCAGTGAAAACAACAAATACTCTTCGGTGAAAATAACTAATACTTTTTAGTAAAAACTATTAATATTTTTCAATGATTATATATAAACCAATTTCACTCTATACATACTCTCAATAAAATATTACACAGTTAAGATTTAATAGCCAAATTAGTAAATAATAATACAATCATATAAAAAATTGCTCGAATTCTACAATAAATTCACTATAGCAAAGATAACCCACGACAACTTTTAAAAAAAATTAGTTAACTCGTAACACAATTAATTAATTAATTTCGCACACATTGCCAAGATTGTAATTTAAAATTAAAATGGATCGGACACTTTTTTTATTTGACAAATTTTTGTATATACCATTTGTACCATACATTTCTTTTAAATGATATTTTTCATTTCACAAAATAGTACTCCCTCCGTCCCTAAGTTGTTTACCCATTTTTCCCAAAAGGTCCATCCCAAATTTATTTACCCATTTCCTAAAATAGCACCATAATTTTAACTCACACCCCTAAAAACATCTCTTATTTACTAACAATGCCACTGCTGGGCCCACATAAAATAAAATTATCAGGTCACCTAATTAAGTTAACCCAACATAAATACCCACCTAATCTATTAACCCAGCCCATTACTACGATTCATTCTGTTAAACCTACCCACCCCATCCCATCCCATCCATCATTCTAACCCTAGCCGTTATTCTATCTCCTCTTTCGCTCGCCTTTCTGTCGAAAACACTCTATCAAATCGATTCCCATCGGAATCTATGTCTTCTCCGTCGTCAAATTCTTATTCCCCCTCACCCGATTCACTAGTGCGTGATTTGCATATGCATTCGTTATCGGGATCGATCTGTACCGCCGATTTTCAGGGCATCGAGGATCAAACGGTGCAAGACTATTGGTGGGAGCAGACTGGGGCGTTGGATTCAGAACTAAATCCGACCGATCCATAAAATGAGTTGCGGAAATGGTTCGATACAGTCCATAAGGAGGCGCCGGATTCGGAATCTCCCGATCTATCTGTGATACCCGAGCTTCTCACTACTCATTGGCCAATATATTTCATGCATTGCGTGCATTTTAATTATTTATGTGTTATTTATAATTTATGTGCATTTTAAATATTTGAGTGTTATTTTAAATGCATTTCATGTAATTATTTGTGTGCTACTTGTGAATTTGCATTATTTTACCATTCTTTTAAATATTGAATTATTTATGTGCTATTATATATTTGGTGGTGAGTAAACCCTATTGCAATTTATTTGAAACCCTAGTGATATTTGAGTTTTTATTGCAAATTATGTGCTTGTTAAGGTAAATTAATTATAAATATAGCAATTAGTGTTAATGGTACTAATTAAATAAATAAATAAAATTTTCTTATACACATCAACATGTGTACAGTAGTTGGATTAATGGTTGAACATTTTTTTTTTATAGTAACTATTAAGTGTAGTAGTACTTTTAGAATTATGATTAGTATAGCTAGTTAGCGTGGATAAATAATTAATATATACATATACTTCTCGGCTAAGTATTTCTAAGGCGCGCGGTTAGTAAACCTCTAGCTATACATATACCCCAAAATATAGTCCACAGCTTATACGTATTTCCGGCGAAGAAGGAAAAAAAAAAGAAAAAAAGAAAAAAAAAGAAATAATAGAGACTAACTGACTTTTGGATTGAGGACGAAAGCGGCGAACAGGTATATGCACATACTTATGGATATTTTAGTTAGCTCATAGAGTGAATAATTTAGCTACAGTTTAGGGTTTCTTTTAGTAGATTAAGCCTTTATTTTGTTGTGAGCTATTGTATTTGTAAACTATTCATGAATTAATAGTATTAGTTAAAGAAGATATTATAGATGGAGCCGGTAGATATAAGTTTAGATCAAGAAAATTTACTGTTAGTTTTATTTACTATTTAGGAATGATACTCACCATTTGTTTCTGTTAAATTTTATAGTGGAAAGTGATACGGGGATTTAAGGTTTTTTGAATTATCAATACGTTGCGGACTCGAGGTAAGTAGAAATTCATTTGCAACTACAATGCATAAACATAATATTTTGTGAATTATTTATATTTAAATGGTGATACATGAGTTGTACGTGAACTGATATTCAGTGATTATTGTTGAGTGAGCCAGTGAGCTCAATATTTGATACGGAATAAGACTGACATTTTGTGATTATTGTTGAGTGAGCCTGTGAGCTCAATATTTGAGGTGGAATTTAGCCTGTGATTTATTTGATGTGGAGTGAGCCTGTGAGCTCAATATTTGATGTGGATTGAACCTGCGAGTTGATTGAGTTATGAATCTTGTGAAATATTATTTGTGCATTGCATCAAGCATATCATGCATTAATATGAAAAATATTTTTTGTTAAATGATGTGATTTTGGCCACTGGTTATACACCGAGGGCGGAAGGGGCGACCTAGGAGTTTAGGCGACCAAGGGGAGGCCTGGCGTATGCTACCTAGAGTGGGCCACCGTCTTATTGATTGTATTTTGGGTGTTTCTGTGGGGGGACTTCTTGTGCGGACAGGGGGTCATGTTTGGTGATGGACCTCGCTGTCGCGGGAGGGTAGATCCCTGGATTCACTGACATGAGTCGGCGTGGAGGGATTGCTTCTTGGTAGACATGAGAGGCGTACGTGCGAGGTGAACCCTTGATGGGCCACAAGAGGATGGGCCTCACGTCGGGATCATATTTAGTATGGCCATGTGATTATTTGTTTATTGCCGGTGTATGACAGTGAGTCGATGGGCCCATGCGAGTGTTTCATAAATAAATTAGTGATTTCAAAAGAGAGCGTAAGAGGAGGATTCTCAAAAGTATCACTGCATATCATGCATAATTTCTGCTTACTGAGATTTATATATCTTACGTAGTTTATGCATTGTAGGTAACCCTGATGATGTGTGACAACCTGTTCATACTGGGCTAGTTGTGGCGCTCTTGCAGGCTTTTAGGTTGCGGTGTACATAGATGACGACCTGCGGGCAGGACCGTGACTTATATTGCTTCCGCTATTGTACATTTTACTTTGGTTTGGACATGTACTATATTGTAATATAAACTAGTGTGCACTGGTGTGTTGGTTTGGAGTTACACTGGTTTTCTGGTTTGGCTTGAAGCCTCTTTTGTAAATGTGAATAGGTTGTCGTGTTTGTGATAACGTTTTGCTTTTGCAGTTGAAAGAAAAAAAAATTATAGCAGGTTTTCAGGGTTGTATTTTATTTGAATTAGTATTATGCTTGTGGGTTTGTGAGCGTGGTCGTATCAGAGTGGTATCAGAGCACGGTTCGCCTCCTGTAGATTGTCTATGTACACGAGCTCAGAACTTGGAGAGCTCAGCTATTCCAGTAAGTGTTTAATTATGTTAATGTTTAAATTATTTGCATCATGAATTATATTGGCCATGTGGTGTAGGATTTGTAGTCTTGTTAAACAGATATGGTGAGAGAAGAAGGTGAAGGTAGTGGTATGGAGCGAACCCCCGAATAGGCAGCCCCGACTGCTGGTGTCGATCGAGATAATCTTATTGCTCGACTGGTAATTATGGTGGAGCGTCAGGCGCAACAGTTTCAACAAGTTTTACAGCAAAAAGACGTAGATAGGCAACATGTTAATGTGAATCAACCACACCCAGAAGCAGCACCTGTTGAGCTAGTTTCTGAGCGATTCTGAAAATTGAATCCCCCGATCTTTGAGGATGCTACTGATCCCTTAACTGCTGAGGACTGGTTGCGGACCTTAGATAACATGTTTCAATACAGCAAAATCCCTGACGTGGAGAAAGTCTTGTGTGCCTCCTTTATGTTACGTGGTAGTGCTGGACATTGGTGGGACACTGTTAAAGCTATTGAAAATGTTGCTGCTATGACTTGGGAGCGGTTCAAAGAAATTTTCAGAAATAAATATTTCACAGCCCCCGTTAGAATGATGAAGATGAACGAATTTATACAACTCAAACAGGGGACTATGACTGTTACTGAGTATCTCCGCAAATTTGAACAATTATCCAGGTTTGCTGAACACATGGTTGGTACTGAAACGCTGAAGGTGGAGAGATTTATGGAGGGTTTGAGGCCTGAGCTGTATAGAGATGTGAGTATGGCAGGGATTCAGGGGGTAACTTATGCACAAGTTGCGGAGAGGGCACAAATTGTTGAGCAAGCTGAGATGAAGATACGTCATGCACAAGAGGTACGGCGTCACTTTCAGCAGAGGCCGGTACAACAGTGGAGTGGCGATAGCAAGAAGAGACCGTTGCAATTCCAAGGGCCAAGACCAAATTTTCCACCTCGTCAAGGACAAAGACCGGAACAGGGAGACCCAAAGAAACGTTTCAAGACTAATCAGAGTGGAACACCCCCACCACCACATCTTTGCCTGAATTGTGGTAAATCGCATGAGGGAGCTTGCCCTTTTGCCCCGAAGACTTGATTTTCCTGTGGACAAAGAGGACATATAACCAGTATGTGTCCGAACCGTGGTAGACAGAGAGAGCAGGGAAGAGTTCCAGCACGAGTTTTCACTATGACCAAAGAAGATGCCGAAGATAATCCAGTCGTCACGGGTAAACTTTCTATTTTTGGCATTTCAACTTTTGTGTTATTTGATTCTTGAGCTACACATTCATTTGCATCCACTAAGTATGTGAGAAAGCTGGGTAAAACACCTAACCTAACAGAAGCCAGATTTGATGTGATTATTCCTTCTGGTGATTCGAAACAAACCAACCAGATTTTACCAGGGTGTATTATTCCTATAGAAGGCAGAGAATTGTGTGTTGATTTAATTGTGAGGGACATGAACGATTATGATGTTATACTGGGTATGGATTGGTTATCGAAATATGGTGCTACAATTGATTGCCAGAAGAAGAGTATCACGTTTCAGCCAGCGGGAGAAGAGCCTTTTTCTTTTGTTGGAAAGTGGTTGTGAGGGTTATTTGGTGAGTGTAATGAGTATTGAGGGGCAGCAGAGTCCGGCTGTTACTGATGTACCAGTTGTGCGAGAATATCCAGAGGTATTTCCAGATGATCTTCCGGGATTACCACCAGATCGTGAAATAGAGTTTGTGATTGATTTGCAACCTGGAGTTTCTCCTATTTCTAAATCACCGTATAGAATGGCACCTGCCGAATTGAAAGAACTGAAGATACAGTTGCAAGAATTAATGGAGAAAGATTTCATCTGTCCTAGTTTCTCACCCTGGGGAGCGCCAGTTTTGTTTGTGCGGAAGAAAGATGGTACATTGAGGATGTGTATCGATTATCGAGAGTTGAACAAAATCACAATCAAGAACAAATATCCCTTACCTCGGATTGATGATTTGTTTGATCAACTGCAAGGTGCGTCTATCTTTTTGAAGATTGATCTGCGATCAGGGTACCATCAGTTGAAAATAAAAGAGGAAGACATTCCTAAAACTGCATTCAGTACGAGATATGGGCACTATGAGTTTCGAGTGATGCCGTTTGGATTGGCAAATGCTCCTGTAGCGTTCATGGATTTGATGAATCGGGTATTTAAAGACTTCCTTGACAAATTTATGATTGTATTCATTGATGACATCTTGATTTACTCCAAGACTAAAGAAGAACATGCAGTGCATTTGAGGAAAGTGTTAGACGTTCTGAAAGAAAAACAGTTATATGCGAAGTTCAAGAAATGTGAATTCTGGTTGGATCGAGTTGTTTTCTTGGGACATGTGATATCGGGAGCAGGGATTTCAGTTGACCCGAGCAAAGTGGAAGCAATTAATAATAGGCCACAGCCTACAAATCCATCAGAGGTGCGTAGTTTTCTCGGGTTAGCGGGATATTACCGCCAATTTGTAGAAGGATTCTCCAAAATTGCTTCTCCATTAACACAATTAACAAGAAAGAATGTGGCTTATAAATGGACGGAGGCATGTGAACGAAGCTTTCAAGAACTGAAGAAGCGACTGACATCAGCTCATATTTTATCTATTCCAACAGGGACTGGAGGTTTCAAAGTTTATAGTGATGCTTCGAAGAATGGTCTCGGTTGTGTACTGATGCAAGATGATAAAGTGATAGCTTACGCATCTCGACAATTGAAAGAATATGAGAAGAACTACCCCATACATGATCTGGAGCTGGCAGCAGTAGTGTTTGCACTTAAAATATGGAGACATTACCTGTACGGAGAACATTGTGAGATCTACACTGATCATAAAAGTTTGAAGTATTTCTCCACTCAGAAAGAGTTGAACATGAGACAACGAAGATGGTTAGAACTTGTGAAAGATTATGACTGTGTCATTAACTATCATCCGGGTAAAGCTAATGTGGTGGCAGATGCATTGAGTCGAAAATCAGCCTAGAAGGTGGCAGCTTTGAACTGGATTCAGAAACCCGAACTATTGGATCTGCAAAGGATGAACATAGAACTTGTTGAACCTGGACTTGTGACTGCGAAACTTGCAGCTTTAACACTTAAACCAACTTAGCTGGATAGAATACACACAGGGCAACAAAATGACGAATATTTTACTAAGGTGAAGAAAGACATCACTTCAGGTGAATCCTCGGACTTCCAGTTATCAGGGAATGGTGTATTGCGATACCAGAATAGATTGTATGTACCCAATGTTGACAAGACTCGTGAAGATGTGATGACTGAAGCATATTCGACACCCTATTTTGTACATCCAGGAGCTACTAAAATGTATAGAGACTTGAAATTTCATTACTGGTGGCCAGGTATGAAGAAAGACATTGCTCAATACGTAGAACAGTGTTCGACTTGTCAACAAATCAAAGCAGAACATCAGAGACCTGCGGGAACTTTGCAACCTTGACTTATTCCAGAGTGGAAATGAGAGAATATCACGATGGATTTCGTTACAGGATTTCCCAAGACAGTCAAAAGTTATGATGCGGTTTGGGTTATTGTGGATCGATTGACTAAGTCAGCTCATTTTCTACCAATTTGTACCACATACACTATGGACCATTATGCTCAGTTGTACATACAAGAGATTGTTAGGCTTCACGGTGTACCACTCACTATTGTATCAAACAGAGATTCCAGGTTTTTATCTAACTTCTGGAAGAGCCTACACAAAGCATTGGGAACACAATTATATTTCAGTACTGCATATCATCCACAGACAAATGGACAATCAGAACGAACGATACAGATTCTGGAAGATATGCTCAGAGCTTGTGTTTTAGATTTCCAGGGTCAGTGGAGTAAATTCTTACCTTTGATAGAGTTTTCTTATAACAACAGTTATCAGTCCACTATCGGGATGGCTCCGTACGAAGCATTATATGGCAGAAAATGTCGATCTCCAGTGCATTGGGATGAAGTCGGAGAACGAAAACTTTTGGGTCCAGATATGATTCGAGAGATGAGTGAAGCTGTGGTACAGATTCGCGAAAGAATGAAGACTGCTCAGAGTCGACAGAAGAGTTACGCGGATAAAAGAAGAAGAAAATTAGAGTTTGAAGTGGGTGATCAAGTTTTTTTGAAAGTTTCTCCAATGAAAGGCATAATGCGTTTTGGAAAGAAAGGGAAGCTCAGTCCAAGATATGTCGGCCCATTTCCTATTAATGAAAGAATTGACGATGTTGCTTATAAACTTGAGCTGCCTGCATCGATGTCCCAGATACATAATGTGTTCCACGTATCTGCGTTGAGAAAATATATTGCAAATCCATCTCATGTTCTGAACAATGAACCCGCAGAGTTGAAGGCAGACTTGAGTTACAAAGAAATTCCAGTAGAGATCTTACTGCGGGAGGTGAAACAACTCAGAAACAAAGAAATTGCATTAGTCAAAGTACTATGGAGAAATCAGTTAGTTGAAGAAGCCACTTGGGAACGAGAGGATGAGATGAAATATAAATACCCAGAACTGTTCAGGTAAGTTAAATTTCGGAGACGAAATTTTTATAAAGAGGGGAGGATGTGATACCCGAGCTTCTCACTACTCATTGGCCAATATATTTCATGCATTGCGTGCATTTTAATTATTTATGTGTTATTTATAATTTATGTGCATTTTAAATATTTGAGTGTTATTTATTACTTAAATGCATTTCATGTAATTATTTGTGTGCTACTTGTGAATTTGCATTATTTTACCATTCTTTTAAATATTGAATTATTTATGTGCTATTATATATTTGGTGGTGAGTAAACCATATTGCAATTTAGTTGAAACCCTAGTGATATTTGAGTTTTTATTGCAAATTATGTGCTTGTTAAGGGTAAATTAATTATAAATATAGCAATTAGTGTTAATGGTACTAATTAACAGTGATGTAAATGGCGGCCACCGAGGCCGTCTAGGCGGCCGTCTAGGCGCTTGTCAGCACCTACCGCCAACGATTAATGCAAAGCGGTCGTATTTGGCGGAAACCACGTTTGGCGGCGCCTAGGCGGCCTCGGCGGTAGGCAATGCCTAGGTTTTTTTTTTTAATTTTTTTTAATTTTTAATAACTTTAAAATGTTATATAATTAAAAAGAAAAAAAAGAAAAATTAAAAAGAAAATAACAAGTTGCACATATGTGGATTGTGAATTGTGGTAGTTTATTAATTTGAACATTTTGTTGGAGATGTGTTTAATTTTACTTAATTACTTTAATTATTAAATTGGATAATAAACAAATTAAGTTGGAAACATGGAACTTTATTACTTTGATAAATATTAAACAAAATATATTTAATAATAAAAAAAGAAGAAAAAAATAAAAATAAATAAAATCCTCGGCGGCCGCCTAGGCGGCCTCGGCGGCCGTCTAGGCGGCCTTGGCGCTTGGAGGCCATATACCGTCTGCCAAGCGCCAAACGCCATCTGCACCCTTGCTAATTAAATAAATAAATAAAATTTTCTTATACACATCAACATGTGTACAGTAGTTGGATTAATGGTTAAACACTTTTTTTTATAGTAACTATTAAGTGTAGTAGTACTTTTAGAATTATGATTAGTATAGCTAGTAAGCGTGGATAAATAATTAATATATACATATACTTCACGGCTAAGTATTTCTAAGGAGGTTAATAAACCTCTAGCTATACATATACCCCAAAATATAGTCCACAGCTTATACGTATACACGCCAGGGTTTACGATTTCCGGCGAAGAAGGAAAAAAAAGAAAAAAAAAATAATAGAGACTAACTGACTTTTGGATTGAGGACGAAAGCAGCGAACAGGTATATGCACATACTTATGGATATTTTAGTTAGCTCATAGAGTGAATAATTTAGCTACAGTTTAGGGTTTCTTTTAGTAGATTAAGCCTTTATTTTGTTGTGAGCTATTGTATTTGTAAACTATTCATGAATTAATAGTATTAGTTAAAGAAGATATTATAGATGGAGCCGGTAGATATAAGTTTAGATCAAGAAAATTTACTGTTAGTTTTATTTACTATTTAGGAATGATACTCACCATTTGTTTCTGTTAAATTTTATAGTGGAAAGTGATACGGGGATTTAAGGGTTTTTGAAATTATCAATACGTTGCAGACTCGAGGTAAGTAAAAATTCATTTGCAACTACAATGCATAAACATAGTATATATTTTGTGAAATATTTATATTTAAATGGTGATACATGAATTGTACGTGAACTGATATTCAGTGATTATTGTTGAGTGAGCCAGTGAGCTCAATATTTGATGCAGAATAAGACTGACATTTTGTGATTATTGTTGAGTGAGCCTGTGAGCTCAATATTTGAGGTGGAATTTAGCCTGTGATTTATTTGATATGGAGTGAGCCTGTGAGCTCAATATTTGATGTTGATTGAACCTGCGAGTTGGTTGAGTTATGAATCTTGTGAAATATTATTTGTGCATTGCATCAAGCATATCATGCATTAATATGAAAAATATTTTTTGTTAAATGATGTGATTTTGGCCACTGGTTATACACCGTGGACGGAAGGGGCGACCTAGGAGTTCAGGCGACCAGGGGGAGGCCTGGCGTATGCTACCTAGAGTGGGCCACCGTCTTATTGATTGTATTTTGGGTGTTTCTGTGGGGGGACGTCTTGTGCGGACAGGGGGTCATGTTTGGTGATGGACCTCGCTGTCGCGGGAGGGTAGATCCCTGGATTTATTGACATGAGTCGGCGTGGAGGGATTACTTCTTGGTGGACATGAGGGGCGTACGTGCGAGGTGAACCCTTGATGGGCCACAAGAGGATGGGCCTCACGTCGGGATCATATTTAGTATGGCTATGTGATTATTTGTATATTGCCGGTGTATGACAGTGAATCGATGGGCCCATGCGAGTGTTTCATAAATAAATTAGTGATTTCAAAAGAGAGCGTAAGAGGAGGATTTTCAAAAGTATCACTGCATATCATGCATAATTTCTGCTTACTGAGATTTATATATCTCACCTAGTTTATGCATTGTAGGTAACCCTGATGATGTGTGACAACCTGTTCATACTGGGCTAGCTGTGGCGCTCTTGCAGGCTTTTGGGTTGCGGTGTACATAGATGACGACCTGCGGGCAGGACCGTGACTTATTTTGCTTCCGCTATTGTTCATTTTACTTTGGTTTGGACATGTACTATATTGTAATATAAACTAGTGTGCACTGGTGTGTTGGTTTGGAGTTACACTGGTTTGCTGGTTTGGCTTGAAGCCTCTTTTGTAAAGGTAAACAAGTTGTCGTGTTTGTGATAACGTTTTGCTTTTGCAGTTGAAAGAAAAAAAAAATTATAGCAGGTTTTCAGGGTTGTATTTTATTTGAATTAGTATTATGCTTGTGGGTATGTGAGTGTGGTCGTGTCACTATCAAGCTCCGAATGGTCTTACAGTGAGCACATGCCGTATGACCAAATGGTTGTACAGGACACCCAATCTCCTGAGATGGTGGTGGCCATTTTTGCATCCCTTGATCGATGCTTGACTGATCTAGGCTCAAATGAGGGGAAATCGAATATTTTTGGCTTAACCGAATTGCTTGGAGGAAATCCAGACACCCCCTTTAGTGATAAAGAGTTTTGGCAACATGAATCTCGGAGGTGGTTTGTGAATATTTTGGTGGCTTTCAAACCATCACTGCATGCTGTATTCAGGCGACTCTAATCCAGTTTTCTAGGGTTCTGTTATGGTTTATACTTGAGAAATTGTTTGTGATGGTTTATGTGATAGTACATGTGATTGTCGAGGGTTGCATATGCATGTATTTGGATATTTACCCAGTGATGTGTGTAATCTGAGGTGTTTTAATGCCACCGCTAGGATTAATGCCCTAGTTTAGGAGGCTTAGAATGTGAAATTTGTTCATGTTTGCATATGCATGTGTTTGGAGATTTACCCAGTGATGGTGATATTGTGATGGTTTCTGTGATGGTAAAACTCTATGATGGTTTCTGTGATGGTGAAACTCTGTGATGGTGAAACTTTGTGATGGTTTTTGTGATTGTTGAGGGTTACATATGAATTTATTTGGACATTTACCTAGTGATGTGTGTAATCTGAGGGGTTTTAATGCCACCACTAGGATTAATACCCTAGTTTAGGAGGCTTAGAGTGTGAAATTTGTTCATGTTTGCATATGCATGTTTGGACATTTACCCAATGATGTATGTGTGTAATATGAGGGTAAAAAAATTGACTCAGTGATGATAATGTTATGATTTATGTGATGGTGAAACTCTGTGATGGTGAAACTTTGAAAACAGTCTTCTGTGATGGTTTCTGTGATGGTGAAACTTTAATTGAAAACAGTCTTCTGTGATGGTGAAACTCTGTGATGGTTTATGTGATGGTGAAACTTTGAAAACAGTCTTCTGTGATGGTGAAACTCTATGATGATTTCTGTGATGGTGAAACTTTGTGATGGTTTCTGTGATTTTTTAGGGTTGCATATTCATTTATTTGGACATTTACCCAGTGATGTGTGTAATCTGAGGGGTTTTAACGTCACCACTAGGATTAATGCCCTAGTTTAGGAGGCTTAAAATGTGAAATTTGTTCATGTTTGCATATGCATTTGCTTGGAGATTTACCCAGTGATGTATTTGTGTGATCTGAGGGTAAAATCATTGACCCACTGATGATAATTGTAATTCAATAAAGCTTGAGAGTCAAAATACATGTGGGGTTTAGGATTACAAGCTTGAGTGTTTACTGCTTAAACATTAAATGCACTATTGAATCCCCTAATTGATCATATGTTTATGCACTAAACACATTATCCAAAACCTGTGATTGGTTCAAAATCAAACAAAAAGACAAAATACTCCCTTATGCACTCCTAATACCCTTGATTTGACATTAGGGAGTCCAAATCAGGCATGGTTTCAACTCCTTGTTCAGCTAGGTGCTCTATGCTCTCCCTTACTAGCACTTCATCCACTGTTAGGACATCACGCAGATTATCTTCCCTTATGAGCCTATATTTACCCATATGTGGCACTGCAAAGATGTTAAACCCTCTGTCTTTTATAATCTCAATGCAACATCCTTGCAAACTCAGAAAAGTTTTGTTAAGAGTGATTGGAGTTAACTCAGCAAATGAACTAGCAACATTTTGTACTAGGCTCTCAACATTGTGTGCTTTTTTCTTCTGCTGCAATGTCTGCAATGATCTGAACCATCCTAAATCATTTATGTTTGTGTCTGGAGAATTTGGTGGTTGAAAAGTTAGTTGGATATTGAAACCCTCTAAGCTTGCTATTTCTCTGAATTCTGAATCTGAGTTATCTATGTGGGGTTTAGCACTTGCTGGATAAATATGTCTTTACTTGCATTCATGGGCCACTTAGCTTTCAAATTTGGTATGACCTATCACATTCATGTAATGTAACCAACATATTGAGTTTAGGATACTTACATAATGTGAAAATAGAACTAAATGATAAAATGTTACTGATAGTTCTAGTATTTAAAAATAAAATGATAAATTGGTGGTACCTGATGTTGGAGTTATACATGAAAGTATGCTTTTACTTTGTATAACTCGTGTATCAAACACTCGTTTTATGAGAATAATTCTTTTATCACATTTGCTTTAGTTATGATTGAATGTTGAATTTCTATTGCAAACCGTTCAATATATAGTACATGTTACATTGTAGTTAATGTGGTGATACCCGATCACGGAAGATGATTAGGCGTGAAATTGTTATGTTTTGATGCCCAAATTACTCATGTTTTGAGTGTTTTCGAATAGTGCTTAGAGTCAAATGAGCATCATTTCTATACATTGATAAATTTGTCTCTTTGATGTTCATAGGTGAATAGAGGGCGAAAAGAGGAGTTCGTAGGACTTTGAATCGACTCAAACGGATGCCCGGATGAGAAGATATTGAAGAAATACGATCGGTATTAGTGCGGACGAGGAAAAGTATCACTTGGGAGAAGTTTTGAGATCACTCGAGCGCATCACTCGAGCGCAACCGCTCGAGCGAATCACTCGAGCGCGCAAACATACAGAACCATTCTTGCGCTCGAGCAGCTCGAGCGCCACCGCTCGAGCGAATCGCTCGAGCGCCCAAAAGTAACAGTGAATATTCAGCGCTCGAGCAGCTCGAGCGCGACCGCTCGAGCGAATGCACCATTCGAGCTACACTGCTCGAGCGGGACCGCTCGAGCGTTTTGCTCGAGCGCCCCTATACTTTTGCCTCCGGATTCGTATTTTCGGCCCGTTAACTCCCGTTTCGACCCGGTGCCTATATATACCTCTTCCAAACACGAAACATGAATCCCCAACCTTTAGAAATAATTTTAGACTTAGTTTTGGAGAGGAACGAGACGAGCAAGCTTTACTTTTACGTTTTGTTGAGGTTTTACATTCGAATTCTTAGTTTCTTTTTAGTTCGTTACTTTAAACGCTTTTAATTTCGTTTTTATCAATTCAATTTCAGTTCTTCATATTTATTTTCTTTTTAAACCCTAGTTTATGTTTCTTATTTTCTTTGTTAAATTCATTATGTTTATGTTTGTCGTTTCTTTTATTGCTTTTATTTTTGTTAAAACCATGTCCGGCTAAAACCCTTGCATGCTTGGGTTAGGATGAACTCGTAGAAGTAGGATGTGGGTATGTAATTAAGGTAATTGGTGACGTTAGTTTTAATTCTCTTAATTAATGAATTCATATAATTAATCTTAACTCTACCTTTGAATTTCGTACGAAAGTGTTAGAGAGAGGACGACCGCATCACTCAATAACAATTAGTAGTCTTAACGAGAGGGTTTAGGAAAGGTTAATTCATCTACCGGTTTAGCGAAGGAGGACGACCGCATCACCTTAGTTAAATTAAGGTCTCATTAATTAAGCGCTATCTATTAACTTGTTAGTGGATTAGTGAAGTCGATTGCTAGGATAAAGTATTAGGGTGAGAAATCTTGAGCTTTCATTCTACGATCTTAGACTTAGGTTAATTCTCGTTTGTCACAGTTATTTTGATTATGTACCTGCTCCGTTAGTATACGTAGGGATTCCTATCCTAAGCATCACCATATCTCATTAGAACACAACCCTTAGTTAATTTAATTGCTTTAGTATTTTAATTTACTTAGTTTATTTTAGTCTTTTAATTAATTTCCCAAAAACCCAAAAACATCACACTCATATTAACTACGACGCGTAGATCTTCAGGGATCTATTCGCATACGTACCATCCCTTGGGTTCGATAATACTTGGTCCCTATACTTGCCCATACTACAGTGAACCCGTACTCTTGCGGGGTAGCTACTAGTAGAAGCTAGTGTAGTCGCTTCAAGTCAATGGCGCCGTTGCCGGGGATGGCGTTGAATGTTTGAATAGGACTTGTAGATAGCTTAGTAGTTAGTAGTGGGTGATTTATTTTCTGTTTTTATTTTTATTTTATTTTTTTTATTCAATCGGCAGTTGCGTTTTGATCATTCTGCTAGTGTGTCAGGTTTATGAAAACACGCTCACAAGGCAATACGAGCGAAGAGAGATTACCTGCAGATCCTGAGACAATAGCCAGAAGGAACCGAGCTTACTTGAGAAGAATGAACGCTGCCGACTTAGGGAAGGAACCAATGGACATCAATAATGAGTTGGACGATGCTGCCAACGATTTCAATCAGGCAGTAGACCGAGTTGAAGGCACTGGAGTTAGTGGTAGCCAGAATCAAATTCCATTAGGGGATAGCCAGAGCCTAAACCCGGATACACGAAACGTAGGGAATCCAGCTCAGAACCTTGTCCATAATCCTCTTAACAACCCTGCTTACCCACAAAACCCAAATAACCCTTTCAACAACCCAGCATACCAACATTACCCATATCCACCTTATCCTTACCCACCATACCCATACCATCCACCACCAGTCTACAACCAACCACCTGTTTACCAACCACCACCCCAACAAGTACCCGTACCAGCTGCTAATCCTCAATACGTTCCTCAGAACGTAGATCATAATATGGCGATTAGAGGGAGGTTTGCAGCGCAGCCACAGCGGTACTATGATGGAGTGGCTTTGCCTCCTGTTGAGGCGAACAACTTCTCGATATCACCGGGGATTTTAAAGCTGCTGACCGAGAATCAGTTCAAAGGGGTGATCGGGAAGGAGAATCCTCATACACACTTGAGGAGCTTTCTCATGATAGCCTCCACATTTAATTATAATGGCATGTCTGAAGATGCCAAGAGGCTTAGGCTGTTCCCATTCTCATTGACGGGAATAGCCAAGGAGTGGTACGATAATACGCTCCCGCGGGGAGGTATTACCACTTGGGCCGAGCTCGAGCGTCTGTTCCTCGAGCGATTCTACCCTCCATCTAGGACGATCAAGGCTAGAATTGAGATCTCGTCCTTTCGCCAGAAGTCTGGAGAGGATCTACGCCAAGCGTGGGAGAGATACTCAAACATGCTTATAGAGTGCCCGCAGCACGGGTACAATGAGGGGGATATTATGGCGTTCTTCTATAGTGGTGCCAGCAAGGATGGTCAAGCCCATTTAGACGCCTGTGCGGGTGGAGCATTCCTCAACCAAGGCATAGAGAGGTGTAGGGAGATCGTTGACAACATTGTCACGAATGCCGGTGCTTGGGGTGTGGACGCAGATTTGCAAAGAGTGCATCAGGTTGAGGAGGGAGAAGGAACGAGAAGGCTGCTGATGGCCATGATGGAAAAGATCAACAACCTCGAGTTGGGGAAGGATTTGGGTGGAGAGCATGCAGTGGAGAATGAGAGAGTAGATCAACCCAGTGGACAGCAAGAGGTAGCCAATTACATGGGAGGTCCATATTACAATCAGAATGGCTACCAAGGTGGAAATCAGTATGGAAGGCCTTCTTATGGCCAACCATTTGTGCCTCCAGGCCCTCAGCCACTTCAAAATCAATGGAGGAACACACAAGGAGTTCAAGGAAGCCAGCAGCCTCCTCAAAACACATGGAGGAAGAATGATAATTTTTCTTATGCTAACCCAAAAGCTGGTGTTACTGTTCCTGCAGGTGTTGATCCGGGGTCTAAACCTCCTGGTGGAGAAGGCGGTGCATCAACCGAGGAGATGTTGAGAGCTATTCTTCAGAAGGTGGAGGAAGGTAGCAAGCGGTTGTCATCCTTGGAGCACGATGTGAAGGAGTTGCATAAGAAGGGTGATCATCGTGATCAAGAGCTCCAGAAGATGAACGTTGAGTGGACTAGAACTCAACAAGAGAACAATCGAAGGTTCACTTCTTTAGAGCTCCAGATGAGCCAGATTGCAAAGTCCGTGAATAGAATGCCGGAGGGGAACTCGAAAGAGCAGTGCAAGGCGATCCAGCTGAGAAGTGGAACCAACTACGAAGGTCCTCAGATGCCTGCTGATTCTGAGAAGCCCCAAGAAGAGATTGAGCTTAAAGGAGATGAAGTTGAGAAGGGGATTGAAAGTAAAGGGATTGAGAAGCATAAAGATGTGAATGAGTCCCATCAAGACAAAGACTTTGAGGAGGTTGAGAGAGTTCCTAAGTGGAAAAAGGCAAAGGAAGCAAGGGAGAAAGTGAAAGAAACAGAAAGAGATGAGTGGGGGGTACCCAAATCGGTGATACCCGTCCCGTATCCACAACGCTTCATGAAAAAGAAGCTTGATGAGAAATTCGCTAAGTTCCTTGATGTTTTTAAACAATTGCACATTAACATTCCTTTTTATGATGCTTTGGAACAGATGCCGCATTATGCGAAGTTTCTGAAGGACTTGATTGCAAAAAGACGGCGAGTGGATGAGCCGAAGTTGGTGCAGCTGAACCACGAGGTGAGTGCATTAGTGCACAAGGCGCTGCCACCGAAGCTGAAGGATCCCGGGAGCTTCACCATCCTATGTGACATTGGGAACGGGATCAAGAAGGGAGCGTTGTGCGACCTTGGAGCAAGCATCAATCTCATGCCCCTGTCGCTTTTCAAGAAGTTGGAAGGTGGTGAACTTCAACCCACAATGATGACGCTTCAACTTGCCGATCGGTCTATTACTCGACCTCAAGGTGTGGTTGAAGACGTCCTAGTGAGAGTTGGAGATCACATTTTTCCGGCCGACTTTGTAGTGCTAGAGATGGAGGAAGATGAGCACGTACCCCTGATCTTGGGAAGACCGTTCTTAGCTACGGCGGGGATGGTGCTAGACGTGGCAAATGGGAAGATTACATTGAAGATTGATGATCAAGAAGTGAAGATCTCCCTATATGAAGCCATGAAGCACCCGAAGGAGGATGAGAGCTTGTATTGCATGGATGCCATTGATCCTCGTGTTGAAGACACACATTCTCTCCCTAATCCATCTCATATTCATGATTTTGCTAGTCCTTCACTTGATTATGTAACCCAGGAGCGTTATGATCTTGATTATTTTGATAGGGATGAAGTGAAGAAGTTGAAGGATGAAGAGGTGAAGAAAGTGGACGTGGTCCAGTTAGACGGGAAAGGAGGAGTTAAGAAGAAAAAGTCCAAACTCAAGAAATTATTTAGTAAGACTCCTCCAGATAGAGGCAAGAAGGAGTTGAGACCCATAACACTTGGGGATGAGAAGAGAGCAAAAGGGCTCATGATGGTGGGGCATCAAGGAAAGAAGTTCAAACACCACTCTTATGAGAGTAAGGGAGGTAAATTTGCGTATGATGTCCCATAAGCTCCTTTGAGCACGGTCCGGCATGAGGACCTTAAAAATAGCGCTGAATGGGAGGCAACCCATTTTTATTTGCTTTCATTTATTTTTAGTGTCTTTTTATATTATTAGGGTGTTTAGAGTCGTATGTCTAACCTCGTACTCGAGAGCTTTATTTTGTAGGCTTGTCTCTAAAGGAGTAAAGGAACCAAAGAAGTGGAGATTGAAGGAACCAACTTGAGACAAGGGAGTGTGCAAAGCTATTGAGAGAAAATGAATTATTCGGTTGAGGTAACCCACAACCCCAAACTTAGACCTCTAGCAAGGTCGAAGTTTGGGGGGGTGGAGTTTCTTTTTATGATTACATTGCACATGCATGCACGCCCTTATCTTTGAGTTGAGTTTGATTGATTATTGGTGCCTTGAGATGCTCCTTGGGCTATTATTAATTTGTTTTGTTACTCAACATTTTATGCCTATCAATCACCTTATGCTTGTTGATTGCTATCTTTGAGTATGATTTGATGAGTAGGGTGAATTGTGAGGCTGAGTTAGGAGTTTTCTTGTGTGAGTGTTTGAGTTAGAGTTGATTTGAGAAAGAACTTGTATGCTTGTGAATTTTTCTTTTGAGTACTTGTGTGATGATTGTGAGAATGCACTAGGACTAGCATGGATGTGAAAGCCGTGAGATTTGAGCCTTACGAGATTTAAATGCATGATTTAATCTCTTCGTTTGTGAGTGGATCGTCACCTTAGAGGATGCTAGAACTTGCATATGCTCTTGCTTCTTGATTGTTTCTAGTTTGATATGCCGAATGTGATCTTAGGCCATCTTTGATTTAATTGAGTCACTTAGCCAAAATTTTCCTTACCAATGACATTGATCCCTTGTTAGCCCCTTTGAGCCTAAAGCCTATTTTATTTGCTAGCACATATGAACACTATTCCAATTCCTAAGCCTTTTTGTCCAATTTGAGTGGAGAATAGGAAAGTGTGAATGTGAAGGGAGTGAATTGAGTTGAAAAAGGAAAAGGTTGTTTGTTGAGTGAATATGAGAAGAAGGGTGTGAATGAGATTTGAGTTGTGGAAAAAAAAAGAACAAAAAAATTTGAGAATGAGCAAAAGAAAAAAAAAAAAAATGAGCTCATGTGTTTGTGCGAAAAAGAAAAAAAATGATGAAGTGATTGAAAAAGTGAAGGAGTGAGAAATATAAAATTTTGAAGTGTTGAGAGAATTGAAAGCGAAAGTGTAGTGATTGAATATGTTTGAAGTAGATCGTTTTTAATCTCGAAGTACCGAAGTTTTGAATTTCTATTCTCCATTCACTTGAGTCACTTTACCATATTGTTATCCCACCTGTCCAAAGAGCCTACATTACAACCTTTTGAAAGTCCTTTTTGATTCGGCATCGATTTCTAGAGTATGGTCGGAGTTGAGAGTGCTTACAAGCTTATGGCTGCCAATATGTGTGATTGATTGATTGAGTGAGTCCCTTAAACACTGTTATACACTTGTAAGGGAGTGAAACACATCGTTGAGTGCACATCCATGCTTGATCTTGGTGTTTCTTGTTATTATTGCATGAGTACGATAAAAGGAAGTGAGTGAGTATGCGGGTGATTGATCTTTGAAGCTCGAGTTCAATTACTTGCATGATTTGATTCTTGACTCATTCCTAACAATTTCACTTGACTTATTATTTCGTTGCTTGAGGACAAGCAACATGGTAAGTTTGGGGGGGTTGATTAGGCGTGAAATTGTTATGTTTTGATGCCCAAATTACTCATGTTTTGAGTGTTTTCGAATAGTGCTTAGAGTCAAATGAGCATCATTTCTATACATTGATAAATTTGTCTCTTTGATGTTCATAGGTGAATAGAGGGCGAAAAGAGGAGTTCGTAGGACTTTGAATCGACTCAAACGGATGCCCGGATGAGAAGATATTGAAGAAATACGATCGGTATTAGTGCGGACGAGGAAAAGTATCACTTGGGAGAAGTTTTGAGATCACTCGAGCGCATCACTCGAGCGCAACCGCTCGAGCGAATCACTCGAGCGCGCAAACATACAGAACCATTCTTGCGCTCGAGCAGCTCGAGCGCCACCGCTCGAGCGAATCGCTCGAGCGCCCAAAAGTAACAGTGAATATTCAGCGCTCGAGCAGCTCGAGCGCGACCGCTCGAGCGAATGCACCATTCGAGCTACACTGCTCGAGCGGGACCGCTCGAGCGTTTTGCTCGAGCGCCCCTATACTTTTGCCTCCGGATTCGTATTTTCGGCCCGTTAACTCCCGTTTCGACCCGGTGCCTATATATACCTCTTCCAAACACGAAACATGAATCCCCAACCTTTAGAAATAATTTTAGACTTAGTTTTGGAGAGGAACGAGACGAGCAAGCTTTACTTTTACGTTTTGTTGAGGTTTTACATTCGAATTCTTAGTTTCTTTTTAGTTCGTTACTTTAAACGCTTTTAATTTCGTTTTTATCAATTCAATTTCAGTTCTTCATATTTATTTTCTTTTTAAACCCTAGTTTATGTTTCTTATTTTCTTTGTTAAATTCATTATGTTTATGTTTGTCGTTTCTTTTATTGCTTTTATTTTTGTTAAAACCATGTCCGGCTAAAACCCTTGCATGCTTGGGTTAGGATGAACTCGTAGAAGTAGGATGTGGGTATGTAATTAAGGTAATTGGTGACGTTAGTTTTAATTCTCTTAATTAATGAATTCATATAATTAATCTTAACTCTACCTTTGAATTTCGTACGAAAGTGTTAGAGAGAGGACGACCGCATCACTCAATAACAATTAGTAGTCTTAACGAGAGGGTTTAGGAAAGGTTAATTCATCTACCGGTTTAGCGAAGGAGGACGACCGCATCACCTTAGTTAAATTAAGGTCTCATTAATTAAGCGCTATCTATTAACTTGTTAGTGGATTAGTGAAGTCGATTGCTAGGATAAAGTATTAGGGTGAGAAATCTTGAGCTTTCATTCTACGATCTTAGACTTAGGTTAATTCTCGTTTGTCACAGTTATTTTGATTATGTACCTGCTCCGTTAGTATACGTAGGGATTCCTATCCTAAGCATCACCATATCTCATTAGAACACAACCCTTAGTTAATTTAATTGCTTTAGTATTTTAATTTACTTAGTTTATTTTAGTCTTTTAATTAATTTCCCAAAAACCCAAAAACATCACACTCATATTAACTACGACGCGTAGATCTTCAGGGATCTATTCGCATACGTACCATCCCTTGGGTTCGATAATACTTGGTCCCTATACTTGCCCATACTACAGTGAACCCGTACTCTTGCGGGGTAGCTACTAGTAGAAGCTAGTGTAGTCGCTTCAAGTCAGAAGACAACATTAACAGTTTACAAGTAACTAGACGTACATTTTCACGACCTAGGTGGAAATGAACAATCCGCCGTGAAAGGTCGATGTGTAAGGCTCAGATTGGTCTGTCTTGACTAAGAGATTGCACTAGCACATTTAGTATGTGTTGAAGAGGACCTACAGCGAGGATAAATTCTTCTGTTCTGAAAGGTGAAGAATTAGACCTCAGTGGTTGTTGATTTCTTAATCTCCGTCACTTAAATAGGACCGTGTGTGCCTGCTTTGATTCATGTTGGGTGAGAATCATTGTGACTTCGAACTTTGTGTTTTGGGCAGTAATATTAATCATACGACGGTTGCTAAGATTTAATACGGAGAAACGCGTGCGAGTACGGCTCGTGTGATTAGTCCCCTTGGTGGGCTCAGAAGTTTTATTGTATCAAATCTTGCAAGTGAAGAATTAGTTTCTTCGGTACGAATAATAATGTTGAGCTGTCTTTACTCCAAGGTGAAATATATTAATTAATTTAGAGCTATTCAGAAGCTTGATTAATTAATGGACTTGATAATCTTAAACGCGGGAAATAATAACCGGGAGCCCATATTATCGTAATATGAATTAAGATGGATAGTGCAATATTAATTTATTAGTGGTAATAATTAATATTAATGGGCTGAATTATATTGGGGCTCAATATTGAAATTCAGAAGTCCATTAGGAGGTCCAATCTTAATTCTCCTTAAAGGCCCCTCAAGTAGCCCATTAAGTAGCCCAATAATGATAAGGTGATTAAAATAAAAAGAAAATAAATATGCTGATTTTTTCTTATATTTTTCGAAAATAGTAATATTAGGAGAGAAAAGATTTTGTTGATTTTCTTGGAAAGATATTATGGAAGATAAGTATTCTTGGAATACAAGATTATCTCATATATTCAAGAAGATCCAAATCTTGTGCTTAGATCCTGTAATTTTTTAAAATTGCTAGTAAATATGTGAGTGAGATTTTTGTGGAATATTTTATTATGGAGAAAAGAATATATGAGATATGTTCAAGATTTCTTAGAGACTAAGAAAAGATTTTCTCCAGGCCCATAAAATAATAAAAAAATTTGGCCACTTCATCTATAAATAGGGGGTGATTATTTCATCCCCAAGTACATAATTTCATGTGTTGGAAAAATTAAGAGCATAGATATTTTTCTTTTTCCTTAGTTTATTAAATTACTTGAAAGCATCTCCCACCGGTGATCAAGTGGGGTGAAAGGGAAATACTTGAGAAGGTTTTTGGATCGATAGAGCGTGATCGTGATTGTCCCGTTTATCCAAAGGCCCATTCTACAAGAGGTGCGTTAATCACATATTTACTTGTTTATTCCGCCATAGTTTATATGTGAATTAATTCAACATGCATGATGAAAATTTGTTGTTGGAATTATTATTTGAATTAATTAGGATTAATTCATGCTAATAATAATTGTATTTAAATTCGTATTTAAATTTCATCCCGAATAGATTCCGGGCACCCCTATTTTCCCAACAACATTGATGATGCAGTCTTTCATGATCTTTTTAGTGATTGACTCGATATTTTTGAGCTCCAACGTACCTTTCTCCCTATTCTTGTCTTTCCTTTGTGCTAGAATTAGTTGTGTGAATGGAAACATCCCAACTTTTCCATCAAACAAAAGAGTTCCATCAACTGCATAATGTGGTTTGTCCACTGCACAAAAAAACATGACTTTTGTATGAACCTTTTGCTTTTACAACTTCTATATGGAGTAGGTTCACTTGGAAGCTTGTAGTATCTGTCTGTTGCATTTGTGATATAGAACCATTTTTTTATCTATATGAATAACATTTCTCATACTATTGAACTTGATTGTGTTATCATGGCTGTCAAACTGCAACTGACTAAAACTGTATAGAATTCTTCCAAGCTTGTTTTGATCTTTAAGTGCTGGTTTGATAGCATTTGTGTGTGGTTTGATAAGCCCTTCCTTGATCCATCTTGCAACTGTGGTCTTGCTTACATTCAAACTTGTTGCTAAATCACTCAAAGTAGTTCTATTTTTAAACTCAATATTCTGCATGGCTTCTTCATCTAAAACAACTCTTTTTTTCATTGTAACACCTGATATGCTTGATTTTAACAAAATGGGTTGATTTCTTTCCATTTGTTTCCTTGCAGCCTTCAAGATGTTGAAAACAGTCTTCTTGCAAATCCCAAATAGGAGGACTGCCTCCTTGAATTTCCCTCTCCCAGGTATGCTATCATTGCAATTCTCCAACAAAAATTGAGCTACTTTGTTCTCTTCCTCAATGGTTTGATGATGACCTTGTCTTCTTTCCATATTGACTAATGCATTTATATTTTTGCAGAAAATGTTGTCTTTTGTGGTAGATGGATGACATTTATTGAAGACATTTAATTTTGAACTTGAAATTTTGGAGGGATTTATTAGAATTAAAATATTTGGAGGGATTTATTAGAATGGAAATATTTGGAGGGATTTTAACACTGATGATAAGTTGGGGATTTTAGCACTGATGTTGTGTAGCAGATTTTGGAGGGAAATCGTGCCTCAAATATTTTTACTATTTGGACTGCTTTATTGGTATATGTGCAGTATTACACTTATGTTAATCAGATTACTACCATTTTCTTAGACAGATTACTAGTGTTGTTACTTTTTCTAATAAAGTAAATCTCCTTATGATAAATGTACTTTACAACACACAATAATAATAAACAACTCATACATTAATACCCGTGTCTAACCCTAAGGGGTAAACAACTTAGGGACGGAGGGAGTACTACTTATTTTACTAAATAGTATTATTTCACAATCAATTGCACTGTGCATACGTGTTCACGTATATTACTCGAAAATTAATTGTACAATGAAATTGATTCACACGAATGTTGCTATTATTATTTTATTTTCATAAACATCTAATTAATGCAACCTGGATATATCGGCACACACGAGCCCATATAATATAATCGATCATTGTATTTATTTCCGGAAAGAAATAGAGAAAAAAATATATGTTATTTTGGACCCTAGAAATGGCAAATTTTTTTATTTAGGCCAAATCACAAATTAGATTGCAAAAATAGGGGGTTTGAAAATGATTTACGAATATAGGGTTGATCGCGCCTGGGAGAGGCGATCAACTGAGTAGATCGCGCTCCCCAAGCGCGATGCTTGTAGGGCCTCCTTTTCTAAAATGAAGATTTGCCACGTCGTGGATCGCCTCTGGCAAGGGCGATCCACGACAACTTCTGACGTACATCACATGGCAAGATTCTCTCGTTCCGCGTGCAGGCTCCTTCCCACGCCAAGACTTATTTTGTTGGAAAGTCAGCATATATGTTTTATGGTCATGGTTCAAATTTCTTGCATCTTTGATTAAAGTAGGTGGATACATGTTTTATTTATTTTATTTATAAATGGAATAAATGACATTTTAAAATTATTTTTAAGCTATTAAAGTAGGTGTGTGTGTGCGTGGTATTGTAATAAAAAATATAAAAATTAATTCAAACAACGTGTAATTTAAATTTTAGATAATATTTTCTTCCATAGTAAATATTGGTTTAATTGAAGTAGCCCTCATTTTTTTTTCTAAAAGGAATTTTATTTTATATTTTGGACTGAAATTTCGGTCAAAATGAAGGAAGGAGGAGGAATACTAAAATAGCGGGTGAAAGATGAGGGTATTTAAAATTTAATTTTATACGAGAATAAATTTAATAATATTACTGAATAAATTTAATTTTATACGGGAACAAATTAGTTAATTAAAATTAATTAAAAAAATTGGACGGAGGTAGTACTAATTAAATTATTTGTGTAATTGTATTAATGAATAAATTTAATTTTATATGGGAACAAATTTTACTGGACATAATTTTCTTATTAAGGAATTAAAATTAATTTAAAAAAATATCACAAGTAGCGGTATTTAAAATTGCAGACATAAAAAAAATTATCAATTAAAATAAATATATATACAAAATATCATACAATTAGTGACGACGTAAATGACCATAAAATTTAAATTACACGTTGTTTGAATTAATTTTTATATTTTTTATTACAATACCACGTACACACACCTACTTTAATAGCTTAAAAATAATTTTAAAATGTCATTTATTCCATTTATAAATAAAATAAATAAAACATGTATCCACCTACTTTAATCAAAGATGCAAGAAATTTGAACCACGACGTGGCAAATCTTCGTTTTAGAAAAGGAGGCCCTGCAAGCATCGCGCCTGGGGAGCGCGATCTACTCAGTTGATCGACTCTCCCAGGCGCGATCAACCCTATATTCGTAAATACTTTTCAAAACCCTCTATTTTTGCAATCTAATTTGTAATTTGGCCTAAATAAAAAAATTTGCCCCTAGAAATGCGCCGTATTCTTATTTTCACGGAACAAAGCCTAATTATAGATGAAGGATTTATAAGCATCTTTGTCTGAACTTCATGATTAAACATTAAAATAAAGAAATATGACAATGATTCATATTTTTATTGTTTCCGCGACGATCCCAATTTGTTTGTAATGCAAGATTAGGCTTTTTCAAAGGACTATCGTGAAAGAAAAGATTAATTAGAATTTTATTGCGGTTAAAACAAACAAATAAGATCAAAGTAAAACATGTAATATAACTATAAATTTATCCGTAAGGCAACTACTAATATAAATGGAGATGATTTTTTGTAATTTAGCCAAAAGTGCATTCCTTACTATGACCGCCCTGCCCCACCATCTTCCCCTTCTTGACTCCGACCACATCTAAATAGATGTGGTCCTCGTCAATCCGGGGAGGGGTGGGGTTCTCCCCGCTGTTGTCTCCGGGGGCCACCTGCTGGGAGGCCTGGGCGAGCCGATCCTTAAACTGGTTCTAAAATTAAAAATATAATAATTAAACTACAATTATAATAATTAAATTTAAATTAATTAAAATAAAAAAAATACATACGTGGATCTCGGTGGTGCGGGCGTAGGTAGACGTCCCAGTCTCCGGGTTCACTGGGTGGGAGATCTCCATCTGCTCATAGAGAGTGGGCTTTCATCCGTGCTCCCTCTCTTGTTGCAAACTAAATTCAATAGATTTTAAATATTAAACATTTAAAAGTTTATTAATATTCAAATGTAAATAAAAGTATAATACTTACAAAGGCGAGGGAGTGCTCGTAGATGGACCGGGATCCAGCCCGATGTCTGGCGACGCCTTGCTCGATGGGGTCCTTCAACCGATTCTCCTTTGACTTCTCGGACTTGGCTTTGAATTGCTCACTATTCTAGTGAGCAACCAAAGCGTCCCAGACGGAACGTCCGTCTGGCCCTGTGCCCAGCTCCAACTGTGCCCCACTATTGAACTTATTCCTCAGCCCGTAGATAATGTTTTTGTACCGCTCCTGCGCTTTCGCGCAGAACAAGCCGCACATAACACTATCATGGGCAGGATCCCAGACGCACATCTTCTGCAATTAAATTAATAATAAAATATTAACAAATAAATTCAATATAAAATATTAAATGTAATTAAAATTATAATAAATATACCTTGAACTCCTCGAAGTACTCCCTCCTCTTTCGCTCGGGCACCATGGACCACGAGTGGGCACCAACCTCGAACGGGAGCTTCTTAATGGCCTTTGAGACCTTACCGCTAGTCTCATGGCCTGGAAGCATACTGTAACATAAAATAAATTCAAGTTAATATTAATAATTAATATTAATGTTGGTCCCGGTACAAGACTGAGGAATACGTGTATGGGGGGAGGGGAATACACGTATACCAATTTTCAAACTTAAAACCTTACTGAGTCCCCTTTACTCAGAGTGATAAAGAACTAAGAGCTGATAATACACCTACTGACTTCACAGGGGTGAGGGTCAGTTGACTAACTATCAGTTCAAGTTCAGTGCGGAAATGTGTGAGCCCTGATAGTTTAAAGTCTTGTTTAGTTTGCTTTCTGAAAAACTTGTTTTACTCAATTCAGAATAGTGTTTAGTAAGGGCAGTGCTCTTTTTAGAGGATCAGGCTGATTGATTCAAGCCTGATAAACCGAATGCAATGAATGAATAAGTAATATGGCAGGTAAGCACAATATCAAAGCAATAAGAACACATGGAGTTTAACGTGGTTCGGAGACTCAAGCTCCTACGTCCACGGCCTGATTTAACAGGAAATCCACTCAAGGGATTCTTGTTTTTAACGTGCCAAGGTGCACCAAGACCAGCTAACCTCACTGATCTATACAACTCCACTTACTAACTCACTAACTGACTTACTCCCAACAAACCTAACTTAGGGTTTTGGTTTCAGTTTGAATTCCAACTAGGTTGAGATTATCCTTACAAGGCAAAGCTATGCTAAGGATGGGATAATCTCTCTAAGCTTAAGATAATGCTAGTTCGCTCTTGGAATACAGAATAACTCTCAGTTGCTAAGAAACACTTGGGAAATTTAGAGGGTTTCGAGTGCTTCTTCTAAGGACTAAATGCTTTGAGTGCTTGAGAGCTTGAGTAATTTCTGGCTTGAAAATTTCCCGTAACCTTGAATGGGTTCAAGGCCTTCTGTATTTATAGGTGATTTGAAAAACTATCCGTTGGAGAGATAGCCTTTCTTGTCAACTATGTAGAGTGGCTTCAAACGGACATATCTTCATGCAGCAGTAGTCCTTGCATGGATTTGGTGGTTGCATTAAATGCACATTAAATGATTGCCCGTTGAATATGCAGTCTGGAATCAGTCTTCTTGTCAGGTTCCGTACGTGCGTGTCCTTCCTGGATTGGTCCACGTCATCAGGTTGGTGAGAATGTCAGAACTTATTCCTGAGCTTCAGGCTTGTCTTATTAAGTTCATTTTGTCTTGAGCTCACCGGTCTTGTCCTGTGTTGTTTACCAAATATATTTTGCTGGGTTTGGATGGCTATTTATTAAAGCTTTGGTAAAAACACCAAATGATTGGGTTCTTAAATGCTAAAATGAATGCTTGGATGAAGAAAGGCTTTAAATACTTAAGAACACTAAGAACACCAAGAATTGCCAGGGGTTGTTAATCCCTGGACTTGAATGAGTATGTGTATTGATTATACTGAGAATGATTGAACCTTCTTTAACATTACAAGTGTTGGGGTATTTATAGTTTTTCTCACTACAGGGGTATGTTGGTCATTTCCGGCCTCTCGGGGGACAGGTGCATTAAATGCCTCCTGCCTCTGAGGACGCGCGGGCTCTGAAGTGTCAGGGCTCGCAGGTGGCCGGCCACTAGGGTGTCGACGCGTGTCCAAAAAGGACGATTCTCTGAAGAATTTCCTCATTTGGATGGAATATTCTCTGTTTCTGGGTACGGAGGCGGCCTTTTTCTCCCTTGGGAGAGGATCTTACACGATTCCGTCACGTGCTCCGGATCTTTTTAGTCGGCCGGGGGCCTTGAGTGATCGAGATCGGCCTCCGGGCGGATGGCGAGGTCGGAGGTTGTTCCTGTCAGTTGGCCGTGTCCGGGCGGCCTCTGCTGGACTTTATTAATCTTGGCCGGGCCGGTCCGGGCACGGCATGGCTTCAACGTGGATGTGATGAACGTGGATGGACATCCCAAGCAGGCTTCCGGCCTCGCTTTCGAGGCCGGAGGCTAGTGGTCGGGGCCCGCTGAGGTCGGATTCAGGTCAGCCAGGTCGGTTCCGGCCTCTGGGTACCTTCTCGCCATCTCCGGCTATCTTCCGGCCGGATCCAACATGTGATCAGAAATGGTCACAACAATTGCCCCCCAGCTCGTCGCTCAAAGTTAATGTGGGTCGAGGTGGTCGTTTGTCGTTTTGTGTTGGTGTCGGCCTTGATTTGTCCGGGGTGGTCGGAGACCGGCTAAAGGCTACACGTTGATTGGAATGGTGGGCGTTTTATTTATCTTGCCTAAAGAGGTGCGCATGACGTCAGGCGACGCCTCGGATTATGCGTATCGAAAGCTGTCGTGCGTGACATGACTTGATTTCCTCGAATCTCGCGCATTTAATGCGCGTGATGTACGAGGCGTCTGACGCCGAAACCGTCACTTCAAATTCTTGCACCTAGGTCCCTATACCTAGGATTTTATTTCGAAGTAGGCCCTCAACCATTTCCTATAAATAGGGATGCTACTTCACTCCAAAGAGTTTTCACTCTTTAGCAATTTGTAGTTCTTCTTAGGCGATTTCCGGCAAGCTTCTCACGGCGGCGACGAACTTTGCACGGCGGTGATTGGTTTTGCGAAGGTAATTTTTAAAACTTTTTTGCAACTCCAAACTTTAATTTTACATCATGGTGCGACGGTGGGCTGGTCCTCCGCCTGGGCAAGGGGGCGGAGCTTCCTCAAGTGGCGGCGGTGGTGGCGGAGCCAATCGCCGTTTGTTTGAGGAAGGAGGGAGCTCGCACGGAGGAAGTGGAGTTTCTCCTTCCCGTCTTGCGGGCTCAATTTGGGCTCGTGACGATGACGGTCTGGATGGCCTGTTTCCGAGCCGGTCGTTGTTGGGAGAAGGTGCTCGGGAAGGGGCTTCGGCTGCGGGCGTGAGACCGCAGACAGAGGCGATGGCCCGGTCCATGGAGAGCAGGGAACCCTTGGACGATCTCATCGAGGAGGACGAGTATGAAGACGGTCACGGTGAAGGAGACGATCTGGGGACCAACTTGTTGCTCCAGAATCTCGCGGCCGAGCAGATTAAACAAAGACTAGGGATGACGAATGAGGTCTCAGGATCGGAGACTGAGGAGATCGAGAGGCCGGTTGCGGCTGGCCGGAGTGTTAGCCAGGATCGGCGAGAGCAGGTCAGACGGGCCTTTTGTCTGTGGTCGGAATACGTGGAGAGGAAAGACGAGGTCGAGTCCCTCTCTTTCGACTACGAGGAGTACTCAGATCACTACCCGAGTGAGCCGACCGTACGCGATCCGGCCACTATTCGAATAGTCGACCTGGAGGAGTCTCGCAGGTGGACTATTGGCCAGATTCAGAGCAAAATGACCCAGCACTTTCTTGATGATGCCCGGGCCGACTGAGAAGTCCCCTACGACGTTCAACTTTACGCTCCTGAACCGAATGAACGGGCGGACCAGCCTCCTCGCGGGATGGTGGCTGTGACTCAAGACATGATGGAGGTTGGGCTTCGTTTTCCACTCCATCCGGCCGTCTCGTACCTGTTAAACTACTGGAACCAAGCGCCCATCCAGCTGCTCCCGAACACATGGATGATCCTTGTGAGCGTCATGACTTTGTTTGGCAAGAATCGGCTCTACCGGATGCCGACCCCTGGTGAAATGACATATCTCTATCGAATCCAGAGCGAAAAGAGTGGGACCGGTGAGGTCTACATTCAAACTAAGGGGCAGAAGTTGGTGACCGGCCTACCGAGCAAGGGTCGGAACGATCGGAGGAAGTGGTTTTTCGTCGGTGGGGCGTGGAAGACCGGGTATCCGGATGGGACGGAGATTGACGTTCCGACCGACATCCGTCTTAAGCATCCCAGTAAGGAATTTTTGCTTATATTTGGATAAAAAGTACTGATCTAATTTCTTACTTTCCTTTGTAGGTTATCCTTGTCCTTCCGACCGGGAGCTGAATTTCGACTTTGCGGTTGTCAGAGAGTGGATTCTGTCCTTGCCGGCCGCGGAAAGGAATCAAGCCGTCCTCCGGACCCGACAGTCTCGGATTTCCGGCCATTTCTTCCAGTTCCCGCGTCACCTGAGATTGACGGGTAAGCATCCAGGCAGGTCCCAGCCTTTAGTTTGCTGTGTTTTTTTTTTTTAACACTTCGTGTCTCGTCATTGCAGTGCCCGATTTCCCGATAGTGAGGCAGTGCCCGCCAGAACTAATTGAGAACTGCCCGGAGATGTTTTCTATGATCGGAGCCTGCGCAGTGAAGAAGACGGCTAAGGGGGCGAAGAAGAAGAAAGGAACCGGCGCCCGGACCGGGGTCATGATCGAAGAGCCCCTCCCCCTCCAGTCGGTACCGGCCGTCGCGACCGCTGCTACTGAGGCCCCTGCATCCCCCCAACTCACCGGCCGAAAGAGGGGTCGGGAGGACACCGAGGACGAGGAGACCGGCCATCATGGGTCGAGTCCGGCCCCCATCGTCCTTTCTGACGACACCCCGCCTGGGGCGGTCGGGGCGGAAAATGCGGCTCGTGCGGCACCCGTTCCCGGCCGGGAAGACGACGGGCCCTACTTCGGTCGCGATCCCGCCCGTTTCCAAGCGTAAGTCTGTTGTGTCTGGATTTTTCCTAAGGCATTTTATTCAATACTGACCTAATTTCTCTTTTTGTCCAGATTGACCCGCAACAACTCCGGCCTTCCTCCAATGGTGTTGGATTTCCTCTCTTCCCGGGCCCCGGGATCTATCGTGGAGATGCCGGAGTATATGAGCCGGTCGGTGAACTCTTTGCCCCAAGCTTGGACGCGGGAGTTAGCCGATGTCGCCGAGCGCCGACCTCGATATGCCGGTCGGGCCTGCATCGCACTCGTTAGCCAGGCGGCCATAATGGCCAATCTCGTGGAGAGCGAGTTCAACAGTGCCCTCAGCGCCGTGCGGAGGCTAGAGGCCGACCTGACCCGAGCTCGGGAGGAGAAGGCTGGGCTAGAGAGCGAGAACGCCGCGCTCAGAAAGGAGAGGGACTGTGCGGTCGGCCAGATGGAGGCCGTCTTGAAAGAGAAAGATGATGCTCTTGGTCGGGCAGAGATGGCATACAAGGCGCTGGCCGATGCCCGGAACTGGGTGGCAGAGATGGAGGACACCAGTGCCGATCTGCGGCTGGAGGCTCATCGAGCCCGGGGGGATGCTGATCATGCCCTTGCCCGGCAGGCTGAGTTGGAGAGGGAGCTCCAAAAGAAAGCTGAAGAATTGGCTGCCTCCCTTAGCCGGCCAACGTACGATCCGGAGGATCCGACCGCCAACCCGGCACTCTTCTCCGAGTTCTGCTTCTATATGGCCGCTGCCAGCATGATCCGGGTTGCGCGCCAGGCCGGCCTTGAGACCAAAGCCATGGAGGAATACTTCCGGGAGTACGCCGACAAGAATCCGGTCGATGAGGGCTACTGGTTCCCCATCCTTGACCTTGAGACCGTCCATGGGGTGGACCTCTCATGGTTCCCCCATCGGCACAGGCTGCTCCTGCCGGGTCAGAATCCCCCGGTCGGCGACGAGGAGGAGGAGGCAGAGGAGGGAGAGGAGGTTCTTCCGGCTGACTCTCAAGTGCCGGGTGGAGGTGATGCCGAAGTTGCTTTGGCGGTCGAGAATGAGGGGTAGGCAGATCCTGCGGCCGGCGAGGGCGAACCTTGAACTTTTAGCTTATGCCTTAACTCCTTTTTACTGCTTTCGAATGTAACCGGCTTCTGGCCGGATTTATCTTGCTTTAAACCGTTGTACTTCCCGGCTTCCAGACCGGTTCTGACTTAATATAATTCAGATTTTCCTTGAATTTTATTGTTTTGTCATCACTTTCTTGCTTTCATATTCTTATCAAAATAAATTTTCACAAGTATGAAATGAGATTTGATCCGGGCTCGAGTGTGATATGCCGACCTCGATACGGTCGGCATATGTTTTGAACTGAGCCCAGTTTGTAAGATTGCCTTGGTTGCCTTGCCGAGCTCAAGTGTGATATGCCGACCTTGATACGGTCGGCATATGCTTTTGAACCGAGCTCGACTTTTAAAGTGGCTAGGGTGGCCTTTTCAAGCTCAAGTGTGATACGCCGACCTCGATACGGTCGGCGTACGCTTTTGAACTGGGCTCGGTTTTTTGGATGGCCTTGAGTGGCTTTTCCGGGTTCAAGTGTGATATGCCGTCCTCGATACGGCCGGCATATGCCTTTGAACTGAGCCCGGTGCTTGGGAAAAGATTGAGCTATGTTAAGAGCCTTGTATTGATAAGAACTTTGAATACATAGTACAAGATCATTGGTAGTATTTCTTCAAGTGGATTGCATTCCAGGGGTATTGATCCGGAGTTCCATCCATGAGTTCCAGCTCGTAAGCTCCCTTGGAGAGCCATTTGGATATCCTGAACGGACCCTCCCAGTTCGGGCCGAATACCCCTTTTGGTACTTGAACCTTCTTGAGGACGAGGTCCCCGACCTGGAATTGCCTGGCCTTCACCTTGGAGTTAAAAAAAATTTCGGATTTCTTCTTGTAGGCCGCATTTCGGAGATCGGAATTGAGTCTTCTCTCTTCCAACATGTCCAAATCGATCGTCCGGGCGGTATCATTGTCTTCGGTGATCGTCTGGGCTGTCCGGTGGCTTGGTAGGGAGACCTCTGAAGGAATGACGGCCTCGGTCCCAAAAGCTAGAGCGAAAGGTGTTTCGCCCGTTGAGTTCCTTGTGGTCGTTCGGTATGACCAGAGGACATCGGGTAGCTCGGCTGCCTACTTCCCCTTTTTATCCTCGAGCTTGGCTTTGATAGTGTGCTTGAGGATCTTGTTTACGGCTTCTACCTGGCCGTTCGTTTGCGGGTGGTAGGGGGTGGAGAAAACCTTCTTGATATTCCATTTTTCACAAAACTGGATCATCTGGATACCGTCAAACTGTTTCCCATTGTCGGAGATGATCACTTGAGGTAGGCCGAAACGGCAGATGATGTTTTTCCAAATGAACTTGATGATTTGGGTCTGGCTGATTTTATTGAGTGGCTCGGCCTCGGCCCACTTTGTGAAATAGTCGATGGCTACGACGGCGAATTTGTGGCCCCCGGGCGCAGTGGGCATTGGTCCGATCAGGTCGATACCCCACTGGGCAAAAGGCCAAGGGCTATACATAGAGGAGAGCTGCTCGGGGGATAGTTTGATATTGGGTCCCAAGACTTGACACTAGTGGCACGACCTCGCGAAGTTGACGGCGTCTTTGTTCAAAGTCGGCCAGAAATATCCTTGTCTGATCACTTTATGGGCTAGGGCCCGGCCTCCGGCGTGATTTCCGCAAACCCCCTCATGGATCTCGGCCAGAGTGGTCTGGCCTTGTTCCGGGGTTATACATTTTAGGAGTGGGAGGGTAAAGCTTCTCTTATATAAAAGTTTGTCAATGAGGGTGTACCTTGACGACCGGAGTTGCAGTTGCCGAGCCCGAGTCCTATCTTCGGGGAGCGCGCCGGTCTTGAGGTATTTCACGATCGGCGTCATCCAATTCTCATCCGTGCTTAGAATGGTTGCCACCTGTGCTCGGATGACCGTGGGCGTTCCAAGCGTGGAGAGTTGAATGTTGGCGAGGTCGGCTGCTCCCTCCGCTGTTGCAAGCTTGGAAAGCGCGTCGGCCTGGGTGTTGTGTTCCCTCGGGATTTGCTCGATGAAAACTTGATGAAATTTCTCGCATAAGGTTGTGACCAGGTCGAGGTACTTCATCATCTGTTCTCCCCGGGCCTCGTATTCACCTTTGATCTGGTTGACCACGAGTAGGGAGTCCATAAAAATGTGCAGTCGGCAAACCCCGATGGCGATCGCGAGCTCAAGGCCCCCGACCAGAGCCTCATACTCGGCCTCGTTGTTGGTGGCCGGGAAGCTGAAGCGGACTGCATGGGTGAAATTTTGGCCCTCCGGACCGATCAGGACGATACCGGCCCCGGCACAAGTATTAGTTGACGATCCGTCCACATAGAGCTTCCAAGGTGGGTGGTTGATTCTTGTGAATTTGGGTGGGAAAGTTAACTCTACTATGAAGTCGGCCAGGGCCTGCCCCTTGATGGCCGTCCTTGGGGCGTATGAGACCCCGTACTGAGCTATCTCCAACGACCACTTCAATAACCGGCCGCTGGTGTCCGGCCGGTGTAGGACTTGCCTAAGGGGTAGAGTGGTGAGGACCTCTACATGGTGGTCGAAGAAATAAGGCCTTAGTTTCCTTACACTCATGACCAGAGCGTAAGCTAACTTTTCGAGCGGGGTGTATCTGAGCTCGGCATCGTGGAGGGCTTGGCTTACGAAGTAGATCGGAAGGTGGTTCTGACCGTCTGCCCGGACTAGTACCGCGCTCAGTGCGACCTCGGAGGCCGCGAGATATAAGTAAAGCTTCTCCCCTGGGACTGGCTTGGCTAAGATTCGTGGGTTTGCCAAATATTCCTTTAGTTTCGCAAAGGCTAATTGACTTTCCCTATTCCAAGAAAACTTTCCATTTTTAATAGTCGAGAAGAAAGGCTTACTTTTATCTCCGAGCCGGGCTATGAATCTGTTGAGAGAGGCGAGGCATCCGGTCAGGCGTTGCACTTGCTTGATCGTCCTTGGCTCTTGCATGTCAAGGACGGCTTTGATCTTGGCCGGATTGGCCTCGATCCCGCGCTGGCTGACGATGTGACCCAGGAATTTGCCGGCCTCCACCCCGAAGTTGCATTTCTTCGGGTTCAACTTCATATTGTAGGCCTTGAGGATCTTGAAAGTCTCTTCGAGATCCCTGAGATGGTCTTCTTTCTTCAAGCTTTTCACCACAATGTCGTCGATGTAGACCTCCATGGTCTTTCCGATCTGATCTGCAAACATCTTGTTGACTAGGCGTTGGTAGGTCGCGCCGGCGTTGATCAGACCGAAAGGCATCCAGAGCCAAGAGAATATGTTCTTCTCCGTGTGGAATGAGGTGTGCTTGATGTCTTCAACGGCTATGGGGATTTGATGGTAGCCGGCAAAAGCATCCATGAAGGACATCATCTCGTGTCCGGCCGTGCTGTCCACCAGGTGGTAGATGTGTGGCATCGGAAAGTGATCCTTTGGGCACGCCGCGTTGAGGTCGGTGAAGTCTATACATAGTCTCCAGGCGTTGTTTGTCTTTTTGACCAGGACGGCGTTCGCGACCCATTGGGGCTCGTCCCGGGCTTGCTCGATCAGCTTGTTGTCCAACAACTTCTTGACTTCCTCAGCCAAAGCTTCGTACTTTTCCGGGCCGAACTTCCTTCTTTTTTAATGGACCGGCCTCCTGTTGGGGTCGATCTTTAGGCGATGGCATGCGTGCTTTGGGTCTATCCCGACCATGTCTTGGTGAGACCAGGCAAAGACTCCAACGTTGGCTTTGAGGAATTCGATCACTTCCCCCCGCATTTCGGTCGGTATGCGAGAGCCGATCAGTACTTCCAGTTCCGGCCTCGAGGGGTCGACCGGAATGTGTTCCAAAACCTCTAAAGCCGTAGCTTGTTCATAGCTCCGCCGGTCAGAAGAATCGAACCTGGGATCGAGGTCGAGCTCGGATGGTTCGAAACCAATCCTTGGCTCGGGATCGTCGATCTGCATAGGCTGGGGGTCGGCCGATGTAGATTCGACCTCCGCGACGGGTTCTGTGGCCGAAATGGCCGTTTCAGAGTCGGGGTGTGGCCCGTCCGGTGTTTGGTTGTTGCTAATTGAAAATAAGTAAGAGTAGGAATAGTTCAAACACCTTCTAGCCATTGCCTGGTCACCCTTAATGGTGCCGACCACCCCCTCGGGGGTGGGAAATTTGATACAGTAATAGTAGGAAGAAGCAACAGCTTCAAAAACTTCTAAAAAGGGCCTACCCAGAAAGCCATTATACGAGCTTGGCTGATCTACAATTATAAAATCTAGTGGCCTAGTTATCCTGACCTCCTTGTTGTAGCAGCAGATGAGTTCCACGGAGAGCTTTATCCTCCCGTACGCGGCGACCGTCGCGTCCCCAAATCCCTTCAGCTGAAGGTCGATTGGCCTGATGAAGTTGACGAGGTCTCCGAGCTGGTCTAGGGCTATTTTGAAGATGATATTGCAAAAGCACCCATTGTCGACCAGAACGCGTTGAACCTCTTTGCCCAGGATCTGGGCGGCAATTACCAGCGTGTCGCCCTTCGGGAACAGCACCCCGGTCCGGTCCCGGTTGGAGAAAGTTATCTCCAAATCCTTGTGAATCTTCGGCTCTGGGGGTGTGACCAAGTTGACGTTGGTCGCTGCCCGAACCTCTGCTTTCCGCTTCCGGTTGGACTGCGTCGAGATGGGGGTGAGGCCGCCTAGGTTCCCTCCGCCGGCCTGGATCATGTTGACCCGACCGCCGGGATTCATGGGCGGGAGGAGGTCATCCTCGTCATCGTCCTCCTCCAAAGCTGTGACCGGCCTGAGATGCCGGCCGCCCTCCTCGTTCCTTCGAGGGTGGCGCTGGGGCTGCTGCTGCTGCTGTTGGTCCTGCCGGCCGGCTGGCCTCTGAAGGAGGTCGTTCAGACACCCTTCCTCAAACAGCTTCCAAAGCTGCTTTAGGAGATCACGACACTGGCTCGTATTGTGGCCAATAGAGTCGTGATAAGCGCAGAACTTTTTAGGGTCCAGCCGGGACCGGTCTCCAGAATAGGGCCTTGGCCTGGGAAGCACGTCCCGGTGCTGAATCGCATTGAAGATATGCGCGGGGGACTGCCTCATGGCCTGGGTTAGGTGAACCTCAACGTCCTCGAAGGACTTGAAGTTGCCGGGCGGCTTGGCCACCCTTCTGGCCTTTAGGCCGTTCTTGGGGGAGGTTTGGGCTGCCGCCTCCGTCTCCTTTGGGGTTGGCTCGGATTCCCCCAACCTTAGTGCCAGAAGCTTCCTCCGAGCCAGGTAATCGCCGGCTCGGGCGCGGAATTCGGCGTAGGTTTTAGGGAAATCCTTGGTGAGATGTTTGAACATAGGAGATCGGCCGTGAAAACCCCCAGGGTTGCGTGCAAAGCCAGTTGATCGCTTACCGCTTCGCCGGTCAGCATGACCTCATCCACTCTGGCCACGTAGTCCTCGTCAGACTCTTCTTTCTCTTGGCGGATCCGCATCAGGCGGTGCCAGCTTTCCGGCCAGGCAATCTTGGCCGCAAAGTAAGATGAGAATTGGGCGCTTAGAGTGGCGAACGAGTCAATGGACCGTGCCGGGAGGGACACGTACCATCTGTGGGCGAGATCGCCCAGGGTGAGGGGAAAAAGCCTGCACTTCGTGGCGTCTGTCGCGCCACGCCCGGTCATATAGATCCGGAATTTGCTCAGGTGAGTCTCAGGATCTGTTTTCCCCTCGTAGAGAGGAGTTGGCGGGGGGACGATCTTGAGCTGGACCGGTGCGAGCTCAATATCGACCGCCAGAGGTTCGCTGGCGACTGGCCGGGCCTTGGTTTGGCCTTGCGCTTCGAGGAGCGCCTTCATTTCGTCCAGTTGCTTTTGCAACTTGACGATTTCTGGGCTGGAGGTTTCGGCCAGCTGGTCACCCACGCCGGCTAGGGGGCCGATACGGTCGAAGACGGCCGCGCGAGGGACTCCGCGTCCCAAAAGGCCGCTTTGGGCGAAGCTTAACTTGCGCCTGGCGGAGTTCGCCGGGGTCAGGCTGACCTCGGCCGCCCTCTTGCGGGGCATTTGGGCTGTGCTCCCAGAGTTGGAGATGGACTCGGTGTCACCGTACCCAGTGTCGTAACTGGGTACGCGGCTCGGATACCACGACGGGTCCGTCGTGCCCAAACGGTCAAAAACCGGATGGGCGGAGCCTCGTGAACGGGTGGAGACGGGGTTTGCCCGACATTGGCTTTCGCTTTGGTGCTCTCCGGCTTTCGCCTTACCCTTGAGAGCGCGAGCCTGGGCCTTCTTTTTGGAGGCAGAGGTGGTGCTTCGGCACCCCCTCGCCTCTTCCGCCTGGCGGCGTCTTCCTGACCCGGCCTGGTCAGGGGTAAATAAACCTCGACCCCCGGATGGGAGGGGTTCCTCCGGAAAACGAATTGGGGAGGCCACTCGTGTGGCTTTCCCGTGGGCGTGGGATGACCTCTGGGGATCCATTCCTTTCAAGAGGAGGAGTTTGAGGTTTGAAGGTTTGAAGGTTTGAGGATGTGAAGCTTTGAAGAACAGTGAGTGTTCTTCAAAGAGATGAAGAAAATATGCGTTTGATGGGTTAGATACCCTTCTTCTAGCGCCAAATGTTGTTTACCAAATATATTTTGCTGGGATTGGATGGCTATTTATTAAAGCTTTGGTAAAAACACCAAATGATTGGGTTCTTAAATGCTAAAATGAATGCTTGGATGAAGAAAGACTTTAAATACTTAAGAACACTAAGAACACCAAGAATTGCCAGGGGTTGTTAATCCCTGGACTTGAATGAGTATGTGTATTGATTATACTGAGAATGATTGAACCTTCTTTAACATTACAAGTGTTGGGGTATTTATAGTTTTTCTCACTGCAGGGGTATGTTGGTCATTTCCGGCCTCTCGGGGGACAGGTGCATTAAATGCCTCCTGCCTCTGAGGACGCGCGGGCTCTGAAGTATCAGGGCTCGCAGGTGGCCGGCCACTAGGGTGTCGACGCGTGTCCAAAAAGGACGATTCTCTGAAGAATTTCCTCATTTGGATGGAATATTCTCTGTTTCTGGGTACGGAGGCGGCCTTTTTCTCCCTTGGGAGAGGATCTTACACGATTCCATCACGTGCTCTGGATCTTTTTAGTCGGCCGGGGGCCTTGAGTGATCGAGATCGGCCTCCGGGCGGATGGCGAGGTCGGAGGTTGTTCCTATCAGTTGGCCGTGTCCGGGCGGCCTCTGCTGGACTTTATTAATCCTGGCCGGTCCGGGCACGGCAGGGCTTCAACGTGGATGTGATGAACGTGGATGGACATCCCAAGCAGGCTTCCGGCCTCGCTTTCGAGGCCGGAGGCTAGTGGTCGGGGCCCGCTGAGGTCGGATTCAGGTCAGCCAGGTCGGTTCCGGCCTCTGGGTACCTTCTCGCCATCTCCGGCTATCTTCCGGCCGGATCCAACATGTGATCAGAAATGGTCACAACATCCTGACGCTGACATTCCTTTTGCATTGCTTGGATCTACTCCAAGTCTTTCCCATAAACTCAGTTTCATCCTGTTCCCTTCAGGACTGAGTTAGTGATGACCTCAGGGTCATACTCTTCATCACTGAGACTTACTCAGCCAGCTTAGGAGACTGCCATAAGTTCAGGATGGTAAACTTCGTCTTCAGGCTCTGAGTCTTGATTGTTCATCAGTAAGTGCTCCTCTTACTGAGTATCTGTGAAGTGTAAAAAGACTAAGTACAAATCCTTACCAAGACTAGCTTGACAAACAAATGCAAACATCTTTTCAGGGGCTTTGGGATCTTAATCAAAACTGACAATGTCCCAACAATTTCCCCCTTTTTGATGATGTCAAAACACTGTAAAGATCCTCACAACACTTAGAGGAAATATAAAGACCTATCTATAAGATAAGACAGTGTTAGAGCAATTCTTGATAAAGTACAGAATTTAAACAACAGCCGAAAAGACAATGAGTTTTTGTCTGTGGGTAAAAGTAATAGATTTCATTGATTGATATGAAGGTGGTTACAATGAATCTAATCTATTACAAAGAGGTAATGAACTCCTAGACTAATCTCATTTCAGGTTCGAGTCCATATCCAACATAGACTCTTGCCTTCAGCTCGTCAAGTCTTCTAGGTTGGTTCACGTATCCTTCAGCTTTGGCAATCTTCAAGACTTCCATCATAATGGCCTTCGTATTGTGCTTCTGAGTTCCGGGAACTAAGGAAGGAGCTCAAATGGTGAACTTAGGAGCCTTCACTTGGACTTGAGCTGCATCAGCCTCCTCCAAGATCTTTTGGAATAACTCAGGATGATTGTCCATCATGTAGTCAGTGAAGTGGGCATTGATATCGTCAGTGTCGCCCCATTTCTTCACAACATACCACAATTTCACAAACTCATCCTTCGCATCAGCCCAAAACTCCTTCAATGCCTCTGAGATGAACTCATCGACATAAGCTTCCCTTATTCCTGATTCTGGCCTACTGACTTGAAGAATTGATGACTTCCTTACTGTTGGCCTCTTTCTGTACTTCCTAGGCTCAGGCTTCGCCTTCTTCCTCCTCAGCAGACTGATCACCGCATCATCCAGTTCTCTTTATTGAAGCTCAGTGATGTCAGTCAGCTTTTAACCTTTTTATCCAAGATGCGCATCTTCTCCTTTTGAGCAATTTCAGCTCTGCGCACAGCCTCAGATTTCTCAGAAGTAACTCCCCATGCTTCACCGCATAATTCCGCCACCATCTCCCCAGAGTAAGTGATGGGGTTCTTCCTTGAGCTCATGGGAGAAGACTTCTGAACAGGCTCAGGTTGCTTGGAAGGTTCACCAGCCTTTGCCTTTGCTGCCTCCGCCCTCAGCCAGGCAACAATTTCCTCTCCTTCCTTCTCCACTGCCGCCAACCTTGCTGACTTCCTTACCCTCAGCACATTTCCTTCAGGATCGGCTTCAGGATTGGCTTGAACTGTTTCGCCTTGGTTGACTACCTCCGATGCCTCAGGGCGGGATCTTTTCTTCTTCTTTTCCCCCTTTTTGGCATCATCATTGGCCCCGGATGGGAATGCGTCAGATCCGCTGTTGATTACGAAGGAGGCTAGGGAATGGACATCATTGATTCCCTCCTTCAGTAACTCAACTTCCATCGAGATTCCAGTTCCTGCAAAAGAAACAGAACTGATTGCAGCGTTCACCTTCTTCTCAAAGACCTCCATGGAGAGTTGGAGTCTTTGTTCAGCCTTCTCGATCTTCTCCTCCACCAGAGCGGATCGCTCATCTGCTTGAGTCAGCCTCTCAGCAATATCCTTTGAAGTCTGAGCAAATCGTTCTGACTCCAGCTCCAACTTTGAGACTGAGCCAGAAATGGTCTGAGTGAATAGTGCTCCAGCATGAGCTGCAAGTTTCTCCACAGCCTGATTGAGATCTTCATTTCTTTGCTCATCCTTCTCAGCTAATTGCTTCAAGGTCTGCCTTAGCATCTTCTTCGTTCTCTTCCTCCCATTCCTCACTGACTTGGCCGTGTCATTCATCGTTCTCTTCAACAAAGTCAGCTCCTTGTTGGCAAGGGTGTTGTAGGCTGACTTCGTCCACCTGATGTGTTTCGCCAGGGCCTTGGAGTCTTCTTCTTTTTCAGCTCGTAGCCTCATTACTTCCTCCTGAAGTTCAGCTAGGTTTTCTGTGGTTTTCTCCTTCTTGACCTCCACAATGCTTGTAAACTCAGCACGACCGACCCCAGTTATAACAACATCTGGATCTTCATTTTTAGCCTCGTCAGTGATTGGCTGCTTTCCCTTGTCAGCCCCTCCATCCTCAGTCCCCTCTTCAGGGTGCACTGAAGGCAGTTGTTGAGTGGTCAAGGCCGCCTGCTCAGGCTCAGTCATGCCATCTCGAACCTTAGGAACTTGTCCCTCGGAACTGAGAGTCTCCTTAGACGCCTCAACATCTTTCTCCCTTGTCTCAGGGCAGGGAATCCCTTCATCGACATATGTCTCATCGGCGGCTGAGATGTTCAAAACATCCTCAGCTACTGGTCCACCCTTGGCACCAGTGTCCTTCTCACCTTCCCCCTGAGCCTGAGGCTCAGAGTCCATAACGTCAACCTCTCTTGCTGTCTCTTCCACAACCTTCTCCATTGCTCCATCCTGAGCATCTTCATCATCCTCCTTATCCTCCTCATCCTCATCCTCAGATAGGATGTCAGCCTTGCTCTTGTACATCAGGCTGTTGACTAGCTCCTTCAGATTTTCAAAGTTGAGCAGTTGAAGCCAGCTAGTCAGTCCAACGTAGGAGCACAACCTGGCTTCCTCGGTTTCCCAGTGCTCCCAGCCACGAGCATCTACTAGCAGATATTGTTCTTGCATGTTAGATTGCTTGAACTCCAACCAAACTTCGAGTTCGACAACATTTGCCAGTAGCTCTTTGTACCTGTTCAGCCCGGGCAAGCACTTAGCTGCCCACTCAGTGGCGTTACCCCTATGGGTGTTCTCAATCACACCACCCATCAAATGTTCATCCAGCTCCTCCTCCTCCTGAATTACAAGAAAATCGTCCTCTTCAGTTTGGAAGGATTTGGGGCAGTCCTTGGGGTTGGGGTAAGAAGGAAAATCTGTGGGATCAGGAAGGCTTGACTCAGATGACTGGTCAGACTCATTCGTGGGTTTGGATGAGTTTGATGGCACTGACTCAGTTGGAATGTTTGGCTCTGAGATTTGGGGTGTTTGGATGGGTTGAGGTATTGGATCAGGGATGGATTGGGTTTGGGATTCAGGAGTTTGGGGTTCAGGGTGTGTGGGTGATTTAGGGGGTACTATCTCAGGCTGCAACAACTCAGTCGTCTCGATAGATTTTCTCACCTCCTCTAAGTCAGAGGCTCCAGGAGAGCTTGACTTCTCCCTCTCACTCAGTGTCGGCAGGCTCTTAGCCGGAGACTTTCTGGCCCCTCTCCTTAGTCTCTTTAAGGGCCTCTCACCCTGATCACTCTCCTTCCTGACGTCATCGTCAGTTCCCTCAGCCTCTGAAACGACTCTCTTGGGATCAGACTCAGTCCCAGACGCAGCGCTCTTCCCTGACAGCACAACCCTTACCTTCTTCTTCTTCCTCTCAGCCTCCTCCACTGCAGGCTGATCCACCTGTTGGAGTTATACGTGAAAGTATGCTTTTACTTTGTATAACTCGTGTATCAAACACTCGTTTTATGAGAATAATTCTTTTATCACATTTGCTTTAGTTATGATTGAATGTTGAATTTCTATTGCAAACCGTTCAATATGTAGTACATGTTACATTGTAGTTAATGTGGTGATACCCGATCACGGAAGACAACATTAACAGTTTACTTGTAACTAAACGTACATTTTCACGACCTAGGTGGAATTGAACAATCCGTCGTGAAAGGTCGATGTGTAAGGCTCAGGTTGGTCTGTCTTGACTAAGAGATTGCACTAGCACATTTAGTATGTGTTGAAGAGGACCTACAGCGAGGATAAATTCTTCTGTTCTTAAAGGTGGAGAATTAGACCTCAGTGGATGTTGATTTCTTAATCTCCGTCACTTAAATAGGACCGTATGTGCTTAATGGTTACTGCTTTGATTCATGTTGGGTGAGAATCATTGCGACTTCGAACTTTGTGTCTTGGGTAGTAATATTAATCATACGACGGTTGCTAAGATTTAATACGGAGAAACGCGTGCAAGTACGACTCGTGTGATTAGTCCCCTTGGTGGGCTCAGAAGTTTTATTGTACCAAATCTTGCAAGTGAAGAATTAGTTTCTTCGGTACGAATAATAATGCTGAGCTGTCTTTACTCCAAGGTGAAAGATGTTAATTAATTTAGAGATATTCAGAAGCTTAATTAATTAATGGGCTTGATAATCTTAAACGCGGGAAATAATAACCGGGAGCCCATATTATCGTAATATGGATTAAGATGGATAATGCAATATTAATTTATTAGTGGTAATAATTAATATTAATGGGCTGAATTATATTGGGGCTCAATATTGAAATTCAGAAGTCCATTAGGAGGTCCAATCTTAATTCTCCTTAAAGGCCCCTCAAGTAGCCCATTAAGTAGCCCAATAATGATAAGATGATTAAAATAAAAAGATAATATTATGCTGATTTTATCCTCAAATTTTCGAAAATTAGAGATCAAGGGAAAAGAAGATTTTGTTGATTTTCTTGGAAAGATATTATGGAAGATATGTATTCTAGGAATACAAGAATATCTCATATATTCAAGAAGATCCAAATCTTTGGATTTTTTCTTGTGTTTTTCGAAAATTGTAAGCCTAAATAGGTGAGTGAGATTTTTGTGGAATATTTTATTATGGAGAAAAGAATATATGAGATATATTCAAGATTTCTTAGAGACTAAGAAAAGATTTTCTACAGGCCCATAAAATATATAAAAAATTTGGCCACTTCATCTATAAATAGGGGTGATTATTTCATCCCCAAGAACGTAATTTCATGTGTTGAAAAAATCAAGAAGCATAGATATTTTTCTTTTTCCTTAGTTTATTAAATTACTTGAAAGCATCTCCCACCGGTGATCAAGTGAGGTGAAAAGGGAAATACTTGCGAAGGTTTTTGGGTCGATAGAGCGAGATCGTAATTGTCCCGTATATCCAAAGGCCAATTCTACAAGAGGTACGTTAATCACATATTTACTTGTTTATTCCGCCATAGTTAATATGTGGAATTAATTCAACATGCATGATGAAAATTAGTTGTTGGAATTATTATTTGAATTAATTAGGATTAATTCATGCTAGTAATAATTGTATTTAAATTCGTATTTAAATTTCATCCCGAATAGATTCCGGGCACCCTATTTTCCCAACAACTGGTATCAGAGCCACGGTTTCGGGCTCTTATCTTTAAATTGGAATTTAAATTGTTAAACATTAAATTGAAATTGGATAATAGAATTACTAGATCCTTTTTGCAGGTATCCAATTGTCATGGTTTTAATGTTGTTAATTGCATGCGTGTGAATTAATTGTTTTTAATTCGATTCGTTCGAATTCGTTTTTCTCGTGAGAAAATCCACGAGTAGATTAGTTGTTTTTATTTTGATTCGATCATTGTTATAGACTAGTCTAGATCTAGTATTTATTTTTTTTGTAAAATAAATTGTAACCGGATCGTGACGAAGAACGAAGAATTAAAAACGGCGTACCCGGACGACGCATACAAGCGTGGCGCGTGTATGGACGTAAAATCATGCAAGGGGTGAAGAAAACGAGGACGAATGGCGAAAAATGGCACACGGGGTGCACGGCGCCGCGCGCACGCGCCTCGGGCGCGGCCTGCGGCGCCTCGGGGCGCTCCGTGCGGCGCCTCGGATGCGCTTCTGTGCTGCGCCTCGGCGCCCCTCCTGCAGCGCTTCGGCACTTCTGGCCGAGAGGCGCGTGAGCCCACTTCGTGGGCCGACGCGCACCGTATCTCGGGCCGTGGAATTTTTCGGTTCGGTTTTTTTTTCCGTGTTACTTTAAACGTCGTCCCGAACCCCAAACAATGTTGTTTTTGATGAAGTGTTGCTGTTCGAGTGGGAGCATGATTAGGCGTGAAATTGTTATGTTTTGGTGCCCGATTTACTCATGTTTTGAGTGTTTTCGATGAGTGCTTAGAGTCAAATGAGTATCATTTTTATAAAATTATTAATTTGTCTCTTTGGTTTTCATAGATGGATAGAGGACGAAAAGAGGAGTTCGTAGGACTTTGAATCGACTCAAACGGATGCCCGGATGAGAAGATATTGAAGAAATACGATTGGTATTAGTGCGGACGAGGAAAAATATCATTTGGAAGGATTAGAGATCACTCGAGCGCATTGCTCGAGCGCCACCGCTCGAGCGCCTTGCTCGAGCGTGCAAATGAACAGAACAAGTCTTGCGCTCGAGCAGCTCGAGCGCCACCGCTCGAGCGAATCACTCGAGCGCCCAAAAACATACAGAGAAGATTCAGCGCTCGAGCAGCTCGAGCGCGACCGCTCGAGCGAATGCATCATTCGAGCTACACTGCTCGAGCGGGAACGCTCGAGCATTTTGCTCGAGCGCCCATATACTTTTGCCTCCGGATGCATATTTTCGGCCCATTAACTCCCGTTTCGACCCGGTGCCTATATATACCTCTTCCAAACACGTTTTGAAGAACCCCGACTTTTAGAAATAATTTTAGACTTAGTTTTGGAGAGGAAGGAGACGAGCAAGCTTTATTTACGTATTGTTGAGGTTTTTCTTACGAATTCTTCGTTTAATTTTGTTTCTTCGTTTCTTTTCTTCAGTTCTATTACGTTAAATACTTTAGACTCCGTTTAATTAATTTAATTTCAGTTCTTCGTATTTATTTTCTTTCAAACCCTAGTTTATGTTTCTTACTTTCTTTATTCAATTCATCATGTTTTTATTCATTGTTTCTTTTATTGCTTTTATTTTTGTTAAAACCATGTCCGGCTAAAACCCTTGCATGCTTGGGTTAGGATGAACTCGTAGAAGTAGGATGTGGGTACGTAATTAGGGTAATTCGTGACGTTAGTTTTAATTCTCTTAATTAATGAATTATTATAATTAATCTTAACTCAACCTTTGAATTTTGTACGAAAGTGTTAGAGAGAGGGTTTAGGAAAGGTTAATTCATCTACCGGTTTAGCGAAGGAGGACGACCGCATCACCTTAGTTAAATTAGGGTCTCATTAATTAAGCGCTATCTATTAACTTGTTAGTGGATTAGTGAAGTCGATTGATAGGATAAAGTATTAGGGTATAAAATCTTGAGCTTTCATCCTACGATCTTTTACTTAGGTTAATTCTTGGTTGTCACGATTACTTTGATTATGTACCTGCTCCGTTAGTATACGTAGGGATTCCTATCCTAAGCATCACCATCTCTTATTTGAATAAAACCCTTAGTTAATTCGTCTGCTTTATTATTTTAGTTTACGTAGTTTATTTCAGTCTTTTAATTAATTTTTCAAAAAACCCAAAAACATCACACTCATATTAACTACGACGCGTAGATCTTCAGGGATCTATTCGCATACATACCATCCCTTGGGTTCGATAATACTTGGTCCCTATACTTGCCCATACTACAGTGAACCCGTTCTCTTGCGGGGTAGCTACTAGTAGAAGCTAGTGTAGTCGCTTCAAGTCAATGGCGCCGTTGCCGGGGATGGCGTTGAATGTTTGAATAGGACTTGTAGATAGCTTAGTAGTTAGTAGTGGGTGATTTAATTTCTGTTTTTATTTTTATTTTTTTTATTCAATCGGCAGTTGCGTTTTGACCTTTCTGCTAGTGTGTCAGGTTTATGAAAACACGCTCACAAGGGAATACGAGCGAAGAAAGATTACCTGCAGACCCTGAGACAATAGCCAGAAGGAACCGAGCCTTCTTGAGAAGGATGAACGCTGCCGACTTAGGGAAGGAACCAATGGACATCAATAATGAGTTGGACGATGCTGCCAATGATTTCAATCAAGCAGTAGACCGAGTTGAAGGCACTGGGGTTAGTGGTAGCCTGAATCAAATTCCATTAGGGGATAGCCAGAGCCTAAACCCGGGTACACAAAACGTAGGGAATCCAACTCAGAACCTTGTCCATAATCCTCCTAACAACCCCGCTTACCCACAAAACCCAAATAATCCTTTTAACAACCCAGTATACCAACATTACCCATACCCACCTTATCCTTACCCACCATATCCATATCATCCACCACCAGTCTATAACCAACCACCTGTTTACCAACCACCACCCCAACAAGTACCCGTACCAGCTGCTAATCCTCAACACGTTCCTCAGAACGTAGATCATAATATGGCGATTAGAGGGAGGTTTGCAGCGCAGCCACAACGGTACTATGATGGAGTGGCTTTGCCTCCTGTTGAGGCGAACAACTTCTCGATATCACCGGGAATTCTCAAGCTGCTGACAGAGAATCAGTTCAAAGGGGTGATCGGGAAGGAGAATCCTCATACACATCTGAGGAGTTTCCTCATGATAGCATCTACTTTCAATTATAATGGCATGTCTGAAGATGCCAAGAGGCTTAGGCTGTTCCCATTCTCATTGACAGGAATAGCCAAGGAGTGGTACGATAATACGCTCCCACGGGGAGGTATTACCACTTGGGCCGAGCTCGAGCGTCTGTTCCTCGAGCGATTCTACCCTCCATCTAGGACGATCAAGGCTAGAATTGAGATCTCGTCCTTTCGCCAGAAGTCTGGAGAGGATCTACGCCAAGCGTGGGAGAGATACTCAAACATGCTTATAGAGTGCCCGCAGCACGGGTACAATGAGGGGGATATTATGGCGTTCTTCTATAGTGGTGCCAGCAAGGATGGTCAAGCCCATTTAGACGCCTGTGCGGGTGGAGCATTCCTGAACCAAGGCATAGAGAGGTGTAGGGAGATCGTGGACAACATTGTCACGAATGCCGGTGCTTGGGGTGTGGATGCAGATTTTCAGAGAGTGCATCAGGTTGAAGAGGGAGAAGGAACGAGAAGGCTGCTGATGGCCATGATGGAAAAGATCAACAACCTTGAGTTGGGGAAGAGTTTGGGTGGAGAGCATGCAGTAGAGAAGGAGAGAGTAGACCAACCCAGTGGACAGCAAGAGGTAGCCAATTACATGGGAGGTCCATATTACAATCAGAATGGCTACCAAGGTGGTAATCAGTATGGAAGGCCTTCTTATGGCCAACCATTTGTGCCTCCAGGCCCTCAGCCACTTCAAAATCAATGGAGGAACACACAAGGAGTTCAAGGAGGCCAGCAGCCTCCTCAAAGCACATGGAGGAGGAATGATAATTTTTCTTATGCTAACCCAAAAGCTGGTGTTACTGTTCCTGCAGGTGTTGATCCGGGGTCTAAACCTCCTGGTGGAGAAGGCGGTGCATCAACCGAGGAGATGTTGAGAGCGATCCTTCAGAAGGTGGAGGAAGGGAGCAAACGGTTGTCATCCTTGGAGTACGATGTGAAGGAGTTGCACAAGAAGGGTGATCAACGTGATCAAGAGCTCCAGAAGATGAACGTTGAGTGGACTAGAACTCAACAAGAGAACAATCGAAGGTTCACCTCTTTAGAGCTCCAGATGAGCCAGATTGCAAAATCAGTGAATAGAATGCCGGAGGGGAACCCGAAAGAGCAGTGCAAGGCGATCCAGCTAAGAAGTGGAACCAACTACGAAGGTCCTCAGATGCCTGCTGATTCTGAGACGCCCCAAGAAGAGATTGAGCCTAAAGGAGATGAAGGTGAGAAGGGGATTGAAAGTAAAGGGATTGAGAAGCATGAAGATAAGGATGAGTCCCATCAAGACAAAGACCTTGAGGAGGTTGAGAGAGTTCCTAAGTGGAAAAAGGCAAAGGAAGCAAGGGAGAAAGTGACAGAAACAGAAAGAGATGAATGGGGGGTACCCAAATCGGTGATACCTGTCCCATATCCACAGCGCTTCATGAAAAAGAAGCTCGATGAGAAATTCGCTAAGTTCCTTGATGTTTTTAAACAATTGCATATTAATATTCCTTTTTATGATGCTTTGGAACAGATGCCGCACTATGCGAAGTTTCTGAAGGACTTGATCGCGAAAAGACGGCGAGTGGATGAGCCGAAGTTGGTGCAGCTGAACCACGAGGTGAGTGCACTAGTGCACAAGGCGCTCCCACCAAAGCTGAAGGATCCTGGGAGCTTCACCATCCTATGTGACATTGGGAACGGGATCAAGAAGGGAGCGTTGTGCGACCTTGGGGCGAGCATTAATTTGATGCCACTGTCGCTTTTCAAGAAGTTGGAAGGTGTTGAACTTCAACCCACAATGATGACGCTTCAACTTGTCGATCGGTCTATTACTCGACCTCAAGGTGTTGTTGAAGACGTTCTAGTGAGAGTTGGAGATCACATCTTTCCAGCCGACTTTGTAGTGTTAGAAATGGAGGAAGATGAGCACGTGCCCTTGATCTTGGGAAGGCCGTTTTTAGCTACGGCGGGGATGGTGCTAGACGTGGCGAATGGGAAGATCACGTTGAAGGTTGATGATCAAGAAGTGAAGATTTCCCTATATGAAGCCATGAAGCACCCGAAGGAGGATGAGAGCTTGTATTGCATGGATGCAATTGACCCTCGTGTTGAAGACACGCCTTCTATCCCTAATCTTTCTCATATTCATGATTTTGTTAATCCTTCACTCAATAATTTAACCCATGAGCGTTATGATCTTGATTATTTTGATAGGGATGAAGTGAAGAAGTTGAAGGATGAAGAGGTGAAGAAAGTGGACGTGGTCCAGTTAGACGGGAAAGGAGGAGTTAAGAAGAAAAAGTCCAAACTCAAGAAGTTGTTTAGTAAGACTCCTCCAGATAGAGGCAAGAAGGAGTTGAGACCCATAACACTTGGGAATGGGAAGAAAGCAAAGGTACTCATGATGGTGGGGCATCAAGGAAAGGAGTTCAAACACCACTCTTATGAGAGTAAGGGAGGTAAATTTGAGTATGATGTCCCATAAGCTCCTTTGAGCTTGGTCCGGCATGAGGACCTTAAAAATAGCGCTGAATGGGAGGCAACCCATTTTTATTTGCTTTCATTTATTTTTAGTGTCTTTTTATATTATTAGGGTGTTTAGAGTCGTATGTCTAACCTCGTACTCGAGAGCTTTATTTTGTAGGCTTGTCTCTAAAGGAGTAAAGGAACCAAAGAAGTGGAGATTGAAGGAACCAACTTGAGACAAGGGAATGTGCAAAGCTACTGAGAGAAATTGAATTGTTCGGTTGAGGTAACCCACAACCCCAAACTTAGACCTCTAGCAAGGTCGAAGTTTGGGGGGGTGGAGTTTCTTTTTATGATTACATTGCACATGCATGCACGCCCTTATCTTTGAGTTGAGTTTGATTGATTATTGGTGCCTTGAGATGCTCCTTGGGCTAATATTAATTTGTTTTGTTACTCAATATTTTATGCCTATCAATCACCTTATGCTCGTTGATTGCTATCTTTGAGTATGATTTGATGAGTAGGGTGAATTGTAAGGGTGAGTTAGAAATTCTCTTGTGTGAGTGTTGGAGTTTGAGTTGATTTGAGAAAGAACTTGTATGCTTGTAAATTTTTCTTTTGAATGCTTGTGTGATGAGAGTGAGAATTCACTAGGACTAGCATGGATGTGAAAGCTGTGAGATTTGAGCCTAATGAGATTTAAATGCATGAATTAATCTCGTCGTTTGTGAGAGGATCGTCACCTTAGAGGATGCTAGAACTTGCATGTGCTCTTGCTTCTTGATTGTGTCTAGTTTGATATGCCGAATATGATCTTAGGCCATCTTTGATTTAATTGAGTCACTTAGCCAAAATTTTCCTTACCAATGACATTGATCCCTTGTTAGCCCCTTTGAGCCTAAAGCCTATTTTATTTGACTAGCACATATGAACACTATTCCGATTCCTAAGCCTTTTGTCCCAATTTGAGTGGAGAATAGGAAAGTGTGAATGTGAAGGGAGTGAATTGAGTTGAAAAAGGAAAAGGTTGTTTGTTGAGTGAATATGAGAAGAAGGAGTGATGAGATTTGAGTTGTGAGAAAGGACAAAAAAAAAAAATATATATTGAGAATGAGCAAAAGAAAAATGAGCTCATGTGTTTGTGCGGAAAAAAAAAAAAGAGAAAGAAAAAAAAAGTGAGTGAAAAAAAATGAAAGAGTAAGAAAGAAAAAATTGAAGTGTTGAGAGTAGTGAAATTAAAGTGTATTGATTGCAAATGTTGAAGTGATTCTGTTCCTAATCTCAAAGTGCCAAAGTTGATTTTTCTATTCTCCATTCATTTAAGTCACTTACCCCATATTGTTATCCCACCTGTCCAAAGAGCCTACATTACAACCTTGAGAAAAGTCCTTTTTGATTCGGCATTGATTTCTAGAGTATGGTCGAAGTTGAGAGCATTTACAAGCCTATGGCTGCCAATATGTGTGATTGATTGATTGAGTGAGTCCCTTAAACACTGTTATACACTTGTGAGGGAGTGAAACACACCGTTGAGTGCACATCCATGCTTGATCTTGGTGTTTCTTGTTGTTGTTGCATGAGTACGATAAAAGAAAGTGAGTGAGTATACGGGTGATTGATCTTTGAAGCTCGAGTTCAATTACTTGCATGATTTGATTCTTGATTCATTCCTAACAATTTCACTTGACTTATTATTTCGTTGCTTGAGGACAAGCAACATGGTAAGTTTGGGGGGGTTGATTAGGCGTGAAATTGTTATGTTTTGGTGCCCGATTTACTCATGTTTTGAGTGTTTTCGATGAGTGCTTAGAGTCAAATGAGTATCATTTTTATAAAATTATTAATTTGTCTCTTTGGTTTTCATAGATGGATAGAGGACGAAAAGAGGAGTTCGTAGGACTTTGAATCGACTCAAACGGATGCCCGGATGAGAAGATATTGAAGAAATACGATTGGTATTAGTGCGGACGAGGAAAAGTATCATTTGGAAGGATTAGAGATCACTCGAGCGCATTGCTCGAGCGCCACCGCTCGAGCGCCTTGCTCGAGCGCGCAAATGAACAGAACAAGTCTTGCGCTCGAGCAGCTCGAGCGCCACCGCTCGAGCGAATCACTCGAGCGCCCAAAAACATACAGAGAAGATTCAGCGCTCGAGCAGCTCGAGCGCGACCGCTCGAGCGAATGCATCATTCGAGCTACACTGCTCGAGCGGGACCGCTCGAGCGTTTTGCTCGAGCGCCCATATACTTTTGCCTCCGGATGCGTATTTTCGGCCCATTAACTCCCGTTTCGACCCGGTGCCTATATATACCTCTTCCAAACACGTTTTGAAGAACCCCGACTTTTAGAAATAATTTTAGACTTAGTTTTGGAGAGGAAGGAGACGAGCAAGCTTTATTTACGTATTGTTGAGGTTTTTCTTACGAATTCTTCGTTTAATTTTGTTTCTTCGTTTCTTTTCTTCAGTTCTATTACGTTAAATACTTTAGACTCCGTTTAATTAATTTAATTTCAGTTCTTCGTATTTATTTTCTTTCAAACCCTAGTTTATGTTTCTTACTTTCTTTATTCAATTCATCATGTTTTTATTCGTTGTTTCTTTTATTGCTTTTATTTTTGTTAAAACCATGTCCGGCTAAAACCCTTGCATGCTTGGGTTAGGATGAACTCGTAGAAGTAGGATGTGGGTACGTAATTAGGGTAATTCGTGACGTTAGTTTTAATTCTCTTAATTAATGAATTATTATAATTAATCTTAACTCAACCTTTGAATTTTGTACGAAAGTGTTAGAGAGAGGACGACCGCATCACTCAATAACAATTAGTAGTCTTAACGAGAGGGTTTAGGAAAGGTTAATTCATCTACCGGTTTAGCGAAGGAGGACGACCGCATCACCTTAGTTAAATTAGGGTCTCATTAATTAAGCGCTATCTATTAACTTGTTAGTGGATTAGTGAAGTCGATTGATAGGATAAAGTATTAGGGTATAAAATCTTGAGCTTTCATCCTACGATCTTTTACTTAGGTTAATTCTTGGTTGTCACGATTACTTTGATTATGTACCTGCTCCGTTAGTATACGTAGGGATTCCTATCCTAAGCATCACCATCTCTTATTTGAATCAAACCCTTAGTTAATTCGTCTGCTTTATTATTTTAGTTTACTTAGTTTATTTCAGTCTTTTAATTAATTTTTCAAAAAACCCAAAAACATCACACTCATATTAACTACGACGCGTAGATCTTCAGGGATCTATTCGCATACATACCATCCCTTGGGTTCGATAATACTTAGTCCCTATACTTGCCCATACTACAGTGAACCCGTTCTCTTGCGGGGTAGCTACTAGTAGAAGCTAGTGTAGTCGCTTCAAGTCAATAGCATGTCGAGACGAACATCGGAAAGCAACAAGGACGATTTTTCGCATCAAGACGTGAAGAAATTAAACCGTGACAATTGGATTTGAGTGCTCCAATGTGTTTAATTTTGTTTTGATGGATATTTTATTTTGTGCACTTATTATTATTTGTTAATATGTGTTTGCATGAATTTAATTGTCCAAGAAAAATCTTACTTTCGAAAATTACTAAGTATGTTTATTTAATCGCAATTTTATTCCGGATATTAAAATTGGATTAATTTGGCCTCCATAATTTATTTATTTGTGAAGTTCTTTTGGAATACATTTCCCCCTCGGATCGGCCAAAAGAACGTATTTCACATGAATAAATTCCGAAAGGATGATTGTGGATTATTACTAGTGGCGGTATTGACCCTCACCCCGAGTGGCTTGCTCAAAGCGAAATAATAATCCTGTATTTAATTATGGTTATTACTTAGGCATAGGAAATTGATATTAACTTACTCCCCTCGGAGTACCTGTCAATTTCTATGTGGTCAAAGTGGAAGCCAACTATTAATTTTGAATTAAGGATTTGTAACTTTTAAGTTTGTGATCCGCTTGAATGTATTTAAATGTATAGACCACCCCTCGTGGCGCATTTAAATTGTTTCGAGATGTTGGCTGATGCATGATTATATTGTTTTGAGGTTTCAATATAATTAATGTGATCGAATTATGTGATAATTTCGTATTTTTCAAGATATTGATATGAATGTATGTTTTATTCTCATTTCATCATGTCGCAACCTTTTAATCCACTGTTTAATATACTTAAAGTTAATAAACTTTTTGGAGTGATTTATATCGATTGGAAATGTTTTTTTTAAAATTTATCCTTACTGCACGAAAACACAATTGGGTTATTTATGTTAATATACCCGGCAAGCCTAATGATAAGTCAAGCAATGGGAAGAAGCAGTTTATGATTGGAAGCATGACAATGAACACATGAAGTGCATCATCTTGACATCTCAGTTTGAGGATTTGAGGCGCGTCCATGGAGACATTGTATCCGCTGTTGAAATCATGGAACACCTTGAAGAGATGTCTTCACATCAAACCCATGACTAATCAGTTCACCAAACATGACTCGGTCAAGTTGGAAATGGTGGAGGGAACGCTCGTGAGGGAGCACGTTCTCAAGATAATGGCATACCTTAACAAGTTGGAAGTACTTGGTGCGGATTTTGATTAATTTCATATACCATTCTCTACCGAGAAGCTTTGAGCAGTTTCGTCTGAACTATCAGATGAATGAACGGACAAATCGTTTGTCCGAGCTCTTGCAAGCTTTAGTTTCGGTGGAGGTGAAAATGGAGCACCAGTCTAGTGCTATGGTGGCTAATGGTCCGTCTACCTCTTTTGGTCCCAAGGGAGGGAAAAAGAGGAAGAGAACCAAATGCCGGATCCAAGCAAATCCAGTTGTTGCGAAAGGCAAATGCAAAGACTAGCATCGAAGGGGAAGTGTTTTAGTTGCGGTGAGAGAGGACAATGGAGGTCTGCCTATTCCAAGCCTAAGAGGCTAGGAAAGTTAGGTAATTCACACACATTAGTCATCGAAACTTGTGAAGTGGCGTATGCTGTCTATTCGTGGATAGTGGATACAAGAGCTACTGATCACATTTGTTTCATGGGTTTAAGCTAACCCGACGACTTAACGAAAGTGAGATCCCCATCACATCGGGCAATTCTACGAGAGTGGCAGCTGAAGCAGTGGGAGAAGTGTGCCTATCTTGTGAAGATAGAGTTATGGTCTTGAGAGACGTTCTTCATGTTCCTAGTTTAGAAATAACTCAACCTTCAGTTTCTAAACTGTTTGAATAGATACTCAGTTTCTTTTAATAAGGATGTTATTATTTCTTGAAACGATGAGTTTATCTATTCCGGAATTTCAATGGATGATCTTTATACTATTTTTTTTGGCACATCACTCACAAAATTGAATCTAATAACACATCGATTATTTCGAGTAATAAAAGAAAGCGTTCTTCGGAGATGAACAAAACACTTCTATGGCATCTTAGACTAGGTCATATTAATCTAAAGCGGATAGAGAGATTGGTGAAAGACGGATCCTTGGAATCATTCCAAGTCGAACCGTTTCCAACTTGTGAATCCTGTTTAGAGGGTAAAATGACCAAGAGGGCATTTGGAGCCAAGGGGAATAGAACCACGGAAGTGTTAGAACTCGTTCATACCGATATGTGTGGTTCAATGACGATCATAGCAAGAAGGGGTATGAGTAAATTGTCTTTTTCAATGATTACTCGAGATATGGATACATCTACCTTATGATGCATAGGGAAAGAAGTATCAAGTTTCTACGATTTGATCATAGAGGCGAATACCTTAGCGATGAATTCTTGAACTAGCTATCAGACGAAGGGATTGTATCCCTGTTGACCGCACTGGGAACCCCTCAATAGAACAGTATGGCGGAACAAAGGAGCCAGACTCTTTTATAAATAGTCAGATCCATGATGAGTTATTCGGATTTACCCAAGTCGTTTTGGGGTAACGCCTTGTAAACAACGACTTACATTCTAAACTTGGTGCCATCCAAATCGGTTCCTAAAACCCCAATGGAATTGTGGACCGGGCGCAAGCCCAGTCTAAGACACTTGCAGATTTGGGGTTGTCCGGCATACGTGTTAGACAAGGAAGCTGGTAAATTAGATCCACGTTCGGAATTAAGGTTGCTTATAGGATATCCCATGGGAACGAAAGGGTGTATGTTCTATAGTCTCAAGGATTAAAAGACCGTGATTAGTTCGCACTTTAAACTCTTGGAGGAAGACTATTTGAACAAAAGAAAGCCCAGAAATGAGATTACCTTAGACGAGTTAAGAGAGCAAACTCCTATACCAAGTATACAAGATGATGTACCACACGTCACACCTTCACAACCGGAACCCCGTCGTAGTGGGAGGATTGCTAGGCAACCCGAGAGATTCATGGGGATAGGAGAATCTTTGGATTTGGTTCCCGGCGATGAATCAGACCCATGGACGTACGACGAGGCAATCCAAGACAAAGATGCGGAGTCGTGGCAAACGACAATGGAAGCCGAGATGGGTTCGATGGATTATAATCAAGTGTGGGAGTTGGTTGATCCACCTAGTGGGGTAGAGCCCATTGGATGCAAGTGGGTGTACAAGAGGAAAAGAGGACCGGACGGAAGGGTAGAGACCTTCAAAGCAAGGCTTGTGGCCTGTGGCCTATAGCTATGCTTGAGTCCATCCGTATTCTCTTGTCGATCACTGTGCACTTAGATTACGAGATCTGGCAAATGGATGTCAAGACAGCTTTCCTTAACGGAAGTCTTGATGGGATCTACATGCAACAGCCCAAAGGTTTCGTTGAAAAAGGCCAAGAGCACCTCGTATGCAAGCTTAAGAGATCCATTTATGGACTTAAGCAAGCATCGCATACTTGGAACCAGTGTTTTGATCAAGTAATTAAGTCTTATGGGTTTGAGATCAAAACAAGTTCGAAAGTTGTGTGTATAAAAGGTATGACGGAACTGCAGTGGTATTCTTAGTATTATACGTAGACGATATTCTGCTCATTGGAAACAATGTAAAGGTATTGTCAAACGTAAGGGTATGGCTGTCAAACGTAAGGACTTAGGGAAAGTCGGTCACATCCTTGGGATCAAGTTCACTCGAGATCGCAAGAGGAGGATGTTAGGCTTATCGCAAGTTTTATACAAAACCATTGTTTTGAAGCATATCAGCGTGCAAGATTCCAAGAAAGGTTTTGCACCTTTTAGGCACGGAATCCATCTATCTAAAGAAATATGCCCTAAGATGCAAGTGGAGATAGATGACATGAAAGACGTTCTGTACGTAGGAAGTCTTATGTATGCAATGTTGTGTACGAGACCGGATATCTGCTTTGCCGTGGGCATGATGGTAAGATATCAAAGTAACCCCGGGAAAGCACATTAGATTGCAATTAAATACGTTCTTTAGTTTCTGAAAAGAACTTGGTATGGAATGCTGATTTAACAATCAGACAATCTAATTCCCATGGGATACACAGACTCAAATTTCCAATCAGACATAGATTCCAAAATAACTACCTCGGGTAGTGTGTTTTGCATGGGAGAAGGAGCCATGACATGGAGAAGCGATTTGCAGAAATGTATCGCCGATTCGACCATGAAAACCGAATAAGTAACTGCTTGTGAAGCAGCGAAAGAAGCGGTTTGGCTCAAGTACTTCTTAGTGGACTTGGACGTTGTTCCGAATTTGCCCGACAAGATAAACTGTCTTTTGTGACAATGTCGGAGCAGTTGCAAATTCAAGGGAACCGAGAGCCCACAAGGCCAGCAAACACATTGAAAGAAAACACCATCTTATACGAGAAATCGTTAAGAGAGGAGATAAAGAGGTTGCAAAGATAAATGTCGGGTGACAACCTAGCGGATCCATTCACAAAGGGTCTGCCTCAGAGTACATTCGAGAGACATGTGGATGGAATGGGAGTCAAGACTATTGCCAATCTGCTTTAAGTATAAGTGGGAGGAATTATTAGGTTAGTTTAGGTTGACATAAGATGTCACGTAGAGCTACTACACTAAGACATGCGTGATGTATACTAAAAGCAGACTTTAAGTATAAGTGGGAGATTGTTGGAGTTATACGTGAAAGTATGCTTTTACTTTGTATAACTCGTGTATCAAACACTCGTTTTATGAGAATAATTCTTTTATCACATTTGCTTTAGTTATGATTGAATGTTGAATTTCTATTGCAAACCGTTCAATATATAGTACATGTTACATTGTAGTTAATGTGGTGATACCCGATCACGGAAGACAACATTAACAGTTTACTTGTAACTAAACATACATTTTCACGACCTAGGTGGAATTGAACAATCCGCCGTGAAAGGTCGATGTGTAAGGCTCAGATTGGTCTGTCTTGAGAGATTGCACTAGCACATTTAGTATGTGTTGAAGAGGACCTACAGCGAGGATAAATTCTTCTGTTCTGAAAGGTGAAGAATTAGACCTCAGTGGTTGTTGATTTCTTAATCTTCGTCACTTAAATAGGACCGTGTGTGCTTAATGGTTACTGCTTTGATTCATGTTGGGTGAGAATTATTACGACTTCGAACTTTGTGTCTTGGGTAGTAATATTAATCATACGACGGTTGCTAAGATTTAATACGGAGAAACGCGTGCGAGTACGGCTCGTGTGATTAGTCCCCTTGGTGGGCTCAGAAGTTTTATTGTACCAAATCTTGCAAGTGAAGAATTAGTTTCTTCGGTACGAATAATAATGTTGAGCTGTCTTTACTCCAAGGTGAAAGATGTTAATTAATTTAGAGCTATTCAGAAGCTTAATTAATTAATGGACTTGATAATCTTAAACGCGGGAAATAATAACCGGGAGCCCATATTATCGTAATATGGATTAAGATGGATAGTGCAATATTAATTTATTAGTGGTAATAATTAATATTAATGGGCTGAATTATATTGGGGCTCAATATTGAAATTCAGAAGTCCATTAGGAGGTTCAATCTTAATTCTCCTTAAAGGCCCCTCAAGTAGCCCAATAATGATAAGGTGATTAAAATAAAAAGATAATATTATGCTGATTTTATCCTCAAATTTTCGAAAATTAGAGATCAAGGGAAAAAAAGATTTTGTTGATTTTCTTGGAAAGATATTATGGAAGATATGTATTCTAGGAATACAAGAATATCTCATATATTCAAGAAGATCCAAATCTTTGGATTTTTTCTTGTGTTTTTCGAAAATTATAAGCCTAAATAGGTGAGTGAAATTTTTGTGGAATATTTTATTATGGAGAAAAGAATATATGAGATATATTCAAGATTTCTTAGAGACTAAGAAAAGATTTTCTCCAGGCCCATAAAATATATCAAAAATTCGGCCACTTCATCTATAAATAGGGGTGATTATTTCATCCCCAAGAACGTAATTCCATGTGTTGGAAAAATCAAGAAGCATAGATATTTTTCTTTTTCCTTAGTTTATTAAATTACTTGAAAGCATCTCCCACCGGTGATCAAGTGAGGTGAAAAGGGAAATACTTGAGAAGGTTTTTGGGTCGATAGAGCGAGATCGTAATTGTCCCGTATATCCAAAGGCCAATTCTACAAGAGGTACGTTAATCACATATTTACTTGTTTATTCCGCCATAGTTAATATGTGAAATTAATTCAACATGCATGATGAAAATTAGTAGTTGGATTTATTATTTGAATTAATTAGGATTAATTCATGCTAGTAATAATTGTATTTAAATTCGTATTTAAATTTCATCCCGAATAGATTCCGGGCACCCTATTTTCCCAACACCACCTCCTTCTCATCTGCCACACCCTCCACCTCCTTGCTCCTCTCAAAGAGGTCATCTACCCTTTCAATGAGACTGGTAGCCACCTTCTTGGCCTTACCAGCTGGCTTTTTGGCCTGACCATTTGCCGTAGCATTGGGATCAGTCAGCCCTAGCACTGAGTAGGTATCGCTCCGTGAGGCAAACATCACATTCTTCGATGAGAGACTATCCTCAAAGTCGAAGGTGTACCCATGGCAAGCATGAGTAATCAAGACTGAGAGCCTGGTTCCGAAAGGCAGAATAGCACCAACGGAGATGTGCTTCTTCTCCTCATCCCTCTTCAGCTTGTCCAGACCAGCCCGATGAAGTTGGTCCAGAAAGAACTGCTCCCAGTTGGCCTCCACGCCATCTACGATAGCCCCCATCAGCCTCATCTTGGGCAGGCTCAATTGCTCATGAGATCCCGTGGATCCCATCACCATCTTGGACACAAGGTCCACAAGCGCTCTATATTCAGGCTTCAGCGTGTTCTTATTCCGACGAGCCCTGAACACAGATGACCCCTCCTTGGTCCATCTACCCAGGAGTTCTCCCTCCGAGTTCACCTTGTAGAGCCTTGGGTTGATTCCTGAGGATGACAGTCCAAAAACTTCTCTCACCGCCCTCCGAATGTCGATGGTGACCACCTCTGAGTTGTAGAGAGGTTCGCCGTTGCCGTCCTTCTCCCCCGTCGGCTTGAGCGCGGTCACTTTCGTGAAGAGTTCATCCCTCCGTAAGAACATGTTGAGATAAACTTCCACAACCGTTCTTGGAAGCACGGAGATAGGGCGAGTGGTGAAGTATGTTTCCAACCCAGCTTTGGAAATCCATTTGAAAATGGGTTTGATTTCCTCCACTGTAAGACAGGTACCCTCCATGGAGATGACTTGCTCCATGTGTACTAGCTTGTTGTTGACAACATCCTCGATCTTGTCGGTTGTCCAGTTGGAATCAAGAAGTGCCATTTGATTTTGAGGAAGAGAGATTTTTTAAAATTCTGAGATTGCTTGAGCAAGAGAAAACTCAGTGTGCAGATGTGCTTTGTGTTTGTGTAAAAACCTCGAATGACATTCTTGATTGATATGACTAAGTCAGTTACTCAGACATGGGGTTGAGATTAATCCCTGAATTCGAAACGTTTTGAAATGAAGGGCCAGGATTAATCTCAGTTTCAATCAATTACCTACGTCAGTCATATTCCGTATAAGACGGACACGTATATGAAAAAGTAACTGAGGCATTAAATGCTCCATTGCGCGTGGGTTTAAATATGAAAAGGCGCGCTTTTAATGAAAACATAATGCATTTAATAAAGATTTTCAGGACGAAGGACTCAGGGAGACGCTTAGAATTCACAAGAGTCAGGATAGAACTCATACCTGTCAGGGAGACATTGTAGCACCCTGATACCTCGCTGAGTCGAGTCTGGCCTGAGTTCCCCCCTAGAACCCTACACTGACTGCTCTCCCGGATCTAAGAGTCCTAACTCCACTGACAGTTCCATAAACCTTGCTTCAGCCAGAGGCTTAGTCAAGATGTCAACTCTTTGCCTGTCAGTGTGAATCTTCTCCATCCTGATATCTTTCTTCTCCACATGATCTCGAATGAAGTGATGCCTAATATCCACATGCTTGCACCTAGTGTGAAGCACTGGGTTCTGAGTAATTGCTATTGCACTATTGTTGTCACAATAGATTGGAACCTCATTAGCAAATACTCGGTAGTCCCTCAACTGTTGCCTCAACCATAAAATCTGAGAACAACAACTACCTGCAGCCATATACTCAGCCTTAGTTGTGGATGTCGCCACTGAATTCTGCTTCTTACTAAACCACGAGATCAACTTACTCCCCAAAAACTGACATGTTCCTGAGGTTGATTTCCTATCAATCCTACAACCTCCATAATCTGCATCTGAATAACCTGTCAGTTCTAAGTTGTCATATGAAGAATACCATAGTCCCATATTGACTGTCCTTTTCAAATACTTAAGTATCCTCTTAGCAGCCTCCAAATGACTTCTCTTGGGATCAGACTGATACCTAGCACACACACCAACTGCAAACGTAATGTCAGGCCTACTTGCAGTCAGGTACAACAAAGAACCTATCAGCCCTCGATACTCAGTCTGATTTACTGAAGTCCCTTCAGTGTCAGGATCCATCTTCCAATTTGTGTTCATAGGGATCCTGGCTGGATTGCAGTTCTGAACACCAAACTTATGAATCAAGTCTCTTGTATACTTGGCCTGATTTATAAAGATACCTTGATCAGTCTGCTTAACCTGCAATCCTAAGAAGAAGTTCATCTCTCCCATCATTGACATCTCAAATTTACCAGTCATCAACTTAGAGAATTTCTCACATAGCTGATGATTTGGTGATCCAAATATTATGTCATCCACATAAATCTAGACCAAGAGAATGTCATCACCTTCAGTGATCCTGAACAATGTCATATCCACAGTTCCCTTCTTGAACCCATGGTCTGTCAGGAATTGAGAGAGGGTATCATACCAAGCTCTTGGTGCTTACTTAAGTCCATAGAGTGTTTTCTTCAAATGGTATACTCTATCTCCAACCTCAAACCCGGGAGGTTGTTCAACATATACCTCTTCATTGAGTACACCATTCAGGAAGGCACTCTTGACATCCATTTGATACACCTTGAACTTCTTATATGTTGCATATGCAAGGAACAACCTGATAGCTTCCAACCTAGCCACTGGAGCAAAAGTCTCATCATAGTCTATTCCCTCAGATTGACAATACCCTTTTGCAACCAGTCTAGCCTTGTTCCTTACCACAACACCATTTTCATCCTTCTTGTTCTTGAAGACCCACTTGGTACCAATTACTCCTTGATGCCTAGGTCTATCCACCAGTTCCCAAACCTGATTCCTTGTGAACTGATTCAACTCCTCTTGCATGGCAATGATCCAGTTCGAGTCACTGAGAGCTTCTTCAATGTTCTGAGGCTCTTGCTCAGAGAGAAAGCAACAGAACAATGCACTCTCACCATGGAACCGTCTGGTCCTGACTCCCTCAGTTGGATCACCAATGATTTGATCAATGGGATGATCCTCTAGCCATGTTCTCTTGCCAGGAGTTGTTCCTGAAGTTCCTGCAATGTTAGTATCTACAGGCTCATAAAATTCAGGAAATTGAACAGAAGGGGTGATCCTGAGTCTATACCAAAGGGATTAACAAGCTCAATGTCAGGGACATTGATTCCCCCTTGATGAGGTGACTCAGGAACCGTCTTAGCTGCGACAGCATCTTCATAGACGGTACTTACCTCAGGTTGAGCATGTTCCTCAGTCCGAGGCTCAACAATCCTGATGTGCTGGGCTTAGGAGTGGCACTTCATTCATCATCCTGATCATCATCATCGTCCCATCTTGGAATTGGCACAGTTTTGACCTTTGGATCAGGTTGATTCCTTAAGCTTAGCCTTGTCACTTTTTTTGTGACCTCCTCAGTGTCAGGATTCAACACTTTTACCCTAGACTCATTAGCAGATTCATAAAAAACAGCATGAGGTGATTCTTCCACAACAAGGGTCCTACAATTGTAAACCCTGAAGGCTTTACTAACTTCAGAATATCCTAAGAATATTCCTTCATCAGATTTGCTATCAAAGGCTTTCAGTTGGGTCTTCCCATTGTTGAGGATGAAACACTTACAACCAAATACATGAAAATAAGAAATACGAGGTTTTCTCTTATTCCATGTCTCATATGGGGTCTGTGCAGGTTATTTGTTCAACATGGATCTATTCTGAGTGTAGCATGCAGTGTTGATTGCCTCAGCCCATAATTTCTTGGGCAATCCTGATTCAGCCAGCATGGTCCTTGCAGCTTCCTTCAGTGTCCTGTTCCTCCTTTCAGCGACACCATTCTGTTGTGGGGTTCTAGCTGCAGAAGTCTCATGAGCTATACCAAGTTCATTACAAAAGTCAGAAATATATGAATTTATAAATTCAGTGCCCTTGTCAGATCTGATCTTAGTAATGGACTGATTCTTCTCATTGCTGAGTCTCCTGAGCAACTCTGGAAGCTTCACCTGTGTTTCCTTCTTACTCAACAAGAAAATAACCCAAGTATATCTAGAATAATCATCAATAACCACAAGGGTATATTTCCTACCATTCATACTCACAGGTGTTATGGGACCAAATAAATCCATGTGCAAGAGCTGAAGTATCCTGTCAGTGGAATGAGAAGCTTTCTCCTTGAATGACGCTCTGACCTACTTCCCTTCCTGACAAGCTTTGCACATGTGATCTTTGCTAAAAACTTCATTAGGTAGACCTTCAACAAGTGACTGTCTAGAAATTTTGTTAAGAATCTTGAAGTTCAGGTGGCTTAATCTTTTATGCCATAACCAACTGAGCTCTAGAGAGCTTTTAGCAACAAAACAAGTATTAGGAATAGTGCTGCTCCAATCAGCGAGATAAACGTTACCTTTCCTGATACCTGATAGAAGCATTTGTGTTGATTTATCCTTGACTGAACATATATTCGATGAGAACTCAATACTGAAACCTTTGTCACAGAATTGACTTACTGACAACAGGTTATGCTTCAGTCCTTCCACAAAGGACACATTTTCGACTCTGACTGTACCTATTATTAAAACACCAAAACCTTTAGTAACACCTTTTGAGTTATCACCAAAGGTTACCTGTGGACCATCTTTAGCTTGATATTCTTGGAGAAGACTCTTCATTCCAGTCATGTGCCTTGAGCAACCACTCTAGGTACCAAACAACTTTGATTGAGTCTCCTCTCCTCTTGTTGTGATCCACAGCAGCCTGCAAGCAAATCAGGCTTTAGGTACCCATTGGGTGTTGGGTCCTATCATGTCAGCTGTACCCTTCGGGATCCAGACTTGCTTAACAACCCTGATTGCCTCAGAGTGGTAAATCTGTCTACCTGAAACATCGACATACACAACTTTCTTATTCTTTGCCTGAGAGAAAGATGGTGTATGTGTGCTAGACTTAGGCTTCACAGGAGCCTAAGTGGGTGCCTTTTGGGCTGGCTTCCTGTTCTTCCTAGGTCTGGGTGCAGCAGGTCTTGGGCCTTGTTCTTGATAAGGGCTCTGTGTTCTATTCCCCCTAGGCAAGTGAGGTAATGGAAAACAGTTAAAGGCCTCAGGATGCCAAAACCATGGGGGTGTCATCATGTTTGGCCTTCCCTGTTGGTATTGCCACGCATGATGGTACCCTCTCTGACCAGTCTGAGAACTCTTGGCCTGAGTCTTCCTCTGCTTTCGCTGAGGCTTTCCCTGGCCTGAGCTCTCAGGGGCCTCCCTAGGTTGTTTTGTCTTTCCCTTGGGTTTTGGCTTAGCTACCTTGGGGGCAACCCTGACTGTGTCAACAGTTTCCTTGCCCTTATCAGTTTGACGGGCCTGGAGTACAACCTTAGGTGCACTCTGGCCTGCCTGAACAAATACCCTCTCAGTGTCGCTCCCTGAAGCAACATGAGACTGACCTTGTGAGGATTTCTTAGGAATATATCCAAGTCCTTTTTTCTCATTCCCAAGCATCTGGCTGCTATTTATTTCCTCTCTAGCCACTGAGGATTTATTCATTGCTGCAACCTTTTGCTTGAGTGAGTCCTCACTCTTTTTCAGGATTTCATGTCTGGTAAAGAGGTCATCAAACTTACTCTTAAGTACTTTCAGTTCTTCCTTCCTGACCAACTATTCCTCAGCCAATTCCTTCAGAATCTTCTCTCTTGGGAGACGCTCAGCATTGATTAAATCAATCTCTTGAGTCAGTCTTACAATCTGAGCTGATTCTTTAAGATCAGACTGAGTGAGTTGTTCATTCAGGTTTTGAACCTCAGTACTCAATTTCTTGTTCTCCTCTACCAAGAAGACATTAGTTTCCTGCAGTCTGGAGAAGTCAACCATCAATTGATCCAGACAGATCTGAGGGTTAATTTCTCTAACTGACTCTGAGCTAAGCTCAGGATTTTGACCAGTGTAGGAACCACATACAGAGTTAGATGTTACCTCAGGTTCCTCCCTTGCCATAAGGCAGACATCATCGTACTCATCATCAGAAAAGAGTTCAGGCGACCTCTCCTCAGGACCATCAGAGTCAGTTGCATCCTCAGTGAGCATGGCTCTCTGGTCAGCAAATCTGTCTTGATGAGCTTTCAGTCTTCTCTGAGTGCTTGTCATCATGAGTACGTCTCTGTTCATCTCGACGATCGGGCTTTGGATCTGAATATCTTCTTTCTTTGCCACGATCTCTCCTCTGGTCAGTGTTTGTCCTTTTCTCATATCTCCTTGCGCTTTGGTGGGTTCCTTCAGGTTTCCTGTCACGCGAGTCCTGATAAAATTTCTTATAACGACCAAACCTGGAATTGAGCTTATCAAAGCATCTGGCCATCAGGCTGTACTCTTCAGCAAGCTCTTCCTTGCTCATCTCCATCAGTGACTTTGATGAAGACTCAACAGGTTCAGACCTGGCCTTGAACGCCACGCTTTTCTCAGGAGTTTTCTCCTTTTCTTCCTCTTCTGGCTGAACTTTCTTCTTTCTTTTGTTAAGATCAAATTCCAGTGCCTTTAGCTCTGAAAAAAGTAAAGCAGAAGTTATGTTGCTCATATCCTGAGTATTCTTAAGCATAATTACACTGTTATCCCATCTCTCAGGAAGGGCATTCAGGATCTTTGAAGCAACATCTCTCTTTGGGACATCTTTGTCCAGTATCACCAACTCATTCATCAACTTGATGAATCTTGACTCCATTTGATCGATTGTCTCATCAGGCAACATCTCGAACGCTTCGAACTTCTGAATGGCAATGTTTCTCTTGTTCTCCTTTATCTTCTCTGACCCCTCGCACATCCTGGTCAGCTCATCCAAAACCTCCTTTGTCGTCTTTAAATTCATCAGCCTTGCTGACTCCTCGAAAGGCACCGTATGCAAGATGATATTTCTGGCCACATTATCCAGCCCCATCATCTTGATCTCATCAGTGGTCATATCCTTCCTTTCCTTAGGAATGGGTACACCAATATCAAGATCATCATATCCTCTTCCTCTGGTGTTGGGAACAGTGATCTTGATCGGTCCTTCCCTGAGAACTCGCGGCATCTGGTCATGGATGGCATCCAGATGTGTTTCTAATCTGAACTTCCAATAGACAAAGTTAGATACAGAGAATTTAGGTAACGAAGCTTCAAGTCTCCTCGAAGTCATGATGATGCAAGTTTTATGAAAGACAAACTCAGATCTGTTCAGTGACCACCAACAGTTTCTCCTCTGAAACTATTAGTATTCAAAATCAGTGGTCTTTTGAACTACTGCTCTGATACCACTTGTTGGTCCCGGTACAAGACTGAGGAATACATGTATGGGGAGGGGGGGGAATACACGTATACCAATTTTCAAACTTAAAACCTTACTGAGTCCCCTTTACTCAGAGTGATAAAGAACTAAGAGCTGATAATACACCTACTGACTTCACAGGGGTGAGGGTCAGTTGGCTAACTATCAGTTCAAGTTCAGTGCGGAAATGTGTGAGCCCTGATAGTTTAAAGTCTTGTTTAGTTTGCTTTCTGAAAAACTTGTTTTACTCAATTCAGAATAGTGTTTAGTAAGGGCAGTGCTCTTTTTAGAGGATCAGGCTGATTGATTCAAGCCTGATAAACCGAATGCAATGAATGAATAAGTAATATGGCAGGTAAGCACAATATCAAAGCAATAAGAACACAGGGAGTTTAATGTGGTTCGAAGACTCAAGCTCCTACGTCCACGGCCTGATTTAACAGGAAATCCACTCAAGGGATTCTTGTTTTTAACGTGCCAAGGTGCACCAAGACCAGCTAACCTCACTGATCTATACAACTCCACTTACTAACTCACTAACTGACTTACTCCCAACAAACCTAACTTAGGGTTTTGGTTTCAGTTTGGATTCCAACTAGGTTGAGATTATCCTTACAAGGCAAAGCTATGCTAAGGATGGGATAATCTCTCTAAGCTTAAGATAATGCTAGTTCGCTCTTGGAATACAGAATAACTCTCAGTTGCTAAGAAACACTTGGGAAATTTAGAGGGTTTCGAGTGCTTCTTCTAAGGACTGAATGCTTTGAGTGCTTGAGAGCTTGAGTAATTTCTGGCTTGGAAATTTCCCGTAACCTTGAATGGGTTCAAGGCCTTCTGTATTTATAGGTGATTTGAAAAACTATCCGTTGGAGAGATAGCCTTTCTTGTCAAATATGTAGAGTGGCTTCAAACAGACATATCTTCATGCAGCAGCAGTCCTTGCATGGATTTGGTAGTTGCATTAAATGCACATTAAATGCTTGCCCATTGAATATGCAGTCTGAAATCAATCTTCTTGTCAGGTTCCGTACGTGCATGTCCTTCCCGGATTGGTCCACGTCATCAGGTTGGTGAGAATGTCAGAACTTATTCCTGAGCTTCAGGCTTGTCTTATTAAGTTCATTTTGTATTGAGCTCACCGGTCTTGTCCTGACGCTGACATTCCTTTTGCATTGCTTGGCTCTACTCCAAGTCTTTCCCATAAACTCAGTTTCATCCTGTTCCCTTCAGGACTGAGTTAGTGATGACCTCAGGGTCATACTCTTCATCACTGAGACTTACTCAGCCAGCTTAGGAGACTGCCATAAGTTCAGGATGGTAAACTTCGTCTTCAGGCTCTGAGTCTTGATTGTTCATCAGTAAGTGATCCTCTTACTGAGTACCTGTGAAGTGTAAAAAGATTAAGTACAAATCCTTACCAAGACTAGCCTGACAAACAAATGCAAACATCTTTTCAGGGGCTTTGGGATCTTAATCAAAACTGACAATGTCCGAACAATTAATGAATACAATTAAAATTATTTAATTAATTATCTAAAAATACTTACATGTTGTCGCTAGGGACAACAGTGAGACGGCTATCCAACTAAGGATGCTGCCGTGAAGTCGTAGATCCGGCACTAGAAGTAGAGCCAGCAGCACTGGACTGCTGGGAGGAGGATGATGTCATCTCCGGGGCCCGTCGAACCTCCGGGAGCACCGGTCTCTACGATCCCGACCTCCTCTTCCCCCAACCCTGACCTCGCCCCTGTGACCCACTCTGATCGAGGTTATCATGAGAGCTCATCTGTAATAAATTTAAATTTAAAAGATTAACATAACATATTATATTTATACACAACTACGAAAATTCCTAAACTAAATTCACAACTACGAAAATTCTTAAACTAAATTCACAACTACGAATATAATTAATCAACAAAAATTACAACTACGAATATCCCTAAATGAAATTCACAACTACGAATATAAATCAACAAAATTCACAACTATGAATATAATTAATCAACAAAATTCACAACTACGAATATCCCTAGACAAAATTCACAACTACGAATATAATTAATCAACATAATTCACAACTATGAATATTATTAATCAATAAAATTCACAACTACGAATATAATTAATCAACAAAATTCACAACTACGAATATCCCTAAACGAAATTCACAACTACGAATATAAATCAACAAAATTCACAACTACGGAAATTCTTAAACTAAATTCACAACTATGAATATAATTAATCAATAAAATTCACAACTACGAATATAAATCAATAAATTCACAACTGTTGATAGGCGAACAGCCGGGAAACGTGATTAAGAGGAAAAAGTATTAAAATAATAAGATTAAGAGGTTGATAAGAGAAAAGTCAAAGAGGACGAGCAGCAGGGAAGAGAACACTAGGAGGCGAGCAGACGGGTAGGATGGTCAGGTCAGAGGAGGCGAGCAGCTGGTCATTTGGGCATACAAAGGGAGGCGACCAACTCGACCAAGAAGGATCAAGAAGAAGTAAAAGGAGGCGAGCAGGCGAGCAAGAGGGCACCTCGGAAGATGATCAAGAATCCCAATAATTAGGCATTACATTAGGAACAAACAAGTGTTTTAACACTTGTCATTGTATAAAGATGTAATAGATTAAGGAGATAACAAGTGTCTTAACACTTGTCATGATGTAAATAAGGGTGATTAAAAATGTGCCACCTCCTCCTTGCTTGTAACATTATAAATACCCCTTCATGGGATAATAAGAAGAGGTTAGATAATTAAAAAAACAAGCCATACTCTTGCAAATTTTCTCCCCAACATTTCCTTGAAGAAATCTAGCTTTAATCCTTGATTTAATTCTTGTTTGATGATCTTCTTAGTATAGAAACAACCACTAATCATCTAATCCGAGCCAAGATCATCATCAACAACTACGAATATCCCTAAACGAAATTTACAACTACGAATATAAATCAATAAATTAAATCCACAACTACGAATATAAATCACTAAATTCATGACTTGTAAGCGAACTACACTAGCTTCTACTAGTAGCTACCCCGCAAGAGAACGTGTTCACTGTAGTATGGGCAAGTATAGGTACCAAGTATTATCGAACCCAAGGGATAGTGTATATGCGAATAGATCCCTGAAGATCTACGCGTCGTAGTTAATATGAGTGTAATGTTTTTGGATTTTTGAAAGATTAATTAAAAGACGAAAATAAACTAAGTAAACTGAAGAACGAAAGAAACGAATTAACTAAGGTTGTTTTCTAATGAGAGATGGTGATGCTTAAGATAGGAATCCCTACGTATACTAAGGGAGCAGGTACATAATCAAAGTAATCGTGACAAACAAGAATTAACCTAAGTATAAGAATGCAAGGTGAAAGCTCAAGATTCTAAACCCTAATACTTTACCCTAACACTCGACTTCACTAATCCACTAACAAGTTAATGGATTGTGCTCAATTAATGAGACCCTGATTTAACTAAGGTGATGCGGTCGTCCTCCTTCGCTAAACCGGTAAATGAATTAACCTTTCCTAAACCTTCTCGTTAAGACTACTAATTGTTATTGAGTGATGCGGTCGTCCTCTCTCTAACACTTTCGTACTAAATTTAAAGGTGAAGTTCAGATTAATTATAAGAATTCATTAACTAAGAGAATTAAAACTAACGTCACGAATTACCCTAATTACGTACCCACATCCTACTTCTACGAGTTCATCCTACCCTAAGCATGCAAGGGTTTTAGCTAGACATGACGTTAACAAACATTAAAGCAATAGAAGAAACGACGAACATAAACATGATGAATTGAAGAAAGAAAATACGAAACATGAACTAGGGTTTAAAGAAAATAAATACGAAGAACTGAAATTGAATTAATTAAAACGAAATTAAAAGCGTTTAAAGTAATCAAGCTAATGAAAAGAAACTAAGAAACGAAAAGAAACTAGAATTCGTATGTAAAACCTCAACAAAACGTAAAATAAAGCTTGCTCGTCTCCTTCCTCTCCAAAAACTAAGTCTAAAATTATTTCTAACGTTCGGGTTCTCATGTTGTTGTGTTTGGAAGAGGTATATATAGGCACGGGTCGAAACGGGAGTTAATGGGCCGAAAATACGCATCCGGAGGCAAAAATCCATGGGCGCTCGAGCAAAACGCTCGAGCGGTCCCGCTCGAGCAGTGTAGCTCGAATGACACAATCGTTCGAGCGGTTCCGCTCGAGCTGGTCGAGCGTTGATATCACACTGTATGTTTTGGGCGCTCGAGCAATTCGCTCGAGCGGTGGCGCTCGAGCTGCTCGAGCGCAAGAAAGTTTCTGTACGTTTAGGCGCTCGAGCAATGCGCTCGAGCGGGGGCGCTCGACCTAGTCACTCGAGTGACTTCTAACTCCTCCCAAATGATACTTTTCCTCGTCCGCACTAATACCAATCGTATTTCTTCAATATCTTCTCATCCGGGCATCCGTTTGAGTCGATTCAAAGTCCTACGAACTCCGTTTTTCGTCCTCTATTCACCTATGAGCATCAAAGAGACAAATTCATCAATGTGTAGAAATAATGCTCAATTGACTCTAAATACTCTATAAACTCGACCAAAACTAGGGCGTTTCTAGCTACGAATCATGACAATTTCACGCCTAATCAACCCCCCCAAACTTACCATGTTGCTTGTCCTCAAGCAACGAAATAATAAGTCAAGTGAAATTGTTAGGAATGAATAAAAAAATCAATTCATGCAAGTAAATGAACTCAAGCTTCAAAAGTCAATCACCCGTATACTCACTCACTTTCTTTTATCGTACTCATGCAACAATGACAAGAAACACCAAGATCAAACATGGATGTGCACTCAACGATGTGTTTCACTCCCTCACAAGTGTATAACAGTGTTTAAGGGACTCACTCAATCAATCAATCACACATATTGGCAGCCATAGGCTTGTAAGCACTCTCAACTCCGACCATACTCTAGAAATCAATGCCGAATCAAAAAGGACTTTTCTCAAGGTTGTAATGTAGGCTCTTTGGACAGGTGGGATAACAATATGGTAAAGTGACTCAAGTGAATGGAGAATAGAAAATCAAACTTTGGCACTTCGAGATTAGGAACAGACTACTTCAAACATATTCAATCAACACTCTTTCAATTCCACTTCTCTCAACACTTCATTTTTTTCTTTCTCACTCTTTTCACTTTTTTCAATCACTTCACTTTTTTTCTTTTTCGCACAAACACATGAGCTCATTTTTTTCTTTTGCTCATTCTTAATTTTTTTCTCTTTTTCCCACATCTCATAACTTCATCACACCTTCTTCTCACCACTCAACCATCAATAACTCTCCTTTTTCAACTCAAATCAATCCCTTCACATTCACACTTTCCTATTCTCCACTCAAATTTGGACAAAAAGGCTTAGGAATTGGAATAGTGTTCATATGTGTTAGCAAATAAAATAGGCTTTAGGCTCAAAGGGGCTAACAAGGGATCAATGTCATTGGTAAGGAAAATTTTGGCTAAGTGACTCAGTAAAATCAAAGATGGCCTAAGATCCTTTTCGGCATATCAAACTAGACACAATCTAGAAGCAAGAGCACATGCAAGTTCTAGCATCCTCTAAGGTGATGATTCACTCACAAACGAAGAGATTAATTCATGCATCAAAATCTCATAAGGCTCAACTCTCACGGCTTTCACATCCATGCTAGTCCTAGTGCATTCTCACTCTCATCACATAAGTACTCAAAAGAAAACTTATAAGCATACGGGTTCTCTCCCTAATCAGCTCAAACTCAAACACTCACACAAAAGAATTTCCAACTCACTCTTACAACTCACTCTACTCATCAAATCATACTCAAAGATAGCAATCAACAAGCATAAGATGATTGATAGGCATAAAATATTGAGTAACAAAACAAATTAATAATAGCCCAAGGAGTATCTCAACAAACAATAATCAATCAAACTCAACTCAAAGATAAGGGTGTGCATGCATGTGCAATGTAACAAGAAACATAAAAAAACTCCACCCCCCCAAACTTCGACCTTGCTAGAGGTCTAAGTTTGGGGTTGTGGGTTACCTCAACCAAATAATCTCGTTTCTCTCACTAGCTTTGCACATTCCCTTGTCTCAAGTTGGTTCCTTCAATCTCCACTTCTTTGATACCTTTACTCCTTTAGAGACACGCCTACAAGCAACTCACTCAAATACGAGGTTAAACATACGACTCAAAATAACTCCCTAATAATATAAAAAGACACTAAAAATAAATGAAAGCAAATAAAAATGGGTTGCCTCCCATTCAGCGCTATTTTTAAGGTCCTCATGTCGGACCGAGCTCAAAGGAGCTTATGGGACATCAAATTCAAATTTACCTCCCTTACTCTCATAAGAGTGGTGTTTGAACTCCTTTCCTTGATGCCCCACCATCATGAGTTCCTTTGCTCTCTTCTCATCCCCAAGTGTTATGGGTCTCAACTCCTTCTTGCCTCTATCTGGAGGAATCTTACTAAACAATTTCTTGAATTTTGACTTCTTCTTCTTAACTCCTCCTTTTCCTTCTAGCTGGACCACGTCCACACTTTTCACCTCTTCATCCTTCAACTTCTTCACTTCATCCCTATCAACATAATCAAGAACATAATGCTCATGGGTTAAGTAATTGAGTGAAGGATTATAAAATTCATGAATATCAGAAGGATTAGGGATAGAAGGCGTGTCTTCAACACGAGGATCAATTGCATCCATGCAATACAAGCTCTCATCCTCCCTCGGGTGTTTCATGGCTTCATATAGGGAGATCTTCACTTCTTGATCATCAACCTTCAACGTGATCTTCCCATTCGCCACGTCTAGCACCATCCCCGCCGTAGCTAAGAACGGTCTTCCCAAGATCAGGGGTACGTGCTCATCTTCCTCCATCTTTAGCACTACAAAGTCGGCTGGAAAAATGTGATCTCCAACTCTCACTAGAACGTCTTCAACAACACCTTGAGGTCTAGTAATAGACCGATCGGCTAGTTGAAGCGTCATCATTGTGGGTTGAAGTTCACCACCTTCCAACTTCTTGAAGAGCGACAAGGGCATCAAATTAATGCTCGCCCCGAGGTCGCACAACGCTCCCTTCTTGATCCCGTTTCCGATATCACATAGGATCGTGAAACTACCGGGATCCTTCAGCTTTGGTGGAAGTGCCTTGTGCACTAATGCACTCACCTCGTGGTTCAGCTGCACCAACTTCGGCTCATCCACTCGCCGCCTTTTTGCAATCAAGTCCTTCAAAAACTTCGCATAGTGCGGCATCTGTTCCAAAGCATCATAAAAAGGAATATTAATATGCAATTGTTTAAAAACATCAAGAAAATTTGTAAATTTTTCATCAAGCTTCTTTTTCATGAAGCGCTGTGGATATGGGACGGGTATCACAGATTTGGGTACCCCCCATTCATCTCTTTCTGTTTCTTTCACTTTCTCCCTTGCTTCCTTTGCCTTTTTCCACTTAGGAACTCTCTCACCCTCCTTACTTTCCTTGCCCTTCTGGGACTCATCCACGTCTTCATGCTTCTCAATCCCTTCACTTTCAATCCCCTTCTCAACTTCATCTCCTTTAGGCTCAATCTCTTCTTGGGGCGTCTCAGAATCAGCAGACATCTGAGGACCTTCGTAGTTGGTTCCACTTCTTAGCTGGATCGCCTTGCACTGCTCTTTCGGGTTCCCCTCCGGCATTCTATTCACTGATTTTGCAATCTGGCTCATCTGGAGCTCTAAAGAGGTGAACCTTCGATTGTTCTCTTGTTGAGTTCTAGTCCACTCAACGTTCATCTTCTGGAGCTCTTGATCACGTTGATCACCCTTCTTGTGCAACTCCTTCACATCGTACTCCAAGGATGACAACCGCTTGCTCCCTTCCTCCACCTTCTGAAGGATCGCTCTCAACATCTCCTCGGTTGATGCACCGCCTTCTCCACCAGGAGGTTTAGACCCCGGATCAACACCTGCAGGAACAGTAACACCAGCTTTTGGGTTTGCATAAGAAAAATTATCATTCTTCCTCCATGTGTTTTGAGGAAGCTGCTGGCCTCCTTGAACTCCTTGTGTGTTCCTCCATTGATTTTGAAGTGGCTGAGGGCCTGGAGGCACAAATGGTTGGCCATAAGAAGGCATTCCATACTGATTTCCACCTTGGTAGCCATGCTGATTGTAATACGGACCTCCCATGTAATTGGCTACCTCTTGCTGTCCACTGGGCTGGTCTACTCTCTCATTCTCTACTGCATGCTCTCCACCCAAACTCTTCCCCAACTCGAGGTTGTTGATCTTCTCCATCATGGCCATCAATAGCCTTCTCGTTCCTTCTCCTTCTTCAACCTGATGCACTCTCTGAAAATCTGCATCTCCACTCCAAGCACCGGCATTCGTGACAATGTTGTCAACGATCTCTCTACACCTCTCTATGCCTTGATTGAGGAATGCTCCACCCGCACAGGCGTCTAAATGGTCTTGCCCCGCCTTGTTGGCACCACTGTAGAAGAACGCCATAATGTCTCCCTCATTGTACCCGTGCTGCGGGCACTCAATCAGCATGTTTGAGTATCTCTCCCACGCTTGGCGTAAGTCCTCTCCTTGCTTCTGGCGGAAAGAAGATATCTCAATTCTTGCTTTTATTGTCCTTGATGGAGGGTAGAATCGCTCGAGGAACAGACGCTCGAGCTCGGCCCAAGTGGTAATACCTCCCCGCGGGAGCGTATTATCGTACCACTCCTTGGCTATTCCCGTCAATGAGAATGGGAACAGCCTAAGCCTCTTGGCATCTTCAGACATGCCATTGTAATTAAATGTGGAGGCTATCATGAGAAAACTCCTCAAGTGTGTATGAGGGTTCTCCTTCCCGATCACTCCTTTGAACTGATTCTCGGTCAGCAGCTTTAAAATTCCTGGGGAAATAGAGAAGTTGTTTGCCTCAACAGGAGGCAAAGCCACTCCATCATAGTACCGCTGTGGCTGCCCTGCAAACCTCCCTCTAATCGCCATATTATGATCTACGTTCTGAGGAACGTGTTGAGGATTAGCAGCAGGTACTGGTACTTGTTGGGGTGGTGGTTGGTAAACAGGTGGTTGGTTGTAGACTGGTGGTGGATGGTATGGGTATGGTGGGTAAGGATAAGGTGGATATGGGTAATGTTGGTATACTGGGTTGTTGAAAGGGTTATTTGGGTTTTGTGGGTAAGCAGGGTTGTTAGGAGGATTATGGACAAGGTTCTGAGCTGGATTCCCTACGTTTCGTGTATCCGGGTTTAGGCTCTGGCTATCCCCTAATGGAATTTGATTCTGGCTACCACTAACTCCAGTGCCTTCAACTCGGTCTACTGCCTGATTGAAATCGTTGGCAGCATCGTCCAACTCATTATTGATGTCCATTGGTTCCTTCCCTAAATCGGCAGCGTTCATTCTTCTCAAGTAAGCTCGGCTCCTTCTGGCTATTGTCTCAGGATCTGCAGGTAATCTTTCTTCACTCGTATTCCCTTGTGAGCGTGTTCTCATAAACCTGACACACTAGCAGAAGGATCAAAATGCAACTGCCGAATAACTAAAAATAACAATAAGAAATAAAAAAAACAGAAAATAAGCACCCACTACTAACTACTAAGCTATCGACAAGTCCTATTAAAAAGCATATAACGCCATTCCCCGGCAACGGCGCCATTGACTTGTAAGCGAACTACACTAGCTTCTACTAGTAGCTACCCCGCAAGAGAACATGTTCACTGTAGTATGGGCAAGTATAGGGACCAAGTATTATCGAACCCAAGGGATAATGTATATGCGAATAGATCCCTGAAGATCTACGCGTCGTAGTTAATATGAGTGTAATGTTTTTGGATTTTTGAAAGATTAATTAAAAGACGAAAATAAACTAAGTAAACTGAAGAACGAAATAAACGAATTAACTAAGGTTGTTTTCTAATGAGAGATGGTGATGCTTAAGATAGGAATCCCTACGTATACTAACGGAGCAGGTACATAATCAAAGTAATCGTGACAAACAAGAATTAACCTAAGTATAAGAATGCAAGGTGAAAGCTCAAGATTCTAAACCCTAATACTTTACCCTAACACTCGACTTCACTAATCCACTAACAAGTTAATGGATTGTGCTCAATTAATGAGACCCTGATTTAACTAAGGTGGTGCGGTCGTCCTCCTTCGCTAAACCGGTAAATGAATTAACCTTTCCTAAACCTTCTCGTTAAGACTACTAATTGTTATTGAGTGATGCGGTCGTCCTCTCTCTAACACTTTCGTACTAAATTTAAAGGTGAAGTTCAGATTAATTATAAGAATTCATTAACTAAGAGAATTAAAACTAACGTCACGAATTACCCTAATTACGTACCCACATCCTACTTCTACGAGTTCATCCTACCCTAAGCATGCAAGGGTTTTAGCTAGACATGACGTTAACAAACATTAAAGCAATAGAAGAAACGACGAACATAAACATGATGAATTGAAGAAAGAAAATACGAAACATGAACTAGGGTTTAAAGAAAATAAATACGAAGAACTGAAATTGAATTAATTAAAACGAAATTAAAAGCGTTTAAAGTAATCAAGCTAATGAAAAGAAACTAGAATTCGTATGAAAAACCTCAACAAAACGTAAAATAAAGCTTGCTCGTCTCCTTCCTCTCCAAAAACTAAGTCTAAAATTATTTCTAACGTTCGGGTTCTCATGTTGTTGTGTTTGGAAGAGGTATATATAGGCACGGGTCGAAACGGGAGTTAATGGGCCGAAAATACGCATCCGGAGGCAAAAATCCATGGGCGCTCGAGCAAAACGCTCGAGCGGTCCCGCTCGAGCAGTGTAGCTCGAATGACACAATCGCTCGAGCGGTTCCGCTCGAGCTGGTCGAGCGCTGATATCACACTGTATGTTTTGGGCGCTCGAGCAATTCGCTCGAGCGGTAGCGCTCGAGCTGCTCGAGCGCAAGAAATTTCTGTACGTTTAGGCGCTCGAGCAATGCGCTCGAGCGGGGGCGCTCGACCTAGTCACTCGAGTGACTTCTAACTCCTCCCAAATGATACTTTTCCTCGTCCGCACTAATACCAATCGTATTTCTTCAATATCTTCTCATCCGGGCATCCGTTTGAGTCGATTCAAAGTCCTACGAACTCCGTTTTTCATCCTCTATTCACCTATGAGCATCAAAGAGATAAATTCATCAATGTGTAGAAATAATTCTCAATTGACTCTAAATACTCTATAAACTCGACCAAAACTAGGGCGTTTCTAGCTACGAATCATGACAATTTCACGCCTAATCAATTCACAACTACGAATATAAATCAATTAAATTCATATATATACGTGTATATATATATATATATATAACTTCATGCATTATACAAATATACAAGGACATATAATAAACGGCTAAAGTTTGAAAAACATACGTTTATTAGATAGACGGAGAAACAAGGAGGGCATTGACTGGAACGGAAAGCTCGACGGAAGGCGGCGGCGTCGGAGTTTTTTTAGCATAGGCCAAAAGTGAATACGGCCTGTGACTAAAAAGGGAAAAAAATTAGCGACCGCCAGACGGTCCCAAAAAAATTAGCGATCGCCTTTGGCGGTCGCTAATCCCCCAGCATTAAATGACCCTTGCCCGTTTCCAAGAACGGGTAACTAACCGATTTGCAACCGCATTATGGCGGTCGCTAATAAAAAATTGAATATAGAGATCGTCTTTGCGGTCGCTAAACTGACGGTAAATAGTTTGGCTGACCTTTGAGTTTTCGCGACCGCCGGGACGGTCATAAGCGGTCGCTAATCCTTCGATTCAGCGACCACTTACCTCATCGGTCGCAAATTTTTTTGGTTTGAGACTGGTGGTCTACGACGGTCGCTAATCGATCGCTAATTCAATATTTAGCGATCGAATTTTAGGCGGTCGCTAATTTCGGTCGCTAAAACGCGAGTTTTTGTAGTGTATGTATATCATTGGTAAACAATCAATAATGTTATAATTCAATTCTCCAATATGCACAATTATCCATTTTTCAATATTGCACAAACAAGTTTATCCTTTAGAAGTTATAATTATTGACATTTGGACGAATCTATTTCAAATAATTCTAATTGTGTATTGATTCATGCACAACTTAGCTAGAAAATATTATGAATATCTTGAATAGATGAATTGGTTATATCTTTAAGAAGATTAATTACAGAATAAAGATAATTTTCTTAAATCTTTTAATAGACCTGAATTTGAATGTATGTATTTTAAAACGTGAATTTATCTTTTCTTAAACCATCTATGTGATGCCTTATCTGTGCAGCTCCAAGTTGATTTGTACGGCTTCATTTCAGTATTCAAAATATTTCTCTTTGGATTTGCTTACAAAAGACCTCGGATTTGTATGATTTGGGTTGAATATGAGATGGTATCAGAAAAAAATTAATGGAAGATTAAAATCAAATAAATAAAAACATTTTTTTCTCATGTTTGATGTGTCGCTGGTTTTGGAAGTTAGGGTTATTTTGTTTGTTGGAAATGTTGCCTGAAAATGTACTCTATTCTTTAATTTTTAAAAGAATTTTAGTTTCATATGTAAATATGGATCATAGAGTTATTGTCTCGACTGGGTTATATTTAATTGTTTATATGGGCTAAAGTGCTATATCTAAAGTTATATAATACGGCTAAACATTGGTTGGATTATTATTAATATATTTGTTATTGTTAATTAATATGCCTTTGTTAATTAATAGCTTTAGTATTTGATTGATATTGTTTTTCATTTTATGAATGTATATAAAAATAACTTTAAAATAAAGCATGTTTTCAACAAAGTATTAACATTTTGCATATTAATTGTCTAAGATAATAAAATTCATGTACTTGAATAGACATTGTATCAAACAGTGTTACAAATGAGAAAACAACCTCAAAATATTATATTTTAGAGCAAAATATACTAAAGTGGAACTATACCCCAAATATGATATCGACTCATACATGACACCCTCATAAAATTAACACTAGACATTATAATTCTTAAATGCAAGTTTTAATTAATTATAATAAAAAATTAAGTTTATTTATACTCGATATCCGATTCAAGAACCGATTAATTCGGAGAATTCATAACCCACTGTCTACTGATAAAATTAAGTTTTATTTTTAATAAATATTATAGATCGTGCATCGCACGGGTAAAAATACCAGTAATAATAAACAAAAATTCTTTCGCTTAAAATTTCTAAAGTCACATCTAACAAAACATTAAAAGGGTGTTTGGTTGACACCTTTGAAATTGAGGAATGATAAAAAAAAATTAAACGATAAACATAAAAACTTTATTAGATCAAGCACAAGGGATACTAAACCCACATACAACTTACAAATATTCATATATAATACAAGACATCGTCCCTTCAACCCTGCCCCCATCCGATTCACTACAACAGACCATTGAATACATTGTCCACCTCAACACTTTTTTCTCCACTCTCACTATTTTTTTGACAGAGAACCACGACCAACTTCTAATAATAATATCCTCAAACAAATTTTTAACAGTCGGCTTAGTATCTTGGAACACCAATTTATTCCTACTTTTCCATATTCTCCATATTACACACACCCAAATGGGGGAGGTAAGCTTACATAAGTCCTTATCATCTCCAAGAATGTAACATAATTGGAATAGATTAAGAGCAGGAATATTATGACAAACCGTGACAACTCCTAACCATTTGAAGATTTATGCCCAAACACTGTGCGCCACTCTAAAATCGGAAAAAAGATGCGAGACATCCTCCTTACTGTCTCACACATCTTGCATCTCATATCATCCATTGAATGAATAATTCCCATTCTTAATAAATTATCTCCCGTTGCAAGTATGTTTTTAATCACTTTCCTGTTGGAATTTTGAGGCACGTAAACACGTAAACATGTGCAGCGGAAATAATGTTCACCAACAACGAACATATTAATTGCATAATTAAATTCAAGATATCTAAACAAGAAATCTTACAGTGCTTCGTACGCAGATTCCTCTACTATGGTATCCACGCGACAGCTATTCACGGATCTGCACCGGGGTGCCAGTGTTGAATCTCAAGACGGACTTGCTAGGAAAATCCAAGCTAGAGATTTTACGGAGAAATTATATTTATTGTTTTATATGTCTTTGAAATTCCCATGAGACACATATTTATAGGGATTAACTTGACTTAATTACTAAGCAAGATATCGGGCCTAGCCCGTAATATAATCTCTACAGATTATATTTTTTTAGATATGTTCCTACGAATAATATATTTACAATATCTATTATTCTTGTATAATAATATTCTAAATATTATTATTGGGATTTCATATCTAATTAAATTAGATTTAATTAGATAATAATAATAATTAATTCCAAATATAATTATTATTATATTCTCCATAAATTAAATATTATATCAAATATAATACTTTAATCAACCAACTATAATCAGTGAATTGTCATTGCTTGTTGTGTGACCCACATGCCCTTGTATATCGAGCGATTAGTCAAACTAACGATCTTAATTTAACCTTTAGACAATAAATTAGCATTCTCAATATGCGAGGTACGTTGCGAAGTAACCTGCAACTACCTGTAAAACTGTAGACTATTATGATATTTTTCTTTCATTTACGAATACTCGATTAAGACTTGAACATGATGAAGTGTCTATTCAAATAACTTAGTCATATTATCTCCAATCACTAATTGATTATTTGCGTCGCACTTGGCCACAAAGTCCAAGTCGACCTGCATCGGCCAATGTCTTTGATCTAATTATGATGAGAAGACGAGCATTCTTTCTAAATCCATATTGAGGAATGAATTTTATTCTTGACTCAACTACCACGCACATGTATTTCGTGATGAACCCAATCCATACCATATCTACCCTTGGCGGGTGCAAGCGTCGGTCATGGTCAAAGTTCATCACTCCGCACATGTCATGCGTATTGACCTCAAGTCAGTGGAGTATCACATCGCTCCCACTAACCGAGACACCCGTAGACACATTATGTGGAATTACATCAAACGGTTTCTCGGATGGGTATACCAATACCCTCTAAGGTATTTGTGCATCCATTATGAGATACCTAATATCTCGTAGTAAGTGAGATCTCACTACACTCTCCCAAAGAGTATAATGCAGAGCGCACACCAATCTTCATTGCCTTTCTTGATGATCCTTGATCGGGGCTATTTGAGAATCGTACTTCGGTCATCTGAGTTCTCACTCACTCAATGACAGTATCGATTCAAGAGAACACATATATGAATAATGCAAACAATCAAACATAATATTCAGATAAGTGTAAAACCATACATTTAAGATTAAATCAATCAATAATATTAAACCATAAATTGAATATCATCTTAGTCTTATGTCCTTACAAAGGTTTATCTCTATGACACTAACGCCAACATTTCCAAACTATTGCCACAAATTTTTTTGGTGCCGCGCATTTCCAAATCTGTGAACGGGCTCCATTGTACGAGCATTATTGGCCCCAACCCGAGCCTCTTTTAAGAGGGCTTTTTATGCTTTTCCCATCGTATAAAAACCATTATCAACTCAGTTCCATCGCCACATATCAATCGATTCATGCTGCAAATTGGCACCCCTTAGAATTATCTCCATATCCGAGAAAACATCACACTCCCTCTCTCTCTAAGTACTCTTCTCCAATTCTAAGTCCATCTCCACACATTGTCCTCCCACTTTCCCATTTCACTGACCTAGCAATCCTCTTGGGTGCTGCACTTAAAAAGTCTTGGAAACCTGCTCCTGAGGATTTCATTTTCTATCCAAATATCTTTCCAAAATAATGTATTTCCACAGTTCCCATGACTTTAATCAAATCTTGTTGCATTTCTCTTCCATGTGCATATGAAATAACTCTTTGATGTTGTTCCACCAATTTGAACATCAACAGATAATCCTTCCATTCCTTCCTCTATGAGCCAACTCGCCCAATCCCCTATAAAGAGATTTTATCACTTCCACCTAAAGTTTGTCATTCTCCATATCAATTTGCCAAACAACTTTGTTGAAAAGCTTTATGTCTTTCAAGCCTAATCCTCCTTCTTTCTTCTCCAGACACAACTCCTTCCCACCTATACAATTGATTTTTCTCTATGGTAATGGTATGAAAGTGTGATGTTTGGTTGATGGTAACAACACCTCAAATGATAATTTGATATCTTGAAACTAAGGAATGAAAGTATAGATCCATTGTTCACCTTTATGGGAGGAATGAAAGTCATTTCTGTCTAAAATTCCATATATAATTTTAATTTTTTTTTGTCTTCTAAATTATTTGTTAATATTATTTATAATAATTTTAAGCATTATTAGTATATAATACATTTTTAATGTAAAAAATACAATTACTAATAATTTTTATTATCAATAACTTTCATCAAATCAATAACCATAAATCATACATATATATATATAAACTAAACAACTAAAAAATAACCAGCATACCCTTGTTATTTCTCACTGTTATCAAATTCATTGCTACTCCAAACAACCCCTAGTCACTGTATCCAATCAAGAGATGTTAAAATTACCATGGTTCACATGATTGATTCAATTTAAACCGAAAATATGGAGGATTATGACAATATTTTCTAAACCCGTTTAAATTCGTTTTTTTTTGTTTATAAAAAATAGTAAAGTGTTTTTTTTTTTGGATAAGTTAGCGTATAACAAAACAGTTTTATAAATTTATAGGGAGTGGATTTTATATGAAAACGCTTCATAATAAGATTAACATGAAATAGTTTTAGAGTATCATTAATATGATCAGAAGTATCATTAAACCTGTCAGAGATATCATTAGTCTGAGTTCAAGAAAATTTAAAACAATTTTCTTGAACTCAGACTAATGATACCCCTATGAGATTAATGATACTCCTGATGAGATTAATAATATTTTAAAATTATTTCATGATAAACTTATCATTAACTATTTTCATATAATACTTTGCCATTTATAGGAGGATTAGCTCGTCAATACATTTTTAAAAAATAATTTCGACTTCACACATTTGTTTAAATCTTCCTCACCAATTTAAAAAAAGTGTGAACTGATTTATGAGATGGAGGGAGTGTCTTTTATTATAAAATGAATTTAATTTTTAATAAGTTTTATTATAATTTTGATATCATTTGTAAATATATATACTTCGAATGATTTTAGTGCATAATCAAATACTATGAGATATCACATATATAATATTTCAGCAAAATTATGTATAACTAAAAAGAGTTACGGAAAATTAATAAAAATACAAAATAAACTTTTTCTATAATTTAGAAATTAAAAAGTAAAAATAGTGTTCTGGCAAAATCTGCAAATTAATTATCATGTGGCATTTGAAAGGATTGGACCGTGCCGCCTCGCACACGTGTCGGTCGGCGCCGCGTAGGATGTGTTGTCTCTGGTCATTCAGACAAAAAGTCTATTTCCATTCTCACTCAAAACCTTCGCAAAAAGTTTCATACCACACGCTGCCAAAAATAAAATTACTAATTTAATTCCCGTCAAAAAACAAAATAAAAAGAAATTAGTGCTAATTTATATTCATCACTGTTCTTCTTTAATTATTTATTTATTTAGTTATGATTCTCAAATATTGCTTTTGATTTTATTCCCTTTAAAATTTGATTTTATTGATTAATTTGATGTTATTCTCGCTATTGTTCACATAATCAGTTACTTTACTCTAATTAATTCAATAAGAAATCTATTACTATTTATAATTTGTTAATTTTGTTGTCATAACAAGGACAGCGCCTTTATTTCAGTGGTACATTACACATAATAAATGATATAGGTTCGGCTATAAAATTTGCCACATTCTCTTCAACTTTTTACCTTACACAATTATAAAGGCATACCTAATTCAATGTATACGACATTGGACACATGAAATGTACCAATAAAAAGTTGGTTTTTTATATGCTTATAGAAAGCAGATTAGAAAAATGAATTGACCTTGGAAATTCAATTCACATGCACTATTTCCTTATTGCCATTTATGACATTCATATTAGGACAAGAGATTATGCCCTCTTTTTTTTCATTCAGTATGAGTATGACATATAGAATATGTCCCCTCTAGCTAGTGGTAAAGGATTTCGAAATAGGTAATTGATAAACTAAATTCAATTTAAAGAGTCTGGGGTTGAATCTTTCTCTATTCTTATTTTATGTTATAGAATTCAGACTTTATAAAAGAAGCAAATTTTTTTAAATATTATTTCAAATTTAATAAATGATAAAAAAGAAATACTCCGTATTACTAGTAAAATATATCTATATATCTAATTTTTATCTTATACTGATGAAGGCCCATGACCAGCAACCCAAAGGGAGGGCCCATTTTGGTAAAGAAGCCCACTACTCAAAGTCATAACACTCTCACATCCTAATTGTTGAAAGGTTTTGAAAACACACACATATATATTTATATTCAAGGACTACTAAAGTAGACCAACGTGACAATATTCCTTCATTTTTGTGGAAAAAACAAATGAGAAGTTTGATTTCGAAGGGGATGGGGGAGTATTTAATTTTAAAAATTAATAAACTCAAGGCTTTTTGAATCATATTTATTCACTTAAAAAAGTAAAATGTACGTGGCACCCCTTAGTTGCTTCACAAAATTAATATTGTTCAGTAAAAATAATAAATATTATTTAATAAAACCAATTAATATTATTTAAAAGTGTACCCACAGTGCAAACTGATCTATGAATGAAATTGTCCGAGTTAAATATGCTCTCAATTTAATTAAAAAGATGCGACTCTTAGGGTATGTTTGTTTTGGGATTTAGGTGTGCGGGGAAAGTCATGACTTTGAAATCTTAGGATGTGAAAATCTTGATGAATAATATAAGTGTATGTTTGTTTTGGGATTTTAGTAGGGTGAGATTTTGCTTTATGTCAAATCAATGTTTTTTAGTGATAGATGTTGTATTATTTTATTATATTGTGTAAGAGAAAAGTAAGAGAGAGATTGAGTGGATGATAAAAAAGTGATGATGTGATTGTATTTTATTATGTGAAAAGTAGTAATAAGTTTATAGGTAGAGATTGAGTTTGAGATTTGAAAACCCGGTTTTAAATTCCAAACTAGAAAAGAGCGTTGATCGCAAAGTTCAAAGTCCATCCGTGTGAGTCCCAAAACAAACATACCCTTACTGACTGAAAAACATCGCATAGTGACATAGCCTGATCACCTACTGTTGTGAGCTTAGGTCAAATAAATTCACCAAGCGTAAAATATGCTTAGACCAATACCATAGCTAGTATTTATAATGAAATTTTGTCAAAATTCGATCTCTATCATATATAGAAAGAAGAAAGTAAAGGACATAATTTGAATTCTTAATTTTAATTTGGTATGATGATTGTACCACTTTGCCCTCAGTTAAAATAATGTATATAGAGTAGCATGGAATTTAGGTAGGGGATATATACACTACAAAAAAAACACTGTTTTGCGACGGAATTAGCGACGGAAAATCCGTCGCAAACAGTGTTTTGCGACGGGATCTGCGACGGACACGTATCCGTACCTAAAACAGCCGTAGCAAATTTTTGCGACGGATTCAGCCATCCGTCGCAAATTAACAACGGACAAATCTGTCGCAAAATCGGCGGGTCAGATCCGGCCGGGTCAAGAATTTGCGACGGAAAGTAGTCCGTCGCAAACTTTTCGGGTCAGACCCGATCGGGCCAACAACATTTGCGACGGCTAAATTCCGTCGCAAATGTTTTTATATATTTTTTATACTTTTTTGTGTTATAATTTGCGACGGGCTGTTTTCCGTCGCAAAATTAAATATTTGCGACGGAATATGGCCGTCGCAAATTACTGAGCCTATACAAAAAAAAAGTGGCTCGCGTGGTTCGAGCCCGGGCACCCGAGGCGGCCGGGGCGGGCGCGGACCACTGGGCCACTCGGCCCATTGCTTAATATATGCGGCCCACCTTCTATATTAGTCTTATTAGGCCTTGAACAATTAATCCATTTTTGCGTCCAAGGGGAATCGAACACGGGACCTCTTGTGCAAGAGGAGGGGGCGCGCGCCACTAGGGCACAAGCTACTTTCGTTTATTTTTATGCAATTAATTGTATATGTATTCAAATTAAGTCATTTTTTTTATAATTCACCAAATTAATTTCTTTTCGTATCTAAGTTGTTTATTAAAATATTTTGCCCAACTCTTTTTTTTATTTTGTAAAATTATTTATTTCGACTCCCGCTTAAATTTATAATTCGTTCATTTGTACGCAATTAATTGTATATGTATCCAATTGACTCATTTTTTTTTCTACAATTCACCAAATTAATTCATTTTCGTTTCTAACTTGTTTTTATAAATATTGGGGCCATTTAATTTTTATTATTTCTGTAAAACTATTTATTTCGACTCCCGCTTAAATTTATAATTCGTTCATTTGTACGCAATTAATTGTATATGTATCCAATTGACTCATTTTTTTTCTACAATTCACCAAATTAATTCATTTTCGTTTCTAACTTGTTTTTATAAATATTGGGGCCATTTAATTTTTATTATTTCTGTAAAACTATTTATTTCGACTCCCGCTTAAATTTATAATTCGTTCATTTGTACGCAATTAATTGTATATGTATCCAAATTGACTCATTTTTTTTTCTACAATTCACCAAATTAATTCATTTTCGTTTCTAACTTGTTTTTATAAATATTGGGGCCATTTAATTTTTATTATTTCTGTAAAACTATTTATTTCGACTCCCGTTTAAATTTATAATTCGTTCATTTGTACGCAATTAATTGTATATGTATCCAAATTGACTCATTTTTTTTCTACAATTCACCAAATTAATTCATTTTCGTTTCTAACTTGTTTTTATAAATATTGGGGCCATTTAATTTTTATTATTTCTGTAAAACTATTTATTTCGACTCCCGCTTAAATTTATAATTCGTTCATTTGCTTAAATTTTTTTTTCATAATTCACCAAATTAATTCATTTTCGTTTTTCACTTGTTTTTATAAATGTTGTGTCCATTAAATAAAAGTAAATTCAAACTAATAAATTCACAAAATTATAAATTAAAGTAACAATTCAAAAATTAAATTAAAGTAACAATTCAAACTAAAAAAAAATTGTACTTCATAGTTATTAAAAATCAAAATTTTTTAACAATCGGAATTAAATCCGTCTTCCTCTTCATCCTCGCCCAGGTTAACAATCGGCGACATCGATGGCTGGGTCGGCGGGATCGGCAGCATCGATGGCTGGGTCGGCGGCATCGGTGGCGCAGGCATTTGCGCTCGTGGCATTGAATCAGAGGCGAATATCTGCCACCACGCCTGCATGGCGGCTGTATACTCCTGCACCTCGACCCGATACTGCTCCATCTCGGTTGTATACCGGTCGTGCGCCTCTCGCTGCTGCCTCTCATACTCTTCCTTCTCTCGCTACTGCCTCTGCATGTTCTTCATCTGCTCCACCACCGTGGCAAGCTGCCTCTCGACCTCACTGGGATGAGAGTCGATGGAAGACTGAGAGGAGGATGAGCCTGAGCTACGAGGTCGGAAAAAGTTCTTTCCGAAACTGCCCAATCCAGCGAACCGCCCCTTTTTAGCCTTGACGTTCTTGAAGTACAATTCATTTTGAACGTCAACAGAAGGCTGTGTGGGGGGCATTGACCCCGACCCCGACCCCTCTGCCGTTTCCTCAGGCTGAGGCTGAGAGGCAAGATCCTCGAGCATCTTTCTCTGCAAATTAATTATACAAAAAATTAAATAAATTGAACACAAAATATAAAAAAAATACTTTTAATATTAAAAATTTAAATAATACTATTAATATTGAAATAATACTTACGTGGATCTCGGTGGTACGGCCGTAGGTAGACTTCCCAGTCTCCTCGACGAATGGGTGGGCGAGCTGCAATCTCTCAAAATGAGAGGGCTCGCGTCCTTGCTCCGCCGCCTAATTAGAAAAAAAGATAGTAAAAATTAACAACACTCATAAAAATTAGGAAAAAAATAATAAATTCAAAAACGACAAAATTGAAGACGAAACTTACAAATCTCAACCCGTGCTCATAAATGGACCGAGAACCGGCCCGATGTCTTGCCATCCCTTCTCCATCAGGGCCACTACGCCGATTCACCTTGTTTTTCGCCGACTTCTCTTGGAATTCAGGGGAATCCCAGTAGCGGAGGAATTGGTCCCAAATCGACCGTCTTTCACTGTCAAGCCCCAAGTCGGTGGCCTCTCCCTTCTTGTACCACTTCTCCCTCATTCTGTAAAGGAGGTCTCTGTACATTTCCTTTCCATATTTATCGAAATTCCTCCACATCTGGTCATCGTGCTCCGGTGCCCAGACACATTCTTTCTGCAATTACAATTTAAATGTAAATATATGTTTATATATTTGATATTAATAAACGGTGAATTAATAAATTAAAATAATACCTTAAACTCCTCGAAGTATGTCTTTTTTCTTGCATCGGACACTAACCTCCAACTGTAAGCGGTGGGCTCGAATCCACCGCGAAGGATGGAGTCGGAAACCTGATTAGCAGCCTCATGACCTGGAATCCAACTGTAAAATTAAAATTTCAAAGTTAGTAAAATAATTAGGTTTTAATTAATAAAAAAATTGAGTATAAAATATTATCCCTTACATATGACCACATGGCTTAACAGGCATCCGTCCTTCAACAACCGGATGCTGGCGGGAGGAGGATGAGCCCTCAGCAGTCTGCTGTGAGGAGGAGGAGGAGCCCGCACCAGGCTGTGAAGAGGTCTCTGATAGAGACCTCGGCCTGAAAATAGGTGGAACCACGGGTCTTAGTGAGGGCCGTCGTCTCCTCCCTCCTCGTCCTCCTCGACTCGCCTCCTCATCCCTCGGAGGCTGCTGACTGTCGTTGCCACTGCCTTGTCCGCTCATCTATAACAAATTTCACGAATTATTCATTCAACTAAATTAAAATCAATCAACTAATAATATTATTTTATAAATTATATATTAAAGTAAAATCAAACAACTAATATTATTTAAAATCAAACAACTAATATTATTTAAAATCAATTAACAACCTACTCAACTAAATTCATTCAACTAAATTAAAATCAATCATCAACTAATATTATTTTGTAAAATTATTAAACTTAAATCAAGCAACTAAAATTATTTTGTAATATTATTTAAACATGCTTAACAATTAAAAATTAACAAATTACTAAAACAATTCAACTAAAATCAAACAACTCAGCTAAAATCAATTCTAAACTTAACAAATTCAACTATTTCTAAACATGCTTTAAAATTAAATTAAAATTCGATCAACTAATTAAATTATAATTCAACTAATTCAACTAAAATCAATTCATTTCTAATATAATTCAAACAATTCAACTAATTCAATTCTAAACTTAACAAAAATTAAACATACTTTAAATTAAAATTCGATCAACTAATTAAATTATAATTCAACTAATTCAACTAAAATCAATTTATTTTTAATATAATTCAAACAATTCAACTAATTCAATTCTAAACTTAAAAAAAATTAAACATGCTTTAAATTAAAATTCGATCAACTAAAATCAATTCATTACTAATATAATTCAAATAATTCAACTAAAATCAATTCTCTAAACATGCTTTAAAATTAAATTTTAAACGGTAAAAATGAAAAAAACTTACGGTTTATTTGTAGAAGATGACGAAACGAGAACTCGGTGGGGACGGATTGGCTCTACAGCGACGGCACCCGACTTCTCCTTCCTTTTCCTCTCTTTTTCCTCTTCTTCTTCTTCTTTTCTCTCTTTCTCCGCGGCGGGTCTGTATAAATAGGTGAAAAAAAAATTTGCGGCGGACGCCTGTCCGTCGCAAATTTTGCCCGTCAAAAGCAAAACGACGCCGTTTCGTACTGATTTGCGACGGAAAAGCCGTCGCAAATCAGTCAACGCACTGTTTCCCGATAAGACGCGTAAAACGGCTCAAATTTGCGACGGCTTTCGTCTGTCGCAATTACAAAGTTTAAAATTGCGACGGCTTCTTCCGTCGCAAATCAGTCAAACGGGTCGCTTCCCGAACGGTCACCTTTAAACGGGTATGTTTTGCGACGGAATTGACCGTCGCAAACTCAAAATTGAAATTTGCGACGACCTTTCCGTCGCAAATGTAGCCGGTTCAAGACCAAGTCGGTGGGCCCTAGATTTTGCGACGGCTTATCCGTCGCAAATTACTATCATTTGCGACGGACTTCCTAAGTCGTCGCAAATTTTCATTTTTTGCGACGGCTTACAAAAATCCGTCGCAAATGATAGTAATTTGCGACGGATATTCTTGCCGTCGCAAAATTCCCATCGCTAAACTCCATCTTTTTTGTAGTGATAGGGATTTACATTCTTTAATTGATTTATATGGCAACCATTTAATTAAAAAAGAGTGATGGATCCTAGACTAAAATTTTAAAAGATGTACTATGACCTCGATCGATGAGACAATTTAGATTTGTATTCCTTTAAAAAAATTATATTTGTATTAAATTACATAGATATATATATTTTTTTAAATTGGTTTTATTTTATCAATATATATTACTTGACTAATTTATGTTCTACAATATGGCAAAGAAATACCCTGTCAGTTCATATGTTTGGTGATACATTAAATTTTTTTTTTAATTATTTTATTGATTTTTTGAACCAATTAATGAAAAATATTTCGAAATAAAGTGAGTATTGTGAAATTGTTTTATTTCTATTTCTGAAATGTGAAAATTATTGTGGAACGTTCAAAAGAAAAAAAAAATATGAAATTTATAGTGAGACATAGGAGTATAAAAGATGAAACTATAGTTAAATTTTAAGAAGTGAGGATTGTCCCGGTGAGTATTTTTGTTTGGTGTTGATATTATTATTATCTTTGTTGTTATTATTAAAAAACTAAAACTCTTAAAAAAATTATACTCCCTCCGTCCCAAACTCAAGTTCCCGTTTACTGTTTGCACGGTTATTAAGAAAATAATTGTTTATTAGTATTTAAAGTGATAAAAGTGATGATAAAGTGATAAAGTGATAAAATAGATGTTTTGGTTATTAGTGTATGGAGAATATAATATTAAAAAATATTGTTACTTTTTTGCCAAAAGTAGATGTAGCAAATGAGTATTGGACGGACCTTTTTGGCAATGTAGCAAACGAGTTTGGGACGAACCTTTTTGGCAATGTAGCAAACGAGTTTGGGACGGAGGGAGTAACTCTTTATACAGACATGAAGGATCTCTAATTTAAAAAAAGAACACTAAAAGAAAAGAAATTATATGATTTAATGTTTTAAAAGTCTTTAATTTGATCAAAGTCCTAATTGTATGCAAGTATTAATAATCTATTTTAAAAATAGTTTCCGATGAGTTGTTTCTTTCCTGGTAATGGAATGGACAACTTATACTCCAATTTGTCATAATAAAATTTTTACCATTTAAAAAAATGTTTCCAATGAAATTATTAAAAGTGATAATTCGCTGAATGCTAAGTTGCTAATTATACTCCCTCCGTCCATGAAAATTATATCCCTTTCGTTTTGACATGTTTTAAAAAAACGTAAATGAAATAGATAAAGTAAATGTATTTTGGGTTATTATGTGGTTCATTTATTAGTTAAATGATTGTTTGTAAATGTAAAATAAAAAACATATGAAGTAATAAAGTGATGGTACGGTAAAGAAAACAAATCATTGTAAAAAACGAAAGGAGTATAATTTTCCCGGTTTTCACCCCGAATAGCTAGACACATCAGAGAATCTAAAATAGCAAAAAGAACTAAAAAAACCAAGCAAATTGTTCTTGATTACTTTTTTTCAGCAAAAAGAACTAAAAAAACCAAGCAAATTGTTCTTGATTACTTAAAACAATAAAATTGAATTGTGAAAATTAATGTAGCTAGGGATCATGAACACTAGGGTTTTCACAAGCAAACACAAGAGATTTTTTTTATTTCTTTTCTCTCTTGATATACTCCCTCCGTCCACGAGTAAGTTTCCCACTTCTTTTTGTTGAATGATTTAAGAAAGTGTATTTGTTTATTAATATATGGTGGGCCACATGTTGACTTTTGGGATAAAGTAATGAATAGTGTTGAAAAGTAAAGTGAATGAGTGACATTTTTGTAATATTGTGTGAGTTTGAAGGTTAAAGTTTATATATAATAGAGTGTTGTTATTTCCATTTATGGAATGAGAAACTTACTCGTGGACGGCCCGAAAAGGAAAGTGGGAAGTTTACTCATGGACGGAGGGAGTATTAAAGAATTTGAGATATAAATTATGTGTGGAATATTCGAGTTACGGAAACAAGCAACATTCTTACCGTTGGAATTTAATATGGTTTTGGTAGAAGTAAAGTTTGAGTCAGCTAGAGTTATGATGACAAGTTGGAATATTGTTATCTTCACGTCAACATTAATTGCCAGAATTATGGACAAGAGATGATAGGTTTTTATTATTTAAAAATATTATGTATTACTCCCTCCGTCCACGAGTAAGTTTCCCACTTCTTTTTGTTGAATGGTTTAAGAAAGTGTATTTGTTTATTAATATATGGTGGGCCACATGTTGACTTTTGGGATAAAGTAATGAATAGTGTTGAAAAGTAAAGTGAATGAGTGGCATTTTTGTAATATTGTGTGAGTTTGAAGGTTAAAGTTTATATATAATAGAGTGTTGTTATTTCCATTTATGGAATGAGAAACTTACTCGTGGACGGCCCGAAAAGGAAAGTGGGAAGTTTACTCATGGACGGAGGGAGTATTATACAAAAATTAAAACGTGTATATATATATTTTGAAAGCATCATGAGATAAATATATGAGCATATTTCCCAAATCAAAATTATGAAAAGTTAGTTATACTAAATTAGTCAAATTACTAATTAATTATTATTCGGGGGCATGGTTTTGTGTTTTGATAGGAATGAAAAAAAAGTAAAGAAGGTTCATCCTAACACATGCTTCCACGTGAACAACATTAGTCTACACCGTTAAGGTAGCAGCTCAGTCAAACTTAGAATTAATTCATGTTTTTCAAACCTTGTTTTGTAGTATATGGAAAAAAGATACAGTTAGCTACTCTTCTTCCACTTGATTTAATTTGGTGGTTGTCTCATTTCCTCATTTTCTTTTTTTGGGGTGTTTTGGGGGTGTTTTGGGGGCTATATTAAGGGGTTCTCAAGTTGACAATTTTAAGCGGTTATTTGCTGGAAATTTGAAGGTCCGTTTTTATCTTGATACCAGGTGTTATATTTTACTGGGTATGTGCATCCGACTACATTAAAACGTTTCATCAATATATATTTCTTCATCACATAATTCATCAACCTGTCATGATTCAACGTAACCACCAAACGCAATCTTAATGGAATAGATGTAGATTCACACTTATTAAAATTAGGTAGATTCCTTATACGCATATATAAATACATACTATTGTATATACATATAACTATTTTTAATAAAAAAAATACAATCTCATTTAAATAGAGAAGAAGTTTTCCATTTTCTATTTTCTTAACAAATGGAGGTGAAAACTAAGGAATTTTTTGTAACCCTCGTTAGGATAGTTGATATCTGATTTCTTTTTATAGAGAGGAGGTCAGTATTTAATCATTCCTCACTCAAATCATTTTAATTTGTTAAAACTTAAAATGCTTAAATATAAAAATAAAATATTGTACTATAATAGTCGTTCAATACATGTTGAATATTAAAATAAATGAGCTGAAATTCTCAATTGATCTATGAATAGATGTAGTTTATAATTTGCTCTTCCAAAATGGTGAACCTATTGATAATGTGATTTATGCCGGTTATTTTTTCAATTTATTATGTTGAAGTTGTCAATTTCACATATAAAATTTCATTTTCCCGAAATGTATTATCTTGTTGGAATACAAATATAAAATTTCTCACCCCGACCTTTAGAATAGAACCAAAATTTTAAATTCTATATATATAAATATATGTGTGTGTGGCAAATTCTTTTGTAAATTGATTTTACTCCGTGCCACTAATTTGTATCTTGCATGTAATTTTTAACAATATTAATTATTTTATAAGTTAATTTGATATTGTTAATTAACTGCTTCATTAAAAGTAAATAATTATTTTTCTTTAAAATATTATAGTTGCATTAGCTACACGCTGGAACTTATTTACACAAATATAAAATAAGTCTTAGGTGGGCTATTAAAATTTTATACCACATAAATGAGACGGTCTTATACATGAAATTTGATATTTTTATAAAATTTTGCAATGTTTTTAAAATTCAATTATTACAAAAATAGACAAAAATATTACATATAGTTTTATAAAAACTTGTTCTTTATCCGAATATATTTGTAGGCTTGTACTACTCGTTACTAATGTTGGACTTTAGTTTATATAAAAATAAAACAATATTTTTTGTTCTACATTGAATGGCAAAGTATAGAGTAAAAGTAGTTCATACATGAATCATTGAAGGACATTAATTGTTTTTACTAAAGAGTATTAGTTGTTTTCACTGAAAGGTATTAGTTGTTTTTACTAAAGAATATTAGTTATTTATTGAAAACAAACTAAGACTCTTTAGTGAAAACAACTAATACTCTGCAGTGAAAACAACTAATACTTTTCAATGATTCATATATGAACCAATTTCACTTTATGCATATTCAATGAGAAAATACCTTCTTTAGTGAAAACAATTAATACTTTGCAGTGAAAACAACTAATACTCTTCAATGATTAATATATGAACCAATTTCACTCTATGCATATTCAATGAGAAAAGACTTTCTTAGGTTATTTTAAGAACGTAGAGTAATGTTCTTTTTAGGTTTTAAGTGACTTTAAAAAATAGTTTTTTGCTAACTAGCGATTTGTTAAATCCATAAAATTTTAAAATCTGTGTTCTTTTTGGGTTTTGAGTAGGGTAAGTTTTAACTTTTATGATGTACAAGTAAAATATGTTGTAGCATATGTTATAGCATATGTTATTTATAGGGTTGCAGGATTATGATTTAAAAAATCTAATTTTAAAATTCATATTAGAATATTTTTTTAAATGAAAAATTCAAATCCCGATATTATTAATTGTTTTGGTTACAAGTGTATCATTCAATACACTTTAATCTTGTATTTGCTTATAGGTAATTTTTTTTAAAACTCATATCTCTTCTAATAGATGTGATAAAAGTAATAGTCATTGTAGGCTTGTTGTAGGAGGATTGAGTGAAAGAGTGGAATCTATGTGATTATTGAAATTTATTATAAGTGATATCTCTTTGGTGGGTTGTATTTTTTCTCCAGTTTCAGAATTTCCACGAACAAAATCTACGAAATGAATTTAACGAACTTGCATCTACAACTAAGAAATTCTATGGAAATTGAGAGTGAGCTCTTTTCTAATCTAATTGGGGAATCAATCTCTGATTGCGTGTCTCCAAACTTTGGGGTAAAAGCCTTAAATATGTGCAAATAACTTCCAAAAAGACAAAATTGCAAATTGACCTTCGAAATTATGAAATATATCATGTAAAAGGCAAAGCATGGTTCTGTATGACTTGAACATGAGAACCCCTCCAAAATCGAGCACGAGTTGTGGCCATTTCGCACGACTTTTGCACGGTGGTGCAACCCCTTGCGCCGAATTTTTCCAATTTCGACTTTTCGTGCCTTTTTTCCGACTCTTCGAAGTCTCGTTTCCACCATTCTGAGCCTCTAACAACATCTTCTTACTCAAATCGATGTGCCTCTCTTAGGAAGAATTACCAATTAATGCTCGACTTTCCTAACTTGTGTATTTTGCTCCAATTCCTTCGTTTTTTTTCTTATTTTCTCTATTAAACATGCAATTCTACCCAAAAATGGGTAAGTGGACGAACTAATAGCAACTAGAATAACAAATGCATCAAACCAATCCTAAAATGCTCCAATATTAGCACTAAAATGATGCAACTATTACTCTTAACAGTGATTTTTTTATTTCTTTATTTTAATTTTTGTTTATTTACCGTTTACCTTATAAAATTAAGTTCCCAACAATTAATAAGTTATTCTTATTAAAAGTATAAATTCATTTTTTTCATTAAAGGGAACAAATAAAAATAGAAAATCAATGTTAATCTCATTGTGGAAAGCAATAGAAGGACCACATGAAGCTGTGGTATAAAGTTTTTAATTATTTTTCACAAAAACAAGCAGAAAGGGTTTTGGTTCATGGGATGGATAGTGAATCCATAGTTAGCTTTGACTGCTATTCATTGTCCTTTTATTTCTAAATAAAGAGGGGCAAATTTTTTTATAATTTTATTCATTTACTTGCATTAATATTTTTGTCAGACAACTAGGATTTTGTCTACACATGGTCGCATGTGACCTCATAACCTTGATCATGTCTGTTTTCTCTTTGATTTATATTAATCAATTAATTTGAAATTCCAAAACGATCATTTTAAAATAGTTCCACGTAGAATAAATTAACATTCATCAACTAAACAGAACCATAAAATATAAATCGGTTTAGTAAATAGATTAAAGAGTACGATGCACATCAATTAATTTCAATTCGACTGACATTACATCATCCACTACAAAAAAAAAAATACGCATTTTTCGACCGCCTCTAAATCGGTCTCTAAATAATATATTAGCGACCGAAGTATACCACTAATCTCAAATTAAAAAAAATTTGCGACCGACACAATCATCGGTCTAAAATCCTAACGATTAGCGACCGCCTTCGACCGCTCAGGCGGTCGCTAAATGCAAAGGCCGGTCAAAATTGAACAATACTTTTTACCGCCTGATCAACGACCACCAAAGCGGTTGTTGAATTCAATTTTGTAATCAGCGACCGCCAGTAGGCGATCGCAAACTGGTCAGTTGACCCATTTTTAGAAACGGGCAATAGTCATTAATGCGGGGACGGTCGCTAATCACAAATTTGGTAAATCGGGAACGTTGGTATCTGCGATTGGCGGTCGCTAATTTTTTTTACCCTTTAAGGGGAGGTTCGTACTCACTTTCGCCATCAATTTTAAAAAATTGCCGCCGCCGCCTGTCGAGCAATCCGTTCCGGTCAACTTACTTGTTGCTTCCCCATCTACACAATAACCGTAAGTTTTTCAAACTTTAACCGTTTATTATGTTTGTATATCATTTTTTAAAAATATATAAGATTTATATACATGAAGTTAGATATATATGTTTGTATGAATCATGAATATTTGTTTATAGGATTTATATATATGTACATATATGTATGATTTTATATGTTTGTATATATATGCTTTTTAAATCATGTATATAAATGTTTAGTATTTTTTAAGTTAGTTGGTATGTTAGTCTAGGAATATGCATCTTTACACGTTGATTGATATATGTATGTTATAGTTGATTGATATGTGCATGTATGAATTTAGTTGATTTATATACGTAGTTATGAGTTTAGTTGATTTATATACGTAGTTATGAATTTATATAATTGATTTATATACGTAGTTATGAATTTAATTGATTGATATGTGTAGGTATGAATTTATATAGTTGATTTATATACGTAGTTATGAATTTAATTGATTTATATACGTAGTTATAGATTTAGTTGATTGGTATATGTAAGTATGAATTTAGTTGATTGATATGTGTAGGTATGAATTTAGTTGATTGGTATACATAGGTATGGATTTAGTTGATATGTGTAGGTATGAATTTAGTTGATATGTGTAAGATTGACGAGGACTGCATCTATTTAGATGTTGTCGGAGTCAAGAAGGGGAAGGTCGTGGGGCAGGGTGGTCACAGTAAGGCCATCCTGCAGACCTACCGCCAGAGCAGTGGATCGTCCTCTTCGATCGACTCTGCTCCCTCTTAGTTGGAGCGTGAGCTGAGAGACGTCCGAAAGTAGATGGAGGCCTTCACGAGCTACAACGAGAGTCTTCAGGACTGGTTCTCCAGCATCTCCCAACAAATGGGAGTAGCCGCTCCACCTCCACCCCCAAACTCCACAAAATTTTGCTGCCGGGGGGAGCGGTACCGGAGGGAGCGGGCACGGAAGGGCCGATGGTGAGGATGGGGATGAGGATGACGATGACGATGATCGTGGGTTCGATGTGAACTGCTTACTCTCTGATGGGGGGAGGGAGGGAGGGAGAGAGAGAGAGAGGAACATTTATATTTTTTATTGAATATTATAGATTTGCATATATTTTATGAATCGAATGAATTAAATAAAACGGGAGTCAATTTGAAGTTATATACAATATATATATATATATATATATATACATGTATATATAAACGAATTAGAAACAAAAAGGAATTAATTTTATGAATTAAAAAAAACGGAAGTCAATTTGAGGTTATATACAATTAAATTGATAAAAACGAATGAATATATAATTTATAAAAGTCTACAATATTAAATTTACAAAATTAAAAAAAATTAGTAAATATATATATATATATATATATATATATATATATATATAAACGAATTAGAAACAAAAAGGAATTAATTTTAATGAATTAAAAAAAAAGGGAGTCAATTTGAGGTTATATACAATTAAATAGATAAAAACGAATGAATTAATAATTTATAAAAGTCTAAAATATTAAATTTACAAAATAAAAAAAAATAGTAAATATATATGTATGAAGGAATTATAAACAAAAAGGAATTAATTTGATAAATTTAAAAAAAAAGGGAGTTAATTTAAGGTTATATACAATTAAATGCAAATAAATGGATAACAATAGCAAGTGTCATAGTGGTTTCACACCTCCTCCGGGCCGGGTTACCCGGAGGTTGTGGGTTCGATTCCCCTTGAGTGCATATTTGCCAATTTATTATTATTATTATTATTATTATTTCTACAAGCCTCATAAGGGCTTATAAACCATATGGCTCGCCTAATATAAGCTAGTGACTCAGTGGTTCGTGCCCCGCCCGGATCCCAATGGGCGCGGGTTCGAACACACTGAGACACTTTTTTTTTTCCGCAGGTTCGTCAATTAGCGACCGCTTTCAGGTCGGTCGTTAAGCAAAAATTACAATTTAAAAAATTAATTTTATTTTAAAAATAAAACCCGACCGGGTCAGTTCAACGACTGACGGTCACTATATGTTAACGACCGCCAAGGTGGTCTCAAATTAGCGACCGAATACAAAGGGCGGTCGCTAATATTAGCTACCTGTGTTTTAACGACCGATTTTTATCGGTCAGAAATCGGTCGCTAATCACGTTTTGCGACCGAAAATCGGTTACTAAGTTGGTCGCTAATCCGCGGTGATCTTATTATTCTTATTATACATAAATTTGTCTTAAATATATACAACCAATGATTTAGTAGTATTTTCGTCCAATTAATCATAAAATTGTTTCGTAGTACTATACACTAACTGAAAATTTCCTGAACTGCCCGTCAAAAAAAATATATATTCCTGAACTGATTATTGATGTAATCACCTATCAATTATAATCAATTTGTAGGCTTGTTAGATATAAACTATGTTGAACAAAACATGATTCAAGTTTATTTGTATATTTTATTATTTAACCTTTTGTTTTTATTACTATTGGTAATTAAATCGAGCTTGAAGTTTATATCTGGAAATCTAGCTAGATTCATATATTTTTTTTAATTCCTTTACTCGTTTTATCTTCTACTGAATTTCACAATTTTTTTATTGGCACGTTATGATAGTAAATTTCATAGCTCCAAAATACGAGTATAATACTCTCACAATTTTAATTTTATTTTAAAATAATCTTCATTCACTGATTAACAAAATCAATAAAATAAATTTTCTTAAAAAGTGTGTCCTCCCTCCTCTAAAATATATTAGGTGATGGAGGGAGTGCTGAATTAGTGTGCTGTGAAACTTGTTTGCATTAATTTTTGTATTTTTAACAATATTAGTTGTTTTATTAAAAGATACTAGTCTTTTAGTGTATTATATAATAAAATAACTAATATTATTTTGAATTGCACGGTGAAATTGATTTGCAAAAGACTTAGTTTTGTGATTATAAAAATGTCCAATTGCATCAAACCTATCAAACTATCAATGATTTTGCACCTAAACCACCAAACTATATTTTTTGTTAAATACATTGCCTCGATTTTTTTTTTAAATTTGTAAAATTTTCGAAAACGATTTTCGATATTTTTTTCTCAGTTTTACTATGTTCGAATTCTCTTTTTAAAAAAGTAAAAATAATTCGATATTTTTTTTTAAATACCAAGTAGTGTGTACAAAAAAAAAAAAAATTCAAACACTTGTTCTTATATTTTTTTCGAACAAATCCTAGTTGTTCGAATAAATTCCAAGAACACTTACCAATTGTTTCCTAAACCAGAAATGAACAAATATATAAAAAGAATTGTGAACTCAAACTAAACATGGTCATAGAAGATTAAACGTGGGCGGGAAAAACCTTATTTTCATCGGAAAAACTTCAGTTGCAACAAAAAGGAATAGTTACCAAATGAAAATAAAAAACTCAAATTTTTCCATGGACGAACGGTCGTAGCGCACTCAAGGTGGAGGGGGGGGGGGGGGCGTAGTCACGGAGGGAGACAAACGCATGAAGACGAACATCGGCGGCGGCGTAGTCGAGTGTTTGTTGGCACGAATAAAGGGGTTGAGCATATAAATTATTAATTATGTTGAGAAGGGTTATGCAGCATAATTTATTGGGGGTGAACTGAACCATGCGGTGGTAATTGAACCAAGGGGTGAACAATCATATTATGGGGGTGAAGAGACCCGTACCCCAAGCTAATACGTAGGCCATTTGAAACATTTGACCACAAAGTGTGGACCACGGTTATTTGCACTTGCCTCTATGTTAAATACACTACCTGAATAAATACACTACTTTTTTTTCCGAAAATTTGCAACATTTTTGGAAAAGAAATTCGAAAATGAACATAAAATTCGAAAAAAAAAATCGAAATACTGTGAATTTTATTATTTTCGAAAAAAATATTTGAAAATATGCAAAAAATTCGAAAAAAAATTCTGAACAAAAAATAATGTATTCATCCGGTTAGTGTCTTTAACATAGAGGTAAGTGCAGATAACCTGTCCCAAAGTGCGCTAGTATAGCCCATTAATGTTACTGAGTTGAGCCATCTATTAGGCCCATCAACTTACAATGCAAATTTAAGTTACTGTTTATTATTATATAGAAATTCCTAATATTTTTTTGGTTATTTTTAATTTTTTTGGTTATTTAAGTTACTGAGTTAAGATTTCTTTGGTTATTTTTAATTTTTTAAATAGTTTCAGATTTTCATGACCATATTTTTAAGTTTTTACACAAAAGTGAAAACATTTCAACAAATATATAAACATATAATTATTATAAGATTGGAAAATATTCACAGAATTATTTCATTTTTCTTCAGATCTAATTTTATTTTTTATATTTTAGTATTTTTTTTTGACTAATTTTATAATTTAAAATAAATTTCAGTTTCATTTGTTTTTTATTTAAAAAAAATTCTAGATTTTATTTGGTGAAAATATTTTTATTCTTTTAAAATAATTTTGTGTGAAAAATAGAATCATAATAATCAGTAATGTAACCTAAGGATGAATAATGTGTGAACTAAGTAGCATCGGACAATTGGTTTCCAAGTAATATCATTCAATGAAATTAGTAATAAAATTCACCTGATATTAGGGATGTTAAACGGGCCGCGGGCTGGCGGGCTGGCCCGTTTAGCCCTGGACCGAACAAGGGTTAGGTCCAAGCATTTGGTGGCCCGTTTAAAACTGGGCCTTTTTGGCCCGGACCGTTTAGCCCGCGGGCTAAAAGGGCTAGCCCGCCGGTTTACCGGGCCAACCCGTTTAGCCCGATTCTTTTTTTTTTTTTACTTTTTATATATTTTGTACAATTACAACCGTATATGCAACCTACCTCTTTTACTTCAACTTCAAATTTTCAATCCAAGTCCAATGTCGATATATATATATATATATATATATATATATATATATATATTTTAAAGTTTTTATTTAGTTAATTTATGTTTTCATTTAATTAATTTATTAAATTACTTGAAATTGAATTTAACCATTTAATTAATTCTCGAACTTTATGAACAACGTGTGAATATAATTTTTATAAATTCATGAACAATGTAGGGCTTCAACATCCGTACCTCATAATTATCTTTCCAATTGGGGATCATCGGTCGTCGCATGACTCTCAAATTGTCATTGTCGGTTGCCGCCGGCTCTTAAATCGTCATTAACGTTATAAAGTTATCTTATGAAAAAGTGAAATGTTGAACAATGTTTAAATGTAATTTTCATGAATTTTTTAACGATGTGTGAATTTTAAGTTTAAATGACATCGTATTACAATTACATGTCTATATTTCATATTAAAAATTAATTTTTTTAGTTTTTTCTTTCGGAGCCCGTTAGTGGCCCGTTTAGCCCGCGGACCGCTAGGATTAGGGTTAGGTTTCGAGTGTTAGTGGACCGATTAAAATGAACCGATAAGGCCCGGGACCGTTTAGGTCCGCAGCCCTGTAGGGCTGGCCCTAATGGGTTAGGGCCAACCCGTTTAACATCCCTACCTGATATGCATAGTGCAATTGCTTTTTGAGTAATATAATTCAGTAAAATGAATGATACCATTCAGTAAAACAAGTAATATCATTCAAAATGAGTTCACCGTGCAAATGATGTATACATGAATTTATCCATAAGAATATAATTATTGAGGCTAAATCCATAAAATTATTTTTTTGGGCCCTTTTCTTAAAAAGTTCAAAGTTATGGGGATATACAAATTGCTTTTATACTTATTACCTAGTGCCAACTGTATGTGTCATAACAATATTGTAGGAAACCCCCCAAATCATATTTTCATATGGTACGAATCGATGTCGTTTTGCAATCAATAAAATTAATCTTTTGCTGGAGGTGAGCAAAAATATGCCGAAATAAAAAAATCGAATCAAATTGAATGTTAAATTCGGTATGATTTTTTAATTAAATATTTCGATTTCGCTTTTAAAACATAAATTAAAATTTTTTAATTCAGTTTTAAGGAATTAAAATTTTGGAAAAATGGTTGGTTTGGTTAATGTTCGGTTCCACTACAATTCGATTTTATATTTTTTAATCATTTCGTTCGGGAAAACCGATGTTCTCCCTTATTATGTTTTGGGAAAAAAGAAAAAGAAAAGAAAAAGAAAATAATAATGAGATCAAAAATGATTATATGCCTCTAACTACTAGGGTTTTCTATACCTTGAGTACTGATCTCTCTACTCTACGTTTTAATCATTAGACAAGTATAATATATAAAAGATGTTATATCATATATTATGTAACATAACACTATTATCTACACTTAACTCTAATGATACTATTGCATTTAGAGGAAATCCAAGAATGAAAGAAATGCAAATGGTCCACATATTGAATTGCCCTAGGGCATGATAAATGATATCACAATCAAATCACATGTATAATGGGACGGTTCAAGAGTGAAAGAAACACAATGGGAATGGCATGCGCCCAATGAGAATTCACTATATTGGGTTTACTATTACGCAGAGCCAATAAATCGGAAGGCATAATACAATAATCGATCCCTAAATTATCACATTTCGTTCTAAAAGACCCCCAAATTATTTTTTGTTTTAAATTTTTGTTTCACAAGACACTTAGTAACGAAATTCACGATTTTTGCTAAGTTATTTTTTTTTTCATTAAAATATTACAAATCAACCAAATTCAATGATATTATCGATTTCCAACAAAAAAAATGTGTTTCTAACGAATTTTCAATAGACGTTTTATAAAACAAGAATTATATACTTTAAGGATTTTTTTAAACAAAAAATAGTTTAGGAGTCTAATAAAAAAATAATAATAATTTAAGAATTTAAAAAAAAATTAGTTAAAAAATCTTTTTAAATAAAATTGGATAGTTTGGGGGTTTACGGCTAAATCCTATTATGTACAAGCCAGATGGTGCGCGATAAGTTTAATCAAACCTCAAATCAATTTATTTCAAGAGCTGTGAAGATAACTAGTGCTATATAAAATGGATTGATGATAATTAGGATGTCATCTCATTAATGAATAAGACAAGTTAAACACCCTACTTTGAAATTTTATTCATTGGGCGGTCAATGTATACCATCATCATGTTTTTAAATCGAATTGGGCCACAACAAAAATCAATTTTAATGGGAATTTGATGTTAACATAGTAGTCGTTTCCAATTATTACACAAATTTTACATTAAAAGGAATATTCCAAGAATATTCATTATAATTATACAAATCAATACTATATTCATCTTATAATGATAAAGTATTTTTAAAATTAATAATTACATTTAACAGTTTGATTTTTATATAAAACACTACAAAAAAAAAACCTGCGATTTAGCGATCGGGATTAGCGACCGCTAAAAAATCGGTCGCAAAAACATCTATTAGCGACCGATTAGTGACCGTGCAAGACCACCGGTCACAAATTAGGAAAATTTACGACCGTCTCAAGAGACAATTGCTAAATCAAAGGATTAGCGACCGCCTACGACCACTTAGGCGGTCGTTAAAACTCAAAAGTCGGTCAAAGTTGATCAACTCTATTTACCGCCTGATCAGCGACCGCCGAGCAGTCGCAAAATTCAATTTTGTATTTAGCGACCGCTCAGTGTCGGTCGCAAAATGGTCAATTGACCCGTTCTTGAAAACGGGCAATGTTATTTATTGCCTGGGGCAGTCGCTAATCACAAATTTGGTAAGCCGTGACCGCCTTAATCTGTGAAAAATTCACCCGCCGCGGCGGCAGTCGAGCAATCCGTTCCGGTCAATACCCTTCTTGCTTTCCCATCTACCTAATAACCGTAAGTTTTTCAAACTTTAACCGTTTATTATCTTTGTATATCATTTTTTTAATATATAGGATTGATATAAATGAAGTTATATATATATATATATATATATATATATATATATGATTGTATATATGTTTGTATGAATATTCATGCATATATATTTGTGTATGTTTGTATATATGTTTTATATATATATATATATATATGTTAGATATATATGTACGTAAATGTTTGATTTTATATGTTTGTATATGTTTTTTAAACCATGTATATAAATGTTTAGTATTTTTATGTTAGTTGGTATGTTAGTAAATATTAAATTAATTGATTGATATGTATAGATGAATTAATATGTAGGTATATATGAATTTAGTTGATTGATATGTAGGTATGTATGAATTTAGTTTGATTAATATGTAGGTATGTATGAATTTAGTTGATTAATATGTAGGTATATATGAATTTAGTTGATTGATATGTGTAAGTATGAATTTAGTTGATTGTGTTTGTAGGTATATATGAATTTAGTTGATTAAAATGTGTAAGTATGAATTTAGTTGATTAATATGTAGGTATATATGAATTTAGTTGATTGATATATGTTATGTTATGTTAATCTGTTGAATTTATAATTATTACAGATGAGCTCTCAAGATAACACTGATCAGGCTGGGGGACAAGGTCGGGGACAGGGTCGGGGAAGGGGGAAGAGAAGGTCAGGGTCGTTGAGACCGGTGATCCCGGAGGTTCGACGGGCCCCAGAGATGACACAATCCCCCTCACAGCAGTCCAGTGCTGCTGGCTCTACTGCGGTTGCCGGATATTCGGCTTCATGTCAGCATCCGGCGTTTGATAGTCGTCTCACTATTGTCTCCTGCGACAACATATAAGTATTCTTAGATAACGAATTAAATAATTTTAATTGTATTCATTAATATTAATTATTAATATTAACTTGATTTTTTTTATGTTACAGTATGCTTCCAGACCATGAGACTAGCTCTCGCGTCTCAGAGGCCATTAAGAAGGTCTCATTCCAGGTTGGTGCCTCCTCGTGGTCCATGGTGTCTGAGCAAAAGACGAGGGAGTACTTCGAGGAGTTCAAGGTATATTTATTATGATTTTAATTTTTAATATTTTATTTTAAATTTATTTGTTAATATTTTATTTTTAATTTAATTGTAGAAGCTGTGCGTCTGGGATCCTGCCCATGATAGTGTTATGTACGGCTTGTTCTGCGCGAAAGCGTAGGAGCGGTACAAAAACATTATCTACGGGCTGAGGAAGAAGTTCAATAGTGGGGAGTAGCTGGAGCTGGGTGACTTGAAGCAAACTACACTAGCTTCTACTAGTAGCTACCCCGCAAGAGTACGGGTTCACTGTAGTAAGAGTAAGTATAATGGCCAAGTATTATCGAACCCACGGGATAGTGTATATGCGAATAGATCCCTGAAGATCTACGCATCGTAGTTAATATGAGTGTGTTGTTTTTGGATTTTTGAAAAGATTAATTAAAAGACGAAAATAAACTAAGTAAACTGAAGAACGAAAGAAACGAATTAACTAAGGTTGTTTTCTAATGAGAGATGGTGATGCTTAGGATAGGAATCCCTACGTATACTAACGGAACAGGTACATAATCAAAGTAATCGTGACAAACAAGAATTAACCTAAGTAAAAGATCGTAGAATGAAAGCTCAAGACTTCTCACCCTAATACTTTATCCTAGCAATCAACTTCACTAATCCACTAACAAGTTAATAGATAGCGCTTAATTAATGAGACCCTAATTTAACTAAGGTGATGCGGTCGTCCTCCTTCGCTAAATCGGTAGATGAATTAACCTTTACTAAACCTTTTCGTTAAGACTACTAATTGTTATTGAGTGATGCGGTCGTCCTCTCTCTAACACTTTCGTACGAAATTCAAAGGTAGAGTTAAGATTAATTATATGAATTCATTAATTAAGAGAATTAAAACTAACGTCACCAATTACCTTAATTACGTACCCACATCCTACTTCTACGAGTTCATCCTAACCCAAGCATGCAAGGGTTTTAGCCGGACATGGTTATAACAAAAATAAAAGCAATAGAAGAAACAACGAACAAAAACATAATGAATTGAACGAAGAAAATAAGAAACATGAACTAGGGTTTTAAAATAAAATAATTCTAAGAACTGAAATTTAATTAACTAAAACGAAGTTTAAAACGTTTAAAGTAATCAAGCTAATGAAAAGAAACTAAGAACGAAAAGAAAAATAAGAATTCGTATGAAAAACCTCAACAACGTAAAAGTAAAGCTTGCTCGTTCTTCTCCTCTTCCTCTCTCTAAAAATTAAGTCTAAAGTGATTTCTAAAAGTTGGGGATTCCTTCAAAACGTGTTTGGAAGAGGTATATATAGGCACGGGTTGAAACGGGAGTTAATGGGCCGAAAATACGCATCCGGGGCAAAATCCATGGGCGCTCGAGCAAAACGCTCGAGCGGTCCCGCTCGAGCTGTGTAGCTCGAATGACACAATCGCTCGAGCGGTGGCGCTCGAGCTGCTCGAGCGTCGAATTCTCTCTGTATGTTTTGGGCGCTCGAGCAATTCGCTCGAGCGGTAGAATGGTTCTGTACGTTTGCACGCTCGAGCAATGCGCTCGAGCGGTGGCGCTCGAGTAATGCGCTCGAGTGACTTCTAACTCCTCCTAAGTGATACTTTTCCTCATCCGCACTAATACCACTCGTATTTCTTCAATATCTTCTCATCCGGGCATCCGTTTGAGTCGATTCAAAGTCCTACGAACTCCGTTTTTTGTCCTCTATTCACCTATGAGCATCAAAGAGACAAATTTATCAATGTATAGAAATAATATTCAATTGACTCTAAATACTCTATAAACTCGACCAAAACTAGGGCGTTTCTAGCTACGAATCATGACAATTTCACGCCTAATCAACCCCCCCAAACTTACCATGTTGCTTGTCCTCAAGCAACGAAATAATAAGTCAAGTGAAATTGTTAGGAATGAGTCAACGAATCAAATCATGCAAGTAAATGAACTCAAGCTTCAAAAGTCAATCACCCGTATACTCACTCACTTTCTTTTATCGTACTCATGCAACAATGACAAGAAACACCAAGATCAAACATGGATGTGCACTCAACGATGTGTTTCACTCCCTCACAAGTGTATAACAGTGTTTAAGGGACTCACTCAATCAATCAATCACACATATTGGCAGCCATAGGCTTGTAAGCACTCTCAACTCCGACCATATTCTAGAAATCAATGCCGAATCAAAAAAGACTTTTCTCAAGGTTGTAATGTAGGCTCTTTGGACAGGTGGGATAACAATATAAGGTAAAGTGACTAAAGTGAATGGAGAATAGAAAATCAAACTTTGGAACTTCGAGATTAGGAACAGACTCCTTCAAACATATTCAATCAACACTCTTTCAATTCCACTTCTCTCAACACTTCAATTTTTTTTCTTTCTCTTTTCACTTTTTTTTTTCAATCACTTCACTTTTTTTCTTTTTCGCACAAACACATGAGCTCATTCTCAATATTCTTTCTCTTTTTCCCACATCTCAAATTTCATTCACACCCTTATTTTATCACCACTCAACCATCAATAACTCTCCTTTTTCAACTCAAATCAATCCCTTCACATTCACACCTTCCTATTCTCCACTCAAATTTGGACAAAAAGGCTTAGGAATTGGAATAGTGTTCATATGTGTTAGCAAATAAAATAGGCTTTAGGCTCAAAGGGCTAACAAGGGATCAATGTCATTGGTAGGGAAAATTTTTGGCTAAGTGACTCAATTAAATCAAAGATGGCCTAAGATCACATTCGGCATATCAAACTAGACACAATCAAGAAGCAAGAGCACATGCAAGTTCTAGCATCCTCTAAGGTGACGATTCACTCACAAACGAAGAGATTAAATCATGCATCAAAATCTCATAAGGCTCAAAAGCTCACGACTTTCACATCCATGCTAGTCCTAGTGCATTCTCACTCTCATCACACAAGTACTCAAAAGAAAAATTCACAAGCATACAAGTTCTTTCTCAAATCAGCTCAAATTCAAACACTCACACAAGAAAACTCCTAACTCAGCCTCACAATTCACCCTACTCATCAAATCATACTCAAAGATAGCAATCAACAAGCATAAGGTGATTGATAGACATAAAATATTAAGTAACAAAACAAATTAATAATAGCCCAAGGAGTATCTCAACAACAATAATCAATCAAACTCAACTCAAAGATAAGGGTGTGCATGCATGTGCAATGTAACAAGAAACATAAAAAACTCCACCCCCCCAAACTTCGACCTTGCTAGAGGTCTAAGTTTGGGGTTGTGGGTTACCTCAACCAAACAATCCCGTTTCTCTCACTAGCTTTGCACACTTCCTTGTCTCAAGTTGGTTCCTTCAATCTGAATAACTCCATGATACCTTTACTCCTTTAGAGACAAGCCTACAAGCAACTCACTCAAATACGAGGTTAAACATACGACTCAAAACACCCTAATAATATAAAAAAATACTAAAAATAAATGAAAGCAAATAAAAATGGGTTGCCTCCCATTCAGCGCTATTTTTAAGGTCCTCATGCCGGACCGAGCTCAAAGGAGCTTATGGGACATCATACTCAAATTTACCTCCCTTACTCTCATAAGAGTGGTGTTTGAACTCCTTTCCTTGATGCTCCACCATCATGAGTTCCTTTGCTCTCTTCTCATCCCCAAGTGTTATGGGTCTCAACTCCTTCTTGCCTCTATCTGGAGGAGTCTTACTAAATAATTTCTTGAGTTTGGACTTTTTCTTCTTAACTCCTCCTTTCCCTTCTAACTGGACCACGTCCACTTTCTTCACCTTTTCATCCTTCAACTTCTTCACTTTATCCCTATCAAAATAATCAAGATCATAACGCTCATGGGTCAAATAATCAAGTGAAGGAGTAACAAAATCATGAATATCAGAAGGATTAGGGATAGAAGGCGTGTCTTCAACACGAGGATCAATTGCATCCATGTAATACAAGCTCTCATCCTCCCTCGGGTGTTTCATGGCTTCATATAGGGAGATCTTCACTTCTTGATCATCAACCTTCAACGTGATCTTCCCCTTCGCCACGTCTAGCACCATCCCCGCCGTAGCTAAGAACGGTCTTCCCAAGATCAGGGGTACGTGCTCATCTTCCTCCATCTCTAGCACTACAAAGTCTGCTGGAAAAATGTGATCTCCAACTCTCACTAGGACGTCTTCAACAACACCTTGAGGTCTAGTAATAGACCGATCGGCAAGTTGAAGTGTCATCATTGTGGGTTGAAGTTCACCACCTTCCAACTTCTTGAAAAGCGACAACGGCATCAGATTTATGCTCGCCCCGAGGTCGCACAACGCTCCCTTCTTGATCCCGTTCCCAATATCACATAGGATCGTGAAACTCCCGGGATCCTTCAGCTTCGGTGGAAGCGCCTTGTGCACTAATGCACTCACCTCGTGGTTCAGTTGCACCAACTTCGGCTCATCCACTCGCCGTCTCTTCGCGATCAAGTCCTTCAGAAACTTCGCATAGTGCGGCATCTGTTCCAAAGCATCATAAAAAGGGATATTAATATGCAATTGTTTAAAAACATCAAGAAATTTTGCAAATTTTTCATCAAGCTTCTTTTTCATGAAGCGCTGTGGATATGGGACGGGTATCACAGATTTGGGTACCCCCCATTCATCTCTTTCTGTTTCTTTCACTTTCTCCCTTGCTTCCTTTGCCTTCTTCCACTTAGGAACTCTCTCACCCTCCTTACTTTCCTTGCCCTTCTGGGACTCATCCATGTCTTCATACTTCTCAATCCTTTCACTTTCAATCCCCTTCTCAACTTCATCTCCTTTAGGCTCAATCTCTTCTTGGGGCGTCTTAGAATCAGTAGACATCTGAGGATCTTCGTAGTTGGTTCCACTTCTTAGCTGGATCGCCTTGCACTGCTCTTTCGGGTTCCCCTCCGGCATTCTATTCACTGATTTTGCAATCTGGATTATCTGGAGCTCTAAAGAGGTGAACCTTCGATTGTTCTCTTGTTGAGTTCTAGTCCACTCAATGTTCATCTTCTGGAGCTCTTGATCACGTTGATCACCCTTCTTATGCAACTCCTTCACATCGTACTCCAAGGATGACAATCTCTTGCTTCCCTCCTCCACCTTCTGAAGAATGGCTCTCAACATCTCCTTGGTTGATGCACCGCCTTCTCCACCTGGAGGTTTAGAACCCGGATCAACACCTGCAGGAACAGTAATACCAGCTTTTGGGTTAGCATAAGAAAAATTATCATTCTTCCTCCATGTGTTTTGAGGAGGCTGCTGGCCTCCTTGAACTCCTTGTGTGTTCCTCCATTGATTTTGAAGTGGCTGAGGACCTGGAGGTACAAATGGCTGGCCATAAGAAGGCCTTCCATACTGATTACCACCTTGGTAGCCATTCTGATTGTAATACGGACCTCCCATGTAATTGGCTACCTCTTGCTGTCCACTTGGTTGGTCTACTCTCTCATTCTCTACTGCATGCTCTCCAACCAAACTCTTCCCCAACTCGAGGTTGTTGATCTTTTCCATCATGGCCATCAGCAGCCTTCTCGTTCCTTCTCCCTCCTCAACCTGATGCACTCTTTGCAAATCTGCATCCGCACTCCAAGCACCGGCATTCGTGACAATGTTGTCCACGATCTCCCTATATCTCTCTATGCCTTGGTTCAGGAATGCTCCGCCCGCACAGACGTCTAAATGGTCTTGCCCCGCCTTGTTGGCACCACTGTAGAAGAATGCCATAATATCCCCCTCATTGTACCCGTGCTGCGGGCACTCAATCAGCATGTTTGAGTATCTCTCCCACGCTTGGCGTAAATCCTCTCCAGACTTCTGGCGAAAGGACGAGATCTCAATTCTAGCCTTGATCGTCCTAGATGGAGGGTAGAATCGCTCGAGGAACAGACGCTCGAGCTCGGCCCAAGTGGTAATACCTCCCCGCGGGAGCGTATTATCGTACCACTCCTTGGCTATTCCCGTCAGTGAGAATGGGAACAGCCTAAGCCTCTTGGCATCTTCAGACATGCCATTGTAATTGAATGTTGAGGCTATCATGAGAAAGCTCCTCAAGTGTGTATGAGGATTCTCCTTCCCGATCACCCCTTTGAACTGATTCTCGGTCAGTAGCTTTAAAATCCCCGGTGATATCGAGAAGTTGTTCGCCTCAACAGGAGGCAAAGCCACTCCATCATAGTACCGCTGTGGCTGCGCTGCAAACCTCCCTCGAATCGCCATATTATGATCTACGTTCTGAGGAACGTGTTGAGGATTAGCAGCAGGTACTGGTACTTGTTGGGGTGGTGGTTGGTAAACAGGTGGTTGGTTGTAGACTGGGGGTGGATGATATGGATATGGTGGGTAAGGATAAGGTGGGTATGGGTAATGTTGGTATACTGGGTTGTTAAAAGGGTTATTTGGGTTTTGTGGGTAAGCAGGGTTGTTCAGAGTATTTGTGACAAGATTCTGAGCTGGATTGTTTACATTTTGTGCACCCGGGTTCTGGCTACTACTATCTACGAACTGGTCTTGATTCTGACCACCACTCCCTCCAGAGCCATCAACCCGGTCTACTGCCTGATTGAACTCGTTAGCAGCATTGTCCAACTCATTATTGAGGTCCATTGGTCCCTTCCTTAAGTCGGCTGCGTTCATTCTTCTCAAGTAAGCTCGGTTCCTTCTAGCTATTGTCTCAGGATCCAAAGGTATTCTCTCTTCGCTCGTATTCCCTTGTGAGCGTGTTCTCATAAACCTGACACACTAGCAGATGGATCAAAACGCAACTGCCGAATGAATAAAAATAAAAATAAGAAATACAAACAGAAAATAAGCACCCACTACTAACTACTAAGCTATCGACAAGTCCTATTCAAAAAGCATAAAATGCCATCCCCGACAACGGCGCCATTGACTTGAAGTAAACTACACTAGCTTCTACTAGTAGCTACCCCGCAAGAGTACGGGTTCACTGTAGTAAGAGTAAGTATAATGGCCAAGTATTATCGAATCCACGGGATAGTGTATATGCGAATAGATCCCTGAAGATCTACGCGTCGTAGTTAATATGAGTGTGTTGTTTTTGGATTTTTGAAAAGATTAATTAAAAGACGAAAATAAACTAAGTAAACTGAAGAACGAAAGAAACGAATTAACTAAGGTTGTTTTCTAATGAGAGATGGTGATGCTTAGGATAGGAATCCCTACGTATACTAACGGAGCAGGTACATAATCAAAGTAATCGTGACAAACAAGAATTAACCTAAGTAAAAGATCGTAGAATGAAAGCTCAAGACTTCTCACCCTAATACTTTATCCTAGCAATCAACTTCACTAATCCACTAACAAGTTAATAGATAGCGCTTAATTAATGAGACCCTAATTTAACTAAGGTGATGCGGTCGTCCTCCTTCGCTAAACCGGTAGATGAATTAACCTTTACTAAACCTTCTCGTTAAGACTACTAATTGTTATTGAGTGATGCGGTCGTCCTCTCTCTAACACTTTCGTACGAAATTCAAAGGTAGAGTTAAGATTAATTATATGAATTCATTAATTAAGAGAATTAAAACTAACGTCACCAATTACCTTAATTACGTAACCACATCCTACTTCTACGAGTTCATCCTAACCCAAGCATGCAAGGGTTTTAGCCGGACATGGTTATAACAAAAATAAAAGCAATAGAAGAAACAACGAACAAAAACATAATGAATTGAACGAAGAAAATAAGAAACATGAACTAGGGTTTTAAAATAAAATAATTCTAAGAACTGAAATTTAATTAACTAAAACGAAGTTTAAAACGTTTAAAGTAATCAAGCTAATGAAAAGAAACTAAGAACGAAAAGAAAACTAAGAATTCGTATGAAAAACCTCAACAACGTAAAAGTAAAGCTTGCTCGTTCTTCTCCTCTTCCTCTCTCTAAAAATTAAGTCTAAAGTGATTTCTAAAAGTTGGGGATTCCTTCAAAACGTGTTTGGAAGAGGTATATATAGGCACGGGTCGAAACGGGAGTTAATGGGCCGAAAATACGCATCCGGGGCAAAAATCCATGGGCGCTCGAGCGGTCCCGCTCGAGCTGTGTAGCTCGAATGACACAATCGCTCGAGCGGTGGCGCTCGAGCTGCTCGAGCGTCGAATTCTCTCTGTATGTTTTGGGCGCTCGAGCAATTCGCTCGAGCGGTGGCGCTCGAGTAATGCGCTCGAGTGACTTCTAACTCCTCCTAAGTGATACTTTTCCTCATCCGCACTAATACCACTCGTATTTCTTCAATATCTTCTCATCCGGGCATCCGTTTGAGTCGATTCAAAGTCCTACGAACTCCGTTTTTCGTCCTCTATTCACCTATGAGCATAAAAGAGACAAATTTATCAATGTATAGAAATAATGTTCAATTGACTCTAAATACTCTATAAACTCGACCAAAACTAGGGCGTTTCTAGCTACGAATCATGACAATTTCACGCCTAATCACTGGGGACAGGGCTAGACGGACATTCCGTCTAGGACGCTTTGGTTGCTCACTGGAATAGTGAGCAATTCAAAGCCAAGTCCGAGAAGTCGATGGAGAACCGGTTGAAGGACCCCACCGGACATGGCGTCGCCAGACATCGAGCTGGATCCCGGTCCATCTACGAGCACTCCCCCGCCTTTGTAAGCATCTATTGAATTTTTATTTACATTTAAATATTAATAAATTTTTAAATGTTTAACATTTAAATATCCAGTGAATTTGGTTCGCAACAGGAGAGGGAGCACGGACGAAAGCCCTCTATCTATGAGCAGATGAAGATCTCCCACCCAGTGAACCCGAAGACTGGGACGTCTACCTACGCCCGCACCACCGAGATCCACATAAGTATTTTTCTAATTTTAATTAATTTTTATTTAATTATTATAATTGTAGGTTAATTATTATAAATTTTATTTATTGAATTTCAGAATCAGTTTAAGGATCGTCTCGCCCAGGCCTCGCAACAGGTGGCCCCCGGAGACGACAGCGGAGAGAATCCCACCCCTCCCCGGATTGACGAGGACCGTATCTATTTAGATGTGGTCGGAGTCAAGAAGGGGAAGGTCGTGGGGCAGGACGGTCACAGTAAGACCATCCTGCAGACCTACCGCTAGAGCAGTGGATCGTCCTCCTCGATCTACTCTGCTCCCTTTCAGGTGGAGCGTGAGCTGAGAGACGTTCGGAAGCAGATGGAGGCCCTCACCGCCTACAACGAGAGTCTTTGGAACTGGTTCTCCAACATCTCCCAACAGATGGGCGTATCCGGTCCACCTCCAGCCCCACAAAATTTTGTTGTCGGGGGAAGCGGTGCCGGGGGGGGGGGGGGGGGAGGGGGCGATGCCGGGGTGAGCGGACATGAAGGTGGTGAGGGTGAGGATGATGAAGATGTGCTCGATATCGAGCACTTCCTCTCTGGAGATGATCAATAGAGAGAGAGAGTGAGAGAGAGAGAGAGAGAGAGAGAGAGTGACACATTTTTATATTTTTTGTGGAATATTTTATTTTGTTGAATATTTTATATTTTTATTGAATATTATAGATTTGCATATATTTTTTATTGAATAGAAAAAAATAAGTAAATATATATATATAAACGAATTAGAAACAAAAAGAAATTAATTTGATGAATTTAAAAAAAAAAACGGGAGTCAATTTGGAATTATATACAATTAAATGTATAAAAACGAATAAATTAATAATTTATAATAACTTAAAATATTAAATTTATAAAATTAATAAAAAAGTTAGTAAATATATATATATATATATATATATATATATAAACGAATTAGAAATAAAAAAAATTGATGAATTAAAAAAAAAGGGGAGTCAATTTGGAATTATATACAGTTAAATGTAAAAAAATGAATAAATGAATAATTTATATAATAGCCTAAAATATTAAATTTATAAAATTAATAAAAAAATTAGTATATATATATATAAACGAATTAGAAAAAAAAAGATTGAATTTGATGAATTAAAATAAAAACGGGAGTTAATTTGAGGTTATATACAATTAAATGCAAATAAACGAACAACAATAACATGTGTCCTAGTGGTTCACACCTCTTCCGGGCTACCCGAAGGCCGCGGGTTCGATTCCCCTTGGACATATATTTACCCATTTATTTCTATAAGCCTCACAAAGATTTATATACAACATTGTTCGTCTAATATAAGCTAGTGGGTCAGTGGCCTAGTGGTTCGCGCCCCGCTCGGACCCCAATGGGCGCGAGTTCGAACCCAATGAACCACTTTTTTTACGCAGGTTCACAGATTAGCGACCGCCCTGGTCGGTCGCTAATCACAAAATAAATTAAAAGATTAATTTTATTTAAAAATAATAATTTAGCGACCGCCGGTAGTCAGTCGCTAAATCATATGAGTCAGTGGCTCAGTGGTTCGCGCCCCGCTCGAACCCCAATGGGTGCGGGTTCGAACCCAATGAGCCATTTTTTTTACGCAGGTTCGCAGATTAGCGACCGCCTCATGGTCGGTCGCTAATCACAAAATAAATTAAAAGATTAATTTTATTTTAAAAAAATAATTTAGCGACCGCCGGTAGTCGGTTGCTAAATCATGACCCGGCCGGGTCGGATTCGATAGATTCAGCGACCGGCCGAAGGCTGTCGCTGATATTAGCGACCGCCTTGACGGTCGCAGATTAGCGACCGATGATAAAAAGCGGTCGCTAATATTAGCTACCCGCTTTTTAACGATCGATTTTTTTCGATCAGAAATCGGTCGCTAATCACGTTTTGCGACAAAAAATCGGTCGCTACTTCCCTTTTTTTTTGTAGTGAAAGAATCTTTATAATTAATTAAATATATAAGATTTGTTGTGTTTGTGGGAAAAAAAAAGGAAGAATATATATATTTATATTCCAGTTTGGACAAAAATAAAAAATTAAAATCCGATATTAGATACTCCCTCCGTCCCAATTTTATTTACTCATTTCATTATGTACCCCCTTCGAACACTTCTAAATTACACCTCATTCCACTAATAATTACGTAGAAAAACATCTTTATTTTGTTTCATGCACTTCAATTGAATAATACACAATCATAAAAAAAATCATTTTATCCATTTAAATATTACAAATTAAGTCTCACAAAAAAGTCAACAAAAATTAAATGAGTAAACAAAATTGAGACGGAGATAGTACCATTTTCTACAAGTACACTTTCTTTAAATATAACTATAATAAACAATTCGATAATGTATTGAATCATCGGTTCGTCTCCTATCTACTGGAATAAACCTGTCTGAATTTTTGCAACCCATCAAGTTCTATTTCTTAATTAAAATTTATTGATTGAACATAAAAACCAAGATTAATAGTTTAGTATCTGTTTATTACGAAAATAGATGAGCGTTATCATTTACGCGTGGAAAAGATGGTGTCTTAGTAATTAACTTAGTCGCCAAAGAAGACAAGTTAGTGATAATGACATATCTATTGATTGTGCGAAATAAGGACATCGATGAACCAATGGTGTGGGCCATAGTATTTAGTGTAGGTATAAAATTAGTTTTAATGTACGACTCAAAATGTTACTTTATTCTTTCCATAATTATTTTCACCCCTAAAAAAAAAAAAATTTCCATCATAAAAATCAATAAGACAATTTTATTTTATTTAAAAATATTTAACTTCATACATACTTACTCAATTTTCTTAAAATATTTATCATTTCCTACTATAAAAATAGTTCCCAAACAAAGATAGCATTGATTTTTGATTATACAATATTACAATTAAATTAGTGCTTTGGAATGAAATAATTAATAATGTTAAAAGATGCATACAAAATTCAATTAAATTTCACGGTAAAACTTATTCACAATATAATTTGTCAAGTAAGAGTATGTATATGATGCAACTAATTTTCACTAATACTTTTTAGTAGAACACTCTTCAAGTAACACCATTTAGGAAAAACAACAAATTCATTTCAGAATTAATTTTTCTTTTACCTTTTAGTAAAAATAATTAATATTTTTTAATAAAACAATTTATACTTTTAGAATAAATTTCACGGTGAAATTTTTTTTACACAAAACTTTGTCTCTATGAAGAGATCATAACTATTTAATAATCAATATTGTTACTGCATAATATTTTTATCTATATTTGAATAAAATGTTATCTTCTAACCTATTTAATCTAAAAAAAACTGTTAGTAAAATTATATAAGAATTAAATTTTAAAATATTAAAATGGTCCGACCATAATCTATTATAGTTAAGCTTTATAAAACTTCAGATTAAATGGTCCATGTCAAAACGATCCGATTTAAATGAATTAAGACAAATTAATCATAATCCTTCCTTTTCTTTTATCTTTTTTCGGTTTAGAAGGATCAACCGCCTTACAGTCTGTGACACTTTTAACTCCTCTAATGCTCGCATCCTTATATTCGAACAAGTGTAGGATAGGCTCAAGTCGTCTTTTATTGTTTCATCAAATATCATAGTCTATTCCTTGACAAATCACTTCAAATTAATGTTTGTTTAGGAAATGTCCCAACAACGCCAAACAAGGCCTACAAAAAAAATGTCTTTTACTTTCATGAATTATGATTCACCTACGTGTTACATGGTTATGTAAGTACATAATTTTATGAGATTTTGACCTTTTGTTTTTGTGGGATCCACTAAAGTTCTACATGATCGATTGTTAAGATATTGTGGAATCATTGTTTGTTCTTATTAAGCAAAAAATCTGTATCAATTAAACACTCAAAAATTAAAATAATCTTATTATCTATCTATAAATCACTCAATCCTTTTCAATAATCTCTATTTTGAATTTATGAATTTATATGAGTTTAAATTATATATGATATTCTTTTAATTACAATTTTTTTTTTAATTCTTTTCGATTTTAATTGATTAATTGACTTTTAGGTAAATTAAAATCAAATTCGCAACTAATTTAATAATTGTATTTTTATGGAGTATCATTTTTTAAAAATTTAATTTATTAATTAACTTTGCCTAATATTGAATTTTGGTCGTCAATTCTACATGTATTTTCTAATTTTTCAATTTCTATTTACAAATTTAATTAAAATAATAATCAATTAAGAATGTTACATTTAAAATTTATTTAGGATAAAAAAATTAATTAATTAAGAGGATAATAATTATTTAAAAACATGAATTAAATTATTCAAGTTAAATTACTTAATATAAAGTGGATATAAATATAATTGAATTGTATTTTAATTGAATAAGAAAAACGAAAATATTTAATATAAAATTAATAGTATGTTTTTTCTTAACCCATGTAATATAAAATTAATAGTATGTTTTTTCTTAACCCACGTAATATTACGCGGGTTTATAAACTAGTATATTTCTAATAGCGAGGATATCAAATAAAATTTCAGTGAAGTGGTCTTTTCTATTTATCATTTGGATGTAAAGGAAATATTGTACATCCTGAATCGAACCACTGGCCTGAAGCGAACATACTGATCAAAATTTCCAGCCAAAAGGTTCGACAGATTATTTAGTATATAACTTGCTTCTTAAGTTGTTGACTCATCATGTATCTTTTGACACCACATAACATGCAAAGTAGAGTTGGTGACAATTGTCATTAGGGTAGTTATAACCGTAATTAGTGGAGACTGGTGTAATCCTTGTACCACATATAAGAATATTGTTTTATTCACCTTGAAATTAAATATAATGATTTTTTTTATTTTTTATTTACGAAAACAAAGCCAATTACATGGATCAAAGCATACAATTAACATACAATTCAAAAGATCTATCCACAAGGCTAAGTCTCTTCAGACAAAAATCAGAATTGCTCCAAATCAAACGTGAGGAAATGGAGAGTTATCCCAAAAGACAGACGGACTTAAAACTTTAAAGCTCTTTTGGTAGATAAAAACACCCCACACTAAGGTGTTTTTCACCATTTTATTCTTCATCACGTCCAACTCTTCTTCACATCCAAGTAGATTGAGAAATATGAGGGAACATCTGGCACACTACTAGAACAAAATATATCAGTCTACCCAAAGGGACAAAATAAATGAAGAACAAAAAATCAAATAACAAAAACAAAGAACAAAAATAGAATAAATAAAGGAGGCTCCAATGGGTCAACCTACCAAATGGACACCATAGCCACGACGCCGATGGAGAAGGTTGACCCGTTGATCTAAACAACCAACAACAAGTGAAACTCCAATAAACTCAGAAGAATGGTGTCGGGGGGGGGGGGGGGGGGGGGGGGCGGCGGCGGTGATAAGCGGTGGTACGGTGGTGGCAACTGTAGATCAAGATCCTCTTGGGCCTTTCCGGTTAGAGACAAGATTGGGGATTGACCGCTATGAGAAAGAAGGCGGCGGTGGCGGCAGTAAGATGGATGTTGCAGTGGCAGTAAGTTGGACAGTAGCGACGGCGGCAATGTGGATAAGGCGGCGGTGATTTAGGGATACTTCAATGGGAGGATTTTGGGTGTAATTAAGTAAGAAAATCAGAGAATGATGATGGAGAGAAGAAGAAAATCCATAAAAAATGGTAGGTCTAGGCCAAAAAATGGCCGGAGAGACGCACACACCCTTGGCGGCACAGGGAAACTCACAAAGAACCCTAAGGGAGGATTCTAGGAGCAGAGAGAGAAATTCGGGTAACATTCTCTTATAACTTTTGAATATAATGAATCTCAACGAGAGAATTTATACGTATCCTAACCTATTATATAATAAAATAATCAATCAAATGTTTGTCTTGTGTAAATCCCATAATTTATGTTACAAGTATTTTTTGGTTATATCTTGCTATTCCCCCCTCCCCCCGAGGCGAGACATGATTGCAGACCAATGCAGAGCTTGGATAAAAAAAAAAAACTAAAACAAGAGATAAGAAAGACTTTTAGACACTACAACATAATTGACTTTATGCAACACCTGATAAATGTTACTTAATGTGTGTAAAGTGTTACATATTGTAAATAGGTAACACTTTTAAGGGTGTTGCAGTTGCCCGTGTAGCTTAAAGTCTAAAGTAACACTTTTATAATTTATGCATCACTTTAAAAAAAAAAGTGTTATATTATGGAACACCTCATGGTAACACTTATATATAGACTTTAGGTAACATTTTTTTTAAGTACAAAAATTAAGAAGAAAAAATGTAGTTCCAAGGATTTGAACCCTACACCACTGGGTTAGAATTCCTTGCACTTACCATCTAGTCTAACTAATAACATTTGAACATTTTGAACACCAAATTTATTTAACTCGTTATTAATTTTATTATTATTTTTTTAAATAGGAAATTATTAATATTAACCATTAATTATTATTAGCGTTAATTCACAATGGTGGCTAACTATTTTCTATCACTTTTTTTTTTTCAAAACAATACATCCATAAATACTCTATTTTTATTATATAATATAATTTAAATGGTAAATACATTTTAGGTATATGATAAATTTTTTTTTTTAAATATAAAAATTATTTTACATATTATTTGTTAAGATATTTACTTGACATAATAATTTTTTCTACACAAAGAAATGTGTATGAATGTAGTGCATACACTATATAAATAATTGATTTATTATAAACAAATTATGATTAAACAATTATTATAAAAGTCTATATTTATAAACTTATTTAAATAGGTATTAGAAAAGTGTTACCAAAATATATTACAGGTGTAAAGTGTTACTTAGAAGGTGTTACTTATGTTAAAGTGTTACTAAAAAATGTTACATTTGTAAAAGTGTTGCCTAAAAAGTGTTACTTATATAAAAGTGTTACCTAAGAAGTGTTACATATGTAAAAGTGTTACCTAGAAGTGTTACTTATTTAAAAATATTACATTTAAGTGTTACATATTAACAAAGTGTTACGTAAAGTGTTACATAATATATAAATTAGAAAAGTGTTACTATAATGTGTTACATAAACTAAAAGTGTTACCATAACGTGTTACATAAAGTCAATTATGTTGTAGTGAGAGAAGATATCAGTGATCTAATGATTTAAAGAAATGAATCGAGTCACAAGCGTACTAGAAGAAACTAACTCTCAAACATTATTAAAATCAATGTTGATGTTTTGACTTAAAAAAACACACCATTATTGTCGTAAAGGAGCAAATGGCACTCAGAGGAATGCACCTGAAAGCAATTTAATAGCCTAAACTATCTTATCTACAGTGTTTATGAGTGATTGCAAATTTGTATAAACACAAATTGATCATCCACAAGTGTATGAGATCGAATGTAGCAAAAGTATGCGACCATGTTTACAATATCGAACCACGAAGGACAACAAGTTTAACGCAATACACCCTATAAGTTGCCATGCTTTAATAGGAAATTTCAGAAAATTAAATGTTCGGGTTTGATTACTCTAATGGTTTTTGCAAAATACGAAGAAATTAATACACTAATCTAACTTCTTTACGAAGTGCAAGAGTTGGGGTTATCCTTTGGGTATTTCCGTCTATGCAACTTTCGGTTATCACTTAACCTATACATGCATCTACTTAGATTAATATTGGAATTAGACATACAATCTCGATTCACCAACAAACTCTCTTTCTAAAGTTTAACCGATCGACTTGCTAAGAGTGTCCGTTACCACTATGCATTCCTCAATGACCTAGGGTATTGACATTAGCTTTCATTAGTTTCACTCTATCAATAAAACACTAGATTAATCTAACTCAATTCTCATCTATTGCTAGATCAACCAATAATGCAACATCAATAGAGTAAACTAGTGAAAACTCAAATTAAATCCAATTGCAAGTAATTCCAATATTCATCTTCATAAATTCAACACACAAACTAAGTAAATTATCAATTACTACACATATTTCAATACCCAAAGCATAGGAAGATTAGCTCATGAACATCATGGATAAACAAGCTAAATCTATCAAGAAATTCATAGATATTAAGAGAATTAAGCTACAAACACAAAGAATTAGAGAAATATCACCTAGAATCATGGAAATGTAAAAGGAAACTTCATCCACTGCTCCAATACTTCATTCATTCTTCAATTACATCCAGCTTCAAGCTCAATTTCAACTAAAAACAAGATCTACGGAAGGAATTTAAGTAATTTGAATCTAAATTTAAGAATTTCTAAGAAAAGTGGAAGATAACTCTCTAGCTAATTGGGGATCTTAATATGAATGTGAGTGTCTCAAACTTCAGGTGTAAGGTGGAATTAAATCTACAATGTAAAATTTGCAAAACGACCCTTCAACTTCGGAAAACTAAAAAAAAACGAAACATGGATTAGGACTGGCACGACCTGAGCTCGGACGGCACAATCGTGCTCGACCGTGCTCTCTTTGAGTGCACTTTTCGACTTCCAGTATCTCATTTTTGCCCTTTTAAGCCTATAACCTCATCTCTCGTTCAATTAGTCATCCCGTCCTCATGATGGATCAACACATGGACGCTCGACTTTCTAAACTTGCTTGATTCGCTCCAAATCTTCCATTTTTTCTCATTTTCCCTACAAAATAAGCGATGTTACAAAAAAATGGATAAATGTTCAAACTTTTAGCAATTAGGATAACAAAAGCACCCAAAATGACACAAAATGCTTTAAGATTAATACTAAAATGATGCAATTATTACCCTAATTACCCTCTCAACTTAGAGTATTGCTCGTCCTCGAGCAATGAAAAGATAAAACAAAGGGAAATGATTGCATCAAAACGTACTCCTAATGTCATCCAACAGAATGCAAGCTCACTTAATCCAACTGCTCAATTTCACATGCACATGCTTCATCCTTTCAATCTTCAATCAAGATTCCACAAACATGAAGAATTCTACTCACCATAATCCTCACGTAAGTGTTCCTCTCATCACTCAAGTGTTTAAGTTTCAATGTACTCTCAATGTCAATTCCAACACACCCACTACATATGCTTGCTAATGATCTTAAACTCTTACCTCAAACAATGGTTTCCACCCAAGATCAAGAAGGACTTTATCATAGTTGTAACTTTCGGCTCTTTGCTCAAGGTGGTGTATTTTGGAAAGATTTGACCAAATCAAAAGAAGAGAATAAAGATTTACTCACCATCTTCTAACATTGTCTACCTCCATTTCTTTCTCACCTTAATCACAATATTTTTTCTCTCTTCACTCTTAACCTCTCTTTCTTTTTAACCACAAATTTTTTCTTTCCATTTTCTTTTCCTTCTCAACTTTTTGTTCTTCTCACTTTCAAGACTTTGTACCCCTTTCAAGCACATTTGTTTCAATGAATTCACTTTTTTCCTTTTCTTTTCAGAGATTCTCCAATCACCCCACTAATAAATTCCCTCCTTTGCTACCTCTCTTATCAAGAACTACTCACCCTTAAGTGCTATTCTCCTCTTATGATGGGTCAACAAAGGCCCAAGAATGGATAGAGGGTGTAAAACCACAAAAATTTTGAATATATTATTTTATTAAATATAATAATAAATAGAATTAAATTATTATGTAGATATTATAATAAAATATAATTACTAATTATCTAGATATACTAAAATATTAGAGTCTCAAATTCTTTCTCATCCTATATGTTTAAGATCCTATAGTTTATTTTCTAGCAACTTGATATTCTTGGAGGATTTTTAATCTCAAAATTAAATTTCCTATCTTCCTGATTTATTTTTCCCATCATTGTAATATTTATTGGAGATATTTGAATTTCCAATATTCTTTTCTATGTAAATTAAATCTTTTCATATTTTCTTGATATATATTAGAAATAAAAATCTCAATCTTGATCTCTACGAAATTCCTTATCTCTCCTATAAATATATGACCAATTGGTAAATCCTAAATTCATACCATACAGTTCCATCATATTTTCCTGAGCATTATAGCAAATTCCAACCAGGTATCCTTCCGACGAATTTTTAGCATAAACCTTTACCTATATTTATTTTGAAATTAATTAATAACCACCACTTGTAATATCTTTTCTTTTGGAGAAAAACCATCACAATCTTGTTACCACAATTTTAATTTGCCACTGCACAATATTTGTATAGTGTTGACAGCAATTTCGTGAGGAGCTCGCTGTCTGATTCCCAGCGGGTAGGATTTACGGAATTTATAAACTGAAAGAAATAAATGCAAGAGTAAATGAGCTCTCAAGTGGAGTCTTTGCAATAAATGTGTTGTGTCTTACAATGGGGCATTTAAGACCCTATATATAGTGTACAAGGTGGGCTTCACCCACTTGAGCTGATATGCCAGCGAGCCCCACTAAATCCTAGCTGGGTAGCCATGAGTGGCTACAACCCCCTCATTGGCCCATAAGGGGGTGCCAGCTGAAACTGTTGACCTCTATTGATTGGATTCCTCCTGCTGGCCCTAGTCTGACCCTATCACATCCACACATCTATGGGACTGGACGTGCTATGTAGCTGGCATGGCCTGAGAACTGGTAGCCGGGTACCCGGGTAGCGAATAGGTGGCGGGCATCCTGGGGATCATGTCTTCGGGCAGTGGGCAGAAGACCTTCCAGGACAGCCCGACGCTCGCCGATGGCCGACCGATTTTCTTCCCCCGACCGAGGCTTTTACCCGCTGTCTTTCCGGGGGTCGTCGACGCGGTGACCCTAGCTCCCTTCCCGACAGCTTGGTCGGGCTCACTGACGCGCTTCCTTCGCTCTTCGTCTGGGTCGGTTAACCAGACTGGCCAATGGATCGGGCAGTAATATCAGGTATAACAATTGCCCCACCAGCCCATCATCGGGGAGGCCCCGCCGTCGGGTGGCGGTCTGGTTAATCCATAATTTTGAATTTAAGGTGTCGTTCCGTCTTCTGAGGTATCGCTTCGAATTCCATGCCTGCTGACGTCATCGGCTGGCGTGCCTGATACGCAGGATCCCATGCATCACGTCTGTCGATCTTGTCGCCCAATAGCCAGGCGCGTGCCCCCCACGCGCCCCCTATACTTTGGATTATTTCCAAATTCGGCCCCGTTATTTGCACTTTGGTCCCTCCCTCATTTCTTCTATAAATAGAGGGCCTCAACCCTCATTCTTATTTTCCCATTCTTCCATTACGCACCCCCCTTTGCAAGGATTTGAATTTTCTGGCGACTTCTCCTCCGTCTCCTCCCCAGATTCCAGCGATCACTCGTTTCTAAGGTAATCCCCCTTCAACATCTTTTCCTTTCCATCTTCTTTCAACATGAGTGACTCGGTGGAGAGCATCGATGCCGTCGAGGTCTACCAGTTCTGCCGCCGTCGAGAGACCACTCTGCTAGGTCAGAGAAGGGACGTCCCGTGCCGCCGTAGCCCGAGAAGGCGAGGGCACTTCCACGAATGTGATAGCCTTCGCTGACACCCTAGATCGGATGAGTCCTCAACGCGAGGATGATTAGGCATGAAATTGTTATGTTTTGGTGCCCAATTTACTCATGTTTTGAGTGTTTTCGATTAGTGCTTGGAGTCAAATGAGTATCATTTTTATAAAATTATTAATTTGTCTCTTTGGTTTTCATAGATGGATAGAGGGCGAAAAGAGGAGTTCGTAGGACTTTGAATCGGCCAAAACGGACTCCCGGTTGAGGAGATATGAAGATTTTACGAACGAGTGCACAGCAGCCAGCGCTCGAGCGAATCACTCGAGCGCCCAAAAACTTACAGAACAGTTTCAGCGCTCGAGCGAATCACTCGAGCGGAAACCGCTCGAGCGTTTTGCTCGAGCAACCATCGATTTTAGCCTCCGGATGCGTATTTTCGGCCCATTAACTCCCGTTTCGACCCGGTGCCTATATATACCTCTTCCAAACACGTTTTGAAGGATCCCTAACTTTAGAAATCACTTTTAGACTTAATTTGTAGAGAGAGGAAGAGGAGAAGAACGAGCAAGCTTTACTTTTACGTTGTTGAGGTTTTTCATACGAATTCTTAGTTTTCTTTTCATTTCTTAGTTTCTTTTCATTAGCTTGATTACTTTAAACGTTCTAAACTTCGTTTTAGTTAATTAAATTTCAGTTCTTAGAATTATTTTCTTTTAAAACCCTAGTTCATGTTTCTTATTTTCTTCGTTCAATTCGTTATGTTTATGTTCGTTGTTTCTTCTATTGCTTTTATTTTTGTTATAACCATGTCCGGCTAAAACCCTTGCATGCTTGGGTTAGGATGAACTCGTCGAAGTAGGATGTGGGTATGTAATTAAGGTAATTGGTGACGTTAGTTTTAATTCTCTTAATTAATGAATTCATATAATTAATCTTAACTCTACCTTTGAATTTCGTACGAAAGTGTTAGAGAGAGGACGACCGCATCACTCAATAACAATTAGTAGTCTTAACGAGAAGGTTTAGGAAAGGTTAATTCATCTACCGGTTTAGCGAAGGAGGACGACCGCATCACCTTAGTTAAATTAGGGTCTCATTAATTAAGCGCTATCTATTAACTTGTTAGTGGATTAGTGAAGTCGATTGCTAGGATAAAGTATTAGGGTGAGAAATCTTGAGCTTTCATTCTACGATCTTTTACTTAGGTTAATTCTTGTTTGTCACGATTACTTTGATTATGTACCTGCTCCGTTAGTATACGTAGGGATTCCTATCCTGAGAATCACCATCTCATACTTGCTTATACACCTTAGATACTTAGTTTAATTTTCCTTTTGCATTCGTAGGATAATTTAGTTAGCTTAATTAATCTTTCCAAAAATCCAAAAACAACACACTCATATTAACTACGACGCGTAGATCTTCAGGGATCTATTCGCATATACACTATCCCGTGGGTTCGATAATACTTGGCCATTATACTTACTCTTACTACAGTGAACCCGTCCGCTTGCGGGTGAGCGACTAGTAGAAGTTAGTAAAATCGCTTCAAGTCAGAGGACCTTGTTCTCAGCGCGACGCCGGTCGCCGCCTGCCCGCCCCGGGCCGAGAACTTTTTGTACGAGCAGGAAGAGGCGCCAGAGCCCGTTGCCTATTCTGACAGCAGGCTGATCCAACTCGACTATGCAAAATACATCAGTGGGCATCTGACTTGAACCGAAAATACCAGTTTTCTACTAGTAGATTCCTCGCAAGCGTACGAGTTCACTATAGTATGAGCAAGTATAATGACCAAGTATATCGAACCCAAAGGATGAAGTGTATGCAAATAGATCCCTGAAGATCTACGCGTCGTAGTTAATATGAGTGAAATATTTTTGGATTTTTTTGGAAAAATTAATTGAAACTAAAATAAACTAATTAAACTCAAATACTAAAGAAGACGAATTAACTAAGGTTTGTATGCAGATGAGTGATGGTGATGCTCGGGATATGAATTCCTACTTATACTAACGGAGCAGGTACATAATCAAAATAACCGTGACATGCAAGAAATAACCTAAGTAAAAGAATGCAAGATAAAAGCTCAAGATTATAAACCCTAATACTTTACCCTAACACTCGACTTCACTAATCCACTAACAAGTTAATAGATTGTGCTTAATTAATGAGACCCTAATTTAACTAAGGTGATGCGGTCGTCCTCCTTCGCTAAATTGGTAGATGAATTAACCCTCTCTAAACCCTCTCGTTAAGTCTACTCGTTGTTAAGGAGTGATACGGTCGTCCTCTCTCTAACACTTTTCGAATAAAATTCAAAAGTAAAGTTAAAATTAATTTTAAGAATTCATTAATTAAGAGAATTAAAACCTAACGTCACGAGTTACCTTAATTACATACCCACAACCTACTTCTACGAGTTCATCCTACCCCAAGCATGCAAGGGTTTTAGCTAGACATGGGTTTTACGTAAACAAGTACAATTGAATAAGTAACGAACATGAACATGGTAATTATAACGATGAAAAGATCAATCATATATTAGGGTTTCAAGAAATAAAGGAATAACTTAAATTAAATCAATAAAACGAGTCTCAACGTGTTCAAGAACAAAAATATGAAGAAACGAAACTAAAAAGTAAAATTGTGATGTGAATTCGTAAGAAAACCTAAAAAACGTAAAGTAAAGTTGCTTGTTCCTTTTTCTCCAAAAATTAACTCTCTAAAACGCTCTTGAATCTCGTGGGTGTAAGTGGTAATCTCTAAAAACGAGCTCGGGACGAATATATATAAGCATCGGGCCGAATCGGGAACGTATGGGCCAAAAATCACGCAAGCTCGTGCACTGCTCGTGCACTAGTGCACGAGCTGCTTCTGCTTGTGCACAGTGCACGAGTGCCCGTGTACTAGTGCACGACCTGCTTCTGCTGGTGCACAGTGCATGACCTGCTTCTGCTGGTGCACAGTGCACGAGTGCCCGTGCACTAGTGCACGACCTGCTTCTGCTGGTGCACAGTGCATGAGTGCCCGTGCACTAGTGCACGACCTGCTTCTGCTGGTGCACTATACACGACTGCTCGTGCAGGGGTGCACGAGTACTCCTTGCTTGTGCACTTCAATGATACTTTTGCTCCCCCGAACTAATACTTTTCGTATTTCTTCGATATCTTCTCATCCGGGCGTCCGTTTGAGTCGATTCAAAGTCCTACAAACTCCTCTTTTTACCCCCTATCCACCTATGAGCATCAAAGAGACAAATTCATTAGTTTATGAAAATGATACGCAAATGACTCTAAATACTCAACAAAATCAACCAAAACTAGGGCATTTCGAGTGACGAATCATGACAATTTCACGCCTAATCAACCCCCCAAACTTACCATGTTGCTTGTCCTCAAGCAACGAAATAATAAGTCAAGTGAAATTGTTAGGAATGAGTCAAAGAATCAAATCATGCAAGCAAATGAACTCAAGCTTCAAAGATCAAGCACAAGTATACTCACAAGTCTTCCTCATCATACTCATGCAACAACAACGAGAATCACCAAAATCAAATATGGATGTGCACTCAACGATGTATTTCGCTCCCTCACAAGTGTTTATCAATGATAAAGGGACTCACTCAAACAATCAATCACACAGATTGACAGCCATAGGCTTGTAAGCACTCTTAACTCCGACCATACTCTAGAAATCAATGCCGAATCAAAAAGGACTTTCTCAAGGTTGTAATGTAGGCTCTTTGGACAGGTGGGAATCAATATGGTAAAGTAACTCAAGTGAATGGAGAATAGAAAATCAAACTTTCGCACTTCGATAGGAACAAAATACTTCAAATATTTTCACTCAACACATTTTTCAATTCCACTACTCTCAACACTTCAATTTTTTTTCTTTCTCACTCTTTTCACTTTTCGCAATCACTTCACTTTTTTTTTTCACAAACACATGAGCTCTTTTTCTTTTGCTCATTCTCAATTTTTTCCTTTCCCACAACTCAAAACTTCATCACACCTTCTTTTATCACCACTCAACCATCAACATTTTTCTTTTTCAACTCAATTCAATCCCTTCACATTCACACTTTTCCTATTCTCCACTCAAGTTGGGACAAAAAAGGCTTAGGAATTGGAATAGTGTTCATATGTGCTAGCAAACGAAATAGGCTTAAAGCTCAAAGGGGCTAACAAGGGGTCAACGTCATTGGTAAGGAAAATTTTGGCTAAGTGACTCAATCAATTCAAAGATGGCCTAAGATCACATTCGGCATGTCAAACCAGACACAATCAAGAAACAAGAGCACACACAAGTTCTAGCATCCTCTAAGGTGACGATCCTCTCACAAACGAAGAGATTAATTCATGCATCAAAATCTCATAAGGCTCAAATCTCACAGCTTTCACATCCATGCTAGTTCTAGTGAATTCTCACTCTCATCACACAAGTACTCAAAAGGAAAACTCACAAGCATACAAGTTCTTTCTCAAATCAACTCTAGCTCAAACACTCACACAAAGAGTCTCTAACTCAAATCCACAAATCACCCTACTCATCAAATCATACTCAAAGATAGCAATAAGTAAGCATACATTAAATAAGCAACAACGAATCAGATCAACATCACTTCAAGGAGCATCTCAAGACACCAAATAACCAAACACACTCAAAGATAAGGGGTGCTCCGGTGCAATGTATCAAGAAACATAAAAAAAACTCCACCCCCCAAACTTCGACCTTGTGAAGAGGTCTAAGTTTGGGGTTGTGGGTTACCTCAACCAACTAATTCAGATTCTCTCAACAACGTTGCACACTCCCTTGCTTGAGTTCCTTCAATCTCCACTTATTTGGCACTCCTTCGAGACAAGCCTACAAAATAAACTCTCAAGTACGAGGTTAAACTTACGATTCAACAACACCCTATTAACATAAAACTCAAATAACTAGCAACACTCAAAAGCAAATAAAAATGGGTTGCCTCCCATTCAGCGCTATTTTTAAGGTCCTCATGCCGGACCTAGCTCAAAGGAGCTTATGGGACATCATACTCAAATTTACCTCCCTTACTCTCATAAGAGTGGTGCTTGCATGTCTTTCCTTGATTCCCCTCCATCATGAACTCCTTTGCTTCCTTCTCATTCCCAAGTGTTATGGGTCTCAACTCCTTCTCACCTTTATCTGGAGGGGTCTTACCAAACAGGTTCTTGAATTTAGACTTTTTCTTCTTATCTCCTCCTTTTCCTTTCAACTGGATCACGTCCACCTTTTTCACTTCTTCCTCCTTCAACTTCTTCACTTTATCCCTATCAAAAGAATCAAGATCATAACGCTCATGGGTTAAATTATCAAGTGAAGGATTAACGAAATCATGAACATGAGAAAGATTAGAGATAGGAGGTGTGTCTTCAACACGAGGATTAATGGCATCCATGCAATACAAACTCTCATCCTCCTTCGGGTGCTTCATGGCTTCATATAGGGAAATCTTCACTTCTTGCTCATCAACCTTCAACGTAATCTTCCCATTTGCCACGTCTAGCACCATCCCCGCCGTAGCTAAGAACGGTCTTCCCAAGATTAGGGGCATGTGCTCATCTTCCTCCATTTCTAGCACTACAAAATCGGCTGGAAAAATGTGATCTCCAACTCTCACGAGGATGTCTTCAACCACACCTTGAGGTCGAGTAATAGACCGGTCGGCTAGTTGAAGCGTCATCATTGTGGGCTGAAGTTCTCCACCTTCCAACTTCTTGAACAACGAAAGAGGCATCAAATTTATGCTCGCTCCGAGCTCCCTTCTTGATCCCGTTCCCGATATCACAAAGAATGGTGAAGCTCCCGGGATCTTTCAGCTTTGGAGGAAGCGCCTTGTGCACTAATGCACTCACCTCATGGTTCAACTGCACCAACTTTGGCTCATCCACTCGCCGTCTTTTTGCGATCAAGTCCTTCAGAAACTTTGCATAGTTGGGCATCTGTTCCAAAGCATCATAAAAAGGGATATTAATATGTAATTGTTTAAACACATCAAGGAATTTAGCGAATTTCTCATCAAGCTTCTTTTTCATGAAGCGTTGTGGATATGGGACGGGTATCACAGATTTGGGTACCCTCCATTCATCTTTCTCCCTTGCTTCATTTGCTTTCTTCTACTTAGGAACTCTCTCAACCTTCTCAATGCCTTCCTCTTCAAGTTCTTTGCTCGCTTGAGTGCTTTCACCCTCAACCTTCTTCTCAACTCCTACCTCCTCAATCTCATCTCTATCTTGGGGCGTCTCAGAATCAGTAGGCATCTGAGGACCTTCATAGTTGATTCCACTTCTTAACTGGATAGCCTTGCAATGCTCTTTCGGGTTCCCCTCCGGCATGGACGGATACTTACCCGGCTCTCTATTCAATGATTTTGCAATTTGGCTTATCTGGAACTCTATTGAGGTGAACCGCCTATTGTTCTCTTGTTGAATTCGATTCAGCTCAACATCTCTCTTTTGGAGTTCTTGATCACGCTGATCACCTTTCTTATACAACTCCTTCACATCGTACTCCAAAGAGGACAATCTCTTGCTACCTTCCTCCACCTTCTGAAGGATAGCTCTCAACATCTCCTCAGTTGAGGAACCGCCTTCTCCTCCCGGAGGTTTCGAACCTGAATCAACACCTGGAGGAACTGTAATACCCGCCTTCGGGTTAGCATATGAAAAATTCTCATTCTTCCTCCATTGGTTCTGAGGAAGCTGCTGGCCTCCTTGGTACCCTTGTGTGTTCCTCCATTGATTTTGAGGTGGCTGTGGACCTGGAGGTACAAATGGTTGGCCATAAGAAGGCCTTCCTTGAAAATTTCCACCTTGTGGATACCCATTCTGATTGTAATAAGGACCTCCCATATAATTTACTACTTCTTGCTGAATTGTGGGCTTGTCCTCTTGCTCATTCTCTGCTGCATTCCTTCCAACCATATTCTTTCCCAACTCAAAGTTGTTTATTTTTTCCATCATGGCCATCAACAGCCTTCTCGTTCCTTCACCTTCCTCAACCCACTGAACTCTCTGGAAATCTGTGTCCACATTCCACGCCCCGGCATTCGTGATAATGTTGTCCACGATCTCTCTACACCTCACTATTCCTTGATTCAGGAATGGTCCACTAGCACAGGCGTCTAGATGGTCTTGCCCAGCCTTGTTGGTACCACTATAGAAAAATGTCATGACATCTCCATCATTGTATCCGTGCTGCGGCACTCTATCAACATGTTTGAGTATCTCTCCCACGCTTGACGTAGGTCCTCTCCTTGCTTCTGGCGGAAGGAAGATATCTCAATCCTTGCTTTGATCGTTCTCAATGGAGGATAGAATCGCTCGAGGAACAGGCGCTCAAGCTCGGCCCAAGTGGTAATACCTCTCCGTGGAAGCATATTATCGTACCACTCTTTAGCTATTCCCGTCAATGAGAATGAGAACAACCTAAGCCTCTTGGCATCTTCAGACATGCCATTGTAATTGAAAGTGGAGGCTATCATTAGAAAACTCCTCAGATGAGTATGAGGATTCTCCTTCCCGATCACCCCCTTGAACTGGTTTTCTGTAAGCAGCTTTAGAATTCCCGAGGAAATCGAGAAGTTATTTGCCTCTACTGGAGGCAATGCCACTCCATCATAGTACCGTTATGGCTGCGCTGCAAACCTTTCTCGAATAGCCATATTCTGATCTGCGTTCTGAGGAATGTGCTGAGGGTTAGCAGCTGGTACGGGTACTTGTTGGAGTGGTGGTTGGTAAACAGGTGGTTGATTGTAAACTGGAGGGTGAGGATACAGGTATGATGGATACGGATAAGGTGGGTATGGGTAAGGTGGATAAGGTAAGTTGTTTTGTGGTAAGTTAGGATGTGGGTAAGCAGGGTTATTATGAGGATTTTGGACAATGTTATAAGCTGAGCTATTTTGATTCTGAGTACCCGGGTTTTGGCTCTGGCTTTCTCCTAACGGATCTTGATTCTTACTGGTATTGCCATCAGTGCCGTCAACCCGGTTCAATGCCTGATTGAACTCATTCTCGACATCATCCAACTCATTAGTAATGTCCATTGGTTCTTTCCCTCCGGCAGCGTTCATCCTTCTTAAGAAGACTCGGTTTCTTCTTGCTAATGTCTCAGGATCTAACGGTAACCTCTCTTCACTCGTATTACCTTGTGAGCGTATTTTCATAAACCTGAAACACTAACAAAAGAATCAAAACGTAACAGCCGAATATGTACGAAATAAAAAACAAACAGAAAAGAAAATCACTCACTACTAACTACTAAGCTATCTACAAGTCCTATTCAAAAGACATACAACGCCATCCCCGGCAACAGCGCCATTGACTTGAAGCGAAAATACCAGTTTTCTACTAGTAGATTCCTCGCAAGCGTACGAGTTCACTGTAGTATGAGCAAGTATAATAACCAAGTATATCGAACCCAAAGGATGAAGTGTATGCAAATAGATCCCTGAAGATCTACGCGTCGTAGTTAATATGAGTGAAATATTTTTGGAATTTTTGGAAACATTAATTGAAACTAAAATAAACTAATTAAACTCAAATACTAAATAAGACGAATGAACTAAGGTTTTTATGCAGATGAGTGATGGTGATGCTCGGGATAGGAATTCCTACGTATACTAACGGAGCAGGTACATAATCAAAATAACCGTGACATGCAAGAAATAACCTAAGTAAAAGAATGTAAGATAAAAGCTCAAGATTCTAAACCCTAATACTTTACCCTAACACTCGACTTCACTAATCCACTAACAAGTTAATAGATTGTGCTTAATTAATGAGACCCTAATTTAACTAAGGTGATGCGGTCGTCCTCCTTCGCTAAATTGGTAGATGAATTAACCCTCTCTAAACCCTCTCGTTAAGTCTACTAGTTGTTCAGGAGTGATACGGTCGTCCTCTCTCTAACACTTTTCGAATAAAATTCAAAAGTAAAGTTAAAACTAATTTTAAGAATTCATTAATTAAGAGAATTAAAACCTAACGTCACGAGTTACCTTAATTACATACCCACAACCTACTTCTACGAGTTCATCCTACCCCAAGCATGCAAGGGTTTTAGCTAGACATGAGTTTTACGTAAACAGGTACAATTGAATAAGTAACGAACATGAACATGGTAATTATAACGATGAAAAGATCAATCATATATTAGGGTTTCAAGAAATAAAGGAATAACTTAAATTAAATCAATAAAACGAGTCTCAACGTGTTCAAGAACAAAGATATGAAGAAACGAAACTAAAAAGTAAAATCGTGATGTGAATTCGTAAGAAAACCTAAAAAACGTAAAGTAAACTTTCTCGTTCCTTCTTCTCCAAAAATTAACTCTCTAAAACGCTCTTGAATCTCGTGGGTGTAAGTGGTAATCTCTAAAAACGAGCTCGGGACGAATATATATAAGCATAGGGCCGAATCGGGAACGTATGGGCCAAAAATCACACAAGTGCACGAGCTGCTTCTGCTTGTGCACAGTGCACGAGTACCCGTGCACTAGTGCACGACCTGCTTCTGCTGGTGCACAATGCACGAGTTCCCGTGCACTAGTGCAAGACCTGCTTCTGCTGGTGCACAGTGCACGAGTGCCCGTGTACTAGTGCACGACCTACTTCTGCTGGTGCACAGTGCACGAGTGCCCGTGCACTAGTACACGACCTGCTTCTGCTGGTGCACTATACACGACTGCTCGTGCAGGGGTGCACGAGTACTCCTTGCTTGTGCACTCCAATGATACTTTTGCTCCCCCGAACTAATACTTTTCGTATTTCTTCGATATCTTCTCATCCGGGCATCCGTTTGAGTCGATTCAAAGTCCTAAGAAATTCTTCTTTTCGCCCTCTATCCACCTATGAGCATCAAAGAGACAAATTCATTAGTTTATGAAAATGATACTTAACTGACTCTAAATACTCATATAAATCAACCAAAACACGGGCATTTCAAGTGACGAATTATGACAATTTCACGCCTAATCAGCATCGATGAAATCGCCCAGCCCGATCTTACTGAGAATCCCAAGAGTCCGAATTCGGCGCTTCCCGTCATCCAAGTTGCCTGCCTCCGAATGCGGATCTCTCGAAGCTGTACTGGACCTTTGAGGTCCCCGCGGACGTCTTTTTCTACGCCCCAAGCCAATGAGAGCGCCGACCAACCCCCCCGAGGGGTTGATCGCCATCAATGCTGATACCCTACACGCGGGTCTCCGCTTCCCTCTCCACCCGGCGATCTCCAGGCTCCTCACCTCCTGGAACCTATCTATCACTCAAATCACGCCCAACGTGTGGAGCTATCTGCTGGGCGCCATGATTGCGCTTGGGTAGCGGGGACTTCATCGGATACCGCTCCCCGACGAGATGAACTACCCCTACTACACGTCGCCTCCACCGGTGCGGCGAATACGGGGTACTACTCTATGAAACCCCGGGGCGGGGACTCCATCATTTTCGACATCTCGTTAAAAGTTACGGGCTGGCACCATAAATAGTGGTGGGTCGGCGGTACATGGGAGAGTGTGGGTCCCGATGGGTCGATCATCCAAGTTCCCCGTGAATATCGTATCCGCAACCGATGAGGTATACACTCATATTACTCCCACCTCCTCCATACTGATCTAATTTTTATTTTATTATGAAGGCAACTCGGCGTCCAATCTCAGCAACCTGACTGACGATTTCAAATACGCCCTTATCCGCGTGAGGAAGGAGACTGACTCGATCATGACGTCGACCAGCTGAACAATAACGAGCAGAGACGACTCTCTGGCCTCCAAACATTTCCCCGTCATCTGAATTTTGGCGGTAAGAACTTTTCTGCTCGACATTTTTTTATCTTCATTCTCTACCCGATTTTAGCTTCCTAACCGACACTTACTCCACTGTCTCCGGAACAACGCTTCCCGGCCGACAGCTAGCACACGCCGACCGACTCTCCAGCTCCTACTCCTCCCACCGCCGACAACCAGCACCTGCCCGATGCCGGTCACATTTCCATTGTCAACTGTGAATCCTCCGACGAGATCGTCGATATGGCGTCGAAGAAATCCGTCATCGCCAAGCTGGCAAAGAGGGGAGCGGCCAGAGCCTCGGGGCCGACTACCCATGCTAACCTCCAGAATCTCTTACCGACAGCCCCACCGGTGCTCGCCGGCAAACAGCCGCCAGCCAAGAAGGCTCGGGTAGATGCCCAAACCTCCATCGAACCTGCCATGGTGACGGTCAGCGTGAATCCAACCACCGGGGGCCTGATTGCAGGCACATCTGAGACCGTCGTGGGGAGCCAGTCTTTCTCTACTCACGATCGGAGTGATTTCTCGTTCCTAGGCTAAGGCAACCATCTTACGTAAGTGTTCTCGAATCGTTTCTAAGTCTCTTGAGATGGTTAATTCCTTATCCTCTTGTTTAACTTTTCATCCTGATGTTTGCAGGCCTGACCCTCTACCCCCGACTGAGGTCCTTCAATTTCTGCGCTCGCGGGATCCCCCTTACATGGAGGCCGTCCCCGAATCTTGGCCGGAAGAGCTTTGCCTCACCGTGGTGAACCTGCCCTACTCCTGGACACTCAACTGCCAGAAGGTTTCACAAGTTGTCCCTCTGGCCGACAGGATGAGGTCGTCGGCTATCCACTCCACCCGCGACGCCATTGCCATGGAGAGCATCCTGATCAAGTACGAGCGGGAGGCACGGACCTTGCTGCCTACAAAGCGACCTTCAAGAAGAAGAAGAACGAGGCTGCCCGTCTGGAGGAGAGGGCCAAGAAGCTCAAAGAGGAGCTGGAGGCTGCCCGCACCCGCTGCTCGGAGTTATAGGGCTGCCTGGAGGCCGAGAAGAAGGCTCGTGCCGATGTTGAGGCTCGGGCGGCTGAGGAGGCCCGAAAGACCCGCGAAGCCTTTACCGCGGAGGTCGAGCAGCAAGTGGCCGCTGAACATGCCCGCCTCGAAGGGGAGCATAAGTCGGCCGGCTCCATGATTTACATCAATGCGTACGCCGACTCGATCTGCTCCCTTCTCCAAAAGAGCCCCGAGGCCGATCTCTCCGGTCCCCTCGAGGACTTAAAGAGCAATGTGGCGGCCAACCCCCCATCGGCGGAGTATGATATCACGCTAAAAGACCTTTCCGATCGTGGGGTGGACTTGTCCTTTCTTGGCGATGTGGGTACCTTCATCTACCCCCTCGCCAATGATGAGACCCGAGGAGCCAACGGTGGTCGACGGAGCGCAGACGGATGCTGGAGCCGGGGATGTCGAGCTCAGCCCCTTGAAGGCTTTGTATTTTTGTTTCTGCTTTTGCCTGCCTAGGGCCTTTGTAATCCGAACTCCTTTCTTTTTATTTTTAATGAGATGTCCCTCTTATTCGCAAGTGTTATTCCCGCTTTCCTTTTAAACATGCCTGCGATTGATTTGAAAACTGACTAATTGTGTTAACTATTGATTACAAAATTAACAAACGATTAATGAGTGAAGTGCTTTAGGCGATTGACGAGCAACGACTTCACAGATACGAGATTGAATTAACAATCGATTAAAAGATTAGCCAAATGATTAATGAGTAAAGTGCTTTAGCCGATTGACGGGCAGCGACTTCACGAATACGAGATTAAATTAACAATCAATTAAAGGATTAACCAAATGATTAATGAGCGAGGTGCTTCAGCCGATTGACGGGAAGCGACTTCACGAATACGAGATTGAATTAACAATCGATTAAAAGATTAACCAGATGATTAATGAGTGAAGTGCTTTAGCCGATTGACGGGCAGCGACTTCACGAATACGAGATTGAATTAACAATCGATTAAAAGATTAACCAAATGATTAATGAGTGAAGTGCTTTAGCCGATTGATGGGCAGCGACTTCACGAATACGAGATTGAATTAACAATCGATTAAAAGATTAACCAAATGATTAATAAGTGAAGTGCTTTAGCCGATTGATGGGCAGCGACTTCACGAATACGAGATTGAATTAACAATTATTTTTATTGATAGAACAATGCGATCGGGACGCAATTACATTATGGCCCCCAGGGGGCAAAAAGATGATGTGGGCTATCCCCGTTACATTTTGATTGGCTGCTCGATGGTTGCGTACGCCACTACTGGTAGTATTTCTTGAGAAGGGAGGCGTTCTAAGGGTATTGGGCCTGATTGCCCTCGAGGCTCTCGAGCTCGTAGGCCCCGTTGGCCAAGCGCTTGGAGATTCTCAGGGGGCCCTCCCAATTTGGGCCAAATGCCCCCTTGGGCTGCCCAAGCGTCCGTCGCAAGATGAGGTCCCCGGCCTTGAATTCTCTGACTTTGATTTTCGAGTTGAAGTATTTCTCTGCCCGCTGCTTGTAGATTATGTTTTTTGGTTCCACGGACAACCTTCTTTCTTCCAACAGCTCTAGCTCGTGCAACATGGCTTCATCATTGCCGGCCCCCACGAGCTGCGAGGTGCGATAACTCGGGATGGCGAACTCTTCTGGGATAACCGCTTCCATCCCGAAGGCCAGAGCGAAAGGAGTCTCCCCGGTGGCCGTGCGACTGGTTGTTCTATACGACCATAGTACTTCGGGTAATTTGCTTGCCCACGTCCCTTTGCCTTCCTCCAACCTTGCCTTCAATATGTGTTTGATTATCTTGTTTACCGCCTCGACCTGCCCGTTTGACTGTGGGTGATAGGGCGTCGAGAACAACCTCTTGAGCTTGTGCCTCTTGCAGAATCTCTCCATCTCCAACCCGTCGAATTGCTTCCCGTTATCCGAAATGATGACTTGCGAGAGACCGAAGCAGCAAATTATGTTGCGCCAGATGAATCTGATAACGTGCTCCTGGTCGATTGTCTTTATTGATTCCGCCTCTGCCCACTTGGTGAAGTAATCCACGGCCACAATTGCGAACTTGACGCTGCCCGGGGCTGTGGGCAAAGGGCCAATGAGATCAATCCCCTACTTTGCAAACAGCCACGGGCTTAAGATTGTAGTGAGCTCGGTTGGAGCCTGGTGAATTGCTGGCGAATATATTTAGCATTTGTGGCATGCCCTTGCGTAGCTGATCGCGTCCTTCTTCAAGGTGAGCCAAAAATAGCCTTGGCGGATAACTTTCTGGGTGAGTACCTGGCCCCCGGCGTGGTTCCCACAGAGCCCCTCGTGGATTTCATCCATGATCTTCATTCCTTTCTCTGGGGTTATGCACCTCAAGAGAGGTAGAGCAAAACCTCGTTTGTACAAATGATCCCCCATGATTGTGTACCTAGCTGCCCGAAGTTGTAACTGCCTTGCTACTACCCGATCGTTTAAAAGTTTACCGTTGCGAAGGTAATTCAGAATGGGGGTCATCCAGTTGTCCCCGTCTCGCTCTAGGCTAGCTACCTGCTGGTTCGAGCTCGATGGGGCAGGTATGTAAGTGACCGTGATCTGTGACATGTCGGTTGCCCCCTCGGATGTTGCGAGGCGGGCAAGAGTATCTGCCTGTGTATTGTCGAGTCGTGGTACCACCTCAATGTGCACCTGGTCAAATTTTCCGAGTAACTTTTTAGCCAATCCTTGGTAGGCCAGCATCCTGTCGCTGCGTGCCTCGTACTCCCCCGAAATCTGGCATGTCACAAGCTGCGAGTCGCTGTAGACCTGTAGCCGCTTCACTCCCATAGCCATTGCCATTTCTAGGTCGTTGATCAACGCCTCGTATTCAGCTTCGTTGTTTGTTGCATGGAACCCAAACCTGATGGCCGTTGTAAATGATTGGTCGGACGGACTGAGTAGGACAATTCCTGCCCCAGCCCGTGTGGTCATGGAGGATCCGTTGACGTACATCTTCTACGGTGGTTACTCGATCTTGGACATCACCTCCGGGTAGGTGAGCTCGACTATGAAGTTGGCCATCGCCTGACCTTTGATGGCCGTTCGGTGAGCGTATGTAACTCCAAACTGCCCGATTTCCACCGCCCATTTGAGGCACCTGCCCGCCGTGTCTGGTCGATGTAACACTTGTGTTAGTGGCATGGTAGTCAGCACCTCGACCCGATGGTCGAAGAAGTATGGGTGCAACTTTTGCACGCTCATCAATAGTGCGTAGGCCAGCTTTTCCAATGGTGGGTACTGTAGCTCGGCGGCATGCAGTGTCTGGCTGACGTAATAGATTGGCAGATGTGCCTGCCCCTCAGTCCGCACTAGCACGACGCTGAGAGCTGACTCTGAGGCCACCAAGTATAAGTAGAGCTTCTCGCCTGGAACGAGCTTGGCTATATTTGGGCGTTCGATAGATATGCTTTCAGATTGTCGAATGTGAGTTGGCTCTGTGGCATCCAATTTAGTTTCCCTTTCCGCATGCTATTGAACAAAGGTTTGCATCGGTCCCACATGCGGGAGATGAAACGACTGAGGGCGGCTAGGCTGCCCGTAACCCGTTGTACCTCCTTTACGGTGCGGGGAGCACTCATGTCAAAGATTTCTTGAACCTTGGTTGGATTTACCTCGATGCCCCGCTGGCTGACCATGTGCCCCAAGAACTTACCCGACTCGATGCCGAAGCTGTACTTTTTTGGGTTGAGCCTCATCCGGTATTTTCTCAGGATATCGAATGCTTCGGCTAGGTGGGTGGGGTGGTCTTCTTTCTTCTTGCTTTTGATGACGATGTCGTCGATATATACCTCCATGGTCGCCCCGATTTGGTCGTGGAACATGTGGTTGACTAGTCTTTGGTAGGTTGCCCCTGCGTTCATCAGCCCGAACGACATCCGCTTCCAGAAATACATATTTTTCTCCGTGAGAAAGGTGGTGTGTTTTTGGTTGTCGGCAGCCATCAGGATCTGATGGTAGCCGACGAAAGTGTCCATGAAAGTGAGCATCTCGTGCCCGGCTGTGCTGTCCACCAGGTGGTCGATGTGCGGCATTGGGAAGTGGTCCTTAGGGAATGCTTTGTTTAGGTCTGTGAAGTCAATGCATAACCACTAGGTGTTGTTGTTCTTTTTTACGAGGACTGCGTTTGACACCCACTGAGGTTTGTCATCGGGGTCAACCATTCTGATTAGCTTATTGTCGAGTAGCTTCTTGGCTTCGGTGGCTATGAATGCATACTTGTCCTGCCCGAATTTCCTTCTCTTCTGCAAAACCGGCTTGCGAGCAGGGTCGATGTGCAACTGGTGGGAACATATTGCTGGATCGATCCCGACCATGTCTTCATGTGACCATGTGAACACGTCTAAGTTTTCCTCCAAAAATGTCATCATCGCAGCTCGCATCTCGTCGGACATCTTTGAGCCGAGCTGGATGCACACTTCTGGTCGATTCTTCATTGATACCGATATTAGCTTTTCTATTGGGCTGGCACCCCACTCCCCGAAGCGAGGATCATCGATCTCTCTTGTTAGAGCGTTATCAATTTCCATAGGCTCGAAACCGATTCTTGGATCCAGCTCGATTTGTGTGTCTTCGAAAGTTTGAGTATTTTCTTCCATAGGGCGGGTAATGGGTGGGTTTTCTTCGTCTATATCCATGTCTCCCTCCCCGACAGTACAAATGTAATCTAAATTTGTGGAATTTAAAGTAAGATCGATATACGCCAAACATCCGCATGCCATTTTTTAATTACCCTTAAGAGTTCCCACCTTTCCCGAGGGAGTTGGAAACTTGATACAATAATAGAACGCTGAGGCGGCGGCTTCGAACTCGTGCTCGAACGGCCTACTGAGAAAACCGTTATAGGTTGACGGCTGGTCGATTATTATAAAATTGAGTTATTTCGAAGCCTTAACCTCAGCATCTATGCTAGAAACTAACTTTACAGCTAGCCTAACTATTTTATATGGCTTCACGGTGGCATCCCCGAAGCCTTTGATGACCTGGTCACATGGCTCCACGCACTTCTCGAAGGAGCTGTCCAGCTGGTCGAAGGCGGCTTTGAAGATGATGTTGCAATATGCCCCGTTGTCGACCAGCGTGCGGTGGACAGTGACGCCCATGATATTGACCGACACGACCAGGGCATCGTAGTTGGGGTAGATGACCCCCGTGCGGTCCTCCTCCCTAAAAGCGAGGAGATCGGACTCCTTGGCCGTCATGTTGACAGACATGGTGATCTGGTGGATGTTGTCCATGGCCCGCAGCTCGCTTTTCTGCCGGCGGTTGGAGAGCGTGGTGGAAGGAGCAAATCCCCCAATCGGGAAGAGCATGTTGACGGTGCGGCGAGCGGGGTTTTCCGGCATCAGCGGGCAGATAAGGGCTGCCTCCTGGTTCCACTCAATAGGGTGGGCAGTGGGCTGTGCTTCCGGCCTGGCCGCTGGTCTCTTCACAAATTCCTCCAGCTTTCCCTCCTCGAATAGCCGCCACAGCTGCTTCAGGAGGTCGAGGCACTAGCTGGTGTTGTGTCCGACGGTCTGGTGGTAGTGGCAGTATTTGTTGGGGTTGAGCTGCACCCCGGGTTTTGTGGACCCATCGACGGGCTTTGGGCACTATGTTTTTATCCCGAATTTGTACGTATACGTACTCCAGGGTGGCCGAGAGCTTCTCGGCTAGCTTCACCTCGACGGAGTTGAAGGGTTTGAACGGTTGGGGGGCCCGGTAGGAAAAGTTCCTCCGGCTTGGGGTGGTGCCCATTTGTGCGCGGGGCTTCTCCTTCTCCGTCTGGGCGCTCTCTCCCAGTCGCTGGGCCAGGATGTCGGCATTGTAGATTATCTTTCCGGCCCGCTACCGGAATTCTGCATACGACTTGGGATAGTCCTTATTCATGGACTTCCACAACTTTGTTCTTAGGTGAAGTTCGCCTATGATGCCGACGAGCTTGACCTCGTCCCCGACAGGTTCGCCTTCCATGATTACGTGGTCGACCCGATCGATGTATGCCCGGTCCGACTCGTTCTTTCCCTTGGCCAAGTTGGCTATTCGGTTGGCGCCGTCCAGACGTGGTTCCATGGAGGAGAAGTGTTCTAGGAACAATTCCCCCAACTGGTGGAATGAGACCACCTTCCCCGCGGGCAACAAGGAGTACCAACGGTGAGCAATATCACCGAGAATCAATGGAAACATCCGGCATTGGGTGGCGTCGGTGGCCCCCATGGAGATCATATAGGTCGAATATTTGCTCAAGTGGGTGATGGGGTCCGTCTCCCCGTCATACTGGCCTACCGCGGCCACGTTGATTTTTGGCTGGGCAGGAGCTCGTACTAGGATGTCCGCCAGGGGAGAGTTGGGCATATGGGCAAAGTGGTGTTGCCCGTCGTGCCTCTCGAGCTTCGCCTCCAAGGCCGATACCTTTTTCAAAATTTCGGTCATGGCGTTGTTAGCCGCGGGGAGAGATTGGGGACGCGGGTTGTCTCCTATACGGTTGCGGACCTACGACCTCGGGGCCGCGTCTTTATGATGTCTGGAAGAACGCTCCCCTCCTCGCTCCCTGGGCCTAGAGCTGGCGTTTGACTCACAGGGTCGGGCAGCTCCCCGAGCCGGGGACCCTAGTCTAGAGAAAACTGAGCCCACTGGTCGACGAGAAGCACTCTGCGAGTCAGCCTCCTCATCGAGGTGCCTCTTCAAATTCTGAGGCCGAGCTACATAACTCGTGGTCCTGGCCGACTCCCGCTCCGGCCGCGGGTTGCTGGTGGTCCTAGTTTAGGCTGGCTCCTTCCCAGCCCGATGGGTGCGGATAGGAGCTGCGTCGATCTCATCCTGGCGGCACTCAATCATCGCCTTCGCCGCCTGCAGGTCCTCCAGAGTTCGTATGGCAGATAGGAACTCGAAAGGGCCCTGGGGTGTTACCGCTGTGGCTGGGGTTGCAGCCTCGGCGATGTCTTCGATCTGGTGCTAGGTGCGGGTAGCCTTGGAGGTGGCCATTTTGGTGTGAGATTTTGAGCTTTTTCGAGATAAAAAAAGGGTGGTTCGATGTGGATAACTAGATGAACGAAACCGAGCATACTTCACTATTAGTTACCCTTCTTCTAGCTCCAAATTGTTGACAACAATTTCGTGAGGAGCTCGCTGTCTGATTCCTAGTGGGTAGGATTTACGGAATTTATAAACTGAAAACAATAAATGCAAGAGTAAATGAGCTCTCAAGTGGAGTCTTTGCAATAAATGTGTTGTGTCTTACAATGGGGCATTTAAGCCCCTATTTATAGTGTACAAGGTGGGCTTCACCCACTTGAGCTGATATGCCCGCGAGCCCCCTTAAATCCTAGCCGGGTAGCCATGAGTGGCTACAACCCCCTCATTGGCCCATAAGGGGGTGCCACCTGGCACTGTTGGCCTCTATTGATGGGATTCCTCTTGCTGGCCCTACTCTGACCCTGTCACATCCACACATCTGATGGGACTGGACGTGCTATATAGCTGGCATGGCCTGAGAACGGGTAGCCGGGTACCCGGGTAGCGAATAGGTGGCGGGCATCCTGGGGATCATGTCCCCGGGCAGCGGGTAGGAGACCTTCCGGGACAGCCCGACGCTCGCGCTGGCCGATCGATTTTCATCCCCCGGCCGAGGCTTTACCCGCTATCTTCCTGGGGGTCATCGACGCGGTGACCCTAGCTCCCTTCCGGACGGCTTGCTCGGGCTCGCTGACGCGCTTCATTCGCTCTTCGTCTGGGTCGGTTAACCCGACTGGCCGATGGATCGGGCAGTAATATCGGGTGTAACATATGGGAAAGAAAATTCATTTACATTATTTATTCCTCAATTTTCTATTTCGAATTAGCCCAAACAAGAACTTTGATATATTCCTGCTTGTTACATAATCAATTAATCATCCTGTTTTCCTTGAATCCCATTTTCACTCACCTTTTCGAAAAAAAAAGTAAAAGACAAACTCATTCTACTGATTGTTTGACCTTCATTATTATCATTATTATTAGTATTCTAAACTTTTTTGCTTAATAATTTTAGGTGGTAGTAAATTCTCCCACTAGAACGAATTGTTTTACGACATAGTTCAATCAAGGTTTAAGGTGTGGTTTAATTATTATTATTAAATATTTCGTACGAGTAAATTATTTATCTACATGCATGCTACGTGAATTGATTTTATTATGTGCAGTTTACATGTCTTTATTAAATATCTCGTATGAGTATGTAGCATGAATTTATGATATGAAAGCGAAGATATATTGATAATCATACTAAGAAAATTTATTAAAGGCCATGGGCTTAAGAGAGGTCCGGGACTGAAGAGAGGTCCTCGGGGAACCCAGGATTGAAGAGAGATCCTTGGGGGAACCGCCGTGCACAAGAAAGAACATGAGACTGAAGAGAGGTCTTCGTGGGGGACCCAGTGGGATTGAAGAGAGATCCTTGGGATAACTGTGAAACATTAATTATTAATAATAAGATAACATGAATTGAAGTTTGTATATGTCAATATGTGAATTTTATGACTGCTTGTCGTTATGCATTTTATTTGTATGTTATATTTAGTTCTGACAAGAGGATCACACTGAGCTAGTGATTTTGTTCATACCATATAATTTAACAATTTTCAGATTGAAGGAGTGCGGTGGAGGGACGGTGGATGCGGATTTAATTTATTATTTGAAATTTCTTATTCAGTTATTTAAGTATTATTTTAATTTAGACTTTGAGTCACGTCCTTTTAAGTATCATTTGGGATTAATTATTGGACTTTGAGTACATGATTATTTATTTATTTATTTCCAGCTTAAAAAAATATTATTTATTTCTGCTGCCAAAATTTAAAATAAAATAAACTATATTTTCAAAAAAATCGTATTTAAAAGCCTTAGAAAAATCGAGGCGTGACAGAGGGTTGTTATGTGGCTTATCGAACAAAAATGCTTCAAAGCTCAAAAGGGCTATCAATGGTGAAACGTTCTTGGTGGTAGATATTTTTGGCAAAAGTTACTCTTTACAAAGATGTCCTTTTATCATTTCGAGTAAATCCACCATGTCAAGTTTTTACGCTAGAACAAAGACAAGTTTTAGAGTAAAATGCATCACAATGACCACACCAACAATGAGATTTAACCGTTGAATGATGAAACGGTTTTCAAAAAGGCCCAAAAACTCACAGGGTAATGATTATGGTGTGTTTTCTTCTTCACATTCATTTTCTCTAAACATCAAATTTCCAAAAATTCACATGTACACATTCAATCAAGCACTATAAAAGATTTACCCATCCATTGGATCAACAAAATATATCACATTCTTCACAACCATCAAATTGGCACAAATTAAGCAATGAATTGAGTTACCCATCAACATTTGACCTTAAACAATGCACAATACGAACTAAAAGAGCAAGAATTCATCAATCTCATTCACTCCCCAATTCATGAAAATTCTTAATCTAGGCATATTTTTTCATCCTAATCCTTCAATAAATGCAAGAATAGAAAAAAATAGATGAAGTGGGAGAAAGATTACATACCTTGGATTTGAGAATTGATGCGAAAAATTTAAATTCAAATGTGAATAGACGAAGAGAAAAATATTTTCCTTCCCCTAGAATGTGTGCGTGCATATGAGTTTCTTTGAGAGAGAGAGAGAGAGTTTTTAGTGTGTGTGGCTGAGTGTGTGTTTGTGTGAGTAAGAATATGGTAAATAAATAAAGGAGAAAAATGGGTTATATCGGAAAAAACGGGTTGACAATTCGACTCGAAAAAGTTTTAATCGGCTTGCCCGTGTTGACGCATGACTTGTGCCCAGGATGGCACGGTCGTGCGCCTCGTCCCCTATACCCATGCAACCATTTTTCTGCACGATCCTTAGCCAAAAGGGCACGATCGTGCATCCCTTCTTCCACTCGTCCGTGCCTTGCTGCATGACTTGTGCCCCTATGGCACAATTTGGCTCGTTTTTACTTGTTTCTCCTCTTTTTCACCTACAATAAGTTTGTTACAACAACACACTAACAAAATATCATCAATATACCTCATAATACTCAATATATAACCAATATGTATCAAAATTACACTCAAAATGCAAAAAAAATAATCAAATTATGAACTTGGTACGTTGATGCACACGTCAAATTCTGAAAATGAACATACCCCCAAACTTTGTCATTGTTATGCAAGCAAAAGTTTGACAAAAGAGCGGTGAAAATAAATTGTGTTAACAACATACTCTCAACATTCAAGCCCAATGTCTAACCAATAAACTCAAAATCTAATCCAATCAAACATTCATCAATTATCCATATTCAAGGCAAAACAAGAGTGATATCGAGTGAACCGTGCGCCAGTGCTTTGTACAAAAATATAAAATACCCCCCTAACTTAGGTATTACAATGCAATCCTAAGTTCAAGCCCCAGACACATTGTACCTCACTTGACACCGATCACCACATTCCCCTTCATTCGCAGCTTTAATCCCTATGCCATAAAAGAGCTCTCATCCTACAAAATAAAAGAACACGAAATGAAACAAGGAAAAATAATGCATAAATAAATAAGAATGAGTTGTCTCCCATTCAGTGCTAGTTTTAATGTCCTTGCCGAATGGAACTCTCACGAGTTCAAACTTCCATTTTTTGCTTAATGTTAGGCACTTCCTTTGGAACGGGAGGACCAGAGTGCTTCTCTTCATACTCATCGACAATGAAGATATCACCTTCATCATTTTGCAACTCTAAGTCTCCTCCTTGAAACACTTTATTTACCATCCAAATTTACCTTCTCTTGAACTTCACATTTCCAAGAATATTCTTCATTTTGGCATTGCACCTCCCCACTTCATCTTCAATTTTATAGTCATTATCTTCTTTCACTTTCTCTCTTTATCTAGCTTGGGTTCTTTCACTTTCTCTCTTTATCTTCTTTTGATCCAAGTAGCTCTTCCATATTTTTCTTCTCATCAAATCCCCCCAAACTTGCATTTTGCTCAAGTTTGGTTACTTCTTTCAATGCTCTTTTCTCCACTTTCTCTCTTTCTCGTTTATCTCCGGGATCTTTCAAAGGCTTGATTGGAGGAGTTTCTTCTCTCATTCCTTTACTTGCTCCCGTATCAACCTTGATATAGTTGATGGAATGATATTCCTTGTTCTTGGATGTATTCTTCAACGAATCCTAAATGGAGAAAGTGATTTCTTCTTCATCCTTGTAATGTAAATTCATCCTTTCTCATGTTGATGGTGGCATCTACCATTGCAAAAAACAGTCCCCTAAGAATCAAGGGAATGTTTGTTGGAGTTATACGTGAAAGTATATTTTTACTTTGTATAACTCATGTATTAAACACTTATTTATGAGAATAAATCTTTTATCGCATTTGTTTTAGATATGATTGAATGTTGAATATTTATTGCAACCAGTTCATTATAAGTAGTATGTGTTACATTGTAGTTAATGTGGTGATTAGGGGTGGCAACCGGGTCGGGCCGGGCTCGGCCCGGTTGCAACCGGGCCTCTATTTTAAATGCCCAGCCTGGGCCTAGGCGGGCCACCGGGCCAAAATGACCCGTCTTTTTATAAAATTAAATTTATCAAATAAATCATTTATATTCAATAAAATAATTTTATTTTTAAACAAATTCTATAATCCTATTTTTGTGGTCAAGATATAAATTATAATGACCATTAATATTAGTTTAGGATACGATTTGACTACCCATTTCCAATAAATAACTTATATTAATCTCTTGAAAAAGCTATTGCAACAAGAAAATAGTAATATTAACTCAACAAATACTTTTAAACATCACATGAAATTATTTTCATGTTAATAGGTACACTTGACATATTAGACCAAACTACACTTGATATATAAATTTTTTATAAAAAAGGGCTAATCAAAAGTTCCGGGCCGGGCCAAATCGGTCCGGTTCTTTTTGGGCCACTATTTTCTAGGCCCAGCCTGTCCTGAAAGGCGGGCCAACCGGGCTGGCCCATCGGGCCGGGCTCATTTTGCCACCCCTAGCGGTGATACCAGATCACAGAATATCTCATTAACGGTTTCCTTGTAACTAAACGTACAAATTTACGACCTAGGTGGAATTGAACAATCCACCGTGAAAGGTCGATGTGTACATCTCAGATTGGCTTGTCTTGACCAAGAGATTGCACTAGCACATTTAGTATGTGTTGAAAAGGACCTACAACGAGGATAAATTCTTCTGTTCTGAAATGTAAAGAATTAGACCTCAGTGGTTATTGATTTTTTAATCTCCGTCACTTAAATAGGACCGCGTGTGCTTAATGGTTACTGCTTTGTTTCATGTTGGGTGAGAATCATCGTGACTTCGAACTTTGTGTTTTGGGCAGTAATATTAATCATACGACGGTTGCTAAGATTTAATACGGAGAAACGCATGCGAGTACGGCTCGTGTGATTTGTCCCCTTGGTGGGCTCAGAAGTTTTATCGTACCAAATCTTGCAAGTGCAGAATTAGTTTCTTCGGTACGGATAATAATGTTGAGCTGTCTTTACTCCAAGGTGAAAAGATGTTAATTAATTTAGAGCTATTCAGAAGCTTAATTAATTAATGGACTTGATAACCTTAAACGCGGGAAATAATAACCGGGAGCCCATATTATCATAATATGGATTAAGATGGATAGTGCAATATTAATTTATTAGTGGTACTAATTAATATTAATGGGCTGAATTATATTGAGGCTAAATATTGAAATTCAGAAGCTCATTGGAGGTCCAATCTTAATTCTCCTAAAGGTCCCTCAAGTAGCCCAATAATAATAAGGTGATTAAAATAAAAGAAGATATATTTGCTAATTTTTTCTTAGAATTTTCAAAAATAAGAGATTTAGGAAAGAAAAGATATTGTTGATTTTCTTGGAAAGATATTACGGAAGATAAATATTCTTGGAATAAAAGATTATCTCATATATTCAAGAAGATCTAAATCTTGTGATTTCTTGCCTATGATTTTCGAAATTTACCCCTTAATAAGGAGAGTGAGATTTTTGTGGAATATTTTATTATGGAGAAAAAAAAAGAGATATATTCAAGATTTCTTAGAGGCTAAGAAAAGATTTTCTCCTTCCCCTAAAATATTAAAAATTTCGCCCCCCTCTACTTATAAATAGGGGATGATTATTTCATCCCCAAGTACATGATTACATGTGTTGGAAAAATCAAGAGCAAAAATATTTTTTCTTTTTCCTTGGTTATTTTAATTTCTTGAAAGCACTGCACTTCCCATCGTTGATCCAGCAAGGCGAAAGGGACATACTTGAGAAGATCTTTCGGTTGGTAGCACGTTCGTGATTAATCAAATGTCATATCTACAAGTGGTACGTAATCACATAATTTCTTAGTTATTCCGTCATAGATATTATGTGAATTAATTCAACATGCATGATGATAAAATTACTGTTGGAATTATTATTTGAATTAATTAGGATTAATTCATGCTAGTAATAATTAAATTTGAATTTGTATTTAAATTTCATCCCAAATAGTTTTCGGGCACCCCTATTTTCCCAACAATGTTCACATCTTCTTCCATATCAAGAACAACGAAATCAACCGGAAAGATGAACTTATCAATATTTACCAACATATCTTTTATAATCCCCTTAGGAAAAGTGAATGATATATCCACTAATTGTATACTCATCGAGGTAGGTTTCACTTCTCCTAGTCCCAATCGTTTGACAATAGATAGTGGCATCAAATTTATGCTAGCACCCAGGTCACAAAGTATATTCATTTTGGGACTGCCTTCAATTACACAAGGTAGAGTAAAGCTCCTCGGATTCTCGAGCTTTCTAGGGAGATTTCTTTGAAGAATTGTACTACGCTCCATTGTAAGATTCACAGTCCCGGTGTCAACCATCTTCCTCTTCTTCAAAATCGAGTCTTTGAGAAATCTTGCATAATTCGACATTTATTCAAGTGCATCATGGAAAGGAATTTCAATATGCAACTTCTTGCATACTTCAAGAAACTGGACAAATTTCTCATCAAGCTTCTTCTTCATGAACCTTTGTGGAAATGGAACCAGCTCTACGGTCTTAGGAACCCCCCATTCGTCCACCTCTATATTATTTTGGCTCTCTTGAGCTTCTCTAGCTTTCTTTTACTTAGGAACGAACTCCTCTTTTGAGTCTTCATTCAACTCTTGCTTACTCTTTTCTACCCTCTTCTTTTCATGTTCATCCTCCTCTTCATCTTTCTTCTCCTCAACTTCTTCACTCGACCATTCTTCTTCACTATCTTCATCTTGGATAGGCATAGGCGGCCATCATACTTTCTTCCACTTCTAAGTGTAATGACATTGCAATGCTCACGAGAATTCACCTAGATGGTGGAAGAAAATTTGCCTTTATTGAGTTGAGGCCCTAATGCACTCGCCATTTATTTGTTGGGTGATATACCACCACACGTTACTTTATATACTTATGATTTTAAACAATGTATATGTATTATTTGATCATGAAGCACGAATTACAATGCTATAAAAATAAAATAGAAATTGTTGATAATATTTCTACATTAGAATATTTATATTGAAAAAAAGAAGACAAACTAATAGAATGTGGGGATGGGGAAAAATAAAATCAGAAACATTATACCCAATTCTCATATATTACAATGCAACATTAATGTGAATGACAATATTGGACTTTTACCAAATATTTCATGGGTTGATGATCGATGAGCCAACAAATATATCCAATGGAAGTTAAATAATACTTATATATACAATTGTCAGCATATAATGTCTTCCCTTACAATCATTTCAAAGGACAACAATATTTCATGCGTGATCCAATAATACAAACGAACTACCAAATAATACTCAAACTAGTCCACAAAGATTATCCATTTTCTTTTAAAAGAAACTCAAATTTTTATTTACATGTATCGTGGTCAACACTATACCTCTACTTCAAAAATAATGCGGTGACGACCCTTGTCCGTTTTGATTTGGAGCTCGTTTGGCTAAACTTATTTGAAACATTTTATAAGTTATAACATCTTATAAGTTGTTTTAAGAGTTTATAAGAGATAATTTTTAAGTAGTTTATAAATTGCTAAAGTGTTTGACTAATACAACTTATAAGATCTTTGAGAAATTATAATAAATATTTTTAAATTTAAATTTAAATTTTATTTTTTTTATGTTGAGATAGAGGTGGGTGGGATGCGGGGGAGAGGGGGGAAGGGTGGGGTGATGGTTGGGGGTAAGAGCTTATTTTATAATCATATAAGTTGTTAACCAGGTGGTTTAGCCCACCTGACCACTGGGTTCCTCACTTTAGTGAGTGGCCTGAGTTCGATTCTCTTTGGGAACGAATTGAGGAAGGTATAAGGTGGCTAGGAGAATTCTTGGGGGCTTGGTGTACTAACTCTAACAACTAACAACTAATATTTACCGATATAAAAAGTCATATAAGTTGTTAAACATCTTATTTTACCAAACACATTGATAGTGCTTATATGATTTAAAGAGCTTATAAGCTCAACCAACAACCCTTCGGAACGATCATGTAAATAATGGAGTATTTTTTTCGGATATATCAATAACAAAGTTTATATAACATTATTCACTATAAGAAAATTGATATTTAGTCACAGTAATCTTGTCATCATAACTTCACTAGTTAAAAATCCTTATTGATAGGAAATAAGCTTTAATGACATGATCCTAATACAATACAATCAAGTAGATAATACAACACTCTAATATATTGGGGTGATGTATGTGGACGGGTGTGGAGTTCTTGAGAGGAGAGTGGATTTTCGGACGGACATACCGGAGGAAGGAGATACGTGTATGAGGACGAGGAGGATGGATGCATGAGGCTTTTGTTCACTCAAATCTGATTGCGTGCATAACTTCTATCAATATCGTAGGAGATATTTAGTTTTCAAGTATTTTATTCCGTTATTTTATAGCTATGCTTAGTGGCTAGACTCTTTTTCTAGTTCTTGAAGGCGTTGAACCCTGAATAAATTGTTATTCTTTTTAATAGTTATAAGTTCTTCTTGATTATTATTCGATTTCCACGTTTGTTTGAATGCGATGCATGTTCTCGTAATTAATTTATTTGGTTTGACCTTCTGAGTCTATTAATTATAAGTTTCTAGTTAAATTACACTTTATAGTCCGTAATTGTTATAATAGTATAATTGAAGTAGCAAATAGGGCAGAACACCCTAGGGACAGCGTAATCTAGATTTTATGAAACGATCGTATCGTATTCATAGTTTAGTTTGTCCTATTATTTTGGCTCGTTAATGCATTCTAATAAATTGAACCTTAAGTACATGTTTTGGGGTTGTTTATATGAATAGATTAATTGGGGGTCGTACCTACTAATTAACTAAACTTAAGAAATAATTCAAACTAGTTTGTTCGTACCACTGGTTTAGGGACAAGATTCTAATAGAATTAGGAGTCTTATTTACTTTTAATCAAATTAACTAAATTATTCAGGGGAAAACAAATTGAGAATCCCATTGAGCCTTTTTTGTATGGTGGCTAGCAATGGATCCTGGACAATTTCATAATGAAGGGGCAGTTAGGGCCGAGGCGGTCTTGGATCAATATGTTTGGCTCCCCTCGTTTAAAGAGTGTGTTCTGGGCAGGCAAAACTTAGTTTTCACCTGACAGAGTGGCAAGATTGATTTTGGGGTATGCCAAGGACCTTCTGTAGGTCATCGACTCGGTGTTCGACTGGATTGCCAAGATGAGTCTACGAGGTCTAGATGTCTGAATACAGACTAGGATTCAGGTTTTTTTTTGGATGGTGGCATTCCTAGAATTGTACGTCCCTCAATCGGTCGGGATGGTTCTCATCTTTTTGCTCGCCCACCTTTCTTTTGCCTTTGAGGGCGCGAGTGGAGTATTCCTTCCTGGGGGACCCATGGGGAGCTCTGGCAAGCTCGTAACTCCCAGATGCGCTTGTGCAATCGGGTTATTGCAGAGTCAATTGGTGCAACCGGGCTATTGCGGAGTCAACTTCTCTCAAAATCTTGAAAAAGAATTGGGCTGAATGTCCCTGGTGCAGCGGATTGGGGTGGTTTGAACCACCTCGGTCTGCCTTGGTTGAGCTGTTTGAACCATCTCAGGTGGCGGCTAAGCCATAAGGTTGATCATTATCTTGGAAGTATTATCTTTCTCCATCTCTGATTTCCAAGGAAAACTTGAGGTTTTGAAGGTTTGAAGATTTTCTTGAAGATGTTATTTCCTTTTAGCGCCAATTGGTGTTATTCGGTATAAATTTGGGAGGCTTTATTGTGTGAATGTGGTTTAACACTGGATAAAACAAGTATTTAGTGGATGATTGAAGCAATGAACACTACTATCTGTTGGAGTTATACGTGAAAGTATGTTTTTACTTTGTATAACTCATGTATTAAACACTTATTTATGAGAATAAATCTTTTATCACATTTTCTTTAGATATGAATGAATGTTAAATATTTATTGCAAAAACTGTTCAATAAATTGCACGTATTACATTGTAGTTAATGTGGTGATACCAGATCACGGAAGATCACATTAACAGTTCTCCTTGTAACAAAACGTACAAATTCACGACCCATGTGGAATTGAACAATCCGTCGTGAAAGGTCGATGTGTAAGTCTCAGATTGACCTGTCTTGACCAAGAGATTGCACTAGCACATTTAGTATGTGTTGAAGAGGACCTACGGCGAGGATAAATTCTTCTGTTCTGAAATGTGAAGAATTAGACCTCAGTGGTTATTGATTTCTTAATCTCCGTCACTTAAATAAGACCGTGTGTGCTTAGTTGTTATTGCTTTGATTCATGTTGGGTGAGAATCATCGTGACTACGAACTTTGTGCTTTGGGCAATAATATTAATCATACGACGGTTGCTAAGATTTAATACGGAGAAACGCGTACGAGTACGACTCGTGTGATTTGTCCCCTTGGTGGGCTCAGAAGTTTTATCTTACCAAATCTTACAAGTGAAGAATTAGTTTCTTCGGTACGGATAATAATGTTGAGTTGTCTTTACTCCAAGGTGAAAGATGTTAATTAACTTAGAGCTATTCAGAAGCTTAATTAATTAATGGACTAAATAATCTTAAACGTGGAAAATAATAATTGGGAGCCCATATTATCGTAATATGGATTAAGATGGATAGTGCAATATTAATTTATTAGTGGTACTAATTAATATTAATGGGCTGAATTATATTGAGGCTCAATATTGAAATTCAGAAATCCATTTGGAGGTCCAATCTTAATTCTCCTAAAGGCCACTCAAGTAGCTCATTAAGTAGTCCAATAATAATAAGGTGATTAAAATAAAAGAAAATATATTTGCTGATTTTTCTTGAGATTTTTTAAAATAAAAGATATGGAGAGAGACAAGATTTTGTTGATTTTCTTGGAAATATATTATGGAAGATAAGTATTCTTGGAATACTAGATTATCTCATAAATTCAAGAAGATCCAAATCTTGCATTCTCAATCTATAAAATTCGAAAATTGCATATATTAGGAGGGTGAGATTTTTGTGGAATATTTTTTTATGGAGAAAAGAATATATGTGATATATTCAAGATTTCTTGGAGGCTAAGAAAAAGATTTTCTCTCCCCTAAAATACACCTAAATTTCGTTCACCCCTCTCTTATATATAGGGGATGATTATTTCATCTCCAGTCTACAGTTTCACAGTGTTGAAAAAAAATAGCAACAATATTTTTTTATTTCTTCCTTGTTATTCTGAATTGCTTGTGAGCACTTCCCATCGGTGAACAAGTAAGGCGAAATGGACATACTTGAGAAGGACTTTTGGTTGATAGCACGATCGTGATAGTCCCGTTGTTATCAAAAGTCATATCTACAAGAGGTACGAATCACGTGAACTGCTAGTTATTCTGCTTAAGGTTTTCATGTGAATTAAACTACATGCATGATGATAAAATTGTTGTTGGAATTATTATTTGAATTAATTAGGATTAATTCATGCTAATAATAATTGTATTTAAATTCATATTTAAATTTCATCCCGAATAGTTTCCGGGCACCCTTATTTTCCCAACAACTGGTATCAGAGCCACGATTTTCGGGCTCTGATCTTTAAACTGGAATTTAAATTGTTTGACATTAATTCCAAACATCATCCCGAACCCCAAACAAAGTTGTTTTTGATGAAGTGTTGTTGTTCGAGTAGGAGCGTGTCGAGACGAACGGTGAAAAGCAACAAGGACGATTTCTCACATCAAGACGTGAAGAAAATTAAACCGTGACAATTGAATTTGAGTGCTCCAATGTGTTTTAATTTTTATTTTGATGGATGCTTTATTTCGTGCACTTATTATTATTTGTTAATATGTGTTTGCATGATTTTAATTGTCCAAGAAAAACCTTACTTTCGAAAATTACTAAGTATATTTTTTTAATCGCAATTTTATTCCGGATATTAAAATTGGATTATTTTGACCTCCATAATTTATTTATTTGTGAAGTCTTTTTGGAATACATTTCCCCATCGGATCGGCCAAAAAGACAGATTTCACATGAATAAATTCCGAAAGGATGATTGTAGATTATTACTAGTTGCGGTATTGACCCTCACCACGAGTGGCTTGATAAAAGCGAAATAATAATCCTGTATTGAATTATGGTTATTACTTAGGCATAAGAAATTGATATTAACTTACTCCCCTCGGAGTCCCTGTCAGTTTTTATGTGGTCAAAGTGGGAGCCAACTATTAATTTTGAATTAAGAATTTGTAACTTTTAAGTTTGTGATCCGCTTGAATGTGTTTAAATGTATAGACCACCCCTCGTGGTGCATTTAAATTGTTTTGAGATGTTGGCTGATGCATGATTATATTGTTTTAAGGTTTCAATATAATTGATGTGATCGAATTATGTGATAATTTCATATTTTTCTAGATATTAATATGAATGTACGTTTTATTCTCATTCCATCATGTCGCAACCTTTTAATCCACTGTTTAATATACTTTAAGTTAACAAACTTTCTGGAGAGAATTATATCGATTGGAAATGTAATTTAAATTTTGTCCTTACTACACACAAACACAATTGGGTTATTCACGTTAATATACCCGGCAAGCCTAATGATAAGTCAAACACTGGAAAAAGACAGTTTATGATTAGAAGCGTGACAATGAACACATGAAGTGCATTATCTTGACATCTCTGTTTGAGGATTTGAGGCGCATTCATGAATACATTGTACCCGCTGTTGAAATCATGGAAAACCTTGAAGAGATGTCTTCACATCAGAAACCCATGACTAATCAGTTCACCAAACATGACTCGGTCAAGTTGGAAATAGTGGAGGGAACGCCCGTGAGGGAGCACGTCTCGAGATTATGGCATACCTTAACAAGTTGGAAGTACTTGGTGCGTATTTTGATGTCCCTTCTCAGGTCGATTTCATACTCCATTCTCTTCCAAAAAGCTTTGAGCAGCAGATGAATGAACGGATAAGTCGTTTGCCCGAACTCTTGCAAGCTTTAGTTTTGGTGGAGGTGATAATGGAGCACCATTCTAGTGCTATGGTGGCTAATGGTCCGTCTACCTCTTTTGGTCCCAAGGGAGGGAAAAAGAGGAAGAGAACCAAAGGTCGGACCCAAGCAAATCCAATTGTTGCGAAAGGCAAAGCCAAGGCTAGCATCAAAGGGGAAGTGTTTTAACTGCGGTAAGAGAGGACATTGGAGGTCTGCCTGTTCCAAGCCTAAGAGGCTAGAAAAGTTAGGTAATTCACACGTCTTAGTCGTCAAAACTTGTGAAGTGGTGTATGATGTCCATTCGTGGACAGTGGATACGAGAGCCGCTGATCACATTTGTTTCATTTTGCATGGGTTCAAGCTAACCCCACGATTTAGAGGAAGTGAGATCCCCATCACACCGGGCAATGCTACGAGAGTGGCAGCTGAAGCAGTGGGAGAAGTGCGCCTATCTTGTGAAGATAGAGTTATGGTCTTGAGAGACGTTCTTCATGTTCCTAGTTTAGAAAGAACTCAACCTTCAATTTCTAAACTGTTTTGAATAGATACTCAGTTTCTTTTAATAAGGATGTTATTATTTCTTCAAAAGATGAGTTTATCTGTTCCGGAACATTGTTGGATGATCTTTATACCATTAATTGGGCACACCGCTCATAAATTGAATCTAATAACACATCGACTATTTCAAGTTATAAAATGAAGCTATCTTTCTGATATGAATGAAACACTTCTATGGCATCTTAGATTAGGTCATATTAATCTAATGCGAATACAAAGATTGGTGAAAGACGGATCCTTGGAGTTTCTTCAAGTTGAGCCGTTTCCAACTTGGGAATTCTGTTTAGAGGGTAAGATGATCTAGATGGCATTTGGAGCCAAGGGGATTAGAGCCACGAAAGTATTGGAACTCATTCATGCCGATATGTGTGGTTCAATGACGATCATAGTAAGAATGGGGTATGAGTATTTTATCACTTTTGTTGACGATTACTCGGGATATGGATACATCTACCTTATGTTGCATAGGGAAAGAAGTATCAAGTTTCTACGATCTGATCATGGAGACGAATACCTTAGCAATGAATTCTTGAACTACCTATCAGACAAAGGGATCGTATCCCAGTTAACCACACCGGGAACCCCTCAACAAAACGGTGTAGCGGAACGAAGGAATTGGGCTCTTTTAGAAATGGTCAGATCCATGATGAGTTATTCAGATTTACCCAAATCGTTTTGGGGTAACGCCTTGGAAATGACGGCTTACATTCTAAACTTGGTGCCATCCAAATCGATTCCTAAAACCCCAACAGAATTGTGGACCGGGCGGAAGCCCAATTTGAGACGCATGAGAATCTGGGGGTGTCCGGCATACGTGCTTGACAAGGAAGGCAGTAGATTGGATCCACATTTAGAATTAAGACTGTTTAAAGGATATCCCATGGGAACGAAAGGGTGTATGTTCTATAGTCCCAAGGATTAAAAGACCGTGTTTAGCACACACTTTAAATTCTTGGAGGAAGGCTATATGAACAAAAGAAAGTCCAGAAGTGAGATTACCTTAGACGAATTAAGAGGGTAAACTCCTATACCAAGTATACAAGATGATATATCAATCGTCACACCTTCACAACCGGAACCTCGTCGCAGTGGGAGGATTGCTAGGCAACCCGAGAGATTCATGGGAATATGAGAATCTTTGGATTTGATTCCCGGTGATAAATCAAACCCATAGACATACGACAAGGAAATCCAAGATAAAGACGTAGAGTCATGGCAAACGGCAATGGAAGTCGAGATGGGTTCGATGGATCATAATCAAGTGTGGGAGTTGGTCGAACCACCCAATGGGGTAGAACCCATTGGAAGCAAGTGGGTATACAAGAGGAAAAGAGGACCGGACGGAAGGGTTGAGACCTTCAAAGCAAGGCTAGTGGCCAAAGGGTATACTAAAAAAGAAGGGATCAATTATGAAAAGACCTTTTCGCCTGTAGCTATGCTTAAGTCCATCCGTATTCTCTTGTCGATCGCTGCGCACCTAGATTACGAGATCTGGCATATAGATGCCAAGATGGCTTTTCTTAATGGAAGTCTTGACGGGTTAGATATCTATATGCAACAACCCAAAGATTTCATTAAAAAAGGCCAAGAACACCTCGTATGCAAGCTTAAGAGATCCATTTATGGACTTAAGCAAGCATCACGTACTTGGAACCAGTATTTTGATCAAGTCTTATGGGTTTGATCAAAACGAGTTCGAAAGTTGTGTGTATAAAAAGTGTGACGGAACTGCGGTGGTATTCTTAGTATTATACGTAGACGATATTCTGCTCATTGGAAACAATGTAAAAGTATTGTCAGACATAAGGGTATGACTGTCAAATCAGTTTGATATGAAGAACTTAGGGAAAACCGGTCACATCCTTGGGATCAAGATCACTCGAGATCGCAAGAGAAGGATGTTGGGCTTATCACAAATTTCATACAAAGACACTGTTTTGAAGCGTTTCAACATGCAAGATTCCAAGAAAGGTTTTGTACCTTTTAGGCACGGAATTCATCTATCAAAAGAAAGAGGCCCTAAGACGCATATGGAGATAGATGACATGAAAGGCGTTCCGTACGCTTCGGGCGTAGGAAGCCTTATGTATGCAATGTTGTGTACGAGACCGGATATCTGCTTTTGCCTCGGGTATGATGGAAAGATATCAAAGTAACCCCGGGAAAGCTTATTGGACTGCAATTAAATGCATTCTATAGTTTCTGAAAAGAAATAGTGATGGAAGCTGATTTAACAGTTAGACAGTCTAATTCCCATGGGATGCACGAACTCAAATTTCCAATCAGATATAGAATCCAGAATATCTACCTCGAGTAGTATATTTTACATGGGAGAATGAGCCATGACATGGAGAAGCGATTAGCAGAAATGCATCGCCAATTCGACCATGAAAACCGAGTAAGTAACTGCTTGTGAAGCAGCGAAAGAAGCGGTTTGGCTCAAGTACTTCTTAGTGGACTTGGACGTTGTTCCGAATTTGCCCATCACAATCATTATGCCGGAGCAGTTGCAAATTCAAGGGAACTGAGAGCCCACAAGGCCAACAAACACATTGAAAGAAAACACAATCTTATACGAGAAATCGTTAAGAGAGGAGATAAAGAGGTGGCAAAGATAAACGTCGGAGGACAACCTAGTACATCCATTCACAAAAGGTCTGCCTCAGAGTACATTCGAGAGACATGTGGATGGAATGGGAGTCAAGACTATTGCCAATCTGCTTTAAGTATAAGTGGGAGGAATTATTAGGTTAGTGTAGGTTGACATGAGATGTCACGTAGAGCTACTACACTAGACATGCATGATGTATACTAAAAAGCAGATTTTAAGTATAAGTGGGAGATTGTTGGAGTTATACGTGAAAGTATGCTTTTACTTTGTATAACTCATGTATTAAACACTTATTTATGAAAATAAATCTTTTATCACATTTGCTTTAGATATGAATGAATGTTAAATATTTATTGCAAACCGTTCAATAAATTGCACGTGTTACATTGTAGTTAATGTGGTGATACCAGATTAGGGAAGATCACATTAACAGTTCTCCTTGAAACAAAATGTACAAATTCACGACCCAGGTGGAATTGAACAATCCGCCGTGAAAGGTCGATGTGTAAGTCTAAGATTGGCCTATCTTGACCAAGAGATTACACTAGCACATTTAGTATGTGTTGAAGAGGACCTACAGCGAGGATAAATTCATCTGTTCTGAAATGTGAAGAAATAGACCTCAGTGATTATTGATTTCTTAATCTCCGTCACTTAAATAGGACCCTGTGTGCATAATGGTTACTGATTTGATTCATGTTGGGTGAGAATCATCGTGACTTCAAACCTTGTGCTTTGGGCAGTAATATTAATCATACGACCGTAGCTAAGATTTAATACGGAGAAATACGTGCGAGTACGGCTCGTGTGATTTGTCCCCTTGGTGGGCTCAGAAGTTTTATCGTACCAAATCTTGCAAGTGAAGTATTAGTTTCTTCGGTACGGATAATAATGTTGAGCTGTCTTTACTCCAAGGTGGAAGATGTTAATTAATTTAGAGCTATTCATAGGCTTAATTAATTAATGGACTAGATAATCTTAAACGCGAGAAATAATAATTGGGAGCCCATATTATCGTAATATGGATTAAGATGGATAGTGCAATATTAATTTATTAGTGATACTAATTAATATTAATGGGCTGAATTATATTGGGGCTCAATATTGAAATTCAGAAGTCCATTTGGAGGTCCAATCTTAATTCTCCTAAAGACCCCTCAAGTAGCCCATTAAGTAGTCCAATAATAATAAGGTGATTAAAATAAAAGAAAATATATTTGCTGATTTTTCTTGAAATTTTTTAAAATAAGAGATATGGAGAGAGACAAGATTTTGTTGATTTTCTTGGAAATATATTATGGAAGATAAGTATTCTTGGAATACAAGATTATCTCATAAATTCAAGAAGATCCAAATCTTGCGTTCTCAATCTATAAATTTCAAAAATTGCATATATTAGGAGGGTGAGATTTTTGTGGAATATTTTTTTATGGAGAAAAGAATATATGGGATATATTCAAGATTTCTTGGAGGCCAAGAAAAGATTTTCTCTCCCCTAAAATACACCTAAATTTCGTTCACCCCTCTCTTATATATAGGGGATGATTATTTTATCTCCAGTCTACAGTTTCACAGTGTTGAAAAAAAAATCAGCAACAATATTTTTTTCTTTCTTCCTTGTTATTCTGAATTGCTTGTGAGCACTTCCCACCGGTGAACAAGTAAGGCGAAAGGGACATACTTGAGAAGGTCTTTTGGTTGATAGCACGATCGTGATAGTCCCGTTGTTATTAAAGACCATATCTACACGAGGTACGAATCACGTGAACTCCTAGTTATTCCGTTTTAGGTTTTCATGTGAATTAAACTACATGCATGATGATAAAATTATTGTTGGAATTATTATTTGAATTAATTAAATAATTCATGCTAGTAATAATTGTATTTAAATTCATATTTAAATTTAATCCCGATTAGTTTCCGGACACCCCTATTTTCCCAACAACTATCAATGAAGATCACTTAGAGTGTGATAAATGCAAGGTAAGCTTTAAATGCACAAAAAGTTGTTGAATTTGTTAGACTCAATCTTAAAGTTGGTGCCTTTTTTTTTTATCGAGCCTTTATAGTGCACAAAGTTGCACTGTGTGTTACCCGAGTACCCCCATGCAATCCATGCATTAAATGTATGAATTTGTTATGTGTTTAGGTTGCATCGAATTTGTCATCTTGGGACAGGTTTGGTCAATTATCTCTTGCCAGTTGTCCGCTGAGGGGAGATCTCCTTACATGGAGTGATTCACTTCCCAAATTAGGTATGGCATATTTGTACTATCACTTTTACATTGATATCTTTCTTAACTAATCTTGATCTTGTTGGCTTCAGGCATCTAGAATCTGTGCTTGGCAGTCGGGGCCAAGGTCATCCGTTCAGGAACTGGTCATTGCTCGAGTGCTGAGCAGCTAATCAATACTCGTTTGAACTCGCCGTCATCTTGCCCTTCACTTGAATTCTGCTAACCAGTATGGTGGGCTCTTATAATGATGTATGAAATGCTCTCCCGCCAAACTCATTTAAGGAAAAGTGGACACGGCAAATAAATTAACATTGACCTCGCCCAACGAGGTCCGATCTTTAACCGAGGCACAACACTTAGGATAATTAGTGTTGCAACAATAATTAAAGTTAAAAAAAATTCTAAGGTTTCGTCATATCTAACGAAACATATATACTTCAAGATTTTCATCTATATATTTGTTCAAAATAAAATATTTATCCCATTAACTTGTATCAATAGATTAACTTAAATAGGTTTTTCTCGAGCAATTACCTATAAATAAATTGTACTTGGGTTCAACACTACAAAAAAGACGCGGTTTAACGACGGAAAATTTGCGACAGCCAAATATCCGTCGCAAATTTCGTGTATTTGCGACGGATTTGGGCAAGCCGTTGTAAAAAATGTCGGTTTGCGACGGATATGAAATTCCGTCGCAACAGTTAGTGTTTTGCGACGGAAATGTCCGTCGCAAATCCTAGGGCCCACCACCTTCGTTGTACTCCTGCTCATTTGCGACGGATATGTCGTCGCAAAGTCAAAATTGAAATTTGCGACGGAATTTTCCGTCGCAAAATGACCCGTTTAAAAGTAGCCACTCGGAAAATGACCCATTTGCCTGTTTTGCGACGGAATGGCCGTCGCAAATTTTAAATTCATATTTGCGACGACCACTTTTCCGTCGCAAAATTGAGTAGTTGAAGCTCGTCAGAGGGGTTGGTGACCAATAATTGACCTGGGTCGTCGCAAAGCGTATTTGCGATGGAATTGCCGTCGCAAAATATAGAATTTGCGACGGAAAATCAGTCCGTCGCAAATTTGTGCAGATTTATAACAATCCCCTTCCTTTTCCTTCCCCTTCACTTTCACTCTTCTTTCCCTTTCACTTTCACTCACGAGAAAAATAAGAAATGATGCGGTTTTCATATGTTCTTCACGTATAATTGGTGTATTTGTCATTGCCTTCAACCTCACCGTACGTATTTGTCATTGCCTTCTACTTCACCGTACGTTTTCACATTTTTCTCCGTTTAAATGTCATATTTTTATTGTTTCAATTTTTTAGTACACTATTAGGTAATGAGCATGATATATGTTTATTTGATGGGTTTAGGTATTATTGATGATATATGTTTATTTGATGGGTACGTTAATTTTAGTTTGTGTGATATTTATACATATTTTTAGTCGAAACTCTGCTCAATTTTTATGTACACTATTAGATAAATTGTGTGATATTTGTTTATTTGATTGGTTTACTATGATTGATATATATGGTTGTGTTGGATTGATTTTTGTGAAGGAAAATTTTGTATATCCTTATTTTTAGGCAAACTCTGCCCAATTTTTTATAACTCACGTGATATTTACTTTTAATCTGTAACAGATGCAATTTCCAGATCGTGGTTGGATGTACTCAATACCTAGAATGATAGGAGGAGGCATTAACTCTGTCTTTTGCAATAAAATTGATGAGTTTATTGAGTTTGCACTACAACATCCATGTTGTATGGATTGTATGGGTAATATTAGGTATCCGTGTTAAGACAGAAGATGCAGAAATATGAGATTCTTGAGTGTTGATGAGGTTAGAAATCATCTTGTGATTTCCGGTTTTGTTCCCCGTTATTACAACTGGACCAGTCACGGTGAACAACGGTGGAATGTTGACATCGAAACCGTAGAATACTGGTATACTGGGTGGAGCGGTGGTGGAAATTTTGATGTTGGTGGTTCAAGTTATGTTCCGTATACTCAATTTGAACCACAAATAGATGATGAACCTGATAGATATCAGATGATGATTGCAGAATCTGTTTTGGGTGGTCAACCACAATTCAATGAAACACCTATGGAGGAGGAACCAAATCATCGGTCAAAGAAGTTTTTTGATATGCTTAAAACCGTTGATCAAAAGTTGTTTCCTGGTTGTGAGACTGAGACGCAATTGTCATTCAATGCTCAAATGTTGAACATCAAAACTGAAGGCAAGGTCAGTCAAAAAGTGTTCAATCAATTTGCTAAATTGTTCAAACGAGCTCTACCTGAAGACAACACGGCGCCTGATAATTTCTATCAGAGCAAGAGGCTCTTGAAGGATATGGGTCTACCCTTTGAGAAGATTGATTGTTGTACAAACGGTTGTATGTTGTTTTGGGATGAGGATGAGGATGAGGATCATTGCAAGATGTGTGGTCACCCACGGTACAAACCATCTGGTCGTACAAAAAGTAAGAAGAAAGTGCAGTTGAAGGCTTATAAGGCAATGTATTACCTTCCCATCACTCCTCGTCTAGAGAGGTTGTATCAGTCCAGTGCCACGGCTAAAGACATGACATGGCATGCTGAGGAGTGTTCTGGTGAGAATTCTGGAGAGATGCGGCATCCTGCAGACTCGGAGGCATGGAAAAATCTTGATAGGGAGTTCCCAGATTTTGCAAGGGAGACGAGAAATGTGAGGTTAGGCTTGTGCACGGATGGTTTTGCCCCATTTGGAATGCACGGAAAAAAGTATTCATTATGGCCTGTGCTGTTGACCCCGTACAATCTACCTCCTTGGTTGTGCATGAAGCCTCAACATATATTTCTTAGTATCTTGGTGCCTGGACCACACAACCCCAAGCATAAATTGGATGTATATCTCCAGCCATTGATTAAAGAGTTGAAATCTTTGTGGTCTATGGGGGTGGAGGCCTACGACGTTCATAGGAAGCAGAACTTCACGATGCGAGCTGCACTTTTGTGGACCATTAGTGACTTTCCAGCATTTTCTATGTTGTCTGGGTGGTCAACAGCAGGAAAACTAGCATGCCCGTATTGCATGGACGATTCTGATGCATTCTATCTTCCGTTGAGTAGAAAAGTGTCATGGTTCGACAACCATCGCAAGTTTCTTCCTCCTGATCATCCCTTTCAGAGGAACAAAACAGACTTTCTAAAGGGTAAAAATGCAGTAGGCCGCCCAAGACCACGGATTCGATCAGGTATGTGTCTGGGTACTGAATCACTACTGATGTCTATGTGTCTCATATATATAAGTTAACCATATATAAATTAATTATTTCAGGCGATTCGTTGTTGTATGAGGTTACAGTCACTGATTTGATGAAGACAACTGAGGCGGGTGCAATGGAGCACAATAAACGTATCCAGGGTGGTTGGAAGAAGAGAAGTATCTTTTGGGACTTACCTTATTGGAGCAAGTTGTTGATTCGACACAATTTGGATGTGATGCATATAGAGAAGAATGTTTTCGACAACTTGTTTCATACGGTCGTGGGTACTGAAGGGAAGACCAAAGACACTTCAAAATCCAGAGATGAGTTGAGGCTCTTCTGTTCTCGTGCTTCCCTACACAAGGATGAGCAGACAAGAACATATCCCCAGGCCTCTTACACAATTAGTAAAGCAGAAAGGAAGAATTTGTGTAAGTGGGTGAAAGAGTTGAGCTTCCCTGACAATTATGTGTCGAATTTGGGAGACAGAGTTGACACGGAAACCGGAAAGGTGTCTGGAATGAAGAGTCATGATTGTCACGTGTTCATGCAACGACTCTTACCTATTGCATTTCGGTACTCACTTCCCAAGAATGTATGGAGTGTCATCACGGAATTAAGTCTCTTTTTCAGACACTTAACGGCATCAACGATTACAGTTGAGGACATGAGGCGTTTGGATGAGGAGATCCCTGTTATTCTATGCAAACTTGAGCGGATTTTTCCACCCAGCTTCTTCGACTCGATGGAGCACTTACCCGTACACTTAGCGTATGAAGCCTCAATTGCTGGTCCCGTACAGTATCGATGGATGTACCCTTTTGAGAGGTAATTCTATACCATTTTTTAAATCGACTTTTAAGATCAATACTGAATAAATTTTCTAACACAAGAATGTTTTAGGTATTTGCACAATTTAAAGCTCAATATTGGAAATGCGGCCCACATCGAAGCATCAATTGTTAATGCATACCTTACTGAAGAGGTTGGAGCATTTTGTTCTTACTACTTCGGCGATCAAGTTCAAACCAGAATCAGAAATGTGCCTCGCAACTACGATGGTCGTGGAGTAGACCATCCCCTTCGTGATGTTGAAGGTATGTTATCTGTATTTTTGCATCCGGGTCGACCAATGGGTAAAGGCACCAAACGACCGTTCAGAGGCAGTATTGAAGAGGAAACAATACATTAATATGTTTTGATGAATTGTCCTGAAGTCCAACCGTATATAGAGTAAGTAGTTTAATTTTATAGTTGAGTTTTTTACAATATGTATATTGTTGATATCTGAAAAGTAATTAATTTCTTTTTTCTGATATATAAGCATGTTCTGTGAGTATAAGCGTCAAGTAGAACCAGACATCACAGATGCAACAGTTTTTCAATCCATCCGCAATGATTTTATGTTTTGGTTCCAACGTTACGTGAGTACCACATAATTATATGATTTTTACCTTATAACAAATATGTTATTATTTTTATACATGATAATTTAATATTTACAGGGACAAAATGGCCTACTTAATAACAACCCACATCTTGAAGCTCTGAGCAAAAGACCACTACGTAGTGTGGTATCATACCACGGATATTACGCAAATGGATACAAATTTCATACTGAAGCATATGCTTCAACGAAATCGACTACAAACAGTGGTGTTTGCGTTATCGGTGCAAACTACAACGAAGAACCCATCGATTACTATGGAGTGCTGCAAGAAGTAGTTGAAATAGAATATCCGGGTTGGCCGAGCAGGACGATAGTGTTGTTCTTGTGTGAATGGTATGATCCAGGGAACCAAGGAACAAGAGTCGACAAAAACTACAAGATTGTTGATATCAACACCGGAAAGAAGTTTCCGGCGGCATACAATCCTTATATTTTTGCAACGCAAGCATCTCAGGTATATTATTGCAAATACCCAGGATCAAGTAGGCCCAACTTGAGGACAGTTTGCAAAGTAAAGGCAAGATCACTGGTTGAAGTTTCTAATCCGTCAAACAAAGACGGTGTAGAACCAACAGATCCATTTCAAACAGAGATACAAGAGGCTCAAACAGAGGTTGATCAAGCAGGTGTGAATATTTTTGTCGACTTACTTGCTGCAAATCCAGAAATGATAATGATTGAAAGTGATCATGAGGGTGATGGACAAGAGCGCGGTGGGGAGGAAGAAGAAGAGGAAGAGGAAGAGGAAGAGGAAGAGGAAGAGAAAGAGGATGAAGATGAGGAAGAGGATGAAGATGATGATGAGGATGACGAGGAAGAAGACGACGATTAGAATTACTAAATTATTGTATATATAACAAGTGAAAAACGAAAATGAATTAATTTGGTGAATTATGAAAAAAAAACGAGTCAATTTGGATACATACACAATTAATTGCGTACAAATGAACGAATTATAAATTTAAGCGGGAGTCGAAATAAATAAATTTACAGAAATAATAAAAATTAAATGGCCCCAATATTTATAAAAACAAGTTAGAAACGAAAATGAATTAATTTGGTGAATTGTAGAAAAAAAATGGGTCAATTTAGATACATACACAATTAATTGCGTACAAATGAACGAATTATAAATTTAAGCGGGAGTCGAAATAAATAAATTTACAGAAATAATAAAAATTAAATGGCCCCAATATTTATAAAAACAAGTTAGAAACAAAAATGAATTAATTTGGTGAATTGTAGAAAAAAATGAGTCAATTTGGATACATACACAATTAATTGCGTACAAATGAACAAATTATAAATTTAAGCGGGAGTCGAAATAAATAGTTTTACAGAAATAATAAAAATTAAATGGCCCCAATATTTATAAAAACAAGTTAGAAACGAAAATGAATTAATTTGGTGAATTGTAGAAAAAAAACGAGTCAATTTGGATACATATACAATTAATTACGTACAAATGAACGAATTATAAATTTAAGCGGGAGTCGAAATAAATAATTTTACAAAATAAAAAAAATAGTTGGGCAAAATATTTTAATAAACAACTTAGACACGAAAAAAAATTAATTTGGTGAATTATAAAAAAAAAGACTTAATTTGAATACATATACAATTAATTGCATAAAAATAAACGAAAGTAGCTTGTGCCCTAGTGGCGCGCGCCCCCTCCTCTTGCACAAGAGGTCCCGTGTTCGTTTCCTCTTGGACGCAAAAAATGGATTAATTGTTCAAAGCCTAATAAGACTAATATAGAAGGTGGGCCGCATATAAAAAGAGATGGGTCGGTTGGCCCAGTGGTCCGCGCCCGCCCCGGCCGCCTCGGGTGCCTGGGCTCGAACCACGCGAGCCACTTTTTTTTTTGTATAGGCTCGGTAATTTGCGACGGCCAAATTCCGTCGCAAATATTGAATTTTGCGACGGAAAACAACCCGTCGCAAATTATAACAGAAAAAAATAAAAAAAAAATATATAAACATTTGCGACGGAATGTGGCCGTCGCAAATGTTGTTGACCCGAACGGGTCTGACCCGAAATATTTGTGACGGAATACTGTCCGTCGCAAATTCTGTGTGACCCGGCCGGGTCTGACCCGCCGATTTTGCGACGGATTTGTCCGTCGTTAATTTGCGACAGAAGTCGAAATCCATCGCAAAAATTAGCTACGGCTGTTTTAGGGACGGATACGTGTCCGTCGCAGATACCGTCGCAAAACACTGTTTGCGACGGATTTTCCGTCGCTAATTCCGTCGCAAAACAGTATTTTTTTTGTAGTGCAAAATTATAGTATGAATAATAAACAATTTGAATTGGGAAAGTTGTTGGAAGTTTATTCGGCCATCAGACACCAACTAGACATAGATTGTCACTATAGATGGAGAGTAATACTTTTGTGCACCAGTTATATAATGCAACTGTACACAATTAATTTTTTTTTTCAGTAAAAACAAGTAATACTAAGAAATTAAATCTTTTTCCTTTAAAAGAATAACAAACTAATACTTTTGTTGGGCGCAGAGTCCAGCATCTCTCAGTCGAGTTGAGCGCGATAAAGGCCCGGTGCGCCAAGTCCGGTGGAGGCATTCAATCCATGACGCTGCAGCTAGATATGTGGTTAAGGGAAATAGAGTTGCACCTCACTACAAGTTCGGACTTTTCATCTAGTGACAAACGCTTGATCCTACAATTTTTTTTTTTTTTTAATAAAATGATTAATATCATTACAAAATAAATTCGAATTGCAAAATATACCCAAATTATATATATTTTATTAGACGGAACCATCTTTATGGCTAGAGCCCTAGAGGACTTTGCCATCTCATTAAGATATTGTGGATTTTTTAATCCTGATTCTAGTTTATTCCTTTTCTTTTCTTTTCTATCCTCATATAAGTATATAACTCTAAGCTAGTTAGCCAATATTTTATTTATGAGTATATATAATGTGAAACTTATTTATATATAAATTATTTTGTAATATTTTTAATACAATAAGTCATACTAGTGAAAACAACTAATAATCTTTAGTAAAATAACTCATAACCTTCAACTTATACTATTTAGTGAAAACAACTTGTACCCTCCAAAACTAATATTGTTTAGTGAAAACAATTAATACTCTTTAGTGAAATAACTCATACCCTTCAAAGTGGTTCATGTATAGAGTAGCTAGTTTCACTCTATACGTTGCCTTTATTTATACTCCCTCCCTCCCTCCAAATTCATTGTGCTCATGTTCCTTTTTTGACTGTCTTATTTTATTATTCTCATTTTTTTTAGGAATAATATTATTCATATTATTTATCTCCACCCTCCAACCATCATTTATGGCAAAGTATGGAGTGAAACTGGTTCATACATGAATCACTTTGAAAGATATTAATTATTTTTACTAAAGGGTATAAATTGATTTCGCTAAAGAGTATGAGTTGAAGGGTACAAAGGGTATGAGTTGTTTACACTAAATGGTATGTTATGAGTTGTTCTACTAAAAAGTATTGTAAAATGGTTTATGTATGAATTAATTCCACACTATACATATTTACTCATCATTTATTTACTCAAATTGACATCTATTTTATTCATAAACAATCTATTTATTTATAGATGGAGGACTCCTGTGAAACTTATACATAGTATGAAACCGATACCATTAGATGTAGTCGCTGATACTATTAGACGCATTCACTGATACATAGAAAAATTTACACTGTTATTTCATTTTACAAGTCTTATGGTATTAGAAATTTAAATGCATATAATGGTACCAGTAAATATATTTAATTATATTAATTTCATACTATGAAACTTGTTCAAAGTAGAATTTGTGTTATAAGTGTACCCAAAATACTTAGTTATACTGAGAGATGTAGAAATTAGTTTAGGCGGCCGCCTAGGCCCTAGGTGGTTATCAACCAACCCGATTTTGATATAATCTATTTAGACGGGCAAGATGTCCATTATTTTATTCTATTTTAAATGTGAAACAACGTCGTTTAGATAGTTCCACTTAATTTGTTGTAAAACATGTGTCTTGTTGTTTAGTTGGGCTATTTGCATTTGAAATTTGGAATTATGTTAACTTATTGTGTATTTTTCTTTATCATTTATTTTTTATTAATTTGTAATTTTATACATACATATATTGATTATGTTCTGTTGTCTCATTGGTTTATGTGGTTATAAACTAAAAAAATAAAATAAATCGTAATTATATTGTTATCGAATGACTTTTTGACCATGTAAATAATGTATAGATGGCAAAAAATAAAAATTTAAAAAACTCATTGCAACTAGTTCCCGACTATAAGCTAGGCATTCCAAATCCATCCGACTAATGATTTTTTATTTTTGCACTTATGTATATAAATTAATCAATATTTATTCTAATATTAAAATCGGTGTTTAGAGAAATGAGTATATTGAATTTGGACGGAGTGAGTATATTTAATTAATACACAGATGTAAAATATTAATACAAACATGGAGAAAAAAGAAAACATCCTCTTTTAAAATCATCTCACTTCAAATGGTAAAAAAAACCATTGGTTAGTAGTAAAAAAAAAAGTTGAGCCGTGGGTAATACACAGATGTAAAATATTAATACAAACATGGAGAAAAAAGAAAACATCCTCTTTTAAAATCATCTCACTTGAAATGGTAAAAAAAACCATTGGTTAGTAATAAAAAAAAAAGTTGAGCCGTGGGTAATTAAGAAATTCAACAAATATGAATTAATTCATATCACGTCTAATGTTATAATGTTGCAGGGCTGGCCCTGATACATTTTAGGCCCGGGGCCAACAAAAAAGGAGTCCTTTTGAAAAATACCAAACAAAATTAGCTATCTACTTACACAATATGAAATAAAATATAAACAAACAAAAAAAAAAATCAAATGTCATCTTCTAATATTTTGGAAAGCAAATTCTGATTATTAACATCATTATAGTTAATTTGTTCCAACGTATCTTTCACGATATATAAAGTTATTAATCAATTTTACTTTCACCACAAAAAAAAGGTCATTAGATGAGGGAGTATAAAGAGGGAAATAAAACCCTCGAAATTAAAGAGGGTTTTACCGAGCGTTTGAAAAGAAGAGGGAAATTACGAGGGCAAAATTTCCCTCGTCTATCAAGAGGGAATTCACGAGGAAAAGCGGGCCCCAGCGGAGATGAACGAGGGAGCAGACGCGGGAATTTGCATCAGAAAATCCACGAGGAAATTAACCCTCTCCTACCTCTGACACTGCAGGTTTCACGAGGAATTTGAAACCCTCGGCCAACTCACGAGGGTTTTCACGACAAAAAACTCGCGTTTTAGTGACAGAAATTAGCGACCGCCTCAAAGTCGCTCTCTAAATATTGTATTAGCAATCGATTAACGTCCGTAGTACAAAACCGGTCTCAAATTAAAAATATTTGTGACCGCCTATATATCGGTCGCTAATTCGTAAGATTAACGACCGCCACTGACCGATCAAACGGTCGCTAAACCTCAAAAGACGGTCAACGATGACCAATATTTTTTACCGCTTGATTAGCGACTGCTTTGTCGGTCGTTGATTTCAAAATTGAACTTAGCGACGCCTTGGGGCGGTCGCAGACTTGTAACGTTTGACCCGAGTTGGTAACGGTTGAGGGTCATTAATGCGGGTGGTTTAGCGACCGCCCCGAGGCAGGCACAAATTCTAAATGGTCAAATTGAACCGTCCGATTCGGTCATAAAGACCAAATTTCGAGTAATAGCGACCGCCTCTGGCGGTCGCTAATCCTTTTAAAAAAATTATAAATATCTTCTCCTCCGTACGCCATTTTACATACTCGTAAAAATTCTTCCTCCTACTCCGCTCGCGCTGCTGCCACCACCGCCGCCGTTTAACCGTGAGTTTTTAAATTAATTTAGCCGTTTAAATTATGTGAATTATGTGTATGTAAATTATGTGTAGATTTTAGTTACAAATATGACCATAGGATGCTTTTCTGATCTCATATTTTAAATTTTAACAATTTAATGTACATGCCATTTAATTTAGGGTGTATGTGAATTATGTGTATGTAAATTATGTGTAGATTTTAGTTAAAAATATGACCATAGGATGCTTTTCTGATCTCATATTAAAAGTGTGCGTGTGTTATAAAGTGCAGATTTTGTAACAAATGTTAAAGCAATTCTTACAACAATCTGGTAAATCAGAATATAAAACGTATACAGCGGAAGACTTAAACACACAATTGCAAAAGTGAATACTTTTTAACACAAACTATCATAAATAGTTTGTGCTAGCCTCATGGCGAAAGGTTCACTATAAAAAGATTAGTGATACAAAAGTTGTGTGAAGAGTATAATCGTTCACAACGGAAACAAGACTCGATATCACCTATCAAATCTAAATTGACTAAGTGTATAACATAATACACCGTCAAAATTGATCTCACTCTATATCTATGATCTCACTATCTATGGATATATGTTCGATCACAAGCTATGCGTGAAAAACTCTATTTCAAGGCATAACATAAACGTTGGAATAACTGCCCTATCACCTTTAAACTCAGGATCAACACTAGAGTAGGTGTACCCATTTACTCCACACTTGGTACTGAAAGATTCAGCCTCTATTTATAGGCAGAAGTCTTCAATCCAAAATAACTTCTCTTTGTAACCGCCTCCATGATCTTCATTTTGTCCCACGTCTCTTCCTTTATTCTTCATGCTTCTTGATGCAACCGCCTGATCTAGATTGTTCTAAAACGTCCTGGATAAGTATGGATCGTGTAGGTCCTTGTAGATCCTTGTAGATCTTTCTGGAACCCGTAACCGCTCATGTTGTTACCAATGTTATGCAACATTCACTGCAACATTGATAATTCCAGAACCTTGTAGATCCTTCTAGATCTTCATCCTGCATGTTAAAACATCTAAGACAATATTTGATCATAAAGTGTTGGTTAATGAGAAGAAAGGGCAAATTTATGTTGTTTCAAAGTAAATAGTGAATACTTCACTACCAACAACATCAACAATCTCCCCCAATTTGACCTTTCTGCTACAACACACCTGATGTATATATTTGTTCAATATATAAGTCAGTGATGTATGTACAATAGAGATCAACATCGTATTGTACACTTATCTTTTCACCCTTGTGTAGCAAAATAGCCAAAAAACAAGATGATCAACTGTAAGTTGAACCACTAAAAACAAGATGAAATAACATTAAGTTAATTTCACCAAAACAGAATGAACATCATCATATATGCTCATCAAAAACAACAGAATGAGTAACATAGTGTTTACCCATTCAAATTACAACTTCAAAAAATTAACTGAAATAAATCCTAACAGTTCTAATATAATAACCTGACAACTAATATAATATTGTCTTTTCAGAAAATAAAAACATCCTATCATAGCAACAATAATTAAAAACATAAATCAACCAAGAGTACTTAGAGGCAATCACAAAAGAGGAATTTGATATCACTGTATAAATTATACAGCTGCAGCTTCAAGCATCTTGCACTAAGCTCCCCCATAAATTGTGCTTCCTCCAGTCTCTTCAAACTTTGGCAGAGATGTCAGGCAGATCACCATATAGTTCAGCTTCCTCCTGGATATCAAATGTTGCAAAGTTTGCAACAACATCTGCAGCAGCATCTGCACCTCCTCCATCAGGTCCAGTTGCACCACCTTCCTCAGCAACAGGCTCATCAGCATTTACCTCATGAATTTCAACTCCCCTGGCAGCAGCAGCAGCAACTGGTACTCCCCCTGTTGTGGAAGAAAGGAGGTTCTCCTAGTAGTTCTTCAGGAATTGAAGTTCATCAATTGAGTCCTGCAAGTGCTTTAGTTGAGTTTGAATAAACTCAGGTGAGATATTCAGAGAATAGGTTGTGGGAGCTGGAATGTTGCTAGGTATGTTCTCAGCATTCTGTGCAGCATCTTGTGCAGGAGCAGGGTCAGGAACAGGTTGGTGTGGTTCTGCATCTTCTTCTTCAACATTATCCTGCAGGGGTAAGTCTAACACTCTATTTCCAGATAATAAATAGTGAGATATACCCATCAGATGAACTCTCCCCCTCAACAACTCATTCCTTTTGTGAATAAAGTTGTGACTCCTCAAATATCCATAGATCAGCACAGGGTAAGGCAGGTTGCCCTTCTCAGAGATCTTCCCAGCAAACTTCATCATGTGATGAAAAATAACCAAGCCCAGGTTAAAAAATTTCATCACACCAATTCTGTACATCAGTACAGCTTGATCCTTGGTCACCTTTGTGGAGTTTGTAGAGGGTATCCAGTTATACACTACTAGCTTATGTAATACTGAATACAGAGAGGTCAATGAGGCAGCTAACATATTCTTCTTCCATTTGTTAATTCTTCCCCCAGTCAGAACAGTAATGATCTCATCCATATGAGGAACATTTTCTTCCTCAACATCCTCAACATGCAGAAACTGGTTAATTAACTTAGGAGTAAAAGGAACACTCCTATCTCTAAACCTTACAGCACCATACCACCTAGAATTCCTTCTAGCCTGGTTCTTTCTCAGACAAGCATAAAACTCATACACCCAATCAGTAACAAATGCATCAGCAAAAGTAACAGCATGCATCAAACTTCTCTCTTCTAAAAATCTAACTAGACCTTTGGATTCAAACTCATCAATGTTAATTTTTCTTTCAATTAACAGATTTCTTTTCCTTAATCTTTCCAACTTTTGGTCTAAAGATTCATCATCATCATTATCAGAACTAACATGCTCAACAGAGTGTTCAGATGCATTACCTTGATCAGAATCAGTTTTGGTTTTGTCTGAGCTACTATCAGAATTGTTGTCATCAGCTTCAGGTTCTGGTGCTGCTGCACTTGTTCCAGCACCACCAGTAGCACATTCAAACTTCCTCTTAGTCCTCAACTCAACTCTTGCTCTCCTCCTCAGTTCAAAAATAGGTACATCACTCTCATCAGTTTCTTCTTTTTCCTGGCTTTCAGATTGATCAGTCTCTTTCTTAGATGAGTCTTTGGAGTTTGACTCCTTTTCAGATTCTGAAAACACTCGAATAGGTCGAGTGGCAACATCTCCTTCATCATCCTTCTTCTTCCTTGCGGTTTCAGAATAGTTCACCCTCTTCTTTGCTCTACCTGATCTCCTCCTTGATTGAACAGGGCTCCTTTTCCTCTTGCCTCCCTTTTTCTTCACAGCTTTGGCTATTGGAGCAGGCTCAGAATCCTCAGACATTGAAGAATCAGTTTTGGGTGATTATTCTTTGTCCTCCTCTGACATTTCAACATCAGGGACTTCAGCATTAGGGCTTTTCTCCCTAGTTTCTTCAGCAACAGTTTCCTTGACAGTGGGGGTCTCCTTTGTAGCCTGATCACCTGTTTCAACACTCTTTGAAACATTAGCAGTAGGGCTTTTGGCTTGGCTAGAGGATTTAGGATTTTCTGATTGCACAGTCGAAGAAGGACCTCCGACATGAACAGTAGGAGAAGGGTTTGGAGGTTGGTTCAAGTAGGATGCAACATCTACTTCAATAGAGCCAATGGTTAGTTTGGGAACCACAGGGCTTCCTTGAAGGCTTTGTGCAATGCCGCGTGTGATCGTCTCCAGCTGATCGACAGTGGCTTCATTTGGGATGTAGATGTTTACGGGAAAGGCTTGAACAGGGGTTAGAGTAGTAGGAGGTGTTGTGCTCGATGATGGAGCAATAGAGGCAGCATTTGGGTTTTGGCTTGAGGCCATTTCTGCAAGAAGGTTCAGATTCGAGTGTGAAGGAGTTGAAGGGTTTGCGCGAGTTTTTGAGCTGTGAGAGGACTTCTTTTGATTTCCAGCCATTAAGTAGACATTAAAATTAAGCAAAAATAAAATTTAAAAGAAATAATACTAAAACCCTAAGATGTGAACACACAATTTTCAACACTTAGTCGAAAATCTGAATTTCACTCATATCCTGAACACTGAGAATTAAACATAAGACATGAAGGAAATATATATAGAAGAAAGTACGGAAGTTATTTTAATTACCCATGAAAGTGAATATTCTGGAATTTTTAATCAGTTGAAACTACCCACTCCCCCATAAGAGATCGTGGGTTATTTCATGATTAGAAATTCGAAATTTAATTAATTAAACACAATATATTATGCACTACTTGAATAAATTGGAAAACGTGGGTTTATGCATGTGGAATTTAAAAATAAATCCCTGAAAAATCGGTCCATAACTTAACTTAGAAAAATAAATACGAACTGTATATGATGTTGTATTCAAAATTGGAACACACACTTCAACATCGGTTTTAATATCCAATGTCGCACTTTTTATCAAATAATTTTAGCACTTTTTATTCACATTGATCCATCTTTTCAAGAGAGTGCATCGTAGCAGCGAACTCCGTGCCCCATAATTACTCAATGGATTTGTGATATGTTGATGTTTTACTAATCACCTTTTGAAAAGAAGACATCGTAGTAGCGAACTCCGTGCTCCATAGTTACTCAGTGAATTAGTTACATCTTGATGTGTTTTTTCAAAAACTTCTTATGCGTTTGAGAAGAGTGATTCCTTTTTATTTTTACACAACAATCATACTTAGTTCAGATTTATTTTTCAAAGAAATTAAGAAACAAAATACAAGAACAAGCTTTAATTAGAACATGCAAATACCCTGATGTTGTTATGGACGTTTTAACAAACATAACAACATCCGCTTCTCAGTTACTCAGATTGTGCACATACCAAGAGATTTCCTCAAAAATGAGAATCTCTCATGGTCTAATGCTTTAGTAAACACATCAGCAAATTGATTTTCAGTGGGTATGTATTCTAACTTCACAATATTCTTCTCTACAAGATCCCTTATGAAATGATGTCTAATACTTATGTGTTTAGTAAGTGAGTGTTGAACTGGATTTTTCGAAATATTGATAGCACTCGTGTTATCACAAAATACAGTTAAAGTGTCACTCTCTAAACCATAACCACTAAACATTTTACTCAACCAAAGAAGTTGTGTACAACAACTACCTGCTGTAATGTACTCAGATTCTGCAGTAGATTGTGATACACAATTCTGTTTTCTACTATGCCAAGAAATCAAATTGTTACCCATGTAAAAACAGCCACCACTCGTGCTTTTTCTATCATCAATATCTCCAGCCCAATCAGCATCACTATATCCAACAAGTGCACTGCTTGTGTCTTTGGTATACCATATACCAAGATCAGTTGTACCAGCCACATATCTTATGATTCTCTTGACTGCATTCAAATGAGATTCTTTGGGACAAGCTTGGTACCTGGCACAAACACATACACTATACATAATATCAGGCCTGCTTGAAGTTAAGTACAAAAGACTACCTATCATGGATCTATACAAAGTTGGATCAACATCTTGACCAACAGTGTCTTTACAAAACTTTTGTGTAGATCCCATAGGAGTTTTCATGACTTTTGAGCTTTCTAAACCAAACCTTTTCACTAAATTCTTTGCATACTTACTCTGAGAGAAGAAAATACCATTATCAGTTTGTTTGATTTGAAGTCCAAGAAAGTAATTCAAATCACCTACCATGCTCATCTCAAATGTTGCTGTCATTGCTTCAACAAACTTGTTTAACATAATGTTACGAGTTGAACCAAAAACAATGTCATCAACATATATTTGGGCCATTAACAAGTCTTCTCCAGAATTTTTAATGAACAAGGTTCTATCAGCCTCTCCTCTTATTGATTAGTGTGAAAATTGCTCGAAATTTGTGCATTTAATTTGCTAATTTTATTGAATTTCTTGCATTTATTTACATTAATTTGACCATTTGTGCTTAATTGTCGAGAAAGGCATTTTTTGTTATTTTTGCAGAAAAAGTGTGATTTTAGAAGTAAATACGAACCTTCAATTTATTGAGGTCGAGCGAGGAGAAAAATCGAGAAGAAAACGAGTTGAGAAAGGGAATTAATTGGGCTCATTTTAATTAAATGATTTTCGGCCCAAGGTGATTACTTAAAAGGAGAAGCCCAAGATTGGAGGCCCATTTAGCTATTTCCATGAGAAATTGGAATTGGATAAGGAATGAGAAGGAAAAAAAGCAACAACTCCACGTGACTACCTATGAAAAGCAACCAAAAATCGTGGGCCCACAATTACTAAAAGAAGAAGTAGCATTTCACGGGAGATAGAAGAAGAAAGAAACCCGTAGCCATTTTTCCAGTCAAAACAAAGAGAGAGAAAGCTTTCATTTGAAAATCCATCGCCGGAAATCGAGCTCTCGTCTCGCCGGAGTTTGCAGAAGCAGGCCACCGGAAATCACCGCCATTTTCACGCTGCAAATCTTCAGCCTCACGTTCGCCGGAATTAATGGACGTCGCCTGAGATAGAGCCACACCATTGTCGCCGGAAAGCTTCGCCGCTGCCGCAACCATTCAACCGAGACTCCAGGAATTCGCACAGAGGAGAGTCGCCACCGTTCCTCGGAAACCCACTACGCCGGAAATATCACGGAAGAAGCTCGACGGAAATTTCAGAGGAAGCCGTGTCGGAAAAGCAACAGGAGCCTCGTGACTTAGCTTCGAGTTGATCGGAAATTGGAGCAGCATTTGAGTCGAAGATAAGCTGGAAGCAGAGCCCATGGCCGGAAAGAGTGCAACCTTTAACGAAAGCGCATTTTCAGCAGCTACTCGATCGAGTCACCCGACTCGTGCGAGTCAATGTCGGTTTTTCCAGAACGTTGCGAGCAAGTTTTGACGTACTCGATCGAGTTGGTCAACTCGCTCGAGTTGACCGAGTTGACCGGGTCAACTCAGCGAAAATTTTGAAAAATCCGAAATTTCACCATTTTTCAGGGATTTAATTGCAAATTCGTCTCAAGCCCTATTTCCACACTATATATTCTTCATTTCTCAGATTATTGAAGGACACACAATCAATCACACACAAGAACCCTAATCCCCTAGATAGTTTTCTTTTCATTTTTTTCTTTTACATTTTTTTCTTTTAATTTCTAGAATAGATTAGATTAATATTTCATTAGTAGTGTTTACATTTCAAGCAAGGATTGAAGCTATTGAAGATTTGTATTTCCATTTCATCACAAGAGGTGATATCTTTCTTTTAATTCAAGCTTTTATGAGTAATTTCATTTTTATTTGTTATTTTAGCTTGTTAGCCATGGGTGTCTCTTATAGAACCATGGGCTAATTCTCTTTGCTTTGAGTGTTGAATCAATGTATGAAATTAGTGTGTTGATGGATTTATAGCTTTGATTATGCTTATTTCTTGATGTGAATGTTTCTATTGATGGGCTTTGTATGTCTCGATTAATTAGTTGATTTGATTAGCTTATGTATTTAATTTTGTGTGTTGCAACGAGAGTTGGATATGCATGATTGGTATTTAGGTGAAAGTTTTGACTAATTAATTTGAGTTAAATAGTAATCGGTTACCCGAGAGGGGGTCGGTTGCTAGATCCCCCATCATTAGACATTAGGTATCTTAATTTGATAATTCGGGTACTTAGTGAAGGGGGAATTCTAGAGATGCATCGCGTGTTTTTAGATATTCACGATCTTAGGAGCTTATGGGGCATAATTAGGAATTGCTAGTTAGTCCACGTTGTTCACCTAGGCCTCAAAAGGGATTGGTCTACACACTTTTGTGATCGCTCTTAGCAAACATCTAGAAAAAGGCAATGATAGGTTGTAGATTTGTCAAACACACTAGTGGATTATATTGTGAAGACACTCGAAGCATTTCTCTCTCTCGCACTTTCTTAATCGGAAGTTAGTTTAATTGTTTAATTGCTTTCTAGATTTAATTTTTGCATTAGTTTAATTTTTGAATGCCTACTTGCTCGTCACTATAGTACCATGCCGACGCACAACTTTGGGGCTCCACTGCATTCCTAAATCCTTTGGGTTCGATAACTACTTGGTCCTAGTCTACTTCACTACTACGACGATCCCGTACTCTTGCGGGGGAGTAGGAAAATATTTTTTCGAAAACTCCGACCAAGTCACTTATGAAACCAAATTGCAACAGAAAGTCAGTAAGTCTACCATACCAAGCTCTAGGAGCTTGTTTGAGACCATACAAGGCTTTCTTTAGTTTGTACACATGATCAGGATACTGTGGGTTTTCAAAACCTTTAGGTTGTTCAACAAATGCATCTTCAATTAATATGCCATTTAGAAATGCAGCTTTTACATCCATTTGATGAAGATTAATGTTGATGTAACATGCAATTGCTAGTAACAGTCTAATGGACTCTATCCTAGCAACAGGTGCAAATGTTTCATCAAAATCAATACCTTCAACTTGAGTGTAACCTTGTGCAACTAATCTAGATTTGTTCCTAACTATGTTACCAGACTCATCAGTTTTGTTTTTAAAGATCCACTTAGTTCCAATGACATTAACATCATCAGGTCTTGGAACTAATGACCAAACATCATTTCTTTCAAACTGATTAAGTTCTTCATGCATAGCATTAATCCAATTTTCATCTTTTAATGCTTCTGTAACATTTTTAGGTTCAATTTCAGAATAGTAACACTGAGCATTCACAATATTGCATATTGAAGACATGCACACAGACCTTACCATATCAACACGATTTGCACTTACTCTTCTTCTTGTTTGAACACCAACTGAAGCATCTCCAATAATCTGATTTGAAGGATGACTTTTGGTAATCCAAGTAGCTGGATTCTTCTTTGGGGTATACTGATTGTTCTGTGAAGTATCAACTGAATCTACAGGTGATGTTGAACCAGATGCTGTAACATATGGTGTAACATTCTCTGTTTTCAGTGATTCTTTTGGAACATCAGTAACATCAGTCACATCTTCAGTGTCATTCCCATCTATCAGATTCCTGTCATCATCAAAAACAACATTCACAGATTCTTGAACAGTGTTAGTTCTAAGGTTGTAGACTCTATAGGTTTTACTATTTCTAGAATAACCTAAGAAAAAACCTTTATCACTCTTAGAATCAAAATTGTGCAGTTGATCTCTATCATTCAGAATGTAACACACACAACCAAAAACATGAAAATATTTCACATTTGGTTTCTTATTGTTCAAGATCTCATATGGGGTTTTATTGCTTCCAAATCTAAAATAGACTCTATTAGCAATATGGCATGCTGTATTCAATGCTTCAGCCCAAAATTTCTTTGCAAGATTTTTTGAAGTAAGCATCACTCTTGCCATTTCTTAAAGAGTTCTATTTTTCCTTTCAGCTATCCCATTTTGTTGTGGAGTTTTAGGAGAAGAAAACTCTTGGACAATTCCTTTATTATTACAGAATTCTGAAAACATGCTATTTTCAAATTCTCTACCATGATCAGATCTAATCCTGCTTACTTTCAAGTTGAAAACAGTTTTAAATCTTTTGTAAAGAGTTTTAAAAATATCAAATGTTTCAGATTTCTCTCTTAAGAACTCAATCCATGTAAACCTAGAGTAATCATCTACCACAACTAGTGAATATTTCTTACCACCAATGCTTTCAGTTTCCATAGGACCCATAAAATCCATATGCAGTAATTCAAAACAACGATGTGTCATGCAATGTGATAACATTTTATGCGACACTCTTACCTGCTTACCTTTTTGGCATGGACCACATACAGTGGGTGCAACAATCTTCAGTTTTGGTAAACCTCTCACTGCTTCAGACTTAACTAATTTTTGCATGAATCTATAATTTGCATGTCCAAGTCTTTGATGCCATAGGACATTCTCATCACAATTTGACAAATGACATACTTTGTTTGTTCCAATTAGATAACAATTATCTGCTGACCTATTTCCAGTCATTAGACACTTGTTATCCTTGTTTAGAACATAGCATGAATCTTTATCAAATTTAACATGCAAATTGTCATCACATAGTTGACTTATACTAAGAAGATTAGCAAGTAAACCATCAACATGTAAAACATTGTTAAGTTTAGGAAAACCTTCAACATTTAAGGTCCCTTTTCCAATGATTTTACCTTTTGATCCACCACCATATGTAACAGTTCCACCATTATAAGGTTCATAGTCAGACAAGTATTTAACATGACCAGTCATGTGTCTAGAACAACCACTGTCAAAGTACCATAGATCAGGAACACATGCTTTCAGAGAAGTTTGAACGACATTACATGTAACATGTTCTTTCTTTTTCTTAGCAGATTTTGACCAGTGTTTCTTAGAATGTGAAGACATTTCAGACAACACTTTCTGAATTTCTAGATCCCTTTTCAACTTTTGACAGTAAGGACGAATATGACCAATTTCAGAACAGTAGTGGCACACATACTTCTTCACAGGTTTTTCAGTCTCATGTATTTTTGTTTTGGCAAAAAACTCAATTTTTTCCTTAACAAATTTTACAGGATTATTTACTAATTTAGAAATAGTCTCACCATAATAGCCTAAACCATGTTTGTTAGACTGTCCAGTAGTTAAGGAGTCATTTATAATGGAAGAACTTTTAGAGTATTTCTTAAAACTTAAGGTAGAATTTTTCAATTCTTCCTTTAGCTTAGAAATTTCTAAATCCTTCCTTGTTAGAATGACTTCTAACTTTGTCACAGTCTCTCTGAGATCATCATTCTCTTTGGCTATACTGGAATCATCATCCCTTATGTCATTAGAACCTGTCCCATAAACACACCCATTAAAACAGTTCAAATCTGAATGATTTTTGACAAATGTTGTTTCTGATGTTATAACATTGGAAACAACACCAGTGTCAAGATCATCCAGATCATCATCTAAAGAATCATCATAATCAATTCTTGCAGAAAAAACTAGTTCCTCATCTTTAGAACCTTCAGGTTCATCATCATCTGAGTCATCACTAAAGGTAACATTAAAATTCAGTTTTTGTCTTAACCTGGTATTTGCACACTCATTTGCATAGTGTCCAAATCCAGTACATGCATCACATCTAACTGATTTTCTAAATTCAGGATCATACCTTGATTTATTACCTCTGAATTGCCTTGATTGATTCTGATCCTTCCTTTTCTCTGGGTCTGATGGTGTATTGTTGAAAGGAGTTCTCTGTTGACCATTTCCTCTGGATCTATTCAGTTTCTTCTTCAGGTAGGAATTGAATTTCTTTGTAAGGAGGGCAATGTGCTCAGGAGTGTTGTAACATTGGTCTAGAACATCTTCATCAGACTCAACTTCAGTCACAAAGGGCTGATTTTCAGTGTTGAGTGATGTTTCACCTTTGAAAACAACAACCTTCTTTCCTTCACTTGTATCATCAGATTGAGTTGTGTTCATCTCATATGTTTTGAGAATACTTACAAGTTCATTCTGACTTAAAGTGTCAGTGTCCTTGGCTTCTTCATTAGCACAAATTTTTGCATCGAATCGTTTAGGGACAGATCGCAAAATTTTGTGTACAACTCGTACATTGGAAATTGGATCACCAAGTGCGCGTGATTCGTTGACAATCTCACTCAGCCTTTCATTGTACGCCGTGATTGTCTCATCATCCTTCATCCTTAGATTCTCGAACTTGGTCCCAAGCATTCGAAGTTTGGTCCTTCGAACACTTCCACTTCCTTCACAGTGCTCTTGAAGCCTCTCCCATGCATCTTTAGCCGTAGTACATGTTGATATAATCTTGAACATAGATACATCAACAGAGGTAAAGATAGCATTGAGAGCTTTGGAATTGTAGTTTGTCATCGTGGTCTCCTCATTTGTCCATTCAATCTCCCGTTTGACTCTTGTCTCGCCATCATCATCTGCTTGATTTCTGGGCCATTCCCAACCGGTCAGAACACTTCTCCAAGCACGTTCATCAATAGACTTGATGTACATGCGCATCTTAGGTTTCCAATAGGCATAGTTATTTCCATTTAGTATAGGGGGCCTAAGTGGGGTGTTTACAGGATATTCCATAGCAAAAGACACACTTAAAAACTCAGGATCTAAACTTAGTATATCAAGTTTATGGCTCTGGTGCCAATTGAAAGTGTGCGTGTGTTATAAAGTGCAGATGTTGTAACAAATGTTAAAGCAATTCTTACAACAATCTGGTAAATCAGAATATAAAACGTATACAGCGGAAGACTTAAACACACAATTGCAAAAGGGAATACTTTTTAACACAAACTATCATAAATAGTTTGTGCTAGCCTCATGGCGAAAGGTTCACTATAAAAAGATTAGTGATACAAAAGTTGTGTGAAGAGTATAATCGTTCACAACGGAAACAAGACTCGATATCACCTATCAAATCTAAATTGGCTAAGTGTATAACATAATACACCGTCAAAATTGATCTCACTCTATATCTATGATCTCACTATCTATGGATATATGTTCGATCACAAGCTATGCGTGAAAAACTCTATTTCAAGGCATAACATAAACATTGGAATAACTGCCCTATCACCTTTAAACTCAGGATCAACACTAGAGTAGGTGTACTCATTTACTCCACACTTGGTACTGAAAGATTCGGCCTCTATTTATAGGCAGAAGTCTTCAATCCAAAATAACTTCTCTTTGTAACCGCCTCCATGATCTTCATTTTGTCCCACGTCTCTTCCTTTATTCTTCATGCTTCTTGATGCAACCGCCTGATCTAGATTGTTCTAAAACGTCCTGGATAAGTATGGATCGTGTAGGTCCTTGTAGATCCTTGTAGATCTTTCTAGAACCCGTAACCGCTCATGTTGTTACCAATGTTATGCAACATTTACTGTAACATTGATAATTCCAGAACCTTGTAGATCCTTCTAGATCTTCATCCTGCATGTTAAAACATCTAAGACAACATTTAATCATAAAGTGTTGGTTAATGAGAAGAAAGGGCAAATTCATGTTGTTTCAAAGTAAATAGTGAATACTTCACTACCAACAACATCAACACATATTTTAAATTTTAACAATTTAATGTATATGTCATTTAATTTAGGGTGTATGTGTAATACGTGTATGTGAATTATGTGTAGATTTTAGTTACAAATATGACTATAGTTACAAATTATGTGTTGATTTTTGTGCATGTTCGTATTTATATATTATATTTGGAAAATGATTATATTTATATATTATAATTTTGAGATAATATTACGTATGTTTGTATAGGATAGTTATATTATAGTTACGTTGATGTTTAATTAGTTTAATTTATAATTATTACAGATGAACCCAGTTCAAGATAATCGTCTCAGTGTCATCATAGTCGACAACAAGTAAGTATTTTTTTAATAAATTATGTATATTTTTAATTATATATATATATATATATATATTAATATTATTAACTTGATTTTTTAACAAGATCCTTTCAGCCCGTGAGACTAGCTCAATCGTCTCACAAGTCATTAAGATGATCACGTTTGAGTATGGTGCCCACTCGTGGAGCCAAGTGTCCGAGCAAAAGAGGATGGAGTACTTTGATGACTTCAAGGTATACAAAATTTATTTATTATGATTTTAATTTTGAATTTTTTAATTCATTTGTTAATATTCTATTTTTAATTTATATGCAGAGGTGGTGCGTTTGGGACCCTGCCCACGATAGTGTTATGTACCAATTCTGTTGGTGATCAAATTTAATCGGGTGGATTAGTGACTGTTTTAGTTCGGTTTAAGATCACCAATCAATTTCGTGTGATTGATTATCACCGTAAATGATAAATCGAAAGCTTGGGTTACGAACTCGTAGTTACGAAAGTCGAAATCGTATTAATTTTGTATATGTGTGCGTTTACGTGTTTAAGCGTATGTTTTAGAAGTATTTTTGAATTTGAACTTGTATTTCTCAGCTGGAGAACAACTATTTATAGAGGCTAGCAAGTAGGACGTGTCCAAGACTCTTGGACTTCCTAGCTTGCATGCTAGACACCTGTCATTTGACCTTTGTTTGACCTTATATAAGCTGAATCTTAGTTACAAAGTCTTCTTTGGTCTTATCTCGGACTTCATTGTTGTTCGCTCAAGTCGGCTTATTTGATCTAGTATGGATTCTTCATCAAAGTTGTTCACTTTTTGAGGGTGTGGCTTCAGAGTTGTTCGCCTATATTCCTTGTTGAGCTGAGCTTCGAAATCTTGGTTCTTTGTTCGTTTGCATACATCTCTTAGGTTGGTGAATACACCACCTTTTACTAATGTTGCTCGTCATCAGTGACTTAGTGGAACATTCATATCTGGTCTCGGGTCTTATAACCTGTTCGCCAGTATGTTGTTTATCACCGGAGTTGTTCGTCGTTTTATACACCTCTCGGACTGATTCGCACACTCCCCTTTTATTTTCTTTGTTAATTTCTTATTAAGACTGTAATCTCTGTTCGCCCGACTCTGATGGATGTTCGCCTATCAACAATTGCCCCTATCCCAACTAGATGTTGCCTCAGACGAGCAATATTGTGACGAGCAACTATAGTTGGGATACCTTCTTAGTTGTGGTTTGGACGAACAGCCTTACATGGACGAGCATCATCGGGGCCGCCGTTACGTCTTCCCAGGCTCTGGGGGTGGCACGAGGATGACGTGGGCGGCATGATTACACGCCGCCCATGCGCGAGCAATCCCTAGGTCACGCGCTTCAAAGTTTGGACGTAGGTCCCTGAATTTTCGATTGTGCTCGAAAATTACCCCATTTTTCTTCAATTCAGTCCAAATCTTGGGGGAAATTACAAATTTTACCCCATTTTTTGGCCTTAGTATAAATACAGGTGGGAATTGAATTATTTCCCACTTTTTCCTTCCTTGAGTGTCCGGCGAATTCCTCCTTTTTTCGGTGACCTCTGAGTTTATTCCGGCGACACTTATTGCGATTTTAAGGTATTTAATCTCAAATTTTCATCACTTCTAACTCTTCGTTTCTTCTCTTTTCTTTTTAAACATCAAATTCATAATTCTTCTGGGAGAAACCCATCAGTATCTTCAAAAACTTCATCGGAAAAACCTTCACCACCCATCCTCCGTCTCAAAAATCAATGTCCTCCCATTCTAGTAGTAGAACCCCCTCCGGTGTCCTCGAAGCTGACCCCTTAAGGGTAGTCCCATACGGTGATCAACCCCCTTTTGAGGTTTCATCAGAAATTCAACAGGAGATCGGTGTACAAGGGGAAGTGGTTTATTCTGAGAACCAGCCGGATGAGGAGGAAACGAACGACCCAACCCGTGTGGCGAGCGAATCTGAATCGTCCAGCTCAGATTCTGGTGAAGAGGAGGATCCCAAATTTGACGAGCTCACAAGGGAATTTTTGGAAGGGATCGAATTCCCAAACCCTAGGTATATGGAGAACGAAATCCCTGTAGGAGTTGCTCGCCCATTTGAGTGGCGAGCATATGTGGATCAATACGCGAGCAACTTCCCGACCCCTTAGAGGCGTAAATTTAAGTCTCCTAGGACTAGTTTTCAAGCATCCGGGATTAGGAGCTTTGTTCTCCCAGAGAATCTGGCGGGCATACGGGAGACGTATCAGATTCCTCTGGACATTTTCATGTGGGCTCCCCATAGAAAAGAGCGAGCAGATCGATCACCTCCAGGGTGTACGGTGATCAACATTCATACTCTTATGGCAGGGCTAATACTTCCACTCCCACCTATTGTTGGTCGCTTCTTGGAGACGACCAACCTGGCCATTACTCAAATCACACATATTGGATGGATGAACCTTCTAGGTGTGATGAGTTTGTTCGCCCTCGAGGGGTATGTTGATCGGATTACCCCAGATGAGGTGAATTATATGATGACCATTTCCAAATGCGCAGCTGGCGAGGATGGTTATTATTACTTGAAGGCTCGCCCTGGATTAAAAATCGTCGAGGGGGTGCCGAACAAGATTAAGGATTGGAAACACCAGTTTTTCTTCATTGGGGGCGACTGGCGAGCAGCTGCGAACAAGATGGGGATAGAATACTGATTAAGACCCTGGATTCCTATGGAGCACTTCACCGTGAGCCCCAAATGTATTTTTTAAGTAATACAAATGAGACTAATTTTAACTTTTCTATTCTTTTATGCAAGTCCTCGGCTTTTGAAGTGGGCGAGCCAAGAAGAGGAGATCAACTCTGAATTTCTTTTCACGTCTTGCCTCGTTTCTCTTTGCAATATCTCTGAGAGGACGGTAGAATATCTGAATCAGGATAAGTGTAAAAAAGCTGCTCATCTTTACACTTATCCGCATCACTTAGAAGCCCGAGCCGAAGTTCCTCTTGGTAAGGTCTTAAGCTTTGCCCCCATTCTTGCTCGCCCTTAAGGATAGAACTGCTCGCCTAACTCTCCCTCTTTTTTTTTTAGACGAGCAGGTAACTGTTACTGTCCCTCCCAGCTTTGCTCTCCTAGAACAGAGGGTATTCGAAATGGCGCCACCAAAAGAGCGAAGAAAGAAGGGTGATCCGCCTTCCAAGGTGCTGGCGATGACCAACAAGGCCTCTGCTGCTGAGCAGACCCAACGGGCAACTCTTCCGCCGAGCTTATCGCCCACCCCGACCCCTGCCTCCTCTCCTCACGGTTCTAAAAGGCTGAGGAAAGGTGATGGCTCGTATGTATCCCAACCACCCTCCACCACCGACAAGGGGAAATCCAAGGTGGGAGGGTCTTCTGGTCGTCTGCCCTCCGTCGAGGCTGCTCGCCCTTCTCCTACTGATGAGAGAGGAAAATCAAGCAAGGATAGGTACACTCCTCCTCGCAGACCTGAGGACACCACCTATCTCGGGTGGGACGGAGCCAAATTTGCCGAGTAAGGATTCTCTTTTAAACTCTTCCAAGAACTGAATAAGTTAAAGATTCACTAAGTCTCGAAACTTTTTTGTTCACAGGTATCAGGCTAATGACCACCCAGGGCGAGCAGATGTGATTCATCAATACACATGCTTGAAGACCCCGTGAACATTCGTGACATCCCTGATGATCATGTTCGTCGGGCGACTGAAATAGTTGCTCGCGCCTGGTCAAGGCCTTTGAACAAAACTGTCCTTGCCCAAGGGGCCATTGATAATTTTCATCTGTCAATGATGCAAGCTGCCAACTCCCTCGTGTCTGCTCAACGGGGAATGGCCCAGGGGTTGGAACTGGAAGAAGCTGCTCGCCATCATGCTGCCACTGTTCGCCAACTTACCGAAGAAAAAGATACGATGGCGAACAACTTCAATGGCCAGATTGCTCGGCTCAATAACCAGCTTACCATCTACATTGATAATGAGAAGAAATACCTTGAAGAAATTCAAGGTTTATCTAGTGAATTGGGAGGCAAAGATGCCCTGCTCGGCGAAGAGAAGAAAAAAATGTCCGCTGCCGAGAAGAAGATTGCCGAGCTCGAGGCGGAAGTTGCTCGCCTTAGGGATGTGGAGGCCAACACCTTCACCCGCGAACAGCTCGAGGCTGAGCTTCAAGCCCGGTCCGCCCCCATCTCCAACTTGGGATATATCTGCGCTTATGCTGATTGCATTCGCATGGCTGACGCATACGATTTTAAAGATATGGTGGAAGAGATGGGCAAGGACCTGGCCGAGTTTCTGGAGCACTATCCCCCGCCGAACAACATTGAGATCCAGTTGGGGGATTGATTAGGCGTGAAATTGTCATGATTCGTCACTCGAAATGCCCTAGTTTTGGTTGATTTTGTGAGTATTTAGAGTCATTTGAGTATCATTTTCATAAACTAATGAATTTGTCTCTTTGATGCTCATAGATGGATAGAGGGTGAAAAGAGAAGTTCGTAGGATTTTGAATCGACTCAAACGGACGCCCGGATGAGAAGATATCGAAGAAATACGAAAAGTACTAGTTCAAGGGAGCAAAAGTATCATTGGAGTGCACAAGCTAGAAGAGCTCGAGCACTAGTGCTCGAGCAGGTCGAGTATAGTGCACGAGAGATGCAAGTCGAGCACTTAGTGCTCGAGTCGGTCGAGCAGTGTGCTCGAGTGGAATCCAGTCGTGCACTAGTGCACGACCACGTATGGTCGAGCACTTTTTGCTCTCGGGAAGAATGGGGTGCTCGAGTTGGTTTTGCTCGTGCACCTAGTGCACGAGTAAGTGCACGACCTGTCGCGTTTTTGGCCCATTAACTCCCGATTCGACCCGTTGCTTATATATACCCCTTCCGAACATGTTTTTTACAACCACTTGATACCATACTACGTTTGGAGACTGAGTTTTGAGAGAGAGGAAGAGGAGAAGAGACGAGCAAGTTTACTTTTATGGTTTTTGAGGTTTTCATTACGAATTCGAATTATGATTTTACTTTTGAGTTTCTTTTCTTTATATTTCGTTGTTGAACACGTTGAGATTTCTTTTATTGAGTTAATTTCAAGTTTATTCTTTTATTTCGGAAAACCCTAGTTTATGTTTCATCTCTTCTTCGTCTTATTTATCATGTTTATGTTCGTTGCTTATTCAATTGTTGTTATTTACGTTAAACCCATGTCTAGCTAAAACCCTTGCATGCTTGGGATAGGATGAACTCATAGAAGTAGGTTGTGGGTACGTAATTAGGGTAACGTGTGACGTTAGGTTTTAAGTCTCTTGATTAATGAATGCTTAAAATCAATCTAGACTTTGCCTTTGAATTTCGTTCGAAAAGTGTTAGAGAGAGGACGACCGTATCACTCTTTAACAACGAGTAGACTTAACTAGAGGGTTTAGGAAGGGTTAATTCATCTACCAGTTTAGCGAAGGAGGACGACCGCATCACCTTAGTTATATTAGGGTCTCATTAAGTAAGCACAATCTATTAACTTGTTAGTGGATTAGTGAAGTCGAGTGTTAGGGTAAAGTATTAGGGTTTAGAATCTTGAGCTTTCACCTTGCATTCTTTTACTTAGGTTATTTCTTGCGCGTCACAGTTATTTTGATTATGTACCTGCTCCGTTAGTATACGTAGTGATTCCTATCCTGAGCATCACCATCTCTAATTAGAAAACAACCCTTAGTTAATTCGCTTCTTTAATTCTTTAGTTTAATTAGTTTAGTTTAGTTTTAATTAATCTTTCAGAAAATTCTAAAACAATACACTCATATTAGCTACGACGCGTAGATCTTCAGGGATCTGTTCGCATACACTCCATCTCGTGGGTTCGATAATACTTGGTCATTATACTTACTCTTACTACAGTGAACCCGTACTCTTGCGGGGAATCTACTAGTTGAAGTTAGTATATTCGCATCAAGTCAGGGATATCGCCGAGCTGGGGGTCAAGATTGACAGCCTTGACCCCAGCATCACTATTACTCGTCCTCCACCTCAAGTTGATGAGGGCGAACAAGAAGAGGAGCCGGCTGCTGCGGACGAGCAAGCTGACAGGGAACAAAAGGCTGTTGAGGATATGGTTAGAGACGTGATTGTAGATCCTTCTGCCGACCAGACTCAAGGCCCTCCTCCTGCCGAGCAGAAATAGATCTAGGACAGCATAGTCTTCATTTTGCAATAGTTGCTCGCTCTTTTTGTAGTACACTTCTAGAATTCTTGTACTATTTTTTAGGCTTAATGTCTTTTTTATTTAATGAATGTCTTTCTTTTGTTCGCTCATTTTCTTTATATGTTAATTGCCTTTACATTTTTTATTAATGCTTTTGAAATTATAACATATAATTTTGGGCTTTGTTCGATTTGAACTTTGCCTTAATGGAATTTGGGTTTAGCCTTAGGTTCTGCTCATCTTAAAAGACGAACAACCTTTAAGTGGCTTTGGTCCTCAAAGATGGACTTGTACCTCGAGCTTTGGACTTTTCTTTTAACGAACAACTATATATACATAATGTAAAAAATTTACAAGTGTTGTAAGACTGCTCGTCACTAACATATACAACCTGACGAAAAACTTTGAACACTAACCAAAATCATGCTCGCTTATAATATTTTTGCCGAGCAAAACTCTGTCTAAAATTAAAAAAGATGAAACAGCACTAGACTATACAATGTGTCGAACAACTTTTCATTCTATACTTAGCAAAATTTTCGAAAAATTAGGCAAGTTTTTTATTTGCCTTACTTGGTTCACTTGCCCCCCAAGACATTTGTTCGCCCAATCAAGAACTTGTTCGTCTCATTGATAGTACTTCTTTAGATGTACAACATTCCAGGAGTATTGGGCCGGCTTGCCTTCCATATCTTCGATATCGTATACACCATTAACGAATTTTTCTGTTATACGATACAGGCCCTCCCAAGTTGGTCCCAATACACCTGGAGGTTGGGCGAACAACTTTCTTAGAACCAAATCTCCAACTCTGAATTCCCTGATTTTAACATGGGAATTGTAATATCGTTCTGCTCGCTGCTTGTAGGTAGCATTTTTTAGCTCGGCACTTAATCTTTTTTCTTCGAGCAAATCTATTTCAGTAGCTAGAGCAGAGTTGTTCGCTTGCTCATCAAAGTTGGTCGTTCTGAAAGTGTTGGTCTTTAACTCGATTGGTATTACAGCTTCTGTTCCGAAAGCCATTGCAAAAGGTGTTTCTCCGGTGCTTGAACTGGGAGAAACTCTATATGCCCACAGGACTTCCGGGAGTTCTTCAGACCAACTGCTTTTGCTCTCCGCTAGCCGTACTTTTAATGTATGCTTTATTATCTTGTTCACGGCTTCGACTTGCCCATTTGATTGGGGATGATAGGGTGTGGAGTAATGTTTTTTGATCCCCCACTTCGTACAGAAGTCTCTCAACTCTTTCCCATCAAACTGCGGACCATTGTCTGTCACAATGGTTTGCGGAACCCCAAAGCGACAGACAATGTTCTTCCAAATGAAGTTGATCATTTTCTGTTGCGTAATCTTCACCATGGCCTCTGCTTCCGCCCATTTCGTATAATAGTCGACTGCCACGATGGCAAATCGAACATTTCCAACACATGCGGGGAAGGGACCAATAATGTCCATCCCCCACCTTGCAAATGGCAATGGGCTATAAACTGACACGAGCTGTTGGGCCGGAGTATGAATGTTTGGGGCAAAAATTTGGCATTGATGGCAAGTCTTTGCTTTCTTGATTGCATCCTGGCGTAAAGTCGGCCAATAGTAGCCTTGTCTGACAGTTTTGTATGCCAAGGCTTGCCCCCCAGTGTGATTTCTGCATACTCCGGCATGTATTTCTTCGAGTATTGCTCGTCCTTGCCCCCTAGGCAAACATTTGAGAAGTGAGATTGATATTCCCCTTTTGTAAAGTTGCTCGCCCACCAGAGTGTATCTGGCGTCTTGCTTTGTTAGCTAGGCAGCTTCAAAAGGGTTGTTTGGTTTTTCCCCACTTTTCAAGTATTTGACTATACTTGTTCTCCAGTCTTCTTCTTCATTTGCTTGTTCGTCAAATTGGTTGACATTATAACTTCTTGTTGATGGATCATTCATCTTTGTAATTATAATGTCTGCCAACTCTGCAGGTCCTTCGCTTGTTGCTAGTCGGGCCAACGCATCTGCTTGCGTGTTGCTTGTCCTTGGAATTTGTTCAATGAAGACTTGTTCTAACAAGGACATTAAGTAAGCAACAATCCACTGATACTCGATCATATGATCGTCTTTTGCCTCGTATTCACCTCGGACTTGGTTCAAAATCAATTGTGAGTCGCCAAATATTTGTAACCGTCTAACACCTACTGCCAGGGATAGGTGGAGACCAGCAATGAGAGCTTCATATTTAGCTTCGTTGTTGGTTGCCATGAAACCAAATTTAATTACCGAGGTGAATACTTGCCTGTCCGGACTGATCAGAACCACTCCTGCCCCCGAGGCTATGTTGGTTGAAGATCCGTCAACATAGAGATGCCAGGGGTGATCAAGTCCTCTCGTCGGATCTGGTGGGAAGGTTAATTCAACTATAAATTCGGCTAACGCTTGCCCTTTGATCGCTGTTCGAGGAGCATAGGTCACCCCGAATTGGCTAATCTCCAGTGACCATTTTAGTAGACGACCAGCTGTGTCGGGACGATGGAGAATTTGTTTGAGTGGGAAAGTTGTTAACACTTCAACTTGATGATTAAAGAAGTATGGTCGTAACTTCTTCACACTCATGACAAGTGCGTACGCCAGTTTTTCGGTTGGGGAGTATTTGATCTCCGCCTCATGCAAAGCCTGGCTGACGTAGTAGATGGGTTGGTGAAATTTGCCGTCTTCCCGTACCAGAACAGAGTTGATTGCCACTTATGACGTTGCCAAGTACAAGTATAGCTTTTCTCCTGGGACGGGTTTTGATAGGATTTTAACATCTTCCAGGTAGTCTTTAAGTTGGTCGAATGCCTTTTGAAAGTTGTTAGTCCATGTGAATTGTCCTTTCTTGATGGCTTCGAAGAATGGACGACATTTGTCCCCCGATCTGGATATGAACCGATTCAATGCTGCTAGGCATCCCGTGAGTCTTTGCACTTCTTTTATCGAATGTGGTGGTTGTATATCCATGATTGCTTTGACTTTTGTTGGATTGGCTTCAATCCCTCGTTGACTAACAAGATGGCCCAGGAATTTTCCGGAATGGACTCCAAAACTGCTCTTCTTCGGGTTCAGCTTCATATTGTAATGTCGAAGAATATCGAACACCTGGGTCAAATGTTGAAGATGGTCTTCCTTTCGGGGGCTTTTAACTACGATATCGTCTACATAGACTTCTGTCATATCTCCGATTTGTTCGTCGAACATCTTGTTCACCAACCTCTGGTATGTTGCTCCGGCGTTGATGAGGCCGAAGGGCATTCTCTTCCAACACAATGAGTTTTTGTTCGTATAAAATGTCGTGTTCTCTTGATCGTCTGGATGCATTGGGATTTGATGATACCCGACAAAAGCATTTCGTGACCTGCAGTGCTGTCCACCAATTGGTCAATGTGAGGGAGAGGAAAGTTGTCCTTCGGGCATGTTGCATTCAGATATGTAAAGTCTATGCATAGCCTCCAGGTCCCGTTTGGTTTCCTCACAAGGACTGGGTTTGCTACCCATTGTGGACAGAGTGCTTGTCGGATTAGGTCATTGTCTAACAACTTCTTTACTTCTTCATTCAAAGCCTGATACTTGTCTGGGCCATATTTTCTTCGTTTTTGATGGACGGGCTTTTTTGCTTGATTGATGTTTAGCCTATGGCAAACATATTTTGGATCTATCCCCACCATGTCTGCATGAGACCAAGCAAAAATATCTAGATTTTTATTGAGGAACTCTTTCATTCGTGATCTGTAAGGCTCAGTGAGCTCAGATCCTATGTATAATTCGAGATCCTTGTTTTCAGGGTTAACTTTGAATGCCTCCAGCTCTTCAACTGGAGTTGCTCGTCGTTTTTGTCCTTTCCAACGAGGATCGAGCATTGGTCCCTCAGGTTGAAATCATTTTCGATGTTCATGGGCTCAGCTCCCAGGCGGGGATCTAGATCATCTGTTGGCCCTGGCTCATTGTTGTTAGTCAACCTCTGGCCCTCCAAGTCATCTGGTGAGTGTTGCTCGTCACCACCCCTTTGTTGTTCGTCAGAATGAGGTTCGCCTTGGGTGGTGATGAGTTGCTCGTCCAATACTTGCTCGTCAAGATGTTGTTCGTCAGTATCCATGTGGTCCTCCTCTATGTCCATCATGTTCCCCAGTATTGATGGCTCATCAGCAGGATAACTGGTGGTGGCTTCCATCATGGATACCAGTGCGTGCTTTGCTTGTAATTGCAGGAGGCATTCCCGAGCCTTTCTTTGATCTCCTTTTATGGTTCCTGCTCCGTTTGCGGTAGGGAACTTTAGGCAATAATGGTAAGTTGAACGTGCAGCTTTGAATTCATTCAGAAAATATCAGCCAAGAAACCCGTTGTAGGTTGATTCTTGATTGACGACCAAGAAATCAACCATTCTTGTTATGTTTTTCTAGGGTTCCTCGACCGTTACAAGCTGAACGGAAAAACCTAATTTCCCCTAACGGGACTGTTACAACATTTTCGAAGCCTAAAATTCTATGATTTGAAGGTCGAATGTAGCCCGAGTAGTCTCCAAGTTGATCAAGCGTCTTCTTGAAAAGAATGTTGGTGTAGGCTCCGGTGTCCACCAACAAACTGTGCACTCTGGTCTCCATGATCTTGGCACAGATCACGAGCGAATCATTATGGGGGGTCAAGATTCCCTCCAAATTCTTCTCAGTAAAGGTCAATTCGGTTGTTTACATGATGGATGGCTTAACCCCCATTCCTTGTACTTGATCGATCGCTCGCAATTCGGCTTTTCTTTTTCGGTTGGAGATCGGCGGTCGTCCATCAGAACATCTTCCCGCTAGTTCTGCAGGTTCCATCATGTATAGGTCTTCAAGTGGACGAGCAGCAACAGCCGAGACTGGTCGTCTTGGTTTATTGTTCTTCTGAGGTTGATCATCCTCATCTTTAGAGTTGTTCTCCCGGACTCTCTTTCCAGGTTGTCTCTTAACAAAGTCGGAGAGTTTCCCCTCCTCGTAGAACCGCCAAAGCTGCTTGAGCAAATCTCTACACTCACTCGTAAAATGCCCCACACTTTGATGGTAGGCACAGTACTTGTTAGGGTTGAGTTTGCCAGTGTCCTGGCGGATTTTCCGTGGAGGGGAGAGCAACTCCTTCTCTTTTACATTTTCATATACAGTATCGATTGATACTGTTAACACCTGGTTCAACTTTTCTTTAAGTTCCGTCCCTTCAGTGAATGCCTTCATGTTTTTTGGGACTCGGTAGCCTGTTCCACCAGGTTTCTTGTTGTTCTCCTTGGGATCAGTTTTATTCTCCCCCAAGTTTGATTGCAAAGCCTCATGTATGGAAACAAATATGCCGGCTTGATTTCTAAATTTGGCATAACTTCTTGGGCACTTCAGACGTACCCATTTCCATAACTTTGATCTTTTTTTCAACCCGGCCATAACAACAACAATTTTTGTATCCTCGCTGACGGGCTCACCTTCCAATAGCACCTTGTCGAACCTTTCCATGAATGCCCGATCTGACTCGTCGTCATTTTGTTTTAGGTCTGATAATCGGTATTTTTGGGATAAATATGATCCCGCCGTTGAGAAATGGGAAAGGAACTCTCGACTCAGTTGAATGAACTAGTGGATAGATGCTGGTGGTATTACCAAAAACCACTTGTGCACCCGGTTCCCCAAAGTTAATGGGAAGTTTCGGCATTGAGTGGCATCGCTGGCTCCCACCGAGACCATATAATCCGAGTACTTCGTTAAAATGAACCCTGGGATCAGCTAGTCCATCGTACTGGATACTTGCTGGGAATTGGACGTTTTTCTGAATCGGGGTTTTCAGAATGAGGGATGATAGGGGCGAGGAGGGCAGGCTGGTCGTCCCCACTCCTCTTTGTTGGTCCAATTGTCCCTGCATGCTCTCCACGGCCTTTCTCAGGCTTGATAGCTCATCCAAAGATGCCCCCTAGCTAGGAGGCTGTTCGGCGAGCAAAGTGACTTGAAGCGAAAATACTAGCTTTCTACTAATAGCTTTCCCGCAAGAGTACGGGTTCACTGTAGTATGTGTAAGTATAATGACCAAGTATTATCAAACCCAATAGATGGAGTGTATGCGAAATAGATCCCTGAAGATCTACGCGTCGTAGCTAATATGAGTGTAATGTTTTTGGGTTTTTTGAAAGATTAATTAAAAAAACTAAAATTATCCTAGGAATGCAAAAAGCAAAATTAAACTAAGAATCGAAGGGTTGTTTTCAAATGAGAGATGGTGATGCTCAGGATAGGAATCCCTACGTATACTAACGGAGAAGGTACATAATCAAAGTAACCGTGACGCGCAAGAAATAACCTAAGTAAAAGAATGCAAGGTGAAAGCTCAAGATTCTAAACCCTAATACTTTACCCTAACACTCGACTTCACTAATCCACTAACAAGTTAATAGATTGTGCTTAATTAATGAGACCCTAATTTAACTAAGGTGATGCGGTCGTCCTCCTTTGCTAAACTGGTAGATGAATTAACCCTTTCTAAACCCTCTAGTTAAGTCTACTAGTTATTAAAGAGTGATACGGTCGTCCTCTCCCTAACACGTTCGTACGAAATTCAAAGGAAAAGTAAGAATTCATTAATCAAGAGAGTTAAAACCTAACGTCACAAGTTACCCTAATTACGTACACACATCCTACTTCTACGAGTTCATCCTACCCCAAGCATGCAAGGGTTTTAGCTAGACATGGGTTTTACGTAAACAAGAACAATTGAATAAGTAACGAACACGAACATGATAATTATAACGATGAAAAGATTAAACATAAACTAGGGTTTAAAGAAATAAAAGACTAAACTGAAATTAAATCAATAACGAAGTCTGAACGTGTTCAAGAACAAAGATATGAAGAAACGAAACTAAAAAGTAAAATCGTGCTATGAATTCGTAAAGAAAAACCTCAAAACGTAAAAATAAAGCTTGCTCGTTCCTTCTCCTCTTTCTCTGTCTAAAAACTAAGTCTAAAAGTGATTTGGTATGTGAGTATCTGTAAAAATGAGCTCGGGACGAGTATATATAAGCTTTGGGCCGAATCGGGAGCTCGTGGGCCGGAAAAACGAACTTGGAAACTTAAGTCTTGAGGCGCTCGAGTTGGGCTAGCTCGAGCGGAGGCGCTCGAGCAATGGTGGTCGAGCGGATGCATAAGTCGAGCGGACGCGCTCGAGCAATGGTGCTCGAGCAAAGAAAATACTCTATAAGTCAGGGGTGCTCGAGCTGGATGAGCTCAAGCGGAGGCGCTCGAGCATGTTGGTCGAGCGGAACAGGTGGTCGAGCGGAGGCGCTCGAGTGCTCTCGCTCGAGCACTTTTCAGCAGCAGTACACTTGTTCGTAAAATCTTTATATCTCCTCAACCGGGAGTCCGTTTTGGCCGATTCAAAGTCCTACGAACTCCTCTTTTCGCCCTCTATCCATCTATAAGCATCAAAGAGACAAATTCATTAGCTTATGAAAATGATAATCAAATGACTCTAAATACTCAACAAAATCAATCAAAACTAGGGCATTTCGAGTGACGAATCATGACAATTTCACGCCTAATCACAAAGGTACAAACCTTTCTGCTCATTGCAGTCCCTCACTCGGAGCAGGCATGTCCTGGAGCTGTTTTCTAGTGTTGCTCGCCGCATTCGGCCCTAGGCACCTGAAGGCAGATTGGGAGAGTCTTTCATGGACTGATGAGCGAGGTTGTTCAAATGTTGCTCGCCCACGCTCTGCTTCCTGGCGAGCAACTTTCTCCTGTTGCTGGGGTTGGCCAAGTCTGTCCTGGGCACTGGAACGAGTTGTTCCATGGCTCGACATTGTTGTTCGCCCACGAGCAGATTCAGCTTGTCCTTCTCTTGGCTCGACCATCTTGGCTTTGCCCTTATCCCGTCTGACCCGGGCACTATTCACCTCGTGTTGTTCGCCCCTAACTGATCTGACCCTAACAACTTCCAAGGGTCTATCCTTAGGCCTTGCTTGTGAAGGCCTATTTTGTTCTTGCTGTCTCTGGAGAGCTTGGAGAGCAGCAATGGGGTTGGCCAATTCGTTAGGGTTGTTCGCCAGGGCCTCCATTTCAGGTGGGAGATTATGAGTTATGGTTGTATGTTGTGATCTATTCGCATGCCTGGGATTACGATCCTGATGGTCAGCCGACGAAGCTCGGGTAGGAGATGCTCTCCTTGATAAGCGTGAACCTTGTGTTTCCTTGGATTGAGGCATTTTAGATTAAATTCTCTTAATTTTTATGATGAAGAACACCAAGAACACTTTTACTAGAATCTTCAAATGTTTCTTGAGGTCTTCTTCAAATCTTCAAGTTTTCAACTTGAAGTTCTTGACTAATCTCACTAAAGCGAAGTTTCGGACCCCTCCTTCTAGCGCCAATTTGTTGGTGATCAAATTTAATCGAGTGGATTATTGACTGTTTTAGTTCGATTTAAGATCACCAATCAATTTCGTGTGATTGATTATCACCGTAAATGATAAATTGAAAGCTTGGGTTACGAACTTGTAGTTACGAAAGTCGAAATCGATTAATTTCGTATATGTGTACGTTTAGGTGTTTAAGTGTGTGTTTTAGAAGTATTTTTGAATTTGAACTTGTATTTCTCAGCTGGAGAACAACTATTTATAGAGGCTAGCAAGTAGGAGGTGTCCAAGACTCTTGGACTTCCTAGCTTGCATGCTAGACACGTGTCCTTTGACCTTTGTTTGACCTTATCTAAGTTGAATCTTAGTTACAAAGTCTTCTTTGGTCTTATCTCGGACTTCATTGTTGTTCACTCAAGTCGGCTTATTTGATCTAGTATGGATTCTTCATCAAAGTTGTTCACTTTTTGAGGGTGTGGCTTCAGAGTTGTTCGCCTATATTCCTTGTTGAGCTGAGCTTTGAAATCTTGGTTCTTTGTTCATTTGCATACACCTCTTAGGTTGGTGAATACACCATCTTTTACTAATGTTGCTCGTCATCAGTGACTTAACGGAACATTCATATCTGGTCTCGGGTCTTATAACCTGTTCGTCAGTATGTTGTTCGTCACCGGAGTTGTTCGTCGTTTTATACACCTCTCGGACTGATTCGCACACTCCTCTTTTATTTTCTTTGTTAATTTCTTATTAAGACTGTAATCTCTGTTCGCCCGACTCTGATGGATGTTCGCCTATCAACAAATTGTTCTGTGTAAAAGTGCAAGAACGGTACAAAAACATTATTTACGGCCTGAAGAAGCGGTACTGGGACCGTGGGGATCGGATGGAGTTGGGCCAGCACCAGACGGACGATCGATATGAGATGGTTTTGTGGATCACTGGAACATTTAACCATCATTCAGAAGAAGATCATGAAGAGAGAGAGGGAGGAGAGAGAGAGAATTTGAACAATTTTTTTATGTTTTTTTTGACAATTTATTTATGTTTTTCACAATTTATTTACTATTTTTGAACAATTTATTTTTTTTTTTTTGAAGAATTTTAAATAATTTCATTTTAATTAGTAAATATATATATATATATATATATATATATAAACGAATTAGAAACAAAAAAGGAATTAATTTGATGAATTTAAAAAAAACGAAAGTCAATTTTGAATTATATACAATTAAATGTATAAAAATGAATGAATTAGTAATTTAGAATAGTCTAAAATATTAAATTTATGAAATTAATAAAAAAAAGTTAGTAAATAAATATATATAAACAAATTACAAGCAAAAATGAATTAATTTGATGAATCTAAAAAAAATGGGAGTCAATTTGGAATTATATAAAATTAAATGAATAAAAACTAATGAATTAGTAATTTATAATAGTCTAAAATATAAAATTAATAAAATTAATAAAAAAATTTAGTAATTACATATATATAAACGAATTAGAAACATAAAGGATTGAATTTGATGAATTTTAAAAAAAATGGGAGTCAATTTGAGATTATATACAATTAAATGAAAATAAACCAACAAGAATAGCATGTGTCCTAGTGGTTCACACCTCTTCTCGGAGGTCGTGGGTTTGATTCCCCTTGGGCGCATATTTGCTCATTTATTTCTACAAGCCTCACAAGGGCTTATATACTACATGGGCCGCCTAATATGAGCTAGTGGGTCAGTGGTTCGCACCCCGCCCGGACCCTAATGGGCGCCGGTTTGAACTCAAAGAGCCACTTTTTTTTACGCTGGATCGCTGATTAGTGACCGCCTCCAGGTCGGTCGCTAATCAGAAAATAAAATAAAAAAGATTACTTTTATTTCAAAAAATAAATTAGCGACCGCCTGTTGTCGGTCGCTAAATCTTGACCCGATTGACGGTCGCAGATTAGCGATCGATTTCAAAAAGCGGTTGTTAATATTAGCAACCCGCTTTTTAACGACCCATTTTTTCGGTCAGTAATCGGTCGCTAATCATATTTTTCGACCGAAAATGGTTGCTAAATCGGTCGCTAATACCCGTTTTTTGTAGTGTTTATCCCTCGACCAGCTTTGGATGCTCTGCATTTTTTCGAACGTTGCATGCAGCTTTGACTAGCCTTAGACGAGGGTTTTTCCCTCTCCATATCCCTCGTCCAATGTGAACTAAATGCCCCCATCTACCCATATTTTACTGCATAACCGAGAGAGAGAAGACAGTTGATGGAGAGAAGAGAGTTGAGGGAGAAAAGAGAGGAGCTCCGACTGCTATTTTTTATCACCGGCGACGTGAAAAATCTTGTCTCGATTTGTCGGGCTTTGTTGCACTTTCAAAAAAACATTTATACGGTAACTTTTCATTAATTTAATCGGTATATATATTTTATAATTCATGTTAATTATATATATATGTATGCATGTGTTCATATATGTGTATATATATAATATATATGTAGGTATAGAATTATATTAATTTAATTTATAGTATAATTAATTAGTTGTTAATTATTCATGCATTATAATCATATATATATATATATATATAATTTGTTAATTAATATAATTTGTGCATTGTGTTTTATGGAATTAAATTTGTTATATTTAGTTGCTAATTATAATTAATTTGCTATTGTGTATATATATGCTTAATTAATATAAATGTTGGAGTTGAAGGAGGGGTATTCATGAATATTTGTTGTTTGTTGTAGAATATGTGTGTTCCGACTTGATTAATTTTAATTAATGAAGTCGAAAATGGATGCACGTAGGATTTTAATTAATTGGGGAATATGATAAAATAAAACGAAACTCTGCCAAAATTTTAGAAATTATTAATTAATTTAGTTAAATTGATAATTAATAGGAGAATAAAAAATATTAATTAAGCTAATTTGAGTGCTAATTCATTTATAATATGAAACATATTGGATATATATGGATTATTCTAGCCGTGTACGTTGGATGTATGGTCCAAGATTGATTAATGGCATGATAGCTCCTGAATTTATTAGTGGACTCGATTCATTCGTAGACTTCGCCACTAGTAACCCGAATTGGATGAATCGAGGAAAGATTAGGTGTCCCTGCAATAAATTTAAATGTAGGAACAAGACGTTTCAGTACCCCGATGACGTGAAAGCTCATTTGTATAGAAATTGTTTTATGCCAAATTATTACAATTGGGTTTTTCACGGTGAGGAAAATTGGGGTCAAATTCCACATCAATACAATGATTAGGCGTCGGCTTCTTACGGGCCGGTTGATGAGACAACATGATCTAGCTCGTACCACGATATGATCACAAATTTAACTTCTAGTCCCCACTTTGGAAATGTGGATGATGGGCCGCCTGTTGAGGAACCCCCTAATCAGTATGTTGCACAGTTTTATGATATACTTCGTGCAGCGGATCGGGATTTGTATCCTCATTGAGAATCGCACTCTCAGTTGTCATTCAATGCCCGAATGCTGAACATTAAAACTGAAAACAGACTATCTGAAAAGGGTTACAATCAAATTGTTGACTTGGTTCGTGAGATATGTCCTCCAGATAATTTGGTGCCTAGAAAGTTTTCCGATAGCATACAATTGATGGGTGAGATGGGGCTTCTTGTGGAGAGGATCGACTGTTTTGCAGGGAATTGTATGTTATATTGGGGTGCGGACAACGATCTTGAACATTGTAAGTTTTGCGGTCGGCCACGGTTCAAACCCGCTAGACGTGATGTGAATGGTCGACTGAAAAAGAATAGTCATTTTAAAGAGATGTTCTACTTTTCCATCATACCTAGACTGCAAAGATTGTATCAGTCCAATGCAACTGCTAAGGATATGACATGGCATGCAAGTTGCTATAATAATGACCAGTCCGGTGTTATGCGTCACCCTGCGGACTCGCAGGCTTGGAAACACTTGGACTAGTCGTATCCTGAATTTGCATCAGAAATTCGGAACGTGAAATTGGGCTTGAGCACCGACAATTTTCAGCCGTTTGGGCAGTCGGGGAAATAATACTCCTCATGGCCGGTGATACTGACACCGTACAATCTACCGCCATGGATGTGCATGAAAGATCAATTCATGTTTCTTATGGTTCTGGTGCCTGGTCCAAAAAATCCAAAGGATAAATTTGACGTATTTTTACAACCATTGATCTGTGATTTGATAATTTTATGGGAATATGGAGTGGTAACGTATGATATTGCTACAAAGCATAATTTTTTGATGCGAGCTGCACTAATCTAGACCATAAGTGACTTTCCAGCCTACTCGATGTTGCTTGTATGGAGCACATCTGGAAGGCTTGCTTGTCCATATTGTGCAGTATACACAGATGCTTTCACTTTGAGGCTCAGTCGAAAGCAGTCGTGGTTTGACAACCATCGTAAGTTCTTACCCAGATATCATCTGTATCGAAGGAACAAGACTGCATTCAGAAAGAACAAAACAGTTGATGATGATCCACCGCCCATCCGTACAGGTGTTTCGATCCTCGAGGAAATTAATTGGATTGGATTTATGAAAGTTACGGAAGAGGGTGTTGATGCTCAAAACAAAGTTTTAGATGGGGGTTGGAAGAAGAAGAGCATTTTCTGGGATTTGCCATACTGGAGTACCCTGTTGATCCGACACAATTTGGATGTGATGCACATCGAAAAAAATGTGTTTGATAATCTCTTCTACACGGTGATGAATGTGGAAGGGAAAACGAAGGACACAAATAAATCTAGAGATGAACTCAATGAATACTGTCGTCGATCCTCGTTGCAGAAATGTCCACGTACAGGAAAGTACCACAAAGCTGTTTATTCACTTGATAAGAGGCAGAGAGATATTGTTTGCAAGTGGGTAGATGAGTTGAAATTCCCTAATGATTATGTGTCTAACATATCTCGTTGCGTAGACTGGAGCAAATTGAAGATATTTGGGATGAAGAGTCATGATTGTCAAGTGTTTATGCAGAGACTGCTTCCAATTGCTTTCCGTGAATTACTGCCGGCCAACATTTGGAAAGCTATCATTGAAATTAGTTTGTTTTTCAATGAGTTAACATCTAGGACCATTACAGTGAAAAACATAACTCGATTAGACCATGATATCCCATACATCTTTTGTAAGTTGGAACGAATATTTCCACCCAGCTTCTTTAATTCAATGGAGCATTTACATGTCCATCTTGCATATGAGGCAAAGATCGCTGGTCCAGTACAATACAGATGGATGTACCCATTTGAGAGGTAATCTATTAATTTACCTATTTATTTTTAATATAATTTTGTTCGAGAATTACAGTAACTCATCCATGGACCTTGAATTAGGTATCTTCACAATTTAAAGTTAAGCGTGTGTAACAAGGCACATGTGGAAGCTTCAATTGCAAATGCTTATTTAACAAAAGAAGCATCAATGTTTTGTTCCCATTATTTTGAGGACCATGTGCTGACGAGGCGACACAATGTACCTCACAAGAGGACGATATAATATCTCAGATGAATGTGCAAATAGATGATGATCCGATCGTTTTGGCTGATTTGGACGTTGTACTAATTGAGGTAGAGAATGAAGAAGAGGAATAAGATGAAGAAAATGATGAATATGAAGATGATGAAGAAGAGGAAGAAGATGAAGAAGATGATGAAGATGAAGAAGATTGATGAATTGATATTGTTTTTGTGTACGCTTGATGTATTGATGTGTTTGCTTGTTTTAATTTGTTAGGATAAAAATTGTTAGTTTTGATGAGTTAAAACAAACCAGAAGATGTAATAGGACCATCTGGACCTGTTAGCCAGATGATGATCTAGATTAGGACTTAGTCTAGGGGGAACTGCCAGATCAGAAGACCTCACCAGAAGAGTCACCAGAAGACCCCACCAGAGGACTTCACCAGATGAGATCAGACCAGAGGCAGAGGACCTTCCCCAGACCAGACGAGTTCTGACCAGACGAGTCTGGTGGAACAAAAGATGCTCAGTTTGATCCCCTTATTCTATTGAGTATTCTGGTTGTTCACCAGATGAGGACCAGAAGATACCGAGGTTGCCTGGTGTCTGGTCCTGCCTTCTCTGGAGAGAATCTGAGTTAGGCAGAGGAAGCTATTGACCGTTGGTGATTCAAATCAAGTCAACAAGATCAGGATTGGAAAGTATTTGAAGATAATCAATCCAAGGATCCCACCAACCCAATCAATCAATTAGGGAATTGATTGATTGAAGCTTCCATATATAGAGGATCTGATTGGATTAGCCCTCCAACGGCTAGCCCTAATCCCCTCTATATATACAAGAGTGCAGTTCAAGAAAAAACTCTAGAGACTCTACACGCGCACATAGCATTCTAAGCTTTTGATCACTACGCATTTGCACTCACTTTGTTCTTATTTACTCATCCAACTCGTAAGGAGTTTATATACTCAACCTGTTCATCTTGTTAGATAAGGTTGGAGTAAGTTTGTCTTTAGATCGAAGTTAGATCTAAAGAGATTGTAAGAAGGTGCTGGTACTTCGGAAATTCCAGTGGTTAATGAGTTTGTTGGTTGTTAGTGAGACCCCTTTGATCAAGGGAGAGTGGACGTAGGATATTCAGATCCGAACCACTATATATACGGTCTTATTTATTGCTTTCCCTAATACTTGCTTGTTTATAATTTGTGCTCTTAGAAAAGGATTTCTTCTAAAGACATATCGGTTAAAAAGGCTTCCGCAATTAATCTATCAAGTGGGACCAACATAATTAATTCTGTATTTGTTGTGTTTGTTTGTTTTAATTGATGTGTTTTCTTGTTTTAATTAATTCTATATTTGTTGTGTTTGTTTGTTTAAATTGATGTATTGATGTGTTTGTTTGTTTTAATTAATTCTGTATTTGTTGTGTTTGTTTGTTTTAATTGATGTATTGATGTGTTTGCTTGTTTTAATTGTTATGTATACATGTTTTAATTTTATATTATTAATTAATGTCTTAATTGCTATGTATACAGATGGCTGGAGGTAGTCGTATCCGTAACTTGTTCGGTGGTCGACGACGTCCTCTCGTACACCAGAGTCGGACCAAGAGAGAGAATCGGTACAACTCTTTTTAGTCGTTTTATTTAATATCTTGTGCACATGTTAAAACTGTAATTGTTAAATGCAGATGGAAATATCGGAAGCAAATAGGGGTCGACGAAGCTTTTGGGGATCGTCCTCACAAACCGGAACAATACCGGTTCCTGATTTGCAGAATTAGGAAGATGCAGAACCAGAAATGGTTAAGGACAACCCTGTCATCCCGGAAATTACGAAAGAGCTCGCCAACCATACACCTCTTCAGAATGTGATACGCATCTATATGTATCACAATGTGTATGTTAAGTATAACTTTGTCTTTTTTATTTGATTTTATTAAAAAATATATCAATGTGAAATAATATTTCTATAGATTGATGCCCTCAAATACTGTTTCGAGGTTGATTCGGAACATCATGTCCCATCGAATGGAGATGGGCTGGGTTCACATATAAGTTGGTGTCAGAAGACAGGAGGAAAGAGTGGTGGAAAACATTTTGGGTATACATTCATTTTGTTAATTAAGTAGTATTATATGTATGTATACATTTTTACTTAATTAAAATAAATGTGATTGTATCTATTTTCTTCAGAGAGAGACCTACTGGGATCCGATGACGGAAAATATTGCGGTAATTAAAAAGCTGTTTATCCAGAGGTGTAGAGAACGATTTACCGATCTCCTCAGTCTTTGAATGAAGATCTATCGAACTGAAGGAAAAATGCCACCGTGGGAGCCGGCATTATGGGCTGAACTACTCCTGTACTGGGAACGACCCGAAGTCATTAGAAAAAACAACCAGTGCAGGGCAAACCGCTTGTCTGCGGCCAGAGGAAGGGACCCCTCAAAACACAAAGGAGGGGCAAAATGAGCCACACAATGGTCTGAGGAATATGTAAGTAATTCCTGCACTACAACATATGGAGAATCTAATTACTTGATTATACATATCTTTATTTTTTGGAATACAGGAGAAGAAATATAATCGGCTCCCAACTGAATGGGAAATTGTGCAACATTTCCACAACTGTGGGAAAGGGGAATACACGTATGGGGGAATTGCTGACATAATTGTAAGTGTTTTACATTAACATTATAAATTGAATATAAATAACACGTTTGTATACTTGTTCATTGTCAAAAAATTTGTATGTCTAGGACTCTGCGGAAGAACGAGTCTCGCAATTACCGCCTTCAGCAGAAGACAATGAGCGCTTGAACCGACTGAGTCAAGTGTATGCTGAGACAGTGAGGCCAGACCACAGAAAAGGTAGGGGTCTCGGTCAAATGAAGACGATGCGTATACAATCTGGCCCAGACGAGACATCATCTGGCACACACATTGGTGGTTATGACCAAAGAGATGTTGATCGTTTGTTGGCTGAGGAGCGCACGAGATACGAAAGATTGCTGGCCGAGCAAAGGCAGTATAACGAAAATTTGAGACAAGAAGTACACAACCAGATGGTGACGTGGTTGCAAGGCCAATATGGAAACCTACCTAGTGGGTTTTCCCAACCAGCTGGTGCATATCCTCCTTACCCAACTTATCTTTCTTATCCTCCCGCCACTGGTTACGCCCCTTATCCTCCGCCCGCCCCTTATCCTCCGGTCGGTCCTTCTACTGGTGTTCTTCCCGTTCCTCCTTCTCGTCCTCCAGCTTCCGGTCCTTCCCCTGCTCGTCGTAATTCCATCTCTCCAACTGGGTTTGTAGACCTACTTGAAAGATGTGGATATTCTAGTTACCCTCCGAGGGGTAATTATTCTGCAAATGAAAGAGGTGATGATCTGGTCGATGGTGGTGGTGGTTAGGATGTCATGAATATTTGAACATGTTTTGGAACTATATTGTTGGTTTGTGATTTTACTGTTTATTTGGATTTATATGTCTGGATATTTGAGCATGTGTGTTTGTTATTATCATTATTGTTGATTATTAGTTATGAATATTGTTGATTAATTAATATCTACAATTGATATATGCATGAGAATTGTTTAATAGAATATTATTTTATTGAATTTTACTAAATAAAAATGATAAATATTATAGTGTATAATTTAAAAAGTATTTATTTTAAAATTTTATTGATTTTTAAAAAATAAAACGATCAATATAAGTGTATATGTGTACACATATTAGTAAATATTGAAAAGGAATTTAAAAATTATTTATTTTACAATTTTATTGATTTTTAAAAAATAAAACGATCAATATAAGTGTATATGTGTACACATATTAGTAAATATTGAAAAAGAATTTAAAAAGGATTTATTTTAAAATTTTATTGATTTTTGAAAAATAAAACAATCAATATAAGTGTATATGTGTACACATGTTAGTTAACAAAAGAATTTAAAAATTATTTATTTTAAAATTTTTATTAATTTAAAAAAAACGATCAATATATGTGTATATGTGTACACATATTAGTAAATAGTGAAAAAGAATTTAAAAAGTATTTATTTTAAAATTTTATTAATTTAAAAAAAAGATCAATATATGTGTACACATATTAGTAAGTAGTGAAAAAGAATTTATTTACAATTTTATAAAAAAATATATTTTAATATTATAAGTGTATATATGTACACATTTAGATAAATAATAAAAATAATATATACAAGTGATAGTTTAATTTTATATGTAATAATAATTTTCAAATAAAGTATAACAAACAATTAATATTAAGTAGTATTATATTTAAAATATACAACAGAAAATATATGAAACAAATATATTTACAAAGACAAATATAACAAGTAACTAGCCTTGCCCCAACGGCATGGCGAAACACACAAGGCCTCCGCATACAAAGAGGTCGCGTGTTCTCAGGCTATCAGGGATTCTCGAGGGAAAATCCCTCGTCCACGCTTCTCGGGGGCTGGCTTCCCTCGTGATACGCGAGGGATTAGCCAAGGGTTTTATTTCTCGAGGGAATTTTTCCCTCGTCTGGTCCCACACGAATTCCCTCTTCAAAACCCTCAATATTTTCGAGGGAATCTATTTTTCCTCGTGTATAGATTGACGACAAGCATTTTGAAGAGGGAAAATTTTCCCCTTCAATACCCTCTCTAAACCCAATTCCCTCTTCAAAACTCTCTTTATTTCAATAGTTTTTTGTAGTGTTTTTTTGTGACATAGTTGATCGTAAGTAAATTTTTTAACAATTTTAACTATAGAAGATTTTTTCTGTAGATGTTATCATCACAAAAATAGTCAATATTATTCTATAGGTAACCAACACATTAGGATAACAACCCAAAATATATACAAACTCAAAAAAATTCAAGTGCCATCTTTGTTTTATTGTTCCCTGCTAATAACACTACAAAAAAAACACTGTTTTGCGACGGAATTAGCGACGGAAAATCCATCGCAAACAGTGTTTTGCGACGGATTCTGCGACGGACACGTATCCGTTTCTAAAACAGCCGTAGCTAATTTTTATGACAGATTTGGCCGTCCGTCGCAAATTAACGACGGTTAAATCCGTCGTAAAATTGGCGGGTCAGACCCGGCCGGATCGCACAGAATTTACGACGGACAGTAGTCTGTCGTAAATGTTTCGGGTTAGACCCGATCGGGTCAACAACATTTGCGACGGCCACATTCCGTCGCAAATGTTTATATATATATATTTTTTTTTTCATTTTTTCCTGTTATAATTTGCAACGGGCTGTTCTCCGTCGCAAAATTCAAAAATTGTGACGGAATTTGGCCGTCGCAAATTACCGAGCCTATACAAAAAAAAAGTGGCTCGCGTGTTTCAAGTCCGGGCACCCGGGGCGGGCACGGACCACTGGGCCACCCGACCCATTGCTTATTATATGCGGTCCACCTTCTATATTAGTCTTATAAGGCCTTGAACAATTAATCCAATTTTGCGCCCAATGGGATTCGAACACGGGACCTCTTGTGCAAGAGGAGGGGGCGCGCGCCACTAGGGCACAAGCTACTTTCGTTCATTTTTATGCAATTAATTGTATATGTATTCAAATTAAGTCATTTTTTTATAATTCACCAAATTAATTTATTTTCGTATCTAAGTTGTTTATTAAAATATTTTGCCCAACTATTTTTTTTATTTTGTAAAATTATTTATTTCGACAATGCATAATTTTATAATTCGTTCATTTGTACGCAATTAATTGTATATGTATCCAAATTGACTCATTTTTTTTCTATAATTCACCAAATTAATTCATTTTCGTTTCTCACTTGTTTTTATAAATGTTGTGGCCATTTAATTTTTATTAGTTTGGTAAAATTATTTATTTCGACTCCCGTTTAAATTTATAATTCGTTCATTTGTATGCAATTAATTGTATACGTATCCAAATTGATTCTTTTTTTTCCATAATTCACCAAATTAATTTCTTTTCGTATCTAAGTTGTTTATTAAAATATTTTGCCCAACTATTTTTTTTATTTTGTAAAATTATTTATTTCGACAATGCATAATTTTATAATTCGTTCATTTGTACGCAATTAATTGTATATGTATCCAAATTGATTCATTTTTTTCCGCAATTCACCAAATTAATTCATTTTCGTTTCTCACTTGTTTTTATAAATGTTGTGTCTATTTTATTTTTATTTTTTTGCTAAAATTATTTATTTTGACATTAAATAAAAGTAAATTCAAACTAAAATAAATTCACAAAATTATAAATTAAAGTAACAATTCAAACTAAAAAAAAATTGTACTTCATATTTATTAAAAATTAAATTTTTTTAACCGTCGGAATTAAATCCTTCTTCATCTTCCTCCTCATCTTCGCCCAGGTTAACAATCGGCGACATCGATGGCGGGTCGGCGGGATCGGCGGCATCGGTGGCGCAGGCATTTGCGCTCGTGGCACTGAATCAGAGGCGAATATCTGCCACCACGCCTGCATGGCGGCTGTATACTCCTGCACCTCGACCCGATACCTCTCCATCTCGGCTGTATACCGGTCGTGCGCCTCTCGCTGCTGCCTCTCATACTCTTCCTTCTCTCGCTGCTGCATCTGCATGTTCTTCATCTGCTCCACCACCGTGGCAAGCTGCCTCTTGACCTCACTGGGATGAGAGTCGATGGAAGACTGAGAGGAGGATGAGCCCGAGCCACGAGGTCGGAAAAAGTTCTTTCCGAAGCTGCCCAATCCAGCCGCCCCTTTTTAGCCTTGACGTTCTTGAAGTACAATTCATTTTGAACGTCAACAGAAGGTTGTGTGGGGGGCATCGACCCCGACCCCTCTGCCGTTTCCTCAGGTTGAGGCTGAGAGGCAAGGTCCTCGAACATCTTTCTCTACAAATTAATTATACAAAATATAAAATAATACTTTTAATTTTAAAAATTGAAATAATACTATTAATATTGAAATAATACTTACGTGGATCTCGGTGGTACGGTCGTAGGTAGACTTCCCAGTCTCCTCGACGAGCGGGTGGGCGAGTTGCAATCTCCCAAAATGAGAGGGCTCGCGTCCTTGCTCCGCCGCCTAATTAGAAAAAAAGATAGTAAAAATTAATAACACTCATAAAAATTAGGAAAAAAATAATATAAATTCAAAAACTACAAAATTAAAGACGAAACTTACAAATCACAACCCGTGCTCATAAATGGATCGAGAACCGACCCGATGTCTCGCCATCCCTTCTCCATCAGGGTCACTACGCCGATTCGCCTTGTTTTTCGCCGACTTCTCTTTGAATGCAGGAGAATCCCAGTACCGAAGGAATTGGTCCCAAATCGCCCGCCTTTCACTGCCAGTCCCCATGTCGGTGGCCACTCCATCCTTGTACCACATCTCCCTCATTCTGTAAAGGAGGTCTCTGTACCTTTCTGCCGCATATTTTTTTAAATTCTTCCACATCTGGTCATCGTGCTCCGGTGCCCAGACACATTCTTTCTGCAATTACAATTTAAATGTAAATATTTGTTTATATATTTGATATTAATAAACGGTGAATTAATAAATTAAATTAATACTTTAAACTCCTCGAAGTATGTTTGTTTTTTTGCATCGGACACTAGCCCCCAACTGTAAGCGGTGGGCTCGAATCCACATCCAAGGATGGACCGGGAAACCTGATTACTAGCCTCATGACCAGGAATCCAACTGTAAAATTAAAACTTCAAAGTTAGTAAAATAATTAGGTTTTAATTATAAAAAAATTAGTATAAAATATTAAAACTATCGTTGAACCATGTGGTTGAACAGTCATCCGTGCTTGAACAACCGGATGATGTCGGGAGGAGGATGAGCCCTCAGCAGTCTGCTGTGAGAAGGAGCCAGGCTGTGAAGAGGTCTCTGATTGAGACCTCGGTCTGAAAATAGGTGGAACTACGGGTCTCAGTGAGGCCCGTCGTCTCCTCCCTCCTCGCCCTCCTCGACTCGCCTCCTCATCCCTCGGAGGCTGCTGACTGCCACTGCCACTGCCTTGTCCGCTCATCTATAACAAAATTCGAAATATTAAATTAAAATCAATGAAATTAAACATGCTTTAAAAATCTATAACATAATTCGAAAAAAATTCTAAACATGCTTTAAAATTAAATTATAATTCAAACAATTCAACTAAAATCAATTCTAAACTTAAAAAATTCAACTATTTCTAAACATGCTTTAAAATTAAATTAAAATTCGATCAACTAATCTAATTCAACTAAAATCAATTCTAAACTTAACAAATTCTAAACATGCTTTAAAATTAAATTATAATTCAAACAATTCAACTAAAATCAATTCTAAACTTAACAAATTCAACTATTTCTAAATATGCTTTAAAATTAAATTAAATTTTGATCAACTAAGCTAATTCAACTAAAACCAATTAATTTCTAATATAATTCAAACAATTCAACTAATTCAATTATAAGCTTAAGAAATTCTAAACATGCTTTAAAATTAAATTAAAATTCGATCAACTAATTAAATTATAATTCAACTAATTCAACTAAAATCAATGCATTTCTAATATAATTCAAACAATTCAACTAATTCAATTATAAGCTTAAGAAATTCTAAACATGCTTTAAAATTAAATTAAAATTCGATCAACTAATTAAATTATAATTCAACTAATTTAACTAAAATCAATTCATTTCTAATATAAAAACAATTCAACTAATTCAATTCAAACTTAACAAAAATTAAACATGCTTTAAATTAAAATTCGATAAACTAATTCAACTATTTCTAAACATGCTTTAAAATTAAATTAAAATTCGATCAACTAAGCTAATTCAACTAAAATCAATTCATTTCTAATATAATTCAAACAATTCAACTAATTCATTATAAGCTTAAGAAATTCTAAACATGCTTTAAAATTAAATTAAAATTCGATCAACTAATTAAATTATAATTCAACTAAAAGCAATTCATTTCTAATATAATTCAAACAATTCATCTAATTCAATTCTAAACTTAACAAAAATTAAACATGCTTTAAATTAAAATTCGATCAACTAAATCAACTAAAATCAATTCATTACTAATATAATTCAAATAATTCAACTAAAATCAATTCTCAACTAAAATCAATTCTCTAAACATGTGTTGGGAAAATGTATAAAACTTGTTTTGATTAGATGCCAACATGTCCCTCCTAAGTTGTTTTGTAAGTAAATTATTCAGTAGAGTTAGAGTTTAAATTAAACAGTTCTAAGTGTTAAGAACTGGAGTACAGTTAGTAATAACTAGAGTGTATTTTAGTATGAAGTCCGCTGAAGTGAAGTCCGCTGAAGACTAAGTGATCTGAGAAAGAAGTCTAAGTCTTGAATGTTTTCTAAGTACATTCTCACTAAGACTAAATCTATCAGTAGAGGACGAAGGTCCACTGATAAAGAAACTAACAAAGTACTTTTAATGCTAAACATATTTAAAGCTGTTAGTTAATCTGGTTGGAACAAGGCAAAATGAATTTCAGTGAAGCTTACAATAAATGAAGGAATAAGAAGGTTCTCTCAGAGGAGTCCCACCTTAAAGCAAGACAAGAATATGGGCATACAGACTTAAGGTCCAATGAGAAGATGACACGTCAGTGTACTTTACTGACAGCCGACCTACCCCAGCCTGACAAGTACCAAAAGTCTTTCACCTAGCAATCTACAGAAAGTTGGTGAACAAGCATGGTTTTGCAGCCGTTTCTTGACAAGACTTAAAGCTTCAAAAAGAGCCGTTTGAACCAATCAGATACAAGAAGACTTACTTGAGAAGATTCAAATCCAACGGGAAGATTTTCAAGGAAGCCTATAAATACAGAAGGACGTGCACATTTACAAGCACGGGAAACTCACAAGATCAAAGCTATCTCTACATTCATAACCATCTAGAAGCACTCGAAATTATCATTGTTTCCCAAGTGTTTCACAGTTGTAGAGAGCCTAACAAACCTTCTGTAACCAAGCTTAAAAGCTATATCCAAATCTTAGAAAGAGATAATCCAATCCTAAGCATTGAGCTAAACTTGTAAGGATTATCTCAAAATAGTTGGAACCAAAACCCTACTCAAAACCCTACTCAGTGTTTAGGTTGAGAGCTAGTGTTAAGTGGTGTTAGTAAGCTGATTGTTGTATCAGTCTGAAAGCTGGTTTGTTTCGGGAACTAGGACCTGGAATTTCCTAGTGATCAATCATCCTAAGAGAGGAAAAGTTGATCAGTGCACCTTGGCACTATAACACAAGGAATTCCAAGTGAAAGGAATTCTCCTGTTTGATCAGGCCAGTGGACGTAGGAGATTTATCTCTGAACCACTTTACATCTTGTGTACTTACATTCTGCTATTTCATAAGTGTGTGTTAATCTCAAGTTTATCAAAGTAAAACGAGTTTTCTAAAGGGCTCACTAATCCGCATCTGAAAGCTAATTAGATAGTAGTTCAACTGAAAGTCTTGTGCTTTCAGTGGAGGTATTATCTCAGTAAGCTTTCACAGAGTAACTCTCAGCAGACCTCAAGTCCACTGACGAGCTATTGTCTTAAGTAACCTGATAAGTTTTGAAGAAGTTTTAATTTGTAACCACAGGTGTATTCCCCCACCCCATACACCTGTTTACTCGTTTCGGGACCAACAATTGGTATCAGAGCAGTGGTTCAAAAGACCATTGTTCTAAGTATACCTTGTGCTTAAAGGTATTTTATTAAGGTCACCTGAATTGATCTTTTGATAAACTTGCTTTTATAATATGGCTGACAACACAGCTAGGGTTGCACCACCAGCAGAGAACAACATGGGAGTTAATCCCTTGAACCATATGTCTCATCACATGCTTCCACAATTCTCAGTGGAAAACTATGATTTCTGGAAGATCAGAATGAGAGCTCATCTTGCCTGTGTGCATGATGAAATATTAAGGGTTATTACTAAAGGTCCATTTGTGTTTATGACACCTAACCCTAGAACTACAGCTGAAACTATTGCAGATCCTAGAGAAGAATGGCCCAAAGATGAAGATAATTTCACTGCAGATGAGAGGAGGAGAAACAACCTCAACTTCATTGCCATGAACATTCTCTACACCACTATTCCAGATTCTGTAATGGGAAGAGTGATCCACTGCAAGACAGCAAAGGAACTATGGGACACTCTTGCTCTTATGTGTGAAGGAACTGACAAGATAAAAGAGAACAAGCTTTCAGTAGCTGTTCAAAAATATGAGCAGATGACCATGGAGTCCACTGAGACCATAGACCAGCTTGATGGGAGGTTCACTGACATCATGAATGAGATAAATTCTCTGGTAAAGGTCTACACCAAAAGAGAAGTTGCCTTAAAGATCCTGAGAGGTCTAACCTCAAGATGGGATGTGTACTCTGTGATGATGCAGAATACCAAGGATCTATCCAGCATGTCTATACAACAGGTATTCTCTGAACTTAAGGCTTATGAGTTTGATCTGAACAGGAAAAGGCCTCCTGATGAGACCTCAGCTGAGAAGGGAGTTGCCTTCAAAGCTAAGGAGTCTGAGCCAAAATCCCCAAAGCCTCAGAAGAGTACAAAGGCGAGTAAGTCTCAAAGCAAGGCTGAGATGCAGGAGGAACTCAACCTCATGGCTAGAAGGTTTGAACAACTTAACAGCCGCTTTGGCAAATATAAGAGATTTTACAGGGATAACAGGGAAGGTAGAAGTTATCCACAAAAGACTACCAGAGAAGGAGAGAAAAGCTCATCTGAGCTGGAAAAGAAGAAGGAATACAAGAATTACACCAAGGCTGAAGGATCATCATCAAAGACCAGAGAGTCCACTGAGGAAAAGAATGATGATGCCAACAGGTGTTTTTAGTGCAAAAAGATTAGGCACTTTCAATATGACTGTCCTCAACTGAGCACAAAAGAAAGAAGAGAAAGGCAAGTCAAAAGAGACAGAAGATATGGATAAAGAAAAGCCATGATGGCTGGGGATGTTGATGAAAACCTGGAGTCACCTGATGAACTGTTCTCTGACAGCAGTGAAGATGACATGTGCCTCATGGCAAGAGAAGAACCAGAGGTACAATCCCAACCATCCATTTCTCTAGAACACACACCTGAGCTAAGCTCAGAGTCAACTGAGGAACTCAATCTTCAATCCGCTTTGGAACAATTGATGATTGATTTCTCAAGGTTGCAAGAAGCAAGTTTCTGTCTTCAAGATGAGAACAAACAACTCTTGAGTGAAAACTCCAAGTTAATTGAGTCTGGGAATCAAGCAGATCTAAACTCAGCCAAATCTACCATTGAACTGACAAAAGAGGTGGAAACCCTCAGGAGTCAAGGAAATGGTAGAGATCAACTGATAAAAGATCTCAATGAATCTAAGACAAAGTTAACTGAAGAGAATTTAAAATTGGTAAGCCAAATAAAGGATTCTCTCCTGAAAATTGATGTCTTACAAAAATCTGAAGAGACATTGTTAAAAAGGATTGATGCTCTAAACAAACCCTCTCTTGCCATAGAGGAGATCCGAAATTTTCAAACCAATCCAAATAACAAGTGTGGGATAGGCTTTATTCCAAAACCTTCAGAAGGTCCTCTGAGTGTTGCTTCTTCAAGTGGCACAAAGAGAGTTTTTGTCAAGTCTGTGACATTTCAACCACAGACTGTGGATAAAGGAAAAAGACCAGTTGAGATCATTCAAAAGAAAAGTCAATCTAAGCCAAAACCAAATGGAAAGGCTCAGGTGACTTATCAGACTAGATCTCAGCAGAGGTACTATCAGCCGAGGTCTTCACAGATGAAGCAACCTCAGCTGAGAGCACCCAGGCATGAGCAGTCCTCATGGAATGACTCATATGGAAGACCTAGTCCTTTTGTGTCTAAAGGAAAAGGTCCTTCATACCTTTATCAACAAAAACCAAGACCAGGTGCACCCAAGCCAAAGAGAAAGAATGTGAAGAAGGTTCCTGTTCGTTCAAAGGCTGACACCCATAGAAAGTTTACTCCTAAGGCACCTAGGGAGATAACAATCTATGTAGATGTTTATGGAAGACAAATTAGCCAATCTAAAGTAATTAGAACTGTGAGGCAAATTTGGATTCCGAAAGGTACAGCTAACCTTGTAGGACCCAACACCAAATGGGTACCTAAAGCTTGATCTGTGATTGCAGGGCTCAGTGGACCTCAACAAAGGAGAAGCTCTTAAATCATCAGTCTGGTATTTGGACAGTGGATGTTCTAGGCACATGACTGGCAACAAAGATCTCCTGACAGAATTTATTGAGAAAGAAGGTCCACAAGTCACTTTTGGTGACAACTCTCAAGGAGCCACTAAAGGTTATGGTACATTAATTATTGGCTCAGTAAGGGTAAACAATGTATCCTTTGTCAGTGGACTTAAGCATAATCTACTGTCCATAAGTCAATTCTGTGATAAGGGATACAGTGTTGAATTTTCATGTAACCTGTGTTTTGTTAAGAATGTATCTTCACAACAGGTATTACTAACTGGGTCAAGAAAGGGAAATATCTATCTTGCAGATTGGAAATCTTGCACACCAAATGCATGTCTTATTGCTAAGAGCTCAACTGACACTAATTGGTTGTGGCACAAAAGGCTAAGTCATCTGAACTTCAAGATGATGAACAGGATAGCAAGACATGGACTGGTAGAAGGAATGCCAAATGAAGTTTATAACAAAGAACATATCTGTAAAGCCTGTCAGGAGGGGAAGCAAGTAAAGGCATCTTTCAAAAGCAAAGTAGCAACCTCTACTGACAGAGTACTTCAACTGTTACATATGGATCTTTTTGGTCCAGTAACCCCTGTAAGTATCAATGGGAGAAAGTATACACTTTTTGTTGTTGATGACTTCTCCAGGTACACATGGGTAATATTCCTTGCAAGCAAAAAGGAGACTCAACTGAGACTTCCAGAGCTCCTGAAGAAAGTTAGCAATGAAAAGAGCCTGAACATTGTAAAGATAAGATCAGATAAGGGCACTGAATTCATAAATTCTATTATATCTGATTATTGCAAAGATTTAGGTATTTCACATGAGACATCAGCTGCAAGAACTCCACAACAAAATGGAGTAGCTGAAAGAAGAAATAGGACTCTCAAGGAGGCAGCAAGGACAATGTTAGCTGAAGCTCAGGTTCCTAAAAGATTCTGGGCTGAAGCTATTAATACTGCCTGCCACACTCAAAACAGATCCATGGTAACCAAACATCAAGGAAAAACTCCATATGAGTTATGGAATGGCAGAAAGCCACAGGTATCTTACTTTCATATTTTTGGTTGCAAGTGTTTCATTCACAACAATGGGAAAACACAACTGAAAGCTTTTGATAGCAAAGCTGATGAAGGAATTTTCTTAGGATATTCCCAAATCAGTAGAGCCTTCAGAGTTTACAACTGTAGAACTCTTGTTGTGGAAGAAACACCTCATGTGGTATTTGATGAATCTACTTTTGAGTCCAGAAGTAAGGAGAATGAGGATGTGATAAGCAAAAGGCTAACTAGACTGAGTATCAAATCAAAAGGATATCCAGAGAATTGTGTTGATGCATTCATCCCAACTTGGGACAACCTCAATGATCAACAATTCAAAGAGGACACTCAAAATCAGACCACTCCTCAAAGCTCACCTGAGAGCCCTCCTGAAGATATAACTGAACTGATGAACACCATCCCAGTTCAAGAGGTAACCGATGAAGATGTGGTCACAGCTGAGACATTCACTGAAACCATCATTCAAGGGGGAACCAATGAAATTACCATTGAGAATGAAAATACCTTGAATGATGACTCAGGACTTCAACCCTCTGTCTTATTTCCTGAATTCAATTTCATTCCAATATCTAGTGACTCAACTTCAGAAGAGTTAAACTCTACTGAAGGGCATCAGCCTAGGAGAACTTGGCTCTCAGATCACCCTGTTGAGCAAATCCTAGGTGATCCTACCTCAGAAGTCAAAACTAGAAGTTTTCATGGTGAAAGTGCTTTGTTTTGTTGTTTCTTATCAAACCAGGAACCAAGTTCCATAGCAGAAGCACTTCAAGATTCCAACTGGATTATTGCCATGCAAGAAGAGCTCAACCAGTTCACAAGGAATCAAGTATGGGAGTTGGTGGACAGACCATATCACTGCAATGTGATAGGAACCAAGTGGGTATTCAAGAACAAGAAGGATGAGAATGATATCATAGTCAGAAATAAGGCCAGGCTAGTTGCAAAGGGCTACTCTCAAGTTGAAGGATTTGACTATGATGAAACATTTGCCCCAGTAGCCAGATTGGAGGCAATAAGGTTATTTCTTGCCTATGCTGCTCACAAGAAATTCAAGGTGTACCAGATGGATGTTAAAAGTGCCTTCTTAAATGGAGTACTCAATGAAGAAGTCTATGTGGAGCAACCCCCAGGTTTTGAAGAAAGTCACAAAGTATATAGACTGAGGAAAGCTCTATATGGACTGAAACAGGCTCCAAGAGCTTGGTATGATACTTTGTCACAATTCCTTTTGGATCATGGTTTTATCAAAGGGAGAGTTGATAGAACACATTTCAGAATCACAAAAGGAGAGGACACATTGCTGGTTCAAATCTATGTGGATGATATCATCTTTGGCTGTCCTAACCAAGTCCTCTGTGAGAAGTTTTCTCAACTGATGAAGGGAAAATTTGAGATGTCAATGATGGGAGAAATGAATTTCTTCCTAGGACTTCAAGTCAAGCAGTCCACTGAAGGAATCTTCATCAACCAAGCCAAATACACAAGGGAGCTGATCAACAAGTTTGGATGCCAGACCAGCAAGGTTGCAAGGGTTCCACTCAACACCAACACCAAGATGGAACCAGATGAAGATGGTGAATCAGTAGACCAGACTCACTATAGAGCCATTATTGGATCTCTACTGTATCTCACAGCAAGCAGGCCTGATATCACTTTTGCAGTTGGGATTTGTGCAAGATATCAAGCCAACCCCAAGAAAAGTCATCTGGAAGCTGCTAAGAGGATTCTCAAATATCTTAAGGGTACTGTGAATATGGGATTGTGGTATCTCTCAGATGACAATCTGGAACTCACAGGATACTCAGATGCTGACTATGGAGGATGCAGAATTGATAGAAAATCAACCTCAGGCACTTGTCAATTCTTGGGAAGTAAACTGATTTCTTGGTTTTCCAAGAAACAAAATTCAGTAGCCACAAGCACTACTGAAGCAGAGTATATGGCAGCTGGAAGTTGTTGTGCTCAAATTCTTTGGCTAAGACAACAACTGAGAGATTACAACATCTTTGCCAATGAAGTCCCTATTTTCTGTGACAACAATAGTGCAATTGCTATTTCAGAAAATCCAGTTCTCCACACAAGATGCAAACATATGGATATAAGGAATCACTTCATCAGAGATCATGTGGAGAAGAAGGACATCAAAATGCTCAAAATCCACACTGACAAGCAGAAGGTAGATATCTTCACTAAACCTTTGGCTGAAGCAAGGTTTCAAGAGTTGTCAGTGGAGCTTGGACTCCTAGATCCAGGAGAGTAAATAAAGGATTGAATCTCAGAAGAGTTACCTTCAACTCAGTTGGTATCTCAGTGGAGGTTCATATTCAGTAGAGGATCCTTCTCAGAAGAAGCTCCTCATCTCAGAAGAGGTTTGAATATCAGACGAGGTCAAACCTCAGTGGAGGTCAAAAGCTTGTTACTTATATTGTTTCAAATTTAAAGCCTCTTAGTTTTTAAAGAATATATTTGGTTTCAAAAACTTACTAATGAGTGCTTTCTGGGAAATTAAATCTTTCTTCACTGTTCCGAAGAGATTTTGGTATGGCAAGCATTTAATGCGCGTGGTACAAGTCAGACATGCTTTTTCAATTACCTATCTCACGCGCCCTAAAAGCCGGATGATCGATGATGTGACCTTCCGGCTACCAACCTTTTCAATCCATACCATCCATATTTGACGGTTCACTCCTAACCGTCTAGATCTTTCAAAAACTCCCCACTACCCCCTTTTCATCTATCCACGACTTTTTACTAAAATCAATCTCAGTCGTTGATTGCGGGATTAGATCCAACCATTTACTTCTCTTATAAAAACCCCAAACTTAAGCTTGCAAACCTTTTCGAATACACTTCCAAGCAAGCACCTACTATCTCTTCTGCAAATTTCCCATCTCTTGTTCAAATGGCTAAACTTAATCTTAGTTTCCTTACCAATAAGGATAACTTCTGGTATGAACCCATTGTGGTGTTTGATACCCCATAAATTGAGACAAAACCTGAATTTGCCCATATCAAAGAAGCCCTAGATATGCTCAAATCTGCAGGGTTAGAGAAATTTCTATATGTTCATCCAGAGAACTTTTTTGACAGACAGGTTCTTGAATTCTACAATAATGTCTCCAATTCAGACACAAGGATCAGGTCTCATCTGATCTTGCAAAGGAAGAAGAAAGTTATGAGAGATGACATGGAAGTCACAGAGCACCAAAAGATAAAGAAGGAGATTCGTGTGAGCGGAGAAGTTCTGAAGGAGCTATTTGATCTTCCCTCTGAAGGTCCCAATCCAGACACGTGCATAGTGGAAAAAGAGGAGGAATGGGTTAATACCATTATGCAGAGGAAGGTGAAATATAGCCCAACCATGAATAGAAGTATACTCCTGCCAGTATACAATGTTCTGTGTGAAATTGTGGGTAAATGCATTCTTGGGAACCAAGGAAGTACTGAGCAAGTGAGCAAGCCAAAGCTCAGACTGATGAAGGCCATTGTGGAAAGCAAAGAAAGGTCCTTCAACTGGCAACAATTCTTTCTGAGGGCCTTGAACAAAGAGAACTCAAAGCTCCAACCAGACAAAACTCCCCAACTATCAAGTAAGCTCAATTATGCTACAAAAATCTCTTACTTGATAGAGAATGTAGACCTGTGTGGATTGGATCCCTGATAGGAAATGGAGCAATTTGAAAGCCCTATTCAAGCCTGGAAAGAATCTTGAAGGGAGGATGATTAAGCCTGCTGTGGAGAGCCCAGAGGCAGTTGAGGAGGAGGAAGATGCCCCTGCTGAAGGGAAGAAGACCAAGCTCAAGAGGAGGCTAGTCAAGTTGAGTGACAAAATGGCTCAACATAAGGAGGCTGAGGCAGAGAAGGCCTCAAAGAAGGAGAAGAAGAGGTCTTCTGAAGCAGAAAAGGAGGTTGCCTCAAAGAAAGTCAGAGTCACAGACTCTACTGATGAGTCTTCATCAGGTAACCCTACCTCTTCTCCCAACACTATCTCAACTGAGTCTGACTCAGATGTTCCTGCACCCACACCCGTCAAACCTAAAACCACTAAACCTCGCACCCCTGCCGCCAAAACCAAACGCATCTCCTCATTACCCAAAACCCCCACTGATGGCTCTCAAAAGCCAGTAAGTGGATCCCAAACAACCCCTACTGAACCCATCTCCACCCCAACTGAAACCACCCCATCAAATCCTGCTGAACCCATTCCATCAACCTCATCTGAACCCACATCATCAACCCCCACTGACCAAAACCCAACCTCACCTGACACTCAAACCTCATCTGAATTAAGCCCTCCTGAAATTCATCCAACTCAACTGGAGTCTATCCCAGAAGAGCCAACAGAAAGCAGATCCCCTACCCCTTCCCTTCCTTCAGACGATGAAGAAGAGTACTCTTTCCTTGATACTCTCAAGGATGAAGTTGCATACTCTTTAGAGTCTAAGTACCCTGAGCTTGATGGGTACCCAACCCTGAAAGCATTATTCTTGAGACTGAGACTTCTTGTCCAGCTCAAAGACAGAAGACTGGGTGAGATCTTACTGGCTGTCAGAGGCAGCAATGCTGATAACTGGAAAAAGGAGGAGATGGAGTTGATGCAATTTGCTGGAATGACCAAATCTAGACTTCTCTGTGATGAGAAAATTTTTGAGAGTCTAGTGATGGAGAAGATTGCTGAGGTGATAGCTGAAGGAGAGGAGGTGAAGGAGAAAGAGGAGGAGAAAGAAGAAAATGTACAAGGAGGAGGGACCTCACCAAGGCAAGGTGATGGTGAGGTAGCCAAGGATGTATCCAAGGCAAGGGATATTGAGGCTCAAAATTTGCCACAGGAGAGTCCAGTAGAGGTATCTACTGAGATTCTTCCACAACAGCCCTCAGTGGTGACTTTAGAGTCAACTGAGGTGTCTGGAATCGAAGGAGTTGAAAAAGAGAAAGAAAAAACTGAGGGTGGTGAGAAAGATGTGGAAATCACTGGAGTTATGAGTGGTCAAATAAAAGCAATCATTCCTGTAAAGGATGAATTGGCTGGAAAAACCATAGTTGAAAAGGAGAGTGATGAGAGAAGTAAGATGAGTGAGGAGGAGGGAGTTCCAATGGAGTTAGAAGTTACAGGTGACTTAAGTGGTGAGATTGAGGGAGGAAGAACTAACACTGTCTTAAATGCAGGTACTCAAACTAATGAGATCCCCCCAGTCCAGGTCAACCTAACTCCACTGAGGGATGCAGTGCTTAAACTCCAAGATGAAAGACTTCCTACTCTTGAAACTGAGCTGAGAGATCTTCAAGAAGTTGTCCAAGAGGAGGTAGACGAAATGGTCATACTCTCAGACCATGTTGATGAATTGATAGAGTCAACAACTACTTCACTTCAAAATCTAACCCTGAAGGTGCAAGACTCAACTCACATGGTGTCTGACCTAGTTGAAGGCAACTGTGTTCTCATGCTAGAAGGTCTGAAGAACCTGGAGAAGAAGGAGGAAGAAGCCAGAACTCAATTCCTGAAGGACTCAGTAGAGAACGTGTCCATCAACCTAAAGTCTTCTGTTGAAGCTTTCTCAGCCGACCTTATTGGGAAGGTTGAAGGGTTATGGAACCAGAAGATGCAGGAGTTCGAGGCAAAGCACGAAGAACTTGGAGCCAAGCTTGGTGAAGTTCTCAAGAAGGCTGCTGAGGACTTCCCAACTCAGGAAAAGACCAATGTGCTAATTGATGAGAAGTTGGCTCAATTTGTGAAATTTGGTCAAACTGCTGGAGCTGCACTAGAAAGAATGGAAGATGAAGTTGACCACTGCTCTACTGAACTTAAAGCCATCGCTCACGATCAGTTGAAGTTAAACATCACTGTGGCTGAGTGCATGATTAATGCCGGAAAGGGGGAAAGAATGATATCTTCTAAGGAGCTGAAGGCTGATCCAAGGAACAAAATGCAAACCATCCTTGAGACCCCGGAGTTCGAGAGAAGTCAACAAATCAAAAGCACCATCAAGAAAGTTAATACTGAGGCCCAGAAGCTGGCTGAAGAAAAGAAGGGCAAGGAGACAACATCAGAAGACCTCACAAAGTTCAAGGAAGCTCATCTGAAGGAGAAGGAAGAGAGAGCTGCAAAGAAGGGGGAACCTGCCAAGAGAAAGGCAATTGATGTACTCTCAGTAGAGGTAGCTAAAAAGACAAGAACCTCAGGGAGGTTGGCAGCTAAGTCCACAACCTCTACTGATGAAGTTGAGGTACTTCCCATTCTTAACCCTGATCCTTTATCTTCTGAAATTTCCAAGTCTGCACCCACCCGAGTCACGGAGCTCACTGAGCTAATCAAAGAAGCTGGAGGAATAAACGAGAGAGCAAGGAAGCTAACTGCCCAACAGCAGGAGAGGAGAGATAAGGTGGTTGGGAAGATGGAAACCATTGCAGAACTGGCTGAGAGGAAGAAGCAGGAGAGGTTAGCCACTTTTGACAAAACTACTTCTAAGAAATTCAGAAGTGGTTATCTAAAGTGGGCTGCCAAACTGAAGAAAGACAAGATCACTCCGTCTCAGAACAGATTCCCTCACCATGATGCCTGGGTTCCTAAGAAGCTCAATGATGCTTGGGAGACTGCTAAAAGGGAATTCGTTTATTCCTTTTATGTCAGTGGAGAGTTAGGAAGGGACAATGCACAAGAAGTCTTCAACTCATGGTTGTTTGATGCCTATCCCAAACTCTATCCCAAGATCAGTGGTGCTTGGAATGATGCCTTCCCTGATCATGCTCTGAAGGCCCCTGAGTCAATCACCTACTGGCCTCCTCAAGATGCAACAGGTGCTGTTGATAGAGAAAGGATCACTGAAGAGTGGACATCCTTATGCGAGCATCTTGGTCTCAGAGGACATTCGAAGGAGATGATGGAGAGGAAGAATGAGCTGAAGATCAGAGTCTTTAAGCAATATGGACTTGAACCTCTTTTTGAGTCCATCTGAGAAAGTTGTATCTTTTGCTGGGCATTTGTTTTTAAGTCCCAGGTGTGTTTAAGTTTCAAACTTTTTGAGAGTTGACTTCATGTAATTTGTACTTCATCATTTTTTCAATGAAATGAACTCTGCTGATGTCTGCCCAAGATAATATCTCATTATCATTTAGGCTTATGTACTTGAATGTTTTTTACTTACAAAATATATGAACCTTGAATGTCATCTGAAGAACCTCATCTGAAAGAAGATATGTAATAAGATAGGTTCCGGCATAATCAAAAAGGGGGAAATTGTTGGGAAAATGTATAAGACTTGTTTTGATTAGATGCCAACATGTCCCTCCTAAGTTGTTTTGTAAGTAAATTATTCAGTAGAGTTAGAGTTTAAATTAAACAGTTCTAAGTGTTAAGAATTGGAGTACAGTTAGTAATAACTAGAGTGTATTTTAGTATGAAGTCCGCTGAAGTGAAGTCTGCTGAAGACTAAGTGATCTGAGAAAGAAGTCTAAGTCTTGAATGTTTTCTAAGTACATTCTCACTAAGACTAAATCTATCAGTAGAGGACGAAGGTCCACTGATAAAGAAACTAACAAAGTACTTTTAATGCTAAACATATTTAAAGCTGTTAGTTAATCTGGTTGGAACAAGGCAAAATGAATTTCAGTGAAGCTTACAATAAATGAAGGAATAAGAAGGTTCTCTCAGAGGAGTCCCACCTTAAAGCAAGACAAGAATCTGGGCATACAGACTTAAGGTCCAATGAGAAGATGACACGTCAGTGTACTTTACTGACAGCCGACCTACCCCAGCCTGACAAGTACCAAAAGTCTTTCACCTAGCAATCTACATAAAGTTGGTGAACAAGCATGGTTTTGCAGCCGTTTCTTGACAAGACTTAAAGCTTCAAAAAGAGTCGTTTGAACCAATCAGATACAAGAAGACTTACTTGAGAAGATTCAAATCCAACGGGAAGATTTTCAAGGAAGCCTATAAATACAGAAGGACGTGCACATTTACAAGCACGGGAAACTCACAAGATCAAAGCTATCTCTACATTCATAACCATCTAGAAGCACTCAAAATTATCATTGTTTCCCAAGTGTTTCACAGTTGTAGAGAGCCTAACAAACCTTCTGTAACCAAGCTTAAAAGCTATATCCAAATCTTAGAAAGAGATAATCCAATCCTAAGCATTGAGCTAAACTTGTAAGGATTATCTCAAAATAGTTGGAACCAAAACCCTACTCAAAACCCTACTCAGTGTTTAGGTTGAGAGCTAGTGTTAAGTGGTGTTAGTAAGCTGATTGTTGTATCAGTCTGAAAGCTGGTTTGTTTCGGGAACTAGGACCTGGAATTTCCTAGTGATCAATCATCCTAAGAGAGGAAAAGTTGATCAGTGCACCTTGGCACTATAACACAAGGAATTCCAAGTGAAAGGAATTCTCCTGTTTGATCAGGCCAGTGGACGTAGGAGATTTATCTCTGAACCACTTTACATCTTGTGTACTTACATTCTGCTATTTCATAAGTGTGTGTTAATCTCAAGTTTATCAAAGTAAAACGAGTTTTCTAAAGGGCTCACTAATCCGCATCTGAAAGCTAATTAGATAGTAGTTCAACTGAAAGTCTTGTGCTTTCAGTGGAGGTATTATCTCAGTAAGCTTTCACAGAGTAACTCTCAGCAGACCTCAAGTCCACTGACGAGCTATTGTCTTAAGTAACCTGATAAGTTTTGAAGAAGTTTTAATTTGTAACCACAGGTGTATTCCCCCCCCCCATACACCTGTTTACTCGTTTCGGGACCAACAATTGGTATCAGAGCAGTGGTTCAAAAGACCATTGTTCTAAGTATACCTTGTGCTTAAAGGTATTTTATTAAGGTCACCTGAATTGATCTTTTGATAAACTTGCTTTTATAATATGGCTGACAACACAGCTAGGGTTGCACCACCAGCAGAGAACAACATGGGAGTTAATCCCTTGAACCATATGTCGCATCACATGCTTCCACAATTCTCAGTGGAAAACTATGATTTCTGGAAGATCAGAATGAGAGCTCATCTTGCCTGTGTGCATGATGAAATGTTAAGGGTTATTACTAAAGGTCCATTTGTGTTTATGACACCTAACCCTAGAACTACAGCTGAAACTATTGCAGATCCTAGAGAAGAATGGCCCAAAGATGAAGATAATTTCACTGCAGATGAGAGGAGGAGAAACAACCTCAACTTCATTGCCATGAACATTCTCTACACCACTATTCCAGATTCTGTAATGGGAAGAGTGATCCACTGCAAGACAGCAAAGGAACTATGGGACACTCTTGCTCTCATGTGTGAAGGAACTGACAAGATAAAAGAGAACAAGCTTTCAGTAGCTGTTCAAAAATATGAGCAGTTCACCATGGAGTCCACTGAGACCATAGACCAGCTTGATGGGAGGTTCACTGACATCATGAATGAGATAAATTCTCTGGTAAAGGTCTACACCAAAAGAGAAGTTGCCTTAAAGATCCTGAGAGGTCTAACCTCAAGATGGGATGTGTACTCTGTGATGATGCAGAATACCAAGGATCTATCCAGCATGTCTATGCAACAGGTATTCTCTGAACTTAAGGCTTATGAGTTTGGTCTGAACAGGAAAAGGCCTCCTGATGAGACCTCGGCTGAGAAGGGAGTTGCCTTCAAAGCTAAGGAGTCTGAGCCAAAATCCCCAAAGCCTCAGAAGAGTACAAAGGCGAGTAAGTCTCAAAGCAAGGCTGAGATGCAGGAGGAACTCAGCCTCATGGCTAGAAGGTTTGAACAACTTAACAGCCGCTTTGGCAAATATAAGAGATTTTACAGGGATAACAGGGAAGGTAGAAGTTATCCACAAAAGACTACCAGAGAAGGAGAGAAAAGCTCATCGGAGCTGGAAAAGAAGAAGGAATACAAGAATTACACCAAGGCTGAAGGATCATCATCAAAGACCAGAGAGTCCACTGAGGAAAAGAATGATGATGCCAACAGGTGTTTTCAGTGCAAAAAGATTGGGCACTTTCAATATGACTGTCCTCAACTGAGCACAAAAGAAAGAAGAGAAAGGCAAGCCAAAAGAGACAGAAGATATGGAGAAAGGAAAGCCATGATGGCTGGGGATGTTGATGAAAACCTGGAGTCACCTGATGAACTGTTCTCTGACAGCAGTGAAGATGACATGTGCCTCATGGCAAGAGAAGAACCAGAGGTACAATCCAAACCATCCATTTCTCTAGAACACACACCTGAGCTAAGCTCAGAGTCAACTGAGGAACTCAATCTTCAATCCGCTTTGGAACAATTGATGATTGATTTCTCAAGGTTGCAAGAAGCAAGTTTCTGTCTTCAAGATGAGAACAAACAACTCTTGAGTGAAAACTCCAAGTTAATTGAGTCTGGGAATCAAGCAGATCTAAACTCAGCCAAATCTACCATTGAACTGACAAAAGAGGTGGAAACCCTCAGGAGTCAAGGAAATGGTAGAGATCAACTGATAAAAGATCTCAATGAATCTAAGACAAAGTTAACTGAAGAGAATTTAAAATTGGTAAGCCAAATAAAGGATTCTCTCCTGAAAATTGATGTCTTACAAAAATCTGAAGAGACATTGTTAAAAAGGATTGATGCTCTAAACAAACCCTCTCTTGCCATAGAGGAGATCCGAAATTTTCAAACCAATCCAAATAACAAGTGTGGGATAGGCTTTATTCCAAAACCTTCAGAAGGTCCTCTGAGTGTTGCTTCTTCAAGTGGCACAAAGAGAGTTTTTGTCAAGTTTGTGACATTTCGTCTGTCGCAAAAATAAAGTTTAAAATTGCGACGGCCTGTTCCGTTGCAAATAAGTCAAACGGGTCACTTCCCGAACGGTCTCCTTTAAACGGGTATGTTTTGCGACAGAAGTGACCGTCGCAAAATCAAAGTTGAAATTTGCGACGACCTCTCCGTCGCAAATGTAGTCGGTTTAAGACGAAGGCGGTGGGCCCTAGTTGTTGCGACGGACTTTTCCGTCGCAAATTACTAACCTTTGCGACGGTCTTCCTAAGTCGTCGCAAAGTGTCATCTTTTTCGACGGCTTACCAAAATCCGTCGCAAATTCACGAAATTTGCGACGGATATTGTACCGTCGCAAAATCTCCGTCGCTAATCTCCATCTTTTCTGTAGTGTAACGTCACTTTTAGCACTTTTAGTTCAGAAAATAAATTATTTGAATCAATATTTAAAGAATTTTTATGCTTTAAAGTATTCTTGAGATTCTTATGACATTCTTTTAAACTAATATCATCTAAAGATTTTAATTTATTTGAATAAAAAAGAAACTAAAAAATATTACCATAGATTTGCAATTGTTCAAATATATTTTTTAGGTGTATACACATATATATATATATTAGCAGGCCCCCTAAACTCAAGGGCGACCGCCCTTCCCACCCCGCCTCAGGCCACTCCTTTAATGTTGATAGAAAAACTCGTGATACAGTAATGCGAAAAATTGGGAAAATTTATGCATATAGGCAAAAAATTATTCAAATTTATTAAAATAGGGAAGTTATAGAATTTGTTGCATATTTAGGGTTGATAAAATTATTTGTTATTCAAAAACTAGTACTCCCTTCATCACGCGATTATTTTCACACAACCTTATTTTTTATATTTTAGAAAGCGAATTATTTATTAATAACTAAAATAATAAAATGACTTTTAAGGTAGAGTATGATAGATCTATCTCTTTACCATTATAATGTGACTTAAAAATTACTTTATCATTTTAAATAGTAATAAAAAATTCGCTCACTAAAATACGAGAAAACAGTAACTATGAAAGTTGTTGCGGGACGGAGGGAGTATTTGTTAAGTAATAGATGCAAAATTCTAAAATAACTTTTATTTTGGAATGGAAAGAGTAATAATAATTGGGTAACTCTCTCATGCACTTGGTACATGGTAAACTCACTCAACAGTTGAAATTATTTATATTTTTCATATTTATCAGCATTATATAATATAAATGGTGATAATTCAACTTGAAAAGTATATATTAGGTCAATATATATATATATACATAATATTATATATAATACAAAATGACCACAATTAAAATTTCTTACTGATATTAAAAGGTAAAATAAATTCATTAATATGTTATAATATCATTTATTTATTTATTTCAACTGAAATGTTAGTTTTATGTTAAATATCTTAAAATATATAATGTATTATTATCATGAAAATTGGGGTTGTTTACACTAAAAACTGTAGGCTGATTATACTGAAAAGTATGGTTAGATTACATAACCATACTTTTCAGTATAATCAAATCATATTTTTCAGTATAAACAATCTCAATTATTGAGTGAGTGCACCATGCACAAAGTGCACAAGAGAGTTACTCCATTATTATTACTCTTTCCATTCCAAAATAAATGTAATTTTAGAATTTTGTATCTATTACTTAACAAGTACTCCCTCCATCGCCCAACGAATTTCATAGTTATTGTGTTTCTCGTGGTTTAGCGAGCAATTTTTTTATTACTATTTAAAATGATAAAATAATTTTTAAGTCACATTATAATAGTAAAGACATAGATCCATCATCACGGACGGATCCAGGATTCCGTCCCAAGGGGGGCAAAATGTAAAATTTATACGTATTTAAGACATTCATAAAAAAAATTCTGCCTAGATAGTAGAGAAATTTTGGATCCCAAGGGGGGCAACCGCCCCCCCCCCCCCCCCCCCTAAATCCGTCCTTGTCCATCATACTCTACCTTAAAAGTCATTTTATTATTTTAATTATTAATAAATAATTCGCTTGCTAAAATATAAAAAGAAAAAAAAGGTAGTGTGAAAATAATCGCGGGATGAAGGGAATACAAATTTTTTTTTTCAAAATAAAAAAAATTGATATTTAAAAAAAAAAACAAAAAAAGTAAAAAAAGAAAAAAAGAATTGATTCCCCTTGATTGCATATATGGGAGGCGATCAAGGGGAGGGGAGGGGAGGGGGTGGGAGAAAGTGGGCTGGGAAGGAAGGGGGCTGGGTAGAGCTATCAAAACGAGCCCGGCCCGATGGGCCGGCCCGAAAAGCCCGGTTTTAAGGGCGGGCTGGGCCCTAAAAATATAGGCCCGAAAAGAACCGGGCTTTTTTGGCCCGGTGGGCCTACGGGCTTGGGCCGGGCTTAGCCCGATTTTCTGGGCCTGCCCGTTTTGGTTTTGTTTTTTTTTTTTTTAATTTGAATAAAATTGAAAACCTAGAGATAAGGATAAAAAAAAAGGAGCAGTAGATTAGTGATTTGGCCAAGGTTGGTAATAGTTGCCACATGTCACATCCATCCCTATACTCACTATGGTATTAATTTCCTCATCCCTATACATATGTACTATATTATTTATGATCATACCCCATTTTTTAAAATAAAATACATTATAATTTATTGGTTGAATTTTCATCTAGGGAAATGAACGAATTCTTATGAACAACCACAAATTGGTGGTACACATAACACACTTGTACAATTAAGACAAATATGAATTGAGGGATAAGATTTCATTTAAGAGTATCACTACTCAAACCCCAAAATCCTGTAAACTCGCCCCACTTATTAAACAAATCCCAATAAAATTTAAAAATTAATATGCATTACTAAACATACACCATTTTATTCTTATAATATCCTTATCTTATCAAAATAAAAAATAACACTTTCCTATTAAATTGTTGAATTTTTATTATTGAATTATTGTTGAAATAAAAAATAACACTTTCCATTCTATTAGGATTTGTTGAATTATTATTCTTAAATTTTATTTAGGAATTTGAGTTTTATTTTAATTATTGAATTGTTGTTGACAAACTAAATAATATTTATAACTATATGAGTATAATTTGTATGCTAAATTATAAATTAATAAGGTAAATATATAAATCAAATATAATAATAATATTTAAAAAAAATAAAAAAGTTGGGCCGGTTTGGCCCGGTGGCCCGGCAGCCCGAGATGGGCCAGGACGGGCTTGGAAATTGGCGGCCCGGTAACAACCGGCCCGGCCCGGCCCATTTGACAGCTCTAGGGCTGGGGGAGGGGAGGGTTTGATCGCTCCTACCCGGAGCGATCAACCCTATTTTTGCAAACTTTCTCCAATTTTCCTGTTTTAATAAATTTAAATTAATTTTTTATCTATATATATAAATTTGCCCGAAAAATTGACAACATATATTAGAAGATGGAAACCGGGCGGGTGTAATCCCACGATCCGTTCCAGCAGAAAAATAGAGGATTCGGACCCGTCCCTTTACATGGGTCCACCTTTACACATATAAGATCTCACAATAATTTAATTAGATGTCATGCCAGACCTAGTTCTTGTATGAGCTCAATAAATCGATTTATTCAGACCCGAATATACATAATACACAATCGTACACAAGGACGAAAATTTCGCTAAATTTCGCCGAAATTTTGGTTTTTTGGAAGTCTCGATATGGATATCCACCTGAACGAGATTTTTTTCAAAATATCGGGAAATATCGAAAAATATGGATATCAAAATTTACCAAATATCTGGAAATTTCGAGGAAATGACGGTGAAATATCGGTAAAAATCGGGAAAATATCGGTAAAAAATCGGAAATTTTTTTATCTCTCTTCGTTTATTGTCCATGAATATTATTTTAGATTTTGAGAAGATTTAAGTACTAAACCACCATTTATTCAAAAATCTTGCAAGAAAAATGTTTCTTTATTCTTAATTGTATTATTTATATTGTATTAAATTATTATGAAAAATTATTATATCATTTTAGACTGCTTAAATATTTTGTTATTGATATATTTGCGATAAATAATTCTTTTTTTTTTTAAGTTAAACTTATATATATTAAAACCAGTTACAATAACTTTCATGTTATATTTCCATCATTTTAATAAAATTTTCGGTAATTTTCTATTTTTTATCGATATTGATATTTCCATCGATATATCCATAAATTTAAAGTATCGATATTTTCATCCTTGATCGTGCATTCATTATACATGTATAACGAATAATTTGTAACAATTGCTTCAAACTCAGATCACCCTATTTAATGGTGTAACATCGCATTTGCAGATGAACGACAACTAACCAAAAAAAAAAAATTAAATGCAATTATTATATTTATGCCATTCAATTCATCTAAAGGGTTGTAGGGTTTAGCTGAGAAAAAAAAATTCATCTAAAGAGTTGTAAGTTTTCCAAAAAATAAAAATAAAAGTCTACAAGGTTATAATATACTTCCTCCGTCCATGAAATATAGTCCTGGTTGCCTTATTTGGCTGTCCACGAAAAATAGTCATGTTGCCTAAAATGGAAAGAATAAACTTTATCTACTTTTTCAACATACACACATAACATTTTTAAAATAATTTATTTTGTACTTGATTCGACACAATATTCTTACTTTTTACATATTATATCAACTTTCTTAATAACCGTGCAAAAAGTAACAGGACCGTATTTCGTGGACGGAGGGAGTAAATTGGTAATCCTTTCATCCCATGATTATTTGTACATTTTTCTTATATGTCCATCTCAAAGTTATTTGTACACTTCAAAAAATGAAATATTGATTTGCATGCATACTCACAATAATATAGACATATTTACCCATATCACACTATTTTACTAAAAAAAAAAAAGCATTTTCTCAAAGTGTATAGTTTAATTAAGTGTGTGAATAGCATCAGGACGGACAAAGTATCAAATATACATACATTTTAAGAAAAAAAAATCATTTTTTTAGTAAAGTTGTGATATATGGTAAATAAAAGAATTCTACCTCATCTAAAATTCCGAACTTTTAGAGAGGTGTGAAATTAGTTCATTTAATTATTTTCCTTTAGACTCTCCTTCACACATGGCCGGACTCAACCCTCTTTGGGGAGACGCAATGAGTTGATAATTTAATAAGGGTGGAGTTGCTTTCAGTGGGAATTGAGCCCAAAATCTTTATCTAGGTGTGAGTTTTTTTTGGCTATAATAGCCTGAAAGAATTTCATCTCATCTAAAATTCGAACTTGTAGAGATGTATGATTTTATTAATTCATTTAATTATTTTTATTATATATATATATATATATGTATTTGTTAAATTTGTACGATCAAATCAACGTTTTTTTAAATAATTTTGAGACAGGCGAATAAGACAAATGTATGAATAATAGTGGGAGTATATAGTTATGCCCGATTCTGAAGGTCGAGTAACACCATCTACATATTCATAAATGCAAAAGAAGTAGTATTATTATTTAAAATCTGGAAAAAGAAGCAACATATGAGGAAGGTTTTGCACGAGAAAAGCAAAGCTAAAAGGGTTCTAAAAATGGAAAAAAAGAAAGCAAGAAATTGAAAACCCTAGCTGGGGGGGCTCTGTATGTGTGTCAGATGTCAATTCCGGTTCTTACGCTTCTGTGGTACGCAACAAATCCACCCTTCCTAATTTCATGCCATTAATGCCTCCTAATCTCTCTCTCTCTCTCTCTCTCTTTCATACAGACATTCTTTAACACGACTAGTAATGCACTTCCCTTGTATAGTAACTGCTCTCACTCAGAATGTATTAAAGTTTCTCCTAATTTTGTCACCCTCCGATTGCGATGCTTAACTGTTATACTCTCTCTCTCTCTCATCGCATCAACTAGCCCTGAAATCTCGCGTTGCATTTGGCTTATCCCTTCACCCTCTATAAATAATAACCTTTTTACACTTTTTAATTCTCAATCCCACAAAGCCCTTCTCCTTTTCTCTCTCTCAAACTAGGTTAGATTTAATTATCTTGTTTGTTAATTCACAAATAATTGAGCCAACAAATTATCGACACCCTTTGAAGCTTTATCTTTTTCCTTGTCCTTTGCCTTCACTTTCTTTCAAAACCTCAGTAGTGATGTCAAATTAGGGTTTCCCAGTTGTACTCTTTGTTGATTTCCACTTTTTCTAAATCCTATTTTTTCGCCCTTTAATTAGTTTGATGGAAGAGAGAGAGAGACATACAGTCAGTTTTTGCGGGTGGAGCATCATCAAGATTCACAAACTTTTTCTAGGGTTGCATGAGAGATTGGTCTTTGTGGTACCCTTTGAAAGGGTCCCAAATCTTTTAATTTTATGATTAATGTTATCTTTCTCATGTGAGTCTCTATGATATATCTGTTTTGAGAATCTTGATGATGCTGCAGCGGCAATCAGTGGCTAATTTCATTTTGATGCACAAGGATCGATCATCATCGGTATGTTAATTTAAAATTTATTTTTAATCTTTTTAATTATATTTAGGCTTTCTAAGAATTTACTATTAACCAAAGCTTATTTCTAGAATTTTATCAAATATTAGAGCCCTATCTTGTATATACGATTCACTTTTAGCTTCTTATTTTCTTATAACCATGGATCTAAAATTTCTATGCTATATATATGTATAGCAGCAATTTAGTATTTATCTGAAACGGAATTTTAATAATATTTGTTCAGTTGCAATTTTTAGTTTCTTTGCGTACGTTTATTAATTGATTTAACTTTATTGCTAAACATAATCGATGAAAGATCTAGTCATGGCTTTCAATATATCCCTCCCTATTTTGCGGCACATGGTTTTCATTGAAATGACTAGTAACACATTAGTACTAATGTATATTTGATTTTTTTTTACCAAATTAATACTCCCTATTATTTTGGAATTCTTTTTCATGCCAAGTTAATTCTTAGGGTGAAACTTATTTTGAATAGGAAGGACTATATATTATCAAATATTTAATTTTAGAAAGTCTAGCGAGTGGTTATCGCAACAGAAATTTGTATATATTACTAAGTAATTATCTATTTTTACTTAATTAATTATATACCTTTTTTTTTTCCCCTTTTTGAAAGGAAAGGATAATATAAATCAAGTTAACGGATTTCTCACAAATTTCTCACAAAAAATAAAATGCGAGAAAAAAAAATTCTCACAAAAAAGCCTAAATAAAACTAATCTATGAGCACCAACAAATTAATGTCAAAATATCCAAATAATTTTAAAATGGGGGAGTATGATCTCTATCGATTATACATCAAATTAATTAAGATTGGTCGGAATGACTTTATTTTAAATGCTCAAATAATTTTGAAGACTAAAATTAATTAAGATTAAACACTTAAACGGCACTTATTTTGAATCGGAGTGAGTACTTATTAATTAATTTCATTTAAATGATAATTTTTAAAAAAATACACATTGACGAGGTTGGTAATCAGTTTTTCATTGGATACCCTATTCAAAATATTTTTTGGCAGAAATTTAATAAAAGTTGGGACAGCCTGTTGGTAATAATTTGCTAGATTTGATGTATTTGAAGCAAACTCAAAAGGAAAAAGTACGAAAAGATCTCATATCTCATATGTATATGGCTTATTAATTTTTTTTTTAAAGAATACAAATCACCTGCAATTGTGTAATGATGCATATAAGTTTTTTTTTTTTTTTTGTTATGGAATTATTATTTAGTTATTTATCTGAACACTTTATTTTTATTTTGGTAATTAATATTTACGCTTATTTCCATTTTGATTGCATATCTCACTATTCACAAATTCTCATATAAAAATTATTTATAGTATGAGATTTATATTATTACAATCATCATAATATTTATTTTGTAATATAAAATAATTTATATGAGCAATGATGTCACTAAATAAATATCATGGTATTAGCTTCATACATGTAATCAAATTTCAAAATTAGAGCGACTCTTCTCTTTTTGCTTATTTTCATTTTAGACCTTACGTGTAATTATTTGTGCAAGCAACCAAATATTGTCCAAGATGAAAATAAAAATAAATGGCAACAATGTAAAATATAGTGACCAATTAATTATGATTCAATTATATATGTAATTAAATCATGATAAATAAATAAGTTGATGATCACAATCCTGATTAGCAAATTATAATTACTGTTTTGCCTTCTCGTCTTTTGTTTTGCCATTAGATATGATATATTATGAAATCATTTCCATAAACTTGAAAAAGTGGGATATGAAATAAGCGTTTGATTAAAAGAAAGGTACAATTAGAATCCTAAATTATTACTCTCGGTACAATTAGGATTAGGGATGACAATAGGACGGGTTTGGACCCGGTCAAGCGGGTCTGGACGGATCGTGGTTTTGGTAGGACCCGCCCCACGGACCCGTCTCATTATATATTAATTTATTTTCAAATTAATGTATATAAATTTATTAATATATTGATTATATATGTTATTTTAAGTATTAGATGAATATTAGATATTATTTGAAGCAAATATATATTTAAATTTAATTTTTCAAATTCAAAAATTATATATTTTATATTTAAAAATTAATTTAAAATAAATAAAAAATTAAACGGGGCGGAGCGGGTTGGACCTGGGTCCCAAAAAATTCTGGCGGGGTGGGTCCTGGGATTGGCCAAACCCATCCCAGACCCGCCCCGTTGTCATCCCTAATTAGGATCCTAACATTTTTTTTTTTAGAAAGAAAACAAATGCACTTACAAAAATATTATTTTTATGCCACGAAATTTAACATTAATTTTTGTATTTTTTTCATTTAATTTAGTTTTTTTAATAAATTGATAATTGTATTTTCTTTTAAAAAATAGTTATGCATCTAATAGAGAAATACAATTTTTTTTTTTTTTGTTAGTATGATTTGTTGAAATAAAAATTATCACATTTCTTCTTAAAATTAGTAAATTTAACGGTAACATATATTTGTTTATATATATATATATATATATATAGTCTTTTCTTCATGAGAGTGTCATTTTGTTCAATTTTAAAATGATAAAGGGTATGTATATTTGCACCAAAAAAAAAAAAAAAAACTAAAGACTTATTTGAACCTGAAATACTTAATTAGCTTATTAGTACCAAAAAAAAAAAGTTTAAAATTTACTTGTACGGTTGTACCTGGGTTATTAATATAACGGCATGGATACACATTTTCCCTTTAATTAATTAAGACAAAGCTATATCATGATTCATGCAATTAGAAACGAAAATTCAGGCGTGAAATTAATCTACCTCTTATATCTCCAAAATTTCATTTGTTGAATTCTAACGTAACTTATATAATACTCCCTCCGTCCCCTAATAATATTCACACTACCTTTATTCTCGTGTTTTAGCGAGCGAATTGTTTATTAATATTTGAAATGATAAAGTGATTTCAAGAAAGGGGTACGATAGATCCATCTCTACTCTATTATAAAACACTTTAAAAATTATTTTATCATTTCAAATACTAATAAAAAACTCGCTCGCTAAAACACGAGAAAACAGTAAATGTGAATATTATTAGGGGACGGAGGGAGTATAATATTCACAAATATACAATTAATAATTTATTTTCATGTTTTTAAGAGGGCTCAACTGATATTGAAGTAATTGAACTGACGTAAAATAATATTATACTTGTGCAATTTGTATGTATGCATGCAAATCAGTCAACAATATTCAATTCAATTTATTTTATTTGAATTCGATTAATAATGGATTGATGCACAAGTTTTAGATTTGCTTATGTTAGAGAGATATGCACGATGACAAATTACACGTGAGACTTACTCAGAAGATAATATATTTTTATATATATTTTATTGTTTTCCAGACTTTCATTTAACCAATTACTAGATTTAGTATATCAAGTTCTTTTGCTTGCAACTTTGCATAATCGCCCGTTCAAAAGAGACTTCTGAACAACATTGACATGATTTTAACTTCGTATACTAAACCAATTAAATTTGGGCAATTTAAGAAAAAGAAAGAAGGGATATAAGAAAGAAATATAGATAAATGGTCATTTAAAGCAAAACCAATTATACCCAGGGATGCCAATGGGTTGGGAGGATTCCCCGTTTCTGTTCCCACGAAATAAACGGGAAACTTTTCCCCATCCCCGTCCTGCAGGGGATTTCCCGTTTCCCGGCTCATTATTTTTTTATCTCATTTTTAAAATAAATAATTAAATATCTACATTAAAAAGTTTAATCATACACAGCAATTAGTTTGAGTTGATGTTAAAAAAAAATTTAAGCAATTTGAAGAGCCTCTAATTTTAATATTTGTAGCTTATATACATACTAGAGAGAAAATTATATAATTTGAAACTAATAACATAATATTAAATAAAATATAGATGTAATTTTGAATAAATATTTAATTGAGTAGGAAATTATGAAATATTTATTTATAATTTACTTATAAATTTATATATAATATACATATAAATATATTAATTATATAAAAATAATACGGATCCACGTAGAGGAATAATATCCTTATACCCGCCTACGGAGAAAAAATATCCCCCGCCTCCATCCCCGTCCCTATTTGTTTCAGGGATTCTTCGTCGCGTTCGGGGTGGATCCGGCGGGAATCGGTGATTCTGCGCCCCGTTGTCAAGCCTAATTATAACAACTATATATATATATTATAAAAATAAGTTGCATTCATATAAATAAATTCATGATAAGTCATATATAGTGAATTAGGAATAACCGAATAAGTTTCCCCATTGATACAGCAATAAAGTTTTGAACTAATTTAAAGTAAGAATTTTTTTTCTTTGACAAAGTATAGAGTGAAACAAGTTTATATATGTATCACTGAAGGGTATTAGTTATTTTCAATGAAGAGTATTAATTGTATTTACTGAAAAGTATTACTAATTTATACTAAAGAGTCTTAGTTGTTCAGTGAAAATGAACTAAGACTCTTCAGTATAAACCAATAATACTCTTCAGCAAAAACAACTGATATTTTTTAGTGAAAACAACTAATACCCTTTAGTAATTCATATATAAACCAATTTCACTCTATACATGCTCCTTTTCTTTTGTGATTCATTGAATCGAATATTTTATTATGTCTTACGTAGTTATTTGTTTTCCAAATTTTGCGCCCGAAATTCATCCTGAAAATTAAATCTGCAATCTAAAAATTCACCGGTTCACCGGCCGCACAATGCAGAAACATTCTGGACGAGTTCAGGTCCCCCCACCCACCCCCTCCCCCACATCGTTGAAAATAGGACTATTACAAACGTCGGGAATGTTTCCGACCAAATTTCCTCGAAAGGTTCTTGTTAGGAGTATAGCTATCAATTCATGAAAAGTATCAGTTTAGTTTGAATTTTGGAATGTTGGATCGGCTGTGGCAACATTGAAGCCAACATCAAGGAAAACGGTTATAACAGAAACGGTTAACTTGCGTGCTAGCTGGTCCAGTTTTGTGAGGTTCGTTCTAAGCGGTTAGAGGATGGTTTGTAACAGTATTTGGCATGGTTTTGAAGCTGAGATGACAAGCTACATGGTAGTTAAGAAAGTCAGTTACAACCGTCTCTTCTCTACAAGATAAAAGGACACAAAGTGTGAAGAAAAACACAAGTTCAATTTTCAGTTTTCAGTTCAGTTTTTGAGTTGCTATCTCTTATAGCTCGTTTCTCTGTAATCTTTCTCAACTCCATTAATTAATAAAGCTTGAAGATCTCCTCAGTGGATGTAGACTTGTTGATAAGTCGAACCAATTAAAATCGTTGTCTCTTTTACTTTACATTCATTAAGTTTCCTATCTTCTTATAGGCTTTAGTGTGTGAGTTAGAGTGATTCATATTCATCTAATCACAACAATTGGCGCCGTCTGTGGGAAATTAGAGGAAGAAGGATTGAATTCGATTGAAGATGGCTTCAGGAAAGTTTGAGATAGAGAAGTTTACAGAGAAATCAGATTTTGGGTTATGGAAAGTGAAGATGAAGGCACTACTCATTCATCAAGGCCTCTATGATGCCTTGAAGGATAAATCAGAGATATCATCTGGTTCAAAACCAGATGATCAGGCCAAGATGATGGCTAAGGCACATTCTGCTGTAATTCTATGCCTTAGGGATAAGGCTCTATGAGAAGTTAGCAAGGAAACAACAGCTAAAGGAGTAATGGACAAGCTAGAAAGTCTTTACATGGTGAAATCTCTAGCAAATCGATTGTACATGAAACGGAAGCTGTATGGTTTCAAAATGGCAGAAGATAAGAACATCTTGGAACAATTGGATGAGTTCAACAAGATCTTGGATGATCTTGAGAACATTGATGTTAAGATGGGAGATGAGGATAAGGCTCTTATCCTTCTGAGTGCTCTTCCAAAATCCTATGATCACTTCAAAGATACTCTGCTGTATGGAGGAAAAGAAGGCATCACTCTGGATGATGTACAAATTGCTCTAAAGTCCAAGCTGTTACAGAAAGGAAATGATCATAAGCAAGTTACAACAGGTGAAGGTCTCACTGTTAAGGGAGGCCACAAGAAGAAGAATCAGTTCAAGAAGAAACCAACTCCTGGAAATAAGAAAGCTGAGAAGAAGACAGATACTTCTCAAGATTCAGAGGAAAAGAAGTGCTTCCATTGTAAGGAAACTGGACATTTCAAGAAGCAATGTACCAAATGGAAGGCTTACATATCAAAGTTCAAGAATCATCCTGCAAATCAGAATCACCAAGCAAATCAAGTCACTGATAAGCAATCTGATACTGGTTATGAATCTTCAGAAGCACTCTCAATCACATCTTCTGAGGTTGGATCTGAGTGGGTACTGGACTCAGGATGCACATTCCATATGAGTCCTATAAGAGAGTGGTTTACAGACTTCAAGCATCAAAATGGTGGATCTGTGCTGCTAGGCAATGATCAAGCCTGCAAGGTAAGAGGAACTAGATCAATCAGACTCAAGATGTTTGATGGAGCAATAAGGACTCTCATGAATGTCAGATATGTCCCAGAACTTAGAAGGAATCTCATATCTCTTGGTATGTTGGATTCCATGGGTTATAAGTTTCAATCAGAAAATGGTGAACTAACAGTGTCAAGAAACTCTACTACTGTGGTGAAAGGCATAAGAAAGAATGATTTGTATTTCCTAAAGGGAAGCACAGTAACTGGTAGTTCTCATGTAACAAAGGGCAGGGATAACACTCTACTGTGGCATAAAAGATTGGCTCATGTGAGTGAAAGAGGTCTGCAAGAACTGGCCAAACAGAACCTGTTAGAGGGGGATGCCATTACAAAGCTGGAAATATGTGAGCATTGCATTTATGGAAAGGCAAAGAGGATGAAGTTTAGTACCAGCACTCACACTACAAAGGAGATCCTGGAGTATGCACATTCTGATCTATGGGGGCCTGCAAAGAATCTTACCAAAAGTGGAGGTAAGTACTTTATGTCAATCATTGATGATTTTTCCAGAAAAGTTTGGATTTATATCTTGAGAGCTAAGTCTGATGCATTTGATAAGTTTAAAGAGTGGCTTGCTGAAGTTGAGAACATAAGTGGAAAGAAGTTGAAACACTTAAGGACAGACAATGGCTTAGAGTACTTATCTGAAGAGTTCAATCAGTTCTGCAAGGATAGAAGGATTGTTAGGCACAAAACAGTACCTGGCACTCCACAACATAATGGAATTGCAGAGAGGATGAATCAAACACTACTGGAGAGAGTTAGGTGCATGTTGAGTAGCTCTGGTCTGTCAAAGAGTTTCTGGGGTGAATTAGTTGTGAATGCTGCCTATCTTATAAACAGATGTCCATCCACAGCTTTGAAATTCAAGACTCCAGAGGAGATTTGGAGTGGTAGACCAGCAAATTACAAGATGCTAAGGGTCATAGGATGCCTTGCATATGCACACATCAAGCAAGAAAAGTTGGATCCAAGAGCTGTCAAGTGTGTATTCATAGGTTATCCTCAGGGAGTGAAAGGTTACAAGTTATGGTGTTTAGATTCTGGAAATCAAAAGTGCATCATCAGTAGAGATGTCACCTTTGATGAAGAAGTCATGCCACTGAAAGGGTCAGATTCTGGAGCATCAACTAGCAACACTCAAGGAGGAGATACTCAGTTTGAGGTGGAGCACCCTGTGATACATACTATATGAAACTCAAGAGGAGAATGAAGCTGGAGATTCAGAAAGTGACACAGACTACAGCACTTATCAGCTTGCAAGGGACAGAGAAAGAAGGACCATACACCCTCCTACAAGGTATGGTCAAACTGACTTAGTTTCATTTTCTTTATGCACAGCTCTTGAGGTGGAGGCTGCTGAGCCAAAGAATTATAAGGAGGCCATCAGCTGCAAAGATAAAGACAAGTGGCTTGTAGCAATGGAACAAGAGCTGCTATCCTTAAGCAAGAACAACACCTGGACCATTGTAAACAGGCCTAAATCTCAGAAACTTGTAAGTTGTAAGTGGATTTATAAGAAGAAGCCAGAAACTATGAAAGGGGGTGGAGTTAGGTACAAAGCAAGACTTGTGGCAAGGGGGTTCTCACAGAAGGAAGGGATAGATTACAATGAAATCTTTTCTCCTGTGGTCAAGCACTGCTCAATAAGAATTTTACTTGCTTTAGTGGCTCAATTTGATCTTGAGCTGCATCAGATGGATGTTACCACAGCTTTTCTACATGGTGATCTGGACAAAGACATATACATGAAGATTCCTGAAGGAGTAATGGTTGATAACTCTGAATATAAGGCTTGTTTACTAAATAAGTCACTGTATGGACTGAAGCAAAGTCCAAGGCAGTGGTACTTGAGGTTTGATGAATACATCCTATCATGTGGATTTTACAGAAGCAGGTATGACAGCTGTGTATACTTCAAGAGAGGTACATCCTCATGCACCTATCTACTGTTATATGTAGATGATATGTTGATAGCTTGTGAATTAATGGAAGGGATTGAATCTGTTAAAGCTATGTTAAGTGCAGAATTTGAAATGAAGGATCTGGGAGAAGCTAAGGTAATTCTTGGGATGGAGATCAAAAGGGACAGAACCTCAAGTAAGGTAATACTAAGTCAGCCAACTTACTTGAGCAAGGTACTTAAGAGATAGAATATGAACCAGTGCAAAGATGTATCCACTCCAGTAAGGCAAAGTGATAAGCTGTCTCTAAGACAGGAAGCAAAGACACAAGATGAGAAGTTAGAAATGAGCAAAGTGCCTTATGCTAATGCTGTTGGAAGTCTAATGTACTCCATGGTCTGCTGTAGACCTGATCTAACTCATGCTATGAGCTTGGTCAGCAGATTCATGGGAAATCCAGGAAGAAAACACTGGGATTCTGTCAAATGGATCATGAGATATGTGCATAGGACAAAGGAGAAAGGTCTGCAATACAGAAAATGCAAAGAAGAAACTGATGCACTTAGTGGTTTTATGGATGCAGATTTTGCTGCAAATCTTGATACAAGAAGGTCACTCACTGGATATGTTTTCACCCTATATGGAACAGCTATCAGTTGGAGATCAACTCATCAATCCACAGTGGCTTTGTCAACAACAGAAGCTGAGTTTGTTGCCTTGACAGAAGTTGTTAAAGAGAGCATGTGGCTGAAGGGAATCCTAAGGGATTTTGGCATCAATCAAAGGAGAGTTTCAGTCTTTTGTGATAATCAAAGTGCAATACATTTGTCAAAGCACCAAGACTATCATGAGAGAACCAAACACATAGATGTGAAGATGTATTTTGTGAGAGATGTGATAGACAAAGGGATTGTAAAGGTAAAGAAGATCAACACAGAAGAGAATCCTGCAGATTGCTTCACCAAGGCAGTTTCAACTTCAAAGTTTGAGTTGTATCTTGGTTTAGTTGGAATGAATTAAAGACAAGAAGAAAGAGGCTGCTCTTAAGTTCAGAGCAGTTTTCAGGAGGACTTCTTACAGCATAATGATCAAGAATTGATGCTAAGGTGGAGATTTGTTAGGAGTATAGCTATCAATTCATGAAAAGTATCAGTTTAGTTCGAATTTTGGAATGTTGGATCGGGTGTGGCAACATTGAAGCCAACATCAAGGAAAACGGTTATAACAGAAACGGTTAACTTGCGTGCTAGCTGGTCCAGTTTTGTGAGGTTCGCTCTAAGCGGTTAGAGGACGGTTTGTAACAGTATTTGGTATGGTTTTGAAGCTGAGATGACAAGCTACATGGTAGTTAAGAAAGTCAGTTACAACCGTCTCTTCTCTACAAGATAAAAGGACACAAAGTGTGAAGAAAAACACAAGTTCAATTTTCAGTTTTCAGTTCAGTTTTTGAGTTGCTATCTCTTAGCTCGTTTCTCTGTAATCTTTCTCAACTCCATTGATTAATAAAGCTTGAAGATCTCCTCAGTGGATGTAGACTTGTTGATAAGTCGAACCACTTAAAATCGTTGTCTCTTTTACTTTACATTCATTAAGTTTTCTATCTTCTTCTAGGCTTTAGTGTGTGAGTTAGAGTGATTCATATTCATCTAATCACAACAGTTCTGATCTACGTACGAGCAAAAGCTGGGGCACCCTTGTTTGCATCTCTCTTATTGTACAAGAATTCCGTACCATGAACAAGGTGAGTCATGCTATGTATAACTTCCACAATCAACATATATAAGCTTCATCTTCTAGCTTTTGCCAGGCATTTCGTATCCGTCTCAATCTGGTCAATTCTAAATATTATATGTGATATTTTAGCAAGTTTTTTTTTTATAAATTTTTAAATTTTAAATATTATCAAAATTTACAAAAATGTCATGTATCATGTATGTAGTCTCAAGAAACCAACATTTAATTTAAGTATCAATCAATAAGATCAATGCTGGTCTGAATAGTCTTAGAATAAAAATCACGTGTTGGTTCAATTTTGGCCCGAAGCATCGAACTCCTAATCAACCATGACACATTGATTATTCGGTATCATTATATATATTTTTTAAATAAATAATGCAATATGTTGGAAGGTATTTAAGGGTCTTGTGGGGTCCGTTTATGAATAAATTTATTATTTACGGTAAGTATGCATAGAACCGATACCATAAACAATTACTTTATTTATAAACGAACCTCACAATACCTTCCAACATATCGCATTAAACCACGTGAAAAATATGAACATACTTTTCATGGACATAGGTAGTATAAGTTTAAAACAAAATAACTGTAATCTTCCTCATGGTAGCCAAATTAACCCGGCATCGTCGTCATGTCTCTATTTGCATTGCATTTATGAGTCTTTCATAGATACACCCTCATATGCACCTGCATGGTGCACTCATTCAATAGTTAATGTTATTTACACTGAAAAGTGTAGCCTGATTATATTGAAAAGGGGTAAATTGCGTCAAACCCCCTTGTGGTTTGGAAAATCGGCATGAAGCCCCCCTATACTTTAAAAATTGCTCCAAACCCCCTTGTGGTTTTATAAATATAGCACAAGATCCCTTTTTTTTCCTTAAAAGATTAATAGCGTTAATTTTTAACCCGTATGACCTATTATATACTTCTGACCTGTTGACATTCTTTCATAAAAACACGTTAGCGCAAACTAGGGTTTATCTCCAAGCAAAATTTCAAGATTTATGAAAAAAAAAATTTAAAAATATATGTGGATTTCTTGAAAAAACTTGCTTATTGTGAACATACAAAGACTTGAACAAGAAGGAATTTGTTGTTGCTGATTTTCTTTAGAACGACAAGTGTCTAGGGTAGGTTCCAATTTCTTTTATTTTTTATTTGTATTTTTCTTAATATTTCTAACTACAAATTATTTACTAAATGCTATGTTAAAATATAATTAGATATAAAGAGGATTTTTTAAAAGTATTTTCACTTCTTGTCTATTTATAATATTTTATAGACAATAATTATTAAATAAATTAACTATATAAAAGCATAAGATTATTAAAAAAAAACTTAAAAAAATCAATAAAAGAAAAAGCATTTAATTTAATTAATGGAGGGATAATTATGTCAACATATTAAAAAAAATCACAAAAATTTGCATGAAGTGTGCGTGAATTGCACACAACTGTTAATTTTAACAGAGTTGGGGGTTTAATGCTATATTTATATACCACAGTGGGGTTTCATGCTATATTTATAAACCTTCATGCTATATTTATAAAATTATAAGGGAATTTGGCGCAATTTTTGAAGCATAGGAGGGTTTCATGCCGATATTTCAAACCACGGGGGGGGTTTGACGCAATTTACCCTATTGAAAAGTATAATTAGATTACACTGAAACGTTTATAATGAAAATCGATTTTTGGTTTAAAATTTTCAGTGTAATCTAACCACATTTTTTAGTGTAATCAATCATATTTTTCAATATAAATAGTCTCAACTGTTAAGTGAGTGCACCATACATCAAGTGTACAGTAGAGTTACTCTGTTTCATATCTATTTTCCACTTTATTGCCTCTCGATCAGTTAATTTTGACTTTGAAAATTGCGATATTCGTGATTCACTATCTTAAAACCACTACCTCAGCTTGTATGATTTCCGGCTACCAACTCTTATCCTGTATACCATTATAATTATCTTGGTATTTTTCCCATCATTTCATCACCCTCCATCATCAATTTCGACCATAACGCACCAATTGTATGAATTTACATCACAAGATTGTTTAATGTTTTGATTATTCCGTGTTGTTATCCAATCTAAATTCGGTGGATTAAATATGTATTTTATGTGACTAGGGATCGAATAAAATAAAAATGGTTCGAATGATTAGAACATTGAATGCTTTAAATATCCAAAATAAATGATGAAACTTAATTAAATGCAAGAGAGAATATTTGAGTTTTTTAGGCTCGATTTTAAGGTTGGTCATTCATTATTGTGTCTTAAAGACCATATTAATTGTACAAAAGTTGCACTTTGTGTTGCAATCTTGAAGAATCCATGCATTAAATACATTGATGTTGTCTTTAGAATGACTGACAGATCCGGACCAATTAGAATCTGCCATGTATGCTAGCAGAAGATTTTCTGTACAAGGGAGATTTATGTCCATACTACGTATGGTTTTGTCTACCAACTACTGTCATTTCAACACTTTTCTTCACTTGGAGAAAGATCTTATTGGGGTTGACCTTCTTTGTTGCCCGGATATCATCTCGGGCGAGGTGAGCTCATCTCTTGCTCGGGGGCTGTCAGCTCACCTGTTGGGTGATCAGTGTGCTTGGCCGGTAGGCTGCTCGCCGCTAGTCCATCTCAATTTCTAGTCCGCCCTGAAGCGAGCTCCTTTAGCTCGCCAGATTGGCAAACTCCTTATTTTTTATGGTTTCTTGCTACAAGGCACATAATCTCGCTGAGATTAGCGAGGTCTGATACTTAGAATAAATAGTGCCACAACAATTACCCCTCAGTTCGATCGTCGAGGTACTTTTGCAGTCGAGCTATTAGTTTGACGAGCTAGTTACTTGTCGAGGTCCACGAGTTGGCCGAGGTCGATTTTGTGAGCTGGCTGAGATCGAGGTACGATTGGCGACTGTTGGTGTGACGCTCCAGCATGGATCAAGGAGAAAAATGTTGCATCGCATGACACGTGAATGGATATTATTGGTGAAAAAAGGGCGGTGGATGATGTGTCATCTCGAAGCGATGCTAAATCAACGTCAAAAGTTACGTAAGAAATGATACATTGATTACGCTGACGTTATGTAACTATTCCCCAAAAGGCACATCAATGGTAATTCGAGCATGTGGGGGGGCGTCATTGCGCGAAAAGGCTCAATCTTTTGGGGATTTTCACTTCAACCCCCAAAATTTGAAAACTTGATTGCAAAGTGGCCCCTCCATACGTCTATAAAAAGGCATGTTTCTTTTATTTTCAATCTTTCACTTTCACCGATAATGTTCTTACAGATGAATTTTATTATATGTGTTTGGTTTATCTTGTTCAACGGTTCTGCCTCCGCCCACTTAGTAAAATAGTAGACAACGACCACTACATAGGTATGCCCCCTTGGGATCGTTGGCAGATAACCTATTAAATTGATCCCTCATTATGCAAACGATCATGAGCTATATATTGACTTGAGTTGTTCCGGAGATAGCTTGATATTTTGTGCCATTATATGGCATTTGTGATAAACTTTGGCGTAGGCGATGGCATCTCGCTGAAGCGTGGTCTAATAATATCCTTGTCTCATAGTTTTATAAATGATAGTGCTTGCCCCCCAACATGATTTCCACAGACTTTGTCGTGGATTTCAACTAAGACTTTTTGTCCTTGACTCTGAGTAATACATTTGAGGAGAGACAAAAAGAAACTTCGCTTATAAAGTTAGTCGTCGAAGAGCATATACCTTCCTGCTTGAAGTTGTAATTGCTCAGTTTCTACCCTGTCTTGGGGTAACACACCAGTCTTTTAGTATAGAATGATTGGGGTCATCCAACTTTCTTCCTCGGGGTTGACCGTTGCAACTACTCGTCTATTAATGGAAGAGGCTACGAGCTTTGAGAGTAGGACGTTCGAGAAGTCTGTTGCCCCTTCAAAGGTGGCTAGCTTAAAGAGGGTATCAGCCTACGAGTTCTGTTCTCGAGGGATTTTTTTATGAAGACTTGGTGGAATTACTCGCAGAGCCTGGCGACGAACTCCTGGTACTTTACCATCTGCTCACTTCTGGGTGTAGTTCAAATGAGCAGGTTGATTTCTCCTCAGGGTGGGATAGGTTGAGGACCTTGTGATCGCCTCAGATTCGATTTCAAACTGATGACGAGTTCGGCTGCGCAGCCACGTGGAATTCGTGGAGCATAGACGGTTAAACACTGAGTTTGAGTTGGAAATTTCTGGCTGGAAATACTTCCGATACTTGGCTACATTTGACGAGCTGGAAGGGCTTTCACCTTGTTGTTTACCAAGCTTTCTTTTGATTTTATGGGCTTAGGTGAAATATTCCTTCTTGGTGGTGGCCAAAGAGCTTTGGTAGCCTTGTAACTGGTGCGTGCATTTGCTCAGTTGCACCATAGCGGCACCGACCTGTTCTAGGGTCTCAAAATTTTGAATCGGGATAAGGAGGATATCCCAGTCGTCGGACCGCGGGTGCGGGAGAGGCAGCATCTCCTTGTGAGGTTGGTCCTAACCGTTAGGGTGGTAACATTGGCCTTCGACATGGTAGAGGGGTTCTGAGGTGAAGTTTTAAGCTATAAAGATTTGAAGAATTTCAGCGAGAGAACAACATCACAAACATAAAGAAGATCTAGGATCTATGATTCAGTCATTAAAAGATAGGTTGATACTAGATTTCTCTCTGACCACGAACCAACTCCGTAGCCTTGATTTTAATTCATCCATAAATTTTTGTATAGAGAATGCTGCATTGTTGAAGATTAACTCATTTTTCCATTTCCAGATAAGTCAAACAACCTCGAGCAGAATACAAAAAACAGACTTTTTCCCTCTTTTCCCCCTCAAAACATTACTAAAAACCAGCATATTTGTAATAGTGCTTGTGTGTAATGCATGACCGTAGCCAATGCAAACATTTCATCTATATTAAATAAGACGTTGAACATTAAAAAAACATGTGCTTCCCAGTCTCCTCCTTGTCTCCACAGAAGATGCAATTCACGTTCTCATTCGAGGAAATAATCCCACGTCTTCTAAGATTAATTCTTGTTGGAAGTCGATCCCAGAGAAGTCTCCATGCATGAGTTATAACCTTTGGCGGGGCAAAAGATTTCCAAATCAGTTTGAAATCCTTCACTTTCTCTTCCTCCAACGCATAATTCAATCTCAGATGCAAACTCGCCCTTTGGGTGATATGTCTGCTCGGTAGATTGCTCGTTGTTGGTCCGACTCAGTTTCTAGCCCGCCCGAAAGTGGGCTCATTTTAGGGTATCTCGTTGGATTGGCGAGCTCATTGTTTTTCATGGCTGCTCACTACGATGCACGAGATCTCGCTGAGATTAACGAGGTCTGGAATATGAGATAAATAGTCTCACAACATTCAGTAATAGTTTTTTTTTTCTATTGGAACGAATATAAGTTAGAACATAATATGGAAAGATGAGGCCGTGAGGGATCATGATATTTTGTGAGGAAGGAGAGAGAGAGGTCCTGACTTGCAAATAAGGGTAAAGGAATTGGGAATAAGATGATTATCGTGAGAGTGAGCGGTAGGGTTTGAGTGGAAAAAATACCCACAGTTTTAGTATATCGCGCTTATTGTACTTAATTTATTGAAAGTTTTGATGTAATGAATCATTCAGTATGATAGGATGTCGTATTTAAAATTTTGGTAAGAAAATAGTATGTAAATTAAGCATAATGCGGTATTTCATTAGATCAGATACATTTTTTTTGTAATTTTTTTATTTTTTTTTTGTATGATAGGGCGCCTAGGCCCGAAAACGCCCAGAATGAACGATTTTGTAGAAATCGTCTAGCCCAATTTCTGCATCACTAACTCTAATTTCTATCCATGTGTCAAAACATAAATTGGTTAAAATTGATCTCACCACTGTGAATAACTTTCCACTGATAATTAACTTTAAAAAAAAAAAAAAACTAAAAATCAAAATCTAGAGAAAGGATGCTTTCATAACATTTTTGGGCGAAAGTGGAGATATATTATTGAATATAAATCAATTTAGCCGATCTAGTTTGGGGAGTCACAGATTATCTCATTAGTAACGGCTAGTTTCGTTATAATGGTAAGAGGAGCCAGCCTTGCCTATCAATTGTTCCAGCTCCCAAAGTAGCTTCCCTCACACATTTGACCGTTGCGCTACTATTTATTCAAACCCTCGCATCAAATCCCTAAACCCTCTTTACTTCGATCCACCGCCATTAACGATTCCTTCAATCCGATCCCCTCACCGTTAATCGCTCGAAATTGCAGAAATTTGCATTGTTTCAGAGCTCAAATCGATTGACAAAAAAGGGGGGAAAATGGAGACTCCTCCGAGAAGAAAGAGCGGAATTAATTTGCCGGCGTCGATGTCCGGGACGTCGTTGCGCCTCGAGACCTTCTCTTCCCCCTCGATTAATAAGCTGTCGTCGCCTCTGAAATCGATGTCGCCGAGGACTATATCGAACTTATCGGCGTCGCCGTCGCCCAAATCTGCTTCGACCTGCAGCGATAGGTTTATCCCGTGCAGGTCTTCGTCGAGGTTGCATACGTTTGGGCTTATCGAGAAGGCGTCTCCGGTGAAGGAGGGAGGGGGAGGAGGGGGCAGTGAGGCCTATTCCAGGTTATTGAAATCGGAGCTTTTTGGAACTGATTTTGGGTGTGATTTTGGTGCAGGTGGTGGTGGCAGGGGAGGGTCTCCGATGAGTCCGAGTAAGAATATGCTAAGGTTCAAGACTGAGCATTCTCCTGGCCCCAATTCGCCCTTTTCGCCTTCAATTTTGGGTCAGGATAGCGGGTTTTCGGGTGAGGTGTCGACGCCTCCCAAGCCGCCGAGGAAGGTGCCCAAGACTCCTCACAAGGTACATTCTTCTTCATTCTGCTATATTGATGTTTTTAGCTAACAATTTCAGATTTTAGTTGCTGCTTAAGAACAATAATAAATCAAGCTCATGTATGAATTAATCAGCCAAATTGATGTTGTCATCGGGAAATAGCTTGGAAAAACATCTTAGAATTTTGGGATATCAAATGTGCTAAGAAACAATGATAAATCAAGCTCATATATGAACTAATCAGCTATAAGGTGCAAGTAATAGTCAATAGTAGGTTAGGTAGTAAATATAAAGAACCAAATGCTGGGTTCTTTTGGGGTTAAGGTTTAGTCTATAAGGAAACTCAATGTTGAGCTCTCTATATCATTGCTTAATAAATCAAATGGATCTGAAATGAGCGCAAGATTAAACCTATCTCGATTTTTAATATTGTGAGTTCTTCAAGATGTTTAGGTTAAAATCGTCACTCAAACAACCTTCATGTATAAGCACCATAAAAGAATCTCCTTCGGAGTTTATTATTTTTTATTTTGTATTGAACAGCTCACTGAGTGCATAACTGTAGGTTCTGGATGCACCAGCGCTACAAGATGACTTCTACCTAAACTTGGTCGACTGGTCTTCTCAGAATGTCCTTGCTGTGGGGCTGGGAACTTGTGTGTATTTATGGAGTGCTTCAAATAGTAAAGTGAGTTCTAATATATACTTTTACTGAATCCATGCTCCTATTGATGTTGTTCCAGAATAAGCCTGTAATTCATTAATTATCTAACTCGGAGGCTATTAATCTACAGGTAACAAAATTATGTGACTTGGGACCCAATGACAGTGTCTCCTCGGTCCAATGGACTCGAGAGGGGTCGTACATATCAGTTGGCACAAATCTTGGTCAGGTTCAGGTGAATATCAATAGATCATGAATCAATTGGGCAGATAAATAGAAAAAAAACACTATTATTTAAACTACAGAGCATGTTTTCTTTCTTGGTTTAGGTTTGGGATGGAACTCAATGCAAGCGTGTACGAACAATGGGGGGACATCAATCGAGAGCTGGTGTATTGGCGTGGAGTTCACGTATATTATCCTCTGGAAGCAGAGACAGAAACATACTTCAGCATGATCTTCGTGTTCCCAGTGATTATATTAGCAAACTAATTGGGCACAAATCCGAGGTAAAACTTTCACCTCATAGAATTGTTTCACTTCAATACTGGAACCATTTTAACCCTGGTTTGTGGAAACAATAGGTGTGTGGGCTTAAATGGTCTCACGATGATAGAGAACTCGCTTCTGGTGGCAATGACAATCAGGTAGCTGTTTCATAACACAATTACACACAAATTTGTATTTTGTTAAACATGATCTGTAGCTGAAGAAGGTTAATTTTTTAATTTACATTGTGGGATTCAGTTATTGGTGTGGAATCAACATTCTCAATCTCCGGTTTTGAAACTTACGGAGCATACAGCTGCTGTGAAAGCCATTACTTGGTCGCCTCATCAGAATGGCCTTCTGGCATCTGGAGGAGGAACAGCTGATCGTTGCATTCGTTTCTGGAATACCACAAGTGGCAATCAACTAAATAGCATTGACACTGGAAGCCAGGTAGTAGCCTTTGAAAGTTAGAATCTTTTACAATTATTACTTATAAAGAGTAAGAGTATATTAAGCAGTTGCACTCAAACTCGACTCTTAAATAATTGAGTCGAGCCCTTGATATGTTTAGTTATTTAAATGTGTTTACAAGTTACCCTTAGTCTAACTTTATTGAGCATTTTTTGTAATATGAACTCGAAAGTATTAAGCACGTCTGAGTCGGGCATGAGCTAGGCATTACAAGATTAATCTAATAATCAAGCTGGTTGTCGTAGGTATGCAATCTAGCCTGGAGCAAAAATGTGAATGAAGTAGTTAGCACCCATGGTTATTCTCAGAATCAAATAATGGTGTGGAAGTATCCAACTATGGCTAAGGTAAATGACCGATTTTCCTAACATATGCTTCTAATCCTTATGTGTATTATTACCAAGCGAAGTTTGATGAACCTTTTACATAGGTTGCAACTCTGACTGGGCATAGTATGAGGGTACTCTATTTGGCAATGTCTCCTGATGGCCAGGTATCATACAAATTACCTTACACACCTCTCAACTACATGGAGTTTCTATGTAATAATCTGTCGAAACTTTGAATCTTACGTATTTAAGTTATCTTCAGACAATAGTGACTGGAGCAGGGGACGAAACACTCAGATTTTGGAACGTTTTTCCATCTGTAAAAACTCCGGTAAGTATTTCATGGTAACTGATTCAAGAGTTAAGTGCAGTATGTGGAAATCTTGGACTGGTTTTCTCAGATACTTGTTTTGTATTTGTGATTATAGGCACCAGTTAAGGATACAGGGCTTTGGTCTTTAGGCAGAACTCAAATCCGATGATGCCGAGTGATATTGTTAATGATCCTGTAAATTCGATCACTACGACCAACCCCCCAAGCAGCACAGTCTCGGGCAAAAGAGAGGAATACTTATTTATTTATTTTTTTGGCTTTCATATTGTAAAGTGAAATTTGTTATTTATTTCCCTCAATTTGTGCAGTAGGATTCATAAGTAAAACAACCACGACAATAATCTTCACAGCATAAAAATCAGAATAATTGGTTATACCATGTTTTGTTGAAATGAAGGAAAAAATAGTACTTTTAAAGGTCCATGTTTTACGTTTATTAGTATTATTTTTCTTTTAAGTTCTATTTTTAACCATTGAATTTCTTAGTCTGGATTAAAGATGATGTTTTTTAGGGGGATTAAAAACGAGGTTTTTATTTTCTGCATTAAGAGGTTGTGTGTCACAGCTAGAGGAGACAGAAGTGCTTTTTAAATTGTAAACAAAATTTGGAAACACCTCCAAAGTGCGTTCTTAGCACTCTCGAGCTGATATTCCCCTCGGTTGGTATGCATAAAGATAATCCATTCATATTTTTCAATGTAATTTATAAATATTTTTCAGTGTAAATTGATTCAACTGTTAAACGAGTGCATTATACACAAGTGCACAAGAAACTTACTCGTATATACATATATTCATATGTATAATCCATTTATCCGGAATTATGTCAAGAAAACCTATGGATCGAATTTTGTTAATTCAATTCGATAGTCGCAAAAAACACTTCACAGTATTAGATCCATATTCGCAAAAAACGCAAAGACAGCTTTGGTTTACTAAGAATTTTATTTGTACATTGAGTAACTTTGAGCACACTAGTTTTACTCAACAATTGGTGCACAATAGTTTCTCCGTCCCAAATCAATTTTTACAGTGTTCTATTCATCTCTTACTTACATAGACCTCTAAAGTACATCTCATGTCACTAATAATTATACACAAAAAATACATTTGCTTTGTTTCATTAACTTAAATTGAACATTCTATCATCAAAAAAATCATTTTATCAATTTAAATACTACAAATCAACTCTCATACTAAAGTCCCAAAAAATCGATTATAAAAATAAAAACAAGAAATACTGACTAACTAATACTCTCTCCGTCCTACTAGTGTTTGCACCATAAAGTGGACACACTTAAAAAAAAATGTAATGAGTAGAGTTTTGAGGGTATAAAGTGAAGAAATTGATTTGGTTTGATATATTGTGGACCCAAAAAGTAAAAAATAGTGACAATTTCTATAAATATGTGAATGTGAGGGTGAAATTTATTTTTAAAAAAAAAATTATTTTTTGGGTGTACAAACAATTGTGGTACGAACGAATAAGACAAATATTCAAATAATTGTGGAACAAAGCAAGTATCATTTAGTAAAATAACTAATATTTAAAAAATGCACATAAATATATATTTGAAGCTGGTTGCATAGAAACATTTGTATTGTACATTTCAATGCGCCTTCCGTAAAGATCAAATTTGAATGCAAACAAACGAAAGTTCATTATAAAGGCGGCATAGAGCCCAATTTAATTCAAGTGAAAATATTTTTAAAAAAATTCAAAGAAATTGAAAGTACAAAAACTAAAATTTACATTCTCCAAGTAGTAATAAACTTCTCTTTCCGTTAAGCTTCAGAAAGTAGCTCAGAAACTAGAGCAGTTTATTCAAAGATGTTTCTAAACACAAGTAATAATATATTCAGAGCCTATTTGTTTGGGAATATAGAATAATAAATCTTGGGATATATTTTACTTTATATGTATTTGTTTGGGAATATAGAATAATAAATCTTGGGATATATTTTACTTTATATGTGGAATAATAAGGGAATTACAAATACCACCCCCAAGTAGTATGTATAATCAATTGAAACTAGGTAATAAAAACGTGGACTTGTCAATTTTACCGGGACTTCGGTAAACAAAAAAAATCCTAACAAACATTGGAATTTGGGGAAAAACAACTATTATCTCTCCTTTTCCAGGCAAACAAAGGATTCAAGTGCTTTTCCTCATTTGATCAAAGCTACTTAGCAAACTTGCTATATGTTGGGAAACATTTCTTGCTAAAATGAGTTGGGAGTCAAGAAGCTTTCATATTTCTATCGAAACCCCTGGCAAATGAGATAGATCTCTCGGGAACACGATCTTGTTGCTTTAGGTCTCAACCACGATGCCTTTCTGAAGAGCGGTTTGCATAGTTTGATGAACTCTGTAGAATAACGAAGGAGAGAAATCATCATATCATAACAAAATACCAAAAGAAGAAGTATAATATTGTGGAACTGACACCAACCTTTATTATCTTCACTCTCTAGAAGCTTAACGATTAGGTGGCCCCCAGGTCGCAGCAGGCCATCAACATCCGAGGCAGAGGCTGATCTATTTGATTGCACTTCCAATGACAGGGTATTTTCTTTGTGGTCGACTGCAGCCCTCCCAACTGCCAGATCAATTGCTCGCATTCCAAGCTCAGCTGATAGAGCTGCATCTCTACTTGTGATTCCAGAAACTGAGGGACACATATCAGAGAGTATGACAGAGAAACCCCGTTGCTGGAAATGAAGCAATGATATGCATCAGTATCATCGTCTGAAAGACCGCGGTTATCTGATTTTCGGAGACGCTTGGTTCAAATTCTCCAATGAGAATGATAATATGAATCATTGAATAGTGATTTACAATTAAAATGATGGTTACATTGTTAGCGTTTTGCTCTAATTTTAGAATACGATAGTTGGTTGAGGAATAGTGAAATGATAGAAGAGAAATTATTATAGAGGGGAGGTAGTTAATCAAAATGGGGTAATGGTTGCCTTATGTTGAATTTCATTACCTTGTACGAAGTATAATGAAAGTAAATAGATCATCTTTTATTCTTATTAACCACCACAACTACTCATGTTCATCTTCATTACCATTTCCAATAATTTTTTTAACTAAGCGCCTTCTTAGTTGATGTTAACATAACTTGTAAAACGATTTATGATAGAGTTAAGACGATCGAGATAACGGAAATACAGAGTTATATAAATAAAATCCTGAAAACGAGGCTCCTCAAAAGAGGCCACAGGGATAAATCCCTACCACAGAGAATAATCTCTGCCCACAACCGAAGTTGCCACAATAAACTGATCATAAGATGCCCTAAATTCTGGAAAACAACTTACTTAAATAGACTCAATACTTAACCCTAACTTAAGCCCTAAGAAAATTAAGCCCATGGGCTATTTATTTAACTGACTAAATAAAAGACCTAACATAATTTTAAAGACTAATAATAATAGTAATAGCTAATTAAGCAGATCCTGCGTATCAATACTCCCGCTGTCCAAACAGCCTTGTCCTCAAGGCTGGTGTATTGGGTCGATCATATCCTCCTGACCGCCCGGGTCATGGGTTTCTTCATCGTCGCACTCCAAGATTACAGCCAGCGACTTAGCAGGGCATTTATGCAAGGGTCCATAAGGTTCACTGCATCTATAGCACTTACCCTTTGCCCGATACTCTCGAGCCTCTTCTGCTGTGAGGTGGCGAATGTTACGGTTAGGCATTGGGCCCGACGACCCAGTAGAAGAGTTTTGAGAGTGTCTCATGCCTGAGGTGTTCGAGTTTGAACCCGATCCCTGAGATGAGGCACCCCCAAACTGTGATGTTGGGGGTCGAGAGTACGATCCTTGGCCGAAGGCAGCACGAGGCGGGGCTGCAGGTGGCTGGTGGACCTGTGCGATTCTTCGGGCAGCCCTAATGGCAGCGAAAACATCAGTCATTTCCGAATCTGGAACTCTTTCACGAATTGATGTTTGAAGGCCACCTAAAAACATCCCTAGATACTGCTCCTGCGGAAGTGATGGTAATTGGGCTACTCGCTCCTCAAAGAGTGCCACGTAGTCATCAATGGAGCCAGTTTGGCGAGTAGCCTGCATTGCTTCATAAGCATTAATAGCGGAGCTGTCCCCGAAACGCCTAATCAAGTCCCTGGATAGTTGAGGCCAAGCAATTGTGGCATCCCGGCGAAGGGCCCATTGGGCCCAAAACATGGCTCTTCCGAACATAGCAATGAGAGCCAATTTAACTCGGTCCCCTGGTGGAGTGTCGTGAACCAAGAAAAACTGTTCCGCTTGAGCAAGTCAGGCTATGGGGTCGGAACCATCGAATATCGGTAATTCCATCTTAGAGATCGCCACCATGGTGGGGGTTGACGCCTGAGGTGCTGATGTTGAGCCAAGCGGAGGTGATGCACCCGCTGCCCATGTAGTTGCGTGTGGGGAGACGCCCGGGATTAGTGGGTGCTTACCCCCAGATGTGGATGAAACAGCATTGAAAATAGGGGTCTTCGATGTGAAGCTTTCGAACTTCTTAATCAAGAAATCGAGTTTCTGCCCCATATCAGTGACAGAAGTGGTGAGGCCCTCAACCGCGGAGCCCTGCTCCACTAGGGTTTGCTGAATGGTGGTTATGGAGTTCTCCGCTGATTCGAGACGCTCTTTCTCAGTCATGGCACGTGTGTTAGTCATGGCGAGAGAGAGATGGCAGGTCGGACCAATTGATAGAGTTAAGACGATCGAGATAACGGAAATACGGAGTTATATAAATAAAATCCTGAAAACGAGGCTCCTCAAAAGAGGCCACAGGGATAAATCCCTGCCACAGAGAATGATCTCTGCCCACAACCGAAGTTGCCACAATAAACTGATCATAAGATGCCCTAAATTCTGGAAAACAACTTACTTAAATAGACTCAATACTTAACCCTAACTTAAGCCCTAAGAAAATTAAGCCCATGGGCTATTTATTTAACTGACTAAATAAAAGACCTAACATAATTTTAAAGACTAATAATAATAGTAATAGCTAATTAAGCAGATCCTGCGTATCAATTTACAATCAGAAAACACCAAGACAAGCTAATATAAGACACCTTACATGTCAATAAAAATGATCCACCTTGTGATTTCTTGAGAACTCTCAATTCACAAGTTGAAAATTTAACAGATACAAAGGAATAACAGAAGGACCTCTAAAGCTTTATATGTATAAGGCAATATCAAAATAACATGAACACATATGTTAGACTGGTAGCTAATGTATTAAGTGATATAATATTGATAACCAATTTTTGAAAACCAATAATTTTATCTACATGTAGATATATATATATTTGGTTGCATCAATTAAGGGCAAATGGGAGCATAATAAAAAATGTCATGATTTTGAATGTAAAATAAGGCAAAAGGGGACATTTGTATCATAAATGAGAAAGAAAACTTAACTCTCTGGAATACTGTTACAATGACTGAAAATTGTAAATTTAGAGTTGTTTGAAAAACTCAATTTGTTTGGAACTAAATTTTCACAATCCTAAGACATATGCAAAAACTTCTTCTACACTCAAAAGATAATATGAGCACATATGTTAGACAGGTAGCTAAAGTATTAAGTGATGCAATATAGATAATCAGCTTTTTAAACCCATAATTTTATCTACATGTAGATATGTTTGGTTGCATCAGTTAAGGGCAAATGAGCGCATATTAAAAAATGAATCATGATTTCGAATGTAAAAATAAGGCAAAAAGTGACATTTGTATCATAAATGAGAAAAAAACAAACTTTAACTCTCTGGGATATTGTTACAATGACTGAAATTGTAAATTTGGAGTTTGAAAAACTCAATTTATTTTGACCTAAATTTTCACAATCCAAAGACATGCAAACTTTTTCTACACACGCTAAAGATAAACATAATGGAAAATGAAAGCCCTTCCACTATTTTTTATTAGATAAAAATTGCATTCATCGAAAAAGAAATAGATTAAAGTAGGTAACCGCAAGAAAATTATACATGTAGGGTAAACAAAAGTGAAAAGATTTTATATCAGCATTCTTATGATATGTTGTAGGAGAAGCCTCTCAATAATTCTTTTTGTTTCCAGACAAACAAGGTCCAGATTTTTTGGTGTGGGTGATTTGCTACCAGAATAGAATAGTAGAAAGCACCTCTAAAGTTAGCCATCTATTTCGCCACACCAAATTAAAGTGAGCATATATACCTAAATTCTCCAGTAGCATAAAGTACGCAATCATAGTTCTTAATAAAAAAAAAATTGCTTTATAGATCATTGCAATATTCAACACCCAAAACAAACAATAATGTTTCCTGATTTGGTGGCATCAGCTCTTAACAAATGAGTGCATAATCATAATTAACCATAATTCCTATTGTCCAAGAAGATAAAAAGCAATATCGGGTTATTGTCACCATAGCACTGCTTGCTTTTATCTATTCCACACTCAAGTTTATCAAGAACAAGAAGATACATAAGCCCTTTCACAACTGGGTCTGGCACCTATATTTTGCATATATTGTGAGAGCATTCGTTGGAGAAAGTGAAAGATAGAGAGAGGATAAAAGCATCTGAAAAAGCTCAATTAGTGATTGAATACCTTAGGGGAGAGTGCTTTAACTTGGTCTCTTGGTAGGTTCATGACATCACCACAGACAGTTTTAACTCTTGCATCACAGAACTTGGATGGAACCTTCACCTTCTGCTCTGCAGCACACCCACACATCCACCATATTACATTCACAACTATATAAAATTAATAAAACACATCTTACCAACAATGTTGGAAAAATAGCAATGGTACAATTTCACCATAAAAAGAGTACACTTACATGAAGACTTACCTTAATATCAATACCCACAACAACTCCTCCTTTCTCCAATGGACCCAGGCTCTCACATGCCACCTAAATTACCAAATAACTGAAACCATATTACATTTGTCCCTTTGGATACAAACCACATCGAATCTATGAAATTAGATTACCTCCTTAACTATCGTGCAAACAGAGACTTACACACACACATATACATGCATACATACATACATACATTAATGCAGTAACTGGTTAAACTGCACCTGAAGCCACGCACCAGGAGCACAACCAAGATCGAGAACAGAGGAACCAGGGGTTATGATTTTGTGCTGCTTTTGCATCTGAATCAACTGCAATTCACATTTCAAAACAGAAATAAAGAGTGAGCAAGTTTTAAAATGACTAAAACTAATTTGAAAAATGAATTAATTTCTCTGCGCGTGTGATTCGAATGGTAGAATCAACCAATAAAATAAAGAGAGGACCTTGAAAGCAGAGCGAGCAACATAACCAAGGCGTTGAGCTTCTCTGCAGAAGAAATCAGCTGTTCCACTCATCTCTCTTTCTCGAAGCTATTGAATTGAACCTTTGGAGGATTTTTTGTCTCGTATAATTAAACCTTTTGGGGTCTGGATAGTAAGAGGGGTTTTTATTAGGGTTTACGGCCGACCAACAATAACAAACTGTTTATTATCGAGATAGAACAAATTAATTTTTTTCTTTTTCAACTCAACAAAATAACAAGGAAAAATCATTTGAAAATACCTATTTCTAGCAGTGTCAACAGTCAACAGCCAACAGGGCGGATACTTTAAAAACGGGACCCGCATCATTTTTTGAATGGATTGGGACTGGGCATTCTTTGGTGGGTCATGGGTCGGTTTGATTCGGCTCATTCTTGTAGCAAAAAACGAAACTCTCGCCCCCAGGGCCCCCACCTCCTGACACAATAGGAATGGTGGAGGTGGTAAATCATAATGACTCAGCGACCCATTAGATGGGAGGAATAGTGGAATCGGTCCATTCTAAATGACATTTTAGCGTATGTCTCATGTGAATTCTATACTATCATTGTTGTGCATAAATATTATCATTATTTAAAAAATATATTTAATTTGTAAATAGTAATACTATATATATATAAAAGTGATAGTGTGTATACATAACATTGATATTTAAAGAAATTGAATTCACGTAAACTCAAGTTCACACAAACTTTTGCTACATTTTTATTAGAGTAATTATAAGGTGAATCTCTTTCACTGTGAAACTTTGTATTTTTTAAATGAGAGTATTATTATTGAATTAATATCATTTAATAAAATAATTACTACTGTACATCAGATTAGGTGGTTTGATATTTATCCAAAGAGTTACCTGCGATAGCAATTTTATAAATTATAAAATGAAATTCAAACATTCAAAATTAATAGGACAAAAGTCAAAGTCAATCAAAATTAAAGGATAAAATAGTGTATTTCCCCTTTAAAGAAAATTTAGTATCTACAATATTGTAATTATATTAATAAGTTCACCAATATGCACTTGAATTTATAAAGCATTTTTTTTATCTCTAAATGTATTTTATCTATTTTGTAAAAATTATAAAACTTTAGATCACTTTAACATTGTGACAATTCGTTAAAAGTTGGCATTGCTTCATTTTAAATTGAATATAATCAAATTTAGGATTTCATAATTTGCAAATATGGTTGTTTACTACACACTCAATACAAAAAAAATGTGGATTAGCAACCGATTTTTTTATCGCAAAATGTGATTAGAGACCGATTTCTAACCGATAAAATTCAGTCGCTAAAACGCGGGTAGTTAGTATTAAAAAATGGCGATAAAAAAAATGGCTCAGTGGGTTCGAACTCGCGCCCATTGGGGCCCAAGCGGGGCGCGAACCACTGAACCACTAGCTCATATTAGGCGTGTCATATAGTGTATAAGCCTTTGTAAGGCTTGTAGAAATAAATAGGCATTATATGAGCCCAAGGGGAATCGAACCGCCAACCCCCGGGCTACTCGGAGGAGGCATGAACCACTAGGACATTTGCAATTATTATTCATTTTAATGCATTTAATTGTATATAACTACAAATTGATTCTTTTTTTTTAATTCATCAAATTAATTCATTTTTTTTTCTAATCATTTATATATATATATATATATATATATATATATATATATATATATATTTACTAACTTTTTTTATTTTGTAAATTTAATATTTTAGACCACAATAAATTATTAATTTATTCATTTTTTATGCATTTCATTGTATATAACTCCAAATTGAGTCCCATTTTTTTTAATTATCAAATTAATTTATTTTTGTTTCAATTTCGTTTATATATATATATATATATATATATATATATATATATATATTTACTAACTTTTTTTTATTTTGAAAATTTAATATTTTAGACTACAATAAATTATTAATTTATTCATTTTTTATGCATTTAATTGTATATAACTCCAAATTGAGTCCCTTTTTTTTAAATTCATCAAATTAAATTATTTTTTTGTTTCTAGTTCATTTTTATATATATTTACTAACTTTTTTAATATTTTAAACTACTATAAATTATTAATTTATTCGTTTTGTATGCATTTAATTGTATATAACTCCAAATTGAGTCTCATTTTTTTTAATTCATCAAATTGATTCTTGTTACGAACTACAAAAAAATTAAATAATTTTAATCATCATCCTCTTTATCTTCGTCTTCATCTTCATCTTCTCCCCTTCTTTCATCATCTTCCTCATCTTCATCGTCTTCCTCTTCCTCTTTCTCTTCCTCCTCTTCTTTGGTATTGTGCTGACGTGCGTGTTCTAGAATATGACAAACGAAATTGCAGAAACTCTGATTTTATATGCTCCATACACTCATTTTACCTATTCATATATATAGGGTAAAGTGTAATTTTTTTCTTCTAAATTTGGAGGATAAAATTCTTTGTTTCAAATTTCGTTAATCAGAACCGATTAAGAGAAGATTGTGTCTGAAGAATACTTGAGTTTTATTACTTCATCATTGATGTACTTTAGAGTGGGACCCATTGTGGGAGGAGCTTGTCGCAATAGTGTGAAACTGGTCGTGTAGTTTCTGATTATGCATAACCATATAACTAAGCCAAGCGTCCAAAAAAGAGAAGAAACTATCAAGAAAGAGAAGTACTGCATACTGTTGATAGGCGAGCAGAATCGTCATTTGGGCGAGCATAATTAACCCAAATTACCCACGCTTAAGACGAGATTAAGCCAAGCTGAACGAAAGGTGTCAGACGAGCAGACCTTGCTCGCCGAGCAACATTAACCAGGCGAGCAACTTTAATCAAAATACCATGTGGACCCAGATTAGGTCCTAGCGAGCATAATCAACACCTCGACGAACAGACCTAGCAACAATATCAAGACAACAACTTATCAAGAATAAAGACCATCAAAATCAAACTAAAGACTCCTCAAGGACAAGTCCAAAGGAACGAACAACACATGAATGCGAGCAAGTCCAGTGTAGAAGGATAGAATTTAGTTTAGATAAGGTCAAACTAGTTAAAGCCCAAGTGTCATACATGCACACTAGGGAGGTCAAAGGTCATGTACACCTCCTGTTAGACAAACTAGTATAAATACTTAGATTTTTTTAGCTAATAAAATAAGCACAAATTCATATACACGTCCAAACTTCGATTATACATCCAAAACAGCTCAATTATCTTACATACGAATTAATTACGTAATCAATACACATGTTAATTTCACCCTAACCCAAATTTTCGTATTCACTAATTACGTTAGTGATCAATCACACGTAATTGTTTGGTGATCTAATTAACGAGTAAAAACAGCCACTAATCCTTCTGATTAGAATCGATCATCAACAAATTGGTGCTAGAGGAAGGGTTCGAACCTCTGATTTAAGGATTTAAGTCTGATTAAGTAAGAACTACAGACTTAAACTTGAAGAATTGAAGAAAGGTGTTCATGGTGTTCTTCATTTAAGAACTGTTAAACACTCACACATAAACATCAATCAAAGATGCCTCAGTCTCATGAGACTCAACACTCTCAGCATGTGATAAGGGATTCACGCTCAAGGATGTCCCAGGCTGGTAGGCAAGCAGAAATAACCAGGTACGAGCGAGAAAATCGTCCAACAGTTACACATCAACTAATGCCACCTAAACTGGATGCTTTTGTTCGCAATCCTGATGAACTAACTCGAATAATCGCAATGCTTCAGGCTTTGCAAAAGTAGCAAGCACAGCCTGGCCCATCTCATATCCGAGCAAGGCATAGCCCGACAAGAGCTCGTGAGCATGAGAAGGCCAGAGATGACCATCAAAATGAGGCAGACAGTGCCCAAGTTCGTAAAATGAAGGGCAAGGAGAAACAGCTTGCTGAAGCTACCAGCCATGGAGAATCAACTCCAAATCAAGCTCTGGGGGTTAGTCAGGGCACACGCCAAAGTGCACTGAACAAATTAGGTCGCCATGGTCGGGGAGCAACGGAGGTCCATCCAATAGCAGAAGTAGCTCGTCCGGCCTACGTACCAGCTCATCAATCAGTCCATGAAAGGCTGACTAGGTCAGCTTTTGGTCGCCTAGGCCCTGATGCGGAGCCCAATCCTAGGAGGCCAGTCCAGGGGGTGCCCATGCCAAGCGAGTGACTGCGGCGGACAGATGGTCATGCACCTCTGTTCGCCGAACAGCCTCCAAGTCAAGGGGAATCCTTGGAGGAACTGGTCTCCATGAGGAAGGCAATTGAAAGCATGCAGGGCCAGTTAGACCTGCAAAGAGGTTATGGGAATACTGCTCTTCCAACTTCACCATTATCTTCAGTGATTCTGAAGGCTCTCATTCAAAAGAAGATCCAATTCCCTGCAAGTATACAATATGAAGGCACGGCGGACCCCCGGGTACATTTGATGAAATATTATGATTATATGATATCGATGGGGGCAAGCGATCCAACTCAGTGCCGCAATTTCCCATTGACTCTGGGGGACCATGTCCATAAATGGTTTTCAGCTCTGCCACCAGCTTCAATCCATTCGTTTGCTCAGCTAGGCAAAGAATTCCTCTCCCATTTCTCCATGGCCGGGTCTTATCTATCCCAAAGATATCAGTTGTCCGACTTAAAATAAGCTGACGACGAGTCGGATTGTTCGTACTTGGAAAGATTTGACAAGGTCTTGCTAGAAGGGGAATCAGTCAGCGAAGACACCAAAATTGTAGTTGTCCTAGCTGTATTGAAGAAGGGTACTGAACTTTGGAAAGATGTACATCTCAGATGTCCTAAAACTTACGCTGAATTCCGAGACCTGGCAGGAGTCTTTATCTCCATGCACGAAGCTTTACAGAAAGACATGGGGGACAAAGGTGAGCAGAAGGAGAGTAGGAAGAAGAGTGGTGGTGGAGGTTATCGTGCCCCGAAGAACATGAAAGTATTTAACGAGGGGACAGAACTGAAAGATAAACTGAATCACGTACTTACCATATCAATTGATGCGGTGTACAACAATGTCCGGGACAAGGAACTACTTACTCCACCCAGAAAGATACGTCAAGATGCTAGCGAGTTAAACCAAAACAAGTATTGTGCCTATGGGGTATTTTACTAGTGAATGTCGTGACTTGCTGAAGCAATTATGGCGATTCTACGAGGAGGGTAAGCTATCCGAGTTTGTGAAGAAGCAACCCCGGTTAGAGGGACAGAGATGATGATTCCGAAGGAGAAGATTTGGAGCAAGCTCCTCGCCGGAATCGAGCTGGGCGACCAGCTCAGGCACCAGCAGGAGGTCCAGTTCCTGAAATCCAAATGACGGAGCCTGCGGGACCTTTTGGTGGTTGTTCTAATGGGCGACCACCAATCTCAAATCGAAAAAGAAAGGCTGAGCTGCGGGCAGTGGCCCAGGTGCAGGAAATGGGTGTCAAACTATCCGTCCTTCACACAGCAGAGTTGACCTTCACTGAATTTTTTTTGGAAGGAATCGTAACTTCCTATAACGATTCTCTCGTTATCTGCGCCAAGATAATGGGAACCAAAGTACACCGACTATTGGTGGACACCGGAGCCTACACTAACATCATCTTCAAGAAAACTCTTGATCAGTTAGGCGACTATGCTAGCTACATTCAAGATTCCAATCATCGAATCCTAGGCTTCGAAAATGCTGTAACAGAGCCATTAGGCATAATTAGGTTGTCTATACAATTGGTGTCGACCAAGGATCCCGAAAAGAACATAACTCGAATGGTGGATTTCCTGGTCGTAGATCAAGAGTCCACCTACAATGGGTTCCTTGGCCGACCGTTTCTGAATGAATTTAAAGCAGCAGTTTCAACCTACCACTACTATATTAAGTTCCCAACAGCTAGCGGCGCGGGAACACTAAAAGGAGACCAAAGAAAAGCTCGGGAATGTCTCCTTCAACTTCATCCAATAAAAAAATATACATTTATGATGGAAGCATCAATCAGCCCTCTCGATAATGAACCATCAATTCTTGAAGATATTTTGGGGACCCAGAATGATCAGATGGACATAGACGAACAACTCTCGTCCATGGGCAAACAGAAGTTGCTAGACGGCGAGCAAACCTTGTCAGAGACAAGATTGTCAACAATCACCAACGAACTAAGTCCATACATCAACCTGGAGGGCCCAGTTGTGGCGACCAAAGACGACAATAATTCAACAGAGGATGTTGACCCCCGGCTAGGTGTAGAACCAATGAACATCGAGGATGAGCTAAGCCCGGAAGGGCCAATCATTGATCCACGGTGGAAGGGACAGAAACAACAAGCAACTCCATTCGAAGAGCTGGAAGCCCTCAAAGTCAACCCTAACTGTGATGATCTCGAACTTTACATCGGATCCGAGCTCCCTGAGCCTTACAGGACTCGAATGGCAGAGTGTTTGAAAGCTAACCTAGATGTCTTTGCATGGTCGCACGCCGACATGGTGGGGATCAATCCAAAAAATGCTTGTCACAGACTAATTATCAATCCGGCCCGAAGACCCGTCCACCATAAACGACGGAAGTACGGGCCCGACAAGTATCAAGCTCTGAATGAAGAAGTCGAGAAATTATTGGACAACGACCTAATCAGATAGGTGTTGTGCCCACAATGGGTTGCAAATCCCGTTCTAGTGCGGAAGCCGAATGGAACCTGGAGGCTATGCATAGATTTTACAGATCTAAATACAGCATGCCCGAAGGATAACTTTCCACTTCCGCACATTAACCAACTGGTGGATAGCACAGCCGAGGAGAAAAAAAGTTATTTGGTCCCATAATTTCTCAAGTGTCCGATTTTGGTCCAAAAAATTATGACTCTTTAATTTTGATCCCGTAATTTCTAGGGATTGTCCATTTATTGTCCCATTTTCTTTAAAAATATAAAAATGGTGCCCTTTTTTGTCATGCCCAACTCATATTCTGTCTGAATTTAGGCCTTTACGGTACCCTCGAAGATGTGTCAGCAAAATGATACTCCCTCTGTCCTGTAAAAGTATGCACCATTCTCTGCACGTCATTTAATGCAATATGTCGGAGGATATTTAGGGGTCTTGTGAGGTTTGTTTATGAATAAAATGATTGTTTATAGTAACGTTTCTATGCATACTTATCATAAACAATCATTTTATTCATAAACGGACCTCATAAGACCCCTAAATACCCTCCGACATATTACATTAATCCACGTGCAAAAAATGGTCCATACTTTTAAAGGACGGAGGGAGTATATTTTTTTTGTTTTGTATTTTTTAATCATTTTTTCCATATCACTAATATGTGGTTGAAAAATGGACAAACCATAGGAGTTATGGGACCAAAATTAAAGAGTAAAATTTTTTGGGACTAAAATCGGACGCTCGATAAGTTATGGGACCAAAAAGAAATTTCTCATCAAGAATAGGACCAAAATTAGGCAAACTGTAGAAGTTATGGGACTAAAATTGAAGAGTCAAAATTTTTGGGACCAAAATCGGACACTCGATAAGTTATGGGACCAAAAAACTTTTATTCTCCACAGCCGGGCATGGAATGTTCACATTCATGGATGCTTTTACTGGTTACCACCAAATACCAATGCACCCGGATGATCAAGAAAATACGGCCTTCTACACGAATAAGAACTTACTTTGCCGGAAAAGAATGTTGTTCGAATTAATCAACACCGGAGCAACTTACCAGAGGCTGGTGAACAAAATATTCGATAAACATATAAGGGAGATGGTAGAGGTGTATGTTGATGATATAGTCATCAAAAGTACTCGAAAAGAAGATCACCTCAATCATCTATCCCAGGTGTTCAACATTCTCCGAAAATACAACATGAAGTTGAATCCAAAGAAAAGTAGTTTCGGAGTACATTCAGGAAAATTCCTGGGCCATCTAGTTAATAAACGAGGAATTGAAGTCAATCCTGCAAAAGTTAAAGCAATCGTTGATATGGAACCTCCTCGTTCTATCAAAGAAGTACAAAGGCTAACAGGATGCCTAGCAGCTTTAAACAGATTCATATCACGATCGGATGACAAATGTCGCCCATTCTTTGAAGCCATCAAAAAGGCAATTTTACATGGACAGGGAGCTGCCAGAAAGCCTTTGACCAGTTGAAAGACTATCTGGGAGATGTTAAGATTCTGTCAAAACTAATCTCCGGCGAAAAGCTATACCTATATCTGGCAGCAACGGATACGGCCATAAGTTCGGTATTAGTGCGAGCAGAAGGTAAATTTCACCTTCCCATCTACTATGTCAGCCAGGCCCTGCATGAAGCCGAGGTGAGATATTCATCCACATAAAAATTGGCATATGCTCTTGTCATGAGTGTTAGAAAGTTAAGACCGTACTTCTTCGATCATCAGGTTGAAGTACTAACAACTTTCCCGCTCAAACAAATATTGCACCGACCCGACACAGCTGGCCGTCTGTTAAAATGGTCCATAGAGATAAGCCAGTTTGGAGTGACGTATGCACCTCGAACAACGATTAAGGGACAAGCATTAGCCGACTTTATAGTCGAGTTAACTTTTCCCCAGAATCCGACGAGAGGGCTAGATCACCCATGGCATCTCTATGTGGATGGTTCGTCAACAAATCTGGCCTCGGGGGCAGGAATAGTTCTCATCAACCCCGATCGACAAATATTCACCTCCGCAGTCAGATTCGAGTTTATGGCCACCAACAATGAAGCTGAATACGAAGCCCTCATTACAGGCCTCCACTTATCACTAGCAGTTGGAGTCAGACGACTCCATATCTTTGGAGATTCTCAACTCATTGTAAGCCAGGTACAGGGTGAATATGAGGTCAGAGACGAACAAATGATCGAGTATCAATAAATTGTTGCTCACTTGGTATCTTTGTTAGACCAAGTATATATCCAGCAGATACCTCGAACGAGCAACACACAAGCTGATGCCCCAGCAAGGTTAGCAACAAGTGATGGGCCAGCAGATCTAATAGACATCGTCATTACTAGGAAAACCCAACCATCGACGGTGGATTACGAAGTAAATCAAGTGGTTGAACAAAAAGATGACGATGATTGGAGAACTCCTATAGCCAAACACTTGAAAGACGGTGAACTGCCAAGCAATTCTTTTGAAGCTGCAAGAATAACAAAACAAGCAGCCAGATATACCCTGGTAGACGAACAACTTTACAAAAGAGGATTTTCAGTCCCGCTACTCAAGTGTTTGTCTAGGGGGCAAGGAAGGACTACCTTGGAAGATATACATTCCGGAGCCTGTGGAAATCATGTTGGGGGGCAAGCTTTGGCCTACAAAACTGTAAGGCAAGGCTATTACTGGCCAGCCTTACGAAAAGATGCAATCCAGCTGGCCAGAGCTTGTCACCGATGTCAAATATTTGCTCCAAGTATTCATACCCCTGCTCAAGAACTCGTTTTGGTTTTCAGTCCTTGGCCGTTTGCACGTTGGGGAATGTATATTATTGGGCCTTTCCCGCATGAAAAAAAAAAACGTGCGATTTGTTGTTGTGGCTGTGGATTACTATAAAAAGTGGGCAGAAGCAGAAGCTCTAGTTAAAGTTACCCAAGAAAAGATGATTGGCTTTATATGGAGGAACATTGTCTGTCAGTTTGGAGTTCCTCAAACACTTGTAACAGACAATGGTCCTCAGTTTAATGGGAAAAAGCTTCGAGACTTCTGCACAAAGTGGGGGATCAGAAAGCATTATTCAACCCCTTATCATCCACAATCAAATGGTCAAGTGGAAGCCGTCAATAAGATAATCAAGCATATTCTTAAAATTCAGCTAACAGAAAGTAAAGGCAACTCTGGTCTACAGAATTGCCAGACGTGTTATGGGCATACATGGTTTCTCCCAGATCGAGCACCTGAGAAACACCTTTTGCATTAGTATACATAATTGAGGTTGTCATTCCAGTTGAATTGAAAACCAAAACAATGAGAACGACCAACTTTGAAGAAGTGGCTAACAGCTCTGCCCTATCAGTCGAGCTAGATTTGCTCGAAGAATAAAAGAATCACAGCTGAACTAAAAAACGCGACATACAAGAAGAAAGCAGAGCATTACTACAATTCTCAAGTCAAAATAAGAAAGTTTGAGGTCGGCGATCTCGTTTTGAGGAAAAAGCTCGCCCCACCTCCAGGCATATTTGGCCCGACTTGGAAGGGTCTATATAGGGTAACGTATAGGTTACCCAATGGTACATATGACATAGAATACTTAGATGGCAACTCGGCCCAATATTCATGGAATGCAGCTAATTTGAAGAAGTATTTTCATTAGGCGAGCTACTTTGCCTATGAAAGGCGAGAGTGATGCTACTTAGCTGGGCGAGCTACTAAGTTCCTTGGGCGAGCTGAAACGGTAGGTGCACAAGTAAGATCCAAAAACTTGCCTAATTTTTTGATAATTCTACCAAGTACGGATGGTCGAACAGAATTGATTGGGTCAAGTTATTTGCGATCTAATGATGTTTACCTCTTGTGTAGTTTCATTTTCTTTTAAGAGTTTAAGGTTGGCTTGACAAAATGTATAGTGGTCGAGCTACTTTAACTTTTGATGTAAATTATATGTTTTGATAAGTTGATTGTTTGACAATGTTCAGGTCGAACAACTTCAACTTAATTTTATTATAGTTTGTAAATTAGGTCGCATTTGATACTTGTAATTTTTCAAAGCAAGTTCAATCTTAAGTTGTTCGTTCAAAGGAGATTCAAGCTCGAGGCACAAATTGATTATACAATCAAGCCCATCAAAGGCTGTTCGTTTTTAAATGAACATAGCCTAAGGCCAAAGCCCTCAAATTTCTAAGGCAAAAGTTCTTAAGGAACAAAGCCCAACTACATTAAGATTGTTAAGCATATATATAAATGAAAAGAACAATTAATGTAAAGAAAACAAGTCGAGCAAAACATGATTTCATTAATGATAAGGCATGATCGCCTAAAAATTACAAGATAAACTCCACAAGGGAGCGAACAACAAAAAGAAAAGTACAATGAAAGACATATCTACCCTAATCGTCTAAGAGCCCTGTCCGGCAGGAGGGGGAATGTTATCTTCCTTGGGGTCTTCAAGAGGTGTCCCAGTAAGAGAAGGATCAATCGGGACCTCTTGAGTGAGCTCGGCAATAAGCCCCTCAGCATCAGCTCGCTTTTGGAGAGCTTTATCGCTTTGATCGACCAGCTGAGTCTGCTCGTCCCCAGCGACCTCCTCCTCCTCGTCATCCTCAGGGGGACTCGTAATTACAACCCCAGGGCTAATGAAATCAATTTTAACTCCATAATCGTGCAGATCGCCGATTTGGAGGGTTGTGCCTGGGGCTGGAGGGTTGGATTCGATGAAGTTGGTGAGCTCCTTGCCGATCTCCTCGACCACGGCCTGGGCTTTGAACTCGTTGGCAATCCGGATGCTCTCAGCATAGCCCGTCACAAAGCCAATTGATGGTCCCGTTTTCAAAAACCAAAATGGGAATTCAGGAGATAAAATTAATATTTTTTTAAAACCTTGCGTTGCGCTCTGAAAGAGTTCAGTGAAGGAATACTCAAGTCACTGTGTTGCTGAGAGTCAGAGCTATCAAGTCAGTGATGAGACTTGAAAGCTCAGGCTCTCAACAAGGCAGTGACTCGAGAAACTGAACTCTCGAGTGTGTTGCCTGATCTGGTCAGTGAGAGGAATCTCCCTGACCTGATTGCTTAACCAAAGTTTTCTTAACAAAGCTCAGTGAGCTGACTTTCACAATACTTTGGTAAATACTTTTAAAGATAAGTACGCTCAGTTTAACGTGGTTCAGAGACTCAAGCTCTTACATCCACGGCCTGATTTAACAGGAAATCCATTACATGGGATTCTTGTTTTTAACGTGCCAAGGTGCACTTACAACTGGACTCACGCCACTCCCTGGACTGCCTCTCCTCACCTCACTACAAACCTAACATTCTTCTTAAAGGGTTTAGTTTGGTTTGGTTTTCTCCAACTAGGTGAGGTTTTCCCTTACAATGTGTTAGCCTCAAGCTAAGATTGGGAAAACCTCTCCAAGCTAAGAGTTATAAGCTTGACACTCAATGAATATAAGTGATAACCCTAAAGGTCAGTGTCGTGGGTGTGTAACACTTCCTTATGACTCCCTAACAACTAACACACCCTCACAGCTTGTAGGTGTTTATTTTCTTCTTTCACACACTTAAACCGAAGCTATGAGCTTGTATTTATAGTGTGGATTCAAATGTAACCGTTGGAGGAAATTACATTTGAATCCATACAATTAATGGTTTCAACCACTTTTCTTGGAATGCGGCCTTTGTCAGTGTCAGAGTTGCTGCCTCGTGCTGATTGGTCCACGTGGCCTGGATTCACGGATCTTTGACTCAGTGGGTTGACCAAGACCCACTGACTTTAGGTAGCTTCCTCCTTCACTGACTGATGATCTTCAGTGGACTGAACGTCTTCAGTTTGGTTGTCCTTCAGAGACTGTTTGAAGATCACTCCAAGAAGTTTGTCATAAGGCTGAATGACAAACTTCCCTGACCACAGTAGCCTGACTCATTCAGGACCTACTTGGTGCAGCACTGATCCTCCTGATCATGCTCTTCACTGAGTGGTCCACCTGGCTTAGCTTAGATCAGCCTGGTTTACACTCAGTGGGACATCCTTCAGGCTTCTCTTCTTGTTCAGGTTACAAGCATGGCTTCAGTCAGTTCTTCTGGGTGTCATCTTGATATCTTCAGGCTGTGTTGCTGAGTTCCCCCTCGTTGAGTGTTCCCTCAACTGAGTTCTTCTCAACTGACAACCTATTCTACTAAGAGCTAACCTAGCCTGACCTGAAACAAAAGATACTAACCTGACTGCTTTCAAACCTTTTACAAGTGGTTTTGGAAAATCATCAAAACTAAACATATCCCAACACCAATGATTGAGCCCGCCTCCATTTTTGGAATTAGCTCTTCTGGACTGATGGAGTTAGCGAGCTGGGTCTCGAGGTCGGCAATCTTAGCAGTTGCTTCTGTCGCATACTTCTCAACGACCTCTTTCTGCTTTTGGACGCGAGCAAGCTCTGCTCGAATCTGTTCTACCTCGACCATTTTAGCCTTAAGCTCCTTGGAGACTTTTATATGCAGGTCGAGAGCACGCTGCTCGCTCGTTTGATGGGCTATGACATTATTCTCAAGGTCAGCCACCATCCTCTTAGCCTCGACATTGGCCTCATCTCGCTCTTTGGCAATGCGGCTAACTGTGGCCGCATGTTGGCGAGCATCTCTTTCGAGGTCTTCCACCTGGTCGACCAACCTCTAAACAGCGGCCAGGGTATTGCCCACCTCAATAAGGCATAGACGACAATTATCACGAGGTGTCTGTGCTTTGACGGTTTCATTAAGCTCTTTGCTCCAGCTTCGAGCAACAGATTCAGAGGTGCGGCGGACAAAGGAGTCTGGGATCTCCCTGAAGTTGACCGGCACTTTGGAGTAGGTGAACCGGTGCACCAAGTTTGATCGCCCCGGGTATTGCTCAGCCTCATAACTGTGGAAAAAGTTGCAAACACAAGATTTAAAAAAAATGAAATGAATGGTACCCAGGGCAAAGAGAAACTTACGTATCAAAACGACCTTTGTCCCATCCAAGATAGGTCGGGTCAGAGGCTGGACCATGTCCTTCGGGAGCAGTGGCGACCATATGCTGCTCTGAATGCACCTCCATTGAGGGAGTTTGCTCTCCACCGAGCTCGGCTTGGCGAGCTGGAGCGACCGCACAGCCTTGGGCGACTTTCGCCTTTTTGGCCATCTTTTCAGTGTCAGAGACGGGAGTGCCATCTCCTCGAAGAAGTCTCTTCGATCTGGGGGTTGTAGTCTTCGGCGGACTACTGATTGGAGCGGGCTGCTGCGCCGAGCTCGACCCACCAATTTGCCTTGGGTCGTCTTTCCCCCTGGCCGCCAGGGCGATCATCTTCGCCAAGGGATCAACTTTCTTTCATCCACATTTGGTCGGCATTTCCCAAACGTGTTGGTCCAAAACCAGATAGGAAGGGTGGAGGGCGATAGTAACGAGCTGATCTGCAGAAGATATAAATACTATAAATAAGAAGATGATATGCAACATAAAATTGCGAACAGATTTGTTCGCCAAGATTGAGAAAGTTACCCTCGGGAACTTGGGCTTGGGCCTCAAGATGATGGGGGTAGGTAGTGAAATGGGCAACACTAAGTGTGGATTCGAGGAAAAGATGGCTGATGTTGCGATCTGCTTGACGACGGATTGCAATCAGGCTGACAGTGAACAAGAACTGATCGCTGATGCTGTCCTTAGCACTTCGCCACTTTAGATTCTTGGGACCTGAAATATAAAAAGGAAAAAAAAAATTAAAATTAGTCTTATCACTTCAAATAAATGGAAAGGATAAGACTCACGCTTTAGGTCCCTAAACTCCACCGGGGTATCAATTCGCTCGGGGCCGCCATAAGGGTGAGCAGAAGCGCGCCAGTCACCCCCTATCCAAAACCAGTCGTGCTTCCAGTCTCGCACTTTTCCGAGAATGTCCTCCACAAGCTTTAAACCTGGTCGCGCCTTGAGGTAATACCAGCCCGCCTCTTCTCCAGTACAGACAGTGATTGGCATAAGGTAGCACACCTCTTCGACGAACAATTTATTTGGATACCCTTATAGGGCGAACAAAACCATTAAGGACATGAGGTTCATCCATCCAACCGGAGTTAGTTGGGTTATGGCTAGGTTTGTCCGCTCCAAAAACCTGCCGACCAGGGGATGCAGTGGCAATGTGATGCCAACATCTAGTGTTGCCAAGTTGATCGCCGTGAGCCCGCGCGGTCGGCGATCAGCTCTATTGTCCTTCAGAGGAGCGTACATGTGTACGTCATAGGGAATCTTGTAATCCCTCCTAATTCTGGGTAGCTCCTCCTCAGTGACAGCGGACACGATACAGCTCGCCGCATACTCAGTTGCCTTTCGCTTTCGCTTTCCGCGAACTGGAACCTCGAAGCGGCTGGAGTATTCCCTCTCATACTCGTCCCAGTCAATTCGGCGAGCAACGGCAACCGTGACTTGATGTTCAATAGGGTCTGGCATAGGAAAGTTGATATCCTTCAGGTACCCCCAAGTTAGTTCGTCTGGGTTAATTGGCTGAAGCACCTCGACCTCCTCGTCCTCATCCTCGTGAAGCTCAGAACTGGCCTCCTCTACAACCTGGCGAGCAGGATTTGCTTGCTCCTCCCTTTCCCCAGATGGGCGAGCTCCCGAATGCACTGAGCGAGCTACGGAGGCCGCATCAGGGTCAGATTTTAAGTTTACAAAAGCAGGAAGTTCTTCGATTGGCCGTTTCCCAGGGTTGCGGGGAGGATAAGATCCAGTTTCGGAATGGGAGGAAATTTAGGATAACAAAGCTTCAAATGGTGTTAATGGTATTTTTCGACGGAAACTGAAAGGCCAACGGCGGTTCGAAATCCCAAACGGCGGAGTTTAGGGTTTTATGGCGTTTCTCACACCCATAGTCACGGAAATAAAAGAGAAGAAAAAGAAAAATAGAAGAGATTACTACCTTGATTCGAAGGAACCATCACCGGAGATGAAGTTCAGTTGCCGGAAATTTGAAAAGGGGAGGAGTAATTTTTGCGCTGAGAATGAACAGTGGAAATAAGTAAAAATTGCAAAAATTTCCTTAAATAGTATGCGAAAAACAGGGTATTAGGCGAACAAGTTTGAAAATACGAGGACTAAGTTGCAATTACCTGGCGCGTGCAGACCCTCTCCGACAAAATTGGGGGCGCGTCACCTCGGTTTCGTGTGCGCGTGGGCGGCGGCATTCATTCCACCCACGTCACACCTCGAGCCACACCCGGGCATTGGGATCCCAACCGTCACCCACCCAGATCAGCTCGACCAATGTTGTTCGCCAATGAAAGGTTGATCGCGCCATGTTATATCAGCTCGCCTCCGTATCACCGAATAATTGTCAACCCATAAGTTGTTCGCCTCGTCCTATCACAACATAATGATTTGCAAGGGGGCTATTGTTGATAGGCGAGCAAAATAGTCATTTGGGCGAGCATAATTAACCCAAATTACCCACGCTTAAGACGAGATTAAGCCAAGCTGAACGAAAGGTGTCAGGCGAGTAGACCTTACTCGCCGAGCAACAATAACCAGGCGAGCAACTTTAATCAAAAGAACATGTGGACCCAGATGAGGTCCTAGCGAGCATAATCAACACCTCGGCGAACAGACCTAGCAACAATATCAATGCAACAACTTATCAAGAATAAAGACGAGCAACTTTAACCAGGCGAACAACTTTAATCAAAAGACCATATGGATCCAGATGAGGTCCTAGCGAGCATAATCAACACCTCGGCGAACAGACCTAGCAACAATATCAAGACAACAACTTATCAAGAATAAAGACCATCAAAATCAAACTAAAGACTCCTCAAGGACAAGTCCAACGGGACGAACAACACCTGAATGCGAGCAAGTCCAGTGTAGACGGATAGAATTTAGTTTAGATAAGGTCAAACTAATCAAAGCCCAAGTGTCATACATGCACACTAGGGAGGTCAAAGGTCATGTACACCTCTTGCTAGACAAACTAGTATAAATACTTAGATTTTTTCAGCTAATAAAATAAGCACAAATTCATATACACGTCCAAACTTCGATTATACATCCAAAGCAGCTCGATTATCTTACATACGAATTAATTACGTAATCAATACACATGTTAATTCTACCCTAACCCAAATTTTCATATTCACTAATTACGTTAGTGATCATTCACACGTAATTGTTTGGTGATCTAATTAACGAGTAAAAACAGCCACTAATCCTTTTGATTAGAATCAATTATCAACCCATACTAGTTTCACTAATCACAAACAAATTAATTGAACAACCTAAATTTTTAAGAGTTACCAATATACGTGTACGTCAAGAATTTGCAGATTATGCTATTTACATCGGCAATGTATTCAAGAGGAGCTGTGCAGGAATTAATATTGTAAGTCTGTAAATGGCCATTCTTGACTATTTTTAACGATTTTTTAGTGTGATAATTTATTGATCAATAGTCTTTGAGTTTTCTTGATAATACTTGAGCTCACGATTTAAAATTATCAGATCAAAGATTATAGTTCCTTTTTAAAGTTGAAATATTGTCAAAGACTGTTAATTGTATGAAGTTGTAATTTAATCTTAATGAATATTATTATAATTAGGATTAGGTTTTATATGAAATAGTTCGTAATAAGCTTATCATAAAATTCATAAAATTGTTTGAAAGTATTAAATATTTGATTAAGAGTATCAATTTTTTTATCATGCGTATTAAAAGTTGGGGGTAAAAAATCAATAACCATTATAATATAATACTAATACTACTGACCTCAGATTTTTAAACTCCTAATGAAATTTTTGATACCATTTAATACGTTAAAACTATTTAATGAACTCTTTTCATTTGGTCTAAAATTAAAATTACTTGAACATATTCATTTTAAAAAGTTAATTAATAAATATAAATATTAGAAATATATAAAAGAAAAATAAAAATTTTATAATACGCATTGCGCTCACTCTGCATTCGGCCCAATTTCTTATTTGGGCTAAAAGATCGCCATAGTTGAGTCCAAAGCCCAAATGAAACGGTAATGTTTTCTGACAGCTGGCAATAAAAAGAGAGCTTTCCAAACCCGACCCTTACTTCGTTTCGTATGCCACGTTATATTATAAAAGGCGCCAAATTTCCTCTCCAGTAAAAAAAAAGTAGGAAAATATTGGACGAGGGAATCAGGAGAAAATCCGGGAGTTTCAATTAGCGTCAGCCCCAAGAAATTAGCGGTAATTTCTAACGTCTACTTAAAACCCTTGCAAAGGCGCTAAGGGTACGTTTGTTTTGGGATTTAAGTGTGTGGGGGAAGTCATGACTTTGAAATCTTAGGATGTGAATCTTGATGAATAATATGAGTATGTGTGTTTTGAGATTTTAGTAGAGTGAGATTTTACTTTATGTCAAATCAATGTTTATTAGTGATTGATGTTGTATTATTTTATTATATTGTGTAAGAGAAAAGTAGGAGAGAGGTTGAGTGGATGATAAAAAAAGTGATGATATGATTGTATTTAATTATATGAAAAATAGTAATAGATTTATAGGTAGGGATTGAATTTGAGATTTGAAAACTCGATTTTAAATCCCGAACTCGTATGGGGCGTGGATTGCAAAGTCCAAAGTCCATCCGTGTGAGTCCCAAAACAAACATACCCTAAGGGTACGTTTGTTTTGGGATTTAAGTGTGCGGGGGAAGTCATGACTTTGAAATCTTAGGATGTGAAAATCTTGATGAATAATATGAGTATGTGTTTGTTTTGGGATTTTAGTAGGGTGGGATTTTACTTTATGTCAAATCAATGTTTATTAGTGATTGATGTTGTATTATTTTATTATATTGTGTAATAGAAAAGTAGGAGAGAGGTTGAGTGGATGATAAAAAAATAATGATGTGATTGTATTTAATTATATGAAAAATAGTAATAGGTTTATAGGTAGGGATTGAGTTTGGGATTTGAAAACCCGATTTTAAATCCCGAACTCGTATGGGGCGTGGATTGCAAAGTCCAAAGTCCATCCGTGTGAGTCCCAAATCAAACATACCCTAAGAGATTTTCCATACTATCAATTTGCTATCAATATAGCCGTTGGAAAGAGAGAGCAACTGTAATTTTCCGTTTTCAATTAGGGATTCACACTCTGTTTGATCCAAGAAGTCTTGAAAGATCATCATCAATAACCCTTCTCCCCCTCTCCAAAGAGGAACAGTGATTTTCCATACTATCATTCTGCTGTCAATTTAATAATCTTCACACACTGTTTTCCAGGAGTTAGAAGAATGAAGGCGGCATGCGGGAACTGTGTGAGTGTGATCCAAGGAGTCTTGACTGTTTTCTGTATTTTTCTTTTCCAGGCAGGAGTTAGAATGAAAGAATGCATGTGGGTGGGTGCAGAACCAAAATTTAAAACTTGTGCTCAACTTCTTTTGGTGACTTGAGAAATAAAGCTCATGAGATGAATTATACATCAGAGCATCAACCTCATTGGTCCTATGCTTGCACATGACTGTATCATCTGACCTTTTTTTATTATCTCGCTTTATGAATTTGAATCTTGATTAAAATTGACAGGAGATATTGGATAATGGCTACCCTGGAACTCAACTGAAAAGCGTTGATAGGTAAGCTTATAACCTCACTACTCAATCCAAAGGGAGTTCATTTGGTAATCTGTGAATATATTAAGTTAAAACTAATCCCTATGTATATTATGCCTTCTTGAAATTGTAGACATGCCAAAGATGCTTCACAGACTGCAATTTTTATCAATGTTAAAATTCAGGGTAAACTAGACATTCTTATGATTGGAGCATCACAACAGAGGTAGATCTTGGTGCCATATGTGTCCCTTTATCATTCTCAAAGAGAAATATACAAGATACTACAATCCCTAAGCTTTAAATACACCATAAAACATCAAAAATCCCATGGCACAAATTGATACATTTGAATACTGATTTGTATTTAAAAAAGGTAGACCCCACCCAAACCTCTCTCCTCTCTCCTCTCACACACGAATATATCTCCCTCTCTCTCTCTCTCTCCTCTCACACACGCATATACTCCCCCCTCTTCCCCACCCATAATACTTTTCTCTCTCTCCCTATTAAAATTAATTTCTCTCTCTGAATTCAAATCTCCATCTCTAGCACAGGGATATCCTTCTCGTTCACCACCATTGGTACTAGGGAAAGACGAAGCGGCGACGGTGCTAGGGGAAGACGAAATGGCGGCGGCGCTAGGGAAGACGAAGCGGCGGCGGCGCTATCACGGTGGGGGTAGATCGAGGGTTTTAAAGGCAGTGTTGTGCCGCCGCGAGCAACTCCATGGCCACAGTGAACGATTCAAGTGCCATCGCCACCGCCATGTTCTTCTCTGTTTTTGGTCCGATCGGTGGTTGATTTTACGGAAATATCAACAGATCTATACGGATTTATCCTCTTCAAGCGCAACCTCGGTCCAGATCTTTAGTTCCGATGACAAAGCGGGTGAAGGTAGTATTTATCATGATTATTTATTGTATTTTTTTTAATAAATGGTGGTGGTGGTTTTTTTGTTGAATGTTGGAATCTGAGGACGAAAGTTGTAGAGTGTGCGCGTGCGTGAGTGAGATGGAGAATGTGAATGTGTGTACATGAGTTAGGGGAAGGGGGTGGGGTTTTGGCTGTGCGTGCGTGTGAATGGTGTGTACAGGGGGTGGGGTTTGTGGCTGTGCATGTGTATTGTGTGTGCAGGAGGGTTTGGGGGGAGGGGGGGGGGGGGCAGGTTTGCAGGTAAAATGTGTGTGTTGGGGGATGGGGACATGGGCGTGCGTGTGTATGTAAAATAGGTTCTAAGTGTGGATAGATGTTGTGTGGGGAAGACGATTGAAAAACTTGAGATGATCTATTTTTTGGTTAGTTGATTTTTTTTTTTTAAATTATACAGATTATAGAATCACTAAAAAAAATGCAACCTATTCATAATTTTTGTTATTTGATTTTCAGGCATTCAAATACAAGTAAAATTGAAGATTGTTGGAGTCTCAAACGCGAAAAAGACTCTCTGTTCATGATATTTTAGTTATTGTTCATTTTTCTTTATCGATTGTTCATAATTTTTGTGCGTCTGTGCACATTTTTTTTTATCAGCTGTTCATAAAAGTTTTGACATTATGTGCCCAATTTTGCATATGTAATATCTTGGAATTTTTGAAGATGTAATTCTCAAATTAATTTATAAAGGAGGTGTTTTTTAATTTAAATTTGCTTGAGTTCACAAATATTTATATTTTATGTTTAAGATATTTTATTTGTGTGTTCATAAAATTTATGTTTATGTTCAAAATTATTAAAATCTTAAAATAGCAGATATTTTTTTGTTAAAATTATGCCTCGGGAAATGTGCAAAAAGGTGTTAGTCAGTGTCAGTTTGATACTGAACACGGCCCCACCCAATTGTATCATTTTGAGATTTTTGTTAAAAGATGGGGACCACTAAATGTAGCAAAATGTGCCATGGGATTTTTTGTCCCCCATTTTGCATTTTAGGCTTTAGGAATGTAGTAAATATTAATTGCCCCTATATATTGTGGGCATGACTGTTTGGACAGTTCTCATTATTTTACTCGTATTCTTGAACTCCGTTTATCTACTCGTATTCTTTGTTTTGTATTATTTTCTTTTCCTTAATCTTTTGTTTCATTTTCCTTTCCTTCTTTTGCATTCTTCTAAGTCCTCTTTTGTTTATAATTTATTCTAGCATTGCCTCTATCCCCTACTTTTTTTTTGTAAATTTTGTACAGTTGTCTCTATTGTAGAGGATCTAATATTACATCCTTCATTTGATTTCCTCTTTTTTTTCCATCTTCGAGTTACCTCATTTACCTTTCTTTTTTGTTTATCCTTGCCATCTTTATTGTTACACTCTCTTTTTCATTTTTGTTATCTCCTATTTTGTGATATCCTCTACCCCCTTAATTTCTTGTCAAATTTTGTGTAGTTGACTTTATTGAAGAGAATCTAATATTTACATTCATTCAATTTCCTCTTCGTTTTCCTTCTTGAGTTGCCTCCTTTGTCTTTCTTTCTTTTGCATTCATCTTTGTCCTTATTATTGTTATCACTCTCTTTTTCGAATCTTTGCAACATCTCACCATCCTCTTGTAAAACCCTCCCACTCGCGTTTGTTTGTTCTTCTTTTGAATTTCTTTTCTCTCTTTCCTCACGTTCTTTTGTCAATTTTTAAGTAGCTGACTCTATTAATTACGATCTGATATTCCATTCTAAATATGATATCCTCTTCATTTCTCTGGGTTGTCTCCCTTGTCTTTCTTTCTTATTCTAATATTTGTGTCCTTATTATTGTTCTCACTCTCTTTCCCGAATCTTTGCAACATCTCTCCATTCCTGATCCAGTAAAACCATCCCACTTGTGTTTGGTTCCTCTTTTCAATTTCTTTTCTCTCTTTCCTCATGTTCATTTGTCGATTTTTGAGTAGCTAACACTATTAATTACGATCTGATATTATATTCCTCATTTGATATTCTCTTCTTTTCCTTCTCAACCCTAAACCCTTCCTCAAGCTGATTTCTTTGTCGTTCTTTCTTTTGAATTCATCTTGCCCTCTTAATTGCCCCATTTTTTTTTCTGTTTGTTAGTCTTTTGAAATTATTTATCTCTTTCCTCTTATTTCTTGGTTTGTTTGTCAACTTCGGAGTGAGGAGGATTGGTTTCTTGGTTAATACCCTCCAAGCCCGCATTAGAAAATGATTTGTGTTTAATTGGTGTTTTGCAGATTATACCCAAAATTCATAGGTGAAATCGTCTCAATCAGTTTTTCATAGCTATAGATTTTCATGCTTACTTTTGTTGGTAATATGGTTTAGTTATCTTGTTGGCATCATGCAATTAATTTTAGAAAAACTTTGACAATTTCACATGAAATGGCTTTTCAATGACACTTACTGTTGTTTCTTATCTTTAAATTTGTGTTGTGCACATTAATCTACAGCTTCTTAAAGCCTGGTCATTGGTGTGTGTTGTAATTGTTACTTTGCATCACTTAAACATAATACATTCTTTCTATGTTGCAGCATGGAGATGAGGTCCTTTTAAGTATGGGTTATGCTGAGGAAATGAAAAAACTTTCTAACATGAGGTGTGTGTTTTATGTTGGAATAGATAGATACAATCATGTTCAAGTTTTAAATAGATATTGGTATTCAAGCAGAATTTAGGGAGACAAAATGCTAGTCATGTTTATTTCACATCTGAGGAGCACCAATATCCTGGGTTGAGCTGAATTGCAGTGATTGATAATATACAACTGATAAACATGTATTGCTAACTATTTATACCTTATTCTCCCAATGGCTAGCTAGCAATTTGCAATATTGTGTCTCTTCTAATTTTTTGTTACTTAATTGTGTTTCTTGCTATGCAAAACAACCAGGGTTTGAAAAGTGTTCTGGTTGTTGGTGCTGATAAGGGGATAAAGAATATTCTGAGGTAAGGACATCATTGCTTGTTTCTTGTGAAAATCCTTATTTTCTAATTGATGTGATGTTTACGTTACCAGCATTGGTGATTATTACTACATTAATGATTGCTTGCTGCTTCTCGGTCTCGAGTTATGATCTTAACAGCATTTTTCATCTCTGAAAAATTTCATTGAGGACCTCGTTTCATGTAAATATCTAATCCTATTAGAGTCCCTACCCCTCATATCTCCCACTCTTTATAAAACCTAGTGAATGAAGGAACCTTTGAACCTGTTTAGACACCGATTTCAGAGTAGATAACACATATATGATTAACCTGCTTGGTTTAGAGAGTAAAGTCAACATGGTTATTCTTCACACTTTTCAGGACAAAAACACCAACCATCCAACCTGTCAAAGACAAAGAATCCTCCCTTTCCTAGGTTGTAACATCACTTTTCACGTATGGGAGAAAAAAACCCTGTCAAGTCAGCCACCACCAAGACTCAGACACCATATGGACAGAGAAGAGCACAGTTCCTGGGATGCCAGCACCCCTTTGATTTCTCAGCTATGTCGGTAATCTTCTCTCTCAAAAGACTATCTTGCCAGTTCCATCTCGATAAAGGTTATTCCTATTGTATAATTTGTTTCCTTCACTCACAGAAGTTTTTTTTCCACTCTCAAGATGAATTCCTCTTTATTATACTGAGTTTTGTATCTAACATTTTTTTTGTGTGTGTCTGTAAGACAGAAGCATCAATTAGCTGAAAAGATAGCAAATGGTCCTCATTTAATTAAACTAGTGTTGTACCTACCCGCGCGTTGCACGGAAGTCATTTGTATGGCTATATTGTCAATATAATGATAAATAATTTTCTAATTGATTGTTGTTTATTAGTCAATATCACTTTACGTAATAAAATTTTAGAGAGTGAATCTTGCGTGAGATCATCTCATGTAATAAAATGGTGAGATTAGACATAAATTGAGCATGACACATTAACACTTTGATAGGGGTGATTGTTAACTTATATTGTCTTATGCCATGAAATTGTCTCATGCAAGTTTTTGCCAATTTTAAATATTAGTTATCCTATTAAAATATAACTTCATTGTGAACATATATTTAATTTTTACTAGAATATATATATAAAGATAAATATAATTACGTTTTATGATTATGGAGGTTCCAACTACAAAGAAACCAGAAATAGAGAGCCTTCTTTTATCACTTGGAGATTTGGTTTTTAAAATAGTGACTTTATTGCAGTGTTTTTAGCAAGTGGGGTAGGTTCAGAATTTTTTTAGGAATGAGTAGTGGTACTCGCACTACATTTAATATTATCATTATGATACAACATTATCTTCAACCTCGCTTGATTGTTGAAACTATAGCATAAAACTAATTGTGGTGAGATACAGGGGTTTAAGAAATACACCAATATGAGAAAATAATTGATCTTGATTTTTATTTATTGATATATCATAATAAAGGAACAATGAGAATTGTCAGCATGAAAACTTGAAGGGTAATCTCGCACCAGGAGGAGTCAGTGACAATGTAGGTATTAAAGTAGGTTAGGATATATTGGGACGAATCAACTAAAATCGAACTCAAGTTCAACAAAAAATCCAAGCTAAATCAGGCCAATAATCCCAGATTTCAGGCCAAATGAGATTAATTGGTCCGATTTGGTTTGATTCGGGCTAATTTGGCCTCAATTTGCAGCTTAGTTATTGTTTTTAGGAGGCGCTTGGTTGACAATTCATCAATGGTAATGGGAATGAAAATTATTTTCCATCTATACCCCATAATAAAAATGACATGTTGAAGGAAGAATTGTTACAATTGTGATTCTATTGCTAATGTCATGACCCAATTTTGGAATATGAGTGGACAACAAATGGTTGTTGATAGAGGAAGAGTGGAGTGATTGAAGAGGAGGATTGTAGGAAGAGAATAGGGTAATCAAAATGGAGTAGTGATTACCTTATTTAGGAGAGGGGGTAGTGATTTTGTTCTCATTAACCATCATAATTACATTAATTTTCTATGTCATTCCCATTATCATTGAAGAGTTCATAACCAAGCGCCCCCTTAGTTTATCCATTTGCAGAGTTAATATGCTAATTTTTCCACCATCTCTAAGTTACGATCTTTAAAAATATACTTTTTCCTATGAAGTACAACCTTGATACACAATGAAAATCATTCTTGCTGCGACATCAATACAATTTTACTTCTTAAAAATATTTAATCATTTTTACGCAATCCAACACTTTTGCAAATCTTAAACCAAACATAGGTGAAACTAAACATGCGAAGATTTGTATCACCACTAAACATGTATTAATAATAAAATTGGAGAATTTCCAGATCTGATATACTTCAGTATAATAAAATTTGATCATTCTTTAAAATATTTACGCAGGGCATTGGTATGCATCCAAATATATATAAATCTCAATAACCGACATATAATTTCATAATTATTGAATTTAAAAAAAAAAACTCAATGATTTCACAACAATCACTGGGCTTTATTTTCCTTCGACATAATCTCTAAAATGATAAATTTGACTTTAATATGGTCCAAAAGTTAGTTTCATCATTGTTCAAACAAAAACTAATAAAAAATTAGAATAAAATAATAAAAAGACTACACAACGACATTAAAAATATATAATACATATCAATAAATTATTTTGCTTTGTTGGTATTTGTTACACTCAATTTAATCATTCTACGTAATAAATACTCTTACACAAACATGGTAACCGTATTTTTTACTGGTGGATTAGAGAGGTGAGGAAGTGTATAAGTTTTATAGTTGTATTGAATGATATTTGGAGGGTGAGTATTTTAAGGGCTGTGAGTTTTTTTTTTTTTTTTATAAATATTATATGTTGAATAGATTTAGAATTTTATAGTGGATGTATTTGAATATTATAAAATAAGATGGGAAGATTAGAAGTGGATGAACTCAGTAAAATAGCTATAATAAGTTTGTTTATAAGCAACATAATATTTAATTTTATTAAGAAATGTAAATTATCACATATGATTTTGAATTAAAAAAAACCAAACTTGTTTGTTCTTGAAATAATTAGTAACTGTAAAACCAATGTTATATTTAAATGTTTTAGAAAAGCAGTAGTTGTTATCATCAAACAGTATTTATTATTTTCACTAAAGGGTATTAGTTGTTTTCACTGAAGAGTATTAGTTGTTTACCGAAAATAAACTAAGACGCTTTAGTTAGAACAACTAATACTCTTTAATGAAAAGAATTAATACTCTTTAGTGAAAACAACTAATATTCTTCAATGATTCATGTATGAACCGATTTCACTCTATACATACTCATACATAAATCAGTATGTATAGAATGAAATTAGTTCATATATGAATCATTAAAGGGTATTACTTGTTTTCACTAAAGTGTATTAGTTTTTTCCAGTTAAGAGTATTAGTTGTTATTATTGAAGAATCTTAGTTATTTTTAGTAAACAACTAATACTCTACAGTGAAAACAACTAATACCCTTCAGTGAAAACAACTAATATTTTTTAGTCAAAACAACTAATACCCTTTAATAGTTCATGTATGAATCATTTTAACTCTATACTTTTTTTTCCCTCGTGGAGAACCATCTTTGGGCCTCATCCATTGTATTGATAGAAACACCCATCAGAAGTTCATAGCCTCCATTTTATCGTATTCCTTTTTAGCGAATCTCATATTATTTTCTCATTTATGATATTATATTCAATCGCATGATTCTCGATATATATTGTTGATGACCTTGATCCAAATTGATAATTAGTGGTTGTTTTGTTCTTATAAGATCATCAAACTAGAGAATAATCAAAGATTAAAGCTATATTTTTGTAAGTGGGAGTTGAGAGAGAAATTTGCAATAGTTTGACCTAGTTTTTGAATTAAGTAAACTTGTATTTTTCCCTCATGAAGAGGTATTTATAGAAGTACAAGCAAGTAGGAGGTGACACCTTCCTAATCATCCTCATTTACATGGTGACAAGTGTTAAGACACTTGTTAATTTCTAAGCCATTACATCTTTACACAATGACAAATGTAATGCCTAATTATTGGGATTCCTGATGATCTTCCGAGGTGCCCTCTTGCTCGCCTGGTCGCCTCCTTGTAATTTCTCTCCGACCCTTCTTGTTCTAGCTGGTCGCCTCTTTTTCATGTCTTGAGTGACCAGTTGCTCGCCTCCTAGCCTCTATAACCAGCTGCTCGCCACCTAGGGTGCGAAGTCCCTGCTGGTCGTCCTCTTTAATTATTTTATTTTCATTCTTGATTTTTTAATCTTATAATTTTAATATTTTTTATCTCTAATCTTGTATCCCTGCTGTTCGCCTATCAACAATGCCCCCTAGTTTGGCATATAAGGATAAATTTTATCATTTTTTGTTAAACTATAAGATAGACTATGTTTTGTGGAAGGAGGCGAGCAACAAGGACTTTGACTTTCTCATTTTTATTGGGAGCGAACAGTGGGTTTTTGAATTTCTTGGGCGGGAATCTTCGGAGGCGACCAGTGGGGAACGACCCTTGGGCTTGCGTCGTTCCGTTTCCCGAGGCACGAAGTACGAAGCGACGTGGGCGGTTGGTGATGTCACCGCCGCCCACGCGTGTGCTCCCTAAATTGCACACAGGGGCCTTCTTTTTTCGACTCTCACAATTTCACCCCCGAATCTATATCTATAAATAGTTTCTCTTTCCTTCTTTTCTTCTTTTTTCGATTTCTCTCATGCAAAACCGCCATTGACGAATCTTTAAGCTTTTCTTTTCGTTGTTCTCTTCGATTCTTCATTGGATTTCGTTCTAATCAAAGGTGAATCCTTTGATTCTTCTTATTTCTTCTTGTAATTACTTGATTCTACTTTCCAATTTTCGTGTTTTTTTCGTTTCTCCTGTCTCTTTGCCGCCGCATCGCCGCCGCGTTGCCTCCGCATCGCCACCGTCCTCTTTTACTTGAAAATACACCACCATTGTGTTCCTTTTAATTCTAATTTTTTTTGACAATGGCATCTCCTTCATTGAGTGATACCCTTTCTCTCGAAATTGTTAAACGGAATCCGAGAAAAAGGCCTGTAGAAGATGAACCGCCGCGCCCTACTCCTCGCCGCTCGCTCCGGCGAGCAGCCGGTCAGAACCCTAGAACTTTGCTTGTCGACAAGGACACGGGTTCCGAGGCGAGCTCTGTTGCTCGCTCCATTGATTCCTTCTATGCTGTGGAAAGTTCAGGCGAGCAGGACGTCCAAGGCCCTGTTGCTCGCTCCTCGGCTCGTGAAGGAACTTTCTCGGATTTAGGCGAAGATTCCACTGAGGTCACTGCTGAAATAGAAGAGATGAGCCTCCATGGGGATACGGGAGCGAGCAGCGAGCAACCGGCCAGGAGTGAACAAGTAGCCAGATCAGGGAGCGAGCAGGTGGGAGTTACATGGGAATTTCTCTGAGAGATAAATTTTCCCATTTCAAAGCCAACCCCCGAGTCTCTCGTTCCTAAAGCCGTAGTCCGAAGGCAAGATTGGATCGATTACGCCAATAAGTATCACAACACATTCCCTGTTCCTGCTCGACCTATTATGGAGGCCCTTCCATCAACATACACAGCGAGCAAAATAACCAGTGTGGTTACGGAGGAGGATTTAATTCGGATACGGTCTCGCTACCGTATTCCGTACGATATCCACTTGTACGTCCCCCAACCAGGAGAGAGAGAGCTGACAACCCACCTCCAGGCTGCACTGCTATTAATCTTGACATACTTAACACGGGGTTCCCTCTCCCTCTGCACCCGGTGATCGGACGATTCTTGAAGGACATAAACCTGGCGATCACTCAGATTACTCCGAACGGTTGGGGTAGTTTGTTGGCGTTTATCACCCTTTTCGGGTTGGAAGGATACAAGAATAAAATCAGCACGGCGGAGATACACTATGCTTTGACCATCTCCTCGGCTGTTAACGAAGACGGGCTTGGGTGGTATTATATCAAAGCCCGTAGTGGCGTCAAATTGATCGAAGGGGTACCTAACAAGATCAAAAGTTGGCACAAACAATTTTTTTATATTGGCGGCGATTGGCGGGCGTCCTCTGATTTTTTGGGAGGACCGGGACGTATAGATTCACCTACTCGTTTCGGCGAGATTCGGCGTAGGTCTCAGTTCCTAGTTCATCAAATTTTCAGGTGAACTAATTTTAATCTTTTTCCCTTGTTTTGCAGGTCCGCGCCTCTTGAAGTGGGGGCATCCGGATTTGAGCGAAGAGTTTTTATACGTCCTTGCGTTGATTTCACTACGGGACGTTAAGGATTAGAGCATCGAACATCTCTCTCAAGCTCATTGTCGCAAGCTAGCTCAACTCATTACCAGTGCCCATCACTTGGAGGCACAAGCAGAAGTCCCCAAGGGTAAGTTTCACTTGTTAATTTTTTAGTTTTTCCTATTATTCGTTCTTGCCCTGTTGGTCGCCTAGGCCCTGTTGGCCGCCTATGACCTGTTGGTCGCCTAAGCCCTGCTGGTCGCCTATGACCTGTTGGTCGTCTATCACTGATAATTTTTGTGTTGTTTTCAGCTCAAAGGGTAATGGTCGCTGCCCCCCCCGATTCCTGAGAGTTATTATTTGCTCGCGCGTCGGGTTAAACAAATGGCTGCCAATCAACCTTCGAGGAAAAAGAAGTTTGACCCGTGCACCTTTTTGATCAAGCTGAGAGCCGAAGCGGACGAGGAAGAAGAAGTTCCTCAGGCTCCTGCCCCTGCTCCTCGCCCCCCAGTGCGCTCCTCACCTCCCCCAAAGGATACGAGGGGTAAGAAGAGACTTACGAAGGAGACCGCTCCTCGTAAGGAAGATGACCGCGCCAAGCGGGTGAAAGGACAAGGTCCTTCCCAGGTGGGCAAATCTACTGCTCGCTCCTCGCTGGTGGAGGAGGTGACCGAGCAGCAAGTCGTTGGGGCAATAATCGCCGGCCAGAACAGAGGCACGTCTCCTGACAACTCGTACCTGGGTTATGACCCAGTAAAGATGAGAGAGTAAGTATTTTCTCCTCCTGCTCGACTGCTCGCTCATTTGAGTTCCTCCTTAGCAATATTTCCATTTTCCTTGTAGGTATCGGAGAAGCGACTACCCTGGGCGTGCTAAAGCGCTTCACCAATTTAGCTGTGTGAAGTCCCCTCCTGCACCCTACGAGATTAAAGACTCCCACGTCCGAAGAGCCATGGAGTATGTTCCCCGTTCCTGGACTAAGACAGGCGAGGAGATCCTTCAGAGCCAGAGCCTCAGTGATAACGTCCGCTTGTTGAGCTATAACGCGAGCCACCAATCTATCTCTGCCCAGCGGGTCCTGGACCAGGCCATCGAGCTTGAGCGAACAAATCGCAGTTTGGGGCGAAGGATCGAGCAAGTTGAGGCGGAACGTGATGCTCAACTTGCTTAACTGAAGAAGAAGGATGAAGAGTTGGTTAAGTTGAAAGCTGACTTCGACAGAGCCAAGCTTACATGGACACGGGAGGTGAAAGCTGCCGAGGATCGGGAAATGGTAGCGTCCAACGCTTCAGAGAAGCTTAAATTAGATTTGGGCATTGCCACGGACCGTCTGCAGGTCCTGGAGACAGAGCGGGTGGGTCTGGTGGAAAGAGTGGAGTCTTTGAAGGTCCACGTCGATCAGTTGGAAAAGAAGAACAAACGTGCCATCTCTTACACTACTTATGTGCAAGATGTAACTGATAATACCAATCTTGGTTACATCTGCGCATATGCTGACAGCGTGAGGAATGTGAAGTACGCCTTGGACAATGGTCTGGACGTGATGACTTCGATCATTAAGGACTTCACAGACTATGTCACTGAAAACCCTCCAGCTCCTGGCTTCGAGATCCCTGGGCCCCCTTCTCCCGAATCCTCTCGGCGAAACAAGCTCTTCTGCTGCTGCAGGCGAGCAGCAGGTCCCCGGGGTCACTGTGCAAGATGTTCAACCTCCTCATCCTTCCCAAGATCCTCCGGCGCCACCTGCTCCGCCAGCTTCTGAGATTTAAACTTTATCTTATTTTTTTGCTCTTTTAGTTGATGTAGTAGGATGACGATTGTACGCTTCTCTTTTGTAATTCTTGCGCTAATGAATGGAATCATACTTTCCTTTTCTTTGTTCGTCTTTTATTTGCCCTTTGATTTATTTTGGCTCAAGTATTTCCTTCCTTTTGAAAGTAAAATACTTTCCCTTTGCAAATATGTGGGTGTTAAACATGTATGGGCCTATTTGGTTCCTTACGAACTTAGCCTCTATCATGCTTCTCCTCATGCCCTGTTGCTCGCCACTTGCTATGCTTGTGCTTAAATACATCTAGTTTTGGGGCGAGCAACTCTGCATCATGTGGGTGATTAGTTGGGCTTCTGGGCTTCAAGAGCCCTGCTGTTCGCCTCCTTTTGGACTTGTGTTTTCAACACTTGCTTGTCCTCTGGCGAGCAGTTTTTCTTCTTGGCGAACAATTGGGCTTTGATGCCTCTTTAACTTTTTTGTTATTTAATATAGCGAACAACCATTCCTACTCACATATTTTGCTAAATAATGTTTGAAAATTTTGAAAAAATTTCTACCAATCTTACAATAGTATACACAACAATATGCATAAAAAACTTTACTCTAATCTACAGAGAAAATTACTATGGAAAATTTTATTTTACATCGGTCTCCTAACTATTGATAATATCTCTTTTACAAAGCCGCATTCCAGGTGTATTGGGCCGAGTTGCCTTTCATATCTTCAAGGTCATATGTGCCGTTGTACCATTTGTGGGTTATCCTGAACGGGCCCTCCCAAGTCGGTCCAAATACTCCTGAAGGTGTTGCCAGAATTTTTCGGAGTACCAGATCTCCAACTTCAAATTCCCTGATTTTTACTTGCGAGTTGTAGTATTTTGCAATTCTTCTTTTGTATATCTCGTTTTTTTATTTCTGCTGAGATTCTTTTTTCGTCGATCAGATCCATTTCTGCAGCTAGTGCCTTGTTGTTTTCTTGTTCATTGAACTCGGTTATTCTTTCAGTTGGTACTTTGAGCTCTATAGGTATGACTGCTTCCGTACCGAATGCCATAGCAAACGGTGTTTCTCCCGTGCTCGTTCTATGTGATATCCTATATGCCCAAAGTACTTCGGGTAGTTCTTCCGACCACTTGCCTTTCTTGTCCACCAGACGGATTTTGAGGATGTGCTTGATTATTTTGTTAACTGCTTCGACTTGGCCGTTAGACTGAGGGTGGTAGGTTGTCGAAAAATGTTTCTTGATTCCCCATTTTTTGCAGAAGTCTCTTATCTTTTTTCCCTCGAACTGTCTTCCATTGTCTGTCAATATTGCTTGTGGAACTCCGAATCGGCACACTATACTCTTCCAGATAAAACTGATCATTTTTTCTTGTGTTATTGTTACTAGTGCTTCCGCTTCGGCCCATTTCGTGTAATAGTCTACGGCCACTACTGCAAATCTGACATTCCCCTTTCCCGTTGGGAAAGGTCCTATGATGTCTATCCCCCACTTTGCGAATGGCCATGGACTATTTACCGAAATCAGTTCTGTTGGTGGCTTATGTATGTTGGGGGCGAACAGCTGGCATCAGTGGCAAGTCTTTGCAATTTTGATTGCGTTTTGTAACAGAGTTGGCCAGTAGTATCCTTGCCTTACTGTTTTGTATGCCAATGCTCGCCCTCCTGCGTGATTTCCACACACTCCTTCATGTATTTCCTTCAAAACGTCCTGGCCTTGCCCCCTTGCTAGACATTTTAGTAGGGGTAGTGAAAATCCTCTTTTGTAAAGCTGGTTATCCATGATGGTGAATCTTGCTGCCCGCTTGGCTACCTTTGCTGCTTCTTGGGGATCTTCAGGTACTGTGTTATCTTTGAGGTATCTGTATATTGGCGTTCTCCAATCCTCTTTTGTCAATTCCTCTTCGATCTGATTGATCTTATAGTCACTGGTGGACGGGTTAGGGATTCTTGTTATCGTGACTTCTGAAAGCCTTGCCGGTCCTGTACTGGTAGCCAATCGAGCAAGTGCATCTGCTTGCGCATTGCTGTCCCTTGGCACTTGTTCGATGTAGATTTGTTCGAATAGTGAAGCCAAGTGTGCAACAATCTTTTGGTATAATGCCATGTTTTCATCTTTGGCTTCATACTCCCCACGGACTTGATTGACTATTAACTGGGAATCTCCATAGATCTGGACTCTTCGAACCCCCACAGCCAGAGCTAGTCGTAGTCCGGCTATCAGTGCTTCGTACTCAGCTTCGTTGTTTGTTGCCATGAACTCGAACCTGACAGCTGAGGTGAACACTTGTTTATCTGGACTGATCATCACTATCCCGGCTCCTACTGCTGTATTATTTGATGATCCGTCCACGTACATGTGCCATGGATGATTATGACCTCTCGTCGGATCTTGAGGGAAGGTTAATTCGACAATAAAGTCGGCTAACGCTTGTCCCTTGATCGCTGTTCGAGGTGCATAAGATATACCAAACTGGCTTATTTCGAGGGACCACTTGAGGAGGCGACCAGCGGTGTCAGGTCTTTGCAAGATTTGTCTTAACAGAAAAGTTGTTAAGACCTCCACTTGGTGATCAAAGAAATATGGCCGTAGCTTTCTTACGCTCATCACTAGTGCGTAGGCTAACTTTTCCATAGGTGAATATTTAATCTCCGCTTCATGCAAAGCCTGACTCACATAGTAGATTGGCAAGTGAAATTTTCCTTCTGCCCGAACTAAGACTGAGCTGATTGCCACCTCTGACGCTGCTAGATATAGGTATAGCTTTTCTCCGGAAACAGGTTTTGATAGGATCTTAGTGTCACTCAGATACTCCTTCAGCTGTTCAAATGCTTGTTGGCAATTGCTTGTCCACTGGAAATGTCCTTTCTTGATGGCGTCAAAGAAAGGTCGACATTTGTCTCCTGATCTGGAAATGAATCTGTTCAGAGCTGCCAAACATCCGGTTAGCCACTGGACTTCCCTGACCGACCTTGGTGGTTGCATGTCCATGATTGCTTTTACCTTTGACGGATTTGCCTCAATGCCTTGTTGACTGACCAGATGCCCAAGGAACTTTCCTGAATGTACTCCAAAGCTGCTTTTCTTCGGGTTTAGCTTCATGTTGTATGCCCGAAGAATTTCAAATGCCTGTGTTAGATGTTCCAAGTGATCTTCTTTTCTTAGACTCTTCACGACTATGTCGTCTACGTACACCTCCACTGTCCTGCCGATATGATCGTTGAACATTTTATTAACAAGTCTTTGGTACGTGGCCCCTGCGTTGATTAACCCGAACGACATCCTCTTCCAACACAGCAGGTTCTTGTTGGTGTAGAACGCCGTGCTTTCTTGGTCGTCTGGGTTCATCGGTATCTGGTGGTATCCGGAGAATGCGTCCATGAAGGTAAGAAGTTCGTGTCCTGCCGTGTTATCCACCAGCTGATCAATATGTGGTAACGGGAAGTTGTCTTTGGGACATGCAGCATTCAAGTCCGTGAAATCAATACACAATCTCCATGTGCCATTTGGTTTCTTCACCAATACCGGATTTGCCATCCACCGAGGACACAAAGCTTCTTTGATCAGATCGTTATCAAGTAATTTCTTTACTTCGACATCAAGCGCCTCATATTTGTCAGGTCCGAACTTTCTTCTCTTCTGCTTTACCGGTTTTTTAGTCGGATCAATTTTTAGCTTATGACAAACATGCTCGGGGCTAATGCCTACCATATCTGCATGCGACCATGCGAATACGTCGAGATTGGACTTAAGAAATTCGCTCATTCTGGATCTGTATGGCTCTGGGAGCTCAGACCCAATGAATAATTTTAAGTCTTCTCTATTCAGGTCGACTTTTATTGTTTCCAACTCCTCAACCGGGGTTGCTTTCCTCTTTTGGCACTTCCATCGAGGGTCAGTTATCGGACCTTCCAAGCTGAGTTCATCTTCGATCATGGGCTCTGCCTCTAACCTTGGCTCGATATCGTTTACTCCTTTTGGCTCAGGTACAACTTCTTTTCCCCGCTGCTCGCCATGGCCCTCCTGCTCGTCCTCGCCCTGCTGGTCGTCCACCTCCATCATTTCTGTGTCGATGGACTCCATGATTTCATCCAACACGGAAGGTTCATTCTCAGCCCTGCTGCTTGGCTGCTCGTCCATAACAGACACACTGTTATCTTTCGGTTGGAGTTGCAGGAGGCACTCTCGAGCTTTCTTCTGATCACCTTTAACTGTACCTGGACCCTTCGAAGTTGGAAATTTAAGACAGTAGTAGTACGTTGAAACAGCCGCTTTGAATTCATTTATAAAAGGTCGGCCGAGAAACCCGTTGTAGGCAGACTGTTGATTTACAACTAAAAATTCTATCATTCTAGTCAGTCTCCTTTCGGGATTCTTGGTCGATACAAGTTCGACTGGCAACGTTACTAAACCTAAGGGAATGGTTACAGCATCTCCGAACCCTACTATCTTATGATCACATTCCTTTATATACTCTTCACAATCACCTATCTGATCTAATGTGCTTTTAAACAAGATGTTTGTGTAGGAGCCAGTGTCCACAAGAAAACGGTGAACTCAGGCTCCCATGATATTAGCACAGATGATTAGTGAATCGTTGTGTGGAGTGAGTATCCCGTCCAAGTCTTTTTTCGGAGAATATCAGATCCCCCGTCTTCTTAGTTGCTTGGTTTACTCCAACTTCTCTGACTTGAGCTACTGCCCTCAAGTCTGCCTTCCTCTTTCTCTTGGATACCGGCGGCCTTCCATCAGAACAGCCCCCTACCGGCCCAGATGGCTCGAGCATTAGAATTTCTCGGACGGGTTCCGCCGGTGCTGTGAACGGCTTCTTGCCTTTTTTGTCCATCCTACTCGGCTGCTCGTCGCCTTCATCCTCTTCCGAGCTGGATGGAATTGAGACTCTTGGCCTTTTGCCTGGCTGCCCTTTTACGAATTCTGACAACCTTCCTTCTTCATAAAACCTCCACAGCTGCTTTAGGAGGTCTCGGCATTCACTCGTGAAGTGACCTATGGTTTGATGATATGCGCAGTATTTGTTGGGGTTCATCTTCCCCCGTTCTTGTCGTATCTTTCTGGGCTCTGACAACATATCCTTATCCTTGACGTTATTGTATACAGCTTCTATTGACGTAGATAAGACATAGTTCAACTTTTCCTTCAGTTTGGTTCCCTCATTGAAAGCCTTTAAGTTTTTGGGGGCTTTGTAGTCCCCACCAGACTTCTTTCCTGATTTCTTGGTATCGGCCTTATCTCCCAACTCTTTCTGGAGAGTTTCTTGCATTGAAATGTATACTCCCGCCTTGTGCCTGAATTCGGAATATGTTTTTGGGAAGGCTAGGTGCATTTCCTTCCACAAATCTGTCCCCTTCCTAAGTCCTGCCATGACTGCCACTATCTTAGTGTCTTCACTCACCATTTCCCCTTCTAACAGGACTTTATCAAACCTCTCAAGAAAAGCCCTATCGGATTCTTCCTCTCCCTGCTTCAAATCTGCAAGTCTATGTGTTTGGGTGAGGTAGGATCCAACTGTGGAAAAATGCGAGAGGAATTCCTTGCTGAGTTGCATGAATGAACTGATAGAACTCGGGGCAAGTGCGAAAAACCATCTGTGGGGACCATCACCAAGGGTTAATGGGAAGTTTTGACACTGTGTTGCGTTAGATGCTTTTACTGATATCATGTAATCAGTGTATTTGGATAAGTGCACTTTCGAGTCTGAATTTCCTTAATACAAACTAACAGCTGGGAATTGCACCTTTTTATGAACCGGCGCGTTCAATATTGCCGGGGACAATGGTGATGATGGGAGTGTTGTGGTCCCGCCACCATTCTGAGCATCCAATTGCTTCTTCATCTCTTCCACCGCTTTTTTCAAAGCTTGCCACTCATCTGGAGACGTTATTTCGTTAGAAGGCTGTTCGTCATGATCGGGTTCAATGACCTCTTCACGACGCAGTCCCTTGCTAACGGGACGTTTCTCCTGTGTGACGTGCCTAGCGATGTTGCTAGCTCCGTTGGGACCCAAACGCCCGAAGGCTGACCTTCTCAATCTCTCATGCACTGAGGGGCGAGCAGCAGGGTATGCTTGCTTGTGTGCTAGCTCCTCGCTTCCTTGATGAACCTCTTCCCTACGTGCCACATGGCGACTTGCTCTCCTTGTATGGGAGTGGCTTACACTCTTTGTTTCCCTGCTGCTCGACTCCTCGCCTGTCCCCGGAGTGGACTCTCCACGACTCCCTAGTCGCTCACTTATTGGGAGCCCTTCTTACTTGTCTACTATCAACTTCATCCGTTCTAACGTCCTTACGTTGCTTGGTTCTTCGCTCCGTTGCCCGGTTGCTCGCCTCCGGGGCTTTGGAAGGTTTATGCCCTACTGCCCGGTTGCTCGCCTCCCGGGCTTTTGACGGTCCGGTAGCCTCCTGTTACCGTTGTATAGATTGCAGAACGGCGATCATTTTGACTAATTCCTACGGGTTTTGGGCCAAAGCCTCCACTTCCGGGGGTAAAGTATCAATTGTAACTTGCACATTCCACCGGGATGTTGCCCGCACCGTTTGTGCGTGGTCACCCATCGACGATACCCTTGTTCGTGACTTGTTCGACGGGTGAGTGCTCGATTCTTGTAGTTCTTGTGATCGCACCATTTTCCGACTTTTGATGTTCTTTTAATGAAGATCTTATGCTTGTGGATGTTTTGACCTATAGACAACTAGCCTTGCATGTAAGAATTTGGTTATTTATAAACCCTTATCCACACATGCATGCATTCAAGCTTATAGGTCTTATGCAACACCACTTGCAACACTCAAATATGTTTCCAAATTCCAGTTTCCGGCAACTTATTGCCGGAATTATGCAGTTTCCGGCGAGTTTTCCCCGGAAATCCTTCAAATCTTCAACCAACGGAGGTTCGGACCCTTCCTCTAGCGCCAATTGTTGATGACCTTGATCCAAATTGATAATTAGTGGCTGTTTTGTTCTTATAAGATCATCAAACAAGAGAATAATCAAAGATTAAAGCTAGATTTTTGTAAGTGGGAGTTGAGAGAGAAATTTGCAATAGTTTGACCTAGTTTTTGAATTAAGTAAACTTTTATTTTTCCCTCATTAAGAGGTATTTATAGAAGTACAAGCAAGTAGGAGGTGACACCTTCCTAATCATCCTCATTTACATGGTGACAAGTGTTAAAACACTTGTTAATTCCTAAGCCATTACATCTTTACACAATGACAAGTGTTAAAACACTTGTTTGCTCCTAATGTAATGCCTAATTATTGGGATTCCTGATGATCTTCCGAGGTGCCCTCTTGCTCGCCTGGTCGCCTCCTTGTAATTTCTCTCTGACCCTTCTTGTTCTAGCTGGTCGCCTCCTTTTCATGTCTTGAGTGACCAGCTGCTCGCCTACTTGCTCTTGGTCTTCAGGCCCAGCTGCTCGCCACCTAGGGTGCGAAGTCCCTGCTGGTCGTCCTCTTTAATTATTTTATTTTCATTCTTGATTTTTTAATCTTATTATTTTAATATTTTTTATCTCTAATCTTGTATCCCTGCTGTTCGCCTATCAACATATATAACAACAAAAAATCATCTTCACCGATAAAAATTAGGGTTGCCGTGTGTATATGTCAGTTTATGGTGTCATACTAATAAAAAATTCTTAAAAAAATGACATGTAAAAGAATATAACATTAAGAATCATGAAAAAGTCTGGTACATTATATAGTGGATGATTCGGATAATTCACAAAAATACTTCACATCTTTATAGACTTCAAATGAATCTACATTAAAATCTTAATCTACCCGTGAATTCCTAATGAATATCTTCAAACCTCTGATGGATATATTCAGATCACTAACAATGTCTTCAAAATTTTGATGGATATCTTGGAAAATATTAAAACATCTAATGAATATTAGAAATATCTTCAAATAATTTATGAACAAACGCTCCAATCTACAAATATAAACATTTTAATATATATTTAAAAACTAAGTCAACTTACACATATAAAAAAATTAGATAATAAATACATGCAATGAAAAAACCTTAAACTACTGATTTGCATATGATGGTGGAGAGAATGAATAGGTGAAGGGTATAATAGGATCAAAATAAAATTGATCATAAAATCTAGCACGTCATCAAATTGTCCATAATTCACAAAAAATAAATAATCGGTCAAAATAAAGTATTCAAGCTCTGTACACAAACAATGAAATTCAATTGTGCTCTAACATCAATACCATCTTAAATTAAAAAAATATATATTATCTTTACACAATCTAATATATTTATGATAAATGTTCAACCATTGGTCTTCACGTTTTTTATGAATGCAGTAAATGTTGGGAGAATTGCATTTTGTCCCATAAAAATATTCTCGAATCTGGTTTCATGTTTCAAAAGTAATACTTTTGTTTGCAAAATATGCCCCAATCATTAAATACTTAACATATTTGGTACCAAAATTTGTTCCAAAATTGTAAAATTGATCTAAAAATTGGTTAACGGTTGAGGCCATTTTTGCATAAAAGAAGACCGCTTTTGAACATTGGGACCAAAGGTTTTTGGAACATTCCTATGGAACTAAAATTGTAATTTTTCCAATAAAAGTGAAATAGTGAAAATATAAAACAAAGAGGATAAACTTAATAAACAATTGGTGTAGAGAGTCCTATAATAAATATATTTATAAAAATAATCATATTTAATTTGATTAAGCATTGAAAACTTCAATATCGATGTCGAATTTAATAAAAAAAAAATAAAAAAACCCAACTTGTTTGTTTTTAAAATAATTATGAACATGATAATAAACTAAAGTAATTTTTAAAGTTTGTGAAAATCAATTTTATGTTAATAACAGTAACAAAGACAAAAACAAAATTATATAATAGATTATTTAAGATAAATATAATAAAATTAAGTAACCCAGATCTTAATAAAATTCACCACTTAAATCTCTCTAACTCGATAATGAACTGTTTCTAATGCTTAACATCTATGTTAAATAATACTCCCTTCGTCCCAGAGTAAGCTTCTCATTTCTTTTTGTTGTTTTATTTAAGAAAATATTTGTTTATTAATATACAATAAACCAACATATTGATTTTGTAAATAATAATGGGTAGTTGTGAAAAGTAAAGAGTAGTTGTTTTAAAAAAATTATTTATTAATATATGAAGTGTTGTTTTTCTCCATTTATGGAATGGAAACTTAGTATAAGACAACCCAAAAGGGAAAGTGGAAAACTTACTTTGAGACGAAGGGAGCATAAATTTATGTAAGAAAAAACATTGTATCATCATGAAGTATGACAATGCAAATAAAAGAATCAACAAAAGAACTTAATCAATACCGAGTAGTCAACCTGGTATACGATTAATGAATCATTCTTGCTCCGTTATCAATATCATTATACTTCTTAAAAATAATTTTATCATTTTTATGCAATCCAACCATTATAATAAATTTTTACCAAGCTTTAGTGAAACTAATCATGTGACGACCTGTGTCACTGACAAACCTGACTTTATATTAAACCGAGAACAAATCTCAAGATTTGAAGCACTTCGATAAAATAAAACTGATTCTTAAAAAAAAGTTCTCACAACACTGGTATGTAAAAAAGATAAAAAAATATTTTAAGTTTATAGTTTCAGTAAGTAATTAAAAAAATACAGATACCAATCCAAAAAATATATAAATCTCACAAAATGATGTTTGAGTTCTGCACTGTTGCATTCACAGGAAGCTCAGTCATTTCACCAAATATATACTGGTTTTAATTTTCCCTCAAAATTATCTGAAAAATGATCAACTTGACCTTCAATCGAAACATATAGAGGAAAACTTAAGTTTCCTATAAATGGTCCAAAAGCAATTTTTTCATTCATTGTTCAAAGAAAAAAAATATATAATATGATATAAAAAAAAGTTACATTAGAAAAACAAACATGATACATTAGATCATGTTACATTTGTTTTGTTGATTTCTTTCTCAGTCTCCCTTCCTAATAGACACTTTTATAGAAAATGCTAATCACTTCTTGACTAAAAAGGTGGGGAAATATTGGCTTTTGGCGTATGAGATTGATGAGTGAGTATTCTTATGAATTTGTATGCAAGGTATTATATATTAAATAAAATTATAATTTTAAAAAATGGATATAGTTTATAAAAAATAGAAATGGTGTGGATGAATTTAGTAAAAAGTGGGTATAGATAGTTGCACCTTCTAATTGTTTGTGACTCAATCTTCGGTTCAAGGACTGACTTATCCAGATGATCAATGTTGCGCCTATAATTTATAACTATAAATTAACATTTCATATTTAATCTATAATATTTAATAATTTCAATACCATTATACTTCTTCAAAATAATTTTATCATCGTTATGCAATCCAACATTTTTAAAAATATTATACCAAACTTTAGTGGGATGAAGAATATGTGATGACCCGTGTCACCAATAACCTTGGATTTTAATAAACCGGGAACAAAACTTAGTTATGATATACTTCAATATAATAAAATTCGCTTCTTCTCTAAAAAAGTTTTCATCTGTCACTGTTATGTCTAAGAAAAATAAAAATATATTAAATTCAATTTCAGCTTTATTTTTAAATAAATAAATATGCTTTCAAAGAAATATAAAATCCTATCATTAAACGAATAATACTTTCAGCATTATAGCAATTTACGTAAAGCTTGATGATATCACTAACATTAATTAGTTCTATTTTCTTTCAAAATTTAAATTACCTATAAATTACCCAATAACATTTTTCATCAGTATTAAAGTAAAAAAAAGGTACAATACAAAAAAAAAATGATTATTACATTAATATTAAAAAGAAAGAGCATAATACATTTGAACAAATCACCTTTCAATTTCTTTCTAAGTCCATGTGCATAATAGATATCTTAAAGACGATTATGTATAACATATATACCTAACAAAAATGAAAAAAAAATTGAATAGGTCTTGCGTGATATCATCTGACGGTATGAGAAAGGTTATAAATTGGCATGACACATTAATGTATTGGTAGGAGTGATGTTAACTTGTGTTAATTTATGAATTGTGTCTATGAGATGGTCTCGCACGCACATTTGCAAAATAATAATAATAATAATAATAATAGTAATAATAATATGGAGATGACATATCACACATAACAAAATTAATTCATCTATTTGTATACATGATGATTAAAATTAATTTATCAAATATTGTATTAACATCAAAATATTTAACTACTATTGCTAAATATTTAACACATAATAATATAAATATAGATTGCAAGATTGTATACATATTTTTTTTTATGAGTATCTATAGTGTAAAAATTATTTATATATGAACTATTTTGTAATAATTTTAGTATAATAATTAATATACTTTAGTGAAACAACTAATACCTTTATACATTTTGGCTCACATTTTTTAGTGAAGAACAACTTGTACCCTCCAAACATACTACTATCATTTAATAAAAATAACTAATATTTTTTAGTTAAACAACTCACACCTTTCAAAATGTTTAACGTATAAATCATTTTAACTATGAAAAAGTATTATACGAAAATAGTTCATGATAAGCTTATCATGAAACAGTTTTAAAGTATCAAATATTTGATCAGGAGTATCATTAGTTTGGGTCAGTGACATTATATTGTAGTTGTTGTAAATTTTCTTAAACTCAAATTAATGATACTCCTGATCAAATATTCAATACTCTAAAACCGACTCATGATAAACTTATCATGAACCATTTTCATATTAAACATACTCTTTAAGTATATGCTTTGCCTTTTGGTATATATGATATCAGATAAGATGAATAATTCAAAATTATTGCTCTTGCAAAATAAATTATAAATATAATATATGACATGAGCTTATATGTCAGAAATGTAAATTAAACTAATAAAAGCAATTATTATCTACTCACAATTAATTAATGATCTTGTAGAGCTTTTATATATTCCAATAACTATGAAATATTAACAATTCAATCCAACCTCTTTAAAATTCGTAGATTTACTTAAAAAAAATTGTTCATTTCCTAGATTAGCTCCCAACTTTCGGCCATATCTCCGACTCTAGCATTTTTTCTTCTTCTTTTGTTCATTAATTGTTAATTCCACAAAATTCATCCAAAAGTTTCAACCAATTTGCCATTAATGGGTGAAGTTTAGGGTATTCAACCGATTTACCATTAATAGGATATGCTTAGGACATAGATTTCGATAGTATATACGAAAATATACCAAAAAAGAAAAAAAACTGCATGCAAACACAATAATCCCAAAATTTGACTTCTTTTATTATGGTTTAAAATAAATTTAGTTGAAAAAATATTATTAAAAAAATAATCATAAATATTAGTATAATTTATGTTCAACATACATTGCCAAATAATCCTATATCCCCTAAACTTAAGTATTTAAAAGATTTTCTTGATGGAGTTAATTTTAGGATACAATACAAAATTAAGTATGCGATAAGGAATTTACTTTTAAAAAGAATGTCAAAGGAAATTTAATTAAAATAAATTACATATGTTCAACATACAATGCCAAATAACCCTAAACTTAACTGTTTAAAAGATTTTTTGAAGTAGTTAATTTTTGGATACAACACAAAAATAGGTATGTGATATGGATTTTACTTTTGAAAAGAATGTATTACAACAATTCAATTAAAATAAATTCCAAAATTATGTATGTGATAATAAACTTCATTTTTAAGGTGTTAAATTAAATTTACCAAGCAAAATTATCTATGGAATACAAATTTGATCCTATAATCTTTATTTTGAATTTGATCCTACAATTCTATATATATATATGACAAACATGACGAAGATAATTTAATTTGAGAATGTACACGGGAATACAATTCTTTTACACATAAACTAAGCACACATGAATTCAATTAAACACATTTGGAATAAACAGAATGATGTGAGTCATAAACACTTGACCATATGTTCATGCTTTATAAATGTATTGATCTAAAATAAAAAAAATAAAAACTAAACAAAAACAATTGTCAAAAATATACTTATGCAACGGCCTACGAAACAAATTTACAATGGAATACAATAAACTAAGAAAAAAAACTATGAGCCACTGCGGCACTGCCGGATCCAACGTGATTACCCCCTGAAGCCACGGGAACACTACAACATAATTGGCTTTAAGTAACACTCTGTAATACCCCGTCCCGTTCTGTACCCTTTTTCTTAATTAGAAACCTTATTTTTTATTTTCTTTTATTTTCTTTGTTTCTTTTAAATTTAATTATTTTGTGTATTATTTGTGTATTTAAATATATATATACCCTTTTTACAAATTCCTAAATTCGAAGAAAGAAATCGAATCTTTCAAACGAATAAAGGAACTACGAGAATTAAATTAAATTAAGAATTTTGATCCGTGTAATTTTATGGATAATTAAAATTTCAGTAATTAATTGATTAATTAAAAGATACTGTTAATCTCAAATTAAATCCTCGAAAACCAAACGAGCCCTAATTAAATTCCTAGCAATTAAATTAAAATCTCATGAAAACCTCTTCTTTAATTCTCAACCGTGCAAATCCTTTTCATTTTCTTAAACTAATTAAATTAATAGTAAAACTCTTAAGAGATAAGGACAAGTTAAATTTTGAAAGATTAGTATAAAAGCCTAACTCCCTTTCTCTCTCCTCATTTTCCTCCTTATTTTTCTTTCACTCAGTTTCTCTCCTCTCGTCTCTCTCGTTCACCGCCAAACGCCTTCCCATCTTTTTCTCCTTCCGGCGAACGGCCGCCGCCGAGCCTCTCCGTCACGCCTCCTCCACGAAGCCGCGACGCCCCCCTCGCCGTCGCGCTCTCTCTTCTCGATCGAAGCCCCAACTTACGCCTCTCTTGCAGCGACACCACCGCGGCCTAGCTCCGACCGCCGCCGTCGCGCCACCACGAGGCCACCGCCGTGCCTCGCCCCAGACGCAACGCCGCTCAACGCCGTCCTCTTCGCCTCACACAAACCACACAGTCGTCGTCGCTCTCTCCCCTGTCCTCTGTCGATGCCGAAGCTGCGTCGCCGCCTCAGCCCAACGACACCACCGCCGAAGCACCGCCGCCTCTTTAATTCTCCCTTTCCAGTGAGTAATTTCAAAAGCCCCCTTTCAATTTCACTCTTTGAAGATTATTCCAATTTCTAACCGAGACATTCTTTTCGTTTAATTTTCTGTTCAATTTGACGCCGTTAAACCGGTTGATGCTGCCGAAATTTCTGGAAATCCCGATCGACGCCGTCAGGCTGTTCAAATTCATTTTCCGAATTCCCGAACAACACCGTTAGGCTGCCCAATTCTTCGAACGAATTATCGATTTCCCAATCGACGCCATTAGGCCGCCCGTTTAACACCTCGAACCGAAATCGTAAGGTTTCTACCTTCGTTTTTCTTCTTGGGTAAATTCTGGTTTATTTTGATTAATTTGTTCGAATTGTGGGACAAGGAAAAGAAATGAAAAACTTACTGTTAGTTGGTTAGATGGTTTAGTATTGTTAGTTGACTTGTTTTGTATTGTTGTTTAGTCCTTTTATATCACTCTTTAGAAGTAGGATTTGGATATTGTTTTCCTTGTTTTTATTCCTTCACAAACATGAGTTGGACTGTTGGAATTAGCTGAGTTAGTATATTGATTTTTAGTTGACCGGTTGATATGTATTAATGTTTTAGATGTATGGTATTAATGATTTAGTGGACTAGTATTATTCTTGTGGATGTTTAGTATCACTGTTTTAGTGTTATGGTGATTTTTAGTATAGTCCTTTAGTATCCCTGTTTTGATGAGTTGGTATTATAATTATTTGGATGATGATTTTCAAGGGTAAAATACTTTTGTTTTGAATCCATAGACAAAGGGAAACTCATCTTCCCCTTGTGCAACCGTTAGAAATTTAAGAACCAAAAGATAAGTCTTTTAAAAAAAATATCCAATTTAGTAAAAGAGTTTCCTTGGAAAAAATTAATAAATTCTTTTAAAAATGAGAAATAGAATTCTTAAGAAAGAAAAACCTTTTCTTTAATTTTATAAATTTTTCTAAGTAATAATCTTACTTTTTCTAAGTAATTCCAAGTTTAATATTTATATTTTTTCCTTAAAAGGCCTTTACTAAGGACACCAATGAAATTAGTAAATACACCCCCCTAATACACCTCCTCTTAAAAAGGGGTGTACTTATCATTTGGAAATCAACCTTTGAAAACTTTAGTTTTCCATAGTTTTCTAAAGACGACAATCTACTCAATCCTCGAGTTTCACACTCTAAAGCTTTTCAAATTCAAAAGTCAATCTTTTAATCGGAATACTCCTTATTAGGATTCTGTACTTTTCGGGACACGCACGAAGGACTCGACTGTCTGCCTACACGATATTCCCAGAACTCAGAACAATCAGGTGGGTGATGATCTGTTGATTGATCTGCTAATAATAACGTCGTGCCGGTATTTCCTGAACTCGATTAAATCAAATAAAAAATATCTAATCCAACATAAATATAACACCTATCTATATAACTATTTGGATTATGTGATATAACTATATATGTTATATATTAGCCTGTTGTTTTATAAATCGATCACCATTGTATGAGTAAACACCTTACGTGAGCATGAATCAATTCTGTTGTCAGTCAAGTATTATTCTCTGTAAAGTTTATTGAGTCAGTTTTGTGGAAAGTCAGTATGTACGGAGTCGGGATCGAGTTTTAAATCCGACCTCCGGGGCCGCTGTCGGGGACGTCCTCGGAATCAAGGTTGTTGATCAAGTAGATCTGGTCCCCGGTTAGCTGTCGTTGGACGCACTGGGAATAAGGCCATTGATACTTGCTTATTTTGAGGGATGTTATGGTTGGATGATGTGAGTTTGTGTGGTTGGATGAAGTAAGTTTTGGTTGGAGTTTAAAAGTGTAACTTTGTTGGAAGTGGAATGATCGTACGAATATGGTTTGACAGTTTGTGACAATACGTGATTATGTTTTGGGCTCTGCCCTAACGTGAACCAACTTGTGTTATTTCAATTATATCATGCGAAATATGTTTAAATGTCGCTTAAACTTCGTAATCTTATATATATGTCAACTGATTAAATAAAATAAACACTTTATCAATGAGTATAACTTAATCTATTTCGGATTTACCAATCCCATGATGTTGCAATTCACCCATATGTGAGAATTCAATTCTCACGCCCCTTTTTCCTAACCCCTTGCAGATTACAATTACGGGGAGCAAGGACAGTGATACAGAAGACACAAAGTTTCTCGTTTGCCTAAAATACTATTAATAATACAATGATGCCTATTATTTCTATTCCTAAATAAATGATTTTGCTACTGCTAGGCAAGACGATACTTCTTACCGTGTGTTTCAATTACCCAAACTCATCGTGTATTATCATAAAGATACAGAACCTTTATTCCATCCTCATATATATATAGATATACCTATGTGTGTGATACATTATTATATTATTTCTTCCCACTTATCCGCTGCATGAAATTTATCCTTCAATTCAGTTACTTCTCCTTAAAAAATTTTATAGTTCGGACTTTTGATCACAATAACACTTCGAATCCGATATAATTAATATATTCTGGGTTCGGGGCGTTACAGGTGGTATCAGAGCCTAGGTTCAAAACTTTCGGACCCTACCCCAAATCCTTGTTTTTTCCATCATACTAAATTTACTTATTATCAATTAAGTATTAAGACATTAAATTTCTCGGGGGAAACGTGTCTCTGGTTACTGTCTACAAGCTCCTCGAAGGTACGTTACTACTTTTATAAAATTGTTTAAAGACCTTTAAATTCACAACTGCTTGACTTCATAATATTACCCGATCAAAAACGTTACGATAACTCAAAATAATGTTCGTGCTATGAAGGAGAAACTACAAAATCTAGTCTAAGTTGCTTTTGAACCTCGAATAATTGATAAGAATGCTCGAATAATTTGTGAACTTCATAAATGATATTATGTGATTTCTTTGATTATGTACTTTAAATGTTTACTTTACGGTTATTTTTCCTTTTAAACTAAAATTTGACTAGAACTTTCCTTTCCCTATAGGAAGCCTAAGATGGATGTGGCCCAGTACTTAGAGATTGAGCAGTTAGAAGTAGAGACCATTGATGCCTTCACTGCCCGCTTTTTAGAGTCACGCGAAAGGGCAAGGACTGCCCCAGAGCCCCACATTGAGACTGACTTTGCAGCTGCGACCCGATTCGCGGGAGGAGTGATCGAAATCTTCCGCCCCATCGCTGCCGGACTGTTAGACCGTATGAGGGTGGACGACCCAGAGCAGGGACCTCAGGTGCACCTAGACGCCTACTGGGTGGAAGCTCAGAGGGTGATCGGGCACGCGGATGATCACCGCACCCTGTCCCGACAGGCTGCCGGGATTTCTCGAAGTGATTTTGCTATGTCCGGAGCTCTTCACGAGGATGCCGTACTTGCCCGAGTCTCAGCCGCCGCATCAAGGGCTGCCGCAAACTCTCAAGAAGAGTTCTCCCGTACCACCCTCAGGAGGCCCATGCTGTACTTGGATGCAGCTCTTGCGCAACGGGATAACTCCATCGCCTACTGGATAGCGAGTGGACTGGCTGGAGAGGGACCTTTCGGCTTTGGGGAAGCCTCACCTCCTGTGTTTGAGCCAGAAGGGATTGAGCCGGGGGTAGCAGAGGTCGAGGCAGACGAACCAGAGGGAGATGAGCCAGAGGTAGAGATAGATTCCCCGCCAGAGTCAGAGGTTGATGATTAGTTGGACTCCCAGACTTTGTATATAGTAGTAGATGCAAATATATATAGTATAGGTGGTAGCCGCTTGACATATAGTAGTAGTCATTTTGCGTGGTCGTTTTCCTTATAGGCCATAGCAGCGTAGCTCTAACCCCTCCTTTTTGTCGCTCGTGGTCCATATTGATGTGAGGACACGATGCTATAGCATTACCTAGAAAACCTTTTGCATTCCATGACGTAATGTAAGGAGACTGACTCCGTAGAACCAAAACTTTTTAGATATATACATACTTATTATGTGCTCACTGCTTGTCAATGTGTTTTACTTGCTTTATATATTGACTGTCATATATTTTATCTGATTATCGCTTAATAACACACCACTGGTTCCTAGAATACTGTGCGAATGTGAGCACTGTACCATTGAGGGCCCCGATGCGAAGCGGTGAATTACGTACCACACGTGTTTCAGTGCTAGCGTTGTGTTGATTTAGTTAATCCGATTATGTTTTTATAACTTTCTCGCACCTATACATATCGTAACAATATTATTCTTTTCGATCAGAACTACCTTTAGAATGGCACCCGGACGTAAACGTGGACGACCCCGCGTTAACCCCATTCCTGAACCAAGAGATCCTATAGGACAAGACCCACCCACTCAGGCTGAACCTGAGCCGCCTCAACAGGCCGCGCCAGAAAACGATATTGCGAGAGAAATATTGATCTTTCTTCAGAACTACATTCAACAGCAAGCTCCACTACCTCCTCCGCCGTTATACGGGCCTATACCTCAGATAGCGCCCAGGGCGAATGACTTTGTCGAACGCTTTCGATGACTGCAGCCACCTAGGCTGGATGGGAAAGAAGATCCCTTTGAAGTTGAGGAGTGGATATCGGGATTGGAACGTATCTTCAGACACATGGCACTGGCTGATGCACAGAAAGTCTCATGTGCCCAGTTCCAACTGATGGAGGATGCAGCCCAATGATGGGAGTCTTATGAGCGAACTATGGATGAAGAAGCTAGACAGGTCCTTACTTGGGAGGACTTTAAGAAAGCAATACTGGACCGATATTTTCCACGAGTCCTGAGGGATCAGAAAGAACAGGAATTTGTCAACCTTCGACAGGGAACTCTCTCAGTGATAGAGTACGAGAGAAGGTTCAATCAACTGTCTCGTTATGCCCCACATCTGGTGGGTGACGATGAAAGGAAAGCTCGCAGGTTCGAGCAGGGTTTGAGGCCCGAGATAGCAGGAATTATAATTGGCCTTCAGGTGCCAAACTATGGAGAAGTTTTCCATCGAGCATTGATGGTTTCGATTAGTCAAAACTTGGAGTACAAACAAACTCCGACTACTGTCCCTGTCAATCAGAATTGGCAGCCACCCTTTAAAAGGAATCCAGTTCCGCAATCCAGGGGGAACAACTTTGTTGGCCCTCGAGCCAACCAGAACTGTCAAAGGTATGGAAGGAGACACTGGGGACCCTGTAGTTAGGGATAAGTAATTTATTTTCGTTGCCATCAACCAGGGCACAAGTCCAATTAATGTGTTCAGCCACCGAGCAGCAACCGTCAACCGATTAATAATGCTCAGTACCGCCCTCAGCAGGCAAACAATTATCAGGCTCGTCAGCTGCCTGCATCTAACAACCGCCAGGCAGGACCCCCAGTCAGAGGTCCGCCTAACCAAGGTCAGAGAAGGCCAGGCCACATGAATGCTATCCTAGAGGAAGGGGAAAGTAGTGGAGAACAACTCCGCCTGAAAGGACCAGCTCAGCTTGAGTAGCACGAGACGCTAGCAGGTACTGTCTTTGTACTTGAAAAACCTGCGTATGTATTGTTTGATACTGGAGCATCTCATTCCTTCATATCTGATAACTTTAAAAGAAAGTTAGGATTAGTCGAGGAAAAAGGAAAAGTTTTAAATGTTAGTATTCCATCTGGAACTACTATGGAAATTGAGGGTCAAATTAGAGGTCTACCCCTACCGCTAGACAATCACTTGATAGAGTCCGACCTTCACGTCCTTAAGATGAAAACCTTTGACATAATCTTAGGCATTGACTGGTTAACGAGAAATAAAGCGATAATAAAATGCGCCGAATGCGAGATCGACCTCGAGACTCGTGATGGCCAACGCTTCACGTTTCATGAAATCAAGACCAAGAAGGAAATCCGAGTAATATCAGCAATCCAAGCTGCTGCAATATTACGAAAAGAAGAATGCCAAGCTTATCTCGTTCACATCTCAGCAGGAGAGATAGACGATAAGTTACGCATCAAAGTGCCAATTGTGGATGGATATCTTGACGTATTCCCCGAGGAATTAAACGGGTTACCTCCCGATCGTCAGATAGAGTTCTCCATCGACTTGATACCTGGGGCAGCACCAGTATCTAAAGCACCCTATCGAATAGCTCCAAAGGAATTAGAAGAACTGAAGGAACAACTGCAAGGTTTGCTTGAAAAGAAGTTCATCAGACCTAGTGCATCACCATGGGGAGCACCCGTGTTGTTCGTAAAGAAGAAAGATGGAACTTTGGGTATGTGCATAGACTACCGAGGTCTCAATCAACTGACCATTAAGAACAAATATCCTCTTCTGAGGATAGAAGACTTGTTCGATCAGTTAAAGAATGCTACCATATTCTCAAAGATCGATCTGAGGTCTGGGTACCATCAGCTAAAGGTCAAGAGTGAGGATATCTCAAAGACAGCATTCAGGACTCGGTATGGACATTACGAGTTCACCGTGATGCCTTTCGGAGTAACAAATGCTTCGGCGATCTTCATGGATATGATGAATAGAGTGTTTCATCCGTACCTGGATCAATTCGTCATCGTCTTCATCGATGACATACTCGTATACTCTAAGAGCAGAGAACAACACGAAGAACATCTCAAAGCAGTCTTAGAGACAATGAGACGAGAGAAGTTGTATTCCAAATTCAGCAAGTGTGAATTTTGGATCGACCGTGTTATGTTCTTAGGACATATAATTTCCGCAAAAGGAATTGAAGTGGACCCAGCAAAGGTAGAAGCCATCATGAACTGGAAGGCACCTACTAACGTCAATGAAATTCAGAGTTTTCTTGGGTTAGCAGGGTACTACCGCAGGTTCATACAAGGTTTTTCCAGCATTGCGAAAGCGCTGACGAAACTGACCAAGAAAACAGAGAAGTTTACTTGGGATTCAACTTGTGAGGAAAGCTTTCAAGAGCTAAAGAAAAGGCTAACCACGTCGCCTGTGTTAACCATCCCAGATGGATCAGGAGGATTCGTCATTTACACAGACGCTTCTTTATCAGGCTTGGGTTGTGTTCTGATGCAGAATAAGAAAGTTGTAGCTTATGCATCCCGGCAACTTAAAGACCACGAAGAAAACTACCCAACGCACGACTTAGAACTAGCCGCAGTGGTTCACGCGTTGAAAATTTGGAGACACTACTTATATGGAGGAAAGTGTGAGATCTACACTGACCATAAGAGCCTGAAATACTTCTTCACGCAGAAGGAATTGAACATGCGTCAGAGAAGATGGCTCGAATTGGTAAAAGATTAAGATTGCACTATCCACTATCACCCTGGAAAGGCAAACGTAGTGGCAGACGCTTTGAGTAGAAAGGAAGATACAAAACTAAGCGTCGTTCCGACCACACAATTACCACTAATAGGAGAACTCTCTCGTTTAAACTTGGAATTTTCCACACAGTGTTGTGCAAATTCCATGGTTTACGCGTTCACCTTACAACCGACCTTACGAGAAAGGATTCTAGCAGCGCAAAAGGACGATAAATTCTTGAGAGGAATACGTAAGCGCGCTGAGGAAGGAACCATTCAGAGGTTCGTGTTGGATATTGATGGAGCTTTAATGTTTGATAACAGAATCTGTGTGCCTAAGGATGACGGAATGAGGAACGAAATTCTGAAAGAGGCACATAGCACTCCTTACACTGTTCATCCCGGAGAGACGAAAATGTACCGGGGACTGAAAGAGAAATTTTGGTGGAGGGATATGAAGAGATCGATAGCTCAATTCGTTAGGAGTTGTTTGACCTGCCAACGAGTTAAAGCAGATCACCAACGACCTCCAGGGTTGTTGCACCCTCTGGAGATGCCAGAGTGGAAATGAGAGAACATCACTATGGATTTTGTCACCGGATTTCCGAAAACGGTGAAGAATCATGATGCCATTTGGGTTATCGTAGACAGACTTACGAAAACTGCCCATTTTATCCCTACAAGAATGACGTACACGTTGGACAAACTCGCCCAACTATACATTGCAGAGATAGTCAGACTGCACGGAGTACCAGTTTCAATAGTATCCGATAGAGACCCCCGTTTTACCTCCAAGTTCTGGGGAAGTTTGCAACGAGCCTTAGGTACTGAATTGAAGTTCAGCACCGCGTACCATCCGCAGACTGACGGACAATCGGAAAGGACCATTCAGACGCTTGAAGATATGCTCAGAGCATGCGCTCTAGATCTTGAAGGAAGTTGGGAAAGCCACCTACCATTGGTAGAGTTTGCATATAACAACAGTTATCAAGCAACAATACAAATGGCGCCGTATGAAGCACTCTACGGGAAGAGGTGTAGATCGCCAGTTTGTTGGGACGAAGTCGGGATTCGAAAGATTATCGGACCCGAATTAGTCGAAAGATCGGCTGAGATAGTCGCAAAGATTAAAGAAAGAATCAAGTCGGCCCAGGACTGTCAGAAGTCTTATGCAGACACCCGAAGAAGGGATTTACAATTTGACATTGGCGAGAAAGTATTTCTCAAAGTTGCACCAATGAAAGGTCTAATCCGTTTTGGAAAAAGAGGTAAGCTAAAGCAGCGATACATTGGACCATTCGACATCCTGAACAGAATCGGGGATGTAGCTTATCGCATAGCTTTACCACCGAAATTGTCACGAGTGCATAATGTGTTCCACATATCTACACTCAGGAAATACGTGAGCGATCCAAACCACGTTATTAATCACGTAGAATTAGGTCTAAGCAGTGACCTGACTTACGAAGAAGTTCCAGTAACTATCTTAGGAAGAAAGTTACACTTGTTAAGGAATCGAGAGATACCTTTAGTGCTCGTTCAGTGGAGCCGACACGGGAAAGAAGAAGCGACTTGGGAAAGAGAGGATGAAGTCCTAGCCAAATACCCTCAATGCTTAAGTAATACCTAAGACATGAATTTTGGGGGCGAAATTCTGTTAAGGGGGTGAGGATGTAATACCCCGTCCCGTTCTGTACCCTTTTTCTTAATTAGAAACCTTATTTTTTATTTTCTTTTCTTTTCTTTGTTTCTTTTAAATTTAATTATTTTGTGTGTTATTTTTGTATTTATATATATATATATATATATATATATAACCTTTTTATAAATTCCTAAATTCGAAGAAAGAAATCGAATCTTTCAAACGAATAAAGGAACTACGAGAATTAAATTAAATTAAGAATTTCGATCCGTGTAATTTTGTGGATAATCAAAATTTCAGTAATTAATTGATTAATTAAAAGATACTGTTAATCTCAAATTAAATCCTCGAAAACCAAATGAGCCCTAATTAAATTCCTAGCAATTAAATTAAAATCTCATGAAAACCTCTTCTTTAATTCTCAACCGTGCAAATCTTTTTCATTTTCTTAAACTAATTAAATTAATAGTAAAAATCTTAAGAGATAAGGACAAGTTAAATTTTGAAAGATTAGTATAAAAGCCTAACTCCCTTTCTCTCTCCTCATTTTCCTCCTTATTTTTCTTTCACTCAATTTCTCTCCTCTCGTCTCTCTCGTTCACCGCCAAACGCCTTCCCATCTTTTTCTCCTTCCGGCGAACGGCCGCCGCCGAGCCTCTCCGTCGCGCCTCCTCCACGAAGCCGCGATGCCCCCCTCGCCGTCGCGCTCTCTCTTCTCGATCGAAGCCCCAACTCACGCCTCTCTTGTAGCAACACCGCCGCGGCCCAGCTCCGACCGCCGCCGTCGCGCCACCACGAGTCAGGCTGTTCAAATTCGTTTTCCGAATTCCCTAACGACGCCGTTAGGCTGCCCAATTCTTCGAACGAATTATCGATTTCCCAATCGACGCCGTTAGGCCGCCCGTTTAACATCTCGAACCGGAATCGTAAGGTTTCTACCTTCGTTTTTCTTCTTGGGTAAATTCTGGTTTATTTTGATTAATTTGTTCGAATCGTGGGACAAGGAAAAGAAATGAAAAACTTACTGTTAGTTGGTTAGATGGTTTAGTATTGTTAGTTGACTTGTTTAGTATTGTTGTTTAGTCCTTTTGTATCACTCTTTAGAAGTAGGATTTGGATATTGTTGTAATACCCCGTCCCGTTCTGTACCCTTTTCTTAATTAGAAACCTTTCTTTTTATTTTATTTTATTTTATTTTATTTTATTTTCTCTTCTTTGTTTCTTTTATTTTAATTATTTTGTGTGCTATTTGTGTATTTAAATATACATACCCTTTTTATAAAACTCCTAAATTCGAAGAAAGAAAACGAATTCTTTCAAACGAATAAAGGACTACGAGAAATTAATTATTCAAATTAAATTAAGGATTTCGATCCGTTTAATTTATTGAGAAAAATCAAAATACAATAAAATATTCCTTGAGTTTAAAAACTGTATTATTTTCTAAATCGAAATTATACTCGTGAACAAAACGATCCCTGAACCGTATTATTTGGGAACGAAAATATCGAAAATATTGGAAAAGATTTTAGAAAGAGGATAAGTTTGGAAATAGGGAGTATAAATAGAAAGAAGCCAAAATTTCCTTTCATTTTCTTTCATTTTTCTTTCGCACAAAAATTTTCCCTTCTCTTTTTCTCTCCCCCTTCCTCCGCCTGCAACTGCCTTCCTCCGCCTCCTCCGGCGCCTCGCCGCCGCGCCCCTCCGTCACGCCAAAGCTCTCGCCGCCGCGCCCCTCCGTCGCGCCAGAGCTCTCGCCACCGAGCGCCTCCGCCGTCGAGACCGTGACCCAGCCGAACGCCGCCGTCCTCTGTACTCCGGCGAACGACGCCGCCGCCACGGCCCAGACCCAGTGCCGCCGAAGCCTCCACCGCCGAGCTCCGCCGCCGTGGACGAAGCCCAGGTCGCGTCCCCCTCTCCCCTGCTCCGTCGCTCTCTCTCTCTCTCTCTCTCTCTCTCTCTCTCTCTCTCCGCCGCGTCGCCGCCTCCGCCGCCGTCGCACCCCCCTCAAGCTCCGCTGTCGCCGCCTCTTTTCTCTTTGGTAAGGAATTGAGTAGCCCTCTTTTAATTCCAGTTTCGTTTGATTTCTAATTTTTAAACCGAGACTTACTTTCAATTAATTCCGTTTAATTTTTGACACCGTTGAACCGGTTGCTATCGCCGAATTTCTGGAAATTTCGATCGACGCCGTTAGGCTGTTCGATTCGTTTTTCCGTTTTCCCGAACAACGCCGTTAGGCTGCCCAAATTTCGTGAACAATTTCCGAGTTTCGAAACGACGCCGTTAGGCCGCCCGTTTAACGTCTCAAACTGAAGCTCGTAAGGTTTCTATCTTCGTTTTTATCTTGGGGAGATTTTTTTTTGGGTTATTTGTTAGTTGTTAGAAGCTTAGAACAAGAAAAGAATTGAAAGAAAACTTATTGTTAGTGGTTAGATGAATTAGTATTAGTTATGGACTTATTTAGTATTATTGTTTTGTTTCACTTGTATCACTCTTTAGAAGTGAGTTTTTGGGTAGATTGTTTCTTTGTTTTATTTCTTTCACAAACCATGAGATTGGATTTTTAGTTTAGTATTTCGTTTTAGTAATTGAATGTTGGAATATTATTGTTTTAGATGAATGGTAGAAATGACTTAGAGGACTAGTATTATTATTATGAAATGTTTAGTATCATTGTTTTTAGTATTATGATGATATTAGCAAACTCCTATAGTATCCTTGTTTTGACGTTTTCCAAGAGTAAAAACACGTTTGAATAAATTACGTAATCAAAGGGAAACTCGTCTTCACCTCGTAACCCTATTAGAATTTTTTAGAAAACGCAAACAAAATAAAGTCTTTTAATAAGTTTAGAAAAGAAAAGTTTTATAATTAAGTTTTCGTCTAAAAACGAGAAATAGGATTCGTAAGAAAGAATAACCTTTTCTTTAATTTTTTTTTTATATAAATTAATAATCTTATTTTCTAAGTATTTTTCCAAGCTTAATAAAGATAATTTTTCCTTAAAATTTTTTTTTTTGAGAACACCTTTCAATTCAGTAAATACACCCCCTGTGTACACCACCAAATTCAGTAAATACACCCCCTGTGTACACCACCAAATTCAGTAAATACACCCCCTGTGTACACCACCAAATTCAGTAAATACACCCCCTGTGAACACCACCAATTTTAGTAAATACACTCCCCTAATACACCTCCCCTTTAAAAGAGGTGTACTTATCAATTTGAAATCAACCTTTGAAAACTTTAGTTTTCAATAGTTCTCTGAAGACAACGACCTACTCAATCCTTGAGTTTCGCGCTCTTAAGCTTTTCAAATTCAAAAGTCAATCTTTTAATCGAAATACCCTTTATTAGGATTCTGTACTTTTCGGAATACGCACGAAGGACTCGACTGCCTACCTACCCAATATTCCCGGAACTCAGAACAATCAGGTGGGTGATGATCCGTTGATTGATCTGCTATAAATAACGTCGTGCCGGTATTTTCTGAACTCGACTAAATTAAATCAAATCAAAAATATCTAATCCAACATAAATGTAACACCTATCTATATAACTGTTTGGATTATGTGATATAACTACATATGTTATATATTAGCCTGTTGTTTTGTGAATCGATCACCACTGCATGAGTAAACACCTTACGTGAGCATGAATCAGTTCAGTTATCAGTTTTATGGAAAATCAGTAAGTACGGAGTTGTGATTTGGGTATTGGTTTCCGACCTCCGGGGACGCTGTCGTTGGACGCCCTCGGAATCAAGGTTGTTGATTATTTTCCGGTCTCCGGGGACGCTGTCGTTGGACGCCCTCGGAATCAAGGCTGTTGATGGTTGGAGTTGAAAAGGATAACTATGATGGAAGGGGAATGATTGTATATTTATGGTTTGTCAGTTTGTGATAATATGTGATATGATTTTGGGCTTTGCCCTAATGTGAATCAACTTGTGTTATTCCAAGTATTCCATGTGAAATATGCTTAAGTACCGTTTAAGTTTTATAATCTTTTATATACATTAACTGTTTAAATAAAATAAACTTTTATCAATGAGTATAACTTAATATATTTCGGATTTACCAATCCCATGATGTTGCAATCACCCATAAGTGAGAATTCAATTCTCACGCCCCTTTTTTTAACCCCATGCAGATTACAATTATGGGGAGCAAGGACAGTGACACAGAAGACACAAAGTCTCCCTTTTTCTTAAAATATATTATTACTAATACAATGATGCCTATCATTTCTATTTCCCAATAAATGTTATCGCTACTGCTATGCAAGACGATACTTTTTCCGTGTGTTTAAATTATCCAAACTCAGTGTGTATTATCCTGAAGATACAGAACCCTCTATCCATCTTTATATATATATACAAATACACTTATGTTATAATATTCCTTCCCACTTATCCGCTGCATGAAACTCCTCTCTCTCAATTCAGTTATATTCCTTTCAAAAAATTTTATAATTCGGACTTTTGATCACAATAACACTTCGAATCCGATATAATTAATATATTCTGGGTTCGGGGCGTTACAGGTGGTATCAGAGCTTATGTTCAAAACTTTCGGACCCAACCCCAAGTCTTGTTCTCTTGTCACAATAATATTATTTATTATCACTTAAGTACTAAAATATTAAATTTTTTTGAGGGAAACGTGTCTCTGGTTACTGTCTACGAGCTCCTCGAAGGTACGTTACTACTTTTATAATGTTGCTTAAAGGCCTTTAAAATTCACAACTGCTTAAATTCATAATATTACCCGATCAAAAAGGTTACGATAACTCAAAATATTGTTCGTACTACGAAGAAAGAACTACAAAATCTAGTCTAAGTTGCTTTTGGAACACGAATAATTGATAAGAATGCTTGAATAATTTGTGAACTTCATAAATGATATTATGTGATTTCTTTGATTACATGCTTTAAATGTCTACTTTACGGTTATTTTTTTTCCTTTAAAAACTAAAATTTGTCTAGAACTTTCCTTTCCCTATAGGAAGCCTAAGATGGATGTGGCCCAGTACTTAGAGATTGAGCAGTTAGAAGTAGAGACCATTGATGCCTTCACTGCCCGCTTTGTAGAGTCACGCGAAAGGGCAAGGACTGCCCCGGAGCCCCACATCGAGACTGACTTCGCAGCTGCGACCCGATTCGCGGGAGGAGTGATCGAAATCTTCCGCCCTATCGCTACCGGACTATTAGATCGCATGAGGGTAGACGACCTAGAGCAGGGACCTCAGGTTCACTTAGACGCTTACTGGGTGGAGGCCCAGAGAGTGATTCGACACGCGGATGATCACCGCACCCTATCCCGACAGGCCGCCGGAATTTCTCGGAGTGATTTTGCCATGTCCGGAGCTCTTCACGAGGACGCCGTACTTGCCCGAGTCTCAACCGCCGCATCAAGGGCTGCCACAAACTCTCAAGAAGAATTCTCCCGTACCACCCTCAGGAGGTCCATGCTGTACTTGGACGCAGCTCTCGCGCAACGGGATAACTCCATCACTTACTGGATAGCGAGTGGACTACCTGGGGAGGGACCTTTCGGTTTTGGGGAAGCCGCACCTCCTGTGTTTGAGCCAGAAGGGATTGAGCCAGGGGTAGCAGAGGTCGAGGCAGACGAACCAGAGGGAGATGAACCAGAGGTAGAGATAGATTCCCAGCCAGAGTCAGAAGTTGATGATTAGTGGGACTACCAGACTTTGTATATAGTAGTAGACGCATATATATAGTATAGGTGGTAGCCGTTTGACTTATAGTAGTAGTCATCCTCTGCGTGGTCGTTTTCCTTATAGACCATTGCAGCGTAGCTCTAACCCCCCATTTTGTCGCTCGTGGTCCATATTGATGTGAGGACACGATGCTATAGCTTTACCTAGAACCCTTTTGCATTCCTTGGCGAATGTAAGGAGACTGACTCCGTAGAACCAAAACTTTTAGATATATATATATACTTATTATGTGCTCACTACTTGTCAATGTGTTTTACTTGCTTTATATATTGATTGTCGTATATTTTATCTGATTATCGCTTAATGACACATCACTGGTTCCTAGAATACTGTGCGAATGTGAGCACTGTACCATTGAGGGCCCCAATGCGCAGCTGGTGAATTACGTACCACACGTGTTTCAGTGCTAGCGTTGTGTTGATTTGGTTAATCCGGTTATGTTTTTATAACTTTCTCGCACCTATACGTATCGTAACAATATTATTCTTTTCGATCAGAACTACCTTTAGAATGACACCCAGACGTAATCGTGGACGACCCCGCGTTAACCCTATCCCTGAACCCGTGGATCCGATAGAACAAGAACCACCTCTTCAGGCTGAACCTGAGCCGCCTCAGCAAGCCGCACCAGAAAACGATATCGCGAGAGAAATACTGACCTCTCTTCAGAACTACATTCAACAACAAGTTCCACCACCTCCTCCACCATTATACGGGCCTATACCTCAGATAGCGCCCAGGGTGAATGACTTTGTCGAACGCTTTCGACGACTGCAGCCACCTAGGCTGGATGGGAAAGAGGATCCCTTTGAAGTCGAGGAGTGGATATCAGGATTGGAACGTATCTTCAGACACATGGCACTGGCTGATGCACAGAAGGTCTCCTGTGCCCAGTTCCAACTAATGGAAGATGCAGCCCAATGGTGGGAGTCTTATGAACGAACCATGGACGAAGAAGCTAGGCAAGTCCTTACTTGGGAGGACTTTAAGAAAGCTATACTGGATCGATACTTTCCACGAGTCCTGAGGGATCAGAAAGAACAGGAATTTGTCAATCTTCGACAGGGAACTCTCTCAGTGATAGAGTACGAGAGAAGGTTCAATCAACTGTCTCGTTATGCCCCACACCTGGTGGGTGACGATGAAAGGAAAGCTCGCAGGTTCGAGCAGGGTTTGAGGCCCGAGATAGCAGGAATTATAATTGGCCTTCAGATGCCAAAGTATGGAGAAGTTTTCCATCGAGCATTGATGGTTTCGATCAGTCAAAACTTGGAGTACAAACAAACTCCGACTACTGTCCCTGTCAATCGGAATTGGCAGCCACCCTTTAAAAGAAATTCAGTTCCGCAATCCAAGGGGAACAACTTTGTTGGCCTTCGAGCTAACCAGAACTGTCAAAGGTGTGGAAGGAGACACTGGGGACCCTGTAATCAGGGAGGAGTAATTTGTTTTCGTTGCCATCAACCAGGGCACAAGTCCAATGAATGTGTTCAGCCACCGAACAGCAACCGTCAATCGGTTAATGGCACTCAGTACCGCCCTCAGCAGGCAAACAATTATCCGGTTCGTCAGCTGCCTGCACCTAACAACCGCCAAGCGGGACCCCCAGTCAGAGGTCCGCCTAATCAAGGTCAGAGAAGGCCAGGCCACGTGAATGCTATCCTAGAGGAAGGGGAAAGCAGTGGAGAGCAACTTCGCCTGAAAGGACCAGCTCAGCCTGAGCAGCATGAGACACTAGCAGGTACTGTCTTTGTACTTGAAAAACCTGCGTATGTATTGTTTGATACTGGAGCATCTCATTCCTTTATATCTGATAACTTTAAAAGAAAGTTAGGATTAATCGAGATAAAAGGAAAAGTACTAAACGTTAGTATTCCATCTGGAACTACTATGGAAATTGAGGGTCAAATTAGAGGGTTACCTCTAACGCTAGACAATCACTTGATAGAGTCCGACCTTCACGTCCTTAAGATGAAAACCTTTGACATAATCTTAGGCATTGACTGGTTAACGAGAAACAAAGCGATAATAAAATGCGCCGAACGCGAGATCGACCTCGAAACTCGTGATGGCCAACGTTTCACGTTTCGCGAAGTCAAGACCAAGAAGGAAACCCGAGTAATATCAGCAATCCAAGCTGCTGCGATATTACGAAAAGAGAAATGCCAAGCTTACCTCGTTCACATCTCGGCAGGAGAGATAGACGATAAGTTACGCATCAAGGTGCCAATTGTGGATGGATATCTTGACGTATTCCCCGAGGAATTAAACGGGTTACCTCCCGATTGTCAGATAGAGTTCTCCATCGACTTGATACCTGGGGCAGCACCAGTATCTAAAGCACCCATGTTATTCGTAAAGAAGAAAGACGGAACTTTTCGTATGTGCATAGATTACCGAGGTCTCAATCAACTGACCATTAAGAACAAATATCCTCTTCCAAGGATAGAAGATTTGTTCGATCAGTTAAAGGATGCTACGATATTCTCAAAGATCGATCTAAGGTCTGGTTATCACTAGCTAAAGGTCAAGAGCGATTATATCCCGAAGACAGCATTCCGGACTCGGTATGGACATTACGAATTCACCGTGATGCCCTTTGGAGTAACGAATGCTCCAGCGATTTTCATGGATCTGATGAATAGAGTATTTCATCCGTACCTAGATAAATTCGTTATTGTCTTCATCATCGACATACTCGTGTACTCTAAGAGCAAAGAGCAACACGAAGAACATCTCAAAGCAGTCTTAGAGACAATGAGACGAGAGAAGTTGTATGCCAAATTCAGCAAGTGTGAATTTTGGATCAACCGTGTGATGTTCTTAGGACATATAATCTCCGCAAAAGGGATTGAAGTGGACCCAGCAAAGGTAGAAGCCATCATGAACTGGAAGACACCTACTAACGTCAATGAAATTCGGAGTTTTCTTGGGTTAGCAGGGTACTACCGCAGGTTCATACAAGATTTTTCCAGCATTGCGAAAGCACTGACGAAACTGACCAAGAAAACTGAGAAGTTTACTTGGGATTCAACTTGTGAAGAAAGTGTCCAAGAGCTAAAGAAAAGGCTAACCACGTCGCCTGTGTTAACCATCCCAGATGGATCAGAAGGATTCGTCATTTACACAGACGCTTCTTTGTCAGGTTTGGGTTGTGTTCTGGTGCAGAATAAGAAAGTTGTAGCTTATGCATCTCGACAACTTAAGGATCACGAACAGAACTACCCAACGCATGACTTAGAACTAGCCGCAGTAGTTCACGCGTTAAAAATTTGGAGACACTACCTATATGGAGGAAAGTGTGAGATCTACACTGACCATAAGAGTCTAAAGTACTTCTTTACGCAGAAGGAATTGAACATGCGTTAGAGAAGATGGCTCGAATTAGTAAAAGATTACGATTGCACTATTCACTATCACCCTGGAAAGGCAAACGTAGTGGCAGACGCTTTGAGTAGAAAGGAAGATACAAAACTAAGCGTCGTTCCGACCACACAATTACCACTAATGGGAGAACTCTCTCGTTTAGACTTGGAATTTTTCACACAGTGTTGTGCAGATTCTATGGTTTACGCGTTCACCCTACAACCGACCTTACGAGAAAGGATCCTAGCAGCGCAAAAGGACGATAAATTCTTGAAAGGAATACGTAAGCGCGCTGAGGAAGGAACCATTCAGAGATTCGTATTGGGTACTGATGGAGCTTTAATGTTCGATAACAGAGTCTGTGTGCCTAAGGATGACGGAATTAGGAACGGAATTCTGAAAGAGGCACATAGCACTCCTTACACCGTTCATCCCGGAGAGACAAAAATGTACCGAGGATTGAAAGAGAACTTTTGGTGGAGGGGTATGAAGAGATCGATAGCTCAATTCGTCAGGAGTTGTTTAACCTGCCAACGAGTTAAAGCAGATCACCAACGACCCCCAGGGTTGTTACACCCTCTGGAAATGCCAGAGTGGAAATGGGAGGACATCACTATGGATTTTGTCACCGGTTTTCCAAAAACGGTGAAGAATCACGATGCCATTTGGGTTATCGTAGACAGACTTACGAAAACTGCCCATTTTATCCCTATAAGAATGATGTACACGTTGGACAAGCTCGCTCAACTGTACATAGCAGAGATAGTCAGACTGCACGGAGTACCAGTTTCAATAGTATCCGATAGAGACCCCCGTTTTACCTCCAAGTTCTGGGGAAGTCTACAACGAGCCTTAGGTACTGAATTGAAGTTCAGCACCGCGTACCACCCGCAGACGGACGGGCAATCGGAAAGAACCATTCAAATGCTTGAAGATATGCTCAGAGCTTGCGCTCTAGATCTTGAAGGAAGTTGGGAAAGCCACCTACCATTGGCAGAGTTTGCATATAACAACAGTTATCAAGCAACAATACAAATGGCGCCGTACGAAGCACTCTACGGGAAGAGGTGTAGATCGCCAGTTTGTTGGGACGAAGTCGGGATTCGAAAGATTCTCGGACCCGAATTAGTCGAAAAGTCGGCTGAGATAGTCGCAAAAATTAAAGAACGGATCAAGTCGGCCCAGGACCGCCAGAAATCGTATGCAGACACCCGAAGAAGGGATTTACAATTTGACATCGGCGAGAAAGTATTTCTCAAAGTTGCACCAATGAAAGGTCTAATTCGTTTTGGAAAGAAAGGTAAGCTAAAGCCGCGATACATTGGACCATTCGACATCCTGAATAAGATCGGGGATGTAGCTTATCGCATAGCTTTACCATCGGAGTTATCACGAGTGCATAATGTGTTTCACATATCTACACTCAGGAAATACGTGAGCGATCCAAACCACGTTATTAATCACGTAGAATTAGGTCTAAACAGTGACCTGACTTATGAAGAGATTCCAGTAACTATCTTGGGAAGAAAGTTGCACTTGTTAAGGAATCGAGAAATACCTTTAGTGCTCGTTCAGTGGAGCCGACATGGAAAGGAAGAAGCAACTTGGGAAAGAGAGGATGAAGTCCTAGCCAAATACCCTCAAAGTTTAAGTAATACCTAAGACATGAATTTCGGGGGCGAAATTCTGTTAAGGGGGTGAGTATGTAATACCCCGTCCCGTTCTGTACCCTTTTCTTAATTAGAAACCTTTCTTTTTATTTTATTTTATTTTATTTTATTTTATTTTCTCTTCTTTGTTTCTTTTATTTTAATTATTTTGTGTGCTATTTGTGTATTTAAATATACATACCCTTTTTATAAAACTCCTAAATTCGAAGAAAGAAAACGAATTCTTTCAAACGAATAAAGGACTACGAGAAATTAATTATTCAAATTAAATTAAGGATTTCGATCCGTTTAATTTATTGAGAAAAATCAAAATACAATAAAATATTCCTTGAGTTTAAAAAGTGTATTATTTTCTAAATCGGAATTATACTCGTGAACAAAACGATCCCTGAACCGTATTATTTGGGAACGAAAATATCGAAAATATTGGATAAGATTTTAGAAAGAGGATAAGTTTGGAAATAGGGAGTATAAATAGAAAGAAGCCAAAATTTCCTTTCATTTTCTTTCATTTTTCTTTCGCACAAAAATTTTCCATTCTCTTTTTCTCTCCCCCTTCCTCCGCCTGCAACCGCCTTCCTCCGCCTCCTCCGGCGCCTCGCCGCCGCGCCCCTCCGTCACTCCAAAGCTCTCGCCGCCGCGCCCCTCCGTCGCGCCAGAGCTCTCGCCACCGAGCGCCTCCGCCGTCGAGACCGTGACCCAGCCGAATGCCGCCGTCCTCTGTACTCCGGCGAACGACGCCGCCGCCACGGCCCAGACCCAGTGCCGCCGAAGCCTCCACCGCCGAGCTCCGCCGCCGTGGACGAAGCCCAGGTCGCGTCCCCCTCTCCCCTGCTCCGTCGCTCTCTCTCTCTCTCTCTCTCTCTCTATCTCCGCCGCGTCGCCGCCTCCGCCGCCGTCGCACCCCCCTCAAGCTCCGCTGTCGCCGCCTCTTTTCTCTTTGGTAAGGAATTGAGTAGCCCTCTTTTAATTCCAGTTTCGTTTGATTTCTAATTTTTAAACCGAGACTTACTTTCAATTAATTCCGTTTAATTTTTGACGCCGTTGAACCGGTTGCTATCGCCGAATTTCTGGAAATTTCGATCGACGCCGTTAGGCTGTTCGATTCGTTTTTCCGTTTTCCCGAACAACGCCGTTAGGCTGCCCAAATTTCGTGAACAATTTCCGAGTTTCGAAACGACGCCGTTAGGCCGCCCGTTTAACGTCTCAAACTGAAGCTCGTAAGGTTTCTATCTTCGTTTTTATCTTGGGGAGATTTTTTTTTGGGTTATTTGTTAGTTGTTAGAAGCTTAGAACAAGAAAAGAATTGAAAGAAAACTTATTGTTAGTGGTTAGATGAATTAGTATTAGTTATGGACTTATTTAGTATTATTGTTTTGTTTCACTTGTATCACTCTTTAGAAGTGAGTTTTTGGGTAGATTGTTTCTTTGTTTTATTTCTTTCACAAACCATGAGATTGGATTTTTAGTTTAGTATTTCGTTTTAGTAATTGAATGTTGGAATATTATTGTTTTAGATGAATGGTAGAAATGACTTAGAGGACTAGTATTATTATTATGAAATTTTTAGTATCATTGTTTTTAGTATTATGATGATATTAGCAAAATCCTATAGTATCCTTGTTTTGACGTTTTCCAAGAGTAAAAACACGTTTGAATAAATTACGTAATCAAAGGGAAACTCGTCTTCACCTCGTAACCCTATTAGAATTTTTTAGAAAACGCAAACAAAATAAAGTCTTTTAATAAGTTTAGAAAAGAAAAGTTTTATAATTAAGTTTTCGTCTAAAAACGAGAAATAGGATTCGTAAGAAAGAATAACCTTTTCTTTAATTTTTTTTTTATATAAATTAATAATCTTATTTTCTAAGTATTTTTCCAAGCTTAATAAAGATAATTTTTCCTTAAAATTTTTTTTTTTGAGAACACCTTTCAATTCAGTAAATACACCCCCTGTGTACACCACCAAATTCAGTAAATACACCCCCTGTGTACACCACCAAATTCAGTAAATACACCCCCTGTGTACACCACCAAATTCAGTAAATACACCCCCTGTGTACAGCACCAAATTCAGTAAATACACCCCCTGTGTACACCACGAATTTTAGTAAATACACTCCCCTAATACACCTCCCCTTTAAAAGAGGTGTACTTATCAATTTGAAATCAACCTTTGAAAACTTTAGTTTTCAATAGTTCTCTGAAGACAACGACCTACTCAATCCTCGAGTTTCGCGCTCTTAAGCTTTTCAAATTCAAAAGTCAATCTTTTAATCGAAATACCCTTTATTAGGATTCTGTACTTTTCGGAATACACACGAAGGACTCGACTGCCTACCTACCCAATATTCCCGGAACTCAGAACAATCAGGTGGGTGATGATCCGTTGATTGATCTGCTATAAATAACGTCGTGCCGGTATTTTCTGAACTCGACTAAATTAAATCAAATAAAAAATATCTAATCCAACATAAATGTAACACCTATCTATATAACTGTTTGGATTATGTGATATAACTACATATGTTATATATTAGCCTGTTGTTTTGTGAATCGATCACCACTGCATGAGTAAACACCTTACGTGAGCATGAATCAGTTCAGTTATCAGTTTTATGGAAAATCAGTAAGTACGGAGTTGTGATTTGGGTATTGGTTTCTGACCTCCGGGGACGCTGTCGTTGGACACCCTCAGAATCAAGGTTGTTGATTATTTTCCGGTCTCCGGGGACGCTGTCGTTGGACGCCCTCGGAATCAAGGCTGTTGATGGTTGGAGTTGAAAAGGATAACTATGATGGAAAGGGAATGATTGTACATTTATGGTTTGTCAGTTTGTGATAATATGTGATATGATTTTGGGCTTTGCCCTAATGTGAATCAACTTGTGTTATTCCAAGTATGCCATGTGAAATATGCTTAAGCACCGTTTAAGTTTTATAATCTTTTATATACATTAACTGTTTAAATAAAATAAACTTTTATCAATGAGTATAACTTAATATATTTCGGATTTACCAATCCCATGATGTTGCAATCACCCATAAGTGAGAATTCAATTCTCACGCCCCTTTTTTTAACCCCATGCAGATTACAATTATGGGGAGCAAGGACAGTGACACAGAAGACACAAAGTCTCTCTTTTTCTTAAAATATATTATTACTAATACAATGATGCCTATCATTTCTATTTCCCAATAAATGTTATCGCTACTGCTATGCAAGACGATACTTTTTCCGTGTGTTTAAATTATCCAAACTCAGTGTGTATTATCCTGAAGATACAGAACCCTCTATCCATCTTTATATATATATACAAATACACTTATGTTATAATATTCCTTCCCACTTATCCGCTGCATGAAACTCCTCTCTCTCAATTCAGTTATATTCCTTTCAAAAAATTTTATAATTCGGACTTTTGATCACAATAACACTTCGAATCCGATATAATTAATATATTCTGGGTTCGGGGCGTTACAATTGTTTTCCTTGTTTTTATTCCTTCACAAACATGAGTTGGACTGTTGGAATTAGCTGAGTTAGTATATTGATTTTTAGTTGACCGGTTGATATGTATTAATGTTTTAGATGTATGGTATTAATGATTTAGTGGACTAGTATTATTCTTGTGGATGTTTAGTATCACTGTTTTAGTGTTATGGTGATTTTTAGTATAGTCCTTTAGTATCCCTGTTTTGATGAGTTGGTATTATTATTATTTGGATGATGATTTTCAAGGGTAAAACACTTTTGTTTTGAATCCATAGACAAAGGGAAACTCGTCTTCCCCTTGTGCAACCGTTAGAAATTTAAGAACCAAAAAATAAGTCTTTTAAAAAAAATATCCAATTTAGTAAAAGAGTTTCCTTGGAAAAATTTAATAAATTCTTTTAAAAATGAGAAATAGAATTCTTAAGAAAGAAAAACATTTTCTTTAATTTTATTAATTTTTCAAAGTAATAATCTTATTTTTTCTAAGTAATTCCAAGTTTAATAATTATATTTTTTCCTTAAAAGGCCTTTACTAAGGACACCAATGAAATTAGTAAATACACCCCCTAATACACTCCTCTTAAAAAAGGGTGTACTTATCATTTGGAAATCAACCTTTGAAAACTTTAGTTTTCCATAGTTTTCTAAAGACGACAATCTACTCAATCCTCGAGTTTCACACTCTAAAGCTTTTCAAATTCAAAAGTCAATCTTTTAATCGGAATACTCCTTATTAGAATTATGTACTTTTCGGGACACGCACGAAGGACTCGACTGTCTGCCTACACGATATTCCCAGAACTCAGAACAATCAGGTGGGTAATGATCTGTTGATTGATCTGCTAATAATAACGTCGTGCCGGTATTTCCTGAACTCGATTAAATCAAATAAAAAATATCTAATCCAACATAAATGTAACACCTATCTATATAACTGTTTGGATTATGTGATATAACTATATATGTTATATATTAGCCTGTTGTTTTGTAAATCGATCACCATTGCATGAGTAAACACCTTACGTGAGCACGAATCAATTCTGTTGTCAGTCAAGTATTATTCTCTGTAAAGTTTATTGAGTCAGTTTTGTGGAAAGTCAGTATGTACGGAGTCGGGATCGAGTTTTAAATCCGACCTCCGGGGCCGCTGTCGGGGACGCCCTCGGAATCAAGGTTGTTGATCAAGTAGATCTGGTCCCCGGTCAGCTGTCGTTGGACGCACTGGGAATAAGGCCATTGATACTTGCTTATTTTGAGGGATGTTATGGTTGGATGATGTGAGTTTGTGTGGTTGGATGAAGTAAGTTTTGGTTGGAGTTGAAAAGAGTAACTTTGTTGGAAGTGGAATGATCGTACGAATATGGTTTGACAGTTTGTGACAATACGTGATTATGTTTTGGGCTCTGCCCTAACGTGAACCAACTTGTGTTATTTCAATTATATCATGCGAAATATGTTTAAATGTCGCTTAAACTTCATAATCTTATATATATGTCAACTGATTAAATAAAATAAACACTTTATCAATGAGTATAACTTAATCTATTTCGGATTTACCAATCCCATGATGTTGCAAATCACCTATATGTGAGAATTCAATTCTCACGCCCCTTTTTCCTAACCCCTTGCAGATTACAATTACGGGGAGCAAGGACAGTGATACAGAAGACACAAAGTTTCTCGTTTGCCTAAAATACTATTAATAATACAATGATGCCTATTATTTCTATTCCTAAATAAATGATTTCGCTACTGCTAGGCAAGACGATACTTCTTACCGTGTGTTTCAATTACCCAAACTCAGCGTGTATTATCATAAAGATACATAACCTTTATTCCATCCTCATATATATATAGATATACCTATGTGTGTGATATATTATTATATTATTTCTTCCCACTTATCCGCTGCATGAAATTTATCCTTCAATTCAGTTACTTCTCCTTCAAAAATTTTGTAGTTCGGACTTTTGATCACAATAACACTTCGAATCCGATATAATTAATATATTCTGGGTTTGGGGCGTTACACACTCCATTGTAACATTTTTATTATATGTAACACATATTTGTAACACTTCTATTATATGTAACACATTTTAGTATCACTTTTCTAATATATATATTATGTAACACTTTATGTAACATTTTGTTAATGTGTAACTCTTACATGTAACACTTTAATAAAGGTAACACTTCATATGTAACACTTTTACATAGGTAACATTTTATAGGTAACACTTTTACATAAGTAACACTCTTAGGTAACATTTTATACAAACGTAACAATTTTAAGTAACACTATAACATATGTAACACTTGTTTGGTATCACTTTTACATATGTAATATATATGTGTATATATTATTGGTAAAGTTTTGAATCGAGCTATAACCTCTCAATTATAGGTAGTGGAGCTATAACCATTTGAACTATACCACTTTACCACATATGTAATATTTTTAATCATGATTCATATATATTTAAAAATAAATAAATTATATCACATAATACAATTATAGTATTTAGTATTTATGAATTTTAAAGAAAAAAATACAAAAGTGGTTGGTCCATTAAGGAATTTTAAAATTTTAAGCGTATTAATATGTTTTCCTGGAATTGCTAATTGTTTGTTAATCATTAGTATGGGTTAGAAAATAATATTAACGTTAAAATTTAACTGTAGTAGAGCTTAATGGTAAAGTATTGTGTTTCTATCTCGGGGGTACAGGGTTCAAACCCCAAAGGCTACAATTTTACCCTTCCTTTAATTTTTTATTTACTTAGAAAATGTGTTACTTAAAGTTTAAATGTAACATTAATAAAGTGTTACTTAAGGTGTTACATAATGTAACACTTGTTGTAAAGTGATACAATAAGTGTTACCCTAAACTTTAGGTTGCACAGGCAACTGCAACACCCATAAATGTGTTACCTATTTGCTATGGTAACACCTAATAGCTATTATGTAACATTTTGTAGGCGTTACATAATGTCATTTATGTTGTAGTGGAATAACACCCGGTAGAGAGACCCAATCTTGAGTGAAATAAATACCGCGACTTCGATCTTTTTTCAATAAAATCATCACGCAGTAAATCAACAAAGCCTAAAGTAATTTCTCTTTCTCCTTCAAGTTTACCTACTACGGTACCGGAGTGAACATGATCTCCACCGGACAGACGTAGCGCTCATCTCTAGCTTGTTCAAAACTTGCAAATGCAATTGGGAACTTGGAAATGCACGAGATCCATATCATCTTTATCCTTCTCAAAATCTGCAAATGCACCAAAATAAACAAAATGCATGAATAAACAAATAAGAAAGAACAAATTGATGATGGAGAAGAATAGACGGAAATATATATAGGTAAAATAAATAAAACGATCCTTAATTTGTAGATACAATACTTAATCGAATGTATCACTCTAAGAAAAAAATGTAGCAATACACCTAAAGATCCACATCCTTTGGAGTTTGATAAGAAACTCCCTAATACTGCAACTAAACTCATTTTTAATTCAAGAGAAACAAACAACAAAACAAAAGGTCAAATAAACCAATGATGAATGGATGAATAATGGATACACATATATATAGGTAAAATAATTGTAACGGTCGCACATTCCAAGGTTGAATACAAAGGTAATAAATAATATCATCAATTATATTAACCAGGTGGCTTAGCCCACCTGGCCACCGGGTTCCTCACTCTAGTGAGTGACCTGGGTTCGATTCCCTTTGGGAACGAATTGGGAGGGAGTTATAAGGTAGGCTTGGAGATTTCTGGGAGTGTATGGAGACTTGGTGAACTAATCTAACTACTAACAACTAACATTTACCGATCAAAAAAAAAAATATCATCAATTATATTAAAAACAATTTAAATGCTATCATTAAAACAATTCCATAACAAATAGATAAAATGATCCAACGGTTAATATGAGAAGTACAAAAAATGATCAATGGTCATAATAAAATGGAGCCAAAACTAAAATAGGAAATCCTAGCTCTATTATATATTTATAGATTATAGATGGCAGAGCAGCTTCAGGAGACATTTCAATTCTGAGAGGCTAGGTAATGCATTGATGTAGGTAGTTTGCTGCTTGTCCTTTGTACCTTTCTGGTATATATCACTCTAGATACGGTTGCAGTTAATAACTGTGCTCAACTCGTTATTCCACAGGATCCGGACATGTCTGGTGTGCTCGAGAGTACGTACCCAACTGATAAATCCCAACTCGAAGATCAAATATCATGCATCAATGAAGATCCATCTCTGAAGCCTATTTTTGATGAGATTGAGAATGGTGGTCCTGACGCTCTGATGAGGTCTTCTTTCCCACAAACTCTCTACTCCTGATACATAATTAGTTACCTACACAGTGCCTTCTCTTATAGTTACTCGAGAGATAGCGGCTGACTTCTGTAAGTGGAATGACACCATTGGGTGACTATTCAAGGATTTGAAGTCTTTGGATTTGCCATTTATAATGGAAACTTCTTAGACGATTCTCTGGATTATAATCAGGTACTGGAACGATAAAGAGGTTTTTCAAGAAGTTGGGTGAAGCCACGAGATTTGATGTTGGAGAAAGTGACATGTCTGCGGTGAAGCTGCTGGTGACGATGAAACAGAGGAAGTAAATGATGAGGAATGTATGGTGATACGGAGGTATGTTTTACAGGTATAATGCAATGATATCTTTTTGAACTGACCTTGCCATCTATCTACAAATAATAACCATATTTGGATTCCATTAATCAATATTTGGTTCTCTTTTTGGAAATTCTTCGTTTTTTTGATGTTGGTAGAGAAAAAGTTGTTCGCAAATGGGAGTTACCAGAAGAAAGAAATTAAGAAAGCCCAAAACTCCGGCGTTGCAACTTGAAGAGTTGTAAGCAACACTTGTGCCTCGGAAACGTGCCTGTGATCTTGGATTTAATTGCAAGGTATGTTTATTCCAATTGTCATCGATTCCATATTCTTCATAACTACAAAATCATGTGTTTCCTTTCCTGTGTGGATGGAAACTCTGCCTCAGGTCCAAATTGAAATCGAACAAACTTTTCACCCCTCCCACCATAGACGAAGAGTCCCCCCTTTCCTGTGATGAGGTATTTCCGTTTCATCATCTCTACACTCTTCTGAGATATATTTAGTTGTTTCCACGGTGCTTTTCATAGTTATGTGGCTGTTTAATGGTGTTATCTTGGTTACTGTACAAGGACTTGGAAAGTTTTTTTATGTAAATCAAAATAACTATAAAGTTTCATGTTTGACACTGGATAATGGTAATAGATTCGTGCGCAAAAGGTCTTTGGTTGTTGCTGTTGGAGAAAAATATGATTTATGCATAGATAGTTATCTTTGGTACCATGGCACAACTTGTCAAATAGTGACTTGATGCCACTAGTCAGAGTCTCGCCTTATTTCGTATTTTCATGTTAATTATCACTTATATTTCATCTATATAATGAAACGTAACGTAACAGGTGGAACACACAATTTTGTCCACTATTTCTTGGGCTATCATATTTCTCGAGCAATAGGGTGTATTTTGTTTTCTTACCAACAATGTTAATCATTTGCCTCTGAAATTGGCTAATTTTTAGGAAGAAGGGTTTCTTGTTCTAATTGGTATTATATCCAAATCTATTACTACTCTAACATCAAATCTCTACCATGAAAATATTTCCGGGGGGGGGGGGGGGGGGGGGGGGGGGGGTGTTATTGTTTAAAATGGTCCTATATGAAAATCAATATGTATATGTGATTTGTCTAGCATCTTTTCCAGTTGTTTCTGTCCTTGATGGCTGATCAATGTGTTTTCAGATTTTTTTAATCTTAATGCGAATTTTCAGTTTTTTGATGAAGCTTGTTATTTAGAATTTAAGACAACTAAATTGTTGCTGGTTCATTTTCCTATCGTTCACACACTGGCTTAATTGTTGTCTTGCCTTGGTATTATGGAATAAGAAAATAAAATAAGGAAGCTCTAATCGTTTTATCTGATTTTCATAGTATCTTGTGTTTATCCGACTTCTTGTGGGAAGAGAAAGGTAGCAGGGTTAACAAATGCAGCATTACATCGGAAAATGTATCACATTAAAAAACACCATCTTTCCATGTTTCCCCTGTACTCTTTATTTATTAGTTATCTGTGTTAGCAATCACAACAGAATATAGGGAGACGAAATGCTAGTCATGTTTATTTCACATCCGAGGAGCACCAATATCCTGGGTTGAGCTGAATTCCGGAGTTTGATAATAGATTACTGATAAACATGTATTGCTAACTATTTATACCTTATTCTCCCAATGGCTAGCTAGCAATTTGGAATATTGTGTCTCTTCTAATTTTTTGTTGGTCTCAACATTAAGTTCCATTTTTACTATGATTACAGTAGTGAGAAAGTAAAATATAGTATGTTGTTTGTGTGTTTTTTCTTCAAGTATGTTTCATTCGATTTCCAGCAGTCAACTTTGATAATATACAACTCCAATTTTGACCAGATTTCAGAACATTGAGAAGCAAAGGTAATGCTCTTTAGAACTTTAAGAATACTATGCTGGATATCTGTAATGCTCTTTTAATATATACTATCCCAGCTGAACATATGCTTCTTTTTAGATTCTGAAGGAAAGATTAAAGCAAAATAGGAAATTATTAGATCCATCTGCATCCACGCATTGACTGTCTTCATATAACAAATGTGTTACACAGGTTCGAGGCAACATATCCATTTCTTCCACTTGATTACAAGCATCATCTCTTCCCAGGTTTCTCTTTGTTTCTTTTTCAGAATCCCCTTCAGTAAAAATACGATGTGAGAGTGATAAAATATGTCTTAATTGCCGCATCAACTTTCCAAGGATCGTGTTTGTAAATGATTAAGGTTTGAAGATTCTGAATCTCAGATACAGATTCATAAATCCAGGTAAGAAAGTCCAAAGCAATATTACAAAGCAAAAACACTAATTCCTAGCTACACCTGATAAAGACAAATCCTTGAATATACTTTAACTTAAGGACAACAAGACAACTTTATATTTTAATCATATCCCAAATATCATTTGCGGATTCACAAATATCATAAAAAGTTCTCTTTTCCTTTTAGAAAAAAAAAAACTATCCTCTATAATTTTTTTCCTCTTTTATTAGTAGTGCCTCCCAGATTACTTTGGAGCAAAGCCAATATAGATCCTTAAAAAACTCATTATACTCTCATATCTCCAATCACCCTATAGCAGAACTCCCACAAAAAAATACAATGCACGAACAAATGATTAAGATCCTCTGAGGAGCCCCTGCACAAAACTCACCAACTCAGTGACCAGAAGTTGGCTAAGCCTTATTGTCCTTTTCATTTATTTTTGTAATCGTGTTTTAATTAAATTTCTTTGTTTCTCTTTAAATTTAAATGACTTGTGTTGACTCTGAAATATTTTTCATGCAGTGTACATAAAGAGTGAATGTTTTCTCTCAAAGGACTCCTTCTGAGGTCTCATAAAAAAGATGGTATGGCTATTTAGAAATGATTATCATAAAGCTGACTCCTTCTTTACCCATTGATATATAATTTTATTGCTCATTTATTTGTGACTCGATATCTTCTTTGAAAAGTTACTAATTGACGTTGTCAGTATAAGATTCGCCTTATCATCCCATCTAGCTATAACTGAAGCAAATTAATGTTTCTCATGGCACTTGAAATACTAATTTGCTACTGGTAATATTTAGTGTGATAGTTGTAGAACTATTGTGGCCGTAGTAGTAATAGTGGTAATATTTATAGATGTAGTATTAGTACTAGCAATCGTAGTAACGGCCCTACTAAAAGTAGTCTAAGTTAGCGGTGCCTAGAAAAACTGGAAGCAGTGGTTAAATCGGCAGTTTCAATCGGAACCAGAACCGTGGTTTGGCAATTATAGTTTGGGTTGAAATTGAAGCCGTATTTTTACACAGTTAAGTTCCAATTAGATAATTCTTAAATTTGTAGAACTTCATATTAACTATTGAGATTGTGGAACCATCGGTCCCAAAGCTGTAACAAAAACTATGTTTAAGGACCCGAAAGTTGTAACCAAAACTAGATGCGCTTAGTAGTAGTTAGTACTTTAGTAGTAGTATTTTGTTGTTGTACTTTCTCCGTCCCTGAAAAATGGTCCTGATTCCCCTTCATTGTTTGTTAAACTTTTAGGGAGGAGATATCGGTGTTTGTTACATTCTTTGGAATATATTTGTTTTCTTCTTCAAGTTGCCTCATTTGTTTTTCTTCCTTCCTTTCTTATTGTGTTTGTTCCTTGATATTTTTATTGCATTCTTTGTAAGGTATTCAATGTTCTTCCTTCCTATCTTTCTTTTTTCGAATCTCTTCAATTTTTCTCCATTCCTCCCTCCTCCCAATCCTATTTGTTCCTCCTTTTCCTCTTGTTCCTGCGATTGTTACATTCTCTTTGATTTTTGTCAATTTCTAAGTAGCTGCTGACTCTATAAAGTATGATATGCTATTCCATTATTCGTTTGATATGCTGTTTATTTCTTTCTTTGAGTTGACTTCTTTGCCTTCCGTTCACCTTTGCCTTCTTAAATGTTCCAGATTCTTTCCTTTTTTTTTCTTTCATTAAGTTGTCTCATTTACTTCATTTTTTTTTGCTAATCAATACCTCTTTTTTGTCTACACTCTCTTTTGCACCTTTACCGTCTTTCTTTCTTTTGCATTCAACTTTTTCGTGATCATTCTCATTCTCTTCTCCAATTTTTTGAAACTTCTCTCCATTTCTCCTATAAAATCCCCCCTCTCGTGTTTGTTCTCCTCAAATTTTTCCCATCTTACTCCCTGGTTTTTATCAATTTCTTGGTTGTTGATGGGATTTGATATTCTACTGTTCATTTGATATACCCTTCTTTTCCTTCTCCGAGCTGACTTCTTTTCCTTCTTAATATTTTCATTTTCTTTTCCTGTTTGTTATGATTTTTAATTGCTTATTTAATTTTATTCTTGCAATTGCCTATATCCCTTTCATTTTTATTAAGTGGGATTTGATGTGTTTGTTACACTCTTTCCTTTGCTCCTCCCCTCTCTCTTTCTCTCGTATTTATCCCTGTCCTCTTTATTTGTTTTCTCATTTTTTTAATCTCTTCAATTTATCTCCATTCCTCTCGCAAAATCCTCCTACTCCTATAACTTCCTCTTTTTCACCTTTACTGTCTTTCTTTCTTTCTTTCTTTCTTTCTTTCTTTCTTTCTTTTGCATTCATCTTTCCCGTGATTATTCTCATTCTATTCTCCAAATCTTTGCAACTTCTCTCAATTTCTTCCATAAAATCCTCCTGCTCGCATTTGTTCTCCTCATAATTTTTTTCCCATCTTACTCCTTGTTTTTTGTCAATTTCTTGGTAGTTGGCTCTATTAAGTGGGTTCTGATCTTCCATTGTTCACTAGATATGCTTTTATTTTCCTTCTTCAAGTTGACTTCTTTTCCCTCTCAATATTTCAATTTTCTTTTTCCTATTTGTTATGCTTTTCAATTGCTTTTCCTTTTATACTTGCAATTGCCTAGATATCCCCTTTGTTTATGTTAAATTCTGAGCAATAAAGATCTGACGTGTTTGTTGCATTCTTCAATGATATTCATTTTCTTTCATCATGCTGCTTTACTTGTCTTGCTTGCTTGATCATCCCCCTGTCTCCATCTCTCATTCTTCTTCTCACTCCTTCCTTCCTTTCTCTCTTTCTTTGTATTCATCTATATCCTCTTTATTCGTTCTTTCACTCTCTTTTTTTCGAATCTCTTCAATCTCTCTCCATTCATAAAATACTCATACTCCTATTTGTTCCTTTTTTTCTCCTCCACCATCTTTCTTTCTTTGTTAGTTTTGCATTCTTTTTTCTCTTTATTATTCTCACTCTTCTCCAAATTTTCGCTACTTCTCTCCATTTCTCCTGTAAAATACTCGTGCTCGCATTAGTTCTCCTTTCAAATTTCTTTTCTTTTTTACCCTTTGTTCTTGCGATTGTCTCTATCTCCCTAGTATTTGTCAGTTTCTTAGTAATTGACTCTATTGAATAAGATCTTCCATTATTTATTTGATATGCTATTTTGTTCCTTCTTTTGGTTGACTTATTTTACCTCTATATTTTTCCATTTTCTTTTTTCTGTTTGTTACTCTTTTGAATTGCTTATTTTTTTTCTTGCAATTGCCTATATCAATATCCCCTTCACTGTTTGTTAAATTTTGAGGGAGGAGATTTTGATGTATTTGTTGCATTCTTTGTAAGATATTCATTTTCTTTCTTCTCATTTGCTTTCCTTGATGTGTTGGTTGCATCTTCCTGCATTTTTTCGAATTTCAATTTCTCGCAATTTCTACCGTAAAATCCTCCCAATCCTATTTGTTCCACTTTTTCCTCTTCCTCCTGCGATTGTTACATTTTCTTTGGTTTTTGTCAATTTCTAAGTAGTTGTTGACTCTATTAAGTAGGATCTGCTATTCCATTATTCATTTTATATGATTTTTTTCCTTCTTCGAGTGGACTTTTTTGTCTTCCGTTCATTTCCGTTTACATTTGTCTTCTTAATTGTTCCATTTTCTTTCCTATTTTTTCACTCATTAAGATATCTCATTTGCCTCATTTTCTTTTCTAATCAATACAATTTTTGTTGTTCTTGTTCTCTTTTTCACCTCTACCGTCTTTCTTTCTTTCTTTTGCATTCATCTTTTCCGTGATTATTCTCATTCTCTTCTCCAAATCTTTGCAACTTTTCTCCATTTCTCCCATAAAATCCCCAGCTCGTGTTTGTTCACCTCTCAATATTTTTTCCATCTTACTCCCTAGCTTTTGTTAATTTCCTGGTAGTTGACTCTATTAAGTGGGATCTAATTGCCTGTTGTTCATTTGACATGATCTTCTTTTCCTTTCTGAGTTGACTTCTTTTCCCTCTTAATATTTCCATTTTCTTTTCATGTTTGTTATGCTTTACAATTGCTTATTTCCTTTTATTCTTGTAATTGCTTATATCCCTTTCTTTTTTGTTAAATTCTGTGAGAGGAGGATTTAATGTGTTTGTTGCACTCTCCCCTCTACTCCCCCCCTCCTCCTTTACTTTCTTTCTTTCTTTCTTTCTTTCTTTCTTTCTTTCTTTCTTTCTTTCTTTCTTTCTTTCTTTCTTTCTTTCTTTCTTTCTTTTGTATTTATTCATGTCCTCTTTATTTGTTTTCTCATTTTTTTTTTAATCTCTTCAATTTCTCTCCAATCCTCTCGCTAAATCCTTCTACTCATATTTGTTCCTCCTTTTCACCTCTAGCGTTCTCCCTCCCTCCCTTTTTTTCTCCAATGTTTTGTAACTTCTCTCCATTTCTCCCGTAAAATCCTCCCGCTCGTTTTTGTTCTCCTCACAATTTTTTTCCATCTTACTCCTTGGGTTTTATCAATTTCTTGGTAGTTGACTCTATTAAGTGGGTTCTGATCTTCCATTGTTCATCAGATATGCTCTTATTTTCCTTTTTTAAGTTGACTTCTTTTCCCTTTTAATATTTCCATTTTTTTTCCTGTTTGTTATGCTTTTCAATTGCCTTATTTCCTTTTATTCTTGCAACTGCCTAATTCCTCTTTGTTTATGTTAATTTCTAAGCGAGAAGGATTTGATGTGTTTTGCATTCTTCGATGATATTCATTTTCTTTCATCAAGGTACTTCACTTGCCTTGCTTGCTTGCTTTGCCCCCCCCCCCCCCCCCCTTTCCACCTCTCATTCTTCCTCTCATTCCTTCTCTCTCTTTCTTTGTATTCATTCATATACTCTTTATTTGTACTTTAACTTTCTTTTTTCGAATTCCTCTCATGAAATACTCCCACTCCTATTTGTTCCTCTTTTTCACCTCCACCATCTTTCTTTCTTTGTTAGTTTTACATTTTTTTTCTCTTTATTAATTTCATTCTCTTCTCCTAATTTTTGCAACTTCTCTCCATTTCTCCCGTAAAATACTTGCTCGTGTTTGTTCTCTTTTGAAATTTCTTTTCTTTTTTACCCCTCGTTCTTGCGATTGTCTCTTTCTCCCTAGCATTTGTCAATTTCTTAGTAGTTGACTCTATTGAATAGGATCTTCCATTATTCATTTGATATGTTATTTTATTCTTCGGGTTGACTTATTTTCCCTCTATATTTTTCCATTTTCATTTTTCGTGTTTGTTTACTATTCTGAATTGCTTATTTCCTTTTTTTTCTTGCAATTGCCTATATCATACCCCCTTCATTGATTGTTAAATTTGGAGGAAGAAGATTCTGATTGTTTTTTGCATTCTTCGTAAGATATTCATTTTTTTTCCTGTTTGTTACTCTTCTGTTTGTAAAAAAAAAAAATATATCCCCCTCATTGTTTGTTAAATTTTGAGGATTGGGGATCAGATGTGTTTGTTGCGTAAGATATTCATTTTCTTTCTTCAAGTTGCCTCACTTTCCTTCCTACTCTCTTTTTCTGAATCTCTTCAATTTCTCTCTATTCCTCCCGTAAAATCCTCCCAATCCTATTTGTTCATCTTTTTCCTCTTGTTTCTGCGATTGTTACATTCTCTTTGGTTATTGTTAATTTCTAAGGAGTTGCTGACTGTAACGCCCCGAATCCGAAATACATAAATATTTCAGATTCGAAGTGTCACTTGTGACTAAAATCCAAACTACAATTTTTTTGACATAAAAAGGGATAATAAAATTAGAGATGAGTTTTATTGCAGCGGAAGAAATGAGTAGAATAATTTTTATAACATATCTCACACATATATATAAAGCTTAATATCAATAGTAACATTCTATTTAAGCGGGGAACTCCGTTTCATCTCTATTACTGTCCTTGCTCCACGAAATCATAATCTGCAAGGGTTGTAAAAGGGGGGGGGGGGGCGTGAGATTTGAATTCTCACGTATGGGTGATTTGCAACATCATGGAATTGGTAAATCCGAAATATATTAAATTATACTAATTGATAAAGTATATCATTTATTTAAGCAGTTGACATATAAATATGAATAACATATTTCACAAAAGTAACAAGTTCATGTAATAATTAATTGGGCATAACAGGTTTCACATCATACAATTGATATATCACAAGTTGGTTCACGTCAAGGGGCAAAGCCCACAATCATTTTCACATATAGTAAATCTCTTCCAAAACATCATAAATATTATCAGCGACCATGAATTTGATCTACCATCATTCATGCCCGTACGTGTCCTTCCACAAAAATAATTACCAATGACCATGAATCTGACTTATTGTCACTCATGACCATACGCGCCATTCCGCAAGAATAATACCAGCTTTCCTTTTCCTCACAAAAACTATCATTTCAAAACATGGGAAGAATACACACAATTCATATTTAAGAGATTCGTGCTCACAAAATGTCCTTATTACCATGCAGTCATAATCGATTTATATAATTAGATAAACACAATAATCCATATAAGGTATATATATAATAATATCATATAGTTCACACACTTATGTAATAGGTTTACATTTATGTTGGATATTTGATTTTAGATTGATTTAGTGGAGTTCAGGATATACCAGCACAACGTATTATTAGCAGATCAATCAACCTCTTAACTTTATAGCTAAGTTACAACTGTTTTGAAATTCCTTTGGAAGATAACTCGCGTTGTAAAGACGTCTCGAGAGTGATATACAAACGGAATGTCGGATCCCTCGTGCGTATTCCGACTAGCACATAATCCTAGTATGAAATCATTTGATTAAAAGTTGGCTCTTGGATTATCGAAAGGCCTAGAAGTTCGTGTTACAAAAATAAAGAAGTTGTGGTCTTATAAACTCATTGAATATACCTGTTTAAAGATCACACCCTATTTTGGTAAATACACTACTTTCAAAAGGTTAATGTATTAGGGGTGTACTTACTAAATTTTTTGTTGTATGACTATTTCGATCTTTATAAAACAATCTCTTAATATTCTTAGACTTTTTAACTAAAAACTTTAATAACTTAAAAGTATAACTATATAATATTTTTCTTGAAAAATAGTTAAAAGAATAAGAAATTTATTTAAATAATATTAATATAATAAAAGTCCCAATTTAATATTTTCTTTCTAAAAATTCTATTTTATTTTAAAAGAACTATTGGATAAAATTTATGTTTTATAAATAAAACTCCCTTTATTAATTTTTTTTAAAGAATTTCATATAGTAAATACTAAAAATAATATAATATATATTTTTCTTTTTTTTCCTAATATTAGTAATACTTCTAAAATCAAATAGTAATACTTTTAAAATAAAGAATAATACTATTTTCCCAAAAAGCTCTTTTCATTTGTTACTAATACGGGGCATAAATATATGTCACTTTTTGTTCCCTTTTGCGATTTTAACTAATACGATAAAATAACACTTTTGAGACAACAATATTATTCTTTTCCAAATAAAACTGCACGCACATACCAGTAAACAAACTCAATAATTCCATAATACCAGTAAACAAACTCAATACTATCAGCAATACAAGTCCATAGGCACTCAGTCCATATATACAGTCCATTCCATCTTTTTGAAAAAGGAAAAGAGTATTCTCATCTTTCTTTTCGTTTTACAAAATATTAGCAGTTGAAGAACAAATACAAAACTCTTATCCCCAAGCTACAAAAGAAATATGGAGAAGAGAATAGCGAATCTTACGAGTGCTAGTTCGTGGTAAATGGGCGGCCTAACGGCGTCGTTCGAAGATTCATGAATTAAAATCGAGCAGCACAACGACCTCATTCGGGTTTCTCTAAAAACGAATGAACAGGGGTTCGTCCTCGGGCTTCGTCGGGAAGGGCGAAGGAGACTACGGGGTCTCGATTAAATATGAAAAGAACAAAATCGAGATTAAACAAAGATCGATTAAATCGAAAGAAATTTAATTAAGGAAATTGAAATCGGGAGGAAATGGAGAATCGAGGAGAAATTGAGACTCACTAAAAGAGAGGCGACGACGGCGGTGAAAGACAGTGCTGGCGGTGGTCGTCTGGGCTTTTCGATCGGAGGAACGACGTGGCTGGCGGTAGCTTCTCGTCGTGGCTGAAGGGAGGCGACGGTCGACGCTTCGATATGGACGAGGCGGCGGTGCTTGGAAAAGGGGTGGCGGTCGCGAGGCTAGTGGCACGACGGCAACGGGCGTCGCACAAGGGGAGGAAGGCGGTGCCTGGCTTGGAGGTGGCGATCGCCGATCGAAGAGAGGCGACCGACGGAGGAAGGGGAGACGGTGGCGAAGAGCGGACATAATTTAGAGAAAAGGCAGAGGAAAAGTATTGTTTAGAGAGAGAAAGCTGGGTTGTGAAAATGGGAAAGCTGTACACGATTTTTGCTGAAATGGGGAGGGACACAGTTTATTTTATAAAGGAAATATCTCTTAATTTGATAATTAATTTTAAGGAAGCAAAATAAGATGTGGCTGGGATTTAAAGGAATAATATTTCCTAAGATCTTAGTGCTTCTATTAGGCCTTGTTTGGTTCTCCATTTTTTTATCCGAATTGGAAATTAATACGGTTCTAAGACTTGAATAATATTTTATTGTTTTTGAATTGTTCTTAATAAATTATACGGATAGAAAATATAATTTTAAACTTTGAATATTTAATTTCTCGTAGTCCCTTATCCGTTTGAAATATTCGATTTCTTTCTTCGAATTTGGGAATTTGTAAATAGGGTATATATTTAAATTACACAGTAGCACTCAAAAATAATAAAATTAAAAGAAACAAAATAATAATATAAAATTATATAATTAAGGTTTCTAGGAAATAAAAGGTATAAAAAGGGATGGGGTATTACACTGACTCTATTAAGTAGGATCTGCTATTCTATTATTCTTTTGATATTTTCTCCCATAAAATCTTTGCAACTTCTCTCAATTTCTCCAATAGAATCCTTCCGCATGTCTCATATTTATCGTGATTATTCGCATTATTCATTTGATATGCTGTTTTTTTCCTTCTTCGAGTTGACTTCTTTGCCTTCCGTGCATTTCCGTTCACCTATACCTTCTTAATTGTTCCATTTTATTTCCTTTTTTTTTCTTTCATTAAGCTGTCTCATTTTGCCTACTTTTCTCTGATAATTAATAACTCTTTTATTGTACTTACTCTCTTATTCACCTCTACCGTCTTTCTTTCTTATTTTTGCATTCATCTTTTCCATGATTATTCTCATTCTCTTCTACAAATATTTGCAACTTCACTCAATTTCTTCCATAAAATCCTCCGCACCTGTTTCATCTTTTCTATGATTATTCTCATTATTCATTTGATATGATATTTTTTCCTTCTCCGAGTTGACTTCTGTGTCTTCCGTAGGGATGGCAACGGGGCGGGTCTGGGACGGGTTTCGCCTGTCCCAAGACCCGCCCCGCCTGGGATTTTGGGACTCGGGACCCGCCCCGCCTCGCCCCGCGGACCCGGCGAGTTAAACACGCCCCGACCCGTCTATTTTTTGTGGTGGTCCGAAGACTGGATTGAAGACGGCGGCGGCTGGTGGTGCGACGACGACGACTGCCTGGTGCGACGGTGCGTCACGGCGGCTGGTGGTGCGACGACGACGACTGCCTGGTGAGACGGTGCGTCACGGCGGCGGCTGGTGCGCTGGCTGCTGGTGCTGCAAGCCGTGTGGCGTGCCCGCGTGGGCTGGTCCGCGTAGGCTAACTGGGTCATCGTGCGATGGGGCGACGGCGGAGGGAGGGCCTGGGGCCGGCGGCCGGCCGATTGGAAGCCGCGTGGGGGCGGGGTTGGGGAAGAAATTAGGGGTCGGCGTTTCTTCGTGGAAGAAGAAAAGGAAAGTTGGAATTGGAATTTGGATTTGGAAAGGCCGTAAATGAACTGAAGCCCTAGATAATTTCATAATTTTAATTATGTTAAAAATAATATATTATATTATATTATATTATATACATGTTCTGTAACGCCCCGAATCCAAAACACATAAAATATCTCAGATTCGAGGTGCCACTTGTAGCTAAAAATACGAACTATAAAATTTTTGAAGTAAGAATGGATAATAAAATCAGAGATGAGTTTTATGCAGCGGAAGAATGAGTAGGATAATATTTATAATATATTTCTCACACACATATATATAAAACTTAATATCAATAGTATCATTTTATTTAAGTGGGGAACTCCGTGTCGTCTCTATTACTGTCCTTGCCCCACGAAATCATAATCTGCAAGGGTTGTAAAAAGGGTGCGTGAGATTTGAATTCTCACGTATGGGTGATTTGCAACGTCATGGGATTGGTAAATTCGAAGTATATTAAATTATACTCATTGATAAAATATATAATTTATTTAAGCAGTTGACATATATAAATATGAATAACATATACCACAGAAGTAATAAGTTCACGTAATATTTAATTGGGCATAGCAGGTTTCACATCATATAATTGAAAATATCACAAGTTAATTCACATTAAGGGGCAAAACCCAAAACCATTTTCACGTATCGGCCCAATCTGCCAAAATCATTTTGCACATATTGTAAATCTCCCCCAAACCATTTCTCACCATCAATTCATCCATTCATGTGACCATGAATCTGAATAATTATTATCACTCATGGCCACCACAAATAATATCAGCGACCATGAATTTGACCTATTATCACTCATGGCCGTACGTGTCAATCCACAAACAAAACTGCAGCACATCAAATCAATAATTACTCACTTTCCTCTTTCTCATAAAACTGTCATTTCAAATTGTGGGGATAATTCACATAATTCATACTTAAACAGATTCATGCTCACAAAATGCCCTTATATCATGCAATCGTCATCAGTTCATATAATAAAAAAACATAAACCATCCATGTAAGGTATATATAATTATATCACATAATACAAGTAGTTATATAATAGGGTGTACATTTATATTGGATTAGTTGTTTTAGATTGATTTAGTCGAGTTCAGAGTATACCAGCACAGCGTATTATTAGCAGATCGATCAACAGATCATCACCCACCTGTTAACTCCGGGTCCCGTGAATGATGTACGAACAGATGGTCGGAAACCTCGTGTGCGTATTCCGATTAGCACAGAATCCTAGTACGGAGTAATTTGATTAAAAAATTGACTTTTGAATTTGAAAAGCTTAAGAGTGTGAAACTCGAGGATTGAGTAGATCGTTGTCTTTAGAAAACTATTGAAAACTAAAGTTTTCAAAGGTTGATTTCAAATTGATAAGGACACCCCTTTTTAAGAGGAGGTGTATTAGGGGGTGTATTTACTAAAAGCAGTGGTGTAACAGGGGGGTGTATTTGCTGAAAGCAGTGGTGTAACAAGGGGGGTGTATTTACTGAATTCAGGGGTGTCCTTAACAAAGGCCCTTTTATAAAATTAAAAGTATAAGAGTTTATATTTTATAAAAACCTCTTATTAAAACTTATTAAAGACTTTGGCTTTTCTAAGACAAATTATAAAAAGTACTTTTCTTTTCTAATATTAATATTACTTCTAAAGTTGATTAGTAATACTTCTAAAACAAAAGAATTATACTATTTTCCACCTTTTCATTTGTTATTAATTTTGGATATAAACTACTTGTCTTTTCGTTTCTAATTTTCTAACAGTCGCACAAGGGGAAGACAAGTTTCCCTTTGTCTCCAAAAACTCAACTAATATAATAATTTTAATAACTAATTTCATCACCATTCAGCTAACCAAACCAAACCAATTCATCCATCTAAAAATATTATCCAACTAAAACAACAATACTAAACAACTAATTCAACAATACTAATCTTAAAATACCAACAGTCCAACTACAAGATCAATAACAAGCTCACAGGCTCCAAACCAAAAATAAATATTCTTAACTCTCAAAGTCTCAACAACGAACTAAAATTGATCAATTCCTATCTCAACTAATACAAGAATTTGAAATAAAGTTAGCAACCTTACGAGTCCGGTTCGGGGTGGTAAACGAACGGCCTAACGGCGTCCTAAAAGAAATCGGTTATTTGTCGGATAATTCGGACAGCATAACGGCGTTGTTCGGGATTTTCCGGAAAACAAAACAAGCAGCTAATTATTACGAAGGCATCTCGATTAATACGAAAGGACGAAAATCAATTTAATCAAAACGAGAATTAATGGGGAAAATTGAAATCGAAAGAAAACGAAGAACCGAGTGGGAATCGAGACTCACTCAAGGAGGAGGGCAAATCGACCCGATTGAAACAGGAGAGGAGGGCGACGAAGCACGGCGGCGCTCGGCTTCGACAGAGGGAAGGAGGAGACGGTTGCAACTGAAGGAGGAGAGCTGTGCCGCGGCGGCTTCGAACGGAGGCGGAGCAGGGCAGCGGCGCGACGGCCGATCGGAGGAGGCGTGACGGCTGGAAGCGGAGCACGGCGGAGGGGGAGAAGGGCGGTGCGTCTGGTTCGAAGGGGCGGCTGAAAGGAGAGGCGGCGCCGGCGATTGGAGGGCGGCGGCGAGAGGCGATTCGCGACGGCCCCGCGGAGGGCAGAGGCGGCAGCGCTGGTGGCGTCCAGCGAAGAGGACGGCGGCACGCTGGGAGCAAGAGGCGGACGGCCGTGAGCGGAGGCGGAGGTCGCCGGCTGGGGAAGAAGAGGGCGACGGCGGTTGGAGGCGGAAAGGAGGAAGAAGATGCGAGAGAGAAAGAGAGTTTGTAGAGAGAGGGAGGAGTGTTTTGTGCGACCGAGAGAGAGAGGGAGGAGTGTTTTGTGCGACCGAGAGAGAGAGAAAGGATATGAGGGAGAGAGAAAAGATATTTTGGAAATTAATTTCTTAGTTATTTAATTTTAAAAGAAGGAATAAGTATGTGGGTGAGATTAATTTTTCTAATTAATTTAATTTAAAAAGAAAGTAATTTATGTGGATGAAAATAATCCACTCTAATACATGATATTTTCGATCCCACTTGATACGGTTTAGGGATCGTTTGGTTCACGAGATTAATCCCGATTTGAAAATTAATACAGTTTTAGAACTCAATTAATATTTTATTGTATTTTAATTATTCTCAACAAATTATACGGATCGAAATCCTAATTTCAAACTTGAATATTTAATTTCTCGTAGTCCTTTGTCCGTTTGAAAGTTTCGATTTCTTTCTTCGAACTTGAGAATTTGAAATAGAGTATATATTTAAATTGCACAATAGCACTAAAAAATAATAAAATTAAAAGAAACAAAGATAATAATATAAAATAAAGTTTCTAGCAAAATAAAAGGTATAAAACGGGACGGGGTATTACATATTCTTCTCTTCTACACGTTCTTCTCTTCTATTTAACTTCTTCACCTTTATTTCATTCATTTTTGCCCTCTTAATTGATTAATTCCTTTTTTCCGTTTGTTACTCTTTTGAATTATAGACCTATAATTTTTTTTGTCCACTTCTGTGTGAGGAAGATTAGATATTGCATTCTTTGTTTTATACTATTTTATTTTCCTTCATCATTTTGTTTCATTTTCCTTTCCTTCTTTTGCATTCTTCTAAGTCCTCTTTGGTTTATCATTTATTCTAGCATTGCCTCTATCCCCTTGGTTTTTTTTTTTTTTTTTTTTGTAAATTTTGTACAGTTTTCTCTATTGTGGAGGATCTAATATTACATCCTTCATTTGATTTCCTCTTTTTTTCATCTTCGAGTTACCTCATTTACCCTTTTTTTTGTTTATCCTTGCCATCTTTATTGTTACACTCTCTTTTTCATTTTTGTTATCTCCTATTTTGTGATATCCTCTACCCCTTGATTTCTTGTTAAATTTTCTTTTCCTTCCTCAATCCTAAACCCTTGCTCAAGTTGATTTCTTTGTCGTTCTTTCTTTTGAATTCATCTTGCCCTCTTAATTGACCCATTTTCTTTTTCTGTTTATTAGTCTTTTGAAATTATTTATCTCTTTCCTCTTATTTCTTGGTTTGTTTGTCAAATTCGGAGTGAGGAGGATTGGTTTCTTGGTTAATACCCTCCAAGCCTGCATTAGAAAATGATTTGTGTTTAATTGGTGTTTTGCAGATTATACCCAAAATTCATAGGTGAAATCGTCTCAATCAGTTTTTCAATAGCTATAGATTTTCATGCTTACTTCTGTTGGTAATATGGTTTAGTTATCCTGTTGGTATCATGCAATTAATTTTTGAAAAACTTTGTCAATTTCACATGAAATGGCTTTTCAATGACACTTACTGCTGTTTCTTATCTTTAAATTTGTGTTGTGCACATTAATCTACAACTTCTTAAAGCCTGATCATTGGTGTTCTAATTGTTACTTTGCAACACTTAAACATAATACATTCTTTCTATGTTGCAACATGGAGATGAGGTCCTTTTAAGTATGGGTTATGCTGAGGAAATGAAAAATCTTTCTAACGTGAGGTGTGTGTTTTATGTTGGAATAGATAGATACACTCATGTTCAAGTTTTACATAGATATTGGTATTCAATCAGAATTTAGGGAGATAAAATGCTAGTCGTGTTTATTTCACATTTGAGGAGCACCAATATCCTGGGTTGAGCTGAATTCCGGTGATTGATAATAGACAACTGATAAATATGTATTGCTAACTATTTATACCTTATTCTCCCAATGGCTAGCTAGCAATTTGCAATATTGTGTCTCTTGTAATTTTTTGTTGGTCTCAACTTTAAGTTCCATTTTTGCTATGATTAAGTAGTGAGAAAGTAAAATATAGTATGTTTCTTCCGGTATTTTTCATTCGATTTCCAGCAGTAAACTTTGATAATATACAACTCCATTTTGACCAGATTTCAGAACATTGAGAATCAATGGTAATGCTCTTTAGAACTTTAAGAATACTATGCTGGATATCTGTAATGCTCTTTTAATATATACTATCCCAGCTGAACAAATACTTATTTTTAGATTATGAAGGAAAGATTAAAGCAGAATAGGAAATAATAATTAGATCCAACTGCATCCACGCAATGACCATCTTCATATAACAAATGTGTTACACATATCCATTTCTTCCACTTGATTACAAGCATTACCTCTTCCTAGGTTTCTCTTTGTTTCTTTTTCAGAACCACTTCAGTAAAAATAAGAATGTGAGAGTGACAAAAGAGTTTGCAGGTTCACAAGAGTCTGCATAGAAGATGTTCCTTTTGGTTTGTGCAGAAACTATGACCTACATTATGTCTTAATTGTCGCATCAACTTTCTAAGGGTTCTCAAACCCATTCATTCAAATTTGACATGTAGCTGACCTTCCTTTGGTCAATGTCTCAGGTTTATGAAGGAAAATTAGTTGTCACTTGACCTCTTAGGATTTTCTGTTTCCAAACGGGATATGAAAGTTACTCTTAGAATTTGAAATCTATGTGAGTGTTCCTTACTTCCATGCTTATAATACCATGTTGATTCACTTTTCTTAATACTTTATAATACAGTGTCCTTGTTAAGCCTTTTCGATAAAAATCAAAGCTTGGTGAATGGTATGTAGCTTTCTGCATCTACATTATATCATACATTTCTCTTGATTCCCAATGTAGGAGGTAACAACCTTGTACATTATTAGTAGTTTTGCTTATATTTATAATATTTATTTAATTCCACTTGGTATATGATGTCAATATAAATTACTTTGGAGCAAAGCCAATATAGATCCTGAAAAAACTCATTATACTCTCTGATCTCCAATTACCCTATAGCAGAACACGAACAAATGATTAAGATCCTCTGAGGAGCCCCTGCTCAAAACTCACCAACTCAGTGACCAGAAGTTGGCTAAGCCTTATTGTCCTTTTCATTTATTTTTGTAACTGAATTACTCGTGTTTTAATTAAATTTCTTTTTTGCTCTTCTTTAAATTTAAATGACTTGTGTTGACTCTGAAATATTTTTCATGCAATGTACTTAACTCGTGAATGTTTTCTCTCAAAGGACTCTTAAAAAAGATGGTATGGCTATTTAGAAATGATTATCCTCCTTCTTTACCCTTTGATATATAATTTTATTGCTCATTTATTTATGACTCGATATCTTCTTTGAAAATTTACTAATTGACGTCGTCTGTTTGAGATTCACCTTATCATCCCATCTAGCTATAACTGAAGCAAATTAATATTTCTCGTGGGCACTTGAATAATATTAATTTGCTACTGGTAATATTTAGTGTGATAGTTGTAGAACTATTGTAGTCGTAGTAGTAATAGATATTTATAGATGTAGTATTAGTACTAGCATTAAATCGGCAATTTCAATCGGAACCAATTTGGGTCGAAATTGAAGTCGTATTTCTCACGGTTAAGTTCCGATTAGAGAATTCTTAAAAACTAAATTTGGTAATTCACCGATTTATTATTTAGATCTTCATATTAACTGTTGTGATTGTGGAACCATGGGTCCCAAAGCTACAACCAAAACTATGTTCGGTTAGGAGGGGTGCACAAACTGCTCCCAACCTGTCGGCACACTTAGTAGTAGTATTTTGTTGTTGTACACCCTCCGTCCCTGAAAAATGGTTATGATTACCTTATTAGGCCGTCTTAAAAAAATGGTCATGTTGCTTAAAATAGAAATAATAAATTTTATTTTCACTTTTTAACATACACACATTACATTTTTAAAAATAATTTATTTTATACTTAATATGCCATAATATTCTTATTGTTTACTTAGGACATGTTTGTTTTGATGGATATGATTAATAAATAATTATCCTTTGTTCATAGGACAATTAGTCCAACTCCTTTCATATGTTAATTATGCCTATGACATTTATCTCGGGCCGATATCACATAAACCAAACACATGATTGAATGGGATTAACATATCAATCCTTTCTAATCCCACAAAGCAAACATGCCCTTATTATATCAATTTATTTAATAATCGTGTCAAATTTTGGGAACCGAGGAGTACTAATTAGTAGTAGCAGTAGTTTGTAATAGTAGTACTTAGGCATAGTTGCAATGTTGAATATCCACCCCTTTTGATGGGTGTGATTTAAGTTTAAAAAAAAAATTAAATTTTAGTGAGCATTAATTATATTAGTCAGTAGTGTAAGACTACATTTCACTACTCAAAGTTCAACTTATTTCTAATTTGTTTTAAAATGTGTTGTGGGGAGGAGATGGTGTGATTTACTATTCATAAAATAATTATAATAATTAATATATAAGTAAAATTAGTGGTAAATCTAGGAATTTTTACTGAGGCCCAACTAATAAGAATAATAATACATAGTAAATATAAAAAAAATCATAAACAATAACCATAATAATTTCGACCAAAGACAACATATTTCATTAAAACGTATATGGCAAAATCCAAAATAATTATTGGTTGCATTTCAACATGACAACGTAGAAATTGGGCTCGAACCTATGAGCGGTGTGTTTCAACTAATTAAACTATAATCTCCACGTGCAATATGTTCACTTAAGGAAGAGTGAATGGAAAGATAGAGACTATGCGCTATATGCTTATTCCTCTTCCCAAGAATGAGCAAAGCAATTGGATAAAACAAAAAATCTATTTTTTTTTAGATAGAGAATTATGGGTGAAATACGTACTCATATGATCTAATTTACTCATTTTAGGTTAAAACAGAGCTAGACACATAATAGGGGAAGAATAACTTTTGAGTTCAGACAAAATGAACTTAAATGAATTTAATAGCTATGGAGAAATATTGGAATGACTTGGAATTGGTAGGTTCTAGTGAAATACGTATTTCATCTTATTATAATACCTCCATAACTATTAAATTCATTACATCTCATTTTGACTAATGTCAAGATTGTCCTTCATTTCTTATGTGTTTAGTGTCGATAAAATGTTTTCAATATAAAACGAAGTAATTTAATCACATGCATACGTATTTCACTGTAACCTATCAATTCCAAGTCATTCCAATATTTCTCCAAATCTATCAAATTTATTCCAGCTCATTTTGGTTGATATTAAGATTATCCTTCCTTTCTTGTATGTTCAGTGTCGCCGAAAAATATTTTCATCATATAATGAATTAATTTAATAACTCAGAATACATATTTTACTAGAATCTACCAATTTCAAGTCATCACAATATTTATCCATGGTTATTAAATTAATCCAACCCATTTTGACTAATGTCAAGATTATCTTTCCTTTCTTGTATGTTTAGTGTCGATAAAATATTTTTATCATATAATGAATTAATTTAATAACTCGGAATACGCATTTCACTTGAATCGACCAATTCTAAGTCATTCCTATGTTTTTCCATAGCTATTAATTCATTTCAACTCATTTTGTTAGAGCTCAAAATTATCATTCCTTTCTTGTGTGTCTTTTTGTCTAGCTTCCGATTAAATATTTTCAAAATAAAATGAGTATATTCAATCATATGAGTACGTAATTACTAGAAATTATCAATTCCAAGTCATTCCAATAATTCTTCATAGCCATTGTATCCCAGCTCATTTTGACTGAGTATGTTGTCATCTTATGTTCAATGTAAAACGAATTAACTTAGTGAATTTACTACGCATGTCACTACAACATATACCATCACTTAAATCAAGTCAAGTTGGATTATGACATGTCTGCAATACTAATTATCTCATTCCAATAATGTAATTTTCTCTCACTGTGGTTTCAGTTGTATATTACTAAAACTAAGGTTTTATTATTATTTTTAAGACCAAAAAGTTATAATTGATGTTTTGTTCCTTTAAAATAAGTAATTAGTTATTGATTTAAATTTTTTTTCTACAACCTTAGTCTTATAAATTACATCGGACACTTACACTACTTGGTTGTTGAACAACCCAATTTTAAACAACTCAATTATAATTCACTAAAAATAAGTCTTTCCTTATTATTTGTCTCTAAAAAATAAGTAGTTATTTATATGAACTTTCGTGTGAACAACATTAATCTCATAAGTTACAATGGACACTAAACAACTAGGCTTTTAAACAAGTTAATTGTATATAACTTCAAATAAGTTTCTTTATTATTTTGGAGATTTAAAAGTAAAAAATGATGTTTCTCCATTTAATGTGAGTTCTTTTTTTAGGGTTTTAGGACCAATAGATTTCATTTTGAGGTTGACAACCGATATTTTTTCTAAAAGGGTTGAGGCACTAAACACACAAGAAATGAAGGATAATATTGACATCAGTGAAAATGAGATGAAATTAATTTAATAGCTATAGAGAAATATTGGAATGGCCTGTTATTGATAGTTTATAGTGAAATGCGTAAAAAAGTGACTAAATTACTCCGTTTTATGTTAAAATTATTTTATCCACAATAAACATAAACGGAAGGAAGGATAGTCTTAAGCCCACACAAAATGAGCCGAATGAATTTAATAGTTATGTAGAAATATTTGAATAGCTTGAAATTGATAAGTTATAGTGAAATACGTACGCAAGTTATTAAATTACTTCGTATTATGTTGAAAACATTTATCCAGCACTAAACACACAAGGAGAGAAGGATAATCTTGACATCAACCAAAAGGAGATGTAATGAATTTAATAGCTGTGGAGAAATATTGTAATTACTTGGAATTGATTGGTTATAGTGAAATACGTACGCAAGTGATTAAATTACTTCATTTTATGTTGAAAATATTTTATCTAGCACTAAACACACAAGAAATGAAGGATAATGTTGACCTCAGACAAAATGAGCTGGAATGAATTTATTAGCTATGGAGAAATATTGGAATGACTTGGAATTGATAGGTTATATTGAAATATCTACCCAAGTGATTAAATTATGTTGTTTTATGTTGAAAATATTTTATCGACACTAAACACACAAGAAAGGAAGGATAATCTTGACATCAGCCAAAATAAGTCGGAATGAATTTAATAGCTATGAAGAAATATTATAATAACTTGGAATTTAATAACTTAGAATACATATTTCACTAGAATCTACCAGTTCTAAGTCATTCCAACATTTCTCCATAGCTATTAAATTCAGTTTGGCTCATTTTGTCAAAGCTCAAAATTATCCTTCTTTTCTCATGTGTCTAACTCTCGATTAAATATTTTTAACATAAAATGAATAAATTCGATCATATGAGCATGTATTTCACTAAAAACTATCAATTTCAAATCATTCCAATAATTCTCCATAGCTATTATATTTCAGATCATTTTGACTGAGTTTGTTGTCATCATTTGTTCAACATTAAATGAGTTAATTTAGTAAATTTACTACGCATTTCAGTACAACTAATATCATCACTAAAAACGAGCCAACTTGGATTATCACATGCCTCCTAGTCATTTCAGTAATGTAATTTTCTCTTACCATGGTTTTATTATATTTTCGATTTTAGGAATACTAAATGTATGTATTGTATAAGTTTCTTCAATTGTCCAATCATTTATGTAAATGGAATTGTAAAACAAACACCTAAATATCTAAATGAGTAGCATTTTTCCATTAATTTTCCCACACATTTACATAAAAATTTGAATGTTGAAAAGTGATGTTTTCTCACTTAAAAATAATGAAGTAATTAGTTATTTATTTGAACATTTGTGTAAACAGCCTTATTCTCATAAGCTAGATTGAACACTAAAACAACTTGGTTGTTTCTTAACACGATTTTAATCAACTCGGTTGTATATTGCTAAAATTCAGATTTTCTTATTATTTTTAAGACTAAAAAGTTTTAATTGATATTTTTTCACTTTAAAATAAGTAATTAGTTACTGATTTAAACTTTTTCGTCTACAACCTTAATCTCAAAAATTACACCAGACACTTAAACAACTTGGTTATTGAACAATCCGATTTAAACAACTCAATTGTAATTCACTAAACACAAGTCTTTCCTTATTATTTGTCTCTTAAAAATAAGTAATTTGTTATTTATTTGAAATTTCATGAGAACAATATTATTCTCATAAGCTACACTAGACATTAAACAACCAAGTTTTAAACTAAATATTTTAAACATTTTAATTGTATATCACTTTAAATAAGTTTCAATTACTTTGAAGACTTAAAAGTCAAAATTGATGTTTCATAAATAAACATCATTTTTTGGGAACAAACAATAGTTTTCTAAAGGGTTTAATGTTTGATTTGACTAATTCGTATGATAATCAAAATATATATTATAAGGTTCTTAATAATTAAGAGGGTTATTTGGGGACCGTAGAAACTCGTAGAGTACAAATGAACTGAAATGAAGAATTTAGATTAAAAATAAAATTTTAAGGCTCGTAATCTTCCAGGGGTAAAATGATAATTTTATTAGGTTGTTCCTAGGACAGTTTGAAACTTGTTTCGATCAAATCGGATGAAAACATGAAGATTTTACGAGCGTTTTAAAGTGAGTGGCAAAATCATAATTAAATAAAGTTTGACTTTTGACTTGTTGACCAGTCAAGCTGACCAATTTTTTTTCAAAAAATTGCACTCAAACCCCTGAACTTAAACTAATTCTCTGTGGTCTCCCCTAATGTTTCAAGCTTTTGTACAAAGTCATTGCCGTCGTTTTATATCTCCGATCTAAAATTTGTACATACCCCCGACATCCCAATGACCCCGCATTCTTTTACACGCAAGACCCGACTCAAATGATAATCGAAATTAGTGGAAACGGCTTGCAACAATTCCTTGTTATTCCAAGGATTTGGTTTTTCTAAAATTTCAGTGTGAAGGTTTCGTCTTCACTGTTTTCTACTCAAATCCCTTGTCATTTGTTCTCCAAGTGCTCGCTGAGTAAGATGCATTGTGATTTCTTCTTCAGTGAATATATCAGAGTATGCCCACAATTTTTTTTCCTAATGCTAGAGAGAGATGGGGATGGAAGCACTTATTGTTGTTGTTGTCGTCTCCATCACTGCCTTAGTCGTCGTCGTCGCGGGAATCCCTTAGGTCGGAATTAACATAAAGTTTTCCAGAATGAATTTTGAGTTTTAAAAAAAGTTAATTTTGATTTAAAAAAAATATTATATTATAGATTGTTGTTTAGATGATGATTTGTGGGATTGGAATGGGGAGGTGTGATGGAATTAATGACATCACTTTTGGACAAAATAAAGCATGAAAAATGTCAATGATATTTTGAATTTTGGGAGGTTCGACTTGGGCATTATTGTGCTTTAATACATAAACAAATTTAGAGAGCAAAAACTTTATATTATCAATTTATTTTATTTATTAAAAAATCAATTTATGTTATCGTTGGGTGTATAATTAAAAAGGCTAATTGTAGTTATATAGACAATTTTCATCAATTTCACCACCTTATTTTTAATTGGATAACGAAATAGATCAGTTGCCTTAATGTTTTTCTTGAGTCTATAATTCAACAACTTTATGTTACATTTGTGTGGCGCATTAGAGAATTTGTTAGTTGGATTAATTTGCCACATGGCGAATTGGATTCACAGATTTAAGAATTGCACCCCTTATAGAGTATGAATCCAATACTGTATTATTATATTTTTAAAAGAATTTTTACATCATAAAATTACACTCAACATATAATAAAATTATATATTTTTTACTCTTACATTATAAAGTTAAATTGCTCTTCTAAAAAATTTAAAACAAGCAGACATTTTAAAAATTATACACATCAGTATGTATAAAAAGATGCATCTAAATTTACATATGTAGAACAGAGTTAAAGATTATAGGATGTCCAAATTTGCAGTCTGGAAAACTCACAATTCACGAATGTACTAATATAACGGAATATCAAAAAGGTTATTTAAATAATAATAGTAGTGAGCCTCTATAACTAGTACTGCTTTACCAAGCAATAAGCTAATGCTTCATGGATTTTTTTTTTTAATTTAACTTTTACAACTAACCAGTAAGATGATGCATATATGGAATTGTAAACTTTTTTGATAAAGAATCAATTAAATAGTGTAATATAAATATTAACCAGAGTGATACCGATCTTGGTCAAGCCATGAGCTCATGTTCTGCACTCCAAGTCCGACTCAGTCTCTGTTCAACTTACAAATTAATATCGAGACTCTCACACCAATCTGGATTGGGGTTGCAAAAATCTGAAAACCTACTTGTGCTGAAATGTGTTGTAAAATAAAAAAGGATAAAAAAGCAAAATTGCCCCAAACATTTGTCAACCGTTTTGCCAACCTTTGAAAGAATTGGGCAAAAATCAATTGCCTCGTAAATTTAAGGGCAATTTTGAGAGGCACAATAATAAATACGACAAACAGAAATTTATTTACTCGTCAACAATAACTACGAGACGAATATACAATTTTGTGCAATGTGTATGTGCTGCCCAGTGCTCACCTCCGTTTCCAAATGCCATAAATGATAAACCCCACTGCTCACTCTTGGAGGTCTTTTGAGGTTTCAAAGAGATGAAAATGAATGGATTCCTGTCCCCAAGAAGAAAATTTAATCTTGCCAGTCTTGAGATTGAGTTACCGCCATCTCCCTTTTGTAATAAAACGGTGTTTTGTTTATTGCGCTGTCTTCCCAAAGGATTACATATTTAATAAGATAAAACTGATCTTTCAGTGGATGGCAAACGAGAAGTGGAGGATGTTAGGGACCAAATATGGAACGAAGTCCTTTTTCCAAGAAGTTGATACATCAAGTGAAGGAGAAACCACTTTTAAATCCCAGGGGCAGCAACACTAGTGTTTCTAATAACAAAATACATGAGGTACATTTCAGCATATTATCTTCTGAGATTAGTTCAAGAAGTATTGCAGTACATGTTTCCACGTTAATGAACTACAATCATTTGAGTAATCTAAAGCTAAAGAGGATTCAGGTGAAAGAGTTGCTTAGTGCAATGGACAAATTGAAACAATTGTGGTGCTTAAACTTGTCATATTCTTCCATCAACACTCTCTAGAGTTTGCCCCTGAACATTAGATACATGACTAATCTCCGTCATATATTTTTACAAGGATGTCGGAGTCTTGAGTCATATGCCCCATAGAATTAGGGAATTGACTTCTTTAAAGACATTGAATTTGTTCATAGTTGGTGACAGAATAAGGAATCAACTCGACGAATTGGAACACTTGAATCTTAGGGGCAAAATTGAAATTTGTCACTTGGAGAGAGTCGAAAACCACTCGATTGCGAAAATCAAAACCTTAATGACTTGGTCTTATGTTGGAAATGTTATAGCACACCCAAATCTTGTAACTTTGGAGATAAATGGGCTCTTTGGATGAAAAGTATGATAAACATGACGCCGTTGTCTATAGAAGACTACAGATATTGTAGGGATGTTTTCACCACTTGGAGATCTTCCTCTCCTCAAGTCCTTGCATTTATGTGGTCTTGAAGCTTTGGAGTATATAATGGAAGTTGGTTGTGAAGCATCAAAATATTCATCATTGGAGGGTATTCCCAATTTGAAAGGGTGGTTAAAGGAGGGGGAAGTGGTAAAAATATGTTCCCAAAACTTCAATGTCTAAGAATTAATAGGAGAAAAATAGTTTTTTGGTCCCGCAACTTGTCTAGTGTCCAATTTTGGTCCCAAAAATATTAACTTTTTAATTTTGGTCCCATAACTTATTGAATCGTCCAAATTTGATCCCAAATGGGACCAAAATTGGACAATTCAATAAGTTACGGGACCAAAATTGAATAATTAAAATTTTTGGGACCAAAATTGAATAATTAAAATTTTTGGGACCAAAATTGGACACCAAACAAGTTAGGGACAAAAAATTATTTTTTCGTATTCATTATTTATTTTTCTTTTCTCACCTTATATATATATATATATATATATATATATACACACACATACACATATATCAAACACTATTTAATTACTTATACTCTAAAATAATCTTTGTAATAATCATGTATATATTATTGGTGGAGACGAGATCACGATAGCAATTTGAAATTATTTTACGAAGATATGGAGAATCAAAATTTATATAAAAATTATTAATTTATTATTTTATTTACTCTATCGCAATTTAAATTCTTAGTTAGTAATTAAAATTTAATTATTAGTATTTTATGGGAGCTTTGTAATTCATCTTAAATAATAATTATTGGAATTGAAAAATAATAGGTTTTTATTTTTCATGTTTTATAGATGTTTTTCAAATATTTGTATTTATATTCATGAAAATAAATCCATTGATATATATATATATATATATATATATATATATATGCACAAATACACATATACCAAACACTATTTAATTAATTATACTCTAAAATAATCTTTGTAATAATCATGTATATATTATTGGTGGAGACGAGATCACGATAGCAATTTGGAATTATTTTACATAGAGAATCAAAATTTATATGAAAATTATTAATTTATTATTTTATTTACTCTATCGCAATTTAAATTCTTAGCTAGTAATTAAAATTTCATTATTAGTATTTTATGGGAGCTTTGTAATTCATCTTAAATAATAATTATTGAAATTGAAAAATAATGGGTTTTTATTTTTCATGTTTTATAGATGTTTTTCAAATATTTGTATTTATATTCATGAAAAATAAATCCATTGATGTATATATATATATATATATATATATAAGGTGAGAAAAGAAAAAAAAAATTAATGAATACGAAAAAATAATTTTTTGTCCCTAACTTGTTTAGTGTCCAATTTTGGTCCCAAAAATTTTAATTATTCAATTTTGGTCCCAAAAATTTTAATTATTCAATTTTGGTCCCGTAACTTATTGAATTGTCCAATTTTGGTCCCATTTGGGACCAAATTTGGACGATTCAATAAGTTATGGGACCAAAATTAAAAAGTTAATATTTTTGGGACCAAAATTGGACACTAGACAAGTTGTGGGACCAAAAAACTATTTTTCTCGAATTAATAGTTGTGGGTCGTTGAGATTGACATCAAGCTCTGGAGGCCTAAACTCTCTTACCGAGTTGGAGTTACTTGGAAAGGCAATGGGAGGAAGCAAGTGGTAGTATGAAGCATGCGTGAGTTACAAACTACAGTTAATCTTGATTGAATTGGGCGCTTCATGATATATTTATAAAACCACAATAGGGTTTCATGCTATATTTATAAAAACACAAGATAATTTCATGCAATTTTTAAAGCACAGGAATGTTTCATGCCAATATTCCAAACTACAAGGGGTATGATGCAAATTACCCACAATAGAAGAATTAAAGGTATATAAAGAACTAAAATGTACTTGAGCATAATAGTTTATATATGCAAAAGATTATTTCACTTTGATTTAAATCTAGTCTGGTCATTTAATTTGCAGATATAGCTTGAATTGAGTGAATTATGCACATTTTGTGATATCCTCATTCCATCATCTTTCCTAAGTTGTACACTCAAGTAACATTCAACTCTTATCAAGGTGATAGATTAGTAAGTGCATGCCACAACCCCATATAAGTGGAAGCCACAACCCTCTTTTTTGTAAATAAAGAATTCCTCAACTTCCAAGACAGGTTGGTATTAGAAAAACTAACCAAATTATGGAAACAAGAGCTTCTAATTTCCCCTGAATATTGAATAATAACGAGGTATAATAATGAGACATAGTCTTCCTTTTAGCTCTTTTTTAGTTGTTGCCTAATTAAGGAGGCAACAAGATCCTAGGGATTTATATTACTATAGATGTGCCAATACGAGGTCAGCAAATCATTATAGCATGAAATACCATTCCTTGTAAGAAACCATACAACTAGTAATATTTACCTTAAAAAAGTATTCAAAGACAATGCGAGGAATATGTTGTTGCAGCAAATGTTTGATGAATCCAATAACACCAAAAGCAATACACGAACGAGCTAGTTTGGCATGAAACAAGGAAGATAGGCAGTGAACGAAGAGGACATTACTATAAATGCTCATCCATATCCACTTGGGAGTTTGTCCCACAATCAATAAAGAAAGAACAAGCCGTTTGTAATCGTTAGTAAAAGTAATGATTCAAAAGGTCCTACCGGGAGTCGAACCCAGGTCGCTGGATTCAAAGTCCAGAGTGCTAACCACTACACCATAGAACCAATCAATGAGAACTTGCAAGTTACAACAAACATAATTTAGATATCAAAAGCAGAAAGGTGAAATAAGAAAAAGGAACAATAAATTTTTTACAGAGGTTCCAACACAGAAATCGACTAATCCAATAGAATTGGAAAGGCATAAATTACATACCACATTGAACAACAAATATATATTTGTGTGTGTGTGTGAAATAACAGTTATTTGTTGCAAAGTTTTTTAAATAAGGTCAAATTTGATAATTAAAAAATGATGAGAACAAAAAAATAATAATACTAACAATAGAAACATCTCTAATTAGATTCATATTTCTTATTTTCTCACAATCAGGTTATTAGTACTTCGATCTCTGCTGAAATTTCAAGGAATGCTCTGTCTGCTATTATGAAAATAAATGATTTCACGACATCTCTTACTTGGACCAAAGTTTTTGCCTTGCACATGCATCTCATCCAGGTATCTGTTGACATCTTTGATTTTGTTCACTTTCTTAGGAGTAAAATGTTATTCGTAAGACCTGCAAAGCATCAGCACATCCATTTGTACTTGAGGTAAAATATTAGGAGTATAACTTGAGAGTTATATCCGAGAACCAAAGTGATAAATTTCGACTCCCCTAAAAAAAATAAAAAAATCACAGCTGAATATTTATGTCAAATAAAGTCATCACTATTTCTAAAGGAAATGCCTCTAATGAGCTAGCTTTGTGATGAACTACATGCAGTACTTTTCCTGCCCCACACACACACACACATATCGGGCCTGTTTTTGCGTGCATCTTTCCATTTCCACGTAATTTTATTTGCACACACGAGTTCAATAAGCAACAACTAACTACAATGCCAAGAGTTTGGAGTTACATAAATGGAAAAGTTATAACCTGAAGATATTCTAAGACTCGGTACCTTTTATAGACGCTAATGTCCAGCGCCGTGTGTTAACTTAGAACTCGAAAAAGGATTTCAGCTGCTAGTTTTTAATGGTTACAAGCTTTTCAAGATCCAGGACCCCTCTGCAAGGACTCATCCATCCTGTGATGAAGTGATGTGACAGTCAATATAATACACATTTTACATACATATATCTGATACATCTGTGACGTCAAGTGAAAGTCAAACTTTAACCAATTCAAGAAACTGTTGAGCAAAGAGAGACAGTGGGGGAGACTAACAACTACATAGATAATCTTCAATTCCGATAATCTTCCTGTTGTGCGTCTCTTAGCAACGTCTGCAACAAAGGACAGCACAAAAGATGAGAATTATTGGCTGCTATAAGAAGCACAATTTTCCTATAATACAAGGTTCAACATCAAATTTCAGTCCAAAATATATGAAATACATATGGAATATAATGCAATCATTCTATAGAAGGGAAGAAAATAATTACATGACCACATGTGCAACAATTCGACATGCAAACACACACAGTTAATTCATAAATATATTTGACTCAGTTTTGCAGAAGCAAGAATCATAAGTCGAGATCGCACAGTAAACAATAATGTTTAAAATATTTAAATGTCTCATAGTTTTGTTGAATCTGCAGGAAATCAACTAGATATCTCGAGAGTCCAAAAATGTAAAAGAAAAAATTAGAATTATCCATCATGATAATAACTGTGACACATTTATTTTCACGTGTAAAGTAAATTGCATCCACTAAATCAAAGAGACAAAGATCCAAACATAACACAGAATAAGAACGAAAACTGGGTTCTCGATCCGTATAACTGGTTACATCTAAGAAATTAGTTAGTGTTATTGGAGGCGTCCTCAAATATTATATGCATCAATAAGAATGTCACTACAAATCAATTATCCATACACAGTGATGGTTTCTCTTAGGGGGAAAAAGCAAAGCAGGAAAACAGAATAATATCATATCAGAAATCAGAATAGGTATATGAATACAAGGAAACAACACATGGAATGCAGAAATTTCGAGAAACATAACAGCTAGGGTATATGTACTCTACACGGAATAAAATCTACTCAAATTTTCAATCAGAAATCACGAGAGTAATACTCGATTATATAATGTAACACAACTTATTCAAGTTACAGAACGATTTCACAAAAGTAAATGATATGATTACGGAGAGAATAATCAAAACAAGTGCAGAAATCTAATACCTCAGAGGAAGGTGGGTGACGAAAAATGTGGGAGTCAAGTCTTTTAATTGGGAAAAATTATGATTGCTTTATTGAAAGTTGAACCGATTAAAAGGGAAAAATATGGAATTACTTTGGGAAATTTAATAAATACTACTACTCCCGTCCCAAACGATCCTTTTTTGGACGTCCCAAACCAATCTACACACTGCCTAAAAAGAAAACATCGATTTACGTGCACACTCACATAAATATACACATATTTAACCATATACCACTATTTAATCACTTTTCTTAATATGTGTGTCACCCATGTCTAAGAATTTGGTAACCGTTTTGAGCTTAGAGAACTGCTGTTGGTATTATTCAATATCCCTCGATGTTGAATTACATGAATTCAGTATTTATATTAAAAGGATGACAGCTGGCAAAAACAAAGATGACAACTAAAAGAAACGGGAATAGGAAAAACACGACTCTATTATTCAACATCCCCCCTCAAGATGGAGATTGGTAGGCAACGGACAATCCCAGCTTGGAAAAGAAAGACGCAAAATGTGGCCTAGAAAGTATCTTCGTGAAAAATCTGCCAGCTGAAGCTTAGAAGGAACAAAAATAGGACTGATAAAACCCAACTTGTACTAATCACGAACAATGTGACAATCAATATCGAGATGCTTCGTGCGCTCATGAAAGACGGGGTTGGCGGTGATGTGTAGCGCAGCACGATTGTCGCAGCGTAAAGGAATAGGAGCCGAAAGAGAAATCCCAAAGTCACCCAGAATGTAGCTGATCCACTGAAGTTCACACACAGCAGAAGCCATAGAGCGATACTCCGCCTCTGCAGAAGACTTCGAAACAGTTGTTTGTTTCTTACTTCGCCAGGAAATTAGAGCACCACATAGAAAGATGCAGTACCCAGTGATGGAACGACGCGTATCCTTACAAGTGGCCCAATTCGCGTCACAATAACTATCAAGAACGGGGGAACCAGAAGAAGGAAAGAATAATCCCAAAGAGGGAGAACCTTTCAAGTATTTCAGTACGTGCAAGGCAGCATCCCAGTGAGAAGATCTGGGGGCAGTAACAAATAGGCTCAGTTGTTGCACCGCATACGTGACATCGGGTCGAGTAAGGTTCAAGTATAAAAGTCGGCCAACAAGGCGCCGATATTGATCAGGTTGAGACAAAGGGGTACCATCCTCAATGGAGAGACGCAAACCAAGTGAGAGTGTTGTAGAAACAGGTTTGCAACCATGTAAGCCAACATCAGAAAGGATGTCAAGAATATATTTCCATTGACACAAGGAAATGCTCGTAGAATGACGAATGATCTCAAAACCTAGAAAATATTTGGCTAAGTTCAAATCCTTGATAGTGAATTGCATATCAAGGAAGGCCTTAAGCTCAGCAATCAACACTTCATCTGAACCAGTGAGTAGAATATCATCAACGTAAACTAGCATGGCAAGAAAATGACCATCTTTGGCCATTGTAAACAAACAATGATCAAATTTGGATCTGAGACAACTTCTAACAAAGCTCATTATTTCATTCCCTTGAAGCTTGTTTCAACCCATACAAACTCTTCCTCAACTTACATACCTCCCCTTTCTTTGCCTTAGCATAACCAAGAGGTGGAGCCATATAAACTTCATCAACCAAGTACCCATGTAAAAACGCATTGTTTACATCCAATTGATGTAAATTCCAATTATTAATAGAGGCAAGAGCAATAAAAACTCTCACAGTAACGACTTTGGCAACAGGGGAAAAGGACTCAAAATAACCCACCCCTGCTGTTTGACTATAACCCTTGGCCACGAGTCTAGCCTTATATCTTTCAACAGACCCATCAGCATGTCTTTTAATCTTGTACACCCACTTATTTCCAATGACCTTTTTACCAGGAGGTAAACGTACCAAATCCCAAGTATGATTGTCCTCCAGAGCCTTCAATTCAGTATTCATAGACTCTATCTAGGCTTGACTTTGACTAGCCTGCCCATAATGAACCGGTTCTTTCTCCACTGATATATTAGTAAGGAAAGCCCAAAAACGCATCAAGAACATCATAATCCGGCAACAATGATAAAGGATAAGTAGGAGCAGTATGTGCATCACAAACATAATCTTTGTGCTAAACAGGTGTACCACCAACTCTGGTGCTTCGTCTCAAAACTGGATGTGCAGGGGGAATATCACCACCAACTGAAGACAGTGTACCATCTACAGGAATAACATCTTCCATACTAAAAGGATCAGGACCAGAAGATGTTGATACGGGCACCAAAGGAGTGGCATCAACATTCACAGAAGCAGAATGAAACAGGAATACATTAGCAAAAAATTTCACATCTCTGGAAATAAAAATGTTTCCAGATTCAAGATCATATAATTTGTAACCTTTCTTCCCCATCACATAACCCAAAAAAATGTATTTATGGGACCTAGAATCGAACTTAGTCTTATGAGCCTGTGTATTTGCAGCATAAGCTAGACAACCAAATGGTTGGAGTCTAGAATAGTCATGAGCAACACCATTCAATACCTCAAAAGGGGTTTTCCACTGAAGCAAAGCCGTAGGCAGTCTGTTGATAATGAAAACAACTAGTAAGACAACATGTGTCCAGAACTTTAAAGGGAGTTTGGCTTGGAATAACACTGATCTAGCAACTTCCAATATATGTTTGTGTTTCCTCTCAACCACCCCATTCTGTTGGGGTGTGTAAGAGCAAGATGTTTCATGAAGAATTCCCTGCTCCTTAAAAAACTTTGAATAGAATGACTGAAAAACTCTGCTCCATTATCACTTCTAATGGTCTTGACTTTCTTGGTAAACTGTCTGTCTACCATATGGACAAAATTCTGAAGTAGGGCAGCCACTTCACTCTTATGAGTCAAAAGAAAGACCCAAACACTTCTACTATAATCATCTACCAAAGTAAAGAAATAAGGCGTAGCAGTTAAAGAATCCTCCTTAAATGGACCCCAAATATCAATATGTAGTAATTGAAAACAATCAGTGGTTTGAATACTGCTGTGTCCAAAAGGAAGTCTATGTTGCTTTGCTTTATGACACACATCACAAGATTGTAGATCAGAAACAACCTTTGAATTACACAAATCATGCAAAAATGGTAAATGTTACATCGCATTGTATGAAGCATGGCCTAGACAAGTATGCCAATTATGTAAAGTCTTATTATAAACTGTGCTCACAAAAGAATGAGCTCCCTTATTCTTGAACACATACAGATTCCCAAGGAGTTTCCCCTCTCCTAACACCTTTTCACTCTGAAGGGCCTGCATAATGCAAGAATTAGCTGTGAATATGCATCTGACTCTAGAAACAGTACATAATTGTATGACTGATAGCAAGTTATATTTGAACTGGGGAATATATAAAACATCCTGTAGAATTATATCGTCAGATAACCAGACCTCTCCTGACTGCAGCACCTCCATTTTACTCACATCAGGCAAACACACTGTTATGCTTCCTTTCAAGTTCCTCAAGTTTTGCAATAAACTAACATTGGTGCACATATATCTACTAGCTCCTGTGTCTATGATCCATCTACTATTGTGACAATCGGAGAATGTAGATATCGCATAAGTAAAAGAATTAGTGCTAGTACCTGCAAAATCAGCAAACTGAGCATGATCCATGTTGAGTTGAGGCTGATCTTTATCCCTTATATACCTTGTCATATCTTCCAAGTGCCTCAGAATGACACTAAATTCTGAATTTCCAGTGGTTCCCTGTTGTCCAAAAGTGTATGACTTCTCCTTTGTGTTGTAGTCTGCTACATTAACATATCCTTTGGTTCTCTTATCCTTTAAGTCCTTGTACCAATCTGGTACACCATGTAGTAAAAAACATGTGGTTTTATCATGCCCTGGACCTTGACAGTGCTCACAAATTAGCTTTCCCTTCTCTTCTTTAGATAGGCGAACAAATCCAGGTTTATCTCTGCCACTACCAGTAGAACCAGACCTTCCATAACCTTGCCTATCATAAGGCCTTGCGACCATAGCAGAATTATCAAATTTATCAACAGTGCTCATGTTTACATCTATCTGGCTCTCCGCTGATAGCAACATAGAGTACACGTTGTCCATAGACGGCAAAGGTTTCATCAACATAATCTAATTAATGATGCTATCATACTACTCATTTAATCCCATAAGGAACTGAATGACTCTATCATCCAAATGATCACGTGCCACTATCCTTCCAATTTCACAATCACAAGCAACATCTGGCACTATACAAGCCAATTCATCCCACAATTTATGAAGCTTGCTAAAATATTCAACAATTGTGTTGTTACCCTGTCTCAAACTACTAATCTGTCTTTTGATTTTAATTCTCATAGGACCATTATTTTGTCCATATCTGGTACCAATAGCATCCCACAGTTTCTTTGATGAATCCAAATACACAAAAGTTTCGCTTAATTCCTTCGATAACGTATTCAAAATCCATGACATTACAGTTGAATCAACAGTCTTCCAGGTTGTATAAAATTCGTCATCTATATCAGGTGGAGCTATAGTACCATGAATAAAACCTAGCTTATTCTTCGCACTCAGTACTATTAGCATAGATCGTTTCCAGGGGAGAAAATTACCTGCTCCAGTTAAATGATGCGGAACCAAAACAAGACCAGGATGATCAACACCGTAAAGGAAGAATGGATCCTCTTCTGCAGATCTCGATTTTGATGTCTCAGCATTTAGCGCCGGCCACACCTCATTATGTCTCGCCGCCATACTCATCGATCGCTTCAATTGCTTCAATCATCCAACGACATCACCGATTAATCAGCTTGAATCTCTCAATTGTACTAAATTTGTGTGGAAAATTCAGATCGAATGACCTGCTTTGATACCATGTTAGAGCTACGAATTTGGTAACCATTTTGAGCTTAGATAACTGCTGTTGGTATTATTCAATATCTCTCGATGTTGAATTACATGAGTTAAGTATTTATATTAAAAGGATGACAGCTGGCAAAAATAAAGATGACAACTAAAAGAAACGGGAATAGGAAAAACACGACTCTATTATTCAACAACCCAAGAGGTGCAAATTCCCTTGGAACGGAGGGAGTACCTTTTGCGTGGGTAACATTTTTTGTTATCGAATTTAAGTGAACAAATTATTCAGGTACATTCTCATATATACCTGGTGTACGCTACACCCACTCAACAATTGGTGTTATTTACAGTAAAAAGTGAGACCAGATTACACTGAAAACTAATTTTCTCATATAATTTAGTGGAGTGAGTCTCTTATGCATAAGTTACATTGTGCATAAGTTACATTGTTTAACTGGTTAAAAAGTTGACCCATTTAAATATACAGGTCGCGCTTTAATATAGTGGTTAAACATATTAGTTCCGTTTGTTTAATCACTAGTATGTACTGCGTAGTTTGCTTGGTGGAAGATGATGTGCATTTTCATTTCACTGGCGTAAACGAAATATTACACTAGCTATAATTGAAAGATTTGTTTTTTACGTTCAGAAAGGGTTTCGTCATTTCTAAGAGAAAAAAGTTTTTTTGGTCCCATAACTTATCCTGTGTCCAATTTACGTCCCAAAAAATTTAACTATTCAATTTTGGTCTCATAACTTATTTAGTTGTCCAATTTTGGTCCCAATTTCACCGAAAAAGCCAAAACGATGTCGTTTTATGTCACATGTGGCTAACGCGTGAGCCAAAATTGGGGATTTATGTTGCCCATGCTGATGTGGCGCTGACTGTATTTTTTTTAATTAATTATTTTTATTCAATATTTGTTTCCACCTCATTAAATAATTAATAAAGTTAATTTTAAATAAGATATCAACTTAATACCCATTCAAACTTACGGATTTACTAAGCCAATCCAAATCAATATTTTCAAAATTAAAAAAAATAGGGAAGATTGAAATCGGATTTCAAGAAGGGTATCTAAGAGTCTGCCTTTGAAATGACGATGTGAATTCTTTGTTCAGGTAATTCAATTTCTCTTATTTTATGTATTATTTATTTAGAAAATGTGAGTTTGAATTGGTTTAGAAAAACCGTAAGTTTAAATTGGTATTGAGTGGTAACTTATTTAAAATTAATTTTATTAATTATTTAATGAGGTGGAAATAAATATTGAATACAAATAATAATAAAAAATACAGTCAGCGCCACTTTTAGATCCGCGTTCTCGTCACTTTTTAGTTAGAACATGTCTATTGTGAATTCGAGTTCATAGAACTTTCTTTTCTGAATACCACTATTATATATTGTTGGGACAATGTCAGTTTTGATTAGATCCCAAAGCTCCTGAAAAGATGTTTGCATTTGTTTATCAGGCTAGTCTTGGTTAGGTTTTGTACTTAGTCATTTTACACTTCACAGGTACTCAGTAAGAGGAGCACTTACTGATGACAATCAAGACAAGAGCCTGAAGACGGTTTACCAACTTATGGCAGTTCTCTAAGCTGGCTGAGTAAGTCTCAGTGATGAAGAGTATGACCCTGAGGTCATTTACTACTCAGTCCTGAAGGGAACAAGATGATACTGAGTTTATGGGAAGACTTGGAGTAGAGCCAAGCAATGTAAAAGGAATGTCAGAGTCAGGACAAGATCGGTGAGCTCAAGACAAAAAGAACTTAATAAGACAAGCCTGAAGCCTAGGAATAAGTTCTGACATTCTCGCCAACCTGATGACGTGGACCAATCCGAGAAGGACACACACGTACGGAACCTGACAGAAGACTGACTTCAGACTACAAAATTCAATGGGCAAGAATTTAATGTGCATTTAATGCAACTACCTAATTCCATGCAAGAACGGCTGCTGCATGAAGATATGTCCGTTTGAAGCCACTCTACATGGATGACAAGAAAGGCTATCTCTCCAACAGATAGTTTTTCACATCACCTATAAATACAGAAGACCTTAAACCCATTCAAGGTTAAGGGAAATTTCCAAGCCAGAAATTACTCAAACTCTCAAGCATTAAAAAACATTCAGCCTTAGAAGAAGCACTCGAAACCATCTAAATTTCCCAAGTGTTTCTTAGCTACTGAGAGTTATTCTGTATTCCAAAGAGCGAACTAGCATTATCTTAAGCTTAGAGAGATTATCCATTCCTTAGCATAGCTTTGCTTTGTAAGGATAATCTCAACTTAGTTGGAATCCAAACTGAAACCAAAACCCTAAGTTAGGTTTGTTGGGAGTAAGTCAGTTTGTGAGTTAGTAAGAGGAGTTGTATAGATCAGTGAGGTTAGCTGGTCTTGGTGCACCTTGGCACGTTAAAAACAAGAATCCCTTGAGTGGATTTCCTGTTAAATCAGGCCGTGGATGTAGGAGCTTGAGTCTCTGAACCACGTTAAACTCCTTGTGTTCTTATTGCTTTGATATTGCGCATACCTGCCATATTACTTGTTCATTCATAAGCATTTGGTTTATCAGGCCTGAATCAATCAGCCTGATCCTTAAAAAGAGCACTACCCTACTAATCACTATTCAGAATTGAGTAAACAAGTTTTTCAGAAAGCAAACTAAACAAGACTTTAAACTATCAGGGCTCACGCATTTCCGCACTGAACTTGAATTAATAGTTAGCCAACTGACCCGCACCAAGTGTAGTCAGTAGGTGTGTTATCAGCTCCTAGTTCTTTACCACTCTGAGTAAAGGGGACTCAGTTAGGTTTTAAGTTTGAAAATTGGTATACGTGTATTCTCCCCCCCATACACGTATTCCTCAGTCTTGTACCGGGACCAACAAGTGGTATCAGAGCAGTGGTTCAAAAGACCACTGACTTTGAATACTAATAGTTTCAGAGAAGAAACTGTTGGTGGTCACAGAACAGATCTGAGTTTGCTTTTTTATAAAACTTGTGTCATCATGACTTCTAGGAGACTTGAAGCTTCGTTACCTGAATTCTCTGTATCTAACTTTATTTATTGGAAGTTCAGACTTGAGGCACATCTAGATGCCATCCATGACCAGATGCCGCGTGTTCTCAGTGAGGGACCGATCAAGATCACTATTCCTAACGTCAGAGGACTGGGATATGAGCATCTTGAGATTGGCGTGCAGGTTCCGAAAGAAAGGAAAGACATGACCAACGATGAAATCAAAATGGTGGGACTGGACAACGTTGCCAGAAACATCATCTTGCATACGGTGCCCTTCGAGGAGTCAGCTAGGCTGATGAATTTAAAGATGGCAAAGGAGGTTTGGGATGAGCTGACCAGGATGTGTGAGGGGTCAGAAAAGATAAAGAAGAATAAGAGAAACACTGTCATTCAGAAATTCGAAGCATTTGAGATGTTGCCTGATGAGACAATTGATCAGATGGAGTCAAGGTTCATCAAGTTGATGAATGAGCTGGTGATGCTGGACAAAGATGTCCCAAAGAGAGATGTTGCTTCAAAGATCCTGAATGCCCTTCCTGAGAGATGGGATAATAGTGTAATTATGCTTAAGAACACTCAGGATATGAGTAACATAACTTCTGCTTTACTTTTTTCAGAGCTTAAAGCACTGGAATTTGATCTTAACAAAAGAAAGAAGAAAGTTCAGCCAGAAGAGGAAGATAAGGAGAAAACTCCTGAGAAAAGTGTGGCGTTCAAAGCCAGGTCTGAACCTGTTGAATCTTCATCAAAGTCACTGATGGAGATGAGCAAGGAAGAACTTGCTGAGGAGTACAGCCTGATGGCCAGACGCTTTGACAAGCTTAATTCCAGGTTTGGTCGTTATAAGAAATTTTATCAGGACTCAGGTGACAGGAAACCTGAAGGAACCCACCAAAGCTCAAGGAGATATAAAGAAAGGAGAAATACTGACCAGAGGAGAGATCGTGGCGAAGAAAGAAGATATTCAGATCCAAAGCCCGATCGCAGAGATGAACAGAGACGTACTCATGATGACAAGCACTCATGGAAGACTAAAAGCTCATCAAGACAGAGGGAACCTGACTCAAGGAGGAACCCTGAACCAAGGAGAGAAAGAGGAGATGAGCAACCAACATGTTACAACTGTAACAAGAGCGGGCACTATCAGTATGATTGTGCGAAGCTGAGTGCAAGGGAAAGAGAGGACAGGAGGGCCAAGAAAGACCAGAGACTTGCTGACCGGAGAGCCATGCTCGCTGAGGATGCAACTGACTCTGATGGTCCTGAGGAAAGGTCACCTGAGCTCTTTTCTGATGATGAGTACGATGATGTTTGCCTGATGGCAAGGGAGGAACCTGAGGTAACATCTAACTCTGTATGTGGTTCCTACACTGGTCAAAATCCTAAGCTAAGCTCAGAGTCAGTCAGAGAAATGAACCTTCAGATCTGCCTGGATCAATTGATGGTTGATTTCTCCAGATTGCAGGAAACTAATGTCTTCTTGGTAGAGGAGAACAAGAAATTGAGTACTGAGGTTCAAAACCTGAATGATCAACTCACTCAGTCTGATCATAAAGAATCAGCTCAGATTGTGAGACTAACTCAGGAGATTGATTTAATCAATGCTGAGCGTCTCCCAAGAGAGAAAATTCTGAAGGAACTGGCTGATGAAGAGTTGGTCAGGAAGGAAGAACTGAAAGCACTTAAGAGTAAGTTTGATGACCTCTTTACCAGACATGAAATCCTGAAAAAGAGTGAGGACTCTCTCAAGAAAAAGGTTGCAGCAATGAATAAATCCTCAGTGGCTAGAGAGGAAATAAATAGCAGCCAGATGCTTGGGAATGAGAAAAAGGGACTTGGATATGTTCCTAAGAAATCCTCACAAGGTCAATCTCATGTTGCTTCAAGGAGCAACACTTAGAGGGTATTTTTTCAGGCAGGCCAGAGTGCATCCAAGGTTGTACTCCAGGCCCGACAAACTGATAAGGGCAAGGAAACTATTGACACAGTCAGGGTTGCCCCTAAGGTAGCTAAGCCAAAACCCAAGGGAAAGGCAAAGCAACCTAAGGAGGCCCCTGAAAGCTCAGGCCAGGGAAAGCCTCAGCGAAAGCAGAGGAAGACTCAGACCAAGAGCCCTCAGACTGGTCAGTGAGGGTACCATCATGCTTGGCAATACCAACAGGGAAGGCCAAACATGATGACACCCCCATGGTTTTGGCATCCTGAGGCCTTTAACTGTTTTCCATTCCCTCACTTGCCTAGGGGGAATAGAACACATGGCCCTTATCAAGAACAAGGCTCAAGACCTGCTGCACCCAGACCTAGGAAGAACAAGAAACCAGCCCAAAAGGCACCCACTCAGGCTCCTGTGAAGCCTAAGTCTAGCACTCATACACCATCTTTCTCTCAGGCAAAGAAGAAGAAAGTTGTGTATGTTGATGTTTCAGGGAGACATATTTACCACTCTGAGGCAATCAGGGTTGTTAAGCAAGTCTGGATCCCGAAGGGTACAACTGACACAATATGACCCAACACCCAATGGGTACCTAAAGCCTGATTTGATTGCAGGCGGCTGTGGATCACAACAAAAGGAGAGGAGACTCAATCAAAGTTGTTTGGTACCTTGAGAGTGGTTGCTCAAGGCACATGACTGGAATGAAGAGTCTTCTCCAAGAATATCAAGCTAAAGATGGTCCACAGGTAACCTTTGGTGATAACTAAAAAAGGTGTTACTAAAGGTTTTGGTGTCTTAATAATAGGTACAGTCAGAGTGGAAAATGTGTCCTTTGTGGAAGGACTGAAGCATAACCTGTTGTCAGTAAGTCAATTCTGTGACAAAGGGTTCAGTGTTGAGTTCTCATCAAATATATGTTCAGTCAAGGACAAATCAACACAAGTGCTTTTATCATGTATCAGGAAAGGTAACGTTTATCTCGCTGACTAGAGCAACACTATTCCTAATACTTATTTTGTTGCTAAAAGCTCTCCAGAGCTCAGTTGGTTATGGCATAAAAGATTAAGCCACCTGAACTTCAAGATTCTTAACAAAATTTCTAGACAGTCACTTGTTGAAGGTCTACCTAATGAAGTTTTTAGCAAAGATCATGTGTGCAAAGCTTGTCAGGAAGGGAAACAGATCAGAGCATCATTCATTGAGAAAACTTCTCATTCCACTGACAGGATTCTTCAGCTCTTGCACATGGATTTATTTGGTCTCATAACACCTGTGAGTATGAATGGTAGAAAATATACCCTTGTGGTTATTGATGATTATTCTAGATATACTTAGGTTATTTTCTTGTTGAATAAGAAAGAGACACGGGTGAAGATTCCAGAGTTGCTCAGGAGACTCAGCAATGAGAAGAATTAGTCCATTACTAAGATCAGATCTGACAAGGGAACTGAATTTACAATTCATATATTTCTGACTTTTGTAATGAACTTGGTATAGCTCATGAGACTTCTGCAGCTAGAACCCCACAGCAGAATGGTATCGCTGAAAGGAGGAACAAGACACTGAAGGAAGCTGCTAGGACCATGCTGGCTGAGTCAGGATTGCCCAAGAAATTCTGGGCTGAGGCAATCAACACTGCATACTACACTCAGAACAGATCCATGCTGAACAAACAACATGCACAGACCCCATATGAGACATGGAATAAAAGGAAACCTCGTATTTCTTATTTTCATGTATTTGGTTGTAAGTGCTTCATCCTCAACAATGGGAAGACCCAATTGAAAGCTTTTGATAGAAAATCTGATGAAGGAATATTCTTAGGATATTCTGAAATTAGTAAAGCCTTCAGAGTTTACAATTGTAGGACTCTTGTTGTGGAAGAATCACCACATGTTGTTTTTTATGAATCTGCTAATGAGTCTAGGATAAAAGTGTTGAATCCTGACACTGAGGAGGTCACGAGGAGAGTGACAAGGCTAAGCTTAAAGAATCAACCTGATCCAAAGGTCAAAACTGTGCCAATTCCAAGATGGGATGATGACGATGATCAGGATGATGAATAGAGTGCCACTTCTAAGCCCAGCACATCAGGGATTGTTGAGCCTCAGACTGAGGAACAGGCTCAACCTGAGGTAAGTACCATCTATGAAGATGCTGTTGCAGCTGAGACGGTTCCCGAGTCACCTCATCAAGGGGGAATCAATATCCCTGACATTGAGCTTGTTGATCCCTTTGGTATAGACTCAGGATCATCCCCTTCTGTTCAATTTCCTGAATTTTATGAGCCTGTAGACACTAACATTGCAGGTACTTCAGGAACAACTCCTGGCAAGAGAACATGGCTAGAGGATTATCCCATTGATCAAATCATTGGTAATCCAACTGAGGGAGTCAGGACCAGACGGTTCCATGGTGAGAGTGCATTGTTCTGTTGCTTTCTCTCTGAGCAAGAGCCTCAGAACATTGAAGAAAATCTCACTGACTCGAACTGGACCATTGCCATGCAAGAGGAGTTGAATCAGTTCACAAGGAATCAGGTTTGGGAACTGGTGGATAGACCTAGGCATCAAGGAGTAATTGGTACCAAGTGGGTCTTCAAGAACAAGAAGGATGAGAATGTTGTTGTGGTAAGGAACAAGGCTAGACTGGTTGCAAAAGGGTATTGTCAATATGAGGGAATAGACTATGATGAGACTTTTGCTCCAGTGGCTAGGTTGGAAGCTATCAGATTGTTCATTGCATATGCAACATACAAGAAGTTTAAGGTGTATCAAATGGATGTCAAGAGTGCCTTCCTGAATGGTGTACTCAATAAAGAGGTATATGTTGAACAGCCTCCCGGGTTTGAGGTTGGAGATAGAGTATACCATTTGAAGAAAGCACTCTATGGACTTAAGCAAGCACCAAGAGCTTGGTATGATACCCTCTCTTAATTCCTGACAGACCATGGGTTCAAGAAGGGAACTGTGGATAAGACATTGTTCAGGATCACTGAAGGTGATGACATTCTCTTGGTCCAGATTTATATGGATGACATAATATTTGGATCACCAAATCATCAGCTCTGTGAGAAATTCTCTAAGCTGATGACTGGTAAATTTGAGATGTCAATGATGGGAGAGATGAACTTCTTCTTGGGATTGCAGGTCAAGCAGACTGATCATGGTATCTTCATTAATCAGGCCAAGTATACAAGAGACTTGATTCATAAGTTTGGTGTTCAGAATAGCAATCCAGCCAGGATCCCTATGAACACAAATTGGAAGATGGATCCTGACACTGAAGGGACTTCAGTAAATCAGGCTGAGTACCGAGGGCTGATAGGTTCCTTGTTGTACCTGACTGCAAGTAGGCCTGACATTATGTTTGCAGTTGGTGTGTGTGCTAGGTACCAGTCTGATCCCAAGAAAAGTCATTTGGAGGCTGCTAAGAGGATACTTAAGTATTTGGAAAGGACAGTCAATATGGGACTATGGTATCCTTCAGATGACAACTTAGAACTGACAGGTTATTCAGATGCAGATTATGGAGGTTGTAGGATTGATAGGAAATCAACCTCAGGGATATGTCAGTTTTTGAGAAGTAAGTTGATCTCGTGGTTTAGTAAGAAGCAGAATTTAGTGGCTACATCCACAACTGAGGCTGGGTATATGGCTGCATGTAGTTGTTGTGCTCAGATTTTATGGTTGAGGCAACAGTTGATGGACTACCAAGTATTTGCTAATGAAGTCCAATCTATTGCGACAATAATAGTGCTATAGCAATTACTCAGAACCCAGTGCTTCACACAAGGTGCAAGCATGTGGACATTAGGCATCACTTCATTCGAGATCACGTGGAAAAGAAGGACATTAGGATGGAGAAGATTCACACTGACAGGCAAAGAGCTGACATCTTGACTAAGCCTTTGGCTGAAGCAAGGTTTATGGAACTGTCAGTGGAGTTAGGACTCTTAGATCCGGGAGAACAGTCAGTGTAGGGTTCTAGGGGGAACTCAGGCCAGACTCGACTCAGCGAGGTATCAGGGTGTTACAATGTCTCCCTGACAGGTATGAGTTCTATCCTGACTCTTGTGAATACCAAGCGTCTCCCTGAGTCCTTCGTCCTGAAAATCTTTATTAAATGCATTCCGTTTTCATTAAAAGCGTGCCTTTTCACATTTAAACCCACACGCAGCGGAGCATTTAATGCTTCAGTTACTTTTTCATGTACGTGTCCGTTTTATACGGAATATGACTGAAATGGGGTAATTGATTGAAACTAAGATTAATCCTGGCCTTTCATTTCAAAACCTTTCAAATTCAGGAATTAATCTCAACCCCACGTCTGAGTAACTAACTTCGTCTTATCAATCAATAGTGCTATTGGAGGTCTTTAGGTAAACACAAAGCACATCTGCACACTGAGTATTCTCCTGCTCAAAATATTCACAGATTTCCTAAAAAAGACCTCTCTTTCAAAATCAATGGCACTTCTTGATTCCAACTGGACAACAGACAAGCTTGGGGATGTTGTCGATAACAAGCTGGTACACATGGAGCAAGTCATCTCCATGGAAGGTGCCTGTCTTACAGTGGAGGAAATCAAACCAATTTTTAATTGGATTTCCAAAGCTGGGTTGGAAAGATACTTCACCATGCGCCCTATCTCCATACTTCCAAGAACGGTCGTAGAAGTCTACTTCAACTTGTTCCTACGTAGGGGGAACTGTACACGAAGGTGACCGCGCTCAAACCGACGGGAGAGAAGGACGACGACGACGAACCTCTCTATAACTCAGAGGTGGTTGACATTGACATTCGGAAGGCTGTCAAGGAGGTCTTTTCATTGCCATCCTCAGGAATCAATCCCAGGTTCTACAAGGAAAATTCTGAGGGAGAGTTCCTTAGGAAGTGGACCAAGACTGGCTCCCATGAGTTCAGAGCCCGTCAGAACAAGAGTACTCTGAAGCCTGAGTACAGAGCTCTTGTGGACTTAGTGTCCAAGGTGGTGATGGAATCCACATGCTCTCATAAGCAGCTGAGCTTGCCCAAGCTGAGGATAATGGGGGCTATTATTGATGGAGTGGAAACGAACTGGGAGCAGTTCTTCCTTGATCAACTCCATCAGGCTGGACTGGACAAGCTGAAGCGGGATGGGGAGAAGAAGCACGTTTCTGTCAGTGCCATCCTGCCCTTTGGAATGAGGATTTCCATCCTGATTGCTCATGCCTGCCATGAGTACACCTTCGACTTCGAGGACAATCTTTCCTCCAAGAAGGTAATATTTACTTCAGTGAGTGACACTTACTCGATGCTAGGGCTGACTGATCCCAATGCTAAGGCAAAGGGTCAGGCTAAAAAACCAGCTGGGAAGGCCAAGAAAGTGGCAACCAGTCTCATTGAGAGAGTGAATGACCTCTTTGAAAGGAGTAAGGAGGCTGAGGAGTCTGCCGCGGAGAGAGAGGAGGCTCAGCCTGCAGTGGAGGAAGTGGAGAAGAAGAAGGTGAAGATAGTGCTGTCAGGAAAGAGCACTAAATCTGGGACTGAGTCTGATCCCAAGAGAGCCGAATCCGAGGCTGAGGGAACTGACGATGACGTCAGGAAGGAGAGTGATCAGGGGGAGAGGCCTTTGAAGAGACTTAGGAAGGGAGTCAAAAAGTCCCCTGCTAAGAGATTGCCTGTAGTGAGTGAGAGGGAGAAGTCAAGCTCTCCTAGAGCCTCTGACTTGGAGGAGGTGCGAAAATCTATCGAGACGGCTGAGTTGTTGCAGCCTGAGATAGTACCCACTCATTCACCCACTCACCCTGAAACCCAAACACCAACCAACCCTGACCCCACACCTCAACCAACCAACTCACCCCAAACAGTAGAGCCCAATATCCCAGAGTCAGTGCCATCGCCTCAGAGGCCTGACCAACCATCAGATCCCACCATTCCCAACCCTGAAGATTTCTCCGCTTACCCCAACCCAAAAGATTTCCCTAAAGCCACTTCAAATGAAGAGGATGACTTCCTGGAAGTGGAGGAGGAAGAATTGGATGAGCATATGACAGGAGGCATTATGGAGAATACCCTAAGGGGGAACGCTACTAAATGGGCCTCCAAGTGCTGGCCAAGGCTGACAAAGTATGGAGAGCTTGCTGCTAACGTCATTAAGCTCAAAGTCTGGTTGGAGTTTAAGCAATCCAACATGCAGGAGCAGCACCTGTTAGTCGATGCTCGTGGATGGGAGCACTGGGAGAATGAGGAGGCAAGATTATGCTCCTATTTTGGACTGACTAGCTGACTTCAACTGCTTAATTTCGAAAACTTGAGGAATCTAGTCAATAACTTAATGTCCAAGAGTAAGGTTGATCTTCTTTCAGATGGTGAGGAAGATAAGGATGGAGAGGAAGATGCTCAGGGTGGAGCTTTGGAGAAAGCTGTGGAGGAAACAGTTGAGGAGGTTGATGCGATGGTCCCTGAGTCTCAAACTCAGGGGAAAGGTGTGAAAGACACTAGTGCCAAGGGTGGACCAGTGGCTGAGGATGTTTTGAACATCTCAGCTGCCGATGAGACATCTGTCGATGAAGGGATTCCCTGCCCTGAGACAAGGGAGAAAGATATTGAGGCGTCTAAGGAGACTCCCAGTTCCGAAGGACAAGTTCCTAAGGTTCGAGATGGCTTGGTTGAGCCTGAGCAGGCGACCATGACCACTCAACAACTGCCTTCAGTGCACCCTGGAGAGGGGACTGAGGATGCAGGGGCTGATAAGGGAAAACAACCAATCACTGATGAGGCCGTAGATGGTGATGAGGATGTGATCATAACTGGGGTCGGCCGAGCTAAATTCACAAGCATTGTGGAGGTCAAAAAAGAGAAAACCACTGAAAATCTAGCTGAGCTTCAGGAGGAAGTGATGAGGCTACGCGCTGAGAAAGAAGAGGACTCCAAGTCCCTAGCAAAACACATCCGATGGACTAAATCAGCTTACAACACCCTTGCCAATAGGGAGTTGATTTTACTCAAGAGAACGATGACAGACACGACCAAGTCAGTGAGGGCCGAAAGAAAGCTCACAAAGAAGATGCTGAGACAAACCTTGAAACAGTTGGCTGAGAAGGATGAGCAAAGGAAGGAAGATCTCAATCAGGCCGTGGAGAAGCTTGCAGCTCAGGCTGGAGCCCTATTCACTCAGGCCATTCAGGACTCAGCGTCCAAGTTGGAGCTGGAGTCAGAACGAATTGCTCAGACTTCAAAAGATATTGCTAAGAGGCTGACTCAAACAGATGATCGATCCGCCAGGGCGGAGGAGAGGATCGAGAAAGCTGAACAAAGACTCCAACTCTCCATGGAGGTCTTTGAGAAGAAGGTGAATGTTGCAATCAGTTCTGTTTCTTTTGCAGGAACTGGTATCTCGATGGAAGTTAATTTACACAAGGAGGGAATCAATGATGTTCATTCCCTAGCCTCCTTCGTAATCAACAGCGGATCTGACACATTCCCACCCGAGGCCAATGATGATGCCAAAAAGGGGGAAAAGAAGAAGAAAAGATCCCACCCTGAGGCATCTGAGGCAGTCAACCAAGGCGAAACATTTCAAGCTGATCCTGATGCCAATCCTGAAGGGAATGTGCTGAGGGTAAGAAAGTCAGCAAGGTTGGCAGCTATAGAGAAGGAAGGAGAGGAGATTGTTGCCAGGCTGAAGGCGGAGGCAGCAAAGAAGGCAAAGGCTGATGAACCTTCTAAAGAGATCCAAATATCCAAGCAACTTGAGTCAGTTCAGAAGTCTCCCCCATGAACACAAGGAAGAACCCCATCACTTACTCTGGGGAGATGGTGGCGGAGTTATGCGCTGAGGCGTGGGGGACACCGTCTGAAAAGACTGAGGCTGAGCGCAGGGCTGATATTGCACAAAAAGAAAAGATGCGTATCTTGGAGAAGAAAGTGGAGAAGCTGACTGATCTCACTGAGCTTCAACAAAGGGAACTCGATGATGCTATGATCAGTCTGCTAAGGAGAAAGAAGGCGAAGCCTGAGCCTAGGAAGTACAGAAAGAGGCCAACAACAAGAAAATCAACAATTCTTCATGTCAGAAGGTCGGAGTCAGGATTAAGGGAAGCCTATGTCGACGAGTTCATCTCCGAGGCACTGAAGGAGTTCTGGGCTGACGCGAAGGATGAGTTTGTGAAGTTGTGGTATGTTGTGAAGAAATGGGGCGACACTGATGATATCAATGCCCACTTCACTGACTACATGATGGACAATCATCCTGAGTTGATCCAAAAGATATTGGAGGAGGCTGAAGCAGCTCAAGTCCAAGTGAAGGCTCTTGAGTTCACGATTCGAGCTCCTCCCTTAGTTCCTGGAACTCAGAAGCACAATACAAAGGCCATTATGATGGAAGTTTTGAAGATTGCCAAGGCTGAAGGGTACGTGAATCAACCTTGCAGACTTGACGAGTTAAAGGCAAGAGTCTATGCAAGATATGGACTTGAACCTGAAATGAGATTAGTCTAGGTGTTCATAGCTTCTTGTAATAGATCAGATTCATTGTAACCACTTTCAAATCATTCAATGAAATCTATTACTTTTGCCCACAGACAAAAACTCATTGTCTTTTTGGCTGTTATTTAAATTTTGTACGTTATCAAGAACTGCTCTAACACTGTCTTATCTTATAGATAAGATCTTATATTTCCTCTAAGTATTTTGAGGATCTTTTCAGTGTTTTGGCATCATCAAAAAGGGGGAAATTGTTGGGATAATGTCAGTTTTGATTAGATCCCAAAGCCCCTGAAAAGATGTTTGCATTTGTTTATCAGGCTAGTCTTGGTTAGGTTTTGTACTTAGTCATTTTACACTTCACAGGTACTCAGTAAGAGGAGCACTTACTGATGACAATCAAGACAAGAGCCTGAAGACGGTTTACCATCCTGAACTTATGGCGGTTCTCTAAGCTGGCTAAGTAAGTCTCAGTGATGAAGAGTATGCCCCTGAGGTCATTTACTACTCAGTCCTGAAGGGAACAGGAGGATACTGAGTTTATGGGAAGACTTGGAGTAGAGCCAAGCAATGCAAAAGGAATGTCAGAGTCAGGACAAGACCGGTGAGCTCAAGACAAAAAGAACTTAATAAGACAAGCCTGAAGCCTAGGAATAAGTTCTGACATTCTCACCAACCTGATGACGTGGACCAATCCGAGAAGGACACACACGTACGGAACCTGACAGAAGACTGACTTCAGACTGCAGAATTCAATGGGCAAACATTTAATGTGCATTTAATGCAACTACCTAATTCCATGCAAGGACGACTGCTGCATGAAGATATGTCCGTTTGAAGCCACTCTACATGGATGACAAGAAAGGTTATCTCTCCAACGGATAGTTTTTCACATCACCTATAAATACAGAAGGCCTTGAACCCATTCAAGGTTAAGGGAAATTTCCAAGCCAGAAATTACTCAAACTCTCAAGCATTCAAAAACATTCAGCCTTAGAAGAAGCACTCGAAACCATCTAAATTTCCCAAGTGTTTCTTAGCTACTGAGAGTTATTCTGTATTCCAAAGAGCGAACTAGCATTATCTTAAGCTTAGAGAGATTATCCAATCCTTAGCATAGCTTTGCCTTGTAAGGATAATCTCAACTTAGTTGGAATCCAAACTGAAACCAAAACCCTAAGTTAGGTTTGTTGGGAGTAAGCCAGTTTGTGAGTTAGTAAGAGGAGTTGTATAGATCAGTGAGGTTAGCTGGTCTTGGTGCACCTTGGCACGTTAAAAACAAGAATCCCTTGAGTGAATTTTCTATTAAATCAGGCCGTGGACGTAGGAGCTTGAGTCTCTGAACCATGTTAAACTCCTTGTGTTTTTATTGCTTTGATATTGCGCATACCTGCCATATTACTTGTTCATTCATAAGCATTTGGTTTATCAGGCCTGAATCAATCAGCCTGATCCTTAAAAAGAGCACTGCCCTACTAATCACTATTCAGAATTGAGTAAACAAGTTTTTCAGAAAGCAAATTAAACAAGACTTTAAACTAACAGGGCTCACGTATTTCCGCACTGAACTTGAATTGATAGTTAGCCAACTGACCCGCACCAAGTGTAGTCAGTAGGTGTCTTATCAGCTCCTAGTTCTTTACCACTCTGAGTAAAGGGGACTCAGTTAGGTTTTAAGTTTGAAAATTGGTATACGTGTATTCCCCCCCCCTATACACGTAATCCTCAGTCTTGTACCGGGACCAACATATATGTACACACTATCATTGTTATACATATTCATTATCACTCTTTAATCAGTGACAGTGTGTATACATAATAGTGTTGTACATAACAATGTGATAGTTGATATACATTACACCAATGTTTGAAGAAACCGAGTTCACGTGAACCCGAGTCCACATAATATTCTTGTCTTTCAGTTATATGAACCTACATGTTTAATGTTATATTTTCGGTCAAGTTTAGTGTGTGTTTGCAAACCTAATTTCAGGGACAATATCACTTTTATTTTAAAAATAATCACTTATATAATATTTGCAACCACATTTTTTATACACTTAAAGTCAATTTCTGCCAAATAAATTTATCGTGTTCCTGAATTCTCTAATGTTGTGTTTGGATGGAGGGATTTGGGAATATGGATTGTAGGATCAAGCGCTTGCCACTAGACTAAAAGTCCGGACTTGTAGTGAAGTGCTACTTTATTTCTTTTAACCCCATCTAGCTGCAGCTACAGCGCCACGGGTTGAATAGCCTCCGCCGAACTTGGCGCATCGAGCCGTTATCGCGCCTGATTTGGTTGGGAGATGGTGGACTTTGCGGCCAACATGGATCTTAAATCCACAACCTAAATCATCTTCACTTCAAATAAACACTTGCTTGGGTAAAATATTAAAATGGATGAATTTTAAATACTTAGATTTAATCCTAGTTCATATTTGGAGAATTTCAAATACTTATAGGAAAATGATAACATTTAAAATCCATTTATTTTCAAAACTTTAGAATTTCAAATGATTTCATCTAAGGCCGCGGCTATTAACACCCGAACTTTTGCTCTTTAAACCCGAAATATTTATTTTACCAAAATAGCCCAATGTAATTAGACTTGTTGATAGGCGAACATCATCTAAATATGGAGCAAACAACAATTAAAGTCTAAACAAAGAAAATCACAATTTGGGTGCATTAACCAATCTGGGAGGTGTATAAAGTGACGAACAACTCCCCCGACGAACAACTAATAGGCGAACAGGTTTTAAGAACCGAGACCAAAGATGAGCCAATCGTGAAGTCACCAATGACGAGCAACTTGGTCAAAATATGATACAACAATCAGCCAAAGAGGTGTGCACATGAACAAAGGACTAAGATCCCAAAGCCAAGCTGAACGAAGCCATAAGGCGAACAACTTCTAAAGTACAACCTCATGAGGCGAACAACTTTCAGTTGGAGAATTAACAAGATCAATCAAGCCGACCTAGGCGAACAACAATGAGTCCGAGATAAGATCAAAGAAGACTTTGTAGCTAAGATTCAGCTTAGATAAGATCAAAGGGACACATGTCAAGCATGCAGGCTAGGGAGACCAAGAGTCTTGGACACCTCATGCTTGCTAGTCTCTATAAATAGTTGTTCTCCTGCTGTGAAATAGAAGTTCAAAAAAAGTAAAAATGCATAAACAATTCCAAAACACACACAAATACACCTAAAACGCCCGCACTTACAAAATCAATTCAATTTCGACTACCGAATTTACTAATTCGATAAATTCACACCTCGATTTACCAATTACGGTGGTAATCAATCACACGTATTGATTGGTGACGTAACACAGATTTAAACAGCCATTAATCCATCCGATTAAATACGTTCATCAACAAGACTATTATACCCTTTACCACTTAAAATCTATTAAAATATAAATTTTAGCTTTGCTCAATACACCCAATCCAATATTTTTTCTTGTTGATCGTGACTTTATTTCTCCCACACCCAAACTCTTTCTTTATCATTCTTCACTCAACCACTTAAATCAATACTCATGATAAATGCCAGGGAGGAAGAACACACTTCGAAAAATACATGTAATGTAATTTCTATGAGTTTATTATTCTGTATGATGTGTTATGGTATAAATCTATATAGAGAAGAATATTTAGGGTTTAAAAATTGTATTACTTGAGTTACAATGACGATTTTGAGCTTTAAGAATTCCGAAAATCGCGCATGTTTGGCAAATCAGAGCCGATCATTTATCATTATGTTTGGCCAGAGTTTGCCAAACACAATGATAAATGTTCGATCAATGTTGGCCAAACATTATGAATAAAGTTCGGCTGTTGTTGGCCAAACATTATGAACAAAGTTCGGCCACTTTAGCCAAACATCATGAACAAAGTTCGGCCACTGTTAGCCAAACATTCTTTTTTTTTTCTTGTTCTAGTCTTCTGTGTGCGTGAGTGCTCTGCGTTTTGGGTGTGGGTGCGTGATTGTTTTGCGTTTTGGGTGTGGGGTTTTTTTTTTTTTTTTTGATTTGGGTGTGTGGGTTTATTTTAGGGTTTAAGATTTGGGTGTATGAAAATATTGAAATTTAAGTTGAGGAGTAAAATAGATAATATATTACAGGTGTTTTGAGTAAAATAAAAATATAGGCACGGGTGTAAAGAGCAACGAGTGTGATGAGCAAAAGTTCGAGTGTTATTAGGCGCGGCCTTCATCTAAACCTAACCTAAAAATCATTCTAATCAGAGAGGTAAATAGAAAAGCATAACTATCCCAGGAATAACTGGGTCGTAATATTTTTACCAATTCAATTTAAAATCACTTTATCTATACTTGCCACTTTTAATTTTAATGGGTCGTAATATTTTTACCAATTCAATTTAAAATCACTTTATCTATACTTGCCACTTTTAATTTTATTAAAAATGAATTAATATCATCATTAAACTGGATAGAGTTTCAAAACTCATTCATCGTTAAATGAACACCTGGAATTAACCTTGTTAAACCCTCGTCTTTCTTCACCTCCGCTTCTTTGCTAGAGTGAGTGAGGGTAGGCCAAAATGGAGGGCAAAACGCCGTCGTCCGCGGAGGTGATTTCCGAAATCGATGACTTGCTATTAAAAATTCTCATCCGCCTTCCTGCAAAACCCCTACTCACATTCAAATCCGTTAGCAAACGCTGGAATTTTCTCATTTCCGCCGCCTCCTTCCGTCACCTCCACACGCGCCGCCACCGGAGTCCACTCACCTCCTTCCTCCTCCGCGTAGCCCCCTCGCAGTTTTATCACTTAAATCCTTCCAGTAAGAATTTTTCGCCCTTCCATTTTAGTTTCAATATCGTTCAAATCCGCCAATCCTGTAACGGCCTATTGTTGGTCCGATCTGGATACCGATACCGCGATTACTATGTGTATAATCCCACCACCGGGGAATCGAGGAATTTAATGCTTCCTCATAAGGACGAAAATTTTAGATGTTTATTTTTGGCATTTGATCCTTTAAAATCACCTCATTACAGAGTTATTTGTTTGCGGTTCGAGAAATCGTCCCTGCTTTATGAAATTGAAATTTATGATTCTGAAACGCATGAATGGAAGAAGCATGATGAGAATGTTCGTTGTAATCCGCATCCATTTGAACACGAGTGGGTGTATGCGGATGCGGATAATTGCATCTATTCACTGGAGTATGAGGACAACCCCTTCTGTTTTGATGTTGAAAAACTCATGTTTCGAATGCCATTTTTCGAAGATTTACTTGCAGAACGCCGCCTAAATTTATTGTGCATCAAGGAATCACTTGGTCATATTCATCGCATTGCTCACGATTTCGCCACGAATCATGTGGTGGTACATGAGATGGCTGAAATGAATGGCGAGTGGTTATTGAAATACTTGTTTGAATTTGATATTACACCTTTTTGGCCTCCACGAACTCCCCGTAAAATTTGCATCCTTGGTGTTATAAGAGGAGAGAGGAATGAGGACTCCCTAGTGTTCTATGTTCCTGGCAAGCTTATGGCTTATCATTCTTCTAAGAGGCAGTTGGAGGAGCTTATTGACTTGAGCACACACAGATCTTACGAGTATGGTTGGTTGAGGTTTGGAGACGGCGACTCTTACCATTTTGTTGAGTCTCTTGCTATGGTTTAATCGGATTTTTATGTTACATCTTGGGCTGGCGTATTATATGAAGGTAAACATCTATTACTTTACTTCTGGCCTTTATAAAGCTTGGATTGCTACTATGACATCTATCGCGTTAGCCTTGGATTGATTTTTTGCATGACATATATTCATGGTGTAGACTTTAGAGGATTAACCAAACTTCAAGTTGATGAATCTTTTTAAATCTAGATTATTGTGTTGAGTAATATATGCACGTGATGAAATATTCTAATTGTTTTCTGGAATATGGGTAATTCTTTATCTGTAAATTTCACCAACCCTACATTCTGGGATTCTTCTATATTTTTTAAAAACATATGCTGATAGTGTGAGATGCTCTTTGATATTTTATATTTATTAAGACGGAGGCAAATCCTTTTCCTTAGGATCCTTTGAAATAGAAATAGAGAACGAAGTTTCTAGAAAGATTATTAGACTCACTTTCTTCTATAAGGATCATCTAGAAAGCGATTGACTTTGTTTCTTTTTATTCAAACAAAAAGTTGACGTAGGTGTTATGGGTATCATTTTGTTCACATCTTAGATCTATGAATTTACTCATATTCATAGTCTAAAGACTCTAAACTGCATTTATCGCTCCATCAATGTGTGTCGTATACTTCTTTGTTTGCTCGTTAATAAGTGTGGTAAAATTTCAAGGATTGAAGATGGTTTGTATTCAAGGAGTTTAGTATGCTTTCAGTTATTTGGAAATGCAAGTGCCATGTTATGGAATATATATTTAGGTACTTCTTCATAATTGTTGGTTTTTTATGAGAGATGATAATTAGCAGCTTAAGACATCCTTAGCATGACTTGTGGGTTTGTTTGACCAAGAATCATTTAGACTTGAGATTACTATAAATAACATGAGCATGAGTCATAGTTTTCTCTAGGTAGTGTATTTACGCATGTACTGAGATGATTTGAATTGTTGATCATAAGATTGTATCGATTGATTTGAATTGTTGATCATAAGATTGTATCGATTGTTAATGGTGAATAATATCCCTTACTCGATTGCTGCCGTATTTAATATTTTATTAGGTTATCACTTATGTTATATTTTTTGAAGATCCTTCATGGAAGAAGAAAATGTCAAAGAAAAGAATTTCTTTTGTGTAGCGTTATACCGAGGCTGAGGAGAAGACATGAGACCAAGCTTTGCTTCATTTGTGTTACTTTTCTGAAGATTGTTGTAATGATAATAACTTGTTTAGCTGTTTCATGAACAACCATATAAATTTCTGTATGACTGTATCTGTAGAACTGTGCAAAGGTCCCCTATCTTAATTGGAAAAATTCTAGTTATCAACCATGTGTTGCTTAATTTAGTTGATTGTCATAATCTCTGTATAAAACCTTTCATTTTCGAAAATTGACATCCTAGTTAAGCTAATCATGTTGAAATAAAAAATCTATATATTGCTCCAAGCTTTGGATTTGATAAGAGAGAAAAATGTGCTCTTGAGGTTGTACTTGTTTCCGTGAAAATTTTACTGGTGAAAATGGGCGTTTAGAATAGCTAGTTCAAACTTCACTTGAATCTTCAAAGAAATAAAGAGGGGAGTTAAAGAGGGCAATGTTTGCCCTCGTCCCTAAAGAGGGGCGAGACGAGGGCCACCAAATTCGAAACCAGACGAGGGTCGAGACGAGGGATGGGTCCCCCTCGTTAGTTAACGAGCGCGTTCCCCTCGGCAACTTTCAAATTCGGACCGCACGAGCGCGTTGGCCCCTCGAGAGTTAACGAGTGCCCGGCCCTCGCCCAGCTGGGCGGTGCTGCGAGCCGAGGGCACGGCCCCTCGCCCACTTTACCGAGTGCACAGCCCCTCGTCCACGGTAAAAACTAGGGAATTACCGAGGGGGTTTACCCTCTTTAACCCCCTCGGTAAAAATCAGCTATAAATACCCCCACCTTCCCCCATTTTCAGCAAACCCTCCTCCTCCACCAAACTTGCTGCCGCCGCCGCGTTTCTGCCGCCGCCGTCGCCGGAAACAACCCCCACCGGTCGGATTTTGGCTTACTCGTCCTCGTGAAAATTTTACGGTAATATTTTTTGTTTTAATCCGTTAAATAATTTGTAAAATGCAAATTAATTTCTTGTATATATATGTTTATATGTATGTATATATGTATGTATAGGTGTTAATTAGTTGCTAATTATGTAGTTTTTAGCTTGTTATTTATAATTAGTGGGTAATTATTTAATTTGATAATGTATTTATGTTATTAATTAATTAATTAAAAATAATTAATAGCTAATATATATTTATTGTATTTAATTAAATTAATTTGCATAATATATATATTCATGTGATAAATATCGAAGTTCGATTATTTACATTGATTTTCATAATTATTAGTTTGATGAATAAATTAGTTAATTAGTTATATATGTTCAAAGTTTATATTTAATTATGTTGGAGTGGAGGGGGTTGATGGATATATTGTTGGTTGTTTGCTAGCTGTAGAATGTGCGTTCCGACTTGATTAATTTAAATTAAGTCGGAAATGGATGCACTATAGGATCTTAGTTAACTGGAGAATACGATAAAAATAAACGAAACTCTGCCGAAATTTTAAATTAACTAATTAATTAACAATAGGATAATTAAATATAATTTATTTTTTGAATTTTTATTAAATTTTGAATATTCTTTAATTTGGAACAGATTATAATATGAGTTATTCAAATCGTAGTTGGATGTATGGTCCAAGAACAATTAATGGAATGATAGCTCCCGACTTTCTTAGTGGTCTTGAATCGTTTATACAATTCGTTACTAGCAATCCTGATTGGATGAGTGAAGGAGATATTAGGTGTCTCTGCTCGAAATCTAGATGTAGGAACCAGAGGTTTAGAGCACCAATTGACGTGAAAACACATTTGTATATAAATGGGTTTATGCTCAATTATCACAATTGGGTTTTACACGGTGAACAAAATTGGGGTCATCTACCACACCAAAACTATGATCAGTCGACTTCGTACGGAGTAGATACTGCACGGTCTACCTTGTACCATGACATGATCACAGATCTAACTGGTCCTAACCTTCATTTTGGAAATGTGGAAGAACCCGTTAATGAGGAGCCCCCAAATGAGCATGCTGCTCAATTTTATGACATGCTTCGCGCAGCAAACCAGGATTTGTATCCTGGTTGCGAAACACACTCACAATTGTCATTCAACGCCCGACTGTTGAACATTAAAACTGAAAATAGACTGTCTGAGAGGGGTTATAATCAAGTTGTTGACTTGATTCGGGAAATTGTTCCTCCTGACAATCTAGTGCCCAGGAAATTTTCTGATAGCAAACAACTAATGAGTGGGATGGGTCTTCCAGTAGAGATGATTGATTGTTGTGCATAGAATTGTATGATATATTGGGGTAATGATAGTGAACTTGAACATTGTAAGGTTTGTGGTCATCCACGGTTTAAACCCCGCAAGCGTGGTGTTGATGGTCAATGGAAAAAGAAAAAGCCTTACAAGGAGATGTTCTACTTTCCTATCATTCCTCGACTGCAAAGATTGTATCAGTCCGTTGCTACTGCAAAAGATATGACATGGCATGCAAGTTGCTCTAACGATGATTCTGGTGTTATGCGTCACCCTGCAGACTCCTTGGCTTGGAAACACCTGGATAATTCGTATCCTGAATTTGCTTCCGAGATTCGGAACATAAGGTTGGGCCTAAGCACCGACGGTTTTCAACCATTCGGACAGTCTGGGAAACAATATTCTTCATGGCCAGTGATAGTGACACCGTACAATCTACCTCCGTGGTTGTGTATGAAAGATCAATTCATGTTTCTTACGGTACTAGTGTCTGGTCCTAAAAATCCTAAGGATAAATTGGATATTTTTTTACAGCCGTTGATCTGTGATTTGATGTATTTGTGGGAAATTGGGGTGGAAACGTACGATGTTGCTACAAAGCAAAATTTTCTTATGCGAGCTGCACTAATTTGGACCATTAGTGACTTTCCAGCTTACTCAATGTTGTCTGGATGGAGCACTGCTGGACGGATATCTTGTCCTTACTGTGGAGAATATACTGATGCTTTCACTCTGAGGCTCAGTCGTAAACAGTCGTGGTTCGACAACCATCGTAAATTCTTACCTAGACACCATCCGTATCGGAGAAACAAGACTGCATTCAGAAAGAATGTGATAGTGGATGACCCACCACCACCCATTCGATCAGGTGAATCACTCCTAAATGAAATCAATTGGGTGGGATGTCGAAAAGTGACAGAAGATGGTGCTGAGGCCCACAACAAGAGATTGGAAACTGGTTGGAAGAAGAAAAGTATTTTCTGGGATTTGCCGTATTGGAGTACCTTGTTGATCCGTCATAATCTGGACGTGATGCACATTGAAAAAAACTTCTTTGATAATTTGTTCTACACTGTAATGAATGTGGAAGGGAAAACAAAGGACACGAATAAGTCCAGAGATGAACTTAATGAATATTGTCGTCGTCCATCACTTGTGAAATGTCCACGTACAGGAAAGTACCCCAAAGCTTGTTATTCACTTGATAAGAGACAAAAGGATGTTGTGTGCAGATGGGTAGATGAGCTAAAGTTTCCTGATAACTATGTGTCCAACCTGTCTCGAACTATTGACTGGACAAAATTGAAAATATTTGGGTTGAAGAGTCATGATTGTCACGTGTTTATGCAGAGGCTACTCCCGATTGCCTTCCGTGAAATTCTTCCACAGAACGTGTGGAAAGCTATCACTAAAGTTTGTTTATTCTTCAAGGAGTTGACTTCTACGACGATTACAGTTGAGAACATGACTCGGTTGGAAGTAGATATTCCACTGATCTTGTGCAAGTTGGAACGTATATTTCCACCCAGCTTCTTTAATTCGATGGAGCATCTACCTGTACACCTTGCATACGAAGCACGAGTGGCTGGTCCTGTACAATACAGATGGATGTATCCATTTGAGAGGTAATCTACAACTTTCAAATATTTGAACAATTAGCGGTTATATATTATACTCACTATTGATGCATTTGGTTAGGTATCTTCACAATTTAAAACTCAGTGTGGGTAACAAGGCTCATGTTGAAGCTTCGATCGCAAATGCATATCTAACAAAAGAAGCATCAATTTTCTGTTCCCACTACTTTGAGGATCATGTTCTGACGAGGCGTCACAATGTACCTCGTAATTACGATGGTCGTGGCGCCGAAGAACCCCAACCCGGTACTCCATTAATTTTTATACCTCCTGGACGACCACTTGGACGGAAGAATACAAGATATATTGTAGATGAAGAGAAAAATACAGCTCACACCTACGTGTTACTGAATTGTAACGAGGTGCAACCGTATGTTGAGTAAGTTAATATTCAACATCGTCCATCTATAATTATTACAAAATATCATTATAATGATAATATTGTACATCTTCCCTCTTGTAGTATGTTTATGCATCAACTTCAAAGTGTTCAACCGAATCTCTCTAGGGCTGAACAAGACGATAAACTTCAACATCAGTTTGCGTCATGGTTTGAACAAGTTGTAAGTCAAGTTGATAAAATTATATAAATAATAAAATATATACATAAACTCAGGATTAAATATTTTGTCAACTATAGGTTAAGGTAAACAATATTCAGAACCGGTGGATACGTGATCTCTCCAGCGGTCCTATAAGTTGTGTTACCACATATCCTGGGTATTACGTGAATGGATACAAATTTCACACACGCACTTATGGTGAATCAAAATCGACTGTGAACAGTGGAGTTTGTATCAAGGGGGCAAACTATGATTCAGATGAGAATGATTTCTATGGGATCCTTGAAGAAGTATTACAGTTGGAATACCCTGGACGACTTGAGAAAAAAGTAGTTATGTTCAAGTGCGAGTGGTATGATCCTACCGTGCCAAATGGAACAAGAATTCATCCTAACTACAAACTTGTGGATGTTAATCGGAGAAGAGTATATGACCGTTATGATCCTTTTGTATTAGCAAACCAAGCCACTCAAGTTTACTATTGCGAATACCCGGGGGTGCGAAATCATGAATGGCTTGCTGTTTGCAAAGTCAAACCGAGATCCTTAGTGGAAATTGATAAAAGGAATGAACAAGAGCTACCCCCGTTCCAAGACGATGAGATTGATTCACAAATGAATAATGTGCAAATAGACAGTGATCCTATCGTGTTGGCAGATGTCAGTGGTGCACTAATTCAAATTGAGAATGATGATGTTGAAGAAGAAGATGTTGAAGAAGAAGAAGAAGAAGAAGAAGAAGAAGAAGAAGAAGAAGAAGAAGAAGAAGAAGAAGAAGAAGAAGAAGAAGAAGAAGAAGAAGAAGAAGAAGAAGAAGAAGAAGAAGAAGAAGAAGAAGATGATGATGATGAACATAATTCATACTCAGATGAAGATTAAGTAGTTTAGTAATTATTATCTCGATGTTAGAAATTATTTAATTGCTATCATTTATGTGATAATATGTTATTATATTAATTGCTATCTCGGTGTTATAAATTATTTCGTGATGCACCTAAACTTTGATTATTTGATCATTTATATGATAATTAATACGTTATGTTTAAAATTTTACAGATGAGCGGATCCGATTGTAGCTCTAGCGGGGGACGACGACAGAGTACAGGTCGCGGGGGTCGAGGCCGATCTAGTGGGGCGCGGAACACAGTGCCTATACCACACATACCAGTGCCAGTTCCGTTGATCCCCACGACTGATGACGAGGAAGCTGAGCAGTATACCGACTCGGATTCTGAAGAACAGTCGGATTCACAAATGGTCGGACAGAAGCTAGATGTGTATATTGCCTACGATACGTATGTTAGACTTACTATTTTCATGAATTTTGAGGAATATATATCCGTGAATATTAATTATGTATTACAAACTTGTTTTGCAGCTTGATGCCTTCGAATCCGGTCTCCAAGCTGATCAGACGTATCATGGCTGGACATATGGAGTTGGGTGCCTTCACCTTCAGGATGATATCCGAAGAAAGGCTGCAGGAGTACTGGGAGACATTTCAGGTATATATTCATTTGATTTATAATGATATTATTGTATGACATAATAACATCTTTGTTTATCAGAAAGAGGCTAGGTGGGATCCTACTGTCACTTCCACACAGTATGTGCATCACTTGTTCTTGAAAAGAGCTGCTGAAAGATATGTAGATCTTTTGAACTTTGTGAAAAGAAAATGGGAGTTGAAGGGTAAGAAGCCACAGTGGAATACAAAAGTGTGGAAGGCCTTGCTCGCTTACTGGGATAGAGAAGACGTGAAAGCCAAATCCGCACAATGTAGACGGAACAGACTATCTGAGCCTGCTGGCCCGGGTACTGGCATCTCCACCCATAAAGGTGGATCTCGTGGTGCCGTCGAGGTTGCCCTGGATATTGTAAGTCATTTGTTGATACCACACTATTTTAATTTTTATAATATGTATACATATTTTAAGTTTTAATCATCATGTTCTAAATTATAGGAGAGGAAGAAGGGACGTCCCGCCACAAATTGGGAAATTGTGGAGCACTTCCACTACCGTGGTCCAGGACAGTATACATACGGACTTATATCTGATACATTGGTAAGTATTCTTGTTACATTTTAAAATAATATAAATATTTAAGAATATTTAAATATCTAGAACAATTCTCTAAAAAAATGTGCAGACTGGTGTACAAGCGAGAGTCTCCCAACTGCACCCTACCTCTGACTCTGACGAGCAACCTCCTGAACCTAGTCTTCCAGAGTTATCTCAGATGTACGTCAAGACTGTGGGGAAAAAGCACGGTAAAGTTCGTGGGCTCGGACAATTGGGAAAGTCCAGACGCATAGTCTCCGGCCCAGGCGGGACATCAACTGGGACTCATTTTGGTGCCTACAGTCAAATTGATGTGGACCGACTACTCGCTGAGGAGCGTGAGAGAACGCGGAGAGAGACGGCTGAGGAGAATCGCCGATTGTTGGAGCAAGTGGAAGAGAGACAACGACAACTGCGTGAGGAGATGACCCAGAACTTCCAAAATCAGTTTACCGAGTGGTTGCGGGCATCACAACAGGGATCCGGACCCAGCGTCCCACAAGCTGGTGGTTATCCCCCACCACCCCCGCCTCCATCCGATGAGTATCCCCCACCCCGAGGACCGGGTTCGAGCCGTGGCAAGGGACCAAGATCCTGATCATCTTGAAGTTGAAACTTTTGAAAAATGATTAACTATTTTCATGAATGTTTGAGAGTATTGCTTGGAGTATAAATTATTGTGCATCGTCTTTATTATGCTTGTGATGTTTATTTTCATTAATGTTTGTGAAATCCGGAGCTATATATCGTGTTTAGTAAGATTTTTAATGAATTATTTAGTTTAATTTGTGTATGTGCTTTAATTATAAGTAATATTTGATTAATTTAGCCATAATATATTCAAAATATTTTAATTAAAAAATAATATATATATGTATGCACAAGGGCGTTAATTTTTTATATTTAAAAAGATTATATACATAAGTGAAAATGTAATTTTGGAAGTGTTAATTTCATTTTATATGTAAGAATAATATATAATTCATTTTGAAGTTGTTACCATAAATGTAAAGATATATAACAATTAATTAAAAGTGTAATCATAATAGAAATTAATAAATTACTAGAATAATTCAATGTTTTAACAAATAAATCAAAATATGAAAATCATGTAGTTTAAAATGATAATATTAATTTAATTAATTTTGATGGTGTTATCATAAATGAAATGATTTTTAATAATATTAATTAATTAAAGATATAAACAAAATAGGAGTTAAATGTTTTAACAAAGAAATCAAAATAAGAAATAATACATATACTATTACAATAGAAAATATTTTGAATGATAAGCCTAGCTCAAACGGTAAGGGGAAAGGGATAGGTCTCTCCCTCATGGGAGGTCACAGGATCGAGCCTGCTTGCATGCGGGTCGCACGCGGGTCGCTCGCGGGTCGGGTCTTGCCCGCCCGCGGGTGCGGCCCGCAAATTTTTTTTTAAATGAGGCTAACGAGGGCGCCTCCCCTCGTGAACGAACGAGGGGCGAGACGAGGACACACGTAGGCGAGGGCGGTGGTGCTCGCCAAGCTTCAGCCACCCGAGGCGAGGGCATGACCCACGTTAACGTGCACGAGGGCGCCCCCTCGTTAATTGCCGAGGGCTCCCCCCCTCGTTAATTGCCGAGGGCGTAGACGAGGGCCCCCATTTTGAACCAGGCGAGGGCCTTGCCCTCATTAGTTGGCGAGGACGCTCTACCCTCGTTAGTTGACGAGGGGCGAGCCGAGGGGGAGTTTGGCGAGGCCTGTTTTGTCGAGGGCCTCTCCCCCTCTTTAAATCCCTCTTTAACCCTTTGTCCCTCTTTAAATCCCTCCATAAATTCCTCTTTAATTGGACAGTATTTTGTAGTGATAATTAAAATTTATATACATTGTTTTATACCAAGATCTCATGTGCACCTGGTGCACGGTGTATTCACTCAACAATTGCAGTTTTTTACACTGAAAAGTGTGGACTGATTACACTATAAAGTGTGGATTGATTACACTGAAAAATACTGATGTCTCGCTGATATGCATGGATGACTGCAAATCTAGATGCTCTGGATCATCCTATTTTTAATTTTATTTACAACATAGTATGTGTTGATCATATTTTATGTTCTGCTGATTTATATTTAAGCATAGACGTTGCATGTGAAGAGGATAAAAAATTGTGATATGAAATATTTTGAATTACTGTGAGTGATTTTTATGACTTTGATTTTGGAGGGAGGATCGATTTTTTGCTTTAAATTTCTATATTTTGTAACTAAAATATTAGTGCGATAGCTCACTTGTTGGTCAAGACTCATTTTAATTCAAAGTATTTATGATTGTTGATGGTTTATATTTAATTGGAACCAAGTTATTAGAGGATGCAAAACTATGTGCTTGAAGATGTGATATTGTTTGACTTATGATATAGTATTGTTTAGTTTATAATAGAATACTCAGTGCTTATAATGTGATATTGTAATTTTATACACTTCATTTAAGCCCGTTTGCCTTAAAGTGTTTATAATGTAATATTGTGTGCCTTCAAGTGTGATAGTGTGAAAAGAGAAGGTGGCACACCGTAACAAAAAACAAGGGCTAAATGCATAAGAAAAATGAAACAAAAAATGAGAATGATGAAGTGTTGGATAATGTTGTTAGCGAAGAAGAGGAGGATGCTCCCGTTATAAAATTTGTTAGGTTGAGAAAAACCCGAAGGGAATAAAGAGTAGAATGTATGGTTGGGGGTACTATCGAATGTAATACTCCCGCCATTTCCTCTTCATGTGTGAGTGGACACAATTTTTTTTTTTTAAATGATTTGTTAATTTTTTGAAAATGAAGAGTATTTTGAAACAAAGTAATTATTGTGAAAGTGTTTTATTTTTTTATTTGAAATGTAAAAATTATTGTGAACGTTTCAAATAGAAAAATGTGAAAATTAAGAGGGAACAGAGGGAGTACAATTCTAAAATAATACTATCAAGTGTAAGACGTCTTGGCTGGTTCTGATATATTGTAGATTTAAAATATGACGATGATGATGAGTAGTGATTTCTTGAAATTTGATATTTATTTGTTTTTTAATATTTTAATTTTTTTTTTATTTAGGAAAAATATTATGTAATTTAATTTGATTTGTGTATTATAATTTTGTGCATATTTAATAATCCGCCGATCGATCCAATGTGTGACAGACCCGTACAAGAGTCAATAATAGGGATGACAACCTGCATTGAATCTGCTCCCTCCAACCTGCCTCATCAAATATTAATATTATATATATATACACACAAACAATTATATAAGTTTATATTCAAATTAATTTATTTAAATTTGTTTATTTATTGATTATATATGTTATTTTTAAGTATTAAATGAATATTAAACATTATTTGAAGCAAATATACGCTTAAAATTTATTTTTTAATGTTAAAATTAAATATTTTACATTTAAAAATAATATAAAATTAAATGTTGTGTGGCAAGTCGAATCAGCGGGTTTCGGGGTGGGTTCGGGTCCACTTAAATTCTGGCAGACAAGATCTAAGATTGGTCAAACCCGTACCAAATTCGTCCCTAATCAACAACCCATATCCATATATATAATCTTAGAAACAAAAAAGAAAGACAAAATATTATATGAAAATAATTCATGATAAGCTTATCATGAAACAATTTTAAAGTATTATTAATCTCATCAGAGGTATCATTAGTCTGAGTTCAAGCAAATTTAAAACAATTACAATATAATACCACTGACCCAGTGTTGATAGGTGTAACGCCCCGAATCCAAAACACATAAATATCTCAGATTCGAGGTGCCACTTGTGACTAAATTACGAACTATAAATTTTTTTTTATATATATAGGGATAGTAAAATCAGAGACGGGTTTTATGCAGCGGGAGAATGAGTAGGATAATATTTATAATATATTTCTCACACACATATATATAAAAGTTAATATCAATAGTATCATTTTATTTAAGTGGGGAACTCCGTGTCGTCTCTATTACTGTCCTTGCTCCACGAAATCAAAATCTGCAAGGGTTGTAAAAGGGGGGCGTGAGATTTGAATTCTCACGTATGGGTGATTTGCAACGTCATGGGATTGGTAAATCCGAAATATGTTAAATTATACTCATTAATAAAGTATTTAATTTATTTAAGCAGTTGACATATAAATAACATATATCACAGAAGTAACAAGATCACGTAATAATTAATTGGGCATAGCAGGTTTCACATCATATAATTGAAATATCACAAGTTGATTCACATTAAGGGGCAAGCCCAAAACCATTTTCAAATAACGGCATAATCTGCCAAAATCAATTTTCACATATAGTAAATCTCCCCCAAACCATTTCTCACCATCAATTCATCCATTCATGTGACCATGAATCTGATTTATTATTATCACTCATGGTCACCACAAATAATATCAGCGACCATGAATCTGACCTATTATCACTCATGGCCGTACGTGTCAATCCACAAACAAAACTGCTGCACATCAAATCAATAATTACTCGCTTTCCTCTTTCCCATAAAACTGTCATTTAAAATTGTGGGGAGAATTCACATAATTCACACTTAAATTGGTTCATGCTCAGATAATGCCCTTATATCATGCAATCAGTTCATATAATCAACAAACACAAACCATCCATATAAGGTATATATAATTATATCACATAATTCAAGCAGTTATATAGTAGGGTGTACATTTATGTTGGATTAGTTGTTTTAGATTGATTTAGTCGAGTTCAGAGTATACCAGCACAACGTATTATTAGCAGATCGATCAACCGATCATCACCCACCTGATTGTTTCGAGTCCCGAGAATGATGTGTAGGCAGAGGGTCGAGTCCTCCGTGTGTGTCCCGAAAAGTACAGAATCCTAATAAGGAGTATTCCGATTAAAAGATCGACTTTTGAATTTGAAAAGCTTAAGAGTGTGAAACTCGAGGATTGAGTAGATCGTTGTCTTTAGAAAACTTATCGAAAGCTAAAACTCCTAAAGGTTGATTTCTAATTGATAAGTACACCGCTTTTCAAGAGGAGGTGTACTAGGGGGTGTATTTACTAAAAGCAGTGGTGTAACAGGGGGGTGTATTTGCTGAAAGCAGTGGTGTAACAGGGGGTGTATTTGTTGAAAGCAGTGGTGTTCTTAACAAAGGCCCTTTAAGAAAGAAAATATAAGAATTTATATTTTATAAAAACCTCTTATTAAAACTTATTAAAGACTTTGGGTTTTCTAAGACAAATTATAAAAAATACTTTTCTTTTCTAATATTAATATTACTTCTAAAGTTGATTTGTGACACTTTTAGGAAATAAAAGGATCATATTAATTTTCCCAAAAAATACGCTTTTCATTGTTATTAATTTTGGATATAACTCGACTTATCTTTTCGTTCCTAATTTTCTAACAGTCGCACAAGGGGAAGACGAGTTTCCCTTTGTCTCAACTAACACTAAAACAAACTAATTTCATCACCATATCATCAGCTAACCAAACCAAACTAATTTATTCATCCAATAAATCCAATAACACCAGACAACTAAATACAATAATACCAACTACAAAACCAACCATACAAAACCCACCAAAACTAACAATACTAAATACCAAATTCAATAATACTAACCAACTAAACTAATAATACTAAACCACTAGAACAAGAATACCAAACTGCTAATTCAAAATACTAACTCAACAATTCCAAAAACACCAACAATACAAAGTTCAATCCTACTGTTTTCTAATGAAATAAACAGTAGGGAGTTTTAATCAACAAACCAGAATTCCTACTGCTTGGACACATGTTGGAGTTATACGTGAAAGTATGCTTTTACTTTGTATAACTCGTGTATTAAACACTCGTTTTATGAGAATAATTCTTTTATCGCATTTGCTTTAGTTATGATTGAATGTTGAATTTCTATTGCAAACCGTTCAATATATAGTACATGTTACAATGTAGTTAATGTGGTGATACCCGATCACGGAAGACAACATTAACAGTTTACTTGTAACTAAACGTACATTTTCACGACCTAGGTGGAATTGAACAATCCGCCGTGAAAGGTCGATGTGTAAGGCTCAGATTGGTCTGTCTTGACTAAGAGATTGCACTAGCACATTTAGTATGTGTTGAAGAGGACCTACAGCGAGGATAAATTCTTCTGTTCTGAAAGGTGAAAAATTAGACCTCAGTGGTTGTTGATTTCTTAATCTCCGTCACTTAAATAAGACTGTGTGTGCTTAATGGTTACTGCTTTGATTCATGTTGGGTGAGAATCATTGCGACTTCGAACTTTGTGTCTTGGGCAGTAATATTAATCATACGACGGTTGCTAAGATTTAATACGGAGAAACGCGTGCGAGTACGGCTCGTGTGATTAGTCCCCTTGGTGGGCTCAGAAGTTTTATTGTACCAAATCTTGCAAGTGAAGAATTAGTTTCTTCGGTACGAATAATAATGTTGAGCTGTCTTTACTCCAAGGTGAAATATATTAATTAATTTAGAGCTATTCAGAAGCTTAATTAATTAATGGACATGATAATCTTAAACGCGGGAAAAAATAACCGGGAGCCCATATTATCGTAATATGGATTAAGATGGATAGTGCAATATTAATTTATTAGTGGTAATAATTAATATTAATGGATTGAATTATATTGGGGCTCAATATTGAAATTCAGAAGTCCATTAGGAGGTCCAATCTTAATTCTCCTTAAGGCCCCTCAAGTAGCCCAATTAAGTAGCCCAATAATGATAAGGTGATTAAAATAAAAGAAAATATATTTGCTGATTTTTTCATGATATTTCGAAAAAGATATATTAGGAGAAAGAAAAGATCTTGTTGATTTTCTTGGAAAGATATTATGGAAGATAAGTATTCTTGGAATACAAGATTATCTCATATATTCAAGAAGATCCAAATCTTGGATTCTTTCTTTAATATTTTCGAAAATATGCTTATTAGGAGGAGGTTGAGATTTTTGTGGAATATTTTATTATGAAGAAAAGAATATATGGGATATATTCAAGATTTCTTAGAGGCAAAGAAAAGATTTTCTCCACCTCTAAAATATATGAAAATTTCGAAAATCCCTTGTCCTATAAGTAGGGGATGATTATTTCATCTGCAGTTTACAGTTTCACAGTGTTGAAAAAAAATCAGCAACAATATTTTTCTTTTTCCTTAGTTATTTAAATTACTTGAAAGCATCTCCCACCGGTGATCAAGTAAGGCGAAAGGGAAATACTTGAGAAGGCTTTTGGGTTGATAAAGCGTGTTCGTGTTTGTCCCGTTTTATTCAAAGGCCAGTTCTACGAGAGGTACGTAAGTCACATAATTTCTTGTTTATTCCGCCATAGATTTTATGTGAATTAATTCAACATGCATGATGATAAAAATTTTTGTTGGAATTATTATTTGAATTAATTAGGATTAATTCATGCTAGTAATAATTGTATTTAAATTCGTATTTAAATTTCATCCCGAATAGAGTCCGGGCACCCCAATTTTCCCAACAACTGGTATCAGAGCCACGGTTTCGGGCTCTGAATTTTAAATTGGAATTTAAATTGTTAAACATTAAATTGAAATTGGATAGTAGAATTGTTAGATCTTTTTTGCAGGTATCCAATTGTCATGGTTTTAATGTTGTTAATTTCATGCGTGCGAATTAATTGTTTTTTAATTCGATTCGTTCGAATTCGTTTTTCTCGTGAGAAAATCCACGAGTAGATTAGTTGTTTTTATTTTGATTAGATCATTGTAATAGACTAGTCTAGATCTAGTATTTATTTTTTTGTAAAAATAAATTGTAACCGGATCGTGACGAAGAACGAAGAATTAAAAACGGCGTACCCGGACGATGCATACAAGCGTGGCGCGTGTATGGACATAAAATCATGCAAGGGGTGAAGAAAACGAGGACGAACGGCGAAAAAAACGGCGCACGGGGGTGCACGGTGCACGCCGTGCGCAACAGGGGCACGGCGCCGCGCGCAGGCGTGCGCGCGCCTCGGGCGCGGGCTGCAGCGCCTCGGGGCGCTCCGGGCGGTGCCTCGGGTGCGCCTCGGCGCGCCTCCGTGCAGCGCCTCGGGTGCGCCTCGGCCGCGCCTCGGGGCTGCGCTTCGGCGCTCCTCGGGCAGTTTTCCAGCGCCTTTTGGGCCGGGAAGCGCGTGGGCCCACTTCGTGGGCCGACGCGCGCTGTATCTCAGGCCATGGAATTTTTTCGGTTCGTGTTTTTTTTCGTGTGATTTTAAACGTCGTCCCGAACCCCAAACGATGCTGTTTTTGAAGAAGTGTTGTTGTTCGAGTGGGAGCACGTCGAGACGAACGTCGGAAATCAACAAGGACGATTTTTCGCATCAAGACGTGAAGAAATTAAACCGTGACAATTGGATTTGAGTGCTCCAATGTGTTTAATTTTGTTTTGATGGATGTTTTATTTCGTGCACTTATTATTATTTGTTAATATGTGTTTGCATGAATTTAATTGTCCAAGAAAAACCTTACTTTCGAAAATTACTAAGTATATTTTTATAATCGCAATTTTATTCCGGATATTAAAATTGGATTATTTTGGCCTCCATAATTTATTTATTTGTGAAGTTCTTTTGGAATACATTTCCCCCTCGTATCGGCCAAAAGAACGGATTTCACATGAATAAATTCCGAAAGGATGATTGTGGATTATTACTAGTGGCGGTATTGACCCTCACCACGAGTGGCTTGCTCAAAGCGAAATAATAATCCTGTATTTAATTATGGTTATTACTTAGGCATAGGAAATTAATATTAACTTACTCCCCTCGGAGTCCCTGTCAATTTCTATGTGGTCAAAGTGGGAGCCAACTATTAATTTTGAATTAAGGATTTGTAACTTTTAAGTTTGTGATCCGCTTGAATGTATTTAAATGTATAGACCACCCCTCGTGGCGCATTTAAATTGTTTCGAGATGTTGGCTGATGCATGATTATATTGTTTTAAGGTTTCAATATAATTGATGTGATCGAATTATGTGATAATTTCATATTTTTCTAGATATTGATATGAATGTATGTTTTATTCTCATTTCATCATGTCGCAACCTTTTAATCCACTGTTTAATATACTTAAAGTTAATAAATCTTTTGGAGAAAATTATATCGATTGGAAATGTTTTTTTTAAATTTGTCCTTACTGCACGAAAACACAATTGGGTTATTTATGTTAATATACCCGGCAAGCCTAATGATAAGTCAAGCAATGGGAAGAGGCAGTTTATGATCGGAAGCGTGACAATGAATGAAGTGCATCATCTTGACATATCTGTCTGAGGATTTGAGGCGCGTTCATGAAGACATTGTATCCGCTGTTGAAATCATGGAACACCTTGAAGAGATGTTTTCACATCAGAATCCCATGACTAATCAGTTCACCAAACATGACTCGGTCAAGTTGGAAATGGTGGAAGGAACGCCCGTGAGGGAGCACGTTCTCGAGATAATGGCATACCTTAACAAGTTGGAAGTACTTGGTGCGGATTTTGATTGATTTCATATACCATTCCCTACCGAGAAGCTTTGAGTAGTTTCATCTGAACTGTCAGATGAAGAAACCGACAAGTCGTTTGCCCGAGCTCTTGCAAGCTTTAGTTTCGGTGGAGGTGATAATGGAGCACCAGTCTAGTGCTATGGTGGCTAATGGTTCGTCTACCTCTTTTGGTCCCAAGGGAGGGAAAAAGAGGAAGAGAACCAAAGGCCGGATCCAAGCAAATCCAATTGTTGCGAAAGGCAAATGCAAAGGCAAGCATCGAAGGGGAAATGTTTTAGTTGCGGTGAGAGAGGACAATGGAGGTCTGCCTGTTCCAAGCCTAAGAGGCTAGGAAAGTTAGGTAATTCACACACCTTAGTCGTCGAAACTTGTGAAGTGGAGTATGCTGTCTATTCGTGGATAGTGGATACGAGAGCTACTGATCACATTTGTTTCATAGGTTTAAGCTAACCCGACAACTTAACGGAAGTGAGATCTCCATCACATCGGGCAATGCTACGAGAGTGGCAGCTGAAGCAGTGGGAGAAGTGCGCCTATCTTGTGAAGATAGAGTTATGGTCTTGAGAGACGTTCCTCATGTTCCTAGTTTGGAAAGAACTCAACCTTCAGTTTCTAAACTGTTTGAATAGATACTCAGTTTCTTTTAATAAGGATGTTATTATTACTTGAAACGATGAGTTTATCCGTTCCGGAACTTTAATGGATGATCTTTATACCATTATCTGGGCACACCACTCACAAAATTGAATCTAATAACACATCGATTATTTCGAGTAATAAAAGAAAGCGTTCTTCAGAGATGAATGAAACACTTCTATGGCATCTTAGACTAGGTCATATTAATCTAAAGTGGATAGAGAGATTGGTGAAAGACGGATCCTTGGAATTATTCCAAGTCGAACTGTTTCCAACTTGTGAATCCTGTTTAGAGGGTAAAATGACCAAGAGGGCATTTGGAGCCAAGGGGAATAGAACTACGGAAGTGTTAGAACTCGTTCATACCGATATGTGTGGTTCAATGACGATCATAGCAAGAAGAGGTATGAGTAATTTGATGATTACTCAAGATACGGATACATCTACCTTATGATTCATAGGGAAAGAAGTATCAAGTCTCTACGATTTGTTCGTGGAGGCGAATACCTTAGCAATGAATTCTTGAACTACCTATCGGAAGAAGGGATTGTATCCCTGTTGACCACATCGGGAACCCCTCAATAGAACGGTGTGGCGGAACGAAGGAGCCAGACTCTTTTAGAAATAGTCAGATCCATGATGAGTTATTCGGATTTACCCAAGTCGTTTTGGGGTAACGCCTTGGAAACAATGACTTACATTCTAAACTTGGTGCCATCCAAATCGGTTCCTAAAACCCCAATGGAATTGTGGACCGGGACGCAAGCCCAGTCTAAGACACTTGCAGATTTGGGGTTGTCCGGCATACGTGCTAGACAAGGAAGCCGGTAAATTGGATCCATGTTCGGAATTAAGGTTGTTTATAGGATATCCCATGGGAACGAAAGGGTGTATGTTCTATAGTCTCAAGGATTAAAAGACCGTAATTAGTTCGCACTTTAAATTCTTGGAGGAAGACTATATGAACAAAAGAAAGCCCAGAAGTGAGATTACCTTAGACGAGTTAAGAGGGCAAACTCCTATACCAAGTATACAAGATGATATACCACACGTCATACCTTCACAACCGGAACCCCGTCGTAGTGGGAGGATTGCAAGGCAACCCGAGAGATTCATGGGAATTGGAGATTCTTCGGATTTGATTCCCGGTGATGAATCAGACCCATGAACGTACGACGAGGCAATCCAAGACAAAGATGCGGAAGTGTGGCAAACCGCAATGGAAACCGAGGTGGGTTCAATGGATTATAATCAAGTGTGGGAGTTGGTTGATCCACCTAATGGGGTAGAGCCCATTTGATGCAAGTGGGTGTACAAGAGGAAAAGAGGACCGGACCGAAGGGTAGAGACCTTCAAAGCAAGGCTTGTGGCCTGTGGCCTGTAGCTATGCTTAAGTCCATCCGTATTCTCTTGTCGATCGATGCGCACTTAGATTATGAGATCTGGCAAATGGATGTCAAGACAGCTTTCCTTAACGGAAGTCTTGATGGGATCTATATGCAACAGCCCAAAAGTTTCGTTGAAAAAGGCCAAGAGCACCTCGTATGCAAGCTTAAGAGATCCATTTATGGACTTAAGCAAGCATCGCGTACTTGGAACCAGTGTTTTGATCAATTAATTAATTCTTATGGGTTTGTGATCAAAACAAGTTCGAAAGTTGTGTGTACAAAAGATGTGACGGAACTGCGGTGGTATTCTTAGTATTATACGTAGACGATATTCTGCTCATTGGAAACAATGTAAAGGTATTGTCAGACGTAAGGGTATGGCTGTCAAATCAGTTTGATATGAAGGACTTAGGGAAAAGCCGGTCACATCCTTGGGATCAAGTTCACTCGAGATCGCAAGAGGAAGATGTTGGGCTTATCGCAAGTTTCATACAAAGCCACTGTTTTGAAGCATATCAGCGTGCAAGATTCCAAGAAAGGTTTTTTACCTTGTAGGGACGGAATCCATCTATCCAAAGAAATATGCCCTAAGACGCAAGTGGAGATAGATGACATGAAAGACGTTCCGTACGTTTCGGACGTAGGAAGTCTTATGTATGCAATGTTGTGTACGAGACCGGATATCTGCTTTGCCGTGGGCATGATGGCAAGATATCAAAGTAACCCCGGGAAAGCACATTAGATTGCAATTAAATGCGTTCTTTAGTTTCTGAAAAGAACTTGGTATGGAATGCTGATTTAACAATCAGACAATCTAATTCCCATGGGATACACGGACTCAAATTTCCAATCAGATATAGATTCCAAAATAACTACCCCGGGTAGTGTGTTTTGCATGGGAGAAGGAGCCATGACATGGAGAAGCGATTTGCAGAAATGCATCGCCGATTCGACCATGAAAGCCGAATAAGTAATTGCTTGTGAAGCAGCGAAAGAAGCGGTTTGGCTCAAGTACTTCTTAGTGGACTTAGATGTTGTTCCGAATTTGCCCATCACAATCATTGTGCCGGAGCAGTTGCAAATTCAAGGGAACCGAGAGCCCACAAGGCCAGCAAACACATTGAAAGAAAAACACCATCTTATACGAGAAATCGTTAAGAGAGGAGATAAAGAGGTGGCAAAGATAAATGTCGGAGGACAACCTAGTATATCCATTCACAAAGGGTCTGCCTCTGAATACATTCGAGAGACATGTGGATGGAATGAGAGTCAAGACTATTGCCAATCTGCTTTAAGTATAAGTGGGAGGAATTATTAGGTTAGTGTAGGTTGACATGAGATGTCACGGAGAGCTACTACACTAAGACATGCGTGATGTATACTAAAAGCAGACTTTAAGTATAAGTGGGAGATTGTTGGAGTTATACGTGAAAGTATGCTTTTACTTTGTATAACTCGTGTATCAAACACTCGTTTTATGAGAATAATTCTTTTATCGCATTTGCTTTAGTTATGATTGAATGTTGAATTTCTATTGCAAACCGTTCAATATATAGTACATGTTACAATGTAGTTAATGTGGTGATACCCGATCACGGAAGACAACATTAACAGTTTACTTGTAACTAAACGTACATTTTCACGACCTAGGTGGAATTGAACAATCCGCCGTGAAAGGTCGATGTGTAAGGCTCAGATTGGTCTGTCTTGACTAAGAGATTGCACTAGCACATTTAGTATGTGTTGAAGAGGACCTACAGCGAGGATAAATTCTTCTGTTCTGAAAGGTGAAGAATTAAACCTCAGTGGTTGTTGATTTCTTAATCTCCGTCACTTAAATAGGACCGTGTGTGCTTAATGGTTACTGCTTTGATTCATGTTGGGTGAGAATCATTGCGACTTCGAACTTTGTGTCTTGGGCAGTAATATTAATCATACGACGGTTGCTAAGATTTAATACGGAGAAACGCGTGCGAGTACGGCTCGTGTGATTAGTCCCCTTGGTGGGCTCAGAAGTTTTATTGTACCAAATCTTGCAAGTGAAGAATTAGTTTCTTCGGTACGAATAATAATGTTGAGCTGTCTTTACTCCAAGGTGAAATATATTAATTAATTTAGAGCTATTCAGAAGCTTAATTAATTAATGGACTTGATAATCTTAAACGCGGGAAAAATAACCGGGAGCCCATATTATCGTAATATGGATTAAGATGGATAGTGCAATATTAATTTATTAGTGGTAATAATTAATATTAATGGATTGAATTATATTGGGGCTCAATATTGAAATTCAGAAGTCCATTAGGAGGTCCAATCTTAATTCTCCTTAAGGCCCCTCAAGTAGCCCAATTAAGTAGCCCAATAATGATAAGGTGATTAAAATAAAAGAAAATATATTTGCTGATTTTTTCATGATATTTCGAAAAAGATATATTAGGAGAAAGAAAAGATCTTATTGATTTTCTTGGAAAGATATTATGGAAGATAAGTATTCTTGGAATACAAGATTATCTCATATATTCAAGAAGATCCAAATCTTGGATTCTTTCTTTAATATTTTCGAAAATATGCTTATTAGGAGGAGGTTGAGATTTTTGTGGAATATTTTATATGGAGAAAAGAATATATGGGATATATTCAAGATTTCTTAGAGGCTAAGAAAAGATTTTCTCCACCTCTAAAATATATGAAAATTTCGAAAATCCCTTGTCCTATAAGTAGGGGATGATTATTTCATCTCCAGTTTACAGTTTCACAGTGTTGAAAAAAAATCAGCAACAATATTTTTCTTTTTCCTTAGTTATTTAAATTACTTGAAAGCATCTCCCACCGGTGATCAAGTAAGGCGAAAGGGAAATACTTGAGAAGGCTTTTGGGTTGATAAAGCGTGTTCGTGTTTGTCCCGTTTTATTCAAAGGCCAGTTCTACGAGAGGTACGTAAGTCACATAATTTCTTGTTTATTCCGCCATAGATTTTATGTGAATTAATTCAACATGCATGATGATAAAAATTGTTGTTGGAATTATTATTTGAATTAATTAGGATTAATTCATGCTAGTAATAATTGTATTTAAATTCGTATTTAAATTTCACCCCGAATAGAGTCCGGGCACCCCAATTTTCCCAACAACACAACCAGTGTTCCTCTAACTTCATTTTAGAAGAATTTAACCAAAACCATATCATCCCCGACCCGGAAATTACAAAAGAAATGGGGAGAAGAAGGCTAGGAACCTTACGAGTCCTAGTTCGAGGAGGTAAACGGGCAGCCTAACGACGTAGTTTGGAGACTCATCGGGTTAATTTGGGCAGCCTAACGGCGTCGTCCTGAATCGGAAATTAAACGGAAAACGGGTTACGGTGCGATCGGAATTGAACATCTTAAGGATAGAATTAAAAGAGGGGTTTTGTGATTATCTTACTGGAAAAGAAAAGAGGAGGTGGAGCTGGGCAATTGAGCCGCGGCGGCCAACCGGAGAAGGGGGCGGGGCGGCGCGATTGGCGAGGGGCGGTGCTGCGTGCTGAGGCGGCGGTCGCCGAGGCTGCTACTGGAGGAGGACGGCTTCGGTTTCGGGCTGGCACGGTGGAGCAGGGCGAGGCGCGGCCGACGGCGTCCCTAGGCGGTGGTGCTTCGCGGCTGGAGATGGCGGCGTCGTGCGCTTGACGGAAGACGGAGAGAGGACGGGAGGTGGTCGGGCTGAGGCGGCGCGACGCTGCGCGACGGAAGGGAGGCGTGAGGTGATTCGCGGCGGCGGAGGGCGGCGGAGCGGCGTCTGGAGGGAAGGAGGAGAGACGTTTGGTTTATAAGAGAGAGAGAGAGCCGAGAGGAGAGAGAGAGAGTTAGTGAAATTTGGGATTTTGATTCCTTTGAAAGAGTCATACGCGTGTGTGTTTTATAGAAGGAAAATTATATTTAATTAATTAATTAAGTAAAAAGGAAAAGAATTACTTGTGGGTAGGATTAAAAGTAACAATTTTAGATATTTCTATTCCCAACTCATACACCTTAGGAATTGTTTAGTGCACCCATTAAATTTCGAAATTAAAAACAATACAGTTTTAAAACTCAATTAATATTTTAAAGTATTTTAATTAATCTCAACAAATTATACGGAACGAAAACATAATTTTAAACTTTAATAATTAATTTCTCGTAGTCCTTTATTCGTTTGAAATATTCGATTTATTTCTTCGAATTTGGGAATTTGAAATAGGGTATAAATTTAAATTACACAGTAGCACACAAAATAATAGAATTAAAAGAAACAAGGATAATAATAATATAAAATTATATAATTAAGGTTTCTAGCAAAATAAAAGGTATAAAACGGGACGGGGTATTACAATAGGCGAACATCATCCATTGTGGTGCGAACAAGAATTAAATAATTAGCAAGAAAGATCTAGGTGGGTGTGCACAAATCAATGCGGAGAGTGTATCAAATGACGAGCAACTATTTGACGAACAACTACATGACGAGCATGTTGGGAGACCCGAGATCGCACATGACCGTTTTGTTAAGACATCAATGACGAACAACCTTGGCGAAGGGAGATGCATTCACCATCCCGAGAGGTGTATGAAAACGAACAAGGAATCAAGATCCCAAAGCTCATCTCCACAAGAAACCTAAGTGAACAACTTTCGAGCCATATCCTCAAAAGGCGAACAACTTTCGTTAAAAGATCCTACTGGACACATCAAGCCGACCTGGACGAACAACAACAAGTCCGAGATAAGACCAAAGAAGACTTTGTAACTAAGATTCAGCTTAGATAAGGTCAAGCAAAGGTCAAATGACACATGTCAAGCATGCAAGCTAGGAAGTCCAAGAGTCTTGGACACCTCATGCTTGTTAGTCCCTATAAATAGTTGTTCTCCAGCTTAATAAAGGCAAGTTCAAATTCACAAATGCTCCTAAAACATACACTAACATACCTAAACACATACATATACGAAATTAATACGATTTCGACTTTCGTAACTACGATCTCGTAACCCAAGCCTTTAATTTACCATTTACGGTGGTAATCAATCACACGAAATTGATTGGTGATCTTAAACCGAACTAAAACAGTCACTAATCCACCCGATTAAATTTGATCATCAACACCCAGGTTAGTGATACCCGTTTAATGATGAAATTAATGATACTCTAAAACTATTTCATGTTAAACTTATTATGAAGCGTTTTCATATAAAACCTACCAAAAAAGAAAATAAAAACAAGGTCACACATTATGGGAAAAAAGAAAAGAAAAATAATTTCACATGGGCATGACCTGATGAGTAACCCCTTATAGCAGGTCAATGTACCAAATTCATAATATTTTGTACTTATGGGACTAAAATTAAAATGTCAAAAAGGGTGGGACCAAACTCAAAGACGTGTCAAGTTACAGGACTACAAAGATTTTAATACCTTAGAATTATATGTTGCAATTGGAACAAGAAATATAAGTAGAAAAAATTAGTTCTGAAAATTTGCACGATTATCCTCTGGATAGATACTTCGCTTTCCCAATTTGAATTTCATCTTATTAACTTTTAAAATTTAACTTTTTAGTCCTTTTATTAGCTGCATCAAGATAGCAATCACGGCAAATTTATTGATATATGGCATATTTGAATTCGTATGGTGCAAATAGGTAAGTTTGAAAAGAAATTTCGAATAGAGTTGATCGCCTCCCGGAGGCGCGATCAATGACTCTTTCCAACTGCCCATACATTTAAGAAATCTTATGAAAATCTCTCTATGAGGTTATCTTCGTTCAAAAGCTCCAATAATATTTTTTCCAACTGGTGCAATTTGAATCGTGTGCTTACTTAGTTTGGAAAAATAAAAAAAAAAAAAAAAAAACTTTTCCCCACTTCATCTCAAAATAAAAAAAATTAAACTGGGTTCATGCATCCTCAGTTAAACCCTTTATTTTACTTTTTTTTCAATTACAACTTTTCTTTGTTTTCCTCTTGAATCTAAAAAATGACGAAAGAGATAGAGATGAGTATGGAAATGGAAGAGATCGGAGATCAGCCGAAACACATATTCAGTAAGCGCCTCAGATGCGGCTGCGACGACGACATGGACCAAGACGCCGAACCGGCAATTGCTTGATCACAACATGCCTTTAATCGATCCTTCCGCTCACCAGTGGCGGTGCCAACCTCAATCGTCGTGTCCGATACCATGGAACCGGACTTTGGCAGAAATTGTCGGCTAGAACGCCTCCTGCTTCAGCGATGTAGGGACAAAATTGGAAAGAGGGTTGATCGTGCTCTATGAGGGCGATCTACATCCTTAATCGCAGACCCAAGAGGCGCTCAACGCTATATTCGAAATCCCTTTTCAAACTCCCCTATATTTGTACCATGTGGATTCAAATACGCCATATATTAATAAATTTGCCCTGTTTTGACCGTTAACAAAAAGAAACTCAAAAAAGAAAAAGAAAAAGAAAAAAGAACTAACATAAGATGTCAAATCAGCTTAACGCTGGTTGCTAACCTATTGTAACCGGTCAAAGGACCAAAATTTCAATTCTGAAAATTAATAGGAATTCGATTCAAAAAGTGGAATTTCCTTAGAGCAAAAACAAACAAACTTATAGGACTTAAAGAAAAAAATAAAAACCTTCTTCCCAAAATATAATAACTAAGCTAGAACCTTCACTTTCTACTCTACCAACACGTCCCCACAGTGACCACCTTACATCCAAAACTACATAATATCAATAAAATCATATCTATATATCCCTTTCTTCTAAAGAATCTTTCACACTTTAAAATAAACAATTAAAAAAAAATATATATGAGTATGATATTGAATAAAATAATGACATTTTATCAACTATTGTAATAAAGAGTTATTTTAGTTTAGGACGGTTGATAAGCGAGCAGTTAAGCAAGGATTAGCACAAAGAAAAAGGTAATTAAGGCAGAGGATTAACAGTCGAACAACTGTGTAAATGACGTGGAACGAGCAGCTGGTAAGTGGCGTTAATCACTTAGGCGAGCAACTGGTCAAAACTTAAGAGTAGCTGAGCGAGCAGCTAAGAAGGAAGGTCTACCCAATACAAAGGCATACAGACGAGCAGTTGAGCATCTCGAAAAACAACCAAAAGTCCCACTAATTAAGCATTGTATTAGAAGCAAATAAGTGTCATAACACTTGTCATTAGTATAAAATACAATAGCTTATGATTAAACAAGTGTTTAAACACTTGTCAAACATGTAATCTAGAATAGCTAAGAGGTTGACGGATACTTGTTTGTATGTCTATAAATACCTTTTCATGAGGGAAAAACATAAGTTCAATTATTCAAAAATACACCAAAACTCTTGCAATTTCATTCCTTGATCTTTACTTACATAAATTCAGCATCCTTAGTCTTGTTTGGCAATCTTCTTTAGCTTAAACAACCACTAATTCATCAATTTGAATAAAGGTCGTCAACACAGCCTAATAAAATATCAAAGACAGTGGCAATCGAATAATCTAGTTAATCTTATGATCAACAATTCAAATCACCTCATTAAATGCATATACAGTACTACCTAGATAAAACTATGAATCATGCACAATATATTTATAAGTATTTTGGAGTGTAATGATTCCTTAGTCGAACAAAACCATAACTTATGCTACAGATTTCTTAAGCTTCGTAAAAGAATATTTAACTCCTTGGGTAATGCATGAAATTTAATAACATCCTTATTACCATACAATTATTCACGAGCAAGACATACACGATAATTGTAGTAACTCGTTCTTTGTCATGCACAACCAAGATCAACAGCAGAAGAATCAGGGCCAAAAATTTAGTACTGTTTCTGCATCTTTAATAAACTGCAGTCCTATTCAATCACAATTTTAAAAAAGAATATGAACAAATTGTTGTAGAAAATTATGTTTTAACTGCGGAAATAATAATTCAAAAATAAAAGAAAAAATACAACTCGAATAATTGGTACAAAGAGAGAATAAAGAAAAAACAGCAGCAGTGACGAGTCGAGGAAGCCCTCTTCCCGCAAGACAATATTTCCCCGGTAGTGCTCTTCGATCTTGAAAATTTGCCCCCAAAGGTAAAACGTCACTATCGTCTCCAAGAGTGTAGCACCACAGGTCTTGGAGCTCCGGCGAACAGGATGAGCGCTTCGAACTGGACTGGCCTTAAGACTCTATATGCAGAGACAGGAGGGAGAAGAGAAATTTCTGAATGTGTGGTCAGACAAATGCATGAGGACGCTATATATAGGCGAACCTCCACTCAATGCAAAAGGAAAACCGCGTGGACATTTAATGCGGACGCGTTTTCATTGGTGGCAGTGTGAACACCAAAGTTGACCAGACGCGTTTCCACAAATCACGATGGTAACGTCCCACAAATTTAGCACACGTGTTTTATGTGCTCTTTATGAAGTATGATCCGGTTTGACCTCTCTAATTGGGTGGGTCTCTGATCCGAATCGACCCAAACTCTGTGGACCTGATATCCTAATTTTTGTTCTCCAAAAAATTAGATACCCACTGGGCCCAAAGTCCACCCAAAGTCCAATTGCCAAGAACCAAGACCAAGTCCAGGGCCACGGGCGCGGGCGCTCCTCGGCTCGGCGCGCGCGTGTGACAACTTTGATTGATTAGCAATCAACTATAATTTATTATACTTCATAGTTCTCATACTAATATCATATATATTAGTATTCCAAAATTCCAATGTGGGATGGTGAATTAAATGACTCATTTAATTCCTTCATTTAATCTCATATTTAGGTGTTGAACCTTTCGACTTCCGATTCAATTTCTCACTCACCGAAAATCGGTTTTGCGAGTATGAATACACCATTCTCATCTACTCCAAGAGTAGAACGCACTTGTAACAATTAATTCCGAGAAATTAATTTCAACACCCAAAATTAATTGGTCAACTATTAAAGTCTCAAATAAACTTTAATACCAATTAATTATAAAATAATACCACCAACCAATTTTCTCTAACAATCCCCCACATGAGTGGAAATTGAACCTATAGACATGCAGACTCACAGTCCAGTTCAAACACAAAACATTATTGCATCTGGATAGGTTAGTTTGTGGCTTTGAACCTTCCATAGTCAAACATTACCGAGTACACCGGCAGCATGGTGGATACATTGCCTTGAACCATTCTGCCTTGGTATGTACTTAGACAGTAATACCGATACAATAATATCTCTACGCTCATTTTTTGTTCTCACGTTTTTGTCCGTTTCGTCCATGGACACCCTTTGGATTCATAAGTGTTTAATATCCATTGATATTTGAGGCGACCTCTCACCTCACACTTACATAGGTGAACTCCTCTTGAGTATCCCGCAATACTCCGTCCCCCACATGGACTTAGGATTCATTAAAAGTCGTATAGACTTAGCCTGTACCACATACGGATTCTCACTTGGTGTACTGTCCTATAAGGAATGGTCTGGTTACCAAGTGCATTCTCTAACTTCCACAACTTAGTTTTCCCGTTGAACCAAGATCTTGGGATCTCCAGTCAACTTGGTTGGGTTACCACTGCTTCATTTTACTTTGTGGATTTTAGACCCATTCCTTCTGACAGTTTAGACAATTGATCTTGATTTATACTCTTAGTTAACGGATCTGCAAGATTGTCCTTAGACCTCACATAGTCTATTGACATCACACCACTTGAGATCAATTGTCTCACGGAATTATGTCTATGACGAATGTGTCTAGACTTTCCGTTATACATGTCACTTAAAGCCCTACCAATTGCGGTTTGACAGTCGCAATGTACCATTATCGTAGGTACGGGTTTATTCCAACATGGAATATCCTCGAGGAAATTTCGAAGCCACTCTGCTTCTTCACCAGCTATATCCAAAGCTATGAATTTTGATTCCATGGTGGATCGGGCTATACATGTTTGCTTAGTCAATCTCCAGGACACAACCGCTCCTCCTATAGTGAATACATATCCACTAGTGAAGAATGACTCCTTAGTGGCATCGCAGTACCCTTCAAGTACAGCAGGATACCTAGTGTACTGTAGCCCAAAGTCGAGAGTATACTTTAAGTACCTCAAGACTCTCCTGAGTGCATTCCAATGCTCATTGCTTGGATTGCTTGTGAATCTACTAAGTTTATTCACCGCACATGCTATATCTGGACGCGTACAATTCAAAATGTACATTATGCTACCGATAACTCTAGCATATTCTTGTTGAGCTACAAGACTACCTCTGTTTTTGCTCAAATGTACACTCATGTCCAATGGGGACTTTGCAGGTGGATCATCAAAGGCATTGAACTTCTTTAGCATTTTCTCTACATAGTGAGATTGTGTTAAAGATATGCAATTTGATGTCCTGCTGATCTTGATTCCTAGAATCACGTCAGCAACACCCAAATCTTTCATATCGAAGTTTCGACTCAACATGCGTTTCGTACTAATGAGTAAATCATGATCATTACTCATAATGAGCATGTCATCAACGTATAGACACAATATGACAAATCCTTTCGGTGTACTTTTCACGTACACACATTTGTCACACTCATTAATACGAAAGTCATTTGATAACATGGTGCTATCAAATTTCAAATGCCATTGTTTTGGAGCTTGCTTAAGCCCATACAATGATCTCACTAGTTTGCACACATTTTTCTCATTTCCAGGTGCTACAAACCCCTCTGGTTGATCCATATAGATATCTGTATCCATTTCACCATTGAGAAACACAGTTTTAACATCCATTTGGTGAATTTCGAGATTGTGCAAAGCAGCAATCGCGATTAGCACCCTAATGGAAGTAATCCTCGTTACAGGTGAATAGGTATCAAAGAAATTGTACCCTTCGATTTGTTTGAACCCTTTGGCCACTAAGCGGGCTTTGTATTTTTCAACTGACCCATCCGCTTTATACTTTCTTTTAAGGATCCATTTGCATCCTAAGGCTTGCAACCTTGTGGGAGATCAACCAACTCCCATGTGTAGTTTTGCATGATAGAGTCGATTTCACTGTTAATCGCCTCTTGCCAGAGCGGAGCGTCTAGCCTAGCTAGAGAGTCTTTGATAGTCCTAGGTTCATCTTCCAACACGTATGTGATGAAATCGGGACCAAAGGTTTTAACTATCTTAGGTCTCTTACTGCGTCGTAACTTGCCACTATCTTGAGTGGATGGACCAGCATCCTCATCAACCTCCTCATTTCGAGGTCTTTTGGTTGATATCTCATCTTCCTTGGTCTTGCAAGGAAAGATGTTTTCGAAAAACACAGTGTTTCTCGATTCTATATAAGTGCCTTCTGTCATATTGGGAACTTCTGATTTGTGAATCAGAAACTGATAGACACTATTATTCAGTGCATACCCAACAAATATGCAATCAACCGTTTTAGGACCGATTTTAACTTGTTTAGGTAGAGACACTTCAATCTTTGCTAAACACCCCCACACTTTGAGGTATTTATACGACGGTTTCCGCCCCTTTCACAATTCATAAGGAGTCGTATCTTTACTCTTATGTGGAATTTTGTTCAAAATATGGTTAGCCGGCAGAATGGCTTTCCCCCATAAGTTTTGCGGTAAACCAGAGCTAATAAGCATAGCATTCATCATCTCTTTGAGTGTTCGGGTCTTTCGTTCCGCAACACCATTAGATTAAGGCGAGTAAGAAGCAGTAGTTTGATCTATGATTCCAGATTCGGAGCATATCTTCTCAAATGGTGCTACATACTCTCCTCCTCTATCACTACGAACCATTTTGGTTCGTCTATTCAAATGATTTTCCACTTCACTTTTGTACAGTTTAAAAACGTCTAACGCTTCATCCTTACTATGCAAGAGGTAAACATTGCAAAACCTTGTACTATCATCTATGAAAGTGATGAAGTACTTCTTCCCTCCTCTAGTTTGTACGAATTTTAAGTCATACACATCAGTGTGAATTAATTCTAGAGGTTCTGAGTTCCTTTCAACCGAAGGGAAAGACAACTTTGTCATCTTAGCTTCTACACAAATTTCGCATTTGTTATTTAAATCGACATTCTTTATATCTAGTAAATTTAAACTTACTAGTCGTTTTATCGATTTAACATTTACATGTCCCAATCTGCAGTGCCATAAATATGAAAACTCCGCGATATAAGAAGAAGTAGAAGCTTCTTTATTCATAACTGGTTTCCCCTTGGGGTGTACAAAAATGACACTCATCTTAAACAGACCATCATGGACATATCCACGACCTAGGTACACTGAGTACTTGCTAAGAACAACCCTATTAGACTCAAATACAAGTTTAAAATTATTCTTCACTAGTACAGAGCCTGAGATGAGGTTCTTGCGAATGTCCGGGACATGCAAGACATCTCTCAGTGTGATGTTCTTCTCACTGGTCAGCTTCAGAACAACATTGTCAACCCCAGCCACCTCAGACGTGGCTTGATTCCCCATGTGCAGTTTTCTCTCATTGGCTGGCTCATAGGTCGAGAAAGCATTCGTTTCAGAACAGACATGACAGGTAGCCCCCGTATCAATGAACCACTCCTTTGGGTTGCCCACGGGGTTCACTTCAGTGGTCACTGCAGCAAGGTCCTCTTCAGTGAACTCCCCTTCAACCACGTTCGCATTGGACTGCTTGCCCGTGCCTTTGTCATCTTTCTTCGGGGCCTTGCAGAATCTTGCAATGTGGTTCGCCTTTCCACAGTTGTAACAATCACCAGTAAATTTGGTTCGAGTTACAACTGGTTGTTTGCCTTTGTCGGAATTTGGCCTCTTGCGCCTTTTTGATTCCATCAAATTAGCTTTGGTCTCTTCCTGACCTTTGTTCCTCTCCAGCCCACCCTCGCGAATCTGAAGTTTGCCTATGACCTCTTGCAAGGTCATACTCTTCTTCTTCAGCTTCAAGTGGCTTTGAAACTCCTTCCAACTTGGAGGCAGTTTCTCAATTACTGCAGCGGCTTGGAAAACGTTTGGCAGTATCATTCCTTCTGCAGCAATGTCATGCAGAATCAACTTGGAATTCTTGAACTTGTTCGACGACAGCTTCGAGTCCACCATCTTGAAGTTCAAGAACTTCCCAACCAAGTACTTCTTAGTACCGGCATCCTCGGCCACATATTTGGCCTCCAAGGAATTCCATATTTTCTTGGTCGTTTTGCACTTCTGGTAGACACTGTACAAAGCATCTGCCAGACCACTCAAAATATAATTCTGAGCATAGAAGTCGTGTTCCCACCAGCGGGCACGAACTTCCTCATTCTGCGCATCGCTCTCAACGACCGCAGGCGGGTCCACAGTAAGGAACCTCGCCAACCTCAAGGTGGTCAGAAAGAACAGCATACGCTGTTGCCACCTCTTGAAGTTCTTACCCGTAAACTTTTCGGGTCTCTCACTTTGGACCACAAAAGGTCTCGAATTGTCAAAGAGGAAAGGGTTCACCACAGAGGGATTAGAAGTTTGCCCAAAATGGACAGTTACAGGAGGAACGGGGGTAGTGGTGCCCTGGGGAGTGAGGTTACCAGGAGGAACAACCGTGTTTCCCTAGTTAGCAGACTCCGAAAAGTTATTTCCGTCAGTCATTTTGAAAACAAATACTGTCTTGCGATTGTTGTTCAAAAATATGTTTTGACTGCGGAAATAATAATTCAAAAATAAAAGAAAAAATACAACTCGAATAATTGGTACAAAGAGAGAATAAAGAAAAAATAGCAGCAGTGACGAGTCGAGAAAGCCCTCTTCCCGCAAGACAATATTTCCCCGGTAGTGCTCTTCGGTCTTGGAAATTTGCCCCAAAGGTAAAATGTCACTATCGTCTCCAAGAGTGTAGCACCACAGGTCTTGGAGCTCCGGCGAACAGGATGAGCGCTTCGAACTGGATTGACCTTAAGACTCTATATGCAGAGACAGGAGGGAGAAGAGAAATTTCTGAATGCGTGGCCAGACAAATGCATGAGGACGCTATATATAGGTGAACCTCCACTCAATGCAGAAGGAAAACCGCGTGGGCATTTAATGCGGACGCATTTTCGTTGGTGGCAGTGTGAACACCAAAGTTGACCAGACGCGTTTCCACAAATCACGCTGGTAACTCCCACGAATTTAGCACACGTGTTTTATGTGCTCTTTATGAAGTATGATCCGGTTTGATCTCTTTAACCGGGTGAGTCTCTAATCCGAATCGACCCAAACTCTGTGGACCTAATATCCTAATTTTAACTGGGCCCAAGGCCCAAAGTCCACCCAAAGTCCAATTGCCTCCAAGTCCAAGTCCAAGTCCAAGTCCGCGGGCGCGCGCCGCGTGGCAACTTTGATTGACTAGCAATCAACTATAATTTATTATACTTCATAGTTCCCATACTAATATCATGTATATTAGTATTCCAAAATTCCAATGTGGGATGGTGAATTAAATGACTCATTTAATTCCTTCATTTAATCTTATATTTAGGTGTTGAACCTTTCGACTTCCGATTCAATTTCTCACTCACCGAAAATCAACTTTGCGAGTATGAATACACCATTCTCATCTACTCCAAGATTAGAGCGCACTTGTAACAATTAATTTCCAAAAAATTAATTTCAACACCCAAAATTAATTGGTCAACTATTAAAGTCTCAAATAAACTTTAATACCAATTAATTATAAAATAATACTACCAACCAATTTTCTCTAACACAAATTTTGCAATGACTACAAATTAATTCGACATAATTCACTTGGGGTGAGTGAGCTTTAAAACAGACGGAAGTATAACAACCCTACTGAACTTCTATGTAGAAGAAAACAGATGATCCAATATTAAAACAACAAAAAAAAAAAAAGAAGTTGGTTGGATTGTAGGTTGTGTATGTGGAGGAAAAATAAATGAATTATTTATTAGAGCAAATCTTGTGTGAACTCGTCTCACAGTGAAATGAATAATTAATAAGTTGGACTTTGGTGCATTAACACCATGAAAATAATATATGTTAATTTGTGCTAGTTTGTAAACCTTCTCATTGTGAGACCGGTCACCTTACATAAATTTTTACCTATTTATTAAGAAGTTGAGTTGAGTTAGGTCGTTGATAGATGTAGTCTAATGGTATATATTGTTGAAGTGTGAAGTCTGAATGGACTGTATACTAAGGTCCAATACCGGTGACCCATGTTTTCGGTCCAGTCGATCCTGATTTTAGGGTTATGGCTCGTTTTTATATAAATACATATTTTTTCTTTGTATTCGGTATCAGAAAAATATAGTAAAAAATTCTGGCTTGACATCGCTCATAGACGTAGTCGTAAGATGAATTGGATGAACAAATTTCATGTTCTTCTGTTTTTCGTGATTGTGTGAGTGCGTTTTTCCTAACATATATATGTTTATCTAGCAAGTTTTTTTTTTTTTTTTAATATCTTAGTGATATGGAATTATTTTTTATATCTAGCGGTAATGTTGTTGAGTACCTATCAGTAATACTACCCTTCATCTCAATTAGATGCGATTTTTTTTTTCACCGAGTCTAATGCAAAAGTAGTTTATTAGTAGGGTAGGTCTTATATGAGACCGTCTCATGGCATGAGACAATGAGAATGGTGTAACTAGGGCATAGGCTCATTACCACTTTGGTAGTATTATATGAGATTAAATAAGGGAGAAAAAAAATTGTTCTTAAATTTATAGAGCAATTGTTTTTTACCAAACTTCTAAAGAAACATATTTTTAAAAAAAAAATTGGGTAAAAAACAAGTGTCACTCTATTTTGAGGACAACTTTGTGTGTTTTCTAAATGAGAGCAAAATGGGAATTTGGCACAAATTTTAATGTGAGAATTTAATTAGTGTGAAACAATAGTTGAGACTATTAACACCAAAATATATGATTTGCTTATATTGAAAAGTGTGGTTAAATTATATTTAATAGTTTACACCTAAAAATCGAATTTAACTATATTTTTCAGTGTAATCAACCTACACTTTTCAGTATAAACAACTTTAACTATTGGATAAATGCACCATGCACCAGCTGCAAATGAGAGTGCGTTAAAATAAAAATATTATGAGGTTTATTTATTTGTTTGTAAGTAATATTTAATTTATTTTTTTAAAAAAAGGAATTGAAGTATGCATAAAGTGAAATTAGTTCATATAATAATTGTTAAAAGATATTAATTATGTTTATTAATAAATATTCATTGTTTTCACCGAAGATATTAATTGTTTTCGTTAAAGAGTTTTGGTTTGTTTTCAATAAGACTCTTTATTAAAAATAAATAATTTTTTTTAATGATAATAACTAATACTCATTAATAAAAATAACTAATATATTTCGCTACGAAGAAGGAGAGGGAGAGAAAATGAAGGGCAAAACACCAGCTACCACCTCCTCGGCGGAGGCGATTTCCTACATCGATGATTTACTATTGGGAATCCTCATCCTCCTTCCTGCTAAATCCCTAATCCGATTAAAATCCGTTAGCAAACACTGGCGATCCCTCATTTCGGACGCCTCCTTCCGTCACCTCCACACGCGCCGCCACCAGAGGCCACAGAACGCCTTCCTCCTCCGCGTCTCCTCATCGGAGGCTTATCGCTTAATCCCACCAGTAAGAATTTCGTACCCTTCGATTTTGAATTTCCTAGCGGTGATATATTGCAATCTTGCAACGGCCTTTTGTTGGTCCATTGTGGTTCCCAAACAGAGATTAGTGTGTGTTTCGAGAAATTTATTGCTTCCCGACTATAATTTTTCGTCTTTATTTCTGGCATTTGATCCTTCGAAATCACCCCATTACAAAGTTTTTTCTTGGTTTGTTTATGATTCGGAGACTCATAACTGGAACCTCAATGAGGAGATTTATTTTGACCATCCACCTCTGGGGGAGGGGGTGTATTCTGACAATTTCATTTATTCACTATCGTTGAATGAGCGCATCCTCTATCGGTTTATATTGAAAAACTCATTTTGGGAATAATCTGTGAACCTCGACCAGGTGCATTCTGCATCATGGACTCATTTGGTCGTCTTCATCGCATTGCTCATGATTCTGTCATGAATCATTTGGTGGTGGATGAGATGACTGCAAACAATAACAATGGTGACATCTCATTTAAGCACTTGTTTTGACTTTGACATTACACCTTGGTGTCCTGAAATAAATCTTTCGGAAATATCCTTCCTGGGTATTATGAGAGGAGAGAGGAAAGATGACTCTCTGGTATTCCATATTCCATATTCCTGGAAAGGTTATGGCGTTTTGTGAGAAAAATGCAGTTTCAGTCCCACAGGTCACGGGAACTCACGTTTTTAGTCCCAATACTCTCAACTTTGGTCCCATTCGCAAAATTTCAAACAGTTTTGGTCCCACCGTTACATTTTCCGTTACCTCCGTTAGTTGCGCTTTTGGTCCCATTCGTTTGTCACATCCACTACACCTATTTTTACCATTTCAGAGGGAAAAAATGTTTTATGACGTCATTTTTCATTAACTTTTAATAAATTATTTAATTTTGGTTCAATTTTATCTAGGGATGGCAATGGGGCGGGTCTGGGGCGGGTTTGGCCAATACCAGGACCCGCGCAGGGACCCTCCGGGTCCAACCCGCCCCATTAATTTTTTATTAATTTTAAAATATAAAATATATAACATTTGTCTTCGAAAAATTAAATTTAAACATATATTTGTTTCCAATAATATTTAATATTTATCTAATACTTAAAAATTAACATATATAATCAATAAATTAATATATTTATATACATAAATTTGAATATAAGTCCATATATACACATATAAATACATAAAATAATATTAATATATTATGAGGCGGTTTCGCAGGGCGGGTCCTATCAAAACCACGACCCGCCCCCGACCCTTTTGACCGGGTCCAAACCCTCTCCGAGCATGGCGGATTCAATGCGGGTCCAGATTTGAACCCACACCATTGTTATGCCTAATTTTGGCCTGAAATTGAAAAACGACTCCGTTTTCGGTCACGTACTGGCTTCTGTTAAGAACCCACACCATTGTTATCCCTCGTTATTTTGGCCTGAAGTAGACACAGATAAATAAATGAATAAAGATAAAGCAAGACTAAAATATAATATTGAAAAATAAAAAAACCAAACAAATATATTCCATCTTCTTCCCCAAGAAGATTTCTGCAAAAGGGGATCCAGAAAGAAATAGACGCCCCTTCTTCCTCCCCTTATCACGCCGGCGCCACCGCTGCGAATTCTCCCTGAGTGGACGCTCGCCCCCTTCTTTTAAACGCAACGCCCCCAGCTTTCAGCCTGACGTCGAAATTTTCATACGCGTTTCACTTCCGACGGTGACCGCCTTACACGCGCCACCATCTGCACTGTCGGCGCCATTTGCGGTAAAAAAAAGGTGTTCGTAAACCTGGGATCGCGGCTTCAAATCGATCCACAACGCCATCTTCAATGAAGGGTGTTAGTTTCTTGGCCCAATCGAGACACCCAAGCTCAATTTCAGAACTTAGGGAGGATTCTGTTGATTTGCACTTTTTGAGATTCGTGGGTATTTGAGTATGGATTTTGGTGATTTGATTTTTTTTAGTTTTGAATTTGGGGGAGTTGATTATTCTTCAATTCCGGTGGTTTGCGTTTGAGATTATGGCAATTATCGATGAAATACGTGCTTGAATCTGCTTGGGAAAGATGAACAAATAGAAATCTCAATTTGATTTTGAAGATAAGCATAATGTTGACGAATTATGAAGATTTGTCAATTTGGGTTGGGTGTGAATTATTAATTTGACACAAAAGATTAGATTTGATTGATTAGAGGATTATAGATTTTTTTAATTTAAATTTTGTAAATGATGATTTATTTTTTTGGGAATTATGAGCTGTTGTGTGTATTTTTAGGTTTTTTTCTTTTAATTTAACATTTTTTTATTCTTTAAAATTGGAACTAACGGAGGACGTGACCATTCCGTCCACATTTAACGTTTACTTGTGAAGTTGGGACCAAAACTGTTTGAAATTTTGTGAATGGGACCAAAGTTGAGAGTATTGGGACTAAAAACGTGAGATCCTGTGACCTGTGGGACCGAAACTGCATTTTTCTCGCGTTTTGTTTTTACGAGTGGAGCTTCTTGACTGTAGCGCGCAGGGATTTTACAAGGATGGTGTGTTGTTTACATACAAGAACTCTTGCCAGTTCGTCGAGTCTCTTGCTCCCGTTTAATCGGATTTTTGTGTTACATCTTGGGCTGGCGTATATAAAGGTAAACGTAATGACTTTATTTTTTTGGCATTTATAAAGCTTGATTTGCTACTATGAATTCTCTAGCATTAGCCTTGAATTTGTTGTTCAGATGATTAACTGAGTTTCTTGTTGATGAATCTTTAAAATCTAGACGACTTTGTAAAATGTATCTTGCATGAATTGATCTTTTTGCTTGGTAGTACATGCTGCATGTGATGAAATGGTTTTAATTGCTTTCTGGAATATGTGGCAACTCTTTATGTGTTAATTTCTCTAACCCTGCATGCATTCTGGGATTCTTCTATAATTGGAAAAAGTATACCTGGAACTATTCTTAAGGTGATTTGTTCTGAAGATTTGCAAGAAAATTGTCGCACTTTGTCCATTTCTTTCATAAAAATGGATCACTTATTTCACTTTCCCTTTTATTGAAGTTAGCTGGAAAAGTTGATCATGTTAAAGGATAAATTAGTACAATTTTATTCTTTGTTTCCCTTTTTTAGGATAATTAAGAGAAAATGTGTTATTTGGCTTCACGTTATTTTATAGCCTGTAACTCTGCCCCGTCGTAGTTTCTCTACTTAGCAATGTTGTATGTAGGTCTCTAGAGCATTAGATTTTACCACGATTTGGAAGTCTTGCGCTACAATCTGTAATAACTTATAGGACACGTGTAACTTGGTATTTCCAGACAATATTGACTAGGCCAGGGAATGAGGCACTTTAATTTTGGAATGTGTTTCCATCCTGTAAAATCCCATTATTGGTTCTGAACTTTTGATGAGGATTTATTTATGCTGCACCTAAATAATACCTAATTACCATGCATTGAGTCAAAGGGCAAAACTAAAAACTTACCTCTTAAACCTTCAACTATATTGTAGATGCCTCCTGAGTTTCTAAACATAATACTCACCCAATGAATATTATTTGTTTTGTCAAACTACCCTTATAAAAGAAAATTTATAGTTTTACATATAATTCGTGTACCTTTACAGTCTAAAATTCATTTTAACTTGGAAAATTCAAATTTTGCAGAATTATGATAAGAGCATTCTGATTCTAGAACCCATGTATGATGTACTAGTTGCAACCAGAAAATCAGCATCACTATATTTCTATGTATTGTTCCATTACTATGCATTGTGAATACAAAGTCATGGCTTGGCTGTGCAAGATAATCTTCTTAAAATTTGTTCATCGTCTTTGTAAGCATGCACTATAAGGCATGGAGTAAAAATGTGTATAATTATGTAGCCTGCAATTACAGATATTTTCTTGCATATATAATGGCGTGGAAGTGTATAACTTGGAAAATACAAATGGCTGATTTCTTTACAATCCTGTGCATAATATCCTTATTGTAGGATCTTTTAAGAGAAGTTACTGTTTAGAATATATAATTTTTGAAGAATACATCATAAGAATTTTAAGTCAAATCATAGTTCTAAGTATTTGTACTAAGACTATAAAATAATTCATTGATATGGATGTCCAAAGTCTAAACTGCGCTAAAAACCTGTTGCTTGTGGAACCTTTTTTTTCGGAACGGCTGGTTTCTTCTACAGAAAAGTTCAGCACAGTGGTTATGTTAATTTGGTCAAATGAACTTGTATTCATTGCAAAATTTATTCATATTCTTTATTTTTTGTTGTGTTCTAAATGCGATTGCAGTTGATTTAGACGCGGAAAGAGTATAAAATCATAGCCCCAGGTTCTTCTGTTCTCAATCTTGGTTGTGCTCTTGTGCATGGCTTTAGGTGCATTATAACATCTAACTAGTTACTACATCTGTCTCTCCATCTATGTGTATCGTGTACGTCACTGTTTGCTTGTTAATAACCGTATAGTACACTACCAAAAAAACACTGTTTTGCGACGGAAATTCCGTCGCAAACAGTGCTTTGCGACGGAATTTGCGACGGACACGTGTCCGTTTTTAAAACAGCCGTAGCTAATTTTTGCGACGGATTTTGGAGCTCCGTCGCAAATTACCGACGGATAAATCCGTCGCAAAAATGGCGGGTCAGACCCGGCCGGGTCGCAGAGATTTTGCGACGGACAATATTCCGTCGCAAATCTTTCGGGTTAGACCCGATCGGGTCAAAAACATTTGCGACGGTCATCTTCCGTCGCAAATGTTTTTATATATTTTTTTTATTTTTTTCTGTTATAATTTGCGACGGGCTGTTTTCCGTCGCAAATATTGAATTTTGCGACGGAATTTGGCCCGTCGCAAATTACCGAGCCTATACAAAAAAAAAAAAGTGGCTCGCGTGGTTCGAGCCCGGGCACCCGGAGCGGGCGCGGACCACTGGGCCACTCGGCCCATTGCTTAATATATGCGGCCCACCTTCTATATTAGTCTTATTAGGCCTTGAACAATTAATCCATTTTTGCGTCCAAGGGGAATCGAACACGGGACCTCTTGAGCAAGAGGAGGGGACGCGCGCCACTAGGGCACAAGCTACTTTCGTTCATTTTTATGCAATTAATTGTATATGTATTCAAATTAAATTTTTTTTTATATTTCACCAAATTAATTTTTTTTCGTATCTAAGTTGTTTATAAAAATATTTTCCCCAACTATTTTTTTTATTTTGTAAATTTTTTTATTTCGACAATACATAATTTTATAATTCGTTCATTTGTACGCAATTAATTGTATATGTATCCAAATTGACTCATTTTTTTTCTATAATTCACCAAATTAATTCATTTTCGTTTCTCACTTGTTTTTGTGCCATTTAATTTTTATTATTTCTGTAAAATTATTTATTTCGACTCCCGCTTAAATTTATAATTCGTTCATTTGTATGCAATTAATTGTATATGTATTCAAATTGATTCATTTTTTTTTTATAATTCACCCGTATCTAAGTTGTTTATAAAATATTTTGCCCAACTATTTTTTTTATTTTGTAAAATTATTTATTTCGACAATACATAATTTTATAATTCGTTCATTTGTACGCAATTAATTGTATATGTATCCAAATTGATTCGTTTTTTTTCCATAATTCACCAAATTAATTCATTTTCGTTTTTCACTTGTTTTTATAAATGTTGGAGCCATTTAATTTTTATTATTTTGGTAAAATTATTTATTTCGACCCCCGTTTAAATTTATAATTCGTTCATTTGTACGCAATTAATTGTATATGTATCCAAATTGACTCATTTTTTTTTCAAAATTCACCAAATTAATTCATCTAAGATCATATATATGTTTGCTACAAGTAATTAATTAATTAACACTGAATTAATAATATCTTTGTTGAAATACTATTTGTAGCATCATTCCCGGTCACAAGGTTTCCGCCATTATTACATAGATATTGAGGGATAATCTAGAGGAGAACGCAATGAAGTTCAAACTCGTCTCGTCGCAGCGGAAGCAGTACTACTTGGATGAGTTTCGGGTATATATATGCAAATATTTTTAACCAACTAATTGTTTATAAATATTTGCATATATATACCCAAAACCCATCCAAGTAGTACTGCTTCCGCTGCGACGAGACGAGTTTGAACTTCATTGCGTTCTACTCTAAATTATCCCTCATTATCTCTGTAATAATGGCGGAAACCTTGTAACCGGGAATGTCTTTACCAAAAATTGTTCAAAAAACATAAATAAATTGTCCGTAAAAAAACATAAATAAATTGTTCAAAAAACATAAATAAATTGTTCAAACTGACTCTCTCTTCTCTCCCTCTCCCCTCTCTCTCTCTATCTCTCTCTCTCTATCTCTCTCTCTTCATGATCTTCTTCAGAATGATGGTTCACTGTTCCAGTGATCCACCAAACCATCCCATAACGATCGTCCGTCTGGTGCTCGACCCAACTCCACCCGATCCCCACGCTCCCACCGCTTCTTCAGGCCGTAGATAATATCTTTGTACCGTTTTTGCGCTTTCGCACAGAACAATTGGTACATAATACTATCGTTGGCAGGGTCCCAAACGCACCGCCTCTGCAAATAAATTAAAAATAGAATATTAACGAATAAATTAAAAAAAATAAAAGTTAAATTAAAATCATAATAAATAAAAATTTTATACCTTGAATTCATCAAAGTACTCCATCCTCTTTTGCTCGGACACTTGACTCCACGAGTGGGCACCATACTCAAATTGTCCCATCCTAATGATTTGTGAGACGATTAAGCTAGTCTCATGGGCTGGAAGCAGTATGTGACAACAAAATTAAAAAATCAAGTTAATTATATTAATATATATATATAATTAAAAGTATACATAATTCATTAAAAGATACTTACTTGTTGTCAACCATGATGACACTGAGAAAATTATCTTGACCTGGGTTCATCTGTAATAATTATAAATTCAACTAATTCAATTATAAACTTAACAAAAATTAAACATGCTTTAAAATTAAATTAAAATTCGATATACTAATTAAATTAGATCAACTAATTCAACTAAAATCAATTCATTTCTAATATAATTCAAACAATTCAACTAATTCAATTCTAAACTTAACAAAAATTAAACATACTTTAAAATTAAATTAAAATTCGATCTACTAATTAAATTAGATCAACTAATTCAACTAAAATCAATTCATTTCTAATATAATTCAAACAATTCAACTAATTCAATTATAAACTTAACAAAAATTAAACATGCTTTAAAATTAAATTAAAATTCGATCTACTAATTAAATTAGATCAATTAATTCAACTAAAATCAATTCATTTCTAATATAATTCAAACAATTCAACTAATTCAATTCTAAACTTAACAAAAATTAAACATGCTTTAAAATTAAATTAAAATTCGATCTACTAATTAAATGAGATCAACTAATTCAACTAAAATCAATTCATTTCTAATATAATTCAAACAATTCAACTAATTCAATTCTAAACTTAATTAACAAAAATTTAAAAATGATTTAAATTAAAATTCGATAAACTAATTCAACTAAAATCAAGTCATTACTAATATAATTCAAACAATTCAACTAAAATCAATTCTCAACTAAAATCAATTCTCTAAACATGCTTTAAAATTAAATTTTAAACGGTAAAAATGAAGAAAACTTACGGTTTATTTGTAGAAAATGTCAAAACGAAAACTCGGTGGGGACGAACGCCTTCCTTTTCCCGACTTCTCCTTCCTTTTCCTTTCGTTTTCCTCCTTTTCTTCTTTTTTCTCGCAGGATCCGTCTGCTTCGCGAGGAGAGTATTTATAATTGTAAAAAAAATTGCGACGGACGCCTATCCGTTGCAAATTTCGCCTGTCAAAGACAAAACGACGTTGTTTTTACTGATTTGCGACGGCTTTTCCGTCGCAAACCAGTCAACGCACCGTTTCCTGAGAAGACGCGTAAAAACGGTTCGTATTTGCGACGAAAATTCCGTCGCAAATCAGTCAAAGGACCGTTTCCCGAAAGGTCGCGAATATAAATGTAAGATTTGCGACGGCTTTGGTCCGTCGCAAATACAAAGTTAAAAATTGCGATGGCAAATTCCGTCGCAAATCAGTCAAACGGGTCGCTTCATGAACGGTCACCTTTAAACGGGTATATTTTGCGACGGAATGGGCCGTCGCAAACTCAAAGTTGAAATTTGCGACGACCTTTCCGTCGCAAATGTAGTCGTTTCAAGACGAAGGTGGTGGGCCCTAGTATTTGCGACGGCCTTTCCGTCGCAAATTTTAGTAATTTGCGACGAACATCCTTAGTCGTCTGAAATTGTCATTTTTTTCGACGGCTTAGAAAAATCCGTCGCAAATTCACTGAATTTGCGATGGATATTTGGCCGTCTCAAACTTTCCGTCGCTAATCTCCGTCTTTTTTGTAGTGGTAATGGGGACATATTAAATTTCATGGATTTGAGATGGTTTGTTGAGGAGTTTAATTTGCTTTCACTTATTTGCTAATGCAGGTGACGTGTTAGATCGTGTGTATTCCTCCTGTGCATGGTTGTAGGTGCATTTATGTCTCCAACTATGTGTGTAATGTGTACGCCTTCGTTTGCTCGTTAATAATTGTATTGTAATGAGGATGTAATTTAATTTCAGGTGACATGTTAGAACTTGGGTATTGATATTAAGTTAATTCTTCATATATGAGTGCTCTTTTTTGCGCGCGCGTGTGTAATTGTATGTGTTAACATTTTTGGTAAGATGTGTTTGATTAATATTGTATTGTTCTGGATGTAATGTGGTCACTGAGGGAATGTGCTTCATAGTAATAGTGAAGGTTCTTCCATCTATAATCACTACAAAAAACTCGCTGATTAGCGACGGAAATTTGCGACGGACACCTTATCCGTCGCTAATTTTAGTATTTTGCGACGGATTAGCGACGGATTTTGACCATTAGTCGTAAATTCTAAAAATTTGCGACGGACTTATCCATCCGTCGCTAATTCTTGGGTTTTGGGACGGAAAGTCCGTCTCAAATTCCAAAGTGAAAATTAAAATAAAAAAATAAATAATTTGCGACGGACACATGTCCGTCGCAAATTTTGGAGATCCGCTTCGCGACGGAACGTCCGTCGCAAATTTTAAATTTGAAATTAGCGACGGACATTTGCGACGGAATGTCCGTCTCAAATTTCAAAGTTGAAAATTAAAAAAGTAATTAAATAATTTGCGACGGACACGTGTCCGTCGCAAATTTTGGAGATCCAACCGGGTCTTGACCCGACTTATTTGCGACGGAAAGTCCGTCGCAAATTTCAAATTTGAAATTAGCGACGGAATGTCCGTCTCAAATTTCAAAGTTGAAATTTAAAAAATTAATTAAATAATTTGCGACGGACACGTGTCCGTCGCAAATTTTGGAGATCCAACCGGGTCTTGACCCGAGATATTTGCGACGGAATGTCCGTCGCAAATTTCAAATTTTAAATTAGCGACGGAATGTCCGTCTCAAATTTCAAAGTTGAAATTTAAAAAAGTAATTAAATAATTTGCGACGAACACGTGCGTCGCAAATACAATTAATTGTGTATAAACGAACAAATTATAAATTTACGCATTGTCAACATAAAGAAAAGGAATAAATTTTTTGAATTATGAAAAAAGAATGAGTCAATTTAGATGCATATACAATTAATTGCGTAGAAATGGACGAATTATAAATTTATGTATTGTCGAAATAAATAATTTTACAAAATAAAAGTTTGGGCACACAATATAAACAAGCTATAACGAAAAGGAATTAATTTGGTGAATTATGAAAAAAAAAAGACTCAATTTGAATACATATACAATTAGTTGTGTATAAAATGAACGAATTATAAATCTACACGTTGAAATAAATAATTTTACAAAAACAAAAAAGTTGGGCACACCATTTATATAAACAAAATTAGAAACGAAAAGGAATTAATTTGGTGAATTATGAAAAAAATTCAATTTGGATACATATACAATTAATTGCATAAAAATGAAAGAATTATAAATTTATTTTTTTTAAACAAATAATTTTATAAAAAAAAAAAGTTGGGCACAACATTTATATAAATAGGTTAGAAACGAAAAGGAATTAATTTGATGAATTATTAAAAAAAATGAATTAATTTGAATACATATAAAATTGATGGCATAAAAATGAATAAAAGAAGCTCATGGTCTAGCGGCGCGCGGCTCCTTCGCATGCACAAGAGGTCGCGTGTTCGCATGCACAAGGAAAAAAATTAGTCAATTTGGATACGTATACAATTAATTGCGTATAAATGAACGAATTATAAATTTAAGCGGGAGTCGAAATAAATAATTTTACCAAAGTAATAAAAATTAAATGGCCACAACATTTATAAAAACAAGTGAGAAATAAAAATGAATTAATTTGGTGAATTATGGAAAAAAAATGAATCAATTTGGATACATATACAATTAATTGTGTACAAATGAACGAATTATAAATTTAAGCGGGAGTCGAAATAAATAATTTTACCAAAGTAATAAAAATTAAATGGCCACAACATTTATAAAAACAAGTGAGAAATGAAAATGAATTAATTTGGTGAATTATGGAAAAAAATGAGTCAATTTAGATACATATACAATTAATTGCGTACAAATGAATGAATTATAAAATTACGCGTTGTCGAAATAAATAATTTTACAAAATAAAAAATAGTTAGGCACAACATTTATAAAAACAAGTGAGAAACGAAAATGAATTAATTTGGTGAATTATGGAAAAAAAAATGAGTCATTTTGGATACATATACAATTAATTGCGTACAAATGAACGAAATATAAATTTAAGCGGGAGTCGAAATAAATAATTTTACCAAAGTAATAAAAATTAAATGGCCACAACATTTATAAAAACAAGTGAGAAACGAAAATGAATTAATTTGGTGAATTATGGAAAAAAAAGAGTCAATTTGGATACATATACAATTAATTGCGTACAAATGAATGAATTATAAATTTAAGCGGGAGTCGAAATAAATAATTTTACCAAAGTAATAAAAATTAAATGGCAACAACATTTATAAAAACAAGTGAGAAATGAAAATGAATTAATTTGGTGAATTATGAAAAAAAAAGAATCAATTTGGATACATATACAATTAATTGTGTACAAATGAAAGAATTATAAAATTGCGTATTGTCAAAATAAATAATTTTACGAAATAAAAAAATAGGTAGGCAAAATATTTTTATAAACAAGTTAGATACGAAAAGAAATTAATTTGAATACATATAAAATTGATTGCATAAAAATGAATAAAAGAAGCTCATGGTCTAGCGGCGCGCGCCTCTTTCGCATGCACAAGAGGTCGCGTGTTCGCATGCACAAGGAAAAAAATTAGTCAATTTGGATACGTATACAATTAATTGCGTACAAATGAACGAATTATAAATTTAAGCGGGAGTCGAAATAAATAATTTTACCAAAGTAATAAAAATTAAATGGCCACAACATTTATAAAAACAAGTGAGAAATGAAAATGAATTAATTTGGTGAATTATGGAAAAAAAAAGAATCAATTTGGATACATATACAATTAATTGTGTACAAATGAACAAATTATAAATTTAAGCGGGAGTCGAAATAAATAATTTTACCAAAGTAATAAAAATTAAATGGCCACAACATTTATAAAAACAAGTGAGAAATGAAAATGAATTAATTTGGTGAATTATGGAAAAAAATGAGTCAATTTAGATACATATACAATTAATTGCGTACAAATGAACGAATTATAAAATTACGCGTTGTCGAAATAAATAATTTTACAAAATAAAAAATAGTTAGGCACAACATTTATAAAAACAAGTGAGAAACGAAAATGAATTAATTTGGTGAATTATGGAAAAAAATGAGTCATTTTGGATACATATACAATTAATTGCGTACAAATGAACGAATTATAAATTTAAGCGGGAGTCGAAATAAATAATTTTACCAAAGTAATAAAAATTAAATGGCCACAACATTTATAAAAACAAGTGAGAAACGAAAATGAATTAATTTGGTGAATTATGGAAAAAAAATGAGTCAATTTGGATACATATACAATTAATTGCGTACAAATGAATGAATTATAAATTTAAGCGGGAGTCGAAATAAATAATTTTACCAAAGTAATAAAAATTAAATGGCAACAACATTTATAAAAACAAGTGAGAAATGAAAATGAATTAATTTGGTGAATTATGAAAAAAAAAGAATCAATTTGGATACATATACAATTAATTGTGTACAAATGAACGAATTATAAAATTGCGTATTGTCAAAATAAATAATTTTACGAAATAAAAAAATAGTTGGGCAAAATATTTTTATAAACAAGTTAGATACGAAAAGAAATTAATTTAGTGAATTATAAAAAAAAAGACTTAATTTGAATACATATACAATTAATTGCGTAAAAATGAACGAAAGTAGCACGTGTCCGAGTGGCGCGCGCCCCCTCCACATGCACAAGAGGTCGCGCGTTCGATTCCCCTTGGGCGCAAATTTGGATTAATTGTTTAAGGCCCAATAAGACTAATATAGAAGGTGGACCGCCTATAATAAGCTATGGGCCGGTGGCCCAGTGGTCCGCGCCCGCCCCGGCCGCCCCGGGTGCCCGGGCTCGAACCACGCGAGCCACATTTTTTTTTTGTATAGGCTCGGTATTTTGCGACGGCCAAATTCCGTCGCAAATTTTTAATTTGCGACGAAAAAATGTCCGTCGCAAATTATAACCGAAAAAAATAAAAAAAAATTAATAAATATTTGCGACGGACTATTGCCGTCGCAAATATTGTTGACCCGACCCGAATAATTTGCGACGGACTACTGTCCGTCGCAAATTTTGAGCGACCCGGTAGGGTTTGACCCGCCAATTTTGCGACGGTTTTATCCGTCGTTAATTTGCGACGGACGGCAAAATCCGTCGCAAAAATTAGCTACGGCTGTTTTAGGAACGGACACGTGCCCGTCGCAAATTCCGTCGCTAAACAGTGTTTTTTTGTAGTGAATAGTAGACCACTTGTATTAGGATAAGTGTACATGCCGTTATTTTTTTAAGCCATTGATTTGAAATTTAAGTCCTAGTTATTGTGCACAATTATTGTGTCATTCCAATCAATTCTTTATTTGAATTTTTCAGTTTCACCAACCCTCAATAATAAGAAAAGAAACTGCCCAGATTTAAGATACACATAATAGTCTCTTTACAACTCATTCTCTCCCTCACCACAAAAGAAAAATTAGTTTTTTCTCTTCCCTTTGAAGAGTAACAAACTTACAATTGTTATTCTTCTTCAACAACTCTCTTCTCATTTTGTTCTCCATGGTTGTTGCAAAGGAAACTTAATTAAATCTGTATTTTTTCAAAGGTTGTATAGAAAATTGAATTAGAGCAAATGTTCCTGCTATTATCAACTTTCCAAGTTCTTTTGTGGTAATCTTCTCTCAATCTTAAGTCACAAATAGTTTAATAGAGATATTTGTCTTTAAATTTTTATTAATTGAAAAAAACATATATGAGATATTTACCAGCATTATAATTATTAAGGTAAAATAATTTTTTAGTCCATCAACTTGTTTCAACTTATTTTCTGTCTAACCTTTTCACTTTGAAATTAGCCCTCTAACTTAAAGCATTGTTTTTGGATTATGTACAACTTTGTTTGGCCAAAATTAAAAGAGTGTGTATAGAGTGAGAATGAGAATTTTCATTCTCCGCCCTTTAATATGTATGATGAATGATTGTCCTTGTGGTGGTTACATTACTTGTGTTGTGCTTTAATTTTGGAAACAATGGACAAAAAGAGAGGTTGTTGGATGTGGCATAGGGATAAAGATGATTATAAGAAAATAAAAAAAGTAATCAAATGGGGTATAAAAGAGAAAATAATATTGTGGATCATCTTTTGTACCATTATCCCATATTTTTCCACATTCTCAGTATCATTGAAGAGTTTCCCAACCAAGCACAGTCTAATTTATACATGAATTATTTAAGGATATTAATTAGTTGTTTTCACTACCTTTCATTGAAAATAACTAATATTTTTCAGTAATTTATGTATGAATTTACATAAATTATTTTTCAAAATTAAAATAATTTGACATCAGAGAATTGAAGTCGAAAAAAATTAAAGGGGTTATAAAAAGTTAATTTATCCAAATTATAATACTTTATTTTCAAAAAGTAGAAGTGGATTCTAAACCCTGGTTAAAGGGGGATTCTGATTTCTGGCAACTATGACCTACTATTGCAAATCCTCCTCCGCCTTGCTGCAACATATGTTCGTCGAAAATCTCCCAATTAAACGTGTACGTGTCGGATGCATGTTAAAAAATGACGGCATTTTGTCAATTCAACAAAATTTGGGATGTAAGTTGTACCATTGAGAAAAAAATTAGAACTATATACATACATTTATCGTTTTTAGGACCAATTCAAAAAATTTGAAAAGTTATGGACAAAAAATGTTCTTTAGTAGAGAAGGACAAAAATTAAATTATCTTTGTTGAGCACATATAACTGAATACGCACGAATACAAGCACTACAAAAATAAGATGATTTAAAGAGGATTTTGGAGAGGGAATTGAAAATAGAGAGGGTATTGAAGAGGGATTTATTCACTCTCCAAAATGCTCGTCGCCAATCTGTACACGAGGGAAAAACGAATCCCTCGAAAAATGGAAAGGACTTTAACGAGGGATTTCGCGTGGGAACAGACGAGGAAAAAAATCCCTCGACAAAATTTCCCTCGGCTAAGCCCTCGGGAAGGGCGAGGGAACTAACCCTCGGGGAATGAGGCACGAGGGAATTATCCCTCTTTAAAGCCCTCGGGAAATGTGCGCGAGGGAATTAAATCCCTCTTTAAAGCCCTCGGGAAATGTGCGCGAGGGAATTAAATCCCTCTTCAACCCTGACGTGACAGGCGGGCATTGGCGAAGGAATTTTCCCTCGGCTGACGTGGCGAGGGAAAATCCCTCGTGTAGTTCCCTCGTCTAGTTCCCACCGAAAAAAATGTAATTTCGTGGGGTTTCGAACCCACGACCTCTAGCACAACCCCTCCCCCGCGGATCCGCTAGGCTACCACCCCCCACCTCACTCCTAACTTTATTTCGCCCCCTCAAGTTTCGAACACGCGACCTCCATGTATGCGGAGGCCTTGCGTGTTTCGCCGTGCCGCTTGGACAAGACTATTTACTTATGTTTTACGGTGTAATATATATATTTCATATATTTTTATGTTATATATTTTAAATATCATACTAATTAATATTAATTATTTGTTATACTTTATATGTAAATTATTATTACATATAAAATTAAACTATCACTTGTATATATTATTTTTATTATTTATAATATTAAAATATTTTTAATGAACACATCAATAAATTTTTTTTCACTACTTACTAATATGTGCACATTTATATTTAGCTTTTTAAATTCTTTTTCACTAATTGCTAATATGTGTATATATATATTGATTGTTTTTTTTTTTAAATCAATAAAATTATAAAATACATATTTTTTAAATTATTTTTCACTACTTACTAATATGTGTCCATATATACACATATATTGATCGTTTTTTTTTAAATCAATAAAATTTTTAAATACATACTTTTTAAATTCTCTTCACTAATTACTAATATGTGTACACATATACACATATACACTTATATTGATGAATATATTTTTTAAACAATTCTACAACAAACAATATCAATAACCTCTCCTCCTCCTTCAACTTCAACATGCATATTATCTAAATTAAATTATACTAAATAATTATTTATATTAACTACACACACATATATATATATATATATATATATATATTAATTTATAATTAATAATCAACAAATTAAATATACCTATATATATATATATGCATGCATAATATATTAACAATTAATACTAAGTAAATTAATTATATGACTAACATATATATTTGAGTAATACGCACACACATACAAATATACATGAAAAATATATATATTTATGCAATTAAGCATGCAAATATTCAATTAACCTAATTAAGCATGCAAATATTCAATTAATTGATTAATTAGCTATATAATACGAATAAAACAACTAATTGCATAACACATGTATACATACACGATCACAATTAACATATATATATGCATATCGAAAATTCACAATTAATTAGTTAATAAATAATTATTTAACCGATTAAAACGAAAAAACTTACCGTAGAAATGTTCACAATAATGTGTACAACACGTCCGACAATTGGAGGAGTATTTTTGGACTAGCAGTGGTGGCAGCCGGAACTCCTTCTCCTTCTTTTCTCCTTGCAGCTTCTCCTCTTTTGCTTACTGGGAGAAATGGAAGAATGCTCTCTCGGTTGCTGAATATGAGCGTCTTGGACGAGGGAATGAAGAGGGAAGTTTCCCTCTCCTATGTTGCTCGGACTCGGGTGCGGGTGTCCGACACGGGTGCGGATCTAGGGGTCCGACCCTCAAATTTTCAAAATATAGGATACGTGTACACGGCCAAAAAGGATCCGAAATTAGGATACGGGTGCGGGGATACTTTTGATATTTTTTATTTTATTTTATTTTAATCTATTTTAAAATTGAAACCTTCAATAAAATTTAATTGTTTATATTTAATATATATTTATATATACTTAAAAAAATACTAATTTTGAAAAAAAAAATACTTTTGACTTTTACATTATATATATAGCATAGAATTTTATTAGCTATTTAGGTTAGATGAACAATACTACAATAAATTATATTATTATATAAATAATTAAACAAAAATATACATTATTTATTATATTTTTTTATATAAATTATTAAAAGAATTTGACTACTAAAGTCATACATAGTAAATGGAGAATGGATGCATAATTTTAGGCCATGATTGAGAAGGTGGAACGGTTTTAGAAACTATAATTTGAGACTTATTCAGTAAATGCATAATTTTAGGCCATGATTAAGAAGGTGGAATGGTTTTAGAATTTATAATTTTAGACTTATTCAGTAATCTTAATTCTTACTTTAGGATGTGAATGAAATTATTCAAAATTTTAAAGTAACCCTAAAAATTAGGAGATGAATTGAAAAATCACAACTTTAATCTGAATAAGTTACGTGGTCAAAATTTTCAGATACAATTAAAATTAAATAATTAAAAAACCTAATCCTAATTTTTTTATTAACCAGTCCCAGACGACTTTTCTTCTTCCTCACACTTCTCAGCGCCAGGCCGCCAGCGGCCGCCGCTCCACTTCATCCTCCCACTTCCCAAGGCGGCCGCCGCTTTTCTCGTTCCTCCCACTTTCCAGCGGCCACCGCTTTCTTCTTCTCAATCTTTTTCGATTCATATTTGGCTCTTTGTTGTTTCAATTTGTGTCTTCCGACTCAGAATCTCGTCTTCACCGGAACAGCCGAGTCCGCCTGAAATTTGGGGAGTCCGGTGCGTGTCCCGCACCCGGATCCGCGTCCACTCCGGCGGACGCCGGTACTCGCCAAGCCTAAACCCGATCAAACCTGCCACCCTGCAAACAACGGGACGAGGGAACTTTCCCTCGGGAAATGAGGATTTGAGTTGACGAGGGTTTAATTCCCTCGTGAAATTGTCAGAAGAAGCAGACGAGGGTTATTTCCCTCGGGAAATCTGTCAGAAGCAGCAGACGAGGGATGTTTCCCTCGTGAGTTTGTCGAGCGTTGCCTTCCCTCGTGAACGTTGTGGTCGGTCCCACAATTCCCTCGTCAATACCCTCTGCATGAACGAGGGAAATTTTACCCTCGTCAAAACCCTCGAAAATAAATTTCCCTCGTGAACTCCCTCTCTATTCTCGAGGGTTTAGTTTTCCTCTTTAGAATCCCTCTTCAATTCATGTATTTTTTGTAGTGAAGGTAATAAAGGATCAAAACAAAAAAATACACAGAGGATTTTACGTGGTTCGGTCTAAAAAATCTACGTCCACGGGGAGGATCAAAACGTTTTATTAATACAACTCACAATGTCAACGATTACAGATTAACACTCAATATAGAAGCCCTCTTCACCAAATAATGAATATCTCTCAAGAACCTTAATACCCTAAATTGTAACTGCTCTCGTTAAATTGATGGAGAAAAACTTGTTGCCTTGCACATACATGCCAATATATATCCGAGTTAACCTTATGGATTGCCAGCTTTGAATTTGTCAATTCCCAGAACAAATTAACGGGTATTCTGTTATGGAAATAAATGTCATTATTAGACACACTCTCCAAGTTGATATTTGCAAATCTTTGATACTCTACAGCTACCAAACTCTGCATCTAATATTTGCAGCTATTAAACTCTGCATTTGTTAACAAATCCTGCGGATGTTGATATTCTTCGAGTATCACCGAACTCTACAATTATACTCTTCAGCCAAACTCTACAGTTTGTTAGACTAACACTTTTGGACATATGCAATGACGCTTTCTTTACAATCTTGTCAATTTACGGAAGATCGCTTGATTCATAAACCCTCGTCAATTGGTTTATAGAGTGGAGAAAAAATGAACAGCATAACTCCATCCACCACCATCATCTCCGCCTCCACGGAGGCGATTTCCAACAACGACGACTTGCTCCTGCAAAATTCCTAATCAGATTCAAATCCGTTGGCGATCTCATTCTAGCACTTGTTTCACTTTGATGTTACACCTTGGTGTTCTGAATCAACTCCTTGGAATATTTCCTCCCTGGGTATTAGACAGGCTGGTGTTCCATATTTCTGGAAAGATTATGGCGTATCGTTTTTATGAGAGGAGCTTCTTGACTGTAGCACGCACGGTTACAAGGATGGTAGGTTGCAGTTCACATTCGAGGACTCTTGCCAGTTCGTCCAGTCTCTTGCTCCCATTTAATTGACTTTATATGTTACATCTTGGCTGACGCGTAGGACAGACAATATATTAAGGTAAACATAGTTGCTTTCTTTTTGGTGTTTATAAATTAAAGTTTGATTTGCTACTATGAAATCTTTAGCTTTAGCATCAATAAGAGAAGTTATGTCACTTGGCTTTGCGTTATTAAATAGGTTGCGACTCCAACCGGGTTGTTTTTCTACTTAGCAATGTTGCCTGATAGCATTATATATTACCATGTAGTTTTGGAAGTCTTGGAATGCAATCTATCAAAGCATTTAGGACACGTGTAACTTAATGTATCCAGACAATTGTGACCAGGTCAGAGAAGAAAGTTACTCTATATTTTGGAAAATTCTGTAAGATTTTGAAAATTATACTTACCCAATGAATATTAGTAATTGTTTTGTCAGACTTACCCTTATAAAAGTGATCAACACTATAGTTTTTAATACAATTTATATATTTTGCAGCCATTTTTATTTTCTGTTCATACCTAGGAAAATTCCATTTTACAGAATTATGATAAGAACATCTGGAGTCTAGAGCCCATGTATCCTGGAGCAAGGCTCATATATCAGCCCTTTTTGGCCGGCCCTGTGTAGGTATTATGTTCTTTTTTCTATTGGGACATAACATAACCTTCTAATATGGTCTTTCTCATGACAACTAAAATGCCTTTGTTGTACGACATTTCTAATATCTATGTTCTGCAAATCCATTACAATAACATCAAATAAATAGAAGTGAGGATTAACAGGTTTATCCTAAACAAGTTTAAGATCGTGCAACCGACTCTTCAACATTGGACGGGCATTGATGATAGTTCAGCTTGAGCCAATATTAATAATTTGAAAATTAATGTCAACAAAGTTGCCTACATATGATATATTCTTGCTCTTATGTGAATATGGTTCCATGATAGTTGGCGTGGATTTGTTCAGCTGAGGAATCGTTGAATGAGTCATAGTGATTTTTAGGTATATTCAAGTGCTGAGATTATTCGAATTGTTGATCATGAGATTCTATCTTTAATGGTGAATAATATCCCTTGTCTGAGCCCATCTTGTTTTGTATAGTTTTTAGGCATTGTATTTTTGGCCTCTTTCCTTATAAGGGCTCTTGGACGTTTTCTTAGTTACTCTTTTATCTTACTCTGGTTTTTCCCGTTGGGTTATACGGAGTAAGGTTTTGACGAGACCTTCAATTGTCTTATTTTCTTCATTATATAAATAAAATATCATATTCATTATTTTGTCATTGTCTTTAATTATTTGTTAGGTAACATTTTATTATTCTGAAGATCCTTCTATGTAAAAAGACAAAGAACGGTTCTGCGTACCTTCAAAACGAGGCCAAAAAGACGAGACAAGACCAAGTATTGCTTCTAATGTGTTGTTTTCATAAGCTTGACGAACCTTTGCTTCTCCGTTTGGGTTTCACTGTACTGTAATTATAACTTATTTAGTTGTTTTACGAACAAATCAAATGTAATTCCGTCTCTGTATGTGCATCTGTACGTATAACTATGTGAGGCCCTTAGCTTATTTGGAACTTGTGATCAACCATATGTTGCTTTACTTAATTGCCATATTTCTGTCAATGAGATTATTTGTTATATTTTATTAATATAATTGATTTGATTATAGTGGTTTAAATGGTATATGATTTCCATATGCATCTCAAATGGAGAATTGTTTCCTTGATACCGTAAATTTTACATGGACTTTTAGGTTATAGCTTGGGTTGGCGTATAAAACGGACAATAAGGTAAACATAATTACTTTATCTTTGGCCTTTATAAAGCTTGATTTACTATTATAACATCTTTAGCATCAATATTTGCCAACTGTCATTTAGCTATTATTGAATTTCCACATGCAGTACTCTGTGATACTCTACTTGAAGATGTTTTTTTATTCTTTACATTAAGAAAGTGAGACAAGTCTTGATTATGGTGCGCGTGTGTGTATTCTGATAATTTCATCTATTTGCTATCGTGTGTAAATGTCCTCTTAAGTTTTAATATTGAAAAAGTACTCATGTTTTCCGAAGAAGATTGTGGTACAGAACCTTCACTAAATGCATTATACATCATGGAGTCATTTGGTCATGTTCATCACATTCGTGATTTTGACATGAATCATTTCGTGGTTGCAAAGAATGGTGACTGGTCATTCAAGCGCCTGTTTGACTTAGATATTACACCTTGGTGTCCTCAAACAACTCCTTGGAATATTTCCATCCTTGGTACTATGAGAAGAGGGAGAAAAGATGACTAGCTGGTGTTCCATATTCCTGGAAAGATCGATTATGGCATATCGTTATTATAAGAGGTGGTTGAGGAGCTTCTTGACTGTAGAACAACTGGATTTTACGATGATAGGTTGTAGTTTACACACGAGACTCTTGCCAGTTCGCTGAGTCTCTTCCTCCCGTTTAATTGGAATGTTATGTTACATCTTGGGTAAGGTAATAAAGCCTGATTTGCCACTATGAAATCATTAGCATCAGCCTTCGATTTGTGGCGTGACATATATTCGTGGTATAAAGTTGCAACCAGCATCTTTATTTAGAGGATTAACCAAAGTTTGTGCTGATGAATCTTTATAATCTAGATTACTGTGTAAAATATCTCTTGCATGAGTTGCACGTCTTGCTGACTAATATATGCATGTGATGAAATGGTTTTTAATTGCTTTCTAGAATATGTGTCTGTAAGTGTTCTTGTCTCCAACCCTGCATTTTTGGGTTCCATTGGTAAAATATATCTGGATTGAGTGAGATACTCTTTGATAGTTCTTAAAGGTGATTTATTTTGGTGATGTGAGGTATAGGAAAAGAAAAAAAAAAGAAAAATTTGTGCCTGTTGTCCATTTCTTTCTTGTAAATGGATCACTTTCCCTTTATTAAGATTTCTCCATTTTCAAAGCACTAGATGAAGAAAATCATGCATGCATGTCATTCCAAATTCAGTACGCAGTAATTAAGATTCCAATCATGTGGGGGCCTCGTGCGACCTTTCTAATTTTAGCAAATGCTAGCAATAATATATGTCATTACAATTTCTGTATTAGGGAAAATATTTTTTCTCATTTAACTTTGGTTGAATTTGATTTTCGTCCTGTTAAATTTGAAATTGAATTAATTTAGAACTATAATTTATAAAAAAAAAAATGTGTTTTTTGTCCTCTTACGCAAACACCAAAGTCAATTAAAGTTGAAGGATAAAAAAAATGTATTTTCCCTCTATAATACTACAAAAATCAATCACAAACTTGTGCATGATTCAAAGAATAATTGTACGTAACATCTCTCCCTAAGTTGGTTATCCCTTCCCTGTAAACTCATGAAGGACTATGAAGCCATGTGTGAACCTTGTGCGATCCACTTGCGATCTTGTGCAACTCATGTATAAAGATCCATTAAAATTTTAGTAATACAAACAATAAATTGTTTATATATCAAATCCTATAACTAAGCTTTTAACCTTGTGCGACCCATTTGTGATTTTGCCCGATCCTCAAATTAACAAAAGTAAAGGATGAAGAATTTCATTACATTTTTTTTTAAATAGATAAATTCATGTAGCATGTGCACAAATTTTCACCAACCTTTTTACCAACAACTTGCAGATATTATAAATTAAATATTAGAATGGATGGTATTACTAGAAAAAATTATTGTGTACTAACTTTTTTAGTATCGCTAAGATTGTAATGCCATGTATAATTGAAAGGGCCACGAGGCCCGCACAAGATTGAAAACTTAATTATTATTTATTTAACTTGGAATGACATGTATGATTCTTCATGCTGTCCTTTCAAAATAGACAATTTTTTGTAGGATTTGATGTTTACATAATTTATTATTAGTACTATTGAAATTGAAAGGTTGCAAACAATTTAAAGCTTAATTATTAAAATTGAAGGGTCGCACAAGAGTTGCACATAGATCACTTATAAGTTGTGAAGAGGTCGTACAAGTATTGGATGACGGTTTTCAAAATGAACTAAAAATTTATCTTGTCAAATTTTCAGCGCCTTTATAAAACCGCTGCGAAAAATAATCAGGTCTAATGTTAAAGGACGAAGGGAGTATTATTTTTACTAAATAATTATTTTATATCTTATATTATGTTTGTATATTGTTACTGCAAATAAAATATGTACATGTCGGTGGACACCAATTTATATGTCCATCACTTACATGGTAGTGCTTAATGAAATAATGGTTGATTTCATTTTATGTGGCATCGCCATATTAGTGCTGGAAAATAAAATGGTTATATGATTATTCTTTAGGGTATGTTTGGTTTGAGATTTGGGTGTGCGAGAGAGGTCGTGACTTTGAAATTTTAGGATGTGAAAATTTTGATGAATAATATAAATATATGTTTGTTTTGGGATTTTAGTAGGGTTAAATTTTATTTTGAGTCAAATCAATATTTATTAGTGATAGATGTCGTATTATTTTATTATATTGAGTAAGAGAAAAATAGGATATAGATTGAATGGATGATAAAAAAATGATGATGTGATTGTATTTAACTAGTATTTCAGCCGTGAAATGCACAGATGCAATATATACAAATTTATATTTATATTTATTATATTATTAGATAATTTTTATGTATATCTACATATTAATTTAGTAATTGTGTTGTACTTATAATATAGAAACTATAATTGTACTTATAATATAGAAACGGTAAATTTGTATTAATGGGTTTTTACTGTACAATTGATATATAATATCAATAATATCATCAAGATGTATTATGTGTTTTATTTTATAATAACTTAATAAATATGTGGCTTGTGAAATTGAATCACAAAAAAATGCAGATAATTGGTTTAGAAATATTCTGCACATACAAAACAAATACATGAACTACTTAAACAACTACACATTACAAATTTCGAAAGACTTCCTTATATACAACATTTTTTGTCGATAGACTATGTCCACCATCTTCATCGCAAATTAAGATTTTAAGTCCTTTGCGATTAGTCACTCTTGAAACTGCTACATACAATTGACCATGACTAAAAATAGATTTTTTCAACAGCAGACCAACGTGAGAGAGTGACTGACCTTGACTTTTGTTTATTGTCATAGCATAAGATACAATTAGGGGAAACTGTCTTCTTTGAAATCTAAACAGTAACCTTGGATCTCTGATGGAGTTAATGACATTCTTGGGATAAGAACTCTATGACTTGCATTGCTTCCACACATAATCTTTGCTTCTAAAACATGTGCTCCGATCTTTGTAATTATCAATTGAGTACCATTACACAAACCAAGTGAATGGTCAATATTTCTCAATAGCATCACAGGAGTACCAACCTTTAGATTGAGCTCACGATTAGGAACACCCGAATTCTATTTAGAAACTCCGGAGTGTGCACATCAACCATTATGTCAACATTTGCATCAGATTTGCATGCACTATCTGAACTTAAATAGGTCTTTGTATCACCAGAATTCAATGAAGACATATATTCATTCACGCTGTCAAGAACATCCAGAGTTGGTGCCAATATAGCACGTTCATTCAAAAAACTCGTATCATCCCTTAAATCCATAAAAGATGGATAGGTGCTCTACACAATGGATACAATTGGATCACCCAAAGATTTTATTATGAGATCTTCAGGAATTTCAACAATTGCATGATCATCTTCAGCAACTCCTAATGTCCCATCCCCGATATGTGCAATCCATTCAGAAAATTCTTTTAATTCATTGTGTTCAACTACTGAACCGTGCCTCTGCAACTTCATATTCTTAGTTAACTTCAACAGCTCGTACTCCCTCCATATCCTTGAAGAATTGATGGTTGCATGGACAATATCCTGTCGAGTTTCCTTAGGAATCAATGGCAAAATTTGGCGAAAATCACCTCCAAAAACAATAGTTTTGCCTCCAAATGGTCTGCTCTTGTTCAATGGATTGCTGAGTTGTATGATATCTTTTAAAGTTCTATAGAATATTTCGAAATAGTACCTGTGCATCATCGGAGCTTCATCCCAAACTATAAGACTTGCTCTAACAATAAGCTCTGCCAGTTGACTACCTTGTTTGATGGAACACGTTGAGTTCTCATTCAGATTCAAAGGGATTAAAAATCTCGAATGAGCAGTTCGACCACCAGGAAGTAAACGCGAAGCTATGCCACTCGAAGCCATGTTAAGGATAATTTCTCCTCTCGACCTAACCGCAGCAGATAATGTCTTCCACAAATATGTCTTTCCCATACCCCCATAGCCATATATAAAGAAGACACCTCCACAGTGTGAAACTATTGCATTCATTATAGTATCATAAACATGACATTGCTCATCAGTTAAATTAGCCACCAAATATTTGTGCTCCTCCGCCAAAGCAACCTGATTGTAACTTAATTCATCAAGTACCAACTTATTCTGCATAGACGATGCACTCGACATATCTGGGAATGGCATTGTTTTGTAGTCTCAAAGAGACTTTCCAAATTTCCGCATCATATTTTCAATCTCAATCAAAGCTAGATTCTTTATTTTATCCTCCGTTAACGACAAACCTAAATCACAACATTTTGGATCAGTGTACAAATTAGTTAAACGCGTATACAAAATTCTAAAAATTGCTCAAATCATTTTTTTTATAATAAAAGGTGTCAAACATACCTTGGTGATTCAACAATTTACGTTATTTGTACAGGACATTGTCCAAAAGATACGTCCAACACTTCTCCCATACTAACTCAGGACGATTCAAGCAATCTGAATATAACAACATAGCAAATAGATACCTTGAAGACCGAGCTGATGCCCACCGGCTGGCTTCAATAATACCATCTGAGTACTCCTTGTCGTCATCCAGGATACCATATGTATAGCAAACATCACGAAAAGTTGCATGCAACAATGCATCCACAGTCTTTATGTCGTCAAAACTCGTGGCACCACGTACGATATTAAGCAGACACCTTAAATAATAGAGCTCACCACTTCCTGGAGGCACATAGAAAATGCGACCTAGCGAGAAGCCTCGTTTCCTCAGTACCCACTCTCTCTTGGATGCTTTCCAAAAAAATGGCTGAGGAAACTCAGCATAAGTCAATTTTCTACCCTCTTTATAATCCCCTCTTTTGTCCTTATTCGCTTGAAACCAAGCTAGAAACATATTTCAATCCACTGAAGGTCGCTGGAGAATGTTGATGACGATCGTTTCTAATCTCGTGGATTAGTGGCCTTTTTTAATCGATAATTACATCATCAAATAATTACGCGTGATTGATCACTATCGTAAATAGTGAATACGATGAATCGGGATTAAGAAAATGTAAATACGAGTATTAAATTCATATTTATTTCGTATGTGTGTGTAGATAGAGGTGTTTAATTGTGTGTAAGCATAGTATAGTTGTATTTGTGAATTTGTACTTATTTTTATTCATGAAAATTAATGGGTTTTATATAAGTCCTCCAAGTAGGAGGTGGATTGACTCTTGCTCTCCCAGGTGTGCATGTTTGAAAATTGGAGAGCTGACTATTTGACCTTATCTAAGCTAATTTATATCCTCTAAATCAGATTAGCTCGCATTAGAGAGCTGCTCGTCTCTTTGGACTTGCCTTTGAGGAGATCTTAGCTTAACTTTGTTGGTCGATTTACTTTCTGCCTTGGCTCTTTGGCTAAAATAGCTCGCCAGGGTCTTATTTGGATTCGGGTGGTCTCTTCTTTGATGTAGTTCGACTTAGCAATGTAGCTCGCCTAGCTGGAGTAGCTCGTCTGACTATTCCAGCTCGGCCTGGCTTGACTTAGCTTGCTTAATCTTGCTTCTTAAGTGATTAATTAGCTTGAACATGTTCGTCTTTGGTGAGATGTAGCTCGCCTATCAACAATTGCCCCCTAGCCTGCCTTTATATTGTGAAGAAAGAGGCGAACTACTTAGGGGCAGGCTATGATCTTATGTCTCAAGGACAAGATGCTTTATCATGGGCGAACGGCTTTACCTGGGTCAGACTAGATTTGGTGGGGTGACGGTTGGAATTCCGAGATAGGGGCACATCTCGAGGCGCGACGTGAGCAGAATGATCGTCGCCGCCTACGTGCACACGAAATCGAGGTGACGCGCTCCCAACTTTTTCGGAGTTGGGCCGCACGCACCAAAACTTTTGCACATTAGTCCTCGAGTTTTTTTATCTTTCACTTAATACCCCATTTTTGAATGATATAAAAGGGGATTTCTTTCATTTTCTCACTTTACTTCGACCTTTCAGTGCCAAGAACCCACTGCTTTTTCTTCAAATTTTTTGGCAGTCATTTTTCCATCTCCGGTTACCATTTCTTTCAATCTGAGTTTACAAGGTAAAAATTTCGTTGTGCTTCTTCTTCTTTGTGTTAATTTTATATTTTTTGGGTTGAAAACTCCAAACTCTGCCGTGTATTTCTTCAATCATCGTCGTCTTGTTTATATCCTTCACCGGAAACCGCCATTTGAACCGTCTCAAGCTCTTCATTTCTCTATCTCTTCAAGTTTTCAAAGAAATTCTCCTTCAAATGTCCTTCAGCTCACGAACCGAGTCAAATCCTTCATGGAATCCCAAAAAATGCCCAATCAGAGAGTCCTCAAACCCTATTCTGATCGTGAACATTGATTCGAACCCGGAGGCAACCTCCATCGTCCGATCTGTAAAATTGGGAACTCGTCCATCGAGAAAGGAGGTTACTGAGGTAAACCCCGCCCGTGAGATTGCAAAGGAGACCAGCTCGGACCTGCATTCCGAAAAGGAGGGTGAAGCCGAGGTGGAGCAGGTCGCCCCTATTGACGAACTGGCCTGGGAGTTTCTTACAAGGATTGGCTATCCCATGCCGAACCTAATCGAGAGTTAAATCCCAGTTGTAGTAGCTCGTCAGGTTGACTGAGATGCTTACGAGAGGGAGTATTCTACTCGCTTCTCCATTCCAGCTCGTGGGAAGTGAAAGCTTAGGACCAATGACTTTGCGACGAGCTACATCATCTCGTCCATCACCGAGGACGATCTGCCAAAAATCAGAAGGGATTATAAGATCCCTTTTGATATTCACTTGTACGGACCGTTAACGGATGGTCGAGCAGATCGACCACCTCGCAGGCTCACAGCGATCAACCTTGTAATCCTCATAGTTGGAGTCACTCTTCCCCTCCACCCCTTGATCAGTCGTTTCTTGGTGCAGACAAACTTGGCTATTAGCTAACTAACTCTAGTGGGATGGATGAATCTGATGTCCCTCATGATGTTGTACACCCTTGAGGGATACCCCAACAAGCTCTCTACTGACGAGGTGAACTGCCTCATGGCGCCCACAATCTGCACCGGTGAAGAGGCGGGCGGTACTACCTTAAGGCTCGTCCCGATCTTCAGGTGGTGGAGGATGTCCTTGGAAAAGTGAAGGACTGGAAGCACGATTGATTTTACATCGATGGTGACTGGCGAGCTTCAACTCACCCATATGGTGGCGAGGAAAGAATAAATACACCGATGGAGTTTGGGAACCTTAAGCGTGAGTTTTACTTCTTCAAACTTTGAAAAGGTAAAACTAATTTTAATCTTTTCTTCTTTGTTTCAGGTCCCAAAACTCTCAAGTGGAGGAGCTCCAAGGACGAAGCTGGTGACCTATTCCTGTTCGTCGTGAGCAAGATCACCCTTAGAAACTGAGTTGATCGAACATAAGCTATCTTTACACAGAATCTACACGTAGAGTAGCTCACCTTACCACCTATCCTCACCACCTTGAGGCGCAAGCCCAAGTCCCCGAAGGTAAACTTTCAATGGCGGACTAATTTGGCTTGTAACTTTTATAAAAAAATTTAACTTGGGTAGTTTGACCTTTGTAGACCAGCTCGTCACTATTGCTCTTCATCCTTCCTTCCACCAACTTGATCAACACGTTTGGGATTTGCCGACGAAGAAGGGAAGGAAAAAGGGAGACCCACTCTCGAAAATGATCGCACTAGTGGCCAAGACCAAGGATGATCCCCACCAGGCGGGTGGGTCGGGCTCGTCTAAGCAACCCGCTCAAGTGAGTAGCCCATCGGGTGTCGATACTAAAAAAAGAATAGATTTCTTTGCGTAGATGGCACCCCCATCTCCGATGAGCGAGTACCAAAAAAAGAGTAAGGGGCCCCAGGTGGCGGGGCTATTGTAGCTCGCTCCGTTGAGCTGGAAGCTGGACGAACTCCCTCAGTGGAGTTAGTTACCGAGCAGCATGTCATTGCCTCTGCTCAAGAGAGGAGGCCGGACTCCTCTGACAATGTGACCTACCTTGGTTGGGATGCAGGTCGCTACAACGAGTAAGTATTCTTACTTCTTCTTTTTTACATGTCTTAATCATATTTTTTCCTTTACTCATTGTAGTTATCAACCCAACCACTTTCCTGGCCGATCAAATATGGTAAACCAATACTCTTGTTCCAAGGTTTCGACCTCCTTTAGGGAGATTTCCGACTCTCATGTTCGGCGAGCTGCCGAGTCTATAGCTCGGTCCTAGACTAAAACCTTGGAGAAAGCTGTAAAAGAACAAACTCCGAGGGACAATGGTCGTCTTTGCCTCATTGAAGCTAGCAAGACATTTGTTGCCATATAAAAACTGGTTGACTAGGTGGAGGACCTTGAAAGGGATGCACGGCAACACACTGCCACAGTCCGCTGCATTTCTAAGGAAATGGACGATACAAAGGCCGAGGTGAACAAGTTGTTGGCCGGCCTCCAGGACAAGGTGAAGGCCCACCAAATGTCCGAGCAAAGGGCTCTTGACCTGCACATAAAGGTCTCCGAGGAGCTTAAGAATAAGGAGGTCGAGGTTGAACTACTCCGAGCTGAGCTCGCTCGTGAGTAGAAATAAATTGAAACATCCGAGAAGTTTGCTACAGAGGTCGAGGCCAAGGCAGCTCGTCTAGAGAAGCAGCTCGCCAATTCTATTCCAAAGGAGGTGTTGGTACTAAAGTTGGAGGCGAGCTCGATCTTGGGCTTTGTGAGCACCTATGCGAGTGTATCCGGGCCATTAATAAGTTCAATGTGCCCCATGTTCTAACCGAGACCGGCAAGAAGTTTACTGAGTTTCTTCAAAATAATCTTCCTGCCCCCGGGACCACTCTTCAGATTGGCGACCTGCCAGAGTATAGGGTCAAGATCGACTTCCTTGACCCCCAAATTGAAATTACTCATCCTCCGGAGGACGAGCAGGAGGAGATGGCTGAGGGCGAGGTGGAAACTTCAACTGATCCCCAAGAAAAAATCTTAGCTGATCAAGCTGCAGAGGCTGCCAGGCTGATAGCCGAGCTGACCATCGACGTGCCTAATAACCCCGATACTTCAGGGGCACCCTTAGTCGACCCCCATGACGATAACCTTCTACCTCCAGGGGGCCAAGGGAACTAGGATAGAATAACATATGTCTTGTATTTTTTTTTTGCTTCTTTTGTCATAGTTGTTCGCTCCTTCATGGAGTTTTTGTAATCCTTTGGGCGAACTGCCTTATCTTAATGTAATTTATATTTGCTCATTTTTTTCTTTATGCATTAATTGTTTTACATTTAATTTTATGCTTTACAATCTTAATGCATGTATTTGGGCTTTGTTCAAAAGAACTTTGCCTTTAAAATGGAATAGGGGCCTTGGCCTTAGGCTATGTTCATTTAAAAATGAATAGCCTTTAATGGGCTTGATCATATAAACTGACTTGTGCCTTGAGCTTGAACTTTCTCCTTTGAACGAACAACTATCATTAAACTTGCTAAAACTTACAAGTATGGAAAATGACCGACTTTACAAAACTTTACAATCCAAGTCAAAGTAGTCCGACTACTATACACTTTGTCAAACAACTTTAAACTTGTTAGAATACTAAAAATATACAAGAACAAATAAGTTGCTAGGCTAAAGTAGTTCGACCAGCCAATCTTGTTCGGCCTCTAACACTTGGTGAAAATTTAAAAAAATTAGGCAAGTTTTTGGGCCTTACTTGCACATATGCAGTTCTTGCTCACCCCTTTGTCAAAGTAGCTCGCCTTAGTGATAATACTTATTTAAATGGACTGCATTCCAGGAGTATTGGGCCGAGTTGCCTTCCATATCTTCGATATCATAAACACCATTGGGTAACTTGTTCGTTACCATGTATGAGCCCTCCCAAGTCGGTCCAAATACACCTGGAGGTGGGGCAAACTTCTTCCTTAGAACAAGATTGCCAACTTTGAACTCCCTTAGCTTGACCTAGGAATTGTAATAATGCTCTGCCCGCTGTTTGTATGTTACATTTTTAGCTCGGCTATAATTCTTTTTTTCTCGAGCAAATCCAGTTCGACCGATAAGACAGAGTTGTTCGCCTATTCATCAAAGTTGGTTGGTCTAACTGTTTTGGTCTTTAGCTCAACTGGGATAACTGCTTCTATTATGAATGCCAATTGATGGTCCCGTTTTTTAAGGGCAAAATGGGAATTCAGGAGCAAATTTTTTTTTTAAAACTGAAATAGTTCAGTGCAAGAACACTCAAGTCACTGCATTGCTAAGAGTCAGAGCACTCAAGTCAGTGCAACTGACTTGTGAGCTCAGGCTCTTAACAAGGCAGTGACTCAAGAGACTAAACTCTCGAGTGCTCGCTTAAGCCGGTCAGTGAGAAGGACTCTCCCTGACCTGAATACTTAACCAAAGTTTCTTAACAATGCTCTCAGTGAGCAGATTTTCACAACAGTTTAGTCAATGCTTAAAACAATGAAACACACAGTTTAACGTGGTTCAGAGACTCAAGCTCTTACATCCACATGCCTGATTTAACAGGAAATCCACTAACTGGGATTCTTATTTTTAACGTGCCAAGGTGCACCCATATCTACACTCCAGATCTTTCTTACTTCCTTCCTTCCTTACAAACAACTTACTACCAACAAACCTAATAATAGGGTTTTGGTTTCAGTTGGGGTTTCTCCAACTAGGTGAGGTTTTCCCTTACAATGTGTTAGCCTAAAGCTAAGGTTGGGAAAACCTCTCTAAGATAAGAGTTACAAGTTGAACACTCATTTGTGTATATATTTGAACCCTAATGGTCAGTGTACAAGATGTGAGTTGTGCCTCCTTATGACTCCCTATATAATGCACTAAACACTCACACCTTCACAGCTCGTAGGTGTTGATTTTTCTTACTTCACACACACTTGAAATGAATCTATGAGCTCGTATTTATAATGTGGATTCAAATGTAAACGTTGAAGGAAACTACATTTGAATCCAGTATTTAATGGTTTCAACCACTTTTCTTGGAATGCGGCCTTGTCAGTGTCAGATTTGCTGCCTTGTGTTGATTGGTCCACGTGGGCTGGATCCAACGAATCTTTGACTCAGTGGGTTGACCAAGACCCACTGACTTTAGGTAGCTTCATCCTTCACTGACTTGATGATCATGAACGTCTTCAGTGTAGTTGTCCTTCAGAGACTGTTTGAAGATCTCTCCAAGAAGTTTGTCATAAGGCTGAATGACAAACTTCCCTGACCATAGTAGCCTGACTCTTTCAGGGCCTACTTAGTGCAACACTGATCCTCCTGATCATGCTCTTCACTGAGTGGTCCGCCTGACTTAGCTTAGATCAGCCAGGTTAACACTCAATGGGACATCCTTCAGGCTTCTCTTTAGGTTCAGGCCTCCACCGTGGCTTCAGTCAGTTCTTCTTGTGATGTCATCTTGATTTCCTCAGGCTGTGTTGTTGAGTTCCCCCTCAACTGAGTGTTCCCTCAACTGACAGTCTATTCTACTGAGAAATAACCTAGCCTGGCCTGAAACTAAAGATAATATCCTGACTGCTTTCAAACCTATTACATGTTGTTTTGGAAAATCATCAAAACTAAAAAATATCCCAACAATTTCCCCCTTTTTGATGATTCCAAAACTTCTAACCAAATGATTTTCTATTACAAGTTGAATGTCAGAACACAGATAATAGTTTGAAATATGCAGGAATTCTCATAGTTTAAAACATTTATGATATGTTCGGTTGACCATTTTTCTTAACAAAACTGGATCAGTGGTCATGTGAACAACCCGCTCTGATACCAATTAATGGTCCCGGTTTCGAAGGGCAAAATGGGAATTTATGAGCAATTTTTTTTTAACTGAAAGAGTTCAATGCAAGAACACTCAAGTCACTGCATTGCTAAGAGTTAGAGCACTCAAGTCAGTGCAACTGACTTGTGAGCTCAGGCTCTTAACAAGGCAGTGACTCAAGAGACTAAACTCTCGAGTGCTCGCTTAAGTCGGTCAGTGAGAAGGACTCTCTCTGACCTGAATACTTAACCAAAGTTTTTTAACTATGCTCTCAGTGAGCAGATTTTCACAACACTTTAGTCAATGCTTAAAACAATGAAACACACAGTTTAACGTGGTTCAGAGACTCAAGCTCTTACATCCACGGGCCTGATTTAATAGGAAATCCACTAACTGGTATTCTTGTTTTTAACGTGCCAAGGTGCACCCAGATCTACACTCCAGATCTTTCTTACTTCCTTTCTTCCTTACAAACAACTTACTACCAACAAACCTAACAATAGGGTTTTGGTTTCAGTTGGGGTTTCACCAACTAGGTGAGGTTTTCCCTTACAATGTGTTAGCCTAAAGCTAAGGTTGGGAAAACCTCTCTAAGCTAAGAGTTACAAGCTGAACACTCATTTGTGTATATATTTGAACCCTAATGGTCAGTGTACAAGATGTGAGTTGTGCCTCCTTATGACTCCCTATATAATGCACTAAACACTCACGCCTTCACAGTTCGTAGGTGTTGATTTTTCTTACTTCACACACACTTGAAACGAAGCTATGAGCTCGTATTTATAATGTGGATTCAAATGTAACCGTTGGAGGAAACTACATTTGAATCCAGAATTTAATGGTTTCAACCACTTTTCTTGTAATGCAGTCTTGCCAGTGTCAGATTTGCTGCCTTGTGCTGATTGGTCCACGTGGGCTGGATCCAATGGATCTTTGACTCAGTGGGTTGACCAAGACCCACTGACTTTAGGTAGCTTCATCCTTCACTGACTTGATGATCTTTAGTGGACTAAACGTCTTCAGTGTAGTTGTCCTCCAGAGACTGTTTGAAGATCTCTCCAAGAAGTTTGTCATAAGGTTGAACGACAAACTTCCCTGACCACAGTAGCCTAACTCCTTCAGGGCCTACTTGGTGCAACACTGATCCTCCTGATCATGCTCTTCACTGAGTGGCCCGCTTGACTTAGTTTAGATCAGCCAGGTTTACACTCAGTGGGACATCCTTCAGGCTTCTCTTCAGGTTCAGGTCTCTGTCGTGGCTTCAGTCAGTTCTTCTTGTGATGTCATCTTGATTTCCTCAGGCTGTGTTGTTGAGTTCCCCCTCGCTGAGTTCCCCCTCAACTGAGTGTTCCCTCAACTGAAAGCCTATTCTACTGAGAAATAACCTAGCCTGACCTGAAACTAAAGATATTATCCTGTCTTCTTTCAAACCTATTACATGTTATTTTTGAAAATCATCAAAACTAAAACATATCCCGACAATGCAAATGGTGTTCCCCCGTACTGGATCTAGGAGAAACTCTGTATGCCCACAAGATATCTGGGAGTTCTAAAGACTAATTTCCCTTACTTTTCTCCAACCGTATCTTAGAACGTGTTTGATTATTTTATTGACGGCTTCAATTTGACCATTTGACTGCAGATGATAAGGGGTCAAAAAATGTTTCTTAACCCCCCACTTGGTGCAGAAGTCTCTTAGCCTCTTCCCATTAAACTGAGGACCACTATCTGTAATAATTGTTTGCGAAACTCCAAATTGTTAGATAATATTCCAGATGAAGCTGGTCATTTTTCTTGTATAACTTTGACTAAGGCTTCTGTTTCTGCCCATTTTGTATAGTAATCAACTGCCACAACAGTGAATCGAATATAACCCTTTCCAGGTGGGAAGGGTCCAATGATGTCAATTTCCTATCTTGCAAATGGCCAAGGACTGAAAATGGAAATTAACTCTTGTGCTGGAGTGTGGATGCTTGGGGCAAAAATTTGGCATCGATGACAGGCTCTTGCCATTTGAATAACATCTTGGCGTAGAGTTGGCCAATATTAGCCTTGTCTTATTATTTTGTAGGGCAGAGCTTGCCCCCCGGCATGGTTTCCACAAACTCCTGAATGGATTTCTTCCAAAGTAGCTTGTTCTTGCGCCCTAGACGAACACTTGAGAAGTGGGATTGAAAAGTCTCTTTTGTAAAGTTGCTCGCCCACCAGGGTATACCTGGCTGCTCATTATGTTATTTTGGCAACTTCAAAAGGATTGCTTGGCAAATCACCATCTTTCAAGTATTTGGCTAAAGGAGTTCGTCAATCATCATCATTAAGTAGTTCGCCCACTTGATTGACTTGATAATCCAAAGTTGATGGATTGGCCCTTCTGGTGATAAGAATATCTGTTAACTCAGCTGGACCTTCACTAGTGGCTAGTCGAGCTAGAGCATCAGCTTGGGTGTTGCTCGCCCGGGGTACTTGTTCGATGTAAACTTAATCTAGTATTGATACCAGGTGAGAAACTATCTTCTGATACTCAATCATGTGTTCATCTTTGGCTTTGTATTTACCTCGAACTTTATTTACGATAAGCTGAGAATCTCCAAAGATGTGGAGTCATCTGACTCCAACAACAAGTGATAAGTGTAGACCTGCAATGAGGGCTTCATACTTAGCTTTGTTGTTTGTTGCCATGAATTTAAATCTGACTGCTGAGGTGAATATTTATCTGTTGGGGCTGATGAGAACTACTCCTGCCCCCGAGACCATGTTCGTAGATGAACCGTCTACATAAAGATGTCAGAGGTGATCTAGCCCTCTCATCGGATCTTGGGGAAAGGTTAGTTCGACTATGATGTCGGCTAATGCCTGACCCTTGATCACTGTTCGAGGAGCATAAGTCACTCCAAATTGGTTAATCTCTATGGACCATTTTAGTAGGTGGCCAGCTGTGTCTGGTCGATGTAAGATTTATCTAAGTGGGAAAATTGTTAGTACTTCGACTTGATGATCAAAGAAGTACGATATTAGCTTTCTAACACACTTATGACAAGTGCATATGCCAGCTTTTCAGTTGGTGAATATTTCACTTCGGCTTCATGTAGAGCCTGGCTGACATAGTAAATTGGTTGATAGAACTTTACATCCGCCCGCACCAGAACAGAGCTGATGGCCACCTTCGATGCTGCCAGATATAAGTATATTTTTTCTCCTGGGATGGTTTTTGATAGGATCTTCACATCTCCCAGGTAGTCTTTGAGCTTTTCAAAAGTGCTCTGGCAGCTGCTCGTCCATAAGAACTTGCCTTTTTAATGGCTTCAAAGAATGGACGACACTTTTCTCTTGATCGGGATATGAATCTGTTTAAAGCAGCTACGCATCTAATTAGCCTTTGTACTTCTTTTACTGAATGAGAAGGTTGCATATCCACAATAGTTTTAACTTTCACGGGGTTGGCTTCGATTCCCTGTTTATTGACCAGATGACCCAGAAACTTCCCCGAGTGAACCCCGAAGCTGTTTTTCTTTGGGTTTAGCTTCATGTTGTATTTTCAGAGAATATTGAACACTTGGGCTAGATGCTGGAGGTGGTCTTCCTTTTTAGGGCTTTTTACGACTATGTCGTCAATGTACACCTCCACTGTGTCCCTAATGTGTTCATCAAATATTTTATTTACGAGCCTCTAGTAAGTTACCCCTGCATTGATCAATCCGAAAAGCATCCTCTTCCAGCAGAACAAGTTTTTGTTTGTATAGAATATCGTGTCTTCTTAATCATCAGGGTACATTGGAATCTGGTGGTAGCCGGTGAAAGCATCCATGAATGTGAACATTTCATGCCTGGCTGTGATGTCTACCAGTTGATCGATGTGCAGAAGGGGAAAATTATCCTTCGGGCAGGCTGCATTCAGATCCATAAAGTCTATGCAGAGCCTCCAAGTTCCATTTGGCTTCCACACCAGAACCGGGTTTGCCACCCATTGAGGACATAATGTCTGCCGGACTAGGTCATTGTCCTGCAGCTTTTTCACCTCCTCATTGAGTTCTTGGTATTTATTCAACCCGTATTTTCTCCTTTTCTGATGGATCGTTCTCTGGGCCAAATCTATGTTCAATTTGTGACAAGCATCTTTTGGATCGATCCCCACCATGTCCGCACATGACCATGCGAAGAAATCAAGGTTTGCCTTGAGGAACTCAATCATTCGGGTCCTGTATGGCTCAGGGATCTTAGACCTAATGTAGAGTTCAAGATCATCACGATCAGGATTAACTTTGAGGGCTTCCAGCTCTTCGACTGGAGTTATTTGTTGTTTTTGTCTTTTCCATCATAGATCAATTATTGGTCCCTCAAGGTTTAGTTCGCGTCCATCGGGTCGATTTCCAGACGGGGCTTCAAATCTTCTAATGGTCTTGGGTCAAAGTTTTTCATCGAGATAGGGCCCTTCAAGCCAGCATTCAAGGGTAGATCGTCCACATTCATTGGTTGTTCCCCCATCGGAATAAGTTGTTCGCCATCGGGCAAGAGTTGTTCACCCGTAGGTAGGAGCTATTCGTCCACCTCCACTTGGTCATCCTGGGGTTCCAGGATGTCATCTAGGACAGAGGATTCATTTGCGGGGTAGCTGGTGGATGCTTCCATCATCGAGACCCTCTTTTCACTTGATTGAAGTTGGAGGAGATATTCTCGTGCTTTTTTCTGGTTTCCCTTCATCGAACCAGCTCCTTTAGAAGTGGGGAACTTTACGCAGTAATAATAGGTTGAAACTGCAGCTTTAAATTCATTTAAAAAGGGTCGGCCGAGGAACCCGTTATAGGTGGATTGCTGATCTACAATCAGAAATTCTACCATTCTAGTTATTCTTCTATCGGGCTCCTCGGTCGATACAAGCTCTACAGACAACCTAAAAAATCCCAAGTGGGACTGTTACATCATCACTGAAGCCTAAAATTCGATGATTAGAGTCTTCAGGTTAGCTCGTATAATCTCCCAGCTTGTCGAGCGTACTCTTGAAGATGATGTTGGTATAGGCTCCAGTGTCAATCAGCAGACGATGAACTTTGGTCTCCATTATGTTGGCACATATAACGAGGGAATTATTATGGGGAGTCAAGATTTCATCCAGGTCTCTTTCGGTGAAGGTCAACTCTGGTGTATGCTGAATTGATGGGTTAACCCCCCATTTCTTGAACCTGAGCCACAGCTCGTAGCTCAGCCTTTCTCTTCCTCTTTGAAATTGGAGCCTACCCATCTGAGCAGCACCCCACGGGCCCTGACGGCTCTGTTGGAGTTATACGTGAAAGTATACTTTTACTTTGTATAACTCGTGTATGAAACACTTGTTTATGAGAATAATTCTTTTATCGCATATGCTTTAGATATGATTGAATATTGAATATTTATTGCAAACAGTTCATAATAGTACTAGTTACATTGTAGTTAATGTGGTGATACCCGATCACGGAAGATAACATTAACAGTTTCCTTGTAACTAAAAGTACATTTTCACGACCTAGGTGGAATTGAACAATCCGCCGTGAAAGGTCGATGTGTAAATCTCAGATTGGTCTGTCTTGACTAAGAGATTGAACTAGCACATTTAGTATGTGTTGAAGAGGACCTACAGCGAGGATAAATTCTTCTGTTCTGAAAAGTGAAGAATTAGACCTCAGTGGTTATTGATTTCTTAATCTCTGTCACTTAAATAGGACCGTGTGTGCTTAATGGTTACTGCTTTGATTCATGTTGGGTGAGAATCATTGTGACTTCGAACTTTGTGTCTTGGGCAGTAATATTAATCATACGACGGTTGCTAAGATTTAATACGGAAAAATGCGTGCGAGTACGGCTCGTGTGTTAGTCCCCTTGGTGGGCTCAGAAGTTTTATCGTACCAAATCTTGCAAGTGAAGATTAGTTTCTTCGGTACGGATAATAATGTTGAGCTGTCTTTACTCCAAGGTGAAATATATTAATTAATTTAGAGCTATTCAGAAGTTTAATTAATTAATGGACTTGATAATCTTAAATGCAGGAAATAATTACCGGGGGCCCATATTATCGTAATATGGATTAAGATGGATAGTGCAATATTAATTTATTAGTGGTAATAATTAATATTAATGAATTGAATTATATTGAGGCTCAATATTGAAATTCAGAAGTCCATTAGGAGGTCCAATCTTAATTCTCCTTAAAGACCCCTCAAGTAGCCCATTAAGTAGCCCAATAATGATAAGGTGATTAAAATAAAAAGAAAATAATATGCTGATTTTTTCCTAGAATTTTCGAAAATTGCAATATTAGGAGAGAAAAGATTTTGTTGATTTTCTTGGAAAGATATTATGGAAGATAAGTATTCTTGGAATACAAGATTATCTCATATATTCAAGAAGATCCAAATCTTGGATTCTTTTCCTAAGATTTTCGAGAATTACAAGTTTTATAAGGAGGGTGAGATTTTTGTGGAATATTTTATTTTGGAGAAAAGAATATATGAGATATATTCAAGATTTCTTAGAGTCTAAGAAAAGATTTTCTCCAAGACCCAAATACTCCTAATTTTCGGCCACCTCTACTTATAAATAGGGGATGATTATTTCATCCCCAAGTACATAATTCCATGTGTTGGAAAAATCAAGAGCATATATATTTTTCTTTTTCCTTAGTTATTTAAATTACTTGAAAGCATCTCCCACCGGTGATCAAGTAAGGCGAAAGGGAAATACTTGAGAAGGCTTTTGGGTTGATAAAGCGTGATCGTGATTGTTCCGTTTATTCAAAGGCCAATTCTACAAGAGGTACGTAAGTCACATAAATTCTTGTTTATTCCGCCTAGATTTTATGTGAATTAATTCAACATGCATGATGTTAAATTTGTTGTTGGAATTATTATTTGAATTAATTAGGATTAATTCATACTAGTAATAATTGTATTTAAATTCGTATTTAAATTTCATCCCGAATAGATTCCGGGCACCCCTATTTTCCCAACAGGCTCCATCATCAAAATTTCCCTGAGTGGTCCAGCTGCAGCAGCTGGAGCAGGTCATCCCCTTTTGTTGCTCCTTAGGGGTTGTTTGTCTTCGTCCTCATCGGAGCTGTTGGGGTTATTCGCCCGGGGTTTCTTACCAGGCTGCCTTTTCATGAAGTCGGACAGCTTGCCCTCCTTGTAAAATCGCTAGAGTTGTTTGAGCAAGTCTTTACACTCACTAGTAAAGTGCCCCACATTTTGGTGGTAGGCACAATACTTGTTTGGGTTTAAATTTCAAGTATCCTGACAGATCTTTCTGGGTGGGGAGAGCAATTCCTTCTCCTTCATATTATTATATACCGTATCGATTGATACGGTCAACACCTGGATGAGCTTGTCTTTAAATTCCCACCCGGTTGCGGAACTCAGCATAACTTTTTGGGCAAGCACGGTGCACCTCCTTCCAAAGATCGGTGCCTTTCTTTAATCCAGCCAAGATGGCCACAATCTTGGTATTCTTGCTTACGGATTCCCCTTCCAGCAAGACCTTGTCAAATCTTTCCAAGTACGATTGGTCTAACTTGTTATCAACTTCTTTAAAGTCAGACAACCGATGTCTTTAGGATAGATAAGACCCGGCCATGGAGAAATGGGATAAAAATTCCTTGCCCAGCTGGGCAAATGAATGAATGGAAGCCGACGACATTGCTGAAAACTATTTATGCACACGGTCCCCGAGGGTTAGGGGAAAGTTCCGACATTGAGTAGCGTCGCTAGCTCCCATGGAGATCACATAGTTGGAATACTTGGTTAAGTGCACCCGGGGATCAGCCATTCCCTCGTATTGGATACTAGCGGGGAACTGAATCTTCTTCTGAATCGGGGCCTTCAGAATAATAGATGATAATGGAGAGAGGATGGGTAGTCGCCCCGTGACCCCTTTGCAGGTCTAGCTGACCTTGCATGCTCTCAATAGCCTTCCTCATTGACACCAGCTCGTCCAGAGATCCCCCCTGACTTGGAGGTTGATCAACGAACAATGGTGAATGACTGTCAGTTCGCCGCAGTCCCTCGCTTGGATGGGGAATCCCATGAGCTGGCTTTCTGGGGTTCTCTGCCCCATCCGGACCCAAGCAACCAAAAGTCGATCTGGTCAGCCTCTCATGGACTGATTGGCGAGCTGGATTCTGGTCTGGTCGACCTGCATCGGCTCTAGGTCGAGCTACATCTCTGTTGTCACCTGGTCGACCAAGTCTATCCAGCACGCTCTGTCGTGTAGTCCCATGGCTGGCCCCTGCTGCTTGGATTTGGGTAGATTACCCATGGTTTGCGGGCTCATCAAGCTGCTTCGCCTTGCCCTTTACTTTCTGGGCTTGAGCACTGTCTGCCTCATTAGGCCGCCCATCCCGAACGTTCTCTTGCCTATAAGCTTCTGTTGGGCCAGGTCTTGCTCTGGTACGAGAATAACCAGGTCGCCCCTGTTGTTTTTGCAATGCTTGAAGCATTGTAATTATGCGAGCAAGGTCGTCAGGGTTATGAGCTAGAACTTCCAGCTTCAGGGGCATAGATTGACTGGTTGTCGGCTTGTTATTCTCCACAGGCCAAGCTGCTTGAGCTTGCCTGCCAGCTGAGGAGCCTCTGGTTGGTGAGCCCTCGTCGAATGGTGGGAGTGTTGCGTTATCCGAGACTGAGGCATCTTGGATTGAAGCTTTGTGTGAATCTTCAAATATTCAAATCTTCAAATGAAGAACACCAAGAACACTCTTGTTTGAGTTTTCAAGAGAAACTCAAGAACTCTTTCAAATCTTCAAGTTTTTTAAACTTGAAGTTCTTGATAATCACACTTAATCGGAGGCTCAAACCCTCCTTCTAGCGCCAACTTGTTAAGGATCGCTTCTAATCTCGTGGATTAATGACTATTTTTAATTGCTAATTAGATCATCAAACAATTATGTGTGATTGATCACTACCGTAAATAGTGAATACGATGAATCGGGATTAAGAAAATATATATACGAGTATTGAATTCGTATTTATTTTGTATGTGTGTGTAGATCGAGGTGTTTAATTGTGTGTAAGCATAATATAGTTGTATGTGTGAATTTGTACTTATTTTTATTCATGAAAATTAATGGTTTTTATACAAGTCCTCCAAGTAGGCGGTGGATTGACTATTGCTCTCCCATGTGTGCATGTTTGACACTTGGAGAGTTGACTATTTGACCTTATCTAAGCTAATTTCTATCCTCTAAATCGGATTAGCTCACATTAGAGAGCTGCTAGTCTCTTTGGACTTGTCCTTGAGGAGTTCTTAGCTTGACTTTGTTGGTCGATTTACTCTCTGCCTTGGCTCTTTGGCTAAAGTAGCTCGCCAGGGTCTTATTTGGATACGGGTGGTCTCTTCTTTGATGTAGTTCGACTTAGCAATGTAGCTCGCCTAGCTGGAGTAGCTCGTCTGACTATCTAGCTCTGCCTGGCTTGACTTAGCTTACATAATCTTGCTTCTTAAGTGATTAATTAGCTTGAACCTATTCGTCTTTGGTGAGATGTAGCTCGTCTATCAACAAATGTCATCAATTGTGTCTGAATCGGAGAAAATGACAAATTGCTCATTTGGAAGGTGGAAGCTTAGACGCTCGACTGGAGGATACCTGTAATAAATATCGTAACCCAATATACACCACATTGCTTCACACGGTGATATATACCCGCATTCGTAGTACATGCTGGTCTCATCAACATTTGATATTGTCTCATCCTCGTAAGCACTCTTGTAAAATGATGCAGTGACCCAATCATGCCTTTTGTTGACATACTTGAACATATATATTTTATTGATCTGGATTGATTGCACCACTCCACATTCAAGTGAGCACCGTACTTCAATAGTAAGTCATGATATGTGGAACAACGTACCTATTATCCAATTCAATTCCATTCTTTACCAATGTTCTACCATCATTTTGTCGTCTGTACACAGGATAACCTTCTTCATCTACAGTGGTTGATTCAATGAATTTCTTTGGAAAATGTTTGGTACATTGATTCTCTGACATGCAAGGAGATTTTGATCTTGAAAGACCACATGGATCGTGCATCATAAAATCTCTAACGACATTATAATAGTTTGGATCACTCTGCTGGTCTGGAATCTCAGCTGATATTATACGGTCAATATCACCAGGTGTTGGGTACTTATCTCCACTCTCAAGGAAAAGTAGAATATAGGCATGAGGGAGTCCACATTTTTGGAACTCAACTGTGTACACCATTGCTCTAACAGTCCCAAAAGTTTTTTCTTTCGAAGATCTCTTATCAACGCATCTAACTTCATATTGAAAATGTGACATATTATATCAGGACGGTCTTCTGTCTTGCATCCTCTTTTTTTCAAATACCGAACAATCTCTGGCCACTTGGGGTTACATGTGAAAGTAAGAAATAAATCTGGATAGCCAACCTACCTACAGATTGCCATTGCATCTTGGTAATTTTGGACCATGTAACGTGCACCCCCAGTGAAAGTGGTCGGTAGTATGACACGTTTACCTATCCCACATGGATCATTTTCACCATGAAGCAATGCTTCAGTCAATCCTTTGTACAACTCACAACACAACTGCTTTTGATGAGTCTTAACATATGTAAGTCTTGTGGATTCAACCATGGTGTATGCATCAACTACAAATTGTTGTGTTAGTCTTCCCGATACTAAAATAGAAGGAGGCTTGTGCTCTCCCTCATGCAGTCAATAAGCAAACCATTCTCTAATACATACCCTTTTCCTACCATTTCCAATTGACGGAGATTCTGCCAATAATGGAATATCCTCTCTATACCATCCTCACCATATGGAAAAAACAGTGGGTATTGTAGAGCAAGGTATGCTGCATTAAGTTCATCAATTCACTTCAACAACCCAAATTGCGTCTCTACTACAATGTCCCTATTACCCATACATTTGTCAAAGTCACCAACTATCAATGCAGCAACTTCTAAAGCTGTTGGCATGTTATATCTACGGGCATCACTCCCCCTTCGACTAACCAACCTCAATCTGATATTTGAAGACTCTTCCTCAACCAAAAACTCTCTTGTTGTTCTAAATGTCTTGACCAAAATATTGGGTTCGTCCAACATCTCTTTTAGATCAGACACAATTTCTGCGTGTAGAGTATTTATACTCTTTGTTTGCATAAAAATGAAGATTAAGTATGTTAATGATAAATTTAATAAGATAATTATATTATAGATTAACAAATTATTAAATCCATAATCTAAGATAAATATCCAACCCGACACTTCTAATTTGATTTTGGATTTCATTATCAGTGTCGTAAATATAAAGTTGAGCAAACTTAGGAGGTTCTCCCCTCTATCGATAGGAGACTCCCCATAAGATGATAATTTTGTCCATGCAATCTAAACACAGGAGGACCGGTTGACTAGTTTGGCGTCGAATCAATCTTTCCACTCATTGACGTAAAGGAAAACATATTATTGTACAACCTGATGTTCTGAATAAAATGTCAGCTCTTCTCAGAATTTCCGGTCCGAAGCCAATGCAAAACTTGAGGAGGTTCTTTCATTGGCGGTAGTTAAATTTTACCGTGCATGCAACAACCTGAGTATATTGTATTTTTTGCATTTCTTCGAGCCCCTAGCCTTTCATCGTACCAAAAGAACGCTCCACAAAATTGACACTTCCAAGTCGGATCACCAATATCACAATAGTCTAAAAGAAAAGAAAAGTATATTAATGGCAAACAAACACTTTGAAAACTTATAAGACATCACATTTTGAGTGTTTATTACCTTTTGAGGAAGGTTCGACTTCATCGACCAAGTCTTCAATCTCTGCATTGTAAAACATGGAATACTTAATCGGATTGAGTCATCATTTATAGAATAGAAACTTTTCAGAATCATTAATGTAGTTAGTTTGTACCGTGGTGGACCAGACCAGGTGTATTTTCACGAACATTAGTTGTTGGAGTGAATTCTTATTGATCAACGATTGGTATATATTGTTGAAGATATTCACCTACCTTAGTCAAATTAATCATATATGTCTCATTTGTTCCTGTGTTTAGTATCTTTGTGGGTGATAAATTATTTTTTATATTATATGTTGAATCCAACTTCTTACCAAAACAACTTGATTGGGGGACTGCAAAAATAAAATAAAAATTACAAAAAAGTAAAACGAAAGACGAACTATACAAATTAAATTTAATAAAAAAAAATAACTAATACTTATCATATGTAATATCATGTAAAGGAAAAATTGAAGACGTTACTAAAGATGTCGCTTGCCTAACTTGATATTCGGTATTGAGAGCATTGCATGTTTGATTATTTTCCTTCCCTATCAAGATCAAAGAAAATGTATTGTAAATTATTTTATGCTTGATTGTAAAAATTGATAGCAATAGTTACTAACATACATATGACATAGATAATGTTACTTAATGATAAACATGAAATATTTTAGAAATATGCGAGTAATAAATATAAAATAACGTAGAAAAATATAAAACAAAATAAAACACGAACACATAAATACATGTTATATCATTTATATGTTACAGATACACTTAATGAATATAAATGTTGTCAAACAATTAAACGACATACCTTTTGTTTTGAATTGTTTCTTTTGATCCATAATTAATCTTCTTTTCTCTTGCTTGTTTTCCTTGGTCATCTACTACTATGATTAGAAAAAAGAAATTGGTTTTAGATTAAAAAAAATTTAATTAGCCTATACAATTATTTGGCCACACAAATACATTAATACGAACTATAATTTTATCTAATAATATACAAATGTAAAAATGTATGCATGCATACATTATAGGGGTAGTTACATGTTGGTGTATTTTGGACCCCTTAATAGCATTTTGGTTCTCCACTTTTCATAAAATACATCTTGGTTCAAAAGTGGGTCCTTTCTCCCCTTACATCTGCCACTTTATGCCTGACACATGTCAGGCCACCCTCCACTCTACAATAATCAGCCGAACCCCCCCCCCCCCCCCCCCCACACACACACGATTCCCAATACCCACTACTCCAAATATGTATAATTTAATCAATTTATTATTGTCAATTCCCCACCCCCAACACCATTCAAATTTAAAAAAAAAAATCGTCCAACTTTTAAGATTGTCTAATTTTTGCGCATTTTTTTTCAGTTATTCTCATTCTTTTTTTTTTCAATTTTTTGCTCAATACCTTTTATTTTATTTTTTTTATCTTTTAATTTTTTTACAGTTTTTTTCTCCATTTTTACAAATTTAATACCTTTATTTTTTTTTAGCTTTTATCGAATGTTCAACATTTCTGTTAAAAAACTCTCTGCAAAAATCATTTGCAAACATAAGCTCCGTTCAGTAAAAATTCACAACCAAAACTCTGTGCAAAGCACTTGTTCAAACCACTTGTGCAGGAAATATTTGCATTCATATATACAATATTTTCATAACTAAAATCCAATGCAAAAGATTTGTTCAAACATTTCACACACAAAAATCCTGTGCAAAACACTTGTTCAAACAACATATTCATATCCAAAATTTGACCACCGTCTTCATTCTTCTCCATTCTTCTCCTAGTCTTTGTATTATTCGGCAAAAAAAAAAAAAAGTGTGTCAATAAGACCCATTAAAGAACTTAGATTCTTCTCTCCTCATCATGCAGGAATTAAGTTAATCAAAATTAATTTTACACACATTCACCACACATCATTCACACACATAAGCACACACACTCATAACCTCTTTCAGCAAGAAATTTTATAATTTATCATCTATTTTCATCAAAATCGAGTTTAAGACAGAAGAATCAGAATTTGAATCACGAACTTGAGATCTATATTTTAACGAGGGAGAGAGAGAAATTAAGAGCACAATTAATGAATATAAACAAAAATTTAAAATAAATATTATTCAACTCTCAGTCGGATTTCGATACCTTAGCGCCCGGCAGACACTTGATTGAATCTCTCATCGTCGGAAAAGAGTAGATCTAGGGGTCGATCTTGGCTGAGTGGTGATGGCGACGGCGGAGGCATTGCGGCGTGCGGCATCGATCTAGGCTGAGTGGCGATGGCCGCGGCGGTTCAGATCTTTCCACCGCCGGATCTGACAGTAGCGGTGCTATCTTTGTACGACGTATATGCCCGTATCTGTTCCGCCGTCGATCCGTCCGTTAGAGGAAGATCACTGCGACCACCGACATATGTTCAGTGTTCCATCGTTGATCCGAGTTGAAGGAGTGTCGCTGATTGATGTTGTGGCCCGTGTTGAACAAACGTCACTGCCGGTGTTGGCCATGGAGGAAGTCGACGCATTGAGAGGTATAGAGAGAGAAATTATTTCAGTGAATGAGAGGTGAGAGAGAGAGATGAGATGGAGAGAGAATAAGAGGGAGTGGTGTGTGTGGCGGGCAGGTGGGGTGGGGTTGGGAGGCGCTGATATTTTTTTTCTTAAATGAGGTCCACTTTTGAACCAAAATGGTATTTATAAAAAGTGGTATACCAAAGTGTTATAAAACACTAGGGATAGAACCATTTAGTAATAATCTCTACATTATATTATTTGTCCATGATATTTAATTAAAAACATTAAGATTGAGCATAATTTTTTTTATCAATCTCATCTCATCTCATTATATTAAAAACTCAAAATTTTCAAGGAATTTAAATATTTAAGGGAAAAAAAGACTATAATAATATGTTAAAAGAATATATATATAATTTTAGAAATTACTTATGTACTTAATACAATGATTTTATCTGAATGAAATAGTTTTATCCCATTAAAAGAGCACCTCATGTTATTGAACACATTATTTGTTTTCTTTTTGCTCTGGCTTGTTTCCCGCGATCATCTTGAAATATATCATCTATATTAAAAAATCAAGTATATAAATATAATCTCATAATTCTAACAATTGCAAAAAAAATAAAATAAAAATATTACATCACCTAATAAATAAGTAGTTGTATTTAAAATAAATTAATAAATATAATATATTGAAGGGTGTGCGCGGGTGTTTTACAAGAATCTTGTTGAAAGTGTTTGAACATAAAAGACAACATACACAACGGAAGACTTTGAAAAACAAAATTACAAACGGGATATCAAATTTTTTCATAGATTATAAAATAATCTATGATTCCTCATGACGAAAGTTCACTATATCAAAGTAGTGATACAAAGACAAAGTAAAATCCTACTGTAAGATTTTACATCAAGATCATATGTCCTAGGTACACAATAAAAAACCTAGAATTCTAATCGTGTAAAACAGTCTACTAAAAGACCTAACAAAGATACTCTTAGAATTACAATGGAGATAATCGAAACAACTACACTTGCTATAGGTAAATAGGTATTTCGATTTCTTCACTTAATAATGTCCAATGCATATGGTGTTTATAGAGTTCGAATCTAGCATATGAACACTTGAAAATCATGATGTAAAACCGTCCAACACTTAAGCTCTATGACTTCGATAACCTTCCATATTTATCTTTAACTTCTCACTCTAAAAACTGCAACCGCTTGACTTGGTAACTGCCAGGTCATCAACCTGCATGTTTAGACATTAAAGACAATATTGAAACATTTGGAGTTAGTGTTAGGAGAAAGGGCAAATTATGATGTTGCGGAAAATGTTGTAACATTCTGGACAATATTGACCTAACATCAACAATCTCCCCCAATTTGGCCTTTCTACTACAACACACCTGATGTTGTAAACATGCAGTAAAATGTGTTAAGATAGAAACACAACTAAACATCAAATCATAGATATTTAATTGCTAAACCAAATTAAAGTAAACAAACTGAAATTGATATAAACAACTCTAAGCACAAAATTGGGTGCTTACGCCAAACTGCACAAAAACTAAATGTTCCCAAACTAATCTAAACAAAAATAGCAAAAACTACTAAGAGTTTAACTAACAGAATTTAAAGACAGTGTATAAGTACTAAATGAATAAACTACAGAGCTGTTGAAACACTAGGAATGAATATGTGAAGGAGAGTGAGGATTGGGCTGATCTTCATGAGTCAGCTACATCTGCATATGCATATGCATAATCTGCATAAACTCCCCCTAACTTCGTTCTTCCCCGGACTTCAAGCTCTTCACATCTTACCACCTAGATCACCATAAAGTGTCTCTAGGTCTTCATCATCTTTCTCAGCAACTGGATCAACTGGAACAACAACATCATCTCCTGGAATTTCCTTTATCCTCACACCACTGGAACTAGCTGACTTGAAGCGAACTACACTAACTTCTACTAGTAGCTACCCCGCAAGAGAACGGGTTCACTGTAGTATGGGCAAGTATAGGGACCAAGTATTATCGAACCCAAGGGATGGTATATATGCGAATAGATCCCTGAAGATCTACGCGTCGTAGTTAATATGAGTGTAATGTTTTTGGGTTTTTTGAAGAGAGAAAATAATCTAAACTAAATTACTCTACGAATGCAAAAGGAAAATTAAACTAAGTATCTAAGGTGTATATGCAAGTATGAGATGGTGATGCTTAGGATAGGAATCCCTACGTATACTAACGGAGCAGGTACATAATCAAAGTAATCGTGACAAACAAGAATTAACCTAAGTAAAAGATCGTAGAATGAAAGCTCAAGATTTCTCACCCTAATACTTTATCCTAGCAATCGACTTCACTAATCCACTAACAAGTTAATGAACTGTGCTTAATTAATGAGACCCTAATTTAACTAAGGTGATGCGGTCGTCCTCCTTCGCTAAACCGGTAGATGAATTAACCTTTCCTAAACCCTCTCGTTAAGACTACTAATTGTTATCGAGTGATGCGGTCGTCCTCTCTCTAACACTTTCGTACGAAATTCAAAGGTAAAATTAAGATTAATTATATGAATTCATTAACTAAGAGAATTAAAACTAACGTCACAAATTACTCTAATTACGTACCCACATCCTACTTCTACGAGTTCATCCTAACCCAAGCATGCAAGGGTTTTAGCCGGACATGGTTATAACAAAAATAAAAGCAATAAAAGAAACAACGAATAAAAACATGATGAATTGAATAAAGAAACTAAGAAACATGAACTAGGGTTTAAAAAGAAAATAAATACGAAGAACTGAAATTAAATTAATTAAACGGAGTCTAAAGTATTTAACGTAATAGAACTGAAGAAAAGAAACGAAGAAACAAAATTAAACGAAGAATTCGTAAGAAAAACCTCAACAATACGTAACTAAAGCTTGCTCGTCTCCTTCCTCTCCAAAAACTAAATCTAAAATTATTTCTAAAAGTCGGGATTCGATGATGTGTTCAAAACGTATTTGGAAGAGGTATATATAGGCACCGGGTCGAAACGGGAGTTAATGGGCCGAAAATACGCATCCGGAGGCAAAAGTATATGGGCGCTCGAGCAAAACGCTCGAGCGGTCCCGCTCGAGCTGTGTAGCTCGAATGACGCATTCGCTCGAGCGGTCGCGCTCGAGCTGCTCGAGCGCTGAATCTTCTCTGTATGTTTTTGGGCGCTCGAGCAATTCGCTCGAGCGGTGGCGCTCGAGCTGCTCGAGCGCGAGAATGGTTCTGTATGTTTTTGGCGCTCGAGTAAGGCGCTCGAGCGGTGGCGCTCGAGTAAGGCGCTCGAGTGATCTCTAATCCTTCCAAATGATACTTTTCCTCGTCCGCACTAATACCAATCGTATTTCTTCAATATCTTCTCATCCGGGCATCCGTTTGAGTCGATTCAAAGTCCTACGAACTCCTCTTTTCGTCCTCTATTCACCTATTAGCACCAAAGAGACAATTTTATCAATGTATAGAAATAATGCTCATTTGACTCCAAGCACTAATCGAAAACACTCAAAACATGAGTAAATTGGGCACCAAAACATAACAATTTCACGCCTAATCAACCCCCCCAAACTTACCATGTTGCTTGTCCTCAAGCAACGACACAATAAGTCAAGTGAAATTGTTAGGAATGAGTCAAGAATCAAATCATGCAAGTAATTGAACTCGAGCTTCAAAGATCAATCACCCGTATACTCACTCACTTTCTTTTATCGTACTCATGCAACAACAACAAGAAACACCAAGATCAAGCATGGACGTGCACTCAACGGTGTGTTTCACTCCCTCACAAGTGTATAAAAGTGTTTAAGGGACTCACTCAATCAATCAATCACACATATTGGCAGCCATAGGCTTGTAAGCACTCTCAACTTCGACCATACTCTAGAAATCAATGCCGAATCAAAAAGGACTTTTCTCAAGGTTGTAATGTAGGCTCTTTGGACAGGTGGGATAACAATATGGGGTAAGTGACTCAAGTGAATGGAGAATAGAAAAATCAACTTTGGCACTTTGAGATTAGGAGCAGAATCACTTCAACATTTGCAATCAATACACTTTAATTCCACTACTCTCAACACTTCAATTTTTTTCTTTCTCACTCTTTCACCTTTTTTTTCAATCACTTTTTTTTTTCTTTTTCGCACAAATACATGAGCTCATTTTTTTTCTTTTGCTCATTCTCAATTTTTTTTTTGTTTTCTTTCCCACAACTCAAATCTCATTCACACCCTTCTTCTCATATTCACTCAACAAACAACCTTTTCCTTTTTCAACTCAATTCACTCCTTTCACATTCACACTTTCCTATTCTCCACTCAAATTGGGACAAAAGGCTTAGGAATTGGAATAGTGTTCATATGTGTTAGCAAATAAAATAGGCTTTAGGCTCAAAGGGGCTAACAAGGGATCAATGTCATTGGTAAGGAAAATTTTGGCTAAGTGACTTATTCGATTCAAAGATGGCCTAAGATCCTATTCGGCATATCAAACTAGACACAATCTAGAAGCAAGAGCACATGCAAGTTCTAGCATCCTCTAAGGTGACGATCCACTCACAAACGACGAGATTAATTCATGCATTTAAAATCTCATAAGGCTCAAATCTCACATCTTTCACATCCATGCTAGTCCTAGTGCATTCTCACAATCATCACACAAGTACTCAAAAGAAAAATTTACAAGCATACAAGTTCTTTCTCAAATCAACTCTAACTCAAACACTCACACAAGAAAACTCCTAACTCAGCCTCACAATTCACCCTACTCATCAAATCATACTCAAAGATAGCAATCAACAAGCATAAGGTGATTGATAGGCATAAAATATTGAGTAACAAAACAAATTAATAATAGCCCAAGGAGCATCTCAAGGCACCAATAATCAAACTCAACTCAAAGATAAGGGCGTGCAAGCATGTGCAATGTAATCATAAAAAGAAACTCCACCCCCCCAAACTTCGACCTTGCTAGAGGTCTAAGTTTGGGGTTGTGGGTTACCTCAACCGAACAATTCAGTTTCTTTCAATAGCCTTGCACATTCCCTTGTCTCAAGTTGGTTCCTTCAATCTCCACTTCTTTGGTTCCTTTACTCCTTTAGAGACAAGCCTACAAAATAAAGCTCTCGAGTACGAGGTTAGACATACGACTCTAAACACCCTAATAATATAAAAAGACACTAAAAATAAATGAAAGCAAATAAAAATGGGTTGCCTCCCATTCAGTGCTATTTTTAAGGTCCTCATGTCGGACCGTGCTCAAAGGAGCTTATGGGACATCATACTCAAATTTACCTCCCTTACTCTCATAAGAGTGGTGTTTGAACTTCTTTTCTTGATGCCCCACCATCATGAGCTCTTTTGCTCTCTTCTCATCCCCAAGTGTTATGGGTCTCAACTCCTTCTTGCCTCTATCTGGAGGAGTCTTACTAAACAATTTCTTGAGTTTGGATTTTTTCTTCTTAACTCCTCCTTTCCCGTCTAATTGGACCACGTCCACTTTCTTCACCTCTTCATCCTTCAACTTCTTCACTTCATCCCTATCAAAATAATCAAGATCATAACGCTCATGGGTTAAATTATTGAGTGAAGGATTAACAAAATCATGAATATGAGAAAGATTCGGGAGAGAATGTGTGTCTTCAACACGAGGATCAATGACATCCATGCAATACAAGCTCTCATCCTCCTTCGGGTGCTTCATGGCTTCATATAGAGAGATCTTCACTTCTTGATCATCAACCTTCAACGTGATCTTCCCATTCGCCACGTCTAGCATCATCCCCGCCGTAGCTAAGAACGGTCTTCCCAAAATCAGGGGCACGTGCTCATCTTCCTCCATTTCTAACACTACAAAGTCGGCTGGAAAGATGTGATCTCCAACTCTCACTAGAACGTCTTCAACAACACCTTGAGGTCGAGTAATAGACCGATCGGCAAGTTGAAGCGTCATCATTGTGGGTTGAAGTTCACCACCTTCCAACTTCTTGAAAAGCGACAGGGGCATGAGATTGATGCTCGCCCCGAGGTCGCACATCGCTCCCTTCTTGATCCCGTTCCCAATATCACATAGGATCGTGAAGCTCCCGGGATCTTTCAGCTTCGGTGGCAGTGCCTTGTGCACTAATGCACTCACCTCGTGGTTCAGCTGCACCAACTTCGGCTCATCCACTCGCCGTCTTTTCGCGATCAAGTCCTTCAGAAACTTCGCATAGTGCGGCATCTGTTCCAAAGCATCATAAAAAGGGATATTAATATGCAATTGTTTAAAAACATCAAGGAACTTAGCGAATTTCTCATCAAGCTTCTTTTTCATGAAGCGTTGTGGATACGGGACGGGTATCACCGATTTGGGTACCCCCCATTCATCTCTTTCTGTTTCTTTCACTTTCTCCCTTGCTTCCTTTGCCTTTTTCCACTTCGGAACTCTCTCAACCTCCTCAAAGTCTTTGCCCTTCTGGGACTCATCCATATCTTCATGCTTCTCAATCCCTTTACTTTCAATCCCCTTCTCAACTTCATCTCCTTTAGGCTCAATCTCTTCTTGGGGCGTCTCTGAATCAGCAGGCATCTGAGGTGTTGGGAAAATATAGGGGTGCCCGGAATCTATTCGGGATGAATTTTAAATACGAATTTAAATACAATTATTACTATCATGAATTAATCCTAATTAATTCAAATAATAATTCCAACAACTAATTATCATCATGCATGCTAAATTAATTTCACATATTTAACTAGGCGGAATTAAACAAGTAAATATGCAATTAACGTACCTCTTGTAGAACTTGGTCTTTGAATAAAACGGGACTCTCGTACACGCTTTATCAACCCAAAAACCTTCTCAAGTATTTCCCTTTCGCCTTACTTGATCGCCGGTGGGAGACGCTTTCAAGTAATTTAATAAACTAAGGAAAAAGAAAAATATCTATGCTTCTTGATTTTTCCAACATATGGAATTATGTACGTTGAGATGAAATAATCATCTCCTATTTATAAAGGGGGGTGACCGAAATTCGTAGAGATTTTATGGGCAGGGAGAAAATCTTTTCTTAATCTCTAAGAAATCTTGAATATATCTCATATATTCTTTTCTCCATAATAAAATATTCCACAAAAATCTCACTCCCTTAAATAAATATGAAACTTTCGAAATTTACATGGAGAAAATCCAAGATTTGGATCTTCTTGAATATATGAGATATTCTTGTATTCTTAGAATACATATCTTGCATAATATCTTTCCAAGAAAATCAACAAAATCTTTTTCCTCCTTATCATGTATTTTTTGAAAATTAAAGGAAAAAATCAGCATATTATTTTCTTTTTATTTTAATCACCTTATCATTATTGGGCTACTTAATTGGGCTACTTGAGGGGCCTTAAGGAGAATTAAGATTGGACCTCCTAATGGACTTCTGAATTTCAATATTGAGCCCCAATATAATTCAGCCCATTAATATTAATTATTACCACTAATAAATTAATATTGCACTATCCATCTTAATCCATATTACGATAATATGGGCTCCCGGTTATTATTTCCCGCGTTTAAGATCATCAAGTCCATTAATTAATTGAGCTTCTGAATAGCTCTAAATTAATTAATATATTTCACCTTGGAGTAAAGACAGCTCAACATTATTATTCGTACCGAAGAAACTAATTCTTCACTTGCAAGATTTGGTACAATAAAACTTCTGAGCCCACCAAGGGGACTAATCACACGAGCCGTACTCGCACGCGTTTCTCCGTATTAAATCTTAGCAACCGTCGTATGATTAATATTACTGCCCAAGACACAAAGTTCGAAGTCACAATGATTCTCACCCAACATGAATCAAAGCAGTAACTACTAAGCACACACGGTCCTATTTAAGTGACGGAGATTAAGAAATCAACAACCACTGAGGTCTAATTCTTCACCTTTCAGAACAGAAGAATTTCTCCTCGCTGTAGGACCTCTTCAACACATACTAAATGTGCTAGTGCAATCTCTTGGTCAAGACAGACCAATCTGAGCCTTACACATCGACCTTTCACGATGGATTGTTCAATTCCACCTAGGCCGTGAAATTGTACGTTTAGTTACAAGTAAACTGTTAATGTCGTCTTCCGTGATCGGGTATCACCACATTAACTACAATGTAACACGTACTATTTATTGAACGGTTTGCAATAGAAATTCAACATTCAATTATCTCTAAAGCAAATGTGATAAAAGAATTATTCTCATAAATCTAGTGTTTGATACACGAGTTATACAAAGTAAAAGCATACTTTCACGTATAACTCCAACAATCTCCCACTTATACTTAAAGTCTGCTTTTAGTATACATCACGCATGTCTTAGTGTAGTAGCTCTACGTGACATCTCATGTCAACCTACACTAACCTAATAATTCCTCCCACTTATACTTAAAGCAGATTGGCAATAGTCTTGACTCCCATTCCATCCACATGTCTCTCGAATGTGTTCAGAGGCAGACCCTTTGTGAATGGATTTACTAGGTTGTCCCCGACGCATATCTTTGCCACCTCTTTATCTCCTCTCTCAACGATTTCTCGTATAAGATGGTGTTTTCTTTCAATGTGTTTGCTGGCCTTGTGGGCTCTCGGTTCCCTTGAATTTGCGACTGCTCCGGCATTGTCACAAAAGACAGTTATCTTGTCGGGCAAATTCGGAACATCGTCCAAGTCTACTAAGAAGTACTTGAGCCAAACCGCTTCTTTCGCTACTTCACAAGCAACTACTTATTCGGTTTCCATGGTCGAATCTGCGATGCATTTCTGCAAATCGCTTCTCCATGTCATGGCTCCTTCTCCCATGCAAAACACACTACCCGAGGTAGGTATTTTGGAGTCTATGTCTGATTAGAAATTTGAGTCCGTGTATCCCATGGGAATTAGATTGTCTGACTGTTAAATCAGCATTCCATACTAAGTTCTTTTCAGAAACTAAAGGACACATTTAATTGCAATCTAATGTGCTTTCCCGAGATTACTTTATTATCTTGCCATCATGTCCACGACAAGGCAGATATTCGGTCTCGTACACAACGTTGCATACATAAGACTTCCTACGTCCGAAACGTACGGAACGTCTTTCATGTCATCTATCTCCACTTGCGTCTTAGGGCATATTTCTTTGGATAGATGGATTCCGTGCCTAAAAAAGGTACAAAACCTTTCTTGGAATCTTGCACGCTGATATGCTTCAAAACAGTGGCTTTGTATGAAACTTGCGATAAGCCCAACATCTTCCTCTTGCGATCTCGAGTGAACTTGATCCCAAGGATGTGACTGGCTTTCCCTAAGTCCTTCATATCAAACTATTTTGACAGCCATACCCTTACGTCTGACAATACCTTTACATTGTTTCCAATGAGCAGAATATTGTCTACGTATAATACTAAGAATACCACCGCAGTTCCGTCACATCTTTCACACAACTTTCGAACTTGTTTTGATCACAAACCCATAAGACTTAATCAATTGATCAAAACACTGGTTCCAAGTACGCGATGCTTGCTTAAGTCCATAAATGGATCTCTTAAGCTTGCATACGAGGTGCTCTTGGCCTTTTTCAACGAAACCTTTGGGTTGTTGCATATAGATCCCATCAAGACTTCCGTTAAGGGAAGCTGTCTTGACATCCATTTGCCAGATCTCGTAATCTAAATGCGCAGCGATCGACAAGAGAATACGGATGGACTTAAGCATAGCTACAGACCACAGGCCACAAGCCTTGCTTTGAAGGTCTCTACCCTTCCGTCCGGTCCTCTTTTCCTCTTGTACACCCACTTGCATCCAATGGGCTCTACCCCATTAGGTGGATCAACCATCTCCCACACTTGATTATAATCCATCGAACCCACCTCGGTTTCCATTGCGGTTTGCCACACTTCCGCGTCTTTGTCTTGGATTGCCTCGTCGTACGTTCATGGGTCTGATTCATCGCTGGGAATCAAATCCGAAGATTCTCCAATTCCCATGAATCTCTCGGGTTGCCTTGCAATCCTCCCACTACGACGGGGTTCCGGTTGTGAAGGTATGACATGTGGTATATCATCTTGTATACTTGGTATAGGAGTTTGCCCTCTTAACTCGTCTAAGGTAATCTCACTTCTGGGCTTTCTTTTGTTCATATAGTCTTCCTCCAAGAATTTAAAGTGCGAACTAATCACGGTCTTTTAATCCTTGAGACTATAGAACATACACCCTTTCGTTCCCATGGGATATCCTATAAACAACCTTAATTCCGAACATGGATCCAATTTACCGGCTTCCTTGTCTAGCACGTATGCCGGACAACCCCAAATCTGCAAGTGTCTTAGACTGGGCTTGCGCCCGGTCCACAATTCCATTAGGGTTTTAGGAACCGATTTGGATGGCACCAAGTTTAGAATGTAAGTCGTTGTTTCCAAGGCATTACCCCAAAACGACTTGGGTAAATCCGAATAACTCATCATGGGTCTGACTATTTCTAAAAGAGTCTGGCTCCTTCGTTCCGCCACACCGTTCTATTGAGGGGTTCCCGATGTGGTCAACAGGGATACAATCCCTTCTTCCGATAGGTGGTTCAAGAATTCATTGCTAAGGTATTCGCCTCCACAAACAAATCGTAGAGACTTGATACTTCTTTCCCTATGCATCATAAAGTAGATGTATCCGTATCTTGAGTAATCATCAAATTACTCATACCTCTTCTTGCTATGATCATCATTGAACCACACATATCGGTATGAACGAGTTCTAACACTTCCGTAGTTCTATTCCCCTTGGCTCCAAATGCCCTCTTGGTCATTTTACCCTCTAAACAGGATTCACAAGTTGGAAACGGTTCGACTTGGAATGATTCCAAGGATCCGTTTTTCACCAATCTCTCTATCCACTTTAGATTAATATGACCTAGTTTAAGATGCCATAGAAGTGTTTCGTTCATCTCCGAAGAACGCTTTCTTTTATTACTCGAAATAATCGATGTGTTATTAGATTCAATTTTGTGAGTGGTGTGCCCAAATAATGGTATAAAGATCATCCATTAAAGTTCCGAAATAGATAAACTCATCGTTTCAAGCAATAATAACATCCTTATTAAAAGAAACTGAGTATCTATTCAAACAGTTTAGAAACTGAAGGTTGAGTTCTTTCTAAACTTGGAACATGAGGAATGTCTCTCAAGACCATAACTCTATCTTCACAAGATAGGCGCACTTCTCCCACTGCTTCAGCTGCCACTCTCGTAGCATTGCCCGATGTGATGGGGATCTCACTTCCGTTAAGTCGTCGGGTTAGCTTAAACCCATGAAACAAATGTGATCAGTAGCTCTCGTATCCACTATCCACGAATAGACAGCATACGCCACTTCACAAGTTTCGACGACTAAGGTGTGTGAATTACCTAACTTTCCTAGCCTCTTAGGCTTGGAACAGGCAGACCTCCATTGTCCTCTCTCACCGCAACTAAAACACTTCCCCTTTGATGCTTGCCTTTGCATTTGCCTTTCGCAACAATTGGATTTGCTTGGATCCGGCCTTTGGTTCTCTTCCTCTTTTTCCCTCCCTTGGGACCAAAAGAGGTAGACGAACCATTAGCCACCATAGCACTAGACTGGTGCTCCATTATCACCTCCACCGAAACTAAAGCTTGCAAGAGCTCGGGCAAACGACTTGTCCGTTCATTCATCTGACAGTTCAGATGAAACTACTCAAAACTTCTCGGTAGGGAATGGTATATGGAATCAATCAAAATCCGCACCAAGTACTTCCAACTTGTTAAGGTATGCCATTATCTCGAGAACGTGCTCCCTTGCGGGCGTTCCTTCCACCATTTCCAACTTGACCGAGTCATGTTTGGTGAACTGATTAGTCATGGGATTCTTATGTGAAAACATCTCTTCAAGGTGTTCCATGATTTCAACAGCGGATACAATGTCTTCATGAACGCGCCTCAAATCCTCAGACAGAAATGTCAAGATGATGCACTTCATTCATTGTCACGCTTCCGATCACAAACTGCCTCTTCCCATTGCTTGACTTATCATTAGGCTTGCCGGGTATATTAACATAAATAACCCAATTGTGTTTTCGTGCAGTAAGGACAAATTTAAAAAAAAACATTTCCAATCGATATAATTGTCTCCAAAAAGTTTATTAACTTTAAGTATATTAAACAATGGATTAAAAGGTTGCGACATGATGAAATGAGAATAAAACATACATTCATATCAATATCTAGAAAAATATGAAATTATCACATAATTCGATCACATCAATTATATTGAAACCTTAAAACAATATAATCATGCATCAGCCAACATCTCGAAACAATTTAAATGCGCCACGAGGGGTGGTCTATACATTTAAATACATTCAAGCGGATCACAAACTTAAAAGTTACAAATCCTTAATTCAAAATTAATAGTTGGCTCCCACTTTGACCACATAGAAATTGACAGGGACTCCGAGGGGAGTAAGTTAATATCAATTTCCTATGCCTAAGTAATAACCATAATTAAATACAGGATTATTATTTCGCTTTGAGCAAGCCACTCGTGGTGAGGGTCAATACCGCCACTAGTAATAATCCACAATCATCCTTTCGGAATTTATTCATGTGAAATCCGTTCTTTTGGCCGATCCGAGGGGGAAATGTATTCCAAAAGAACTTCACAAATAAATAAATTATGGAGGCCAAAATAATCCAATTTTAATATCCGGAATAAAATTGCGATTATAAAAACATACTTAGTAATTTTCGAAAGTAAGGTTTTTCTTGGACAATTAAATTCATGCAAACACATATTAACAAATAATAATAAGTGCACGAAATAAAACATCCAGCAAAACAAAATTAAACACATTGGAGCACTCGAATCCAATTGTCACGGTTTAATTTCTTCACGTCTTGATGCGAAAAAATCGTCCTTGTTGCTTTCCGACGTTCGTCTCGACGTGCTCCCACTCGAACAGCAACACTTCTTCAAAAACAGCATCGTTTGGGGTTCGGGACGACGTTTAAAATCACACGGAAAAAAAACACGAACCGAAAAAATTCCACGGCCTGAGATACAGTGGGCCCGCGTGCTTCCCGGCCCGAGAAGCGCTGGAAAAGCGCCCGAGGCGCGCCGAAGCGCAGCCCCGAGGCGCACCCGAGGCGCTGCACGGAGGCGCGCCGAGGCGCACCCGAGGCGCCCCGAGGCGCTGCAGGGAGCTGCCGAGGCGCGCGCGCGCCGTGCGCGCGGCGCCGTGCGCCCGTTGCGCACGGTGTGCGCCGTGCACCCCCGTGCGCCGTTTTTTCGCCGTTCGTCCTCGTTTTCTTCACCCCTTGCATGATTTTACCTCCATACACGCGCCACGCATGTATGCGTCGTCCGGGTACGCCGTTTTCAATTCTTCGTTCTTCGTCACGATCCGGTTACAATTTATTTTTACAAAAAAAATAAATACTAGATCTAGACTAGTCTATTACAATGATCGAATCAAAATAAAAACAACTAATCTACTCGTGGATTTTCTCACGAGAAAAACGAATTCGAACGAATCGAATTAAAAACCAAATTAATTCACACGCATGAAATTAACAACATTAAAAACCATGACAATTGGATACCTGCAAAAAAGATCTAACAATTCTACTATCCAATTTCAAATTTAATGTTCAACAATTTAAATTCCAATTTAAAATTCAGAGCCCGAAACCGTGGCTCTGATACCAGTTGTTGGGAAAATATAGGGGTGCCCGGAATCTATTCGGGATGAATTTTAAATACGAATTTAAATACAATTATTACTATCATGAATTAATCCTAATTAATTCAAATAATAATTCCAACAACTAATTATCATCATGCATGCTAAATTAATTTCACATATTTAACTAGGCGGAATTAAACAAGTAAATATGCAATTAACGTACCTCTTGTAGAACTTGGTCTTTGAATAAAACGGGACTCTCGTACACGCTTTATCAACCCAAAAACCTTCTCAAGTATTTCCCTTTCGCCTTACTTGATCGCCGGTGGGAGACGCTTTCAAGTAATTTAATAAACTAAGGAAAAAGAAAAATATCTATGCTTCTTGATTTTTCCAACATATGGAATTATGTACGTTGAGATGAAATAATCATCTCCTATTTATAAAGGGGGGTGACCGAAATTCGTAGAGATTTTATGGGCAGGGAGAAAATCTTTTCTTAATCTCTAAGAAATCTTGAATATATCTCATATATTCTTTTCTCCATAATAAAATATTCCACAAAAATCTCACTCCCTTAAATAAATATGAAACTTTCGAAATTTACATGGAGAAAATCCAAGATTTGGATCTTCTTGAATATATGAGATATTCTTGTATTCTTAGAATACATATCTTGCATAATATCTTTCCAGGAAAATCAACAAAATCTTTTTCCTCCTTATCATGTATTTTTCGAAAATTAAAGGAAAAAATCAGCATATTATTTTCTTTTTATTTTAATCACCTTATCATTATTGGGCTACTTAATTGGGCTACTTGAGGGGCCTTAAGGAGAATTAAGATTGGACCTCCTAATGGACTTCTGAATTTCAATATTGAGCCCCAATATAATTCAGCCCATTAATATTAATTATTACCACTAATAAATTAATATTGCACTATCCATCTTAATCCATATTACGATAATATGGGCTCCCGGTTATTATTTCCCGCGTTTAAGATCATCAAGTCCATTAATTAATTGAGCTTCTGAATAGCTCTAAATTAATTAATATATTTCACCTTGGAGTAAAGACAGCTCAACATTATTATTCGTACCGAAGAAACTAATTCTTCACTTGCAAGATTTGGTACAATAAAACTTCTGAGCCCACCAAGGGGACTAATCACACGAGCCGTACTCGCACGCGTTTCTCCGTATTAAATCTTAGCAACCGTCGTATGATTAATATTACTGCCCAAGACACAAAGTTCGAAGTCACAATGATTCTCACCCAACATGAATCAAAGCAGTAACTACTAAGCACACACGGTCCTATTTAAGTGACGGAGATTAAGAAATCAACAACCACTGAGGTCTAATTCTTCACCTTTCAGAACAGAAGAATTTCTCCTCGCTGTAGGACCTCTTCAACACATACTAAATGTGCTAGTGCAATCTCTTGGTCAAGACAGACCAATCTGAGCCTTACACATCGACCTTTCACGATGGATTGTTCAATTCCACCTAGGCCGTGAAATTGTACGTTTAGTTACAAGTAAACTGTTAATGTCGTCTTCCGTGATCGGGTATCACCACATTAACTACAATGTAACACGTACTATATATTGAACGGTTTGCAATAGAAATTCAACATTCAATTATCTCTAAAGCAAATGTGATAAGAGAATTATTCTCATAAATCGAGTGTTTGATACACGAGTTATACAAAGTAAAAGCATACTTTCACGTATAACTCCAACATGAGGACCTTCGTAGTTAGTTCCACTTCTTAGCTGGATCGCCTTGCACTGCTCTTTCGGATTCCCCTCCGGCATTCTATTCACTGCTTTTGCAATCTGGCTCATTTGGAGCTCTAAAGAGGTGAACCTTCGATTGTTCTCTTGTTGAGTTCTAGTCCACTCAACGTTCATCTTCTGGAGCTCTTGATCACGTTGATCACCCTTCTTGTGCAACTCCTTCACATCGTACTCCAAGGATGACAACCGCTTGCTACCTTCCTCCACCTTCTGAAGGATCGCTCTCAACATCTCCTCGGTTGATGCACCGCCTTCTCCACCCGGAGGTTTAGACCCCGGATCAACACCTGCAGGAACAGTAACACCAGCTTTTGGGTTAGCATAAGAAAAATTATCATTCCTCCTCCATGTGTTTTGAGGAGGCTGCTGGCCTCCTTGAACTCCTTGTGTGTTCCTCCATTGATTTTGAAGTGGCTGAGGGCCTGGAGGCACAAATGGTTGGCCATAAGACGGCCTTCCATACTGATTTCCACCTTGGTAGCCATTCTGATTGTAATATGGACCTCCCATGTAATTGGCTACCTCTTGCTGTCCACTGGGTTGGTCTACTCTCTCATTCTCCACTGCATGCTCTCCTCCCAAATTCTTCCCCAACTCGAGGTTGTTGATCTTCTCCATCATGGCCATCAGCAGCCTTCTAGTTCCTTCTCCCTCTTCCACCTGATGCACTCTTTGCAAATCTGCATCCACACCCCAAGCACCGGCATTCGTGACAATGTTGTCAACGATCTCCCTACACCTCTCTATGCCTTGGTTGAGGAATGCTCCACCCGCACAGGCGTCTAAATGGGCTTGACCATCCTTGCTGGCACCACTATAGAAGAATGCCATAATGTCCCCCTCATTGTACCCGTGCTGCGGGCACTCTATAAGCATGTTTGAGTATCTCTCCCACGCTTGGCGTAGATCCTCTCCAGACTTCTGGCGAAAGGACGAGATCTCAATTCTAGCCTTGATCGTCCTAGATGGAGGGTAGAATCGCTCGAGGAACAGACGCTCGAGCTCGGCCCAAGTGGTAATACCTCCCCGCGGGAGCGTATTATCGTACCACTCCTTGGCTATTCCCGTCAGTGAGAATGGGAACAGCCTAAGCCTCTTGGCATCTTCAGACATGCCATTATAATTGAATGTTGAGGCTATCATGAGAAAGCTCCTCAGATGTGTGTGAGGATTCTCCTTCCCGATCACCCCTTTGAACTGATTCTCGGTCAGCAGCTTTAAAATCCCCGGTGATATCGAGAAGTTGTTCGCCTCAACAGGAGGTAAAGCCACTCCATCATAGTACCGCTGTGGCTGCGCTGCAAACCTCCCTCAAATCGCCATGTTATGATCTACATTCTGAGGAACGTGTTGAGGATTAGCAGTAGGTACTGGTACTTGTTGGGGTGGTGGTGGGTAAACAAGTGGTTGGTTATAGACTGATGGTGGATGATATGGGTATGGTGGATAAGGGTATGGTGGGTATGGGTAATGTTGGTATGCTGGGTTATGGAAAGGGTTATTCGGGTTTTGTGGGTAAACAGGGTTGTTCTGAGTATTTGGGACAAGATTCTGAGCTGGATTGTTTACATTTTGTGCACCCGGGTTCTGGCTACTACTATCTACGAACTGGTCTTGATTCTGACCACCACTCCCTCCAGAGCCATCAACCCGGTCTACTGCCTGATTGAAATCATTGGCAGCATCGTCCAACTCATTATTGAGGTCCATTGGTCTCTTCCCTAAGTCGGCAGCGTTCATCCTTCTCAAGAAGGCTCGGTTCCTTCTGGCTATTGTCTCAGGGTCTGCAGGTAATCTCTCTTCGCTCGTATTGCCTTGTGAGCGTGTTTTCATAAACCTGACACACTAGCAGAAAGGTCAAAACGCAACTGCCGATTGAATACAAAAATAAAAATAAAAACAGAAAATAAATCACCCACTACTAACTACTAAGCTATCTACAAGTCCTATTCAAACATTCAACGCCATCCCCGGCAACGGCGCCATTGACTTGAAGCGAACTACACTAACTTCTACTAGTAGCTACCCCGCAAGAGAACGGGTTCACTGTAGTATGGGCAAGTATAGGGACCAAGTATTATCGAACCCAAGGGATGGTATATATGCGAATAGATCCCTGAAGATCTACGCGTCGTAGTTAATATGAGTGTAATGTTTTTGGGTTTTTTGAAGAGAGAAAATAATCTAAACTAAATTACTCTACGAATGCAAAAGGAAAATTAAACTAAGTATCTAAGGTGTATATGCAAGTATGAGATGGTGATGCTTAGGATAGGAATCCCTACGTATACTAACGGAGCAGGTACATAATCAAAGTAATCGTGACAAACAAGAATTAACCTAAGTAAAAGATCGTAGAATGAAAGCTCAAGATTTCTCACCCTAATACTTTATCCTAGCAATCGACTTCACTAATCCACTAACAAGTTAATGAACTGTGCTTAATTAATGAGACCCTAATTTAACTAAGGTGATGCGGTCGTCCTCCTTCGCTAAACCGGTAGATGAATTAACCTTTCCTAAACCCTCTCGTTAAGACTACTAATTGTTATCGAGTGATGCGGTCGTCCTCTCTCTAACACTTTCGTACGAAATTCAAAGGTAAAATTAAGATTAATTATATGAATTCATTAACTAAGAGAATTAAAACTAACGTCACAAATTACTCTAATTACGTACCCACATCCTACTTCTACGAGTTCATCCTAACCCAAGCATGCAAGGGTTTTAGCCGGACATGGTTATAACAAAAATAAAAGCAATAAAAGAAACAACGAATAAAAACATGATGAATTGAATAAAGAAACTAAGAAACATGAACTAGGGTTTAAAAAGAAAATAAATACGAAGAACTGAAATTAAATTAATTAAACGGAGTCTAAAGTATTTAACGTAATAGAACTGAAGAAAAGAAACGAAGAAACAAAATTAAACGAAGAATTCGTAAGAAAAACCTCAACAATACGTAACTAAAGCTTGCTCGTCTCCTTCCTCTCCAAAAACTAAATCTAAAATTATTTCTAAAAGTCGGGATTCGATGATGTGTTCAAAACGTATTTGGAAGAGGTATATATAGGCACCGGGTCGAAACGGGAGTTAATGGGCCGAAAATACGCATCCGGAGGCAAAAGTATATGGGCGCTCGAGCAAAACGCTCGAGCGGTCCCGCTCGAGCTGTGTAGCTCGAATGACGCATTCGCTCGAGCGGTCGCGCTCGAGCTGCTCGAGCGCTGAATCTTCTCTGTATGTTTTTGGGCGCTCGAGCAATTCGCTCGAGCGGTGGCGCTCGAGCTGCTCGAGCGCGAGAATGGTTCTGTATGTTTTTGGCGCTCGAGTAAGGCGCTCGAGCGGTGGCGCTCGAGTAAGGCGCTCGAGTGATCTCTAATCCTTCCAAATGATACTTTTCCTCGTCCGCACTAATACCAATCGTATTTCTTCAATATCTTCTCATCCGGGCATCCGTTTGAGTCGATTCAAAGTCCTACGAACTCCTCTTTTCGTCCTCTATTCACCTATTAGCACCAAAGAGACAATTTTATCAATGTATAGAAATAATGCTCATTTGACTCCAAGCACTAATCGAAAACACTCAAAACATGAGTAAATTGGGCACCAAAACATAACAATTTCACGCCTAATCACTAGCACCACTTGCATCATCTCTCCCTGTGTTTAGTCCTCCATCAACATCAAGTTCTACTCCCGTTGTTGGAGTAGAAAGCAGCAGCTCCCATAAAGCTTTATGGTTCTTCATATCTTCAATCAGTGACTGCATATTGATAATGGTAGTATGCAAAGTTTCAATTTGCTATGTTATATAATTGGGAGTTAATGACACAGAAATGAGTGTAGCATAACGGGGAATGTTGGAAAAAGTAATGCCAACATTCTCAGCAGCATTAGCGGCTTCTTGTTCTTGTTGCACTTCGGATGGATCATGATATGGTAGGTCTATTTCTCTGGGGCCTGTGAGCATAGAGCTTTCAAAGTAGGTTGGGCCCGTTGGGCCGGTCCACCCCGCCATACTAAAAATGAGGGTTGGGTTAAGAATTTTTTAGCCCGTTTTGAAAGCGGGCCTAAATGGGTTGGCCCGTTTGGGCCACGGGCTTTTGTGGGTTGGGGGCGGGTTGGGGCAAGTCGGCCCGCCTTAAAATAAGTTTAATAGATTTTTTCATTTTTTGTACATTGTCAACTATTATAATATCATTTTTAGGGTTATTTTGTAAAATTTATGTTCATAGATGATGAATTTGAATTGTAGGAGTCTATTTTTATGAATTATTATTGTTAATATATTGTGAACTTCAATTTGTAGAAAATTATTTTTCTAATTAAAGATAATAAATTTTATTTTAATATTTTTATAGTGATAGTTATCAAGATAAATTGTTTGATTATATTTGATTTAGATGAATTTTATATATTAATACTTTTAAATTATATATTTTATTTTTAAAAGATAAAATATATATTAAAAAATTAAAGGTGGGCCGGTCCTCCAAAACCCGCAGCCCGCCAATAAATGGGTTGGGTTGGGATTTTGCAGCCCACCAAAGTTCTGGCCCGCCCCACATCGCCCCGCCAAAATGCGGATTTTAGCTCGCCCTGCCCAACTAGCCCGTTTTGAATGCTCTATGTGAGCATTACATTGGAGATCCAAAAAATGGTAGTGAAACCACTAACGGTTTCCTCTCTTGGATTCCTTTTGAATTTCTTGTTTTCAAGCATCTTGTAGATAAGGCTTGGGTATGGCAACAATCCTTTTCCAGTTATGTCACCAGTATATGACAAAATATTATTGATTGAATCTTTTCAAGTGTTCAATCCTATACATCAAGATAGCTTGTTCCTTGGTTAACACAGTAGTATTTGAAGATGGCAGCCAATTGTAAACACACAGTTTGTGAAGGACAGAGTATAAACTAACCAGTTTAGTACTACTAAGCCTATTCTCCCAAACTTCAATTTGTCCACCATTTAAGACCTTAATGACCTCATTCACATCATCAACAGGTTCGTCTATCATTGTTTTAGTCTTAAAAAACATGTTGATTGTCTTAGGTGTAAAACGTACTTTGATACCTCTGAACCAGACTGTACCATAACGTTTTGAGTTTTTTTTTTCAAACTTTCTCTCAAATTTGCATAAAAATCATAAAATCATTCCACTATGTATAGGGTAGCAAACTCAAGTGCATATAACAATGACATTTCCCTAAAGAATTCAGTCAGGTTTTGTTCTCTAAAATCAGCCATTTTGACTATCTTTTCTCCAACAAGTATTCTAGTGTGAATCTTTCTATATTTATCACTCTTGATGTCATTATATTCTCCATCACTAGAGGAATGGTTAGATAGTACCTTAGCACTGGATTCAGGGTCACCTGATGAAGGATCACTGGAATCAGGGTCAGAACTATTATTCTCTTTAATTTCTTCTTGTTCTGGTTCAGACTCTTCGGATGTTGTCATAGGTGATGGCACATTCTCGACAACAACTGGTTCACTTTCTGCCACAGAAGACTTTGGATCAGCTTTCTTCTTTGCTTTTCTTTTCTTTCTCACTTGTGCAAGAGGGGCATTCATTTCCGAGTCTGAATCTGGAATTTGTGCAGGTTTAGATTTCACTTCTCCAGCTTCTGCCTTTTCAGGACTAGTAGCAGTTTCCTCCGATCTTTCATCAATCAACATGGGTTTTGAAGGATCTTATTTCTTCCCTTTCTTCTTTGTCTCAGCATAATCGACTTTCTTTCCCATGGTTCTGTAAGATCTTCTCTTTCCACCTTTCTTTGAGGGACTACCTTTCCTCTTTCTCCAAGCATTTCTGATTCTTTCACCAAGCCCTTCAGTTTCATTCGAAGTTTCTTGTTGAACACCTACAACAGGTTCTTGTACCTCAGCTTCCTGAACATCAGCTTCTTGATCTTCTTGAGGAGGATTGCACATCCTCTCAAGTTCAGTAAGATAGACCTCTTCATCACCAAGAAAGATTTTAGGATGTTAGTTTCTAGCCTAAGATCATAATAGGCTGCAATTATCTCCACAATTGGAGTTCCTAAGTTGAAATTGATGGTAATAGGGATAGGATCAAGAAAATAAACCATTTCGGTTGTGAGATTAGCAGAAGAGGAAGGAATATCAGTTGAATATTTCAAAGGTGTAGATTTCTCAGTAGGGTTTTCAGTGGGAGTCGATTCTGGGACATGAATTAAAGAATAAGAGGCGCAGTGGCTTGAGGAATCTGTACCTCGATAGAACCGATAGTAATGGAAGGGGATGTTGGCAGAGAGGTGCCAATATTAGTCGAAACATTCTGGGAATCAGTTCTTGTTGCCATTGATGCTAGTAAGTTAAGTGGATTTTCGGAAGTAGAGGAAGAAGTTGGATGTTTGGGGGATTTCGAATGTGGTAAAGGTGAAACGTTTCCTTGAGATGTCATTATAACCTGCAATAAAACTTGATATCAGTTTCAATATAATTAATAAAAATATTCAAGACTTAATAAGCTGAGCATTCTATAGGTCGAAGAAGATAATACCAACTATTGTTGTAAGTAATACAGAAGTACTTTATCAATAATACCTTAGGAATCCGATTCAACAATACTCGAAATGAGCTTATAAGATATGAAGATGAACACTGAATTAGGAAATCATATATAGAAAGAAATATAGAAGTTATCACATATGCTCCACTTTGTGTCGTGCAATGTGTGGTGGTTTTTGAGAACGTCCACATAAACTGATTTCGAATGTATGCGATAATTCTAAGAGGAAAAATATAATTACCCACAATTTTTATGCTAAAACAGAAATTAAATAATTACTGCAGAATATTCTCAATAGATTCTCTTAATATTACTCTATTTCAAAAATTAATTAATCCGTAAAAAATAATAGTAATTCGAATTTTAAGTATGTTGTTATTTTTTGTTGGAACACATATCTCAGCACTTCAATAGCACAATCAACATTGGATTATTTTAAACACTATTTATCACAAGATTTCATATTGATCCACCTTTTGAAAAGAGAACATCGTAGTTTCGAACTCCTTGCCCCATAGTTACTCAGTGGATTATGAAAAATTTGATACATTTTTAATCACATTTTGAAAAAAGTACATCGTAGTAGCGAGCTCCGTGTCCCATAGTTACTCAGTGATTAAAGTATCTTGTTGTGAAATTACAAACTTTTTAGCACGTAATGATATGTGACCACAAAAATAAACACATATTCAAATCCAAATAACCATTACAAAGTACAGATAATCAACAATCAAACAGAACTAATACTCAGAAAATTTACTAAGTGTTTTCTAATGTTATGTTAAATGCTGAGACATTTTCCACAACACAGTAATAATTAATTCAGTGAGAGCATAAACCAAGAGATTTTCTAAGTGAATAAAACCTCTCAAAATCAAGAGCTTTAGTGAATATATCTGCAAGTTGTTTTCAGTGGAGATATACTTTAATTTCACAATTTCCTTTTCAACAAGATCCCTAATAAAGTGATTCTTATATTTATGTGCTTAGTTAAAGAATGTTGTACAGGATTCTTAGATATGTTGATTGCATTAGTATTATCACAATATATAGTCAGTATGTTACTATCCAGACCGTAATCATCAAACATTTTCTTAAGCCACAGTAATTGAGTACAACAACTCCCTGCTGCAATGCCATGATATGAGATTGTTTCCCATGTAGAAACATCCTCCACTTGTACTATTTCTATCATCACTGTCTCCTGCCCAATTTGCATCACTATAGTTAATTAATGTACAGTTAGTGTCCTTACCATACCAGATCCCTAGTTCACACGTGCCTGCCACATATTTGATAATTCTTTTTACAACATTTATGTGAGATTCTTTCGGATTTCCTTGATATCTAGCACATAGACACACACTGAACATAATATCTGGTCTACTAGAGGTCAAATATAATAAACTGCCTACTATTGATCTATATAATGTTGGATCAACATTTTGTCCAGCATCATCTTTACACAATTTCTGTGTTGAACCTATAGGATTTCTCATAGTTTTAGCAGTTTCAAGTCCAAAGCTCTAAATAAGATTTTTTGCATATTTGCTTTGTGAAAAGAAAATCCCATCTGTATCTCGCTTAATCTAAAGACCTAAAAAGAAATTTAAGTCCCCAACCATTGACATTTCAAAAGTAGCAGTCATTTCTTTCACAAAATGTCCAATCATCTTATCACATGTAGAATCAAATACAATATCATCAACATAAATTTGGGCAATCATGATGTGATTGTTAGTTTGTTTGATGAATAAAGTCATATCTGCTTCTCCTCTAATAAAACCAAAATCAACCGGAAAATCAGTTAACCTTCCATACAATTCTCTAGGAGCTTGTTTAAGATCATATAAAGCCTTATTCAGTTTGTACACATGGTTTGGAAAGTTAGGATTTTCAAATCCTTTTGGTTGCTCAACATAAGCTTCTTCAATCAATATTCCATTTAGAAAAGTAGCTTTGACATCCATCTGATGTAACTTAATGTCCAGAAAACATGCAATTGCAAGCAACAATCTAATAGATTTAATTCAAGCTACTAGAGCAAAAGTTTCATCATAATCTATTCCTTCTACCTGAGTGTATCCTTGAGCAACTAATTACGCTTTGTTTATTACAATACTACAAGATTCATCAGTTTTATTCTTGAAAATCCATTTAGTTCCTATTACATTTGTATGTTCAGGCCTAGGAACTAATGTCCAAACATTATTTCTCTCAAAATGATTTAACTCTTCATGCATAACATTTATTCAGTTTTCATCTTCCAAAGCTTCAATTACATATTTAGGCTTAATTAAAGAATGATAATGCTCATATCTTACCTTGTTGCAAATGGAAGACATGCAAATCGTTCTTACCAGATTGCTTACTATACCCATTCTTCTTCTTGTTTGAACTCCAGAATGTTTTTCACCAATAATCTAGCCTGTAAGATGATCTTTAATAATCCTGGAAGATGGAACTTTGTTATATTCTGGAAGATGGAACTTTGTTATACTCAAATGAATTCCCTGAAGATTCTTATTTTTCTGGTAATGTTGTTCAAAATGTCGAAATATCTTGAACAACATCCTTATTCTGACCAGAATCCGTAGAACCCATTGGTATATCAATAAGTCTAGAAACATCATCCTCAATAGTTGGACCTGCAAGGCTTGCATTGTTATCAAATAATACATTAACAGATTCTTGCACAGTATTAATTCTCAAATTATAGATTCTATAAGTCTTACTATTTCTAGAATAGCCTAAAAAGAACCCTTTATCACTCTTTAAATCAAACTTGTGCAATTTCTCTCTATCATCTAAAATATAACAAATGCAACCAAAGACATGGAAATATTTCACATTCGGTTTTTTGTTATTCAATATTTCATATGAAGTTTTCGTAGTACCTGTTCTCAAATAGACTCTGTTTGAAATTTGACATGCAGTGTTCAAAGCTTCAGCCAAAATATTTTTAAAAGATATTTTGACACAAGTATGACTCTAGCCATTTCCTGTAAAGTCCTATTTTTTTCTTTCTGTAGTACCATTTTGCTGTGGTGTTTTTGGCGAGAAAAATTCTTATATGATACATTTATCTTCACAAAACTTAGTAAACTCACTATTCTCAAACTCCCTACCATGATCAGATCTAATCTTCTTGATCTTGGAGTTGAAAATATTTTTTAATTTTTTGTAAAGATTCTTGAAAATAAAAAAAGTTTCAGATTTTTCTTTGAGAAATTCAATTCATGTGTATCTAGAATAATCATCAACCAAAATAAATGAGTACCTTTTTCCACCAATACTCTCAGATTCTATTGGACCCATAAGATCCATGCGAAGAAGTTCAAAACATCTTTGTGTAGAACAATGTGACAATATTTTGTGTGACACTCTAACCTGTTTGCCTTTTTGACAAGGTCCACATACTTGTGACTTGTTTAACTGTAGTTTAGGAAGACCATTTACGGCTCTTGTTCTAATCAGTTTTAAAATATTTTGGTAATGAGTATGACCAAGTTTTTTATGCCACAAAAAACTTTCATCAGTTTTCACATTGTTACAGGTTTTGAGGATATCAATCACATAACAATTACCAATAGATATATGACCAATCATAAGACATTCATTATTTTTATTTTTCACATAGCACGAGTCTTTATCAAAGTCCACATGCAAACCATCATCACATAATTGACTTATAATGATCAAATTTGCAATTAAACCATCAACATGCAAACATTAGTCAATTTGGGAAAACCAGGAACATTTAAAGTGCCTTTACCAATGACTTTACTATGGGAACCACCTCCAAAAATTACATGACCATCAACATCCAATCTAAAGTCAGTTAAATAATCAATATTATTAGTCATATGTCTAGAACAACCACTATCAAAATACCATGAACCGGGTGCATGTGCTTTTAATGAAGTATAAACAACATTACAACCTTTAGATTTACTGGCCCAAGTAGTTTTTGATAAATGTTCTTTTAAATGAGGTGACAAACTTGGTGACACTGTTTTGCATGCATATCTATTTTCAATTTTCAGAAGTATGGTCTAATATGGCCCTTTTTATGACAGTAATGACATAAAAGAATCCTTATCAGAAATTGAAAAAAAAATGTTATTTGTAGAGTCAGGGACATTAATATCATGTTTTACCCCTAATTTTGCAAATTTAACAGGTTCATTACTTATCACAGATTTAGGATAATCATCAATATAACCAAGACCTTTTCTACCAGAATTACCAAATACCAAGGCATTGTCCAAGTTTTCAGTGCATTTAGTAAACTTCTTGAAGTTCAATGTTGAACCTTTCAGCTCTTCCTTTAGCTTTTCAACCTCCATATCCTTCCTTGTAAGGATTACTTCAAGTTTAATCAAAGAGTCTCTCAATTCAGGATTTTCTAAACTCATAAACTTAAGAATTTGTGCTTGTGACTCAGTCTCCTTGATGTATTCTTGACATGAGATACAATATGTGTTCTTCAATGAGGAAATACCTTTCTCCACGAATGAACTCGTAAAACAGTTCACATCTAGACTGTTATCACCAGATGTTGTGTCAAATGATGGAATATTTGTGTCAACGTCCGAATAATAGTCATCCAGATGATCATCAAAAGTATCATCATATTCAATTCTCACAGAGAAAGCACATTCTTCATTCTTTTCGGATTCATTTTCATCTTCTGACTCATCGCTTAAAGTAGCATTAAAGTTCAGTTTCCTTCTTAGAATGGTGTTAGCGCATTCATTTACATAATGACCAAAACCAGTACATTCATCGCATCTCACCTACTTCTTATACTCAGGATCATACCTAGGTTTGCTACTACTACTATTTGTTCTTCTATTTTGATTAAATTTATTTCTTCTTTCAGGCATTTGTTGATTTCCACTTTAGGTTGGATATTGTCTTTTAACCTATTAGCCATGTTCTTTAGATAAGACTTAAACTGTTTGGTTAAGAAAATAATGTCCTCGGAATTGTCATCACATAAATCAACATATTCAGAGTCAGAATCAACTTTAGTCACAAATGAAGACTTTTTGTTGCTAGATGAGGTTTCACTTTTGAAAACAACCACTTTCTTATCAGTCGCATCATTCTTTTGATCAAGGTTCATTTCATAGGTTTTTAAGATACTTATCAATTCATTTTGACTCATAGTATCAGTATCCTTAGCCTCTTCTATAACACATATTTTAGCATCAAAATGTTTAGGAACAGTTCTTAAAATTTTATGAACTAACCTGGTATTTGATATAGGATCACCAAGAGAGTGAGATTCATTTGCAATCTCAGAAAATCTCTTGTTATAGGCAGAGATGGTTTCATCCTCTTTCATCTTGAGGTTTTTGAATTTGGTGCCCAGCATTCGTAACTTTATCCTACGAACACTCTCGAATCCTTCACAGTGTTCTTGCAATCGATCCCAAGCATATTTTGCAGGGATACAATTCGAAATAAGTTTGAACATAGATACATCAACCAATGTATATATTGCATTCAAAGCTTTCGGATTGTAACTGGCTACAGTTACTTCATCATTCGTCTGATCAAGCTCTCGCTTGATCCGTGCTTAGTTATCTTCATTAGCTGGAGTTCTGGGTTGAGTCCATCCAGATAGTATACTCCTCCATGCTCGTTCATCAAGGGATTTGATGTACATCCACATCTTTGATTTCCAATATGTATAGTTCGAACCATCTAAAATTGGTAGTGTAAGAGCAGGGGTAAGTGGATATTCCATTGCAAACAAGATTTACACACTAAAAGACACAAGATCTAACTAAGTATATCTAGTTATGGCTCTGGTGCCAATTGAAGGGTGCGCGCGGGTGTTTTTCCAGAATGTTGTCGAAAGTGTTTAAACATAAAATACAACATACACAACGGAAGACTTTGAAAAATAAAATTGCAAACGGGATATTAAAATTTTTCATAGATTATAAAATAATCTATGATGCCTCATGACGAAACTTCACTATATCAAAGTAGTGATACAAAGACAAAGTAAAATCCTACTGTAAGATTTTACATCAAGATCATATACCCTAGGTACACAATCAAAAGCCTAGAATTCTAATCGTGTAAAACAGTCTACTAAAAGACCTAACAAAGACATTCTAAGAATTACAATGGAGAGAACCGAAATAACTATACTAGTTATAGGTAAATAGGTATCTCGATTTCTTCACTTAATAGTGTGCAGTGAGTATGGTATTCATAGAGTTTGGATCTTGCATGTGAACACTTGAAAATCATGGTTTTCCATGATGTAAAACCGCCCAACACTTAAGCTCCATGACTTCGATAACCTCCTATGTTTATCTTTAACTTCTCACTCTAAAAATTACAACCGCTTGACTTGGTAACTATGTACATATAAATATGTACACATGTTAGTAAATAGTGAAAAAGAATTTAAAAAGTTATAATTTAATTTTTCAAGTAATTATAATAATTAAATAGAATATATAATAAACAATTAGTATTAACTAAAATTACAAATAACAAACTTATATAATATATATATTTAGAAAGACTTTTGTAACAAATTGTTGGGAAATTGTATAGACTTAAGTTTTGATTAAGATGCCAAAAAGTTCCTCCTAAGTTATTTGTAAGTAAGACTATTCAGTAGAGTTATAGTTTAGAAAGTCAGTTCAAATGTTAAGGAACTGAAGTGCAGTTAGAGATTTCTAGAGTGTATTGAAGATTGTAGTCCGCTGAAGAATGAAGTCCACTGAAGACAAACTAATCTGTGAAATAGTCTAAGTCTTTAATATTTTCTAAGTGCATTCACACTAAGACTAAAACCATCAGGAGAGGACCAAGGTCCACTGATGTAAACTAACAAGGCACATTCAATGCTAAACACATTAAAAGCTGTTAGGTAATCTAGTTGGAACAAGGCAAAACGAATTTCAGTGAAGCTTACAATAAATGAAGGAATAATAAGGTTCTCTCAGAGGAGTTCCACCTTAAAGCAGGACATGATTCTGAGCAAGCAGACTGAACGGCCCAATGAGAAGATGACACGTAGATGTACTCTACTGACAGCCGACCTGTCCCAGACTGACAAGTACCAAAAGTCTTTCTCTAGCATTCTACATAAAGTTGGTGAACAGGTATGATCTTTCAGTCGTTTCTTGACAAGACTTAAAGCTTCAAATAGAGTCGTTTGAACCAATCAGATACAAGAAAACTTACTTGACAAGATTCAAAATCCAACGGGAAGATTTTCAAGAAGGTCTATAAATACAGAAGGACGTGCTCATTTCTATGCACGGAAAACTCACAAGATCAAAGCTATCTCTACCTTCATAATCTACTAAGAAGCACTCGAAATTACCTCTGTTTCCCAAGTGTTTCATATCTATAAAGAGCATACCAAGCCTTCTGTAACCAAGCTTAAAAGTTATATCCAAACCTTAGAAAGAGATAATCCATTCTAAGTCTTGAGCTAAACTGTAAGGATTATCTCACAACAGTTGGAACCAAAACCCTACTTAAAACCCTACTCAATTGTTAGGTTGAGAGTTAGTGTTAAGTGGTGTTAGTAAGCTGATTGTTTGTATCAGTCTGAAAGCTGGTTTGTTTTGGGAACTAGGACCTGGAATTATCCTAGTGATCAATCATCCTAAGAGAGGATTAATTGATCAGTGCACATTGGCACTATAACACAAGGAATTCCAAGTGAAAGGAATTTTCATGTTTAATCAGGACTGTGGACGTAGGAGATTCATCTCTGAACCACTCCATATCTTGTGTACTTACATTCTGTTGTTTTCTTAAGTGTGAGTTATTCATTCAAAGTTTATCAAAGTAAAACGAGATTTCTTAAGGGCTCACTAATCCGCATCTGAAAGCTAATTAGATAGTAGTTCAACTGAAAGTCTTGAGCTTTCAGTAGAGGTATTATCTCAGTAAGCTTTCACAAGTAATTCTCAGCAGACTTAAAGTCCACTGACGAGTTATTGTCTTAAGTAACCTGTTAAGTTTTTAGAAGTTTAAATTTGTAACCTCGGGTGTATTTCCCCCCCCCCCCCCCATACACATGTGTTCTTGTTTCGGGACCAACAATTGGTATTAGAGCATCTCCTTTGTTGAGGTCCACTGAGCCCTGCAGTCAAAATCAAGCTTTAGGTACCCATTTTATGTTGGGTCCTACCAGGTTAGTTGTACCTTTCGGAATCCAAATTTGTCTCACAATTCTAATCACTTTAGAATGACTAATTTGTCTTCCATAAACATCTACATAGATGGTTATCTCCTTGGGTGCCTTAGGAGTAAATTGTTTATGGGTGTCAGCCTTTGAAGGAACAAGAACCTTTTTAACATTCTTCCTTTTAGGCTTGGGTGCACCTGGCCTTAGTTTTTGTTGATAAAGGTATGAAGGACCTTTCCCTTTAGGCACAAAAGGAATAGGTCTTCTATATGAGTCATTCCTTGAAGAGTGCTCATGCCTGGGTGCTCTCAGCTGAGATGGCTTCATTTGTGAACACCTCGGCTGATAGTACCTCTTCTGAGATCTAGACTGATTAGTCAACTGAGCCTTTCCATTTGGTTTTGGCTGAGATTGACTTTTCTTTTGTTGGATCTCAGCTAGTCTTTTTCCTTTATCTAAAGTCTTTGGTTGAAAGGTCACAGACTTAACAAAAATTCTCTTTGTGCCACTTGAAGAAGCAACAATCAGAGGACCTTCTGAAGGTTTTGGAACATAGCCTATTCCACACTTGTTATTAGGATTGATTTGAAAATTTTGGATCTCCTCTATGGCAAGAGAGGGTTTGTTAAGAGCATCAATCCTTTTTAATAAGGTCTCTTCAGATTTTTGTAAGACCTCAATTTTCAGGAGAGAATCCTTTATTTGGCTTACCAATTTTAAGTTTTCTTCAGATAACTTTGTCTTAGATTCAGTCAGATCCTTTATCAGTTGATCTTTGCCATTTCCTTGACTTTTAAGTATTTCCACCTCTTTTGTCAATTCAATGGAAGATTTAGCTGAGTTGAGATCTGCCTGATTCCCAGATTCAATTAACTTGGAGTTTTCACTCAGGAGATATTTTGTTTTCATCTTGGAGACAAAAACTTGCTTCTTGCAACCTTGAGAAATCAATCATCAATTGTTCCAAAGCGGACTGAAGATTGAGTTCCTCAGTTGACTCTGAGCTTAGCTCAGGTGTCTGTTCTAGAGAAATGGATGGTTTCGATTGTACCTCTGGTTCTTCTCTTGCCATGAGGCACATTTCATCATCACTGCTGTCAGAGAACAGTCCATCAGATGACCCCAGATCTTCATCAACATCCTCAGCCACCATGGCTTTCCTTTCTCCATATCTCATGTCTCCTTTGGCTTGCCTTTCCTTTCTTTCCTTGGTGCTCAGTTGAGGACAATCATATTGAAAGTGCCCAACCTTCTTGCATTGAAAACATCTGTTGGCATCATCATTTTTTTCCTCAGTAGACTCTCTAGTCTTTGATGATGAACCTTCAGCTCTGGTGTAGTTCTTGTAATCTTTCTTCTTTTCCAGCTCAGTTGAGCTTTTCTCTCCTTCTCTGGTGTCTTTCTGTGGATAACTTCTTCTTTTCCTGTTATCCCTGTAAAACCTCTTATATTTGCCAAAGCGGCTGTTAAGTTTTTCAAACCTTCTGGCCATTAGGCTGAGTTCCTCTTGCATCTCAGCCTTGCTTTGAGATTTGTTTGCCTTTGTACTCTTCTGTGGCTTTGGGGATTTTGGCTCAGTCTCCTTAGCCTTGAAGGCTACTCCCTTCTCAGCTGAGGTCTTATCAGGAGCCCTTTTCCTGTTCAGATCAAACTCATAAGCTTTGAGTTCAGAGAATACCTGTTGCATAGACATGTTGGATAGATCCTTAGTATTCTGCATCATCACAGAGTATACATCCCATCTTGAGGTTAAACCTCTCAGAATTTTTAAGGTAACTTCTCTTTTGGTGTAGACTTTTCCCAGAGAATTTATTTCATTCATGATGTCAGTGAACCTCCCATCAAGCTGGTTAATGGTCTCAGTAGGCTCCATGGTGAACTGCTCATACTTTTGAACAGCTACTAAAAGCTTGTTCTTCTTTATCTTGTCAGTTTCTTCACACATGAGAGCAAGAGTGTCCCAAAGTTCCTTTGCTGTCTTGCAATGGATCACTCTACCCATTACAGAATTTGGAATGGTGGTGTAGAGAATATTCATGGCTATGAAGTTGAGGTTGTGTCTCTTCCTCTCATCTGCAGTGAAGTTATCTTCATCCTTGGGCCATTCTTCTCTTGGATCTGCAATAGTTTCAGTTGTGGTTCTAGGGTTAGGGGTCATAAAAATAAATGGACCTTTAGTAATCACCCTTAACATTTCATCATGCACACAGGCAAGATGAGCTCTCATTCTGATCTTCCAGAAATCATAATTTTCCACTGAGAATTGTGGAAGCTTGTGATGGGACATATGGTTCAAGGGGTTGACTCCCATGTTGTTCTCAATGGAGGTAGATATGTCAGGTGACTTAGGATGTGAGATAGAGGGGGAAAGAACTAACACTGTTTGCCATGCAGGTATACAAACTGATGAAGTTCCCCCAGTCCAGGTCAACCTAACTCCACTGAGAGAAGCTGTTCAAATCATTCACAATGAAAAGCTTCCTTCTCTGCAAGCTCAGCTGAGAGATGTCCAAGAAATAGTTCAAGAGGAAGTAGATGAAATGGTCATCCTCTCAGACCATGTTGATGAGCTGATGGAGTCTACCACCAAATCACTCCAAAATCTGACACTGAAGATAGAAGATTTATAACAGATGGTGTTAGATGTTGTTGAAGGCCAGAGTGTGCTGGTGATAGAGGCCATGAAAAAGCTGGAGTAAAAAGAAGAAGAGGCCAGAACTCAGTTCTTGAAGGACTCAGTGGAGAGTGTCTCCATTAACCTAAAGTCCTCTATAGAGGATTTCTCAGCTGACCTTTTGGGGAAGGTTGAAGGGTTATGGAACCAAAAGATAACTGAGTTTGAGGCCAAGCACGAGGAGTTGGGAGCTAAGCTGGAAGAAGTCCTGAAGAAGGCTGCAGAGGACTTTCCTACTCAAGACAAAACAAACGTGCTAATAGATGAAAAGCTGGCTCAGTTCATACAATTTGGACAAACAGCTGGGGTAACTCTGGAAAGCCTTGAAGATGAAGTTGATCACTGCTCTACCCAGGTGAAGGCACTTAATCATGATCAGATGAAGCTAAACATATATGTTGCTGAATTTATGATTAATGCCTAAAAGGGGGAAAAGAGAGTGAAAGCAAAGGATATGAAGTTGGACCCAAAGAACAAGATGCAGATAATCCTTGAGACCCCAGAGTTTGAAATAGGCCAACAGATCAAAAAGATCATGGAGAAGGTACATGTTGAAGCCCAGAATATTACTGATGCCAAGAAAGGAAATGAGGTTCCCTCAGCAGACTTGTCAAAGTTCAAAGAAGCCCATGAGAAGGAAAAGGAGGGGAGAGCTGCTAAAAAGGGGGAAACTACTAAGAGGAAGGCTACTGATGTTCTCTTAGCGGAGGTGGCAAAGAGAACAAGATCCTCAGGAAGGTTGGCTGCAAAGTCAACTGACTCAACTGATTCAGTAGAGGTACTTCCTGTCTTAAACCCTGAACCTATCTCCTTTGAAATCCCCAAATCTGCTCCCACTAGAGTTACAGAGCTCACTGAGCTTATCAAAGAAGCTGGAGGAATGAATGAAAGAGCTAAGAGGCTATCTGCCCAACAGCAGGAAATGAGGGATAAGGAGGTTGGGAAGATTGAGTCAGTAGCTGAGTTAGCTGAGAGGAAGAGGAAGGAAAGGCTAGCTAAGAAATTTAGGAATAGTTATCAAAGGTAGGCAGCAAAGCTGAAGAAAGACAAGGTGGCTCCTTCAAAGGCCCAATTTCCTCATCATGATACTTGGGTTCCCAAGAAGCTAAATGATGCTTGGGAAACTGCCAAGAGGGAGTTTGTATACTCTTTCTATGTCAGTGGAGAATTGGGGAAGGAGAATGTGCAGGATCTGTTCAACGATTGGTTGTTTGAAACCTACCCAAAACTCTAACCTGAGATAAGTGAAGCCTAGAATGACAAGTTTCCAGATCATGCTTTGAAGGCTCCTGAGCCAATCACCTACTGGCCTCCACAAGACGCAACTGGAGCAGTTGATAGAGATCGGATCACAGAAGAATAGGTGTCCTTGTGTGAGCATTTAGGTCTCAAGGGGCATTCAAAAGAAGTCATAGAGAGGAAGAATAACTTGAAGATTCGAGTCTTCAAGCAATATGGACTTGAACCTTTGTTTGAGTCTATCTGAGGAAGTTAGTTGTTTTACTGGGCATTTGTTTATAAGTCCCAGATGTTTCTGTTTTTGAACTTCTCTTAACAGTAGACTTCATGTATATGTAATCTTATTCTTCATGAAATGAAACTCTACTGCTATTTTTCCCAAGATAATATCTCATTATCATTTATGTTTATGTACTTAAATGCTTTTACTTACAAAAATCCTTTGAATTATATGACATCTGAAGAACCTAACCTGAAAGAAGATATGTAATAAGATAGGTTTCGGCATAATCAAAAAGGGGGAAATCAACGAATTAAATGCGATGCCCAAAGCCTCCACATACAAGGAGGTCGCGTGTTCGATTCTACAAAGGGCAAAAATTCGCCCCAATTATACAGCCCCTAACAGGGGTCATATAAAGGATGATCCGTCGCTAAGGTTGCTAGTGGCAGGTCATGGGTTCAAAACCTACATATTAAAAAATTTGTGGATTATTGCACGAGGGACAACTTTCCCTCGCCACGTCAGCCGAGGGTTTGGGCGAGGGAAATCCTGTCGGACGCCTCCACATACAAGGAGGTCACATGTTCAATTCCACAAAGGGCAAAAATTCGCCCCAATTATGCAGCCCCTAATAGAGGTCAAATAAAGGATGGTCCATACAGATTGCTAAGGTTGCTAGTAGCTCAGCGGTTCCTCGTGGAGTGTTTGGGCAGATTGCTAAGGTTGTTAGTGGCTCAACGGTTCCACGGGTAGTGTTTGGGCGGAAGGTCGTAGGTTTGAAACCCACAAATTAGAAAAATTTGCGGATTATTGCACGAGGGACTATTTTCACTCGCCACGTCAGCCAAGGGTTTGGGCGAGGGAAATCCTGTCGGATTTGAAGAGGAAAGTCTACCCTCGCACGTCATCGCACGAGGGATTTCTCAAGGGAATTTTTCCCCAGGGTGGTACCCCTCGTCAAATCCCTCACGATACCCCTCTTTAATGCCCTCGGTACTTCCGAGGGATGCATTTTTTCCTCGTGATATGTTTCCCGACCAACATTTTAAAGAGTGAAAATATCCCTATTTAAATTGTATTCCTTCTTTAACTCCCTCTTTAGTTTCCACTTAAAATAACCCATTTTTTGTAGTGAATATATTAAACACCATGTAGGTATTGAAATTCAAGGATCTGAATATGATTTGAAGGAACTAAATGGAGATTAGACAAAAAGTAGAAATGTTGCCATTTTATTGAATGTTGCAGTGGTGACAAAAAAAAAAAGAGTTAGACAAGGGAAAAAATACTCCCTAGCTATATTCCATACTTACCTGACCAATATCACTTCCATACTCATAATTACCTGACCAATCAAACAAAAAAAAACATGTCAACAACTACAAAAGGTGACAGCGATGTCGGTATACCAGACACGTCAATTAGGGCATCTACCTGTTAAAGTATACTCTAACACCACCATTCAAAAATCTGTAATAAAAAACTATCCAACATGTTACCATAAAAAAATCTTCTCTCTCTCCCCTCTCGCAACATTACAAATGTTCCTCGCCTCCATTGTTTAGCGTTTCACATTAGCCTCCGTCCAAGCGGTGGAGTTCCGTCACCCCTTCATCAGTCGAGCACTTACCTCTGCCGCCGGCCAAGCGACAGAGTTCTATCACCCCTTCACCTCCGCCGCTTGCCGTTTTACATCGTTGGAGTTCCTCACCCCTTCACCGATTGTTCCACTATGGAGTTTCGACGGGCCCCTTTCACTGCATTCACGGTCATTTCACCCGATCTTTCTCATTGTCCTCGGAGGTTAATAAGCCACCAAATGTGGAAGAGCTCACATGGAAGTCTACCACAACCGGCTGCATGTTCAACATTTATTTGATCGGCACTTACCATAACTATGAGTTCTAATATAATTTTTGTTGCAAAATTTATTTTTAAATGACTTTTAATTCAAGTTATTTTATGTAAAAATCCATGAGGGACTGTAGACACCTAGTGAAAGTCTTGAAACCTGGTGTAAGTTTTAAAAAAAGTGGTAGACTTCTTTTCAATATTTTAGTTGCAGACTAGTTCTTCTCTTTGGATTTTTTTTTTCTTATAAAAAGATCTAAAACTGTTTTGACGTTTTCTTGAGTTATGAACTTAGCTGCTTTGGGCAAATGGGAAAAAAAATTAGAAATTCCAAACTTTTTCTGTGTGAATATAAGATAAAATGAGAGATTAATGATTCGAGGTTTTTTTTTCCATGCTACCATGAATGTAGGGTTGTTTGCTAATTATTATTATTATTATTTTTTTGCCCAGTAACAGATAAATATTTTGGATTCTTTAAATTTTGTCCTTCTTTGAATTATCCCATTTCTATATATATATGCAGATATATGTGTTCATTTATTAGGAAGAGTTATTTGGATATAGTTGCAAATTCATACCTCTGTAATTATTATTTGTTTCATTTTATTACTTTATACAAATCAATTCTCTCATTTATTAAAATATAAGAAAACACTTGCATCATTATTTATTACTTATATTGATTAATTTTACTATATATTAGGGGCATCGTTGAAAGAATATTTAAAAAATACATTAGTATTAGTAAAGTGACATAAAAATAGACACAATTTTAGATAAAATGTGATTGATAAAAAGTTACGGAGGAATAGTTTTCTTCATCTATATTATGTTCAATGTATTGGCTATCTTTTGGAAATGTCTTGATAAATGGTATATTGATCTTTTATAATGTAATAATGATTGTGTATTAAGTAAAAAGTAATAACTTGTAATTCTTGTTTCATGTGTATCTTTTTGTGCATTGGTTATGAGCTTGTAGTGCTTATGTAGTTGGGGGAGAAAATGCGGAATTGTGTCTTTTAGTGTTTGAAATTTAAAATAACATGACATAATTTTAGTACATTAATTATAATAATTGGTTGTGATGAGCATATAATTTGTGCTATATATTACCAGTTTGTACTTTTAATATGTTGGTATACACTTTGAATATAAGACATATTTTTAATTCATATTTCGATTGTACTCATATACTCAAATACTAGGTCCTTACACAACAAATTTATGTGTATGCTAAGTTTGTGTAGGGATTGTTCCTAGAGCTAGATGACAAACGTGCCAAAAGTTTATTGATCCCGAGGTGAGGGGGGTTCTAATTGTTACTACGTTACAGAGTTGGCCCTGTCATTCTTTTGGTCTGGGCGAATATGGAAAAATGGGCCCCTGTCGAAGAAAAAAAACTACGTATATAATATATAAAATAAACAATAGAAAAAAATAAAAATTGTAACATTACTTTATTTACTATTTTGAGAAATAACATCTTTATAGTAAATTTTTTATAATATGTCATTTTCAATACATAAAATTTCTAATTTATTTAACATCTCTTACGACATAGTTGATTCATAAATACAATTATAACAATGAAGTGTGCACAAATTTAAGTTACATATAAAGTTACTTAAATATTTTATTGAATTTCAAGTGTTGTTTTACCAATAAAGTTACCTATAATATTTTTTTGTTTAGAAAATAAATCAATTGAATCAAATATCTAAAATGTTTTCATAGTTTAAAAAAAATTCAATGTTCAAAAGTAAATTCGTTAATAATATTTACATGAGTAATTTGTTGTAACTATCATGCTCTTGAACTCATCAATTCTTTTTGTTGACAACTTATGAATATTTTTTATCAATTCAGCTTTAACAACTTTTGAAGATTTTTCATCAATTCTTCTTTAATAACAATACCAAATTAAGGATTTTTCATCTTTTTTTTTTCACATTTTAAAAAACTTTTCATTATATCATTGTTGACAACTTATTAAGACTTTTATCAGTTTTTTAAACAATAATATTAGTTGCACACATCTTTAATCAAGTTTATTTTTTAAATTTGATAAAAAAATCATTAATTCGTTGTTTAGAACTTTATAAGTCATTTATTAATTCCTTTTCAACTTACAAAGATTTTCATCAATAAATATGCATATTAATATGAATAACAGTAGGCCCTGATAATCTCGGGCCCATGACGGTCACCCCCCTCCTCGCCCCACTATAGGGCCACCCTTGCTACGTTATTTTTTTTCTCCTATCTTTATTTTAATTAATGTTTATTTGCTAGCCTGTTGACAAGAACGAATTTCATGAGGCTTATGATGAATTCCTACCATATGGATGTCGAGCCGATGTGAAATTTGGTGATGAATTTGGGAGTGTAAGTGTTTATTAAAAAATATTGCCTACGACGTTCATTTCTTTGCATATTAATTAACTTATCCTTTTAAATTTTATAGTGGCCGACAATAGTTAAGAAGATGAAAGAAAAGTATTCTAGGACAGAGATCTTGTTCTTGTTGGATGAATCGAATGAGCGTGCTGCAAAGCTGCTAGTAAGTAAATTACCTACTTTATTTTTTTAATATTGTTTTAAAATATACTTTTCTCTATGATTATTGCATGGCATTCGCAGGAGACATATTCTATAAAAGAAATCTACAATATGCCTCTTCCCAAATTTACATAAGTAGTGATTAGAGACTTAAGTGAACAGTATGTGTTCTTACACACTTTGAATTTACTTTCAAATGAATTTTTATATAATATATATATTTGTTTAAGTGAATAGTTGACAAATTACGTGCATTAGCTAGCACGCGTCACACTGTGGTGGCAGTGGTTAGGAAAGACCACCTTGATGGTATCTCCAAAATATGGAATATTGGTGAACAGTAACTGATTTAGGATACTATCATTTAAGAAATGCATTTAAATTGTTCCTTTTTGTCCCATAGACAACGGAAATACATAATTTTGTTTGAGAATTTTTTATTTAAGTTAAAGGTCTTAAAATTTCTATTCTAGAATTTTATTTTGCTTATTTTCTCTGTATGTATAAATTCGTTTCATAGTTACAGTGCTAGGAGTGTTACTGATTCCGATATTTTACCAACCGTTGCATAGAAATCGATTTTTAAAACTCATTGTTCTTAAAAGAATAATGAATCAATAAAAATAAAATAATTATAACATAATAATAATAGTATAAATCCTAATTTTTTTGTTCGGGGTATTACATCATTAGTATAATCAAATATTAAATGACAATCATTTATGTAGAATAAATTAAGAGTATGTATAGAGTGAAATTGGTTCATACATGAATCATTGAAGGATATTGATTATTATCACTAAAGAGTATTAGGTGTTTTTACTGATGGGTATTAGTTATTTTCACTTAAAATTCTTAGTTTGTTTTCACTGAACAACTAAGACTCTTCATTATAAACTAGCAATACTCTTCGGTGGAAACAACTAATGCAGTTTAGAAAAACCACCTAATATCCTTCAATAATTCATGTATGAACCATTTTCACTCTATACTTTATCATAAATTAAACACATGAATATACTGAAATTAAAGGATCCAGGGGATTATTTGAAGGAATTAAGACCACCTTTTTTTTTTTTTTGGAATTCACGCGAACAAGATTAGGACTTTCCAGTTTCCGTTTCATTCTAGTTAAAGATTTAAAATCCAGTTTTGACATCTTATTTTCCATCCACTCGTATAAATACCTATAAAATCTATTAATCTTTCAAATACAATTCACTTTATACAATTTAAAAATATTATTACTCTTCCCAATATAATTTTACTTTATTATTCACATAGCATTTTTCTTTCACTCATACTTTTGCTTCCCTACTTTACTCTTGCACGTCCTAGTTTACTCTTATACTCCTTCCCTCTCAGAGAAACTTGCATATATTTTTTTATCTGTTTCAAAAGAACTTGCACACTCTATAAAAGAAAACATTGATTTGCATGCACATTCACAACAATATACATATAAATAGATACATAGTTTTACTATTCATTGAGGATTTTATAACTTGTAGATCTAAAGTAATAACTTCACACTCTGAAACAAAACCTAGCCTAAAGATGAGACAAAAAGTAAAAAAAATATAAAATTACCATTTTAATGAATGGTACAATGGAGTCCCAAAACAAAACATATACTCCCTCCGTCCCCTCTTAACTTTCATACTTTCTTATTTTGGATGTACCACAATAACTTTCACACCCTATTTTTGGAAATAATTTATCATCTAAATCTTCCACTTTATCCATCTAATTTAAAATTAACCCACCCTCAATTAGCCTAATTAAAAACCCAGCCCAATACATATACTCAGCCCAATACATACACATAATAATCCAATACATACACATGATAATTCATCTATTCCCTATACGTATTCTAGATTATTCTACACTCATCTTTACTCTTCTCGATCTCTCTCTCTCTCGTTTCTCCCAAACCCTAGCCGTCGACTCCTCATCTCTCCATCTCCACATCTTCCTCCCTCTCTCTCTCTCTCTCACGATGAATGCAAACCTTCGCTTGATTCCCTCCGATTATTTAGAGCTGGAATCCATGGTTATCACGGATACCGAATCCGACGACGACGACATCGTTGTTCCGGATACTTTTTTGGAACAAATCCCCTTTTCTGAGTTCGATTGTGAGACTCCTATGTCCGATTTGGTGAATTTGGAGGCCGATTTGGAGCCCCCCATGTCCGATTTGGTGATTTTGGAGGTCGATTTGGAGCCCCCCATGTCCGATTTGTTGATTTTGGAGGCCGATTTGGAGCCCCCCATGTCCGATTTGGTGATTTCTCAGTTCGATTTGGACGCCGATGATGTCCAATCTGTGATTTCTCAGTTCAATTTTGGAACACCCCCCTTCGATTCAGAGCCACCCATAAATGATTTGGTGATTTTGGAGGCCGATTTGAAGCCCCCCATGTTCAATTTGGTGATTTCTCAGTCCGATTCGGAGCCCATGGCTTGCATGTCTGATTTTCCCTGTTATAAGAATTCAAACTTTGAATTCCCCGATTCCTCTGAGATCCCTTACTTTGATGCCCCACCATCTAGAATTATATGGCTTGATGTGCTCGATTCCGAGTTCCAGATGCCTTACTATGACCCTTTTTATAAAGGGCCAGAAGAAAAAAATGATGATTGCAAGGCGTTGATCCATTCTATGGTGAAAATATATTGTCCCAGCTTTGAGGTAGTTCTCTTTCAAATTTACAGTTTATGTGGGTTGATTATTTGGTCTGAACCAGTCTCTTTTGTGATTATTTTGGTCCAAACCAGTCTCGATTGTGATTATTTGGTCCGAACTAGTCTCGGTATGATGCATTATATGTGCAGTGGTATCATGTTTGATTGATCTTGTACACATTTGTGGTGATTTGATTTGGGATAATGACAGTTTATAATGTGCAGCCCCTTATATGATGAATTCAATGAATATATCTGATTATTTGGTCCATATCAGTCCATATTTGCCAAGTATATTTGCATTAGAGTCACCACTAGGTATTGTTCCTAGTTTAGGAGACCTTGTGCAATGGTATGATGCATTATATGTGCAGTGGTATCATGTTTGATTGATCTTGTACACATTTGTGGTGATTTGAGTTGGGATAATGACAGTTTATAATGTGCAGCCCCTTATATGATGAATTCAATGAATATATCTGATTATTTGGTCCATATCAGTCCATATTTGCCAAGTATATTTGCATTAGAGTCACCACTAGGTATTGTTCCTAGTTTAAGAGACCTTGTGCAATGGTATGATGCATTATATGTGCAGTGGTATCATGTTTGATTGATCTTGTACACATTTGTGGTGATTTGAGTTGGGATAATGTCAGTTTATAATGTGCAGCCCCTTATATGATGAATTCAATGAATATATCTGATTATTTGGTCCATATCAGTCCATATTTGCCAAGTATATTTGCATTAGAGTCACCACTAGGTATTGTTCCTAGTTTAGGAGACCTTGTGCAATGGCATGATGCATTAAAGACACCACTAGGCATTTAACCTAGTTTAGGAGACCTTGTGCAATTCTATGATGCATTAGAGTCACCACTAGGTTAACATTCCTAGTTTAGGAGTCTTTTTGCCCTATGATGAAATTACTCTGAGGGCTTGTGGGGTTAAAGATAAACTACCAATCATGTTTGATTGATCTTGTACACATTTGTGTTAATTTGGGTTGGTCTAAACAGCCCCTTGTAGTATGAATTCAATGAATATTTGTGATTATTTGGTCCATATCAGTCCATATTTGCCAAGTATATTTGCATTAGAGTCACCACTAGGTATTGTTCCTAGTTTAGGAGACCTTGTGCAATGGCATGATGCATTAAAGACACCACTAGGCATTTAACCTAGTTTAGGAGACCTTGTGCAATTCTATGATGCATTAGAGTCCCCAATAGGTTAAGAACCTAGTTTAGGAGTCTCTTTGCCCTATGATGAAATTTTTCTGAGGGCTTGTGGGGTTAAAGATAAAACATCCATCTATTAATATGATTGATCTTGTACACAAAAAGTTTGTTTACAACATAAACACCTCCTACTTTGTTCAAAAAAACTTACATATCTGAATATGTTTAAGTTGTAAACTTCAAAAAGTTAAGAAACACTAGCTTGCATAATCTGAGATCAATATCCTAGACCTGACATTAGAGCACCTATATCATATGTTAGTCCATTCACCTCTCCAGCTTCAATCAAGAACTGTATGCAATCCCTTACCAGATCTTCATCAACCTCTAGGCTTATTGGCAGCCTACCTTCTCTTATGAGTCTTTCTTTGTTCATATGTGGCACTTTGTATTTGTTGTGTCCCTTAGTCTTCATAATTTCCACTAAGCAACTCTGTAAGCTAAGGAAAACATTGTTAAGTGAAACCGCTGTCATTTTCTCAAATGACTGCAACACATTTGTAACTAACTCATCAATAGTGTAACTCGCAGTGTCCACCTGTAGTGACTGAATTGCCCTAAACCAACCCAAATCTAAAATATTTGTATCTGGTGAGTTTGGGGGTTGGCATGCAATGACGATGTTAAATCCATCTGAGCTAGCAGCTGCTCTAAAATCTGGATCATTGTTGCTTATATGTGGTTTGGTATTATCTTGTTGAATGATGATGTTTTTGCTTGCATTAGGAGGCCATTTGGCCTTAATTGCTGGTATAACCTGAAAATGAAAAACAATATGCATGTTAATGTCACCAATAAGAGTATACAACTTGTTATGGAGACTTAACTATGTTTGAATATACTGTATGATGATACTTGCAATCTGAAAGTGCTAAATATGATGAGTTTCTTGATCAAACATGATATTTGTGCAAACAATATGCATGTTAATATCACCAATAAGAGTATACAGCTTGTTATGGAGACTTAACTATGTTTGAATATACTGTATGATGATATTTGCAATCTGAAAGTGCTAAATATGATGAGTTTCTTGATCAAACATGATATTTGTGCAAACAATATGCATGTTAATGTCACCAATAAGAGTATACAGCTTGTTATGGAGACTTAACTATGTTTAATTATACTGTATGATGATATTTGCAATCTGACAGTGCTAAATATGATGAGTTTCTTGATCAAACATGATATTTGTGCAAATAATATGCATGTTAATGTCACCAATAAGAGTATACAGCTTGTTATGGAGACTTAACTATGTTTAATTATACTGTATGATGATATTTGCAATCTGACAGTGCTAAATATGATGAGTTTCTTGATCAAACATGATATTTGTGCAAACAATATGCATGTTAATGTCACCAATAAGAGTATACAGCTTGTTATGGAGACTTAACTATGTTTAATTATACTGTATGATGATATTTGCAATCTGACAGTGCTAAATATGATGAGTTTCTTGATCAAACATGATATTTGTGCAAACAATATGCATGTTAATGTCACCAATAAGAGTATACAGCTTGTTATGGAGACTTAACTATGATTGATTATGCTGTATGATGATATTTGCAATCTGACAGTGTTAAATATGATGAGTTTCTTGATCAAACATGATATTTGTGCAAACAATATGCATGTTAATGTCACCAATAAGAGTATACAGCTTGTTATGGAGACTTAACTATGTTTAATTATACTGTATGATGATATTTGCAATCTGACAGTGCTAAATATGATGAGTTTCTTGATCAAACATGATATTTGTGCAAACAATATGCATGTTAATGTCACCAATAAGAGTATACAGCTTGTTATGGAGACTTAACTATGATTGATTATGATGTATGATGATATTTGCAATCTGACAGTGTTAAATATGATGAGTTTCTTGATCAAACATGATATTTGTGCACACAATATGCATGTTAAATGACAAAAAAATTGGCATTTAAATACCTGATTCAATAGGCATGCTTTTGTGACTTCCTTTGTGATTGAATCTATTGGTTTAGTAACCAATGTCCCCCTTACTCTATTCTTTGAGTTTCTTTGTGCTGGTTCTAGCCTTGTGAAAGGCCAAATGCCTATTTTCCCATCAAATGCTTGTTGTCATGTAGTTGCATTTTGTGGTCTAGAAACAGCACACATGAACATAACCTTGGGAATATACCTCTTTGATTTGCATGACCTATAAGGTTCTTCCTCTCCTTCAGTAATGTAATAATTCTCAGTTGTTCTTGACATGTAGAACCATTTTTCATCTATGTGAACTACATGGAACATACCTGAAAATTTGATTGCATTGGCATCCCTATCAAGTACCAATGCATTCAAACTGAACTTGATCCTTTTTATCTTGTTCTTCTCTGTAAGAGTTGGTTTGATTGCATTGGAGTGTTTTCTGATCAACCCTGCTTTTATCCATCTACAAACTTGTGTTTTGCTAACACCCAGCTCCCTAGCAAGACTTCTTAATGTGCTTCTCTTTTCAAATTTTATGGCCTTGAATCTTTCAAGATCAAAATGTAAGTGCTTCTTCTTTGGCATTCCCTTCTTGTTGTTTTTCATTTGGACTGGAAGTCCTTCTAACAGCTGTTGTCTTGCAACTTTCCAAATGTATTGCACAGTCCTTCTTGTAACCCCAAACATTTCAGCAGCTTCCCTGATCTTTCCATGAAGCACAATCCCATTTTTAGAGTTTGCAATGAGAAATTGTGCAGCTCTATTTTTCTCATCTAAGGTGAGATCTTTTCATGGACCTGTCATTTTATATGTGGTTGGTGTTTATGTATTGAATGTTGCATTCAATACACTAATGAGGGTATTTATTGTGTTTCAATAGGAGGGAAATGCTGAGTTTTGAGTATTTGGGAGTAGTTAATGCAGATTTGACACTTGATGTGGTCAAAAAAATGGTGGGAAGTTCAAAAATTTCAACTTTTGGGGGAATTTAGCGGCTCAATTTGGTGATTTCTGTATTTGGAGAATTATTTTGGGATGTATTGAGCTATCTCTAAATTCTGGACAATATTTAAGTTTGTATAATTACTGTATTTTGGAACAGTAAATTAGTTGAACAGTATGTATTTTGTAACAGTGAATTATTAAACAGTATTGTATTTTGGAACAGTACATGTATTTTGGAACAGTGCACTCGTATTCAGTTGGCTATTAACTTTAGACTGAAAATGAATCAATTATATTTAAAATATCTAATACACTTGTTAATTGGTCAATAAGTCAATAAAGCAAAAGTTTCTTAAAAAGTGAGCCCACTCCCCTCTGAAAGTTAAGAGGGGACGGAGGGAGTACAATTTTGATGAATGGTGCAATGGAGACAAAAGGTGAGGTTGGTCAGAGGAAAAATGTACGACCTATAGCTACAAACCTACGAAGTATCAGTGTATACAAATCACACATTAGGGCACATCCACCTTCAAAAGCAACTTATCACCAATTCACCATACAAAAATCCGAGTAATTGAAAACTATCCAGAAACATGTTACCATTCAAAAACATGCTCTCTCTCTCTCGCCTCTCTCACAAAATTTCGAAGGCTCCTCACTTTTGCCGCCTCGGATCTCCGATGGGGTGGCCATTTCACGTACACGGCGGAGCTCTGACGGGATTTTATTCTTCCCTTCACTGGTCGTTCTGCTGTGGAGTTCTGACAGGGTTCCATTTCACCTTTCACCGCCAGCCATTTCACGTGATCATTCACCTCAAAGGTCCTTGTGCCCCCAAATGAGGTCCATATCACGTACGCGGCGGAGCTCTGATGGGATTTTATTCTTCCCTTCACTGGTCGTTCTGTTGTGGAGTTCTGATAGGGTTCCATTCCCCCTTTCACAGCCAACCATTTCACCCGATCATTCACCTCGAAGGTCCTTGGGCCCCTGACTTGAAGCAAACTACACTAGCTTTCTACTAGTAGCTACCCCGCAAGAGTACGGGTTCACTGTAGTATGGGCAAGTATAGGGACCAACTATTATCGAACCCAAGGGATGGTGTATATGCGAATAGATCCCTGAAGATCTACGCGTCGTAGTTAATATGAGTGTAATATTTTTGGGTTTTTTGAAAAAAGAAAATAATCTAAACTAAATTACTCTACGAATGCAAAAGGAAAATTAAACTAAGTATCTAAGGTGTTTTTCAGATATGAGATGGTGATGCTCAGGTTAGGAATCCCCACGTATACTAACGGAGCAGGTACATAATCAAAGTAATCGTGACAAACAAGAATTAACCTAAGTAAAAGATCGTAGAATGAAAGTTCAAGATTTTATACCCTAATACTTTATCCTATCAATCGACTTCACTAATCCACTAACAAGTTAATAGATAGTGCTTAATTAAAGAGACCCTAATTTAACTAAGGTGATGCGGTCGTCCTCCTTCGCTAAACCGGTAGATGAATTAACCTCTCCTAAACCCTCTCGTTAAGACTACTAATTGTTATTGAGTGATGCGGTCGTCCTCTCTCTAACACTTTCGTACGAAATTCAAAGGTAGAGTTAAGATTAATTATAAGAATTCATTAATTAAGAGAATTAAAACTAACGTCACGAATTACTCTAATTACGTACCCACATCCTACTTCTACGAGTTCATCCTAACCCAAGCATACAAGGGTTTTAGCCGGACATGGTTATAACAAAAATAAAAGCAATAGAAGAAACAACGAACAAAAACATAATGAATTACACGAAGAAAATACGAAACATGAACTAGGGTTTTAGAAGAAAATAAATACGAAAAACTGAAATTAAATTAATTAAACGGAGTCTAAAGTATTTAACGTAATAGAACTGAAGAAAAGAAACGAAGAAACAAAATTAAACGAAGAATTCGTAAGAAAAACCTCAACAATACGTAAATAAAGCTTGCTCGTCTCCTTCCTCTCCAAAACTAAGTCTAAAATTGATTTCTAAAGTTGGTGATCTTCAAAACGTGATTGGAATAGGTATATATAGGCACCGGGTCGAAACGGGAGTTAATGGGCCGAAAATACGCATCCGGAGGCGAAAATACGTGGTTGCTCGAGCAAAACGCTCGAGCGGTTTCCGCTCGAGTAATTCGCTCGAGCGCTGAAACTGTTCTGTAAGTTTTTGGGCACTCGAGTGATTCGCTCGAGCGCCGGCGCTCGAGCAAATCGCTCGAGCGCTGGCTGCTGTGCACTCGTTCGTAAAATCTTCATATCTCCTCAACCGGGAGTCCGTTTTGGCCGATTCAAAGTCCTACGAACTCCTCTTTTCGCCCTCTATCCATCTATGAAAACCAAAGAGACAAATTAATAATTTTATAAAAATGATACTCATTTGACTCCAAGCACTCATCGAAAACACTCAAAACATGAGTAAATCGGGCACCAAAACATAACAATTTCACGCCTAATCAACCCCCCCAAACTTACCATGTTGCTTGTCCTCAAGCAACGAAATAATAAGTCAAGTGAAATTGTTAGGAATGAGTCAAGAATCAAATCATGCAAGTAATTGAACTCGAGCTTCAAAGGTCAATCACCCGTATACTCACTCACTTTCTTTCATCATACTCATGCAACAACAACAAGAAACACCAAGATCAAGCATGGACGTGCACTCAACGATGTGTTTCACTCCCTCACAAGTGTATAACAGTGTTTAAGGGACTCACTCAATCAATCAATCACACATATTGGCAGCCATAGGCTTGTAAATGCTCTCAACTTCGACCATACTCTAGAAATCAATGCCGAATCAAAAAGGACTTTTCTCAAGGTTGTAATGTAGGCTCTTTGGACAGGTGGGATAACAATATGGGGTAAGTGACTCAAGTGAATGGAGAATAGAAAAATCAACTTTGGCACTTTGAGATTAGGAGCAGAATCACTTCAACATTTGCAATCAATACACTTTAATTCCACTACTCTCAACACTTCAATTTTTTCTTTCTCACTCTTTCACTTTTTTTTCAATCACTTTTTTTTCTTTTTTTTTTCGCACAAACACATGAGCTCAATTTTTCTTTTGCTCATTCTCAATTTTTTGTTTTCTTTCCCACAACTCAAATCTCATTCACACCCTTCTTCTCATATTCACTCAACAAACAACCTTTTCCTTTTTCAACTCAATTCACTCCCTTCACATTCACACTTTCCTATTCTCCACTCAAATTGGGACAAAAAGGCTTAGGAATTGGAATAGTGTTCATATGTGCTAGCAAATAAAATAGGCTCTAGGCTCAAAGGGGCTAACAAGGGATCAATGTCATTGGTAAGGAAAATTTTGGCTAAGTGGCTCAATTAAATCAAAGATGGCCTAAGATCACATTCGGCATATCAAACTAGACACAATCAAGAAGCAAGAGCACATGCAAGTTCTAGCATCCTCTAAGGTGACGATCCACTCACAAACGAAAAGATTAATTAATGCATTTAAAATCTCGCAAGGCACAACTCTCACAGCTTTCACATCCATGCTAGTCCTAGTGAATTCTCACTCTTGTCATACAAGTACTCAAAAGAAAAATTTACAAGCATACAAGTTCTTTCTCAACTCAGCTCAAACTCAAACACTCACACAAAAGAATTTCTAACTCAGCCTCACAATTCACCCTACTCATCAAATCATACTCAAAGATAGCAATCAACAAGCATAAGGTGATTGATAGGCATAAAATATTGAGTAACAAAACAAATTAATAATAGCCCAAGGAGCATCTCAAGGCACCAAATAACTAACTCAACTCAAAGATAAGGGCGTGCATGCATGTGCAATGTAATCATAAAACAAATAAAAAACTCCACCCCCCCAAACTTCGACCTTGCTAGAGGTCTAAGTTTGGGGTTGTGGGTTACCTCAACCAAATAATTCAATTTCTCTCAATAGCTTTGCACATTCCTTGTCTCAAGTTGGTTCCTTCAATCTAAATAACTCCATGATACCTTTACTCCTTTAGAGACAAGCCTACAAAATAAAACTCTCAAGTACGAGGTTAAACATACGACTCAACAACATCCTAGTAACATAAAAGGAAAATAACTAAAAAAAACACTCAAAAGCAAATAAAAATGGGTTGCCTCCCATTCAACGTTATTTTTAAGGTCCTCATGCCGGACCAAGCTCAAAGGAGCTTATGGGACATCATACTTAAATTTACCTCCCTTACTCTCATAAGAGTGGTGTTTGAACTTCTTTCCTTGATGCCCCACCATCATGAGTACCTTTGCTTTCTTCCCATCCCCAAGTGTTATGGGTCTCAACTCCTTCTTGCCTCTATCTGGAGGAGTCTTACTAAACAACTTCTTGAGTTTGGACTTTTTCTTCTTAACTCCTCCTTTCCCTTCTAACTGGACCACGTCCACACTTTTCACCTCTTCATCCTTCAACTTCTTCACTTCATCCAAGCTCTCATCCTCCTTCGGGTGCTTCATGGCTTCATATAGGGAGATCTTCACTTCTTGATCATCAACCTTCAATGTAATCTTCCCATTTGCCACGTCTAACACCATCCCCGCCGTAGCTAAGAACGGTCTTCCCAAGATCAGGGGCACGTGCTCATCCTCCTCCATCTCTAGCACTACAAAGTCGGCTGGAAAAATGTGATCTCCAACTCTCACTAGGACGTCTTCAACCACACCTTGAGGTCGAGTAATAGACCGATCGGCAAGTTGAAGCGTCATCATTGTGGGTTGAAGTTCACCACCTTCCAACTTCTTGAAAAGCGACAAGGGCATGAGATTGATGCTCGCCCCTAGGTCGCACAACGCTCCCTTCTTGATCCCGTTCCCAATGTCACATAGGATCGTGAAACTCCCGGGATCTTTCAGCTTCGGTGGCAGTGCCTTGTGCACTAATGCACTCACCTCGTGGTTCAGCTGCACCAACTTCGGCTCATCCACTCGCCGTCTTTTCGCGATCAAGTCCTTCAGAAACTTTGCATAATGCGGCATCTGTTCCAAAGCATCATAAAAAGGAATGTTAATGTGAAGTTGTTTAAAAACATCAAGAAATTTTGCAAATTTTTCATCAAGCTTCTTTTTCATGAAGCGCTGTGGATATGGGACGGGTATCACAGATTTGGGTACCCCCATTCATCTCTTTCTGTTTCTTTCACTTTATCCCTTGCTTCCTTTGCCTTTTTCCACTTAGGAACTCTCTCTATCTCCTCAAAGTCTTTCCCCTTCTGGGACTCATCCATATTTTCATGCTTCTCAATCCCTTTACTTTCAATCCCCTTCTCAACTTGGGGCGTCTCAGAATCAGCAGGCATCTGAGGACCTTCATAATTGGTTCCACTTCTAAGCTGGATCGCCTTGCAATGCTCTTTCGGGTTCCCTTCCGGCATTCTATTCACTGATTTTGCAATCTGGCTCATCTGGAGCTCTAAAGAAGTGAACCTTCGATTGTTCTCTTGTTGAGTTCTAGTCCACTCAACGTTCATCTTCTGGAGCTCTTGATCACGATGATCACCCTTCTTATGCAGCTCCTTCACATCGTACTCCAAGGATGACAACCGCTTGCTCCCTTCCTCCACCTTCTGAAGGATCGCTCTCAACATCTCCTCGGTTGATGCACCGCCTTCTCCACCAGGAGGTTTAGACCCCGGATCAACACCTGCAGGAACAGTAACACCAGCTTTTGGGTTAGCATAAGAAAAATTATCATTCTTCCTCCATGTGTTTTGAGGAGGCAGCTGGCCTCCTTGATACCCTTGTGTGTTCCTCCATTGATTTTGAAGTGGCTGAGGGCCTGGAGGCACAAATGGTCGGCCATAAGAAGGCCTTCCATACTGATTACCACCTTGGTAGCCATTCTGATTGTAATATGGACCTCCCATGTAATTGGTTACCTCTTGCTGTCCACTGGGTTGGTCTACTCTCTCATTCTCTACTGCATGCTCTCCACCCAAATTCTTTCCCAACTCGAGGTTGTTGATCTTTTCCATCATGGCCATCAGCAGCCTTCTCGTTCCTTCTCCCTCCTCAACCTGATGCACTCTTTGCAAATCTGCATCCGTACTCCAAGCACCGGCATTCGTGACAATGTTGTCCACGATCTCCCTACATCTCTCTATGCCTTGATTCAGGAATGCTCCACCCGCACAGGCGTCTAAATGGTCTTGCCCCGCCTTGTTGGCACCACTGTAGAAGAATGCCATAATATCCCCCTCATTGTACCCGTGCTGCGGGCACTCAATCAGCATGTTTGAGTATCTCTCCCACGCTTGGCGTAAATCCTCTCCAGACTTCTGGCGAAAGGACGAGATCTCAATTCTAGCCTTGATCGTCCTAGATGGAGGGTAGAATCGCTCGAGGAACAGACGCTCGAGCTCTGCCCAAGTGGTAATACCTCCCCGCGGGAGCGTATTATCGTACCACTCCTTAGCTATTCCCGTCAGTGAGAATGGGAACAGCCTAAGCCTCTTGGCATCTTCAGACATGCCATTATAATTGAATGTTGAGGCTATCATGAGAAAGCTCCTCAGATGTGTGTGAGGATTCTCCTTCCCGATCACCCCTTTGAACTGATTCTCGGTCAGCAGCTTTAAAATCCCCGGTGATATCGAGAAGTTGTTCGCCTCAACAGGAGGCAAAGCCACTCCATCATAGTACCGATGTGGCTGCACTGCAAACCTCCCTCGAATAGCAATATTGTGATCTACGTTCATAGGAACGTGTTGAGGATTAGCAGCAGGTACTGGTACTTGTTGGGGTGGTGGTGGGTAAACAGGTGGTTGATTATAGACTGGGGGTGGAGGATACGGGTATGGTGGGTAAGGATAAGGTGGGTATGGGTAATGTTGGTATACTGGGTTGTTGAAAGGGTTATTCGGGTTTTGTGGGTAAGCAGGGTTGTTAGGAGGATTATGGACAAGGTTCTGAGCTGGATTCCCTACGTTTCGTGTATCCGGGTTTAGGCTCTGGCTATCCCCTAATGGAATTTGATTCTGGCTACCACTAACTCCAGTGCCTTCAACTCAGTCTACTGCCTGATTGAAATCGTTGGCAGCATCGTCCAACTCATTATTGATGTCCATTGGTTCCTTCCCTAAGTCGGCAGCGTTCATCCTTCTCAAGAAGGCTCGGTTCCTTCTGGCTATTGTCTCAGGGTCCAACGGTATTCTCTCTTCGCTCGTATTGCCTTGTGAGCGTGTTTTCATAAACCTGACACACTAGCAGAAGGATCAAAACGCAACTGCCGAATGAATGAAAATAAAGAATAAAAACAGAAAATAAAATCACTCACTACTAACTACTAAGCTATCTACAAGTCCTATTCAAAAAGCATAAAACGCCATCCCCGGCAACGGCGCCATTGACTTGAAGCAAACTACACTAGCTTCTACTAGTAGTTACCCCGCAAGAGAACGGGTTCACTGTAGTATGGGCAAGTATAGGGACCAAGTATTATCGAACCCAAGGGATGGTATGTATGCGAATAGATCCCTGAAGATCTACGCGTCGTAGTTAATATGAGTGTAATGTTTTTTTGGGTTTTTGAAAGATTAATTAAAAGACTGAATTAAACTAAGTAAACTAAAGAATGAAAAAGAACGAATTAACTACGGGTTGTTTTCTAATGAGAGATGGTGATGCTCAGGATAGGAATCCCTACGTATACTAACGGAGCAGGTACATAATCAAAGTAATCGTGACAAACAAGAATTAACCTAAGTAAAAGATCGTAGAATGAAAGCTCAAGATTTCTCACCCTAATACTTTATCCTAGCAATCGACTTCACTAATCCACTAACAAGTTAATGAATTGTGCTTAATTAATGAGACCCTAATTTAACTAAGGTGATGCGGTCGTCCTCCTTCGCTAAACCGGTAGATGAATTAACCTTTCCTAAACCCTCTCGTTAAGACTACTAATTGTTATTGAGTGATGCGGTCGTCCTCTCTCTAACACTTTCGTACGAAATTCAAAGGTAGAGTTGAGATTAATTATATGAATTCATTAATTAAGAGAATTAAAACTAACGTCACCAATTACCTTAATTACGTACCCACATCCTACTTCTACCAGTTCATCCTACCCCAAGCATGCAAGGGTTTTAGCCGGATATGGTTATAACAAAAATAAAAGCAATAGAAGAAACAACGAACATAAACATAATGAATTGCACGAAGAAAATACGAAACATGAACTAGGGTTTTAGAAGAAAATAAATACGAAAAACTGAAATTAAATTAATTAAACGGAGTCTAAAGTATTTAACGTAATAGAACTGAAGAAAAGAAACGAAGAAACAAAATTAAACGAAGAATTCGTAAGAAAAACCTCAACAATACGTAAATAAAGTTTGCTCGTCTCCTTCCTCTCCAAAACTAAGTCTAAAATTGATTTCTAAAGTTGGTGATCTTCAAAACGTGTTTGGAATAGGTATATATAGGCACCGGGTCGAAACGGGAGTTAATGGGCCGAAAATACGCATCCGGAGGCGAAAATACGTGATTGCTCGAGCAAAACGCTCGAGCGGTTTCCGCTCGAGTAATTCGCTCGAGCGCTGAAACTGTTCTGTAAGTTTTTGGGCGCTCGAGTGATTCGCTCGAGCGCTGGCTGTTGTGCACTCGTTCGTAAAATCTTCATATCTCCTCAACCGGGAGTCCGTTTTGGCCGATTCAAAGTCCTACGAACTCCTCTTTTCGCCCTCTATCCATCTATGAAAACCAAAGAGACAAATTAATAATTTTATAAAAATGATACTCATTTGACTCCAAGCACTCATCGAAAACACTCAAAACATGAGTAAATCGGGCACCAAAACATAACAATTTCACGCCTAATCAGCCCCCAAATGAGGTCCATATCACGTTCGCAGTGGAGCTCCGATGGAATTTTTTTCATCCATTCACCGGTCGTTCCACTATAAAGTTTCAACGGGGTTCCATTCCCTCCTTCACTACCAGCCATTTCACCCGATTATTCACCTCGGAGGTCCTTGTTCCCCCAAATGAGGTCCATATGCCCCCAAATGTGGTGGAGTTCACATGTGACTCTACCACAACTGGCGGGGTGTGTCGGATTTATATGATCGACACTAATCATTGTTATGAGGTACGATAATATAATTTCTCTTGCATAATTTACTTTAAAATGATCTTTAATTCAAGTTTTTTTTATGTAAAAATCCATGAAAGACTGTAGATATTTGGTTAAAGTCGTGAAACCTGATGTAAGTTATTTATTTATAAAAATGTAATATAGGTGTGAAATGGGGGTACCGTTGTACCCAGTTATATATATATATATATATATATATATATATATATATATATATATATATACTCCCTATTGATATAGGCGTGAAATGGAGGTACCGTTGTACCCCTGTTTTTTTTATGTATATAAATTTATATATATAAAATGGAGGTACCGTTGTACCCCAGTTTTTTTTTTTTTGTGTGTATATATATATATATATATGTGGTGACTCTCTGTTTCTGCTTTTTGAGATCTGTGTTCATGGAGTTTCTGGTCAATCTGCACTGCTTCTGTATTAACGATTTATTTCAACAATTGCTTTTTTAATTTTAGTAGACTTTCCTTAGATATCTTATTGTTGACGACTTAGGTTTGGATTAGGGCTTCTCTTAGGTTTGATTTAAATATATTTTTGGGAAGTTTGGGCCAGTTCTGTCGGTAGTTGTGACTAGATTGACTGTGCTTACCCCTTTTATATAAAAACTGACTCAATTTGTTTAGTTTTTTTTTTTAATTTTAGATATATGTTGTGCGCAATTCTAGCCATTTTGTAGCTTATTGCTTGATATTATTATGAGCATACTCTATTATTTATTTATTTGCAAAAATAATTCTACAAATTCATGATGATTTCGTAATGCTTTCAAAGAATTTTTTTCCAATTCAGTTATATTTGTAATTGGAATTTTATCTAAAATCTATGCGATATCTTTAAATTATAGGATATATATTTTTAAATTATTTTTCGATTGTGCCTATTTAATCTAAATACTAGGTCCTTACTATTTTATTTTTTATTATTTAGCACACACCAAATTAATTTATGTGTATGTTGAATCTGTGTAGGGATTATTTCTAGAGTTAGATGACAAACATGCCCAAACCTTTATTTGGCCCAAAGTGAGGGGAATTCTAGTTGTTTTTATCCTCTTCTCCTACATATCTTCATTTTAATACTATTTATTTGCAGCGAAAACAAATTTCATGAGGCTTATGAAGAATTCCTACAATATGAGTGCCAAGCCAATGAGAGATTAGGTGATAAATGTGTAAGTGTTCATAACAAAAAAAAAATAAAAAATTATTTAGTTATGATATTCATTTCTTTACCTATTAACTTAATTATTCTAACTTAATTATTCTCTTGAATTTTATAGTTTTCAAAAATGGAAGAGAAGCGGCAAAAAATGTATTCTAAGAAGGAGATCTTGGAAATGATGAAAGAGATAGCATACGTAACGTCGTGCAAACATGATAGTAAGTAAATTACGAACATTATACCACTGACATATGTAATATAAGAAAAATAATAATTATATATTAATTAGTTGAGTAGGTCTTGTATGTGACCGTCTCATGGCATGAGACAATGAGAATGAGTGTAACTAGTGTTAGTGTTAGTGTCCTAGATACAATCCTTTGTAAGGACATAATACTAAGATGATATTCAGTTTATGGTTTAATATTATTGATTGAGTTAATATTAAATGTATGGTTTTACACTTATCTGAATATTATGTTTGATTGTTTGCATTATTCATATTTGTGTTCCCTTGAATCGATACTGTCATTGAGTGAGTGAGAATTCAAATGGCTCAAGTACGATTCTCAAATAGCCCCAATCAAGGATCATCAAGAATGGGATATTGATGATGCAATGGAGATTGGTGTGCGATCTGCATTATACTCTATAAGAGAGTGTAGTAAGATCTCACTTACTACGAGATACTAGGTATCTCATAATGGATGCACAAATACCTTAGAGAGTATTAGTACACCCATCCGAGAAACAGTTTGATGTAATTCCTCATAATGTGTCTACGGGTGTCTCGGTTAGTGGGAGCGATGTGATACTCCTCTGACTTGAGGTCAATACGCACGACATGTGCGGAGTGATGGACTTTGACCATGACCGACACTTGTACACTCCAAGGGTAGATATGACATGGATTGGGTTCATCACGAAGTGCATGTGCGTGGTAGTTGAGTCAAGAGTAGGATTCATTCCTCAATGTGGATTTAAGAGAGAATACTCGTCTTCTCATCATAATTGAATCTAAGACATCGACCGATGCAAGTCGACTTGGACTTTGTGGCCAAGTGCGATGCGAGCGATCAATTAGTGATTCGAGATAATATGATTAAGTTATTTGAATAAACATTTCATCATGTTCAAGGCTTAATCGAATATTCGCGAATGAAATGAAGATATCACAATAGCCTACAATATTACAGGTAGTTGCAGATTTCCTCGCAACGTACCTCGTATATTGAGAATGTCTGATTTATTATCTAGGGTTCAATTAAGACCGTTAGTTTGACTAATTGCTCGATATACGAGGGTCTATGGGTCACACAACAAGCAATGACAATTCACCGATTATAGTTGGTTGATTAAGTATTATATTAGATATAATATTTAATTTATGGAGAATATGATAATAATTATATTTGGAATTAATTATTATTACCAATTTAATTAAATATGAAATTCCAATAATAATATTTGGAATATTATTATACAAGAATAATAGATATGGTAAATATATTATTCGTCGGAACATATCTGGGTAAATATAATCAGTAGAGATTATATTTACGGGCTAGACCCGATATCTTGCTTAGGAATTAAGCCAAGTTAATCCCTATGAATATATGTCATATGGGAATTCCGAAACACACAAGAAATATAATTTCTCCATAAAATTCCTAGCTCAAGTTTTTCTAGCAAGTTCGTCTCGAGATTCAACGCTGACACCTCGGTGCGGATCGGTGAATAGCTGTTGCGTGGATATCATAGTGGAGGATTCCGCGTACGAAACACTGTAAGAATTCTTGTTTCTCGTATTTAATTATGCAATTAATTGTTCGTTGTTGGTGAACGATTTTTTCGTTGCGCATGTTTACGTGCCCCTAAAACCCCACAACTAGGGCATTGACTTATTAACACTTTGGTAGGGGTAGATGTTAATTTGTGTAGTCTCATGCCATGAGACGGACTCATACAAGTTTTTGCCTAATTAGTTTACCTTAATCATGGTTATCAAAATAAATCCAAGGATCTAAATTTCTTTCATCATATCTAGATCCAATATTCTCTCATCTCCCTCTCATCACTACTCACGTCCCTGAATCAAAATACAGAATTGCGCCTCTCTTTGATCTTGGTCCAGTTTAATCAAAATTTGAAGAACCTAACAATTGCAATATCCGGCAAGGAGTCCCAAGTCCTAGGCGTCAGAACAGTTGGCCGGAATGTCCCTCAAAGAATAGGATAATCTCAATCAAATCTCTTTTTTTTCCCTCCCTCTCCCAATCTGTCTAGGTCACTTCAATCCATCATAACAAAATTATGATAATCAAAACTCAGTAGAACAATAATCGTGTAATTGAATATATTTTAAAAATATGGCGGGCTCAAGAGTTTCGTTTAAAGCATGTGGTTTTAATTACTAAGAAGAATACATTCAAAAGATTTAAAAATGCCTAAATGATTTTTTTAATTTTGTTTACTCGATATGTAATAATATTTATTTGACCTATAATTTATTTGCGTATGTGGTCAACAAATAGATCTAGAATTGGAGCATATTCTTGCTTAAAAATTCCAATTGGAATTTATTCTTGTTTAAATATACTTATTTTGTTTAAATATAAGTTTTAAGACTTTGTTTGAAATAATCTTATTATAATGGATTTAGGTGTCCTAAGTCTGGAGAATGATAAATCATAAATTTTAATTGAGATTATTCTTATTTTTTAGAGATTTTACTTTTAATCATAGTTATTTAGTTTATTATGATTAATTAAACTTTCTCTCTCCTCTATAATACGTATCTTATTCGCATGTATATATCCTATAGAAGAAATCTACGACATGCCTCTGTTGATAGGCGAACATCATCTAATATGGAGCGAACAACAGTTAAGGTCTAAACAAAGAAAATCACGATTTGGGTGCATTAACCAATCTGGGAGGTGTATAAAGTGACGAACAACTCCCCCGACGAACAACTAATAGGCGAACAGGTTTTAAGACCCGAGACCAAGGATGAGCCAACCGTGAAGTTACCAATGACGAGCAACTTAGTCAAAATATGATACAACAATCAGCCAAAGAGGTGTGCACATGAACAAAGGACTAAGATCTCAAAGCCAAGCTCAACGAAGCCATAAGGCGAACAACTTCCAAAGTACAACCTCAAGAGGCGAACAACTTTCAGTTGAAGGGTCATCAAGATCAGTCAAGCCGACCTAGGCGAACAACAATGAGTCCGAGATAAGGCCCAAAAGAAGACTTTGTAACTAAGATTCAGCTTAGATAAGGTCAAACTAAGGTCAAAGGACACATGTAAGGCATGCAAGCTAGGGAGACCAAGAGTCAGTAGCACCTCATGCTTGCTAGCCTCTATAAATAGTTGTTCTCCAGCTTATTGATATAATTTCGAATTTCCAGACAAAAATACACACATAAACACACCCTAACCTACACATACACGAAATAAGTCCAACTTTAAATTCGATAAATTCACACCCCGATTTACCATTTACGGTGGTAATCAATCACACGATATTGATTGGTGACGTAAAAACGGATTAAAACAGCCACTAATCCTTACGATTAAATTCGTTCACCAACAATTTGGCGCTAGAAGAAGGGTTCGAACCTCCGGTTAGTGTAATTACTCAAGAACTTCAAGCTGAAAACTTGAAGATTCAAAGAAAACCTCAAGAAATACTTGAAGATTCAAGCAAAGGTGTTCTTGGTGTTCTTGGTGTTCTTCAATATTAAAATTAAAGAACAATCTAATTCAAATGCCTCAATCAAAGGAAACCAAAGCATCACGTTTGTCAAGGAGGACATCTCCCACCCGAGCCTCGTCGGCCGACCACCAGGATCGAAATCTTAGACATGTGAATAGATCACAGCACACGACCATAACCCATAATTTCCCGCCTGAAATGGAGGCCCTGGCGAACAACCCTAATGAACTGGCCAAAACCATTGCTGCTCTCCAGGCTCTTCAGAGACAGCAAGAACAGAATAAGCCTTCACAGGCAAGGCCTAAAGATAGACCCTTGGAGGTTGTTAGGGCCAGATCAACAAGGGGCGAGCAACACGAGGTAAACAGCGCCCAGATCAGACGGGACAAGGGCAAGGCTAAGATGGACGAGCCAAGGGAGGGCCAAGCAGAGTCTGCTCGCGGGCGAACAACAATGTCGAGCCACGGAACAACACGCTCCAGTGCCCAGGACAGACTTGGCCAACCCCAGCAACAAGAGAAAGTTGCTCGCCAGGAAGAGGGACATGGGCGAGCAACGTTTGAACAGCCTCGCCCTTCGGTCCATGAAAGACTTTCTCAATCTGCCTTCAGGCGTTTGGGACCTAATGCGGCGAGCAACCCTAAAAAGAAGCTCCAGGATTTGCCTTCTCCAAGCGAGGGACTGCGACGAACAGAAAGGTTTGTACCTTTGTTCGCCGAACAGCCTCCAAGTCAGGGGGCATCTCTGGATGAGCTATCAAGCTTGAGGAGGGCGATAGAAAATATGCAGGGACAATTGGACCAGCAAAGAGGTGTAGGGACGACCAGCTTGCCATCTTCACCATTATCAACCTACATTCTGAAAGCCCCGATTCAAAAGAAAGTCCAATTCCCTGCAAGCATTCAATATGACGGCCTTGCTGATCCTCGAGTTCATCTAACAAAATACTCAGATTATATGGTCTCGGTGGGAGCTAGCGATGCCACTCAATGCCGAAATTTCCCGTTAACCTTGGGAGATCGGGTGCACAAATGGTTCTCAGCATTGCCACCAGCATCCATCCATTCACTCACTCAGCTGAGTCGGGAGTTCCTGTCTTATTTCTCAACGGCGGGATCATATTTGTCCCAGAAACACCGGTTGTCAGACCTAAAACAAAATGAAGATGAATCAGATCGGGCATTCATTGGGAGGTTTGACAAAGTGCTATTGGAGGGTGAGCCCGTCAGCGAGGATACAAAAATTGTTGCTATAATGGCAGGATTGAAGAAAGGGTCAAAGTTATGGAAAGAGGTACATCTGAAGTGCCCAAGAAGCTACGCCGAGTTCAGAAATCAGGCCGGCATATTCGTTTCTATGCATGAAGCCCTGCAATCAAACTTGGGGGAGAACAAAGTCGACCCCAAGGAGAACAACAAAAAACCTGGTGCAACAAGCTATCGAGTCCCTAAAAACATGAAAGCATTTACTGAAGGGACATAACTCAAAGAAAAGTTGAATCAGGTGCTAACAGTGTCAGTCGATACTGTTTATGAGAATGTGAAGGATAAGGAGTTGCTCTCCCCTCCCCGGAAAATTCGCCAAGACACTGGCAAACTCAATCCTAACAAGTATTGTGCCTACCATCAAAGCGTGGGGCACTTTACAAGTGAATGTAGAGATTTGCTCAGACAGCTCTGGCGTTTCTACGAGGACGGAAAGCTCTCCGATTTTGTCAAAAGACAACCCGGGAAGAGAATCCGGGAGAACAACTCTGAGGATGAAGATGATCAACCTCAGAACAATAAACCGGCGCGACCAGTTCCTGCCATCCCTACTCGTCCGTTGGAAGATTTATACATGATGGAACCTGCAGGTCCCGCAGGAGGATGTTCTGATGGACGACCGCCAATCTCCAACCGGAAAAGAAAGGCTGAATTACGAGCGATCGACCAAGTCCAGGAAATGGGAGTCAAACCATCTATCATGCAGACGTCAGAACTGACCTTCACGAAAAAAGATCTTGAAGGAGTTTTGACCCCACACAACGATTCACTTGTAATTTGCGCAAAGATCATGGGGACTCGAGTCCATAGATTGTTGGTCGACACTGGAGCATATACCAACATCTTGTTCAAAAGCACACTCGATAAACTGGGAGACTTTTCAGCCCATATCCGGGACTCAAACCATAGAATTCTAGGCTTCGGAAATGCAGTGACAGTCCCGTTGGGAGAAATTTCTTTGCTTGTACAACTTGTAACGATCGAGGAACCCGAAAAGAATATTACTAGAATGATTGATTTATTGGTCGTAAATCAGGAATCAACTTACAACGGGTTCCTTGGTCGACCTTTTTTGAATGAATTTAAAGCTGCATGTTCAACTTACCATTATTGTTTGAAATTCCCAACAGCAAGTGAAGCAGGCACAGTTAAAGGAGATCAAAGAAAGGCTCGGGAATGCCTCTTACAAATGCAAGCAAAACATGCGCAAGTATCCATGATGGAGGCCACAACCAGTTATCCAGTTGATGAACCATCAATATTGGAGAACATGATGGACATGGACGACCACATGAATACGGACGAACAACATCATGACGAGCAGGTGTTGGACGAACAACTCCTCACCACCCATGAGGAACATCATCCTGACGAACAACTAAGGGGTGGTGACGAGCAACATTCTTCCGAAGGCATGGAGGGCCAGGTGTTGACTACCAACAACGAATTAGGGCCAACGGAAGATCTAGATCCCCACCTGGGGGCAGAACCAATGAACATCGAAAATGATTTCAACTCTGAGGGGCCAATACTCGATCCTCGGTGGAAAGGACAAAAACGACGAGCAACTCCAGTCGAAGAGCTGGAGGCGTTCAAAGTTAATCCTGAAAACCCGGATCTCGAATTATACATAGGATCTGAGCTCCCTGAGCCTTACAGATCCCGAATGAAAGGGTTCATCAGCAAAAATCTAGATGTTTTTGCTTGGTCTCATGCAGACATGGTGGGGATAGATCCGAAACATGCTTGCCACAAGCTAAATATTAACCATGCAAAGAGGCCCATCCATCAGAAACGACGGAAGTATGGCCCAGACAAGTATCAAGCCCTGAATGAAGAAGTTAAAAAGTTATTAGACAACGATCTGATCCGTCAAGCACTTTGTCCACAATGGGTAGCAAACCCCGTGCTGGTGAGGAAGTCTAACGGGACCTGGAGGCTATGCATAGACTTTACAGATCTGAATGCAGCATGCCCGAAGGACAACTTTCCTCTCCCGCACATCGATCAATTGGTGGACAGCACTGCGGGTCACGAAATGCTAACATTCATGGATGCTTTTGCAGGGTATCATCAAATCCCAATGCATCCTGACGATCAAGAAAGCACAGCTTTTTACACTAACAAAAACTTGTTGTGCTGGAAGAGAATGCCCTTCGGCCTCATCAACGCCGGGGCAACATATCAAAGGCTGGTGAACAAAATGTTCGACCAGCAAATTAGAGATACAGTAGAGGTCTACGATGATGACATCGTAGTCAAAAGTCCTCGTAAGGAAGACCATCTCCAACACTTGACCCAAGTGTTCGAAATTCTTCGACACTACAACATGAAGCTGAATCCAAAGAAGAGCGGCTTTGGAGTTCATTCAGGCAAGTTCTTGGGTCATCTTGTTAGTCAACGGGGAATTGAGGCTAATCCAACAAAAGTCAAAGCCATAGTGGATATGCAACCACCACGTTCAATAAAAGAAGTGCAAAGGCTCACAGGATGTCTAGCAGCACTGAACCGGTTCATATCCAGATCGGGGGACAAATGCCGTCCATTCTTCGAAGCCATCAAAAAAGGACAGTTCACGTGGACTAACAACTGTCAAAAGGCGTTCGACCAACTCAAGGACTACCTAGAAGATGTGAAAATTCTATCAAAACCCGTCCCAGGAGAAAAGCTATATTTATACTTGGCAGCATCGGAAGTGGCCATCAGTTCCGTTCTGGTACGGGAGGACGGCAAATTCCATCAACCTATCTACTACGTCAGCCAAGCTTTGCATGAGGCAGAGATCAAATACTCCCCAACCGAAAAGCTGGCGTATGCACTAGTTATGAGTGTGAGGAAGTTACGACCATACTTTTTTTATCATCAAGTTGAAGTGCTAACAACTTTCCCACTCAGACAAATTCTCCATCGCCCCGACACAGCTGGTCGTCTATTAAAATGGTCACTAGAGATTAGCCAATTCGAGGTGACTTATGCTCCTCGAACAGCGATCAAAGGGCAAGCGTTGGCCGACTTTATAGTCGAACTAACCTTCCCACCAGATCCGACGAGAGGACTTGATCACCCCTGGCATCTTTATGTTGACGGATCTTCGACTAACGTAGCTTCGGGGGCGGGAGTAGTTCTCATTAGTCCAAACAGACAAGTATTCACTTCGGCAATCAGATTTGGCTTTATGGCAACCAACAACGAAGCCGAGTATGAAGCTCCCATTGCTGGTCTCCATCTATCCCTTGCAGTAGGTGTCAGACGATTGCAAATATTCGGTGATTCACAATTAATTGTGAACCAAGTCAGAGGTGAATACGAGGCAAAGGATGGCCATATGATCGAGTATCAACGGATTGTTGCTCACCTGATGTCCTTGTTAGATCAAGTATTCATTGAACAAATCCCAAGGATGAGCAACACTCAAGCAACAAGCGAAGGACCTGCAGAGTTGGCAGACATTATAATTACGAAAATGAATTACCCATCAACAATAAATTATAATGTCAACCAACTAAGTGATCAAGCCAGTGAAGAAGAAGACTGGAGAACAAGTATAGTCAAATACTTGAAAAGTGGGAAAAAACCAAACAACTCTTTTGAAGCTGCCAAGCTAATAAAGCAAGCCGCCAGATATACTCTGGTAGGCGAGCAACTTTACAAAAGAGGAATATCACTCCCACTTCTCAAATGTTTGCCTAGGGGGCAAGGACGAGCAATACTCGAAGAAATACATGACGGAGTATGTGGAAATCACACTGGGGGGCAAGCCTTGGCATACAAGACTATTAGACAAGGCTATTACTGGCCAACTTTACGCCAAGATGCAATCAAAAAAGCAAAGACTTGCCACCATTGCCAAATTTTTGCACCAAACATTCATACCCCGGCTCAACAACTCGTATCGGTTTATAGCCCATGGCCTTTTGCTAGATGGGGAATGGACATTATTGGTCCCTTCCCAGCAGGAGTTGGAGGAGTTCGATTTACCGTTGTGGCAGTCGATTATTACACAAAATGGGCAGAAGCAGAGGCCATGTTGAAGATCACGCAACAGAAAATGATCAACTTCATTTGGAAGAACATTGTCTGTCGTTTTGGAATTCCGCAAACCATCGTGACAGACAATGGTCCGCAGTTTGATGGAAAAGAGTTGAGAGATTTCTGTACAAAATTGGGGATCAAGAAACATTACTCTACGCCCTATCATCCCCAGTCAAATGGACAAGTCAAAGCCGTAAACAAAATCATCAAGTATACGTTAAAAGTACGGCTAGCGGAGAGCAAAAACAGTTGGTCAACAGAGCTTCCGGAAGTCTTATGGGCATACAGAGTTTCTCCCAGGTCAAGCACCGGAGAAACACCCTTTGCAATGGCTTTCGGAACAGAAGCTGTGATACCCATCGAGTTAAAGACCAATACATTCAGGACGACCAACTTTGATGAGCAGGCGAACAACTATGCTCTGGCTGCTGAAATAGATTTGCTCGAGGAAAAAAGACTGAGTGCCGAGCTAAAAAATGCTACCTATAAGCAGCGAGCAGAACGCTACTATAATTCCCATGTTAAACTTAGGGAATTCAGAGTTGGAGATTTTGTTCTAAGAAAGTTGCTCGCCCAACCTCCAGGTGTATTGGGACCAACTTGGGAGGGCCCGTATCGTATAACGGAAAAATTCGTTAATGGCGTATACGATATCGAAGATATGGAAGGCAAGCCGGCCCAATACTCCTGGAACGCCATACATCTAAAGAAGTATTATCAATAAGGCGAAAAAGTTCTTAGTTGGACGAACAACTGTCTTGGGGGGCAGAGAAACCAAGTAAGGCATGCCAAAAACTTGCCTATTTTTTTGAAATTTTGCTATGTATAGAATTTAAAGTTGTTCGGCACATTGTATAGTTTAGTGCTGTTTCATTTTTTTTAAATTTTAGATAAGGTTGCTCGGCAAAAATCTTATAAGCGAGCATGTTTTGATTAGTGTTCAAAGTTGTTCGTCGATTTGTATATGTTAGTGACGAGCAGTCTTACAACACTTGTAATTTTTTATGAATGTAAATATAATAGTTGTTCGTCAAAGAGAAAAAGTCCAAAGCTCGAGGTACAAGTCCACCTAAAGGTTGTTCGTTTTATACAATGAACAGAACCTAAGGACTAAAGCCACCTAAAGGTTGTTCGTTTTTTAAAATGAACAGAACCTAAGGCTGAACCCTGATTCCACTAAAGGCAAAGTTCAATTCGAACAAAAGCCCAATACTATATGTTATAATTGCAAAGGCATTGACAAAAATGTAAAGGCAATTAACGTATAAAGAAAATGAGCGAACATGAGAAAGACATTCCATTAAATCAAAGGCTTTTAAGCCCAAAAGATAGTACAAGCTGGAAGCAGCCATTACAAGTACTACAAAAAAAAAAAAGAACGGACAGCTATTACAAAAAGTAGTCTGGAAAAGACTAACACCTAAAACTATTGTTGCTCGGCGAGGGGAGGATCTTGAGTTTGCTCGGCAGGAGGGTCAACAATCAAATCTTTGGCCAAGTCCTCCGCAGCCTTCCGCTCAATCGCTTCGGCATTCTGCTCGCCCGCGGCAGCCGGCTCCTCTCCCTGCTCGCCGTCATCAACAATTGGTGGAGGTTGAGTGATGGTGATGCTGGGGTCAAGTTTATCAAGTTTAACCCCTAGCACGGCCAAGTCCGCCAACTGGATTTCAACATTGTTCGGCGGAGGATAGTTCTCAAGGAACTCGTTCAAATCCTTGCTCATCTCCTCCACCATGTCCTTGTAATCATAGGCATCAGCCGTGCGGATGCTGTCCGCGTAGGCACAAATATATCCAAGGTTGGAGATGGGGCCGGTGCGAGCTTGAGCCTCCTCTTCAAGTTGCTCGCGGGTGAAGAGGTTGGCTTCCGCCTCCCGAAGGCGAGCATTTTCAGCTTTGAGCTCGGTAATCTCTTGTTCAGCCGCAGTCAATTTCTTTTCCCCCTCGCCGAGCAAAACCTCCTTGTCCCCGAGCAGGGCCTCCTTGTCCTTCAGCTCTTTGGACAAGACTTGAATTTCTTCGAGGCGCTTGTGCTCAGTATCAATGTAAACATTGATCTGGTTGTTGAGGCGAGCAATTTTAGCCTCGTATTGGCCGACCAGGCCATCCTTTTCTTCAGTAAGCTGCCGAGCAGTGCTGACATAATGACGAGCAGACTCTTCTTGCTCGGCAACTTGAGCAATGGCCTTTTGGGCTGTGACGAGGCCGTTGGCAACGAGCATCATTGAGAGGTGGAGATTGTCCACTAGCCCTTGTTGAAGAATGGCTTTGTCCAAAGGACGCGTCCAGGCTCGGGCGATCAACTCCATCGCCTTGCGAACATGCTCGCCAGGAATCTCCCTTATGTTAACAGGAGTCTTCGAGCAAGCGTACTGATGTACAACACTTGCTCGACCAGGATAATCGTCAGCACGATATCTGCGAACAAGAAAGGAAAGGATACTTAGAAGGATAATAAAAGATGATGATGGAACTTGCTCGGCAGAAACTAATGTGAACTTACTCCTTGAATTTTCGCTCGTCCCAACCCAGATGGGTGAGATCCTCAGGGCCGCGACCAGAGGTAGAATCCTTGCTCGCTTTGCCTGTTCTTTCCACAGGCTCAATAGAGCGACGAACAGCATCCCCCTCCGGGCGAGAATGACTGTGGCCTACTTTCTCCTTCCCCTTACCAGCAATGGGGACTTCATGGGCCAACGGAGTCCCATCCGCCTTCTTTAAGCGTTTCCCCGCGCAAGGGGGAGAAATTTGGTGAAGATGGCTGGGCAGGAGCAGGAAGGGCAGCAGGCCGCGGGACTTTGGCCCCCTCAGGCCTCTTCGTCATGGCGAGCACCTTTTGAGGGGGGTCACCTCTCCTTTTCTTCCCCTTTGGGGGCGCCATTTCAAGGACCCTTTGCTCAAGGAGGGCGTAGCAAGGGGGAACGGCAACTGTTACTTGCTCGGCTAAAAAAAAAAAAGTTAGAATTAGACGAGCAAGTTAAACAGGTCAACAACGAACAAGACTTGAAACAGAAGTTAGAAATTTTCATACCTGGGGGCACCTCAGCTTGAGCCTCCAGGTGATGAGGGTAAGTCAAAAGGCGAGCAGCTCTTTGGCACCTTGCTCGGCAAAGATAGTCAATAGTCATATCTGCCCTATTGCGGAGGCCAACTAAGCACGAAGTAAATAGAAACTCGAGGCTCAACTCCTCTTCTGAATCCCACTTGGGTAGACGAGGGCCTGCGAACAGACAAGAAAAGTTAAATTAGAACAACTTAGCCCAAAGGCGAGCAAGAATTGAACTTACGTTTCAGTTTTCCATAGGCTGCTGGAGAATTTATTCGTCCAGGACCGCCGTGTGGACCGGAAGATGCTCGCCAATCACCCCCAATCCAGAAGAAGTGTTGCTTCCAGTCACGAATCTTGTTCGGCACCTTTTCCACCATTTTCAACCCAGTCCTGGCCTTGAGATAGTGATAGCCTTCTTCTCCTAAGGGGCAGTTTGTAATTGTCATCAAGTAATTGATTTCTTCCGCAGTGATCCGATCAACATACCCCTCCAAGGCGAACAAGCACATGGAGCCTAAAAGATTCATCCACCCAATTGGAGTAATTTGGGTGATGGCCAAGTTGGTCACCTCCAGGAATCGACCAACAATGGGTGGAAGAGGCAACTTTAGTCCGGCGATTAAGGTGTGAATGTTGATCGCCGTACACCCTGGGGGTGGGCGATCAGCTCTTTCCTTTCTCCGAGGAGCCCACATATGAATATCATATAGGATCTTGTATTCCTTCCGGATAGAGTCCAGTTCATCTTCGCGAACAACACTTTTAATCTTGCTCGCCTGGTATCCGGTTTTCACCTTGTCCATTATTTGTCTCTGTGGGCGAGGAAAGCTATTCGCGTATTCCTCAGCATATGCTCGCCATTCGAATGGCCGAGCAACTCCCGTTGGAATCTCATTTTCCAACATCTTTGGGGATGGGAAATTAATACCCTCCAAGAACTCGCGGGTGAGTTCGTTTAGATCTGGATCTTCAGATTCAGCAGAAGACGAAGAGCTTTCGTCCAAATTGTTGTTCGCCACAACCGTTAGTTCTCTCCCAGATGGGCCCACACCGGTGTCCTCCACAGAGCGAACAACTGAATCCACGTGAGCGTTCGATGCTGAAGAAACTCCAACGGGTTGTGGATCGTAAGCAACAGTTGGAAAAAGGGGATCTAAGGTCTCCTCAGTTTTATTGCTCGAATGCGAAGACATAGGAGGGAGAGGAAAAATCTGGGTGGTGACGGATAGTGTTGCAGACGGCGGCGCTTTCCCGGAAAAGACGGTGGCGCTCGGATCCACACGGCGGCGATAGAATTTTCGAGAGAAAAAGATGGAAAAAAAGAGAGTAACTACCTGGGAATTGAAATTTGAAGTCAAATGCTGAAGGACGGACGCCGGAAAGCTTGAAATCGCCGGAGGGAGGTGGAAATCGCCGGAGCACTGTAGCAAGAGGAGGAAAAGTGGGAAAAATTTCAGTTTTCCCACTATTTATACCCCAAGCAAAAACGGGGTCCCGAACGTAATTTCCCAAAAGCGCAGGGACTAAATTGAAAGAAGACGGGGTTAATTCCGAGCTGAACCACAAGTTGAAGGGCCTATAAGCAATTATAGGGACGCGTGGCCTCGGGGTTGCTCGCGCGTGAACAGCGCACAATCATTGCGCTGGCGTCATCTTCGTGATCTCCCCAGATCATGGGAAGACGAAACGGTTATCCCAATGTTGCTCGTCACAAAGATGTTGTTCGTCCAAATCTTGGCCAAGACAATATCCTAACTACAGTTGCTCGTCTGATGCAACATCTATTCAGGATAGGGGGCAATTGTTGATAGGCGAACATCATCTAATATGGAGCGAACAACAGTTAAGGTCTAAACAAAGAAAATCACGATTTGGGTGCATTAACCAATCTGGGAGGTGTATAAAGTGACGAACAACTCCCCCGACGAACAACTAATATGCGAACAGGTTTTAAGACCCGAGACCAAGGATGAGCCAACCGTGAAGTTACCAATGACGAGCAACTTAGTCAAAATATGATACAACAATCAGCCAAAGAGGTGTGCACATGAACAAAGGACTAAGATCTCAAAGTCAAGCTCAACGAAGCCATAAGGCGAACAACTTCCAAAGTACAACCTCAAGAGGCGAACAACTTTCAGTTGAAGGGTCATCAAGATCAGTCAAGCCGACCTAGGCGAACAACAATGAGTCCGAGATAAGGCCCAAAAGAAGACTTTGTAACTAAGATTCAGCTTAGATAAGGTCAAACTAAGGTCAAAGGACACATGTAAGGCATGCAAGCTAGGGAGACCAAGAGTCAGTAGCACCTCATGCTTGCTAGCCTCTATAAATAGTTGTTCTCCAGCTTATTGATATAATTTCGAATTTTCAGACAAAAATACACACATAAACACACCCTAACCTACACATACACGAAATAAGTCCAACTTTAAATTCGATAAATTCACACCCCGATTTACCATTTACGGTGGTAATCAATCACACGATATTGATTGGTGACGTAAAAACGGATTAAAACAGCCACTAATCCTTACGATTAAATTCGTTCACCAACAGCCTGTTCCCGAGATTAAAGAGAAAATAGAGTATTATCCTCCAACGATAAAAAAAGTGATGAGAGTCGACCGTGAATGGTAAATCAGGTTCTTAATTGCATAATTTTAGTTTACTTTCACAGTTTTATAATATTGCATGATTTTATCTTTTTTTTAGGTGCATGGCAAATGACTTACGTGCATTTGCCAGCACATGCAGTACCATGGTGGCGGTGGTTGGAAATGCCCACCTTTCCGGTATCTCCAAAATATGGGAAATTAGTGAACAATAACTGATTTGGAATACAGAGTACTATCATTTAATAAATGCATTTGAATTAATTGCACCATTTTGTCTTCTTGGGTTATAGTGTATGGAAGAAATGCATACTTCAAACGTTTTGATTTGTAAATTTTGATGAAGAATATTAATATGTTTGTTTGGGTGATTATAAGGTTGAAGTTTTGTATCGAATTAAGTATTTAAATTTGATTGATATTGTTTAAGTAAGGTCAAAACTTGGGGGAAGGTGAATCAATCTTGCTCTGTTTATTTTCAGTTGCTGCCTTCTCTCCACAACAATAATATGGATAACATATATAACAAGATTTAAGTTTCATGCTAAGAAAATTTGCAATGTAAAAGTTCACGAATGAAGAATAATAATAATAATAATAATAATTATTATTATTATAATGTAATAAATAATTGAAAATTAAGATGGAGCATTGACACACAGGAAACTTGAACTGTTGTATTATGTATGCATCGTTACAATTGATCAAGGGTTAATTACAAATAAAATTGCAACATTTTCGCACACTGCAATCTAAACTAAAATTTTGAACATCTGCAAACAAAACCCCAGTTTAATATTTGGTTGCAATTTGAACCAAGAAATATTTTTTTATGGTTTGAAAATGATGTTTCATCTACCTGACAATGAATAATTAATCGTATTAATATATTTAGATGGGTTCGGGTGACAATGCATGATTTATCATTATGTTCGAGCAAAATGAACTCAACCATTTGGTTAGAATTGCTAACAAATTTTAAATTGAGGTTCTATTTGCAACGATTCAAAAGTTTAGATTAGATTGCAATTTACAAAAAAAAAAAATTGTGATTTAATTTGCAATTAATCCTTGATTCAAATGTCACTATTCTTTTAATGCTACACTGGGTATAGATGCATAATTTATGAAAGATAAAATGGTATAATAAATGGAGGATGTAAAGAGTGAAATTGGTTTATACATGAATCATTGAAGGGTATTACTTGTTTTCACTAAAGAGAATTAGTTGTTTTCATTAGAGGGTATTAGTTGATTTCACTAAAGAGTCTTAGTTTATTTTCAGTGAACAACTAATACTATTTAGTGAAACAACTAATACCCTTTAGTGAAACAACCAATATTCTTCAAAGGTTTATGTATAAACTATTTTCACTCTATATTTTGTCTAATAAATATGGATATAATTAGTATGAAAAAAATAGATAAGTGTTTTAATTGGTAGGATGTAATAAAATATACTTTATTTTAATATGTTGCTTGGTGGAGTGAATTACATAAGATAAAGTAATATAAGAAGTGAAATGCCACAAAAAAATTGTAAGAAGGGAGAGGCGGGATAATTTTATCTCGATTTTGGCACATAAAAACTGGATCAAGCATATTACAACCGAATCAATATTATTTTTAAGTTGTCTATCAAATAGCCTACTAAAAATAATAAAGGGCATAACTGTAGTTGCTACTTTTATACATCACTACATGCCTCAAGTTCTTCTATCTTCTTTCTTCTCAACCTCTTTCTCCATGTAAGGAAAATAATTAAATGAATTAATTTTACACTTCTCTATAAGTTCAAACTTTTAGATGAGGTGAAATTTTTCATGGTATTAGAGCCAAAAAGGCTCACGCCCAGACAAAGATCTTGAGTTCGATTCTTGCTGAGAGTAACTCCATCCATATTAAAGTTGATCTCCTGGAGTGCTAAGAAACAACTGACTGTTGCACTTTTGAGTTGTGAATCCAAATACCGTGCACTTGCTAATACAGTAAAGGAAATCCTATGGGTAATTCACTTGTTTTGTGAGATTTCGTGCACTACCCTCCCTGCGACCTGTGTTTCTGTGTGACAACAAGAGTGCCTTGTTCTTGAGTCAAAATTCAATTGCCCACAAACAAACATTGACATTGACTGTCACTTTATTCGTGAGCTCGTCACTAATTAGAAGTTAGAAACCAAGTTCATTCCCTCTGAACTTCAGGTCATTGATTTTTTACAAAGAGTCTAGCCCAACCTCTCTTTGAATTTGTACGCTCCATGCTCTGTGTTGATACTAATCCCTTACTTCGCTAGCGAATCAATTCAAATCAATTGAATTGATATGAATATATTTTGTAATATCTTGTAGATATTTTGTAATCTCTATCTTTGTAAAGGTTGTTGTATCTTATAAATATTAGTGGGAATCCAATCACCCATTCACAGTGAAAATTATATCTCTTCTCCCTTTTTACACTACACATGAATAGGTGAAAATCATCTCTACTCTCCCTTATTACACTCCACAAGGTCCTCTTCTACATTCTGTTTTTCCATGATACATCCAGAATTATCAATCTTTGTGGAAGTTCCAAGCTGATCGTCTTTTTTTCTTTACCACCTTCTCCTTAAGCTTCGTAACATCCACCTTGGTAGTTTTTGATGTTGTTTGTTCTAGCTTCACATTAATCAGTTGGGTCCAGTCGTCTAATTTAGTAGGACCTTCAGTATTGAGAGGAATATGTACATCCAGAGTCTGCTCCTCCAGGGATGGGCTCATCCTTTTTCAATAGGTATTTGGATTTTCCATATCACTTCATCTTCATAAACATCATCTCACCTCTTATGTGGGAAGCAGGCTATCAGAACCGTTGTAACCTTAGTCACATAGGAGACTTGTGACGAGGCAATCCACCTGTTCTCTGCTACAACATATTTGCTAGACTCTTCAACTAGCCGATCAATGAAGAATCGGGGCCAGTCAACTTGGACATGATCGATAATTACAGACATGGTGTGCATCATCTTTGCTAAAGTGACGAAAGAAGAAGCCTATTGATAGTTTGGAATTTGGTTGAAATTTGTGCATATAAATTGCTTAATTTAATTGAATTTCATGCGATTATTTACATTAAATTGATCATTTGTGTTTAATTGTTAAGAAATGTGGTGTTTTGCTATTTCTTATGAAAAGGGGGATGCTTGGAAGCAATCAGAAACCTTTAATTTATTGAAGGAGTGATTTGAGAAGAATTAAAAGATTAGGGGAGAAAAGAGTAAATGGAGAATTTTTTTAAAATTAACAATTAAAATTATTGCAGCCCATTTAATTAAATAAGGCCCAAGAATTAGGCCACAAATCACTGTCCATATTCATTGAGGATGTAAGCATATTATTTTGTAACAAGAATTGCTTGGTAAATAGATAATAAAGAGCCGATACTTCACTTCATTGGGTCCCACCTCTATATTTGGCCTAAGAAAAGACAAATTCTAGGGTGTACATAGCATGCACTTGGATTTTGCACCTAATTTGAAATTATTTTCAAAATCAATTTTGATCGATTCTCGCGGGTCTGGGCAGGTTATTGCGGGTCGATAAACCGGTCCAGTATATCAAAAGGTTCTCTCTCTTTCTCTCTCTGTTTTTCGTGCTTGTTTATCCCTGAGCAATATCTTTGAGCAATACCCCCATTTTCCTTCGATTTCCTTCTTTCTTTTCGATTTCAAACCCTTTCTGACGGTTTCTCTTTCGAATTCGTTAGTTTTTCTTAAGTTTAAGGTAGTTTTTTCTTTTTCGAATTTGTAAATCGTCTCTTTCAAGTCTATATTTTGCTCGATTTGAAAAAAAGTTCATAGTTTTTTCATCTTCGAAGTATTTCCTTCTCCGACAAACAATCGAAGCTTGTTGTTGTTTTACTTGGAGTTCGTTTTGTACGATTAAAGATATTGTGGTGAAACTCGTCTATTCCTCATACGCGTAACATTTGAAGAAGGTATTTCTTCAAAATCATTTTGTATTTCTTCGATTCTTCATTATTTCTTTCTGGATTTTTTTTATGTTTTAGATTTCAATATTTTGGCGATTTTAGGGGTTTTTTTTAGTTGTCCTACGAAGAAGAAGGAACTTGTTTTCAGTAGGATAAGGTCAAAGGTGAATAGGAAGTTTGAAGTTGCTGCTAAAAGACCTCGATCTCGAGATGATGTGTTTCAAAAAACTTGTGTTGATTCGTCTAATGTCTTATGTTTCGGGTAAAATAGATAGTGGTAATGGTTGTGATTTTGATGATTTGTTTGCTTCTATTGTTGTTTATCGTCGATCCAAGAGGAAGGAATTAAATGTTTCTTGAGATGTTAAGTCTTCAAAAAGGTAGTGTGTTGATGCTGGAAGTAAGGGAGAATAAGAAGTTAATATTGATGCTAGAGATAGTGGAATTAAGGAAGGTGATGAGGTCAAGGTGAAGGATGATGGTGGGAGGCCTGGTGAAAGAATTTTTAAGAAGAAATTTTCTTCTAAATCCTCTGGTGTTAAGAAGAATAGAAGTGTTCGAACGAAAGAGTCTGCTAAACAAGGAGAAGAAGGAGTAAAGGAGGATGATAATGTTAATGTGAAAGAGGATGCTGGTGTTAAATCTGGAGGGGAAATTGCATAAATGGTCCTATAAGAATTGGTCCTCATGAATTTGGTCATTTTTTAAGCGCAAATAGTCTTATACAATTTTTTCATCAAAAAATAACAGATTAACGAGCATGAGGCCCACACGCCCGTTAGTTTTCTGCCAAAAACTGGCGCGTATAATTCTCAACTTAAAAATAATTAATTTCCAACATCTTAAAACTCTACGAACTAAAATTACAGAATCGTCTTCATACTTGCATTTTACCTTAAAATGATTGTTAATAGCAAAAGCTGGCCCATTTTCCTCCAAAAATCAAGTTGAAAAGGTTTTTCCATCTAGTATTCCATAGAAAACTGTAAAATATTTAACGGATGGGACCTTTTCTGCTAAAAATAGGACCAAAAAAGAACATGGGACCAAATCTGTTAAGTACAAATTCTCATGGGACCATCCTTGCAATTTACCCTAAATCTGGAGAAAGAGTTTTTAAGGAAGAAGCTGCTTCTAAATCTTCTGGTGTTAAGAAGAAAATAGTTCTTCGAAGGAAGGAGACTGCTAATTTTTATTCTTTCTTATTTTTTTAGTTTTTCTCAATGATCGTTGTTTATAATTTGGAATATTGGTAATTTAGTTATTGGGGTACTATTTTTTTAGTCTTTGAGTATTACTGTTTAATGCTTTGGGTGCTGTTGAGAACTTGTGTGTTGTATTGGTAATTTTAACTTGGGGTATTGATAATTATTATTTGGGGTATTGATGATTATATCTTGGGGTATTAGTTTTTATATCTTAGGGTATTGGTGGGTATTGGTGTGGTGTATTAATGATTGAGAAAAATATTTTTTTGGTCCCATAACTTATCCTGTGTCCAACTTTCGTCCCAAAAAATTTAACTATTCAATTTTGGTCCCATAACTTATTTGATTGTCCAATTTTGGTTCCAATTTCGCCAGAAAATCCAAAACGACGTCGTTTTATGTCACGGGTGATTCACGTGCCGGCCAAAATTAGGGGTTTCCGATGCATATGCTGACATGGCGCTGACTAGGTTTTTTTTTTTTTTTAATTTTATTAATTATTTTACTTAGCATTTTTTCCACCTGAAATAACAAATAAAATGAAAGTTGAATATCATGCAATGAGAGTGGAGATGAGAATTATCTTCTCAGTGGCGTAGGCGGTGGCGCTGCCACCTAAGTCGCCGGTAACCACTGTCAGGATTCCAGTTTCAGGTTATCCATTTTTTCACCAAAACGTTCTTCTCAATTAGTAGATTCTAAGTCCCCAAATTGATTTTCATTCCGACAGATCTATTGCCGGGAAAGGAAAAAAAAATCCTTTCTTCAAAAATGGCGATCTCGTCGCCGGTGAACGATTGGCTTCAAGCTTCACACCGTTTCGAAGCTTTTGATGAGGAGAGCAAAACCCCTCAAGAAATTTCACGATTGGCCGTCGGGAAGGCTCTCGATTTTCGACGAGAAATTCCGGCGAAAGCCACGTTTTCAAATAAGCACAGTGACCTCCGATTTGAGTCTTTCCCTCATCAATGTCGTTGGCTAGTGATGGGTTTGAGTCTTTTCCGTCTGTCATTATCGTCATCTAGTGATCAGTTTATCTCTTTCCGTCGTAATTATCGGCCGTGCGTTTTCTTCTTTTTACAGGAGGGAGAATTATATCTGGGACATTGGAGAAGAAGAGAACATCTTGATGTCCAATTTTAGAGAAGAAACGAACATTGTAGCCATATTATATAGATTACATAGTTAGTTGCAGAAGTGTGCTGGAAGAAATATAATCATCGAAAAGTTGATGGAGAAGAAGATTGGGTGGGGGTGGGGGGGGGGGGAGGGGGAGGGGGAGGGGGGGGGGGGGGGGGGGGGGTTAATTAAATTATAATATTAATATTTTTTAATTTTTATTGGATTTTTATTCTAAAAAATAAAAGTCAAAATGTACACATGTACTCCACGTCATCATCTCGCCGGAAAGCCCCAATTTTTATCTACATGTGAGCCATTCGTGATATAAAACGACGTCGTTTTGAATTTTCCGGCAAAATTGGGACCAAAATTGAATAGTTAAATTTTTTGGGACAAAAATTGGACACATGATAAGTTATGGGACCAAAAAAATATTTTTCTCATTAATGATTATATCTTGGGGTATTGATTACTATAATTTGGGTATTAGTTGTATTTGTGTTGTGTATTGATGATTATATCTTGGGGTATTGTTTATTATAACTTGAGGTATTTGCGATTATATTTTGGGGTATTGATTATTATAACTTGGAGTATTGGTGATTATACCTTGGGGTATTGATTATTATAACTTGGGGTATTGGTGATTATATCTTGGGGTATTGGTTATTATAACTTTGGGTATTGGTGATTATATCTTGGAGTATTAGTGAGTAATAATTGTTGGTGTATTATTGATTAATTGTTTCTGTTTAGTTTTTATTTGTTATTCTTGTTCTTATTTTTGTTTTTTGTATATGCAGCACTTTTTTGACGCAGTGTCGTCCTCTTGGGTTATTTGAGTTGCTTAAATCCTCAAATGCTAAGCAAAAAGAAGATGTTGCTAGCATTAGCTTTGGTCGTCTTTTAAAGTTGAATATAAGAAAGTGTTTTAGTCATGATATGTTGAAGTGGTTGGTGGAACATTTTAACGACAGTAATATGTTTATAGGTATTGATTGAGCTGTAGATTTAAATATATGATTTTAAATCCAGAATTCATATGGAGCGTGAATCGCAAAATTTAAAGTTTATCCGGGTGAATCCCAAAACAAACATACCCTTATAGACTTAGTCGTGTATGCTTCAGTTGTCGTGGAACTCAAGTGAATTTTTTAAAGTTACCCCTATTATTTTTTTAAAGTCACATTTTGTTTACTGAAAAGTCAACACTATTACAATTTAATAGAGGGTAACTTTTTAGTAAAAATAAATGTGATTTTTCAAAAGATAAAAACTTGTGTGAATTATAGTTCATGTGAACTCGGTGTATAAACTATCACTATTATACATATGCACTATTGATGTTTGAAAAATCAAGTTTTTTTTTTTTTAAAATAACAATAGCTGATGTGCATAACATTAATATGTTTCTAAAAAATCACTATTCTACTTTGGACATTAATGGTAAGTATTTATTATAAATTCTAAAACATCTTTTTAAGTTGTATTACCAACTTCTTCTTATTTGGCCATTTTTGTATGTCTCATTATCAACTTTTAATACCTCTTTTGAAAATCAATTAATAATATTATATCCATATACTTTATTTATATCCATTTATTTAAACATATTACACTTTATTTCCTTCTTTCTCATAACATCACTTGTACTATATATATATTTAATTACTCTTCTTCTTAAAATTGTGCCTAAAAATAACAAAAAGTTAACAGGTGGTACATCTTATGCGTTCTTAAAAGCACTTGTGAGATGCCAGAGCATAACATGTTTTAGTTAAGCCTGGACAAACTGGCACTTACTCGTCTTATATTATACAAAGGGCGCTTCATTCACCACCGCTTCAGACATGAAGAGCAAAACGCCGTCCACCACCTCCTCCGCCGAGATCATTTCCGACAACGACGACTTGCTATTGGCAATTCTCATCCTCCTTCCTACTAAATCCCTAATCAGATTCAAATCCGTTACCAAACGCTGGCGATCCCTAATTTCCGACGCCTCCTTCCGTCACCTCCACGCGCGCCGCCACCGGAGGCCACAGACCTCCTTCCTCCTCCGCGTAGCCCCGTCCCAGTATTTTCACTTAAACCCTACCAGTAAGAGTCTCGTTCCCTTCCGTTTTAACTTTGATAACGCTATAATTCGGCAATCTTGCAACGGCCTTTTGTTGGTCCAATGTGAATCCCCACACAAGGATTACTATGTCTACAACCCCACCACTGGGGATTCCAGGAATTTATTTCTTCCGGAATCCCATTTTTTGGGTTTATTTTTGGTATTTGATCCTTGGAAATCACCTCATTACAAAGTTTTTTGTATGCGGTTTGCCAAATCTTTGTTAGTTTACAATTCGGAGACGCGTAACTGGAACCCCGATGAGAGGGTTTTTCCTATGTATTCACCTCTCCGCCACGGGGTTTATTCCGATAATTTCATCTATTCAATAATGTATGACGACAACAACTTGTGTTTTGATATTGAAAATCGCACTTTTGGAATGCACGATTTTGATACAGAACATCCACTAACCGGATTCTGCCTCATGGAATCATCTGGTCATGTCCATTGCATTGCTCATGATACTGCCATCAATCATTTGGTGGTGGATGAGATGACTGCAAACAACGGCGAGCTCTCGGCCCAACACTTGTTTGACTTCGACATTACACCTTGGTGCCCTGAAACAACTCCTTGGAAAATATCCTTCCTGGGTATTATCAGAGGAGAGAACAAAGATGACTCTCTGGTATTCCATATTCCAGGAAAGGTTATGGCGTATCGTTTTTGTGAGAGGAGCTTTGAGGAGCTTCTTGACTGCAGAGCGCAGGGGTTTTACAAGGATGATAGGCTGCAATTTACCTACGACAAGTCTTGCCAGTTCGTCGAGTCTCTTGCCCCTGTTTAATATGTTGCATCTTGGGCTGGCGTACACAACAGGTGAACATAATGACTTTAATTTTCGCCTATATAAAGGCTGATTTGCTACTATGAATTTTCTAGCATTAGCCTTGGATTAGTGGTATGACATATTCATGGTGTAAAGTTGCATTTATATTAATCTAGATTGCTGTGTAAAATATCTCTTGTATGAGTTGATCTCTTTGCTGAGTAATATATGCTGCATTTGATGAAATGGTTTTAATGGCTTTCGGGAATATGTGGCAACTCTTTATGTGTTACTTTCTCAAAGCCCACATTCTGGGATTCTTCTATAATTGGTAAAAATGCGCCCTTTATATGGCTGAAAAGTTGATTATTGCATCCATGTTAAAGGATAATTAGGAGAAGTTATGTCACTTGGTTCTGATATGGATTTATTTGCGTTTCACCTAAATAATTTTACATAATTACCCTTGAAGCTTCACCTATATTGTAGATGCATCCTGAGTTTTTAAGCATAATAACAACCTATGAAAAAATTGTTTTGTTAAACTAGCCCTTATAAAAGAGAACTCTATAGTTTTACATATAATTTGTGTACTTTTCAGTCTAAAATATACTTGATTTCAGTTAACAAATTAGGAAATTCAAATTTTGTGAAATTATGATAAGAACATCCATAGTCTAGAAATAATGTATTATGCATTAGCTGCAACCAAAAAATCACCACCATCACTATCTTCCTCAAGTATGCAAGATTGTTCAATTATTATGTATTGTGAATACAAACTTGATTAATGTTGTGCAAGATAATCTTCTTAAAATTAGCTCATCGTCTTTGTGAGCATGCACTATAAAGCCTGGAGTAAAAATCTGTGTGGTAGTCAGCAACTGCGGATATTCTCTTAGATAAATAATGGTGTGGAAGTGTACAGATTGGCAAATATAAATTACTGATTTCTTTACAATCCTGTGCGTTATTTCCTTATTTTAGGATCTTTAAGAAGTTACTGTTTAGAACATATATTTGTTATTAAAAATATAATTTATAATTTAAAGTCAAGTCATAGTTTTAAGTATTTGTTCTAAGTATAACGTAATTAATTGGTTTGGCCCAATAAAAACCATGTTGCTGGAAGAAGAAATTAGTGGAACAGCTGATTTCTTCTACAGAAAAGTTTAGCACAGTGGTTATGTTGCCTTCTGTTTGGAAGGCCTCCCTCCCTCGATGTGAATTTGTTCAAACTAACTTGTAGTCATTGCAAAATTTCTTCATATTCTTTCAGAAAACTAACAAGCTACTACATTTATCTCTCCATCTATGTGTGTATCGTCTACATCTCTATGTGCTCGTTAATAGTTGTATGATAATGAGGACGTAATTAAATTTCATGGATTGGAGATGGTTTGTACTCGAGGAGTTTAATATGCTTTTAATTATTTGGTAATGCAGGTGACATTTTGAAGCTCGTGTATTTATATTAAGGTAATTCTTAATATATTTGTGCTCCTTTTTTTTTTTTTTTTTGTGAAATTGTATGTGTTAACATTGTAGGTAAGATGTGCTTCATTAACATTATATAGTTCTGCTGTAATGTGGTCATTGTGGGGATGTGGTCCTTAGCTTAGAGGCATCGTCTTTTGTTTCTTTCTGTAAGTTTGTTTATTTTGCTTTGAGGACATTCCACATTCCTGAATTGAATTTCATCCAATTAACTTTCATAATTCAAATTTGTAGTCCTTTGACCTGTTACAATAGGTCTAACATACAAGTTTGGGCTGACATGATTAAAAAAATCAATTATTTTATATATATTTTTTGAATTTCGTCTTGTTAACTTTCAACTTTGGCTACTAATTGATCAAAAGATTAAAAATATTAAATTTTAAAAGTTAACATGCCGAAATTCAAATCGGGAAAGTGGAGTATCCTGAAAGCATAATTGTTGAGACGTGCAAGGCTATAAAAAAACTTTTTCCCTTATATATCTTACTCCCATTGGGACATAACCTTCTAATATGGCCTTCCTCAAAACAAGAATGACAGATATAATGCAAAATAGTCTATCTAAATTGTCTATACTCATTGTTAAATCCTCATAGTTGCAAATCTATTCAATTAAATCAAATTTGTCAAAGTGATGTTTAACAGGTTTATCCTTAACAAGTTCAAGATCTTGCAACTGGCTCTTCAAAGCGTGTTAATGATTTCGTTATGTCACACTGTTAGGAATATAAGATAGGGAGCCCTAACTTAACCCAAAACCATGGTCAAAGGTCAAGGATTGACTCCCACTTATATACCCTTTCACACTTTCATGTGGAACCGATGTGGGATCGTAACAATCGACCCCCCTTAAAGCCGGACGTCCACGGACGGCACACTCCGGGTGGCAACCCATATGCCAAGGCCCACTTCACGGGTGGCAACCCCCCCTGGGCCCACATCCGTGGTGGCAACCCCTTGGCCCACCATCGGGTAGCCCCATTCCGCAGCCCGCCCGAAGTTTTCCCACAGACGGCGCCAATTGTTAGGAATATAAGATAGGGAGCCCTAACTTAACCCAAAATCATGGTCAAAGGTCAAGGATTGACTCCCACTTATATACCCTTCCACACTTTCTTGTGGAACCGATGTGGGATCGTAACACACACGGTTTCAGCTTGAGCCAATAATATGAAATTAACGCCAACAAAGTTGCCTATATAAGATATGTTCTTACTATTGTGTGAATATAATTCCATAATTGTAGGCCTTTAACGTAGCTTAAAAATTTGCTGCTCAAGTCATCCTTAGCATAAGCTGTTGATTTGTTCGACTAAGGAATCATTAGACTCTAGAGATGGTTTGAGTTGTTGATCATAAAGTTCCATCGTCAATGGTGAATAATATCCCCTTATTTGACTATTGTGTTTGATATTTTTTTAGGTTATCATGTTGTTGTTCTAAAGATCGTTCTCATGGAAGATGAAATTATGAAAAAGACATGAGAAGAAGAAGAATAAATACTTTGTGTAGCTGTATACCAAGACCGAAGAGGCGAGACGAGACCAAGTGTCAGCTTATTTCTATTATTTTTCTGAAGCTTGATGAACCTTTGCGTATTCGGTTTAGCTATTTCATGAACAACATATGTATTTTTCATTTCCATGTGTATTTGTGGAACTGTCTAGACCCTTATCTTATTTTGAAAAATTCTGCTTCCTCCGACCTGGTAGAAGCTTTTCATAGCTTTTGAGCACCTAGATTAAATAGTATTATAACATAATAGGTATAGCATAATAAATATAGTACAAGTTATGTGAAAGAGAAAACAAACCCATTATAATAGTGAGTCACATCTGATGTGTAGAGATAAAAAAGTAAGGATTAATTTGCCAAAAGTAGAATAGGAAGCTTGTATTGTGACGACTAAAATGGAAAAATGTGAAGCTTTTACTGAGATGAGGGAGTTATTATCATCCGTATGTTGCTTATTTTAATTGCGACATTCCTGAAAATATATGAGATTATTTATTTTGATTTATAGACAAGATGAATTTGATTATGAGTGTTTTACATGATATATGATTTCCATATGCATCTCAGGCAGAGAATTGTTTCCTTCACACCGTAAAATTGCAAGGATTTTGTGTTACATCTTATAAAACGGGCAATAAGGTAAACATAATTATTTTCTTTGGCCTTTACAAAGCTTGATTAACTACTTATGACATCTTTAGCATCAATATTTGCCAAATGTCAAACTCATTTACCTAATAAGCCCATGGATATTAACGTTCGGGAAAATTATTTTTTCAGAACCATAACTTAAAGGGAGTAGTAAAATGAAGACTATAACTTTTCGGGTTTACAAATTAAGGACAATAATTTTAAAATATGGCAAAATGAGGACAAATCAGTCCAAATCAATGAAAAACAAGTTAAGTGGCCCGATTTGCGCTGAATTTAGCCTCATTGCAACATTTAAAAGTTATGGTCCTTGAATTGTCAATTTAAAAAGTTACGATTCCTAATATTTTGAATGCGGAAAGTTATGGTCCTCATTTTATCAGTTCGAAAAGTTATTGTCCTTATTTTGCTAACCCATTAAGATACGGCCCTGAAAAAATAAATTTCCCATTAATGTTCCACAGGCGGCACTCCATGATACTATACTTGAAGCAGTTGTTTGAATTCCTTATAATAAGGAGTGAAACAAGTCTTGCTAATGGCGACTCAACATTGAATGTGAATACAGAGATCTTGATACACCCTCATCTTAATTTGATTTGTGTCTCATTGTACATATATATATACATTAATTGGGTGTAAGTAGTTGCTATTACAGTTGAACCCAATATGGCAAAAGGTTTGGAGTGGTGGATAGATCTTCTCAAGATTTTCTCAAAATAACTTGCAACACTTGAGGGAAATGTCAACTTAATGGCTGATGATTATAGAGTCAACAACTAGCTCAATGACTTGAAACTTTGAATTTATATATTTTGTTTGCTTAGAGTTCATGTGCTACAAGAACCATATGATTGATCATGTAATACTTTTGGAAGGAAGTCTTAAAATAATTTTAATGGGGTCTGTTAACTTATGAAAGCTTCAATGTAATGCGGGTAAAAGTGTGAAGTGTCATATGTGAAGTATGTAATCTGCTGAGCTTGATTCAATAAGGAGCTATGATGTAAATGTGTTAGCCGTAGAAGTTAGTAAAATTTGTGGTATCAGAGGAGTTGGACCAGATGAGGTCTGGCAGAGGAGTCTGACCAGAGTAGTCTGACAGATGAGCTATCAGAGGAGGTCCATCAGATGAGGTATACCAGAGGAGTCCTATCAGAGGAGGTTTGGACCAGAAGTCATCTGATGAGAATGACCAGAATCAGACGAGGTCAAGTCATCTGATCCAAAGTTCAAAGACGCGAATTACACCAAATTGAAGCTAGCGCGAAGGCGGTTCTAACTGAATCAATTATGGCGGTTATTGGAGTTTGTTAGCCAGCTGGATTACTTCTTTACTTATGAGTTTGTTACAACTGAATCGAATCTAGGGTTCGATTCCAATCTCTGTATCTATAAAAGGGGGTTCTTAGCTGAGAGAACAATATATAACTTCATCTGTGAGCGCAAACACGTGAGATTGTGTGATTGTAACTTGTAACTATCAATTCTTTTCTTAGTGGAATACTCTATCCTCTCGGACCCCGTGGACGTAGGAGCTTTATCTCCGAACCACGTAAACTGGTGTTCTTATTGATTTTCATTTTCGTTCTTATTGCTTTCATATTCTGATTCCCGGAAATAAGTTTTCTTATGAATCCAAAATCGATTAACAAGTGGCGCCGTCTGTGGGAAGTGAAGCAATCATGGCTGCAACTAAGTTCGACATTGAGAAGTTCACGGGGAAGAACGATTTCAGCTTATGGAAGATCAAGATGAAGGCTCTCCTGGTACACAATGGTTTGTACGAAGCCTTGTTGCCACCGGCTCAGGTGGCTTCTGGAACAAATCCAGCGAAGGTGGAGGAGAACAAGAGGAAGGCACACAGTGCGCTTATCTTGTGTCTTGGGAACAAGCCATTGAGGGAAGTATCGAAGGAGGAAACCGCTCTTGGGATCTGGTATAAGCTGGAGCAGTTATACCAGACCAAGTCTGTTACGAACAAGTTATACATGAAACAGAAGCTCCAAGTCTTCAAAATGAGTGAAGATAAGAATCTTGGTGATCAGTTGGACGAGTTCAACAGATTGGTGGATGATCTGGAGAGTTTGGATGTTACAATTGATGATGAGGACAAGTCATTAATTAATGCTGTTAAATTCTCTACCTAAGTCTCTGGAAAATTTCAAAGATGTCTTGTTATTTGGAAGACAAGATCAGGTGATGTTTGATGATATTCAAACTGCCCTGAAAACTAAGTTTCTACAGATCCAGACTGAAGGGAAGAAGCCTGCTGAAGGATTGAATGTGCAATCCAAGAAGAAGAAGGGGTTTCAGTCCAAGAAGAAGGATGGTGGAAAAGGGAATAAGGGTGGGAAGAAATTTGATTTTGTTGAGAAGAGAAAGTGTTTCACTTGCCATAAGGAAGGTCATCTGAGAAAGAATTGCCCTGAAAGGAGGAAGAAAGACAATCAAGGTGATCAAGATGGAGATGCAGCTGTTGTGGAGGTTGAAGGATATGATAGTGCAGAGGTCTTGATGGTTAGTCATGAGAGACTAAGTCAAGAGTGGGTCCTGGACTCAGGGTATACTTTTCATATGTGTCCACATGAAGACTGGTTTCTGGATCTTGAGAAGATTGATGGAGGTCTTGTTCTTTTGGGTAATGATGAGAGCTGTAGAGTGCAAGGATCTGGTTCTATCAAGATCAAGATGTTTGATGGGGTTGATAGGATCTTATCTGATGTCAGGTTTGTTCCTGAGTTGAAGAGAAATCTTGTTTCTCTTGGTACATTGAATTCTAAGGGCTTTGAATTCAAGACAGAAAAGGGAATTCTGTCAATAACCAAATCTGGAAGAATTGTTATGAGAGGTATGATCAAGAATGGTTTGTACACTTTGATTGGAAGAACTGTAACAGGATCAGCTGATGTTACCATGGGGTCTTCTGAGGTCAATTTGTGGCACAAGAGATTGGCACATGTTGGTGAGAAGGGTCTGGTGGAGTTATCCAAGAAGGGAGCAATCCCTGGGAAGAGGATATGTAAGCTGGAATTCTGTGAGAGGTGTGTTCTTGGGAAATCAAAGAAGCAAGCATACCAGAAGGGGAAGCATACCACCAAGGAGGTTATGGATTACATACATTCTGATGTATGGGGACCAGCAAGGGTATCCACTCATGGTGGAGGCAGGTATTTCCTTACTCTTATTGATGATTATTCCAGAAAGGTTTGGGTTTACATTCTTAAACAGAAGAGTGATGCCTTCTCTAAGTTCAAAGAATGGTTAATTGAACTTGAGAATAAGAGAGGCAGGACTATTAAACACTTAAGGACAGATAATGGGCTTGAATTCCTATCAGAGGAGTTTCAACAATTTTGTAGAGAGAATGGTATTACTAGGCATAAAACTGTTCCTTCAAACCCCCAGCAGAATGGTCTAGCTGAGAGAATGAATAGAACTATTCTGGAAAGGGTTAGGTGTATGTTATCTGATGCTCATTTACCTAAGAGTTTTTGGGGTGAAGCTGTTAACACAGCTGTGTATCTCATTAATAAAGTGTCATCATCTGCTATTGAGTTTAAAACCCCAGATGAGATCTGGTATGGAAAGATATCAGATTACTCAAAGTTGAAAGTATTTGGATGCCTAGCTTATGTTCATGTGAAGCAAGACAAACTTGAACCTAGAGCCTTAAAATGTGTTTTCATTGGGTATCCAAAAGGTGTTAAGGGGTATAAGTTGTGGTGTTTAGAGCCTGGGAACCAGAAGTGTATTACCAGTAAAGATGTTGTGTTTAATGAATCACAGATGGGTTACAAGTCTGGTGGAGGTGATAATGGATCATCAGCTGAAGAGATGGATGGTGTTATTTCTGAGCCAATTACTCAAGTTGAGGGGAAATTGCAGAAATGGTCCCATAAGAATTGATCCTCATGAATTTGGTCTTTTTTTTAGCGCAAATAGTCCCATACGATTTTTCCGTCAAAAAAAATAATGGATTAACGAGCATGAGACCCACATTCTCATTAGTTTTCTGCCAAAAACTCGCGCGCATAATTCACAACTTAAAAATAATTAATTTTCAACTTTTTAAAACTCCACGAACTAAAGTTGCAGAATCGCCTCCATACTTGCATTTTACATTAAAATGATTGTTAATAGAAAAAGTTGGCCCATTTCCCTCCAAACATCAAGTTGAAAAGGTTTTTCCATCCACTTTTCCATAGAAAACTGTAAAATATTTGACGGATGGGACCTTTTCTGCTAAAAATAGGACCAAAAAAGAACATGGTACCAAATCTGTCAAGTACAAATTCTCATGGGACCATCCTTGCAATTTACCCCTTAAGTTGAGGTAGAGCCTGAACATGACAATCATGAGAGTGCATCTGGTTCTGATCCAGAGCAGGATACAGGAGAGAATGAGTCATCAGATGAGGATAGTGCACCTGCAGAGGAGGAAGAAGGAGTGCCAGAAGCAGACTTGAGAAATTATAGTCTGACAAGAGACAGATCCAGAAGACAAATACATCCTCCAGCAAGGTTTTGCCGTGTGGATCTGGTCTCCTATGCACTTGTTACAGCAGAAGCCATAGAGTACCAAGAACCTAAGAGCTACAAGGAAGCCCTTGAGTGTGATGATAGGGAGTCATGGATTACAACCATGACAGAAGAGATGGAGTCTCTTAAGAAGAATCAAACTTGGATTCTTGTTGATAATCCACTAGGCAGAAGCTAATCAGTTGTAAATGGTTGTTTAAAAGGAAGCTTGAATCTGGTGTGAAGGATCAAGTGAGGTTTAAAGCCAGGCTAGTTGCCAGAGGATTTACTCAGAGAGAAGGAATTGATTACAATGAGGTTTTCTCACCTGTTTTTAAGCATTGTTCAATCAGATTACTTCTGAGCCGAGTAGTCCAAGAAGATCTGGAGCTACAAGAACTTGATGTTAAGACAGCTTTTCTGCATGGTGATCTTATTGAGGATCTGTACATGCACCAGCCAGAAGGGTTTGTTGAACCAGGGGGAGAAGGAAAGGTGTGCATGCTCAAGAAATCATTGTATGGCCTCAAGCAAAGTCCAAGACAATGGCACAAGAAGTTCAATGAAGTTATGCTATCCATTGGGTTTGTAAGAAGCAAGTATGATACTTGTGTATACCTGGAAAGGCAAGGTAGTGATGTGATAGCCTATCTTCTGATTTATGTAGATGACATGCTTATTGCCAGTAAAAGTCTTCTGAAGATTCAGAGTATCAAAAGGAAGCTAAGTGCTAGATTTGATATGAAGGACTTGGGAAATGCTAAAAGGATTCTTGGAATGGATATTCTTAGGGACTAGAAAAGCTGGAAGACTATTCTTATCCCAGAAGAGTTACATTGAGAAGGTCCTGAAGAGGTTTAACATGCATGAGAGTAGAGCTGTGTCAACTCCTCTGGGACAACAGTTCAAATTATCTAAGGAAATGGAACCAAATTCTGATGAAGAGAAGAAGACTATGATGAAAGTACCTTATGCAAGTGGGGTTGGAAGCCTGATGTATGCTCTGGTCTGCAGCAGACCAGACTTAGCTTATTCATTGAGTATGGTGAGCAGATACATGGCTAATCCTGGAAGATTACATTGGGAAGCTTTGAAATGGATATTCAGATACCTCAAAGGGTCATCTGATCTGGGTTTGATGTTTGAGAGGATGACTGACCAGAAGAGTCCACTAGAAGGATTTGTAGATTCTGATTTTGCTGCTAATCTGGATACCAGAAGATCTTTAACAGGGTATATTTTTACTCTTTACAATACTGCTGTAAGCTGGAGATCTGTTCTGCGGAGTGGAGTTACATTGTCTACTACAAAAGCAGAGTTTGTTGCAGTGTCTGAGGCTGTTAAGGAGGCTTTGTGGTTGAAAGGCATAATCAAGGATTTTGGCATAAGTCAAAGGGCTGTGGTCATTCATTGTGATAATCAGAGTGCAGTTCATCTGGTGAAACATCAAGTATTCCATGAGAGATCAAAGCATATTGATGTAAGGTTGCATTTTGTAAGGGAAATCATTGATAAAGGAGTGGTTCTCATCCAGAAGATATCTACATATGACAATGCTGCAGATATGTGTACAAAGTCTTTACCAGGGACGAATTCAAATTCTGTGTTGAATTGGTAAAGATGAGTGTATGGGATGTTCCTTAGGCCCAATCTGGAGTATGGAGGAAAGGAGGAGAGGATTGATACTTCTCATCTGAGGTGGAGAATTGTGGAGTGTCATATGTGAAGTATGTAATCTGCTGAGCTTGATTCAATAAGGAGCTATGATGTAAATGTGTTAGCCGTAGAAGTTAGTAAAATTTGTGGTATCAGAGGAGTTGGACAAGATGAGGTCTGACAGAGGAGTCTGACCAGAGTAGTCTGACAGATGAGCTATCAGAGGAGGTCCATCAGATGAGGTATACCAGAGGAGTCCTATCAGAGGAGGTTTGGACCAGAAGTTATCTGATGAGAATGACCAGAATCAGACGAGGTCAAGTCATCTGATCCAAAGTTCAAAGACGCGAATTACACCAAATTGAAGTTAGCGCGAAGGCGGTTCTAACTGAATCAACTATGGCGGTTATTGGAGTTTGTTAGCCAGCTGGATAACTGCTTTACTTATGAGGTTGTTACAACTGAATCGAATCTAGGGTTCGATTCCAATCTCTGTATCTATAAAAGGGGGTTCTTAGCTGAGAGAACAATATATAACTTCATCGGTGAGCGCAAACACGTGAGATTGTGTGATTGTAACTTGTAACTACCAATTCTTTTCTTAGTGGAATACTCTATCCTCTCGGATCCTGTGGACGTAGGAGCTTTATCTCCGAACCACGTAAACCGGTGTTCTTATTGATTTTCATTTTCGTTCTTATTGCTTTCATATTCCGATTCCCGGAAATAAGTTTTCTTGTGAATCCAAAATCGATTAACAAAAAGTGTTAAACAAAAAGTAAACCATACAAGCAATTTATAGTGTGGTTCAAAGGTTTTTGTTATCCTTCTACTCTACTAGTAAATGCCAAATCCATTAACTTTAGATAACAACCATAAAAAGTTCTCTAATACTAATTTGAAAATCATTCCACCTCAATGTTGGACGCACTCAAAAGTGTAGACAAGTGCGTAGTCGAATTTTGATAGTACAACGTTACATCCAGTTCACTTGCTACTGACAAGATGATCACTTGGTTTTACGTTCATATAGAACTTCACTACCCAAAGAATGTGTGGGAAAATAAGGTTTTCTTCAACTTCAGGAAGCAACAACTAAACGTCGATGCGCCTATAGCTTAGTATGTGTTGCTTCTAGGAGCAGATTTACTGAAAATTATTTTTCAGGACCATAACTTAAGGGGGTAGCAAAATAAGGACCATAACTTTTTTTGGGTTGGTAAAGTGAGGATAACAACTTTAAAATGTGGCAAATTTAGGTCAAACCAGCTTGAATCAATGCAAATCGAGCTAATTGGTCTAATTTGTACTAGATCAATTCGGGTCCAAATCGGGCTAATTTGGCCTTAGTTCGAGTTGAACTTAGTCTGTCTTTGTAAAATTTTAAAAGTTACGCTCTTTAAATTGTCAATTTAAAAGGTTATGGTCCTCATTTTGTCAACCTAAAAAGTTACGATCTTCCACTACAAAAAATACATGAATTAATGAGGGATTCTAAAGAGGGAAATTAAATCCTCGAGAATAGAGAGGGAGTTCACGAGGGAAACTTATTTTCGAGGGTTTTGACGAGGGCAAAATTTCCCTCGTTCATGCAGAGGGTATTGACGAGGGAATTGTGGGACCCACCACAACGTTCACGAGGGAAAGAAATACTCGACAAACTCACGAGGGAAACATCCCTCGTCTGCTGCTTGTGACAGATTTCACGAGGGAAATAACCCTCGTCTACTTCTTCTGACAGTTTCACGAGGGAATTAAACCCTCACCAATTCAAATACTCATTTCACGAGGGAAAATTCCCTCGTCCCGTTCTTTGCAGGGTGGCAGGCGTAGGGTGGCAGGTAGGGGTAGCAGGTTTGACCGGGTTTAGGCTTGGCGAGGGAAACTTCCCTCTTCATTCCCTCGTCCAAGATGCTCATATTCAGCTACCGAGAGCATTCTTTCATTTCTCCCACTAAGCAAAAGAGGAGAAGCTGCAAGGAGAAAAGAAGGAGAAGGAGTTCTGGCTGCCACCATTGCTAGTCCAAAAATACTTCTCCAATTGTCTGACGTGTTGTACACATTATTGTGAACAATTCTGTTGGTGAACGTATTTAATCGGATGGATTAATGGCTGTTTAAATCTGTGTTACGTCACCAATCAATACGTGTGATTGATTACCACCGTAATTGGTAAATCGAGGTGTGAATTTATCGAATTAGTAAATTCGGTAGTCGAAATTGAACTGATTTCGTATGTGTGGGCGTTTTAGGTGTATTTGTGTGTGTTTTGGAATTGTTTATGCATTTTAACTTTTTTGAACTTCCTCCTTCATAAGCTGGAGAACAACTATTTATAGAGACTAGCAAGCATGAGGTGTCCAAGACTCTTGGTCTCCCTAGCCTGCATGCTTGACATGTGTCCCTTTGATCTTATCTAAGCTGAATCTTAGTTACAAAGTCTTCTTTGGTCTTATCTCGGACTCATTGTTGTTCGCCTAGGTCGGCTTGATTGATCTTGTTGATTCTCCAATTGAAAGTTGTTCGCCTCTTGAGGTTGTACTTTGGAAGTTGTTCGCCTTATGGCTTTGTTCAGCTTGGCTTTGGGATCTTTGTCCTTTGTTCACTTGTACACACCTCCTTGGCTGTTTGTTGTATCATAGTTTGGTCAAGTTGTTCGTCATTGATGACTTCACAGTTGGCTCATTCTTGGTCTCGGGTCTTAATACCTGTTCGCCCATTAGTTGTTCGTCGGGGGAGTTGTTCGTCACTTTATACACCTTTCAGATTGGTAGATGCACCCCAATGTTGACTATCTTTGTTTAAGCCCGTAACTCTTGTTCGCTTCATGCTGGATGATGTTCGCCTATCAACAAATTCTACGGTAAGTTTTTTCGTTTTAATCGGTTAAATAATTATTTATTAACTAATTAATTGTGAATTTTCGACATGCATATATATATGTTAACTGTGCTCATGTATGTATACATGTGTTATGCAATTAGTTGTTTTATTCGTATTATATAGCTAATTAATCAATTAATTGAATATTTGCATGCTTAATTAGGTTAATTGAATATTTGCATGCTTAATTGCATAAATATATATATATATATATTTCATGTATATTTGTATGTGTGTGCGTATTACTCAAATATATATGTTAGTCATATAATTAATTTACTTAGTATTAATTGTTAATATATTATGCATGCATATATATATAGGTATATTTAATTTGTTGATTATTAATTATAAATTAATATATATATATGTGTGTGTGTGTGTGTGTGTGTGTGTGTGTGTGTGTGTAGTTAATATAAATAATTATTTAGTATAATTTAATTTAGATAATATGCATGTTGAAGTTGAAGGAGGAGGAGAGGTTATTGATATTGTTTGTTGTAGAATATGTGCGTTCCGACTTGATTAATTATAATTAAGTCGGAAATGGATGCACGTAGGTATTTTGATTAACTGGGAAATTCGAAAAAACAAAAAGAAACTCTGCCGAAATTTTTAGAAAATATTAATTAATTAATTATAATGTAATAATAAATTAATAGGAGAATACAAATTATTAATTGTAGGGTTTTGAGTATTAATTCATTAATATGGAACAGATTGATATGAATTATTCAAACCGTTTACGTTGGATGTATGGTCCAAGATCGGTTAATGGCATGATAGCTCCTGAATTTATTAGTGGTCTCGATTCATTCATAGACTTTGCCACTAGTAACCCGAATTGGATGAATCGAGGAAAGATTAGGTGTCCGTGCAACAAATTTAGATGCAGGAACAAGACATTTCAGTACCCCGATGATGTGAAAGCTCATTTGTATAGAAATGGTTTTATGTCAAATTATTACAATTGGGTTTTTTACGGTGAGGAAAATTGGGGTCAAATTCCGCATCAATACAATGATCAGGCGTCGGCTTCTTATGGGCCGATTGATGAGACAGCGGGATCTAGCTCGTACCACGATATGATCACGGACTTAACTTTCGGTCCCCACTCTAAAAATGTGGATGACGAGCCGCCTGTTGAGGAACCCCCTAATCAGTATGTTGCACAGTTTTATGATATGCTTCGTGCAGCGGATCGGGATTTGTATCCTGGTTGTGAATCGCACTCGCAGCTTTCATTCAATGCGCGAATGCTGAATATTAAAACTGAAAACAGACTATCTGAAAGGGGCTATAATCAGATTGTTGACTTGGTTCGTGAGATCTGTCCTCCGGATAATTTGGTGCCCAGAAAGTTTTCCGATAGCAAACAGTTGATGGGTGAGATGGGGCTTCCTGTGGAGAGGATCGACTGTTGTGCAGGGAATTGTATGTTATATTGGGGTGCAGACAACGATCTTGAATATTGTAAGTTTTGCGGTCGGCCACGGTTCAAACCCGCTAGACGCGATGTGAATGGTCGACTAAAAAAGAAAAGCCCTTTCAAGGAGATGTTCTACTTTCACATCATCCCTAGACTGCAAAGATTGTATCAGTCCAATGCAACTGCGAAGGATATGACATGGCATGCAAGTTGCTCTAATAATGATCAGTCCGGTGTTATGCATCACCCTGCAGACTCGCAGGCTTGGAAACACTTGGACCAGTCGTATCCTGAATTTGCATCAGAAATTTGGAACGTGAGGTTGGGCTTGAGCACCGACGGTTTTCAGCCGTTTGGGCAGTCGGGGAAACAATACTCCTCATGGCCGGTGATACTGACGCCGTACAATCTACCACCATGGATGTGCATGAAGGATCAATTCATGTTTCTTACGGTTCTGGTGCCTGGTCCAAAAAATCCAAAGGATAAATTGGATGTATTTTTACAACCATTGATCCGTGATTTGATAATTTTATGGGAATATGGAGTGGTAACGTACGATATTGCTACAAAGCAGAATTTTTTGATGCGGGCTGCACTAATCTGGACAATAAGTGACTTTCTAGCCTACTCGATGTTGTCTGGATGGAGCACATCTAGAAGGCTTGCTTGTCCATATTGTGCAGAAAATGCGGATGCTTTCACTTTGAAGCTCAGTCGAAAGCAGTCGTGGTTTGACAACCATCGTAAGTTCTTACCCAGATATCATCCGTATCGAAGGAACAAGACTGCATTCAGAAAGAACAAAACAGTTGATGATGATCCACCGCCCATCCGTACAGGTGTTTCGATCCTTGAGGAAATTAATTGGATTGGATTTATGAAAGTTACGGAAGAGGGTGCTGATGCTCACAACAAAGTTCTACATGGGGATTGGAAGAAGAAGAGCATTTTCTGTGATTTGCCGTACTGGAGTACCCTGTTGATCCGACACAATTTGGATGTGATTTGGACGCTGCACTAATTGAGGTACAAAATGAAGAAGAGGAAGAAGATCAAGAAGACGACAATGATGATGAGGATGATGACGAGGATGATGATGACGAGGATGAAGATGATGATCAAGAAGATGAACATGATGATTATGATGACGATGATTAATATTGTTAATTGATTGAACCATTATTTGTTATGTATACATGTTACAATTTTATATTAATTATTGATGTGTTCATTATTTGTTATGTATACTGGTTTTCCTTTTTATATTAACTATTGACTTGTTCATTATTTGTTATGTATACATGTTATAATTTTATATTAATTATTAATGTGTTTATTAAATGCTATGTATACAGATGGCTGGAGGTAGAAGTATTCGTAACCTTTTCGGTGGCCGGCGATCGTTCTCCCGTACACCAGAGTCAGACCGTGAACCGGTACAACTCTTTTTAGTTGTTATATATAATATCTTATACACATGTTATAACTGTAATTATTAAATACAGATGGAAACGTCTGAAGAAAATACGGGTCGACGTAGGGATTGGAGATCGTCCTCTCAAACCGGAACAGTACCGGTTCCTGATTTGCAGAATCAGGAAGATGATCTAACTCAACACGGTGGAACATCTCCAGAAACGCTTGAGGACGACCCTGTGATTCCAGAAACTGCAGAAGAACTCACCAACCATGCACCTCGTCCTAATGTGTTACGCATCTACACGTATCATAATGTGTATGTTAAATATCACTTAGTCTTTTTTATTTGATTTTATTTGATTTTTAACATATACGCTTGAAACAACCTGTCTACAGATTGATGCCCTCGAATGCTGTTTCGAGGTTGATTCGAAATATAATGTCCCGTCGAATGGAGATGGGCGGGTTCACATATAAGTTGGTGTCAAAAGAAAGGAAGAATGAATGGTGGGAAACATTCCAGGTATACATTCATATTTATGTATTGAAATTGTACTTTATTAAAATCAATATGAATTGGGTTTTTCCTCAGAGGGAGACGTACTGGGACCCGAGGATGGAAAATATTGTGTTCATCAAAGAGTTATTTATCCGGAGGTCTAGAGAACGGTTTTCTGATCTGCTCAGTCTTTGGAAGAGGATCAATAGAAGGGAAGGAAAAATACCTCCGTGGGACATAAGATTCTGGAGTGCATTACTTCAGTACTGACAATTGCCCGAGGTCATTGCCAAAAGCAACCAGTGCAGAGCAAACCGCTTGTCTGCGGCCGGAGGAAGAGGCCCCTCGAAACACAAAGGAGGGGCAAAAGGAGCCGCACAATGGACTAAGGAATACGTAAGTAATTTCTACACTACAACATATGGAGATTTTAATTACTTGATTACTCATATCTTTATTTTTTGGAATACAGGAGAAAAAATGTAACCGTCTCCCAACTGAATGGGAAATTGTGCAACATTTCCACAACTGTGGTGAAGGGGAGTACACGTATGGAGGAATTGCTGACATAATTGTAAGTGTTTTACATTAACATTATAAATTCAATATAAATAACGCGTTTGTATACTTGAGATGGTGTCAAAAAAATTGTATGTCTAGGACTCTGTGGAGGAACGAGTCTCGCAATTACCGCCTCCAGTAGACAACAATGAGTGCTTGAACCGACTGAGTCAAGTGTATGCTGAGACAGTGAGGCCAAACCACGAAAAAGTTAGGGGTCTCGGTCAAATGAAGACGATGCGTATACAATCTGGGCCAGGCGGAACATCATCTGGCACACACATTGGCGGTTATGACCAAAGAGATATTGATCGTTTGCTGGCTGAGGAGCGCGCGAGATACGAAAGATTGCTGGCCGAACAACAAAGGCAACAAAACGAATTTGTGCGCCAAGAAGTACACAATCAGATGATGGCGTGGTTTCAAGGCCAACAGGGAAACCTACCTAGTGGTTTTTCCCAACCAGCTGGTGCATATCCTCCTTACCCAGCTTATCCTTCTTATCCTCCCGCCCCTTCCGCATCTGCTTACGCCCCTTGTCCTCCCCCCGCCCCTTGTCCCTCGGTCGGTCCTTCTACTGGTGTTCCTCCCGTTCCTCCTACTGGTTTTCCTGCCGCCCCTTATCCTCAGGCCTCTGCTGCTCGTCCTCCCGCTTCCGGTCCTTCCCCGTCTCGTCGTAATTCCATTTCTCCAACTGGGTTTATAAACCTACTTGAAAGAGGTGCATATTCTAGTTACCCCCCGAGGGGTAATTATTCTGGAAATGAAAGAGGTGATGATGATAATGATGATGATGATGAGAGTTAGGATGTCATAAATATTTGAACATGTTTTGGAACTATATTTGTTGGTCTGAAATTGTACTGTTTATTTGGATTTATATGTTTGGATATTTGAGCATGTGAGTTTGTTATTTTCATTATTATTGATTATTAGTTATGATTATTGTTGAATATTAAAATTTTTTATTGATTTAAAAAAAACGATCAATATAAGTGTATATGTGTACACATATTAGTAAATAGTGAAAAAGAATTTAAAAGGTATTTATTTTAAAATTTTATTGATTTAAAAAAAACGATCAATATATGTGTATATGTGTACACATATTAGTAAATAGTGAAAAAGAATTTAAAGAGTATTTATTTTAAAATTTTATTGATTTAAAAAAAAAAGATCAATATATGTGTATATGTGTACACATATTAGTAATTAGTGAAAAAGAATTTAAAAAGTATGTATATTAAAATTTTATTAATTTTTTTAAAAATAAAACGATCAATATAAGTGTATATGTGTACACATATTAGTAATTAGTGAATTTTTTTTAAAAAAGTATGTATTTTAAAATTTTATTGATTTTAAAAAAAAAACGATCAATATAAGTGTATATGTGTACACATATTAGTAAATAGTGAAAAAGAATTTAAAAGGTATTTATTTTAAAATTTTATTGATTTAAAAAAAACGATCAATATAAGTGTATATGTGTACACATATTAGTAAATAGTGAAAAAGAATTTAAAGAGTATTTATTTTAAAATTTTATTGATTTAAAAAAAAAAGATCAATATATGTGTACACATATTAGTAAATAGTGAAAACGAATTTAAAAGGTATTTATTTTAAAATTTTATAAAAAATATTTTAATATTATAAATAATAAAAATAATATATACAAGTAATAGTTTAATTTTATATGTAATAATAATTTTCAAATAAAGTATAAAAAATAATTAATGTTAAGTAGTATTATATTTAAAATATACAACAGAAAATATATGAAACATATATATTATACCCTAAAACATAACAACGAACTAGCTTTGCCCAAGCGGCACGACGGAACACGCAAGACCTTCGCATACGTGGAGGTCATGTGTTCGAAACTCAAGGGGGGGCGAAAATTCGCTCATTTCAGCCTTCATTAGGGGGCAAATATGATTTTGTACAAACATGGTGGCCTAGCGGTTTCGTGGGGGTGCTTCGGGTCGAGAGGTCGTGGGTTCGAAACCCACGAAAATACCTTTTTAAAGGATACATGTGCGCGAGGGAATTAGACGAGGGAATTACCCTCGCCACGTCAGCTGAAGGAAAATTCCCACGTCAACTTTGTGCCAGTCGTGTCAGTCCTTCTCGAGGGAATTTCCCTCGTCCGCTTTTCTCGAGGGCAGTCTTCCCTCGTTAATGGTGAGGGATTAGCCGAGGGTTTATATTTTCGAGGGAATCTTTCCCTCGCCTGGTTCCACAATAATTCCTTCATCAAAGCCCTCTTAATTTTCGAGGGAATTAATTTTCCCTCGTGTACCAAATGGCGACCAGCATTTTGAAGAGGGAAAATTTCCCTCTTCAATACCCTCTCAAAACCCAATTCCCTCTTCAAAACCCTCTCTATTTTAATAGTTTTTTGTAGTGTTCAATTTGCCAACCCAAAAAATTACGGTCCTCATGTTTGTCAACCCCCTTAAGTTATGGTCCTAACAAAACAATTTTCCTAGCAAATTTATGTGAGGGCTATACTGGGCTTCAAGTCTCCCCTAAATTCTACATATTATGGATATTATTTTATGAATCAGTCAATCAGCCTACCCTCAATAAAGGAGTCACTCCATTCCAATTAAAAATTCACTTAAAACTCACCCAATCTCACTCTTTTAAAGAGAAATAAACATATAGGATCTAAATTTCTTTTTTTTCTTTTTGTTAATTTTTTCTCTCTCTTTTATTAAAGAGTGTATATTTAAAATGTTTTATTTTGTATAAAATTATTGACCTAAATTTTTGTTTTTATAACCCACCCATTATAATTACTGGATCGCCACTACTTGCTTCTTTTGTGTAAGAAGGAAGAAAATGAGATGCATTTTAATCTCTGTATGAGATACATCATTTTATTAGATCAGACATTTCCTTTTTTGACCGGAAATCTATTTAGATGGTACATTGGATATCGAATACCATAAATTTATGTCTATATTTATTAGGAGTATTATCTTATCATCTAGAATTTCTCTTATTAGGGCCAGGGGTAAGCATCCAACTGTAAATTTTTTGAGGTAGTCACTGATGACATCATTTCGAAATACTAATATTTACATGAATATAATATTCAAATATTATACTATTTAATAAAGTATTATTCCTTTTCTTTTGAAATAAAGAGTTGGTCGTGTGAATTTTTTTTCTGAAAATCACTTAAATAAGGAAGGAGAGGTTTTAGTGAATGCCATGACCCATTTTCATCTGGGTCAAAATTCTGAAATTAGGGAATTTTCTATCTTAACTCGCTGAAATTTAATATCATAGTTTTACAACATTATTACATTGAATAATATTAATGTTACACTCAATTATACATTTCACTTTTTTTTTTTTTGCCCTTAATTTTTTCACCACCAACTCACAAATTTTAATTTTCTTGTTCGGTTCAAAATTCTAAAAATCACAAATTACATAGCTAACTAGACGAAAATCAATATTTCCGTTTTTATAGAACAGTAATACGTCATTACACTTGATAGTACCCGTCATTGCACTTGACAATATTGGACTGAACCATACTTTAAAAAAAAAAAAAAAAAAAAAAAAAAAAGGACAAATACGCAAAAGCCAAAAGACAAATTGTGTAAGTAGGGCAAGTCTGATCCGATAAATTGGATATGAGTAATTTTTCACGGTAATATCTTTAAAAACAATGTGTAAAATCAATACTTATATATAGCTAAAACATTTTATGCCTATGTGGCAAGTATCCTCTTCTTCTATTTTAAAATGCATGAGCTCTTATTAAGTCACTTATTACAAATTCATCTCATCCATCCATTCTTATCTTTAATCTCCATCGTCCATTCATTTTTCTTTGCTCTATAAATTTCATTCATTTTCATCATTCCATCCATTCATCCATCTATCCATCCATTCGTTCTTTCATACATTTCACTCTTTTTTTCTACTGCGCATTTTCATTCTTCTTAATATTTTCGAATGTGTGTTGCTTTAGTACTATAATATTCATAATTGTTGACCGTAAATTGTGTTAATGTGGTGTATTTTGTTTCATTATTAACTTATTTGTATAAGTTAAGTATTGATATAATTGATATGACCGAAAGTGTACAAATCCAACGTATTTTATATTTACTAGAGTTAAGAAATTTAGTCGAAATTAGAGGAGTTTGTACCGGATTTTTAGTTGTATAAATTGATTGTGTATTTCATCTAAATTAACCTCAATATCAGTTTCTAAACTACGTTAATATGGAAGATTGATATAAAGTAATTACATAAGTTTTTATGGAAATCTTATTTAAATTTTCATAAATGTATCTTTATTATTTTATGCATGGTAACTTTTACTAAAAATGCCTTTTCCTTTTTAAAAAATTTAATTTTTACTAAAATATCGAGAAATGTATCTGGATGTGCACATGGTTTTGTATTATTGGTATTCTTCTATCAAATTAGCATTCAATTAATATTCATAATTGTTGACCGTAAATTTTGTTAATGCGGTGTATTTTGTTTCATTATTAACTTATTTGTATAAGTTAAGTACTGATATAATTGATATGACCAAAAGTGTACAAATCCAGCGTGTTTAAAATTTATTGGAGTTAAGAAATTTAGTCAAAATTAAAGGAGTTTGTTCCAAATTTTTAGTTGTATAAATTGATTGTGTATTTAATCTAAATTACCCTCAATTTCAGTTTCTAAACTACGTTAATTAGCAAATACTATTATTTATTTAAATTAGCTCATTACATAAAGTATGTATATTAATATTTTAATTCCATAATTATAGTAGTTATTTTTTTTAATAGGGTTAAGATACGTACTTGAGCATACATTGTTTCTTTAAATTATTATGTTATAAAAAAATCAAGATAATTTGGAAGGTTTTTATTTATTATCATTTTTATGTCAGTAATGTATATTGCAATATGCATATACTTATAAATGTTAGAATTATATATAAGAGAGAAAGAATACTACACATATTTTAATAATAAAAGATAGTATATTTTAGTAGGAATTTTTAATTTTATTGATAGTACGTTCATATTGCAATATATATTTTTAATTTCCTAAAATTGTGCTTAAATTTATTGAATTTAAAGTGGTTGCTTTATTTTTGCAAATTTTCTAATAATATGTTGTGTTTGAGTATGTTCAATTTAAATTTAAAAGTTTATAATTTATGTGGCCGGAATTTTTCAAATCAGTCGTGTTTTATATTTATTAGAGTTAAGAAAGTTACGCGAAATTAAAGGAGTTTCTTCCCGATTTTTAGTGGTATAAATTGATTGTGCATTTTATCTAAATTGTCCATAATTTTAGTTTTTAAAAATTACTTAAATTAGTTATTTAATATTTTCGAATCAAATTTATAAATTTATATATCATAACATATATTATATATGTTTTCTATGAAAAAAATTGGTTATAAAAAATATTAAATTATTTAATTAATATAATAGAAAATAGATAATTTAACATAATTTTGATATATAAATAATGTAATAATATCACATGTAAATTTGGTGTTATGTACATTATCCATATATTTTTTAATGAAAATAACTAACACCCTTTATATTATTCATATATGAGTCAATTCACTTAATACTTTGTCAGTTTCCCTTATCCATTTCATCTTCTAAAATAATGTTGTAGTGTGGTATGTGAGAATATAATATATTTATTATTTTAAAATTAAAAATTTTTATCTTACAACATTGTTCTATTATAATTGGCCAACTAGACATATCATCATCAGACTTTATTTGACCTACATTTTATAAAATTTTGCCTACATTTGTCCAACTTAAAGATAGTGTCCTTATTTTGTAAGATTGTAAAGATAATGTTCTTATTTTGCTAGTTCATAAAGATAGTGTTCTAAATTTGCAAGTCCAAAAAGATGGTGTCCTAATTTTACAAACACCCCTAAGATAATGTCCTAAAAAAATTCCTTGCAAATGTGAGTTAATTTAGTGATAAATTATAAGGTATAAATACCTTTCGTATCTAATACCCTTTGAAAAAAATAAATTAATATCCTTCAGTGATAATAACAAATACCCTTTATAAAGGTTCATTCTTAAACTATTTTCACTTTATATGTCTACTGTTGAAATTTATTTTTATTTTTTAAATAATTTTTTATGCATACGTTATTATTGTATGTAACATATTAGTTGTACATATTTGTAATTATTTTCAAAGATGATGTTGTTATAAGACAATTGGACTTAAAAGTAATATGTACTACTAATAAATATATTTTTAACAATACTAATAAGTAATATATTATATGAAAAATACTTACGATAAATAAAAATAATGTATCATTTTTTTATTAATACGGTTTAATTAAACTACTAATACTTTTAGTTGAAATAAATAATATCAATAGAACTGATGAATTTAGTGAAAATAATTAATACACTTCAAACAAAAAATAAATGATGTGGAGGTCATTTCTATTGCGAGGTCTGTAAGGGAATAGAGAGTTATGTGCAAAGGGGATGAAACACATAATTGGAGATAGAGAAAAACTTAAGGTTTAATAGTGTTTTATTTATCTGATACCATATAAGATTTGTTTAATCATTACATAAGATGAATATCTTATTCACCGTGAAAAACGTTTATGAGGTTTTCAATATTATTATGTTGTAGCATATAATAGGATAAAAAAAATACAATTTTTGTAAGTTATAGGACGAAATTCAAAATTTTAAAGTTAACAGGATGAAAATCAAATTCAACAAAAGTTAAATGACTAAAAATTATATTTTTCCTAAAATTGACAGCACACATATTTACATCCACACTTTTATTAAATCAACTTTTTTTTTTTTTTAGAAATGAGTAGATTCTATCTTTTTTTTTTTGGTGTCATTTGAAGATATTTAGGTGTGGATGTATGATGGGTAAATGTATGTTAGAATTTCAAATATAGGGTGATACAGGTTTAAAAATCTGATTATGCAAGGTTTAACATGGTGGTACCATGACTAAAGAATAGTATTATATTGTCTTTTAAAAAATCGTGGTGTGGGGCTAAAAACTAAAGTTATATGATCTTTAAGGTGGTATGAACTTAAAATATGGTGGTACATATTTAATAAAGTGTGGTTCGAGGTGAACTAATGGTGATACATGCTTAAAAACATTATGGCCTAATGATAATTAATTGTGACACGAGGTGAACTAATTATGGTGCAAATTTAAATAAATAGTAATAAGATCTTAATAAAGTGTGGTGCAGGATGAATAAATGGTGGTACAGATTTATATAAAATATGGTACGAGATGAATTCATTTTGGTACAAACTAAATATTTGATTGTACATGTTTAATAAAGTTGGGTACGGGTTGAATTAACTGTTGTACATACTAAATATATAGAGGTATGAGCTTAAATAAAGTGGATACAGATGAATTAATGATAGCATGAACTAATTTACAAATAGTACAATTTCACAAAGTTTACCTAAGAGCACTCCTTTAGATATGACGTACTTTGAGATTTTATTTGTTTTCATTTTAAAGCTTCCGTTTTACTTTTTCATTTTAATTGTAATAATTTTCTTTATACTTCTTGGACAAACCAAACTCAGCTGTTTAGAAGAATTGCATTTGGAAATGTTTTACACCTAAATAATGAAATGATCCAGAATAGAATTCACATTAGCTCATTAAGTTGTAATTCACACGTCATTATACAATTAATAAAATTCACCATATTTACGTGAATTATTTTGAATCAACACATTTACAATTATATTTTTAGTCATAATGTCTACTTATACCTACTATTTATTTTATTTTGTATAGTTTTTTTAGAAATGAATGTATACAATTTAATTAATTTTTAATCATTGGAGAGTAGCTAGAGAAACTGAATCGGATGCGGAGGTCATTTCTATCGTGAGGTCTGTAAGGGATGGGATGAGAGAGTTATGTGCAAAGAGGATCAAACACATAATTGGAGACAGAGAGAAACAAAATATTTAATGGTGTTTTATTTATCTGATTCCATATAAGATTATTTTAGTCGTTACATAAGAGGAATGTCTTATTCAATGTTAATAATTTTTATGAGGTTTACAGTATTATTGTGGTGTAGCAAATAATAGGATAAAAAATTCAATTTTTGTAAGTTATAGGAAGAAATTCAAAATTTCAAAGTTAACAAGACACAAATCAAAGTCACCCAAAGTTAAATGACTAAAAAATTTATTTTTCCTAAATTTGACAACGCATATATTTACATCCACAATTTTCTTAAATCCACTCATTTTTTTTTTTTAAATGAGTAGATTCATTATTTTTTGGGGTGTCATTTGTAGATATTTAGGTGTGGGTGTATGATGGGGGGATATATTTTAGAATTTCAAATATAGGGTGATACAGATTTAAAAATCTGATTATACAAGGTTTAACATGGTGGTACGAGATTAAAGAATATTATTATATTGTCTTTTGAAAAAGCATGGTGTGTGGCTAAAAACTAAAGTTATATGATCTTTATGGTAGTATGAACTTAAAATATGGTGGTACATATGTACTAAAGTGTGGTGCGAGATAAACTAATGCAATGGTAGTACACGCTTAAATAAATTGTGACACAATGTTAATTAATTGTGGTACGTACGAGGTGAAGTGTGGTACGGAATGAATTAATTTTGATACAAATTAAATATTTGATTGTACATACTTAAATAAAATTTTGTACGAATTAAATTAACTGCGGTATATATTAAATTTATAGTGATATGAGCTTGAATAAAATGGAACTATAATATATTGTATTATTTATTTATAAACCTTTAAAAAAAATCAGCAACCCGCGAAAATCGCGGGACTATAACTAGTAAATGATATTTTGAACTTTCATTTTATTTATTAGATGATATTCTGCACTTTTAAAATAAATTAATTGTTCTTTTTTTCAAATTAGCTCTAAAACCATTAAATATTTAAATAAATGTGCATTTATCAAAATGATATATTTAGAGGGGGAGATATTTCGTGTCATAAATTAGATTTGTAAATATTGTTGCGGCAATGCAAGTAGGATATATTTGTCTTTTAACATAATTCAATTTTTTTGTGTCAATTTCACAAAGAGAGCTTGATTCTTAAGCCTCCTCACCTTCGCTTCTTTGGTTCAGAAGAAATGAACAGCCAAACGCCGTCCACCTCCTCGGCGGAGGCGATTTCCGACAACGATGATTTACTATTGGGAATCCTCATCCTCCTCCCCGCAAAATCCCTAATCAGATTCAAATCCATAAGCAAACACTGGCGCTCTCTCATTTCCGACGCCTCCTTCCGTCAGCTCCACACGCGCCGCCACCGGAGGCCACAGTCCTCCTTCCTCCTCCGCGCATCACCGTCGCAGTACTTTCACTTAAACCCTACCAGTAAGAGTCTCGTACCCTTCCAATTTAATTTAGATGACGCTATAATTAGGCAATCTTGCAACGGCCTTTTGTTGGTCCAGTGTGGATCCCCATACAAAAATTACTATGTCTACAATCCCACCACCGGCGAATCCAGGAATTTGTTTTTTCGGGTTTATTTTTGGCATTTGATCCTTCGAAATTTTCCGTTCGCGGAATGTTCATTAATTTACAATTCGGAGACTCATAACTGGAATCCCGGTGAGAAAATTTATTATATGCATCGGCCCCTTCGCTATTGGGTGTATTCCCATAATTTCATCTATTCACTATCGTGTAAGGGCGTCTTCTTGTATTTTGATATTGAAAAACTCATGTTCGGAGTGATTTTGATGTTCAACATCAACTAAATGTACTCTGCATCACGGAGTCATTTGGTCATGTTTATCGCATTGCTCGTGATATTGCCACTAATAATTTGGTGGTAGATGAGGTTACTGCAAACAATGGCGTGCCCTCATTCAACAACTTGATTGACTTAGACATTACAGCTTGGTCTCCTGAAACTGAAAAAAGGAGAATTTTTTTCCTAGGTATTGTGAGAGGAGAGAGGAAAGGTGACTCTCTGGTGTTCCATATTCCTGGAAAGATTATGGCATACCGAGGAGGTTTGAGAAGATTCTTGACTGCAGTGCGCCTGGATTTTACGAGGCAGTTTAGATACGGTGACTCTTGCCAGTTCATCGAGTCTCTGGCCCCCGTTTAATCGGATTTTTGTTTACCTTACATCCTGGGTAAGGTAAGCATGCTTACTTTATCATTGGCATTTATAAAGCTTGATTTGCTACTATGAAATCTTTAGCATCAGCCTTGAACATGTCTTTGAAATCTAAATTATTGTGTAAAATATCTCGTGCACGAATTGAACTTTTTGCTAAGTAATATATGCATGTGATGAAATGGTTTTGATTGCTTTCTGTTATATGTGGGAATTCTTTATGAGTTATTATCAACAACCCTGCATTTTGGGATTCTTCTATAATTGGTAGAAATATACCTGGATAGAGTGAGATGTTCTTTGATAATTATTCTTGAGATTTGCAGTATAGGTAAAAAGGAACTGTGTCCTTTGTCCGTTTATAAAAATGGATCACTTACCTTTGTTTTGGAAATTAATGTCAATCGATCAAGTTGCCAATATATGATATTCTTGCTATTATGTGAATATTGCTCCATGATCAATGTTGGCTTTCATAAATCTTGATAATTTGCTTCTTAAGAGTTAAGACATCCTTACCAGTTACCACGAGTCACATTTTGTTCAGTTGAGGAATTAATCATAAACACTAGAGTACGTACATTAAATATGAGTCATGGTGTTCTTTAGTATAATAGATAGATATGCATGTACTGCATTATACGAATTGTTGATCATGAGATTCTGTCTTCAATGGTGATGTCCCTTTTCCGAATTGTACATTAAACACTAGGCCTTGTATACTGGGCCTCTTTCCTATTAGGATTCTTAGACGTTTTCTTATGTGCTTGTTTTCCTTACTCTTCCCTTTGGGTTTGACGTAGTAAGGTTTTAACAAGGCCTTTGATTGTCTTCTTTTCTTCATTTTACACCTTTAATGTCGGGTTGTGGCTTTCATTTTTCATTATTAATAAAGGGTTAATTGCACTTTTGGTCCTAAAAGAATGGGTCCATTTCAAACGGTTCTATTTTTCACACTTCTATTCCTGTATTTTTCCGACACTTTTGGTCCAGAGAATAGATAAATTGCAGGGTTGGATAAATTTGTAGTTTTGGTGTTGAAATTTAAGAAGACCAAACAAGGCCTAACTCTACTGGGAAGATGTTCCCAAACAGCAATGGCTAATAAAAAACTGTATGGATAATCACCAGAGAATTGCAAAGGCAATATAGGAATTAAACAAGAAACTAATGAGCAAACTGTCCAATTTCAAATTTGAGTTCCAAATAAACGCAAATTCTTTCAAATGAATTATAAAAAGTCACAAAATTGGGAAGTAAATCAAAGTAAAAAGAGGAGAAGTGAATTTACATTCTTATTTGAGGAAGACCAACTTCTACAGACAAGGCTATGCTGCTGTGCGAAAGTACACATCTTCTGCTTATGTGATTCTGTCCAACCGATTGGTTCCGACTAGCAACACCGAGCTCCTCCCCCTCGCCAACGACTTCTCTTGATCCATTATCGACGTGCATTTCTACAATTTATATTCAACTTACTTCGCATCTTTGAATGCTCAACAGAATATCGACTGCATTTATAATCAACGGGCAAGGACGTTGCAAGAAGTGACTCCCACAAATGGCCCTCTAAGTTTTGTTGTTAAGTTTTATCGTATATTTAGATCGGAAAATTATTTTTTTAAGACACTGTCTTATGAATGTTTGCAAAATTAAGATTCTATCTTTACAGACTTGCAAATCGGGACACTATCGTTACGAGCTTGTAAAATTAGGACATTATCATTACAAACTTGCAAAATTAGGACACTATTTTTATATTTTGGAAAATTTATAAAATCAGGGACAATTGGACACATCATAATCCGGCTTTTTTGGCCCGCATTTTACAAAAAATTGTCTAAACTTGCTCAACATAAAAAATAATGTCATTGTTTTACAAAATTGTAAAGAATCCTAATTTTGCAAGCTCATAAAGATATTGTGACCTAATTATACAAGGCCAAAAAGATTAGTGACCTAATTACGTAAACACACATAAGATTAGTAAAAAAACACTAAGTTACAGTACTAAATATGAAATCAACCTAAGTTAGAGGACTGATATTGTAAGTTTTCCCTTCCACCAATAGATATATAAGGTGTGAATTTCAGGAAGGAAGCTTCATTCGTAAACCCTAGTTAGCGCCGCTGCTTTGGTTCACATAGTAGACAAAAAATGACCGGTAGATCGCCGTCCACCTCCACCTCCGCGGAGGTGATTTCCTACACCGTCGACTTGCTATTGTCAATTCTCATTCACCTTCCTGCTAAATCCCTAATCAGATTCAAATCCGTTAGCAAGCAATGGCGCTCTCTCATTTCCGACGTCTCCTTCCGTCAGCTCCACACGCGCCGCCACCGGAGTCCACAGACCTCCTTCCTCCTCTGCGTCTCCGCGTCGCAGCGTTATCACTTCAATCCCACCAGTAAGAATTTTGTACCGTTTGATTTTAATTTTGAGGACGGTATAATTAAGCAATCTTGCAACGGCCTTTTGTTGGTCCGAACACACTCAGACGGTGCTTATTATGTCTACAATCCCACCACCGGGGAATCTCGTAATTTATTGCTAAAGGGAACTTATATTTCTGGTGTATTTTTGGCATTTGATCCTTCGAGATCACCTCACTACAAAGTTTTTTGCGTGCGATGTGCCAAAACTTCGTTGGTTTACGATTCGGAGACGCATACCTGGAACCCCGATGAGAGGATTTACTCTGTGCATCCACCTCTCCGCACGGGGGTGTATTCCAATAATTTCATCTATTCGCAAGAACAATCGCGTCAGGGTACTCTGTTTTGGTTTGATATTGAAAAACTCGTGTTTAGAAATCCACTTGAACTAGATGTTACAGGACGCTCACTAAGTATATCCTGCATCATAGAGTCATTTGGTCATGTTCATTGCTTTGTTAATGATTATAACGCGAATCATTTGGCGGTAGAAGAGATGACTGTAGAGAATGGTAAGCTATCATTCAAGCACTTGTTTGACTTTAATATTACTCCTTGGTGTCCCCGAATAACTCCTTGGAATATAATCTTCCTCGGTATTATCAGAGGAGAGGGGACAGATGACACTCTTGTGTTCCATATTCCTGGAAAGGTTATGGCATACCGTTTTTATGAGAGGAGGTTCCAGGAGCTTCTTGACTGTAGCGCCCAGGAATTTTACAAGGATAATAGCTTGCAGTTTTCATATGCATCTTGCCAGTTCGTTGAGTCTCTTGCTCCCGTATAATGACATCCTGCGTGAGGTAAACATAATTACTTTATCTTGGCATTTATATTGCTTGAAATATTTAACTTATGGCTCGGATTGGTATGACATATATTACACTTTTCTTGTCTGTGGAGGTAAACCAAAGTTCGTGCTGATCGATCTTTATATTTAAAATATCTCTTGCATGAGTTGCACTTTTTCTTTATGTGCTATTATCTCCAACTCCTCATTTTGGGATTATATTATAATTAGTAAAAATGTACCTGGATAGCGTGAGATGCTTTTTAATAATTATTCTGGAGATCACATTATAGGGAAAAAAAAAATGTACCCTTTGTCTGTTTCTTACGTAAAAATGAATCACTTTCCCTTTATTTTGACGTTGGGTGAAAATGTTGATTTTTGCATCCAAGTTAAAAGATTAGGCCTGATTTCTTAATCTTATGCTATGTTTCCTTATTTTAGGTCAATAAGAGAAGTTATGTCACTTGCTTTGCGTTATTAAATAAGTTGCAACAATATCCGGATATAGTTTGCCTGATGGTTTTAAGAGCATTATATTTTACCACATAGTTATGGAAGTCTTGTGATGCAATCTGTCAAAACATTTAGTACACGTGTGACGTGTAACTTGGTATATCTAGACAATAGTGACCAGGGATATGAAGAGGCTATTTAGATTTTGGAATATGTGTTTCCATCCTGTAAAATTCCTGTAAGTTGAACCATTATTGGTTCTGATATGGATTTTTTTCTGCTGCACCTCAATAATATTACCTAATTACCGCGCATTGAGTTAGAGGGCAAGCTAAAATATTACTTGTTAAAGCTTCTCCTATGTTGTAGATGCATCCTGAGTTTTAAAACATAATATTTACTCAATAAACATTAACTTTTTTGTCAAGCATACCATTATAAAGTGAATTCTAGTTTAAATATAATTCATATACTTTAGAGCCTAAAAAATTCATTTGTATTAGTTAATAACGTAAAATTCAAAATTTTACAGAATTGTGATAAGACATCCAGCGTCTAGACCCCATGTATCAAGGAGCAAGGCTCATTTATTAGCTATCTTCCTTGGCTATATAGGCATCACCTTTTTGGCTTAGTGTAATTATTAATATGTTTCTTATTTCTATTGGGTCATAACCTTCTAAGATGGTCTTTCTCACAATTTGTTTACCAGATTCTTGGACTCAGGCTCAACTCCACAAGCCGCCTTTGCTGCTCAATCGCAATCTCAGCGTCCAAATAATAGTTGCGGTCAAGATGGCTCGAAGCAGAATTGTTCATCATCTGGTCTTTGGTGGGGTTGGACATACAAATCAACCTAATTCTGGTGGTCGTAATAACTCCGGTGGGGATAGTGGTTGTGGTCGATAGACACCAGATTTATCGCCAGGATGAGCACTATGCTACATATTGCCCGCAACGTTATTCCCTTGATCCGTTTTCTAAACAGGCACATTTCATCGATGTTTTTCCTCCATCTAAGGGTTCGGGTTGGTATGTTGATACAAGTGCTTCTGCACACATGACCAGTGACTCAGTTGAATTTGGATTCAGTTGCCCTTGTAATGGCTCAGGCAAAGTGGTGGTTGGTAGTGGGTGTTAATCTCTCTATTTTTTATATTGGTTCTCGATCATTATCTCGTGACTTATCATCATTGGATTTCTTATTAGTACCTCACATTATTAAGAACTTATTATCCATCAACAAGTAAACCAATGATTATCCTGTTAGTGTGAACTTTATCAATGATTCTTTTGAAATTCAGACAAGAACTTATTATCTTATTGTTGCGGGATGTGAAAGTTTGTGGCTCTTTTAAACTGTTGCATTTACGTCTTAGGCATGCTGCTTATGATATTACTAGTTTATAGAATAAGCGGGTATATTTATGGTACTTCCGTAGATTGAATATTTTTTTATATTGCTAGTTGGCCAAGAGTAAACAGTGTTATTATAATAGGCATGCTTCACACGTTTTGAGTTTGATTATTGTGATTTCCTCGGGTTCGCTCTTCAGCTGGTTATGCTTATTATGTGGTGTTTGTTGATGACTATTCTTGATTTTGTTGGTTCTACTTTTTATTCAATTTCAAAAACTAGTTGAGAATCATTTTTCTGCAAAACAAAGTTTTTCAGTTTGATGGAGACATCTAATGTACCACTCATAAATTATAGGATCATTTTCGAAATTATGGAATTCATCATTCTATGTCTTTTCCAGTTACTTCTACCACTTATAATGGTCGTGTACTATCGTCACATTATGGAGATGGGTTTAGCCATGTTTGTCACGCCTGTCTTTATATCGATTCAGGTTGGTTCAATCATCTGAGATTAAATTAGATTTTTGCTTCACCTTATTTGTGCAATTTCAGAAATAAGTCGAGAATCAATTCTCATGCAAAAACAAAGTTTTTCAATTTTCAGTTTGATGAAGGCACCGAATTTACCACTCATAAAGTACAGGATCATTTTCGAAATTTTGGAATTCATCATTTTATGTCTTGTCCATATACTTCTGCCCAAAACTGTCGTGTATAACCATCGTTACATTGCGGAGATGGGTTTGGCCATGTTGTTTCATTATGTGCATTTGGTGTGTAATGCACGCACTCAACACTTGATGTTGCTTTCATTAGTATAATTTAATTACACTGAAAATTGATTTTCAGTGTAATTATTTAACCACATTTTTTAGTATAATCGACCTACACTTTTCAGTGTAAACAACCCCAACCGTTAAGTAAGTACACTGTGCACCAAGTGTATAAGAGATAATATATGTGATGATTTCAATTTCGTACTATAAACAAGTTTTTTAAAAAAAAAAAAAAAAACTTATTTCATGTGATATTTCATGTTTTAATGTGGCAAGTAAGGTGTATTATATTGCATCAATTTCGCCGGATATCAGAAAATATCCCTGTAAATTCATGCATGTGAGTTGTACGCATGTTATTTTGGAAAAGAAAATTTCTTTTGACAAAAACTTGTGTAAATTTGAGTTCATGTAGACTTGGTTCCATCAAATATCATTATTATGTATATACACTATTACTACTATGTATATTTACTATCACTGTTATGCATATAAATTATTATTGTTATAAATCAAAGTATATTTTAAATAGTGATATTGAATATGCATAATAGTGATAGTGTGTGCACGTAATAATAATATTTGAAAAAGATAATTCACATTAACTCAATTTTACGGGAGATCTACTCTAATTTTTTTTTTTTTTTTTTTTTTTTTTTTTGCAAAAATGGATCAAAGTTGAAAATCCTAGAATTAAAAATAAATTACTTCGTCCTTTCACAAAAAATAGTCATAATTTTTTATATGTGGTTTAATGTGATATATTGAAGGGGGCAAAGTATTATATGAAAATAGTTCATGATAAGCTTATCCTGAAACAATTTTAAAGTATCGTTAATCTCATCGGGAGTATCATTAATCTCATCAGGTTATCATTAGTTTGAGTTCAAAAAAATTTAAAACAATTACAATATAATACCACTGATCCAGATTAGTGATACCCCTAACGGATTTAATGATACTCATGATGAGATTAATGATACTCTAAAACTATTTCATGTTAAACTATTATGAAGTGTTTTCGTATAAAACCTACTTTGGTGTTATGGAGTATTGTGAAATCTATTTTGAATAAAATAATCATTTATAGAAAGGTGGATGTTTTTTGTGCACAGGATAGTAAAAAAGCAGAAAGATCAAGTAACTTATTTGGAATAATTCAAAGCTACAGAACCAAAAATGAAATTCTCTGGGAAAGAATTTTCCCCAACATATAATGTGAATTTCAGACACTACAAAAAAGATGGTGTTTGGCGACGGGAGATTTGCGACGGACGTATATCCGTCGCAAATTAGGACATTTGCGACGGACTTTTCACACATTTACGACGGATTTCGTCAATTGGTCAATTTTGACCGATTTTGTGACGGCAAGAGAAGCCCGTCGCAAATTTGCGACAGAATTTAGCAACGGAGACATAAAACACTGACGTTTTGCACCCATTTGCGACGGACGCCGTCGCAAATTCTAAGCAAATCATTTGCGACGGACCACATTTCCGTCGCAAATTCGGCCGGGTTACATTTTGTGACGGCTTTCCGTCGCAACTTTTAAATTCAAATTTGCGACGGCTTTCCGTCGCAACTTTTAAATTCAAATTTGCGACGGACCACTTTTCCGTCGCAAATTTAAGTGGTTGAATCTTATCAGGCGGGTTGGTGGCCAATAATTGACCCGGGTCGTCGCAAACTCTCTCTGCGATGGAAAAGCCGTCGCAAATATGCTATTTGCGACGGAAATTAAGGTCGTCGCAAATTTGCGCAGATTTATAACAGCTCACTTCCTTTTCTTTCCCTTTCACTTTCACTCACGAAAAAAATAAGAAATGATGCGGTTTTCATATGTTCTTCACGTATAATTGGTGTATTTGTCATTGCCTTCAACCTCACCGTACGTATTTGTCATTGCCTTCAACTTCACCGTACGTTTTCACATTTTTAACCGTTTAAATGTCATATTTTTATTGTTTCAATGTTTTAGTACACTATTAGGTAATGAGCATGATATATGTTTATTTTATGGGTTTTAGTATGATTGATGATATGTTTATTTGATGGGTACGTTAATTTTAGTTTGTGTGATATTTATATATTTTTTTAGTCGAAACTCTGCTCAATTTTTCTGTACACTATTAGATAAATTGTGTGATATTTGTTTATTTGATTGGTTTACTATGATTGATATATATGGTTGTGTTGGATTGATTTTTGTGATGGAAAATTTTGTATATCCTTATTTTTAGGCAAACTCTGCCCAATTTTTTACAACTCACGTGATGTTTACTTTTAATCTGTAACAGATGCAATTTCCAGATCGTGGTTGGATGTACTCAATACCTAGAATGATAGGAGGAGGCATTAACTCTGCCTTTTGCAATAAAATTGATGAGTTTATTGAGTTTGCACTACAACATCCATGCAGTATGGATTGTATGGGTAATATTAGGTGTCCGTGTAAAGACAGAAGATGCAGAAATATGAGATTCTTGAGTGTTGATGAGGTTAGAACTCATCTTGTAATTTCTGGTTTTGTTCCCCATTATTACAACTTGACCAGTCACGGTGAACAACGGTGGAATGTTGACATCGAAACCGTAGAATACTAGTATACTGGGTGGAGCGGTGGTGGAAGTTCTGATGTTGGTGGTTCAAGTTATGTTCCGTATACTCAATTTGAACCACAAATAGAGGATGAACCTGATAGATATCGGATGATGATTGCAGAATCTGTTTTGGGTGGTCAACCACAATTCAATGAAACACCTATGGAGGAGGAACCAAATCATCGGTCAAAGAAGTTTTTTGATATGCTTAAAACCGTTGATCAAAAGTTGTTTCCTGGTTGTGAGTCTGAGACACAATTGTCATTCAATGCTCAAATGTTGAACATCAAAACTGAAGGCAAGGTCAGTCAAAAAGTGTTCAATCAATTTGCTAAATTGTTCAAACAAGCTCTACCTAAAGACAACACGTCGCCTGATAATTTCTATCAGAGCAAGAGGCTCTTGAAGGATATGGGTCTACCCTTTGAGAAGATTGATTGTTGTACAAACGGTTGCATGTTTTTTTGGGATGAGGATGAGGATGAGGATCATTGAAAGATGTGTGGTCACCCACGGTACAAACCATCTGGTCGTACAAAAAGTAAGAAGAAAGTGCAGTTGAAGGCTTATAAGGCAATGTATTACCTTCCCATCACTCCTCGTGTAGAGAGGTTGTATCAGTCTAGTGCCACGGCTAAAGACATGACATGGCATGCTGAGGAGTGTTCTGGTGAGAATTCTGGAGAGATGCGGCATCCTGCAGACTCGGAGGCATGTAAACATCTTGATAGGGAGTTTCCAGATTTTGCAAGGGAGATGAGAAATGTGAGGTTAGGCTTGTGCACGGATGGTTTTGCTCCATTTGGAATGCACAGAAAAAAGTATTCATTATGGCCTGTGTTGTTGACCCCGTACAATCTACCTTCTTGGTTGTGCATGAAGCATCAACATATATTTCTTAGTATCTTGGTGCCTGGACCACACAACCCCAAGCATAAATTGGATGTATATCTCCAGCCATTAATTAAAGAGTTGAAATCTTTGTGGTCTACGGGGGTGGAGGCCTACGACGTTCATAGGAAGCAGAACTTCACGATGCGAGCTACACTTTTGTGGACCATTAGTGACTTTCCAGCATTTTCTATGTTGTCTGGGTGGTCAATAGCAGGAAAACTAGCATGCCCGTATTGCATGGACGGTTCTGATGCATTCTATCTTCCATTGAGTAGAAAAGTGTCATGGTTTGACAACCATTGCAAGTTTCTTCCTCCTGATCATCCCTTTCGGAGGAACAAAACAGACTTTCTAAAGGGTAAAAATGCAGTAGGCCGCCCAAGACCACGGATTCGATCAGGTATGCGTCTGGGTACTGAATCACTACTTATGTCTATGTGTCTCATATAAATAAGTTAACCATATATAAATTAATTATTTCAGGTGATTTGTTGTTGTATGAGGTTACAGTCACTGATTTGATGAAGACAACTGAGGCGGGTGCAATGGAGCACAATAAACGCATCCAGGGTGGTTGGAAGAAGAGAAGTATCTTTTGGGACTTACCTTATTGGAGCAAGTTGTTGATTTGACACAATTTGGATGTGATGCATATAGAGAAGAATGTTTTCGACAACTTGTTTCATACGGTCCTGGGTACTGAAGGGAAGACCAAAGATACTTCAAAATATAGAGATGAGTTGAGACTCTTCTGTTCTCGTGCTTCCCTACACAAGGATGAGCAGACAAGAACATATCCCCAGGCCTCTTACACAATTAGTAAATCAGAAAGGAAGAATTTGTGTAAGTGGGTGAAAGAGTTGAGCTTCCCTGACAATTATGTGTTGAATTTGGGAGACAGAGTTGACACGGAAATCGGAAAGGTGTCTGGAATGAAGAGTCATGATTGTCACGTGTTCATGCAACGACTCTTACCTATTGCATTTCGGTACTCACTTCCCAAGAATGTATGGAGTGTCATCACGGAATTAAGTCTCTTTTTCAGACACTTAACGGCATCAACGATTACAGTTGAGGACATGAGGCATTTGGATGAGGAGATCCCTGTTATTCTATGCAAACTTGAGCGGATTTTTCCACCCAACTTCTTCGACTCGATGGAGCACTTACCCGTACACTTAGCGTATGAAGCCTCAATTGCTGGTCCCGTACAGGATCGATGGATGTACCCTTTTGAGAGGTAATTCTACACCATTTTTTAGATCGACTTTTAAGTTCAATACTGAATAAAATTTCTAACACTTCTTGTTTTAGGTATTTGCACAACTTAAAGCTCAATATTGGAAATGCGGCCCACATCGAAGCATCAATTGTTAATGCATGCCTTACTGAAGAGGTTGGAGCATTTTGTTCTTACTACTTCGGCGATCAAGTTCAAACCAGAATCAGAAATGTGCCTCGCAACTACGATGGTCGTGGAGTAGACCACCCCCTTCGTGATGTTGAAGGTATGTTATCTGTATTTTTGCATCCGGGTCGACCAATGGGTAAGGGCACCAAACGACCGTTCAGGGGTAGTATTGAAGAGGAAACAATACATTCATATGTTTTGATGAATTGTCCTGAAGTCCAACCGTATATAGAGTAAGTAATTTAATTTTATAGTTGAGTTTTTTACAATATGTATACGGGTAAATTGTTTTTTAAGGACCGTAACTTTGGGGGGTGGCAAAACAAGGACCGTAACTTTTAAAAGTGGCAATTTAAGGACCGTAACTTTAAAAATTCGCAATTTAAGGACCACAACTTTTAAAAATAGCAATTTGAGGACAAATTAGCCCGGATTACTCTCTTTCGGGCTAATTAGATCAGATTTCGGGCTCTAATCATCAACATGGATATTATTTTGAATGAAACTATTTAAAAAAAATTCCACTTCATTTTTTTCTTTTATTTTTTGAAATAATTTCCAACTCAATGATTATACTCAAAATACTCTAAGAAAAAAAAATGAAATGAGTATTTTTTTAAATAATGAAAGTATTTTATTTTTTGAGTATAATGAAAGTATTTTATTTTTTAAAATAATTTCCAACTCATTCATTAAACGTATAGTAAGTATTAATTTACTTAGATTAAATATTTTTAACACTAAGTATTATTTTATTGCAATGTGTGTGATGTACTTAAATGTATATTTAAAAAAAAATTCCACTTCATTTTTTTAAGCATAATGAAATGAGTTGGAAAATAAAAAAAAATAGAAAGTAAAAATAGAGGTAGAATTTAAAAATCCGGGCTAATTTTGTCCTCAAATTGCTATTTTTAAAAGTTGTGGTCCTTAAATTGCCACCTTTTAAAGTTATTGTCCTTATTTTGCGAGCCCGAAAAGTTACGGTCCTTGTTTTGCCAGCCTGAAAAGTTACGGTCCTTATTTTGCCACCCCCCCAAAGTTACAGTCCTTAAAAAAAATTACCCTATGTATACTGTTGATATCTGAAAAGTAATTAATTTCTTATTTCTGATATATAAGGATGTTCTGTGAGTATAAGCGTCAAGTAGAACCAGACATCAAAGATGCAACAATTTTACAATCCATCCGCAATGATTTTATATTTTGGTTCCAACGTTACGTGAGTATCACATAATTATATAATTTTTACCCTATAACAAATATGTTATTATTTTTATACATGATAATTTAATATTTACAGGGACAAAGTGGCCTACTTAATAACTGTTGGAGTTATACGTGAAAGTATGCTTTTACTTTGTATAACTCGTGTATCAAACACTCATTTTATGAGAATAATTCTTTTATCACATTTGCTTTAGTTATGATTGAATGTTGAATTTCTATTGCAAACCGTTCAATATATAGTACATGTTACATTGTAGTTAATGTGGTGATACCCGATCACGGAAGACAACATTAACAGTTTACTTGTAACTAAACGTACAATTTCACGACCCAGGTGGAATTGAACAATCCGCCGTGAAAGGTCGATGTGTAAGGCTCAGATTGGTCTGTCTTGACTAAGAGATTGCACTAGCACATTTAGTATGTGTTGAAGAGGACCTACAGCGAGGATAAATTCTTCTATTCTGAAATGTGAAGAATTAGACCTCAGTGGTTGTTGATTTCTTAATCTCCGTCCCTTAAATAGGACCGTGTGTGCTTAATAGTTACTGCTTTGATTCATGTTGGGTGAGAATCATTGTGACTTCGAACTTTGTGTCTTGGGCAGTAATATTAATCATACGACGGTTGCTAAGATTTAATACGGAGAAACGCGTGCGAGTACGGCTCGTGTGATTAGTCCCCTTGGTGGGCTCAGAAGTTTTATTGTACCAAATCTTGTAAGTGAAGAATTAGTTTCTTCGGTACGAATAATAATGTTGAGCTGTCTTTACTCCAAGGTGAAAGATGTTAATTAATTTAGAGCTATTCAGAAGCTTAATTAATTAATGGACTTGATAATCTTAAATGCGGGAAATAATAACCGGGAGCCCATATTATCGTAATATGGATTAAGATGGATAGTGCAATATTAATTTATTAGTGGTAATAATTAATATTAATGGGCTGAATTATATTGGGGCTCAATATTGAAATTCAGAAGTCCATTAGGAGGTTCAATCTTAATTCTCCTTAAGGCCCCTCAAGTAGCTCATTAAGTAGCTCAATAATGATAAGGTGATTAAAATAAAAAGATTATATAAATGCTGATTTTTTCAAGAAAATTTCGAAAATAAGAAAAACAAAAAGAAATAAGATTTTGTTGATTTTCTTGGAAAGATATTATGGAAGATATGTATTCTAGGAATACAAGAATATCTCATACATTCAAGAAGATCCAAATCTTTGGATTTCTTATTGTAATTTCGAAAATCATCCTATAACAAGGTGAGTGAGATTTTTGTGGAATATTTTATTTTGGAGAAAAGAATATATGGGATATATTCAAGATTTCTTAGAGTCTAAGAAAAGATTTTTTTCAAGCCCAAATATTCATCAAATTTTCGGCCACTCATAGTTATAAATAGGGGATGATTATTTCATCCCCAAGGACATAATTCCATGTGTTGGAAAAATCAAGAAGCATAGATATTTTTCTTTTTCCTTAGTTATTAAATTGCTTGAAAGCGTCTCCCACCGGCGATCAAGTGAGGTGAAAAGGGAAATACTTGAGAAGGTTTTGGGTTGATAAAGCGAGATTATAATTGTCCCGTATATTCAAAGGCCAATTCTACAAGAGGTACGTTAATCGCATATTTAATTGTTTATTCCGCTTAATTAAATATGTGAAATTAATTCAACATGCATGATGATAATTAGTTGTTGGAATTATTATTTGAATTAATTAGGATTGATTCATGCTAGTAATAATTGTATTTAAATTCGTATTTAAAATTCATCCCGAATAGATTCCGGGCACCCCTATTTTCCCAACAACTGGTATCAGAGCCACGGTTTCGGGCTCTGAATTTTAAATTGGAATTTAAATTGTTAAACATTAAATTGAAATTGGATAGTAGAATTGTTAGATCTTTTTTGCAGGTATCCAATTGTCATGGTTTTAATGTTGTTAATTTCATGCGTGTAAATTAATTGTTTTTTAATTCGATTCGTTCGAATTCGTTTTTCTCGTGAGAAAATCCACGAGTAGATTAGTTGTTTTTATTTTGATTCGATCATTGTAATAGACTAGTCTAGATCCAGTATTTATTTTTTTTGTAAAAATAAATTGTAACCGGATCGTGATGAAGAACGAAGAATTAAAAACGGCGTACCCGGACGACGTATACAAGCGTGGCGCGTGTATGGACGTAAAATCATGTAAGGGGTGAAGAAAACGAGGACGAACGGCGAAAAAAACAGCGCACGGGGGTGCACGGCGCACGCCGTGCGCAACGGGGGCACGGCACCGCGGGCAGGCGTGCGCGCGCCTCGGGCGCGGGGCGCTCCGGGCGGCGCCTCGGGTGCGCCTCGGCGCGCCTCCGTGCAGCGCCTCGGGTGCGCCTCGGCCGCGCCTCGGGGCTGCGCTTCGGCGCGCCTCGGGCAGTTTTTCGGCGCCTTTTGGGCCGGGAAGCGCGCGGGCCCACTTCGTGGGCCGACGCGCACTGTATCTCAGGCCGTGGAATTTTTTCGGTTCGTGTTTTTTTTTCGTGTGATTTTAAACGTCGTCCCGAACCCCAAACGATGCTGTTTTTGAAGAAGTGTTGTTGTTCGAGTGGGAGCACGTCGAGACGAACGTCGGAAAGCAACAAGGGCGATTTTTCGCATCAAGACGTGAAGAAGTTAAACCGTGATAATTGGATTTGAGTGCCCCAATGTGTTTAATTTTATTTTGATGGATGTTTTATTTCATGCACTTATTATTATTTGTTAATATGTGTTTGCATGATTTTAATTGTCCAAGAAAAACCTTACTTTCGGAAATTACTAAGTATGTTTAATTTAATCGCAATTTTTTTCTGGATATTAAAATTGGATTAATTTGGCCTCCATAATTTATTTATTTGTGAAGTTCTTTTGGAATACATTTCCCCCTCGGATCGGCCAAGAGAACGGATTTCACATGAATAAATTCCGAAAGGATGATTGTGGATTATTACTAGTGGCGGTATTGACCCTCACCACGAGTGGCTTGCTCAAAGCGAAATAATCATCCTGTATTTAATTATGGTTATTACTTAGGCATAGGAAATTGATATTAACTTACTCCCATCGGAGTCCCTGTCAGTTTCTATGTGGTCATAGTGGGAGCCAACTATTAATTTTGGAATTAAGGATTTGTAACTTTTAAGTTTGTGATCCGCTTGAATGTATTTAAATGTATAGACCACCCCTCGTGGCGCATTTAAATTGTTTCGAGATGTTGGCTGATGCATGATTATATTGTTTTAAGGTTTCAATATAATTGATGTGATCGAATTATGTGATAATTTCATATTTTTCTAGATATTGATATGAATGTATGTTTTATTCTCATTTCATCATATCGCAACCTTTTAATCCACTGTTTAATATACGTAAAGTTAATAAACTTTTTGGAGAGAATTATATCGATTGGAAATGTAATTTTAAATTTGTCCTTACTGCACGAAAATACAATTGGGTTATTCATGTTAATAAACCCGGAAAGCCTAATGATAAGTCAAGCAATGGGAAAAAGACAGTTTATGATTGACAGTGTGACAATATGAAGTGCATCATCTTGACATCTCTGTTTGAGGATGTGAGGCGCATTCATGAAGACATTGTATCCGTTGTTGAAATCATGGAACACCTTGAAGAGATGTCTTCACATCAAACCCATGACTAATCAGTTCACCAAACATGACTCAGTCAAGTTGGAAATGGTGGAGGGAACGCCCGTGAGGGAGCACGTTCTCAAGGTAATGGCATACCTTAACAAGTTGGAAGTACTTGGTGCGGATTTTGATTGATTTCATATACCATTCTCTGCCGAGAAGCTTTGAGCAGTTTCGTCTGAACTGTCAGATGAATGAACGGACAAATCGTTTGCCCGAGCTCTTGCAAGCTTTAGTTTCGGTGGAGGTGAAAATGGAGCACCAGTCTAGTGCTATGGTGGCTAATGGTTCGTCTACCTCTTTTGGTTCCAAGGGAGGGAAAAAGAGGAAGAGAACCAAAGGCCGGATCCAAGCAAATCTAATTGTTGCGAAAGGCAAATGCAAAGGCTAGCATCAAAGGGGAAGTGTTTTAGTTGCGGTGAGAGAGGACAATGGAGGTCTGCCTGTTCCAAGCCTAAGAGGCTAGGCAAGTTAGGTAATTCACACACCTTAGTCGTCGAAACTTGTGAAGTGGCGTATGCTGTCTATTCGTGGATAGTGGATACAAAAGCTACTGATCACATTTGTTTCATTGGTTTAAGCTAACCCGACGACTTAACGGAAGTGAGATCCCCATCACATCGGGCAATGCTACGAGAGTGGCAGCTGAAGCAGTGGGAGAAGTGCGCCTATCTTGTGAAGATAGAGTTATGGTCTTGAGAGACGTTCCTCATGTTCCTAGTTTAGAAAGAACTCAACCTTCAGTTTCTAAACTGTTTGAATAGATACTCAGTTTCTTTTAATAAGGATGTTATTATTGCTTGAAACGATGAGTTTATCTGTTCCGGAACTTCAATGGATGATCTTTATATCATTATTTGGGCACACCACTCACAAAATTGAATCTAATAACACATCGATTATTTCGAGTAATAAAAGAAAGCGTTCTTCGGAGATGAACGAAACACTTCTATGGCATCTTAGACTAGGTCATATTAATCTAAAGCGGATAGAGAGATTGGTGAAAGACGGATCCTTGGAATCATTCCAAGTCGAACCGTTTCCAACTTGTGAATCCTGTTTAGAGGATAAAATGACCAAGAGGGCATTTGGAGCCAAGGGGAATAGAACTACGGAAGTGTTAGAACTCGTTCATACCGATATGTGTGGTTCAATGACGATCATAGCAAGAAGAGGTATGAGTAATTTGATGATTACTCAAGATACGGATACATCTACCTTATGATGCATAGGGAAAGAAGTATCAAGTCTCTACGATTTGTTCGTGGAGGCGAATACCTTAGCAATGAATTCTTGAACTACCTATCGGAAGAAGGGATTGTATCCCTGTTGACCACATCGGGAACCCCTCAATAGAACGGTGTGGCAGAATGAAGGAGCCAGACTCTTTTAGAAATAGTCAGATCCATGAGTTATTCGGATTTACCCAAGTAGTTTTGGGGTAACGCCTTGGAAACAATGACTTATATTCTAAACTTGGTGCCATCCAAATTGGTTCCTAAAACCCCAATGGAATTGTGGACCGGGGCGCAAGCCCAGTCTAAGTCACTTGCAGATTTGGGGTTGTCCGGCATACGTGCTAGACAAGGAAGCCGGTAAATTGGATCCATGTTCGGAATTAAGGTTGTTTATAGGATATCCCATGGGAACGAAAGGGTGTATGTTCTATAGTCTCAAGGATTAAAAGACCGTGATTATTTCGCACTTTAAATTCTTGGAGGAAGACTATATGAACAAAAGAAAGCCCAGAAGTGAGATTACCTTAGACGAGTTAAGAGGGCAAACTCCTATACCAAGTATACAAGATGATATACCACACGTCATACCTTCACAACCGGAACCCCGTCGTAGTGGGAGGATTGCAAGGCAACCCGAGAGATTTATGGGAATTGGAGAATCTTCGGATTTGATTCCCGGCGATGAGTCAGACCCATGAACGTACGACGAGGCAATCCAAGACAAAGACGCGGAAGTGTGGCAAATCGCAATGGAAACCGAGGTGGGTTCGATGGATTATAATCAAGTGTGGGAGTTGGTTGATCCACCTAATGGGGTAGAGCCCATTGGATGCAAGTGGGTGTACAAGAGGAAAAGAGGACCGGACGGAAGGGTAGAGACCTTCAAAGCAAGGCTTGTGGCCTGTGGCCTGTAGCTATGCTTAAGTCCATCCGTATTCTCTTGTCGATCGCTGCGCACTTAGATTACGAGATCTGGCAAATGGATGTCAAGACAGCTTTCCTTAACGGAAGTCTTGATGGGATCTATATGCAACATCCCAAAGGTTTCGTTGAAAAAGGCCAAGAGCACCTCGTATGCAAGCTTAAGAGATCCATTTATGGACTTTAGCAAGCATCGCGTACTTGGAACAAGTGTTTTGATCAATTAATTAAGTCTTATGGGTTTGTGATCAAAACAAGTTCGAAAGTTGTGTGTACAAAAGATGTGACGGAACTGCGGTGGTATTCTTAGTATTATACGTAGACGATATTCTGCTCATTGGAAACAATGTAAAGGTATTGTCAGACGTAAGGGTATGGCTGTCAAATCAGTTTGATATGAAGGACTTAGGGAAAAGCCGGTCACATCCTTGGGATCAAGTTCACTCGAGATCGCAAGAGGAAGATGTTGGGCTTATCGCAAGTTTCATACAAAGCCACTGTTTTGAAGCATATCAGCGTACAAGATTCCAAGAAAGGTTTTGTACCTTGTAGGCACGGAATCCATCTATCCAAAGAAATATGCCCTAAGACGCAAGTGGAGATAGATGACATGAAAGACGTTTCGTACGTTTCGGACGTAGGAAGTCTTATGTATGCAACGTTGTGTACGAGACCGGATATCTTCTTTGCCGTGGGCATGATGGCAAGATATCAAAGTAACCTCGGAAAAGCACATTAGATTGCAATTAAATGCGTTCTTTAGTTTCTGAAAAGAACTTAGTATGGAATGCTGATTTAACAATCAGACAATCTAATTCCCATGGGATACACGGACTCAAATTTCCAATCAGACATAGACTCCAAAATACCTACCTCGGGTAGTGTGTTTTGCATGGGAGAAGGAGCCATGACATGGAGAAGCGATTTGCAGAAATGCATCGCAGATTCGACCATGGAAGCCGAATAAGTAGTTGCTTGTGAAGTAGCGAAAGAAGCGGTTTGGCTCAAGTACTTCTTAGTGGACTTGGACGTTGTTCCGAATTTGCCCGATAAGATAACTGTCTTTTGTGACAATGCCGGGGCAGTTGCAAATTCAAGGGAACCGAGAGCCCACAAGGCCAGCAAACACATTGAAAGAAAACACCATCTTATACGAGAAATCGTTAAGAGATAAGATAAAGAGGTGGCAAAGATATGCGTCGGGGACAACCTAGTAAATCCATTCACAAAGGGTCTGCCTCTGAATACATTCGAGAGACATGTGGATGGAATGGGAGTCAAGACTATTGCCAATCTGCTTTAAGTATAAGTGGGAGGAATTATTAGGTTAGTGTAGGTTGACATGAGATGTCACGGAGAGCTACTACACTAAGACATGCGTGATGTATACTAAAAGCAGACTTTAAGTATAAGTGGGAGATTGTTGGAGTTATACGTGAAAGTATGCTTTTACTTTGTATAACTCGTGTATCAAACACTCGTTTTATGAGAATAATTCTTTTATCACATTTGCTTTAGTTATGATTGAATGTTGAATTTCTATTGCAAACCGTTCAATATATAGTACATTTTACATTGTAGTTAATGTGGTGATACCCGATCACGGAAGACAACATTAACAGTTTACTTGTAACTAAACGTACAATTTCACGACCCAGGTGGAATTGAACAATCCGCCGTGAAAGGTCGATGTGTAAGGCTCAGATTGGTCTGTCTTGACTAAGAGATTGCACTAGCACATTTAGTATGTGTTGAAGAGGACCTACAGCGAGGATAAATTCTTCTATTCTGAAATGTGAAGAATTAGACCTCAGTGGTTGTTGATTTCTTAATCTTCGTCCCTTAAATAGGACCGTGTGTGCTTAATAGTTACTGCTTTGATTCATGTTGGGTGAGAATCATTGTGACTTCGAACTTTGTGTCTTGGGCAATAATATTAATCATACGACGGTTGCTAAGATTTAATACGGAGAAACGCGTGCGAGTACGGCTCGTGTGATTAGTCCCCTTGGTGGGCTCAGAAGTTTTATTGTACCAAATCTTGCAAGTGAAGAATTAGTTTCTTCGGTACGAATAATAATGTTGAGCTGTCTTTACTCCAAGGTGAAAGATGTTAATTAATTTAGATCTATTCAGAAGCTTAATTAATTAATGGACTTGATAATCTTAAACGCGGGAAATAATAACCGGGAGCCCATATTATCGTAATATGGATTAAGATGGATAGTGCAATATTAATTTATTAGTGGTAATAATTAATATTAATGGGCTGAATTATATTGGGGCTCAATATTGAAATTCAGAAGTCCATTAGGAGGTCCAATCTTAATTCTCCTTAAGGCCCCTCAAGTAGCCCATTAAGTAGCCCAATAATGATAAGGTGATTAAAATAAAAAAATTATATAAATGCTGATTTTTTCAAGAAAATTTCGAAAATAAGAAAAACAAAAAGAAATAAGATTTTGTTGATTTTCTTGGAAAGATATTATGGAAGATATGTATTCTAGGAATACAAGAATATCTCATATATTCAAGAAGATCCAAATCTTTGGATTTCTTATTGTAATTTTCGAAAATCATCCTATAACAAGGTGAGTGAGATTTTTGTGGAATATTTTATTTTGGAGAAAAGAATATATGGGATATATTCAAGATTTCTTAGAGTCTAAGAAAAAAAAAATTCCAAGCTCAAATATTCATCAAATTTTCGGCCACTCATAGTTATAAATAGGGGATGATTATTTCATCCCCAAGGACATAATTCCATGTGTTGGAAAAATCAAGAAGCATAGATATTTTTCTTTTTCCTTAGTTGTTAAATTGCTTGAAAGCGTCTCCCACCGGCGATCAAGTGAGGTGAAAAGGGAAATACTTGAGAAGGCTTTGGGTTGATAAAGCGAGATTATAATTTTCCCGTATATTCAAAGGCCAATTCTACAAGAGGTACGTTAATCGCATATTTAATTGTTTATTCCGCTTAATTAAATATGTGAAATTAATTCAACATGCATGATGATAATTAGTTGTTGGAATTATTATTTGAATTAATTAGGATTGATTCATGCTAGTAATAATTGTATTTAAATTCGTATTTAAAATTCATCCCGAATAGATTCCGGACACCCCTATTTTCCCAACAATAACAACCCACATCTTGAAGCTCTTAGCAAAAGACCACTACGTAGTGTGGTATCATACCACGGATATTACGCAAATGGATACAAATTTCATACTCAAGCGTATGCTTCAACGAAATCGACTACAAACAGTGGTGTTTGCGTTACCGGTGCAAACTACAACGAAGAACCCATCGATTACTATGGAGTGCTGCAAGAAATAGTTGAAATAGAATATCCGGGTTGGTCGAAGAGGACGATAGTGTTGTTCTTGTGTGAATGGTATGATCCAGGGAACCAAGGAACAAGAGTCGACAAAAACTACAAGATTGTTGATATCAACACCAGAAAGAAGTTTCCGGCGGCATACGATCCCTATATTTTTGCAACGCAAGCATCTCAAGTATATTATTGCAAATACCCCGGATCAAGTAGGCCCAACTTGAGGACAATTTGCAAAGTGAAGGCAAGATCATTGGTTGAAGTTTCTAATCCGTCAAACAAAGACGGTGTAGAACCAACAGATCCATTTCAAACAGAGATACAAGAGGCTCAAACAGAGGTTGATCAAGCAGGTGTGAATATTTTGTCGACTTACTTGCTGCAAATCCAGAAATGGTAATGATTGAAAGTGATCATGAGCATGATGGACAAGAGCGCGGTGAGGAACGAAAATTAAATGGCCACAACATTTATAAAAACAAGTGAGAAACAAAAACGAATTAATTTGGTGAATTATGGAAAAAATGAATCAATTTGGATACATATACAATTAATTGCATACAAATGAACGAATTGTAAATTTAAGCGGGAGTCGAAATAAATAATTTTACCAAACTAATAAAAATTAAATGGTCACAACATTTATAAAAACAAGTGAGAAACAAAAATGAATTAATTTGGTGAATTATGGAAAAAAAATGAATCAATTTGGATACATATACAATTAATTTCATACAAATGAACGAATTATAAATTTAAGCGGGAGTCGAAATAAATAATTTTACCAAACTAATAAAAATTAAATGGCTACAACATTTATAAAAACAAGTGAGAAACGAAAATGAATTAATTTGGTGAATTATGGAAAAAAAATGAATCAATTTGGATACATATACAATTAATTGCATACAAATGAACGAATTATAAATTTAAGCGGGAGTCGAAATAAATAATTTTACCAAAATAATAAAAATTAAATGACCACAACATTTATAAAAACAAGTGAGAAACGAAAATGAATTAATTTGGTGAATTATGGAAAAAAAAATGAGTCAATTTGGATACATATACAATTAATTGCGTACAAATGAACGAATTATAAAATTATGCATTGTCGAAATAAATAATTTTACAAAATAAAAAAAATAGTTGGGAAAAATATTTTAATAAACAACTTAGATACGAAAAGAAATTAATTTGGTGAATTATAAAAAAAAATGACTTAATTTGAATACATATACAATTAATGGCATAAAAATGAAGGAAATTAGCTTGTGCCCCCTCCTCTTGCACAAGAGGTCCCGTGTTCGATTCCCTAGGGCGCAAAATTGGATTAATTGTTCAAGGCCTACGGCTGTTTTAGGAACGGATTTTCCGTCGCAAAACAGTGCCGGATTCTGAATATTCTGGTTTATATTTGGTATCTGATCCTTCAAAATCACCTCATTACAAAGTCTGTTGTGTGCGGCTCATGAAATCTTCGTTGGTTTACGATTCTGAGACGCATAACTGGAACACCGATAAGTTATTTAATGCTATACATCCACCACTCCGCCACTGGGTATATTCCAGTAATTTCATCTATTCATTAACGTGTTGGGGCAACCTCTTTTGGTTTTATATTGGGCAAATCATTTTTTTATTTCCTGAAGATTATCATGCAAGTCTTTTTCATGGCATTGCTTGTGATATTGCCACGGATCGATCATTTGGTGATACAAGAGATTAATGGTGACCTGTCATTCAAGTGCTTGTTTGACATTGATATTACACCTTGGTGTCCTGAAATAACTCCTTGGAATATTTCCTTACTCGGTATTATCATAGGAGAGAGGATAGATGACACTCTGGTGTTCCATATTCCTGGAAAGATTATGGCGTATCATTTTTATGAGAGGACTTTTGAGGAGTTTCTTGATTGTAGCACGCTCGGATACAAGGATGGTAGGTTGCAGTTTACATTCGAGGACTCTTGCCAGTTCATTGAGTGTCTTGCTCCCGTTTAATTGGATTTTCATGTTACATCTTGGGGTAAGGCTAACATAATGACTTTATCTTTGGATTTATAACGTTTGATTTAGTTGGTTCTATTTTTTGTGCAGTTTCAAAAACTAGTTGAGAATCATTTCTCATGCAAAACAAAGTTTTTCAGTTTGATGGAGACACCGAATTTACCACTCATAAATTATAGGATCATTTTTGAAATTATGGAATTCATCATTCTATGTCTTGTCCAGTTACTTCTACCACAAATGGTCACATTATGGAGATGGGTTTAGCCATGTTGTTTCATGCCTTTGTCCTTATATCTTATTGGGTTGAGGCTTTTGGATCGGCTATCTATATAATAAATAGACTTGCATCATCTGTCTTGGGTTATCGTTGGTCTTTTGAAGTAAATATTTCTTCATCTTGCCAATTGGTCAAAAGTAAACTTTCGTCTTGTGTTATTATAATAAGTGTTATTTTGATTCATTGTGATTTTGTGGACTAGCCCGGATGTGCTCTTCCTCTAATTATGCTAATTATATGGTGTTTGTCAGATGACTATTCTCGATTCAGTCGGTTCAGTCATTTGAGATTAAAATTAGATTTTCTTTTCACCTTATTTGTTCAATTTCATAAACAAAATCAAAGTTTTTCAGTTTGATGAAGGTACCAAATTTACCACTCATAAAGTACAGGATCATTTTTTAAATTTTGGAATTCATCATTCTCTCTGTCTTGTCCATATACTTCTGCCCAAAATGGTCGTGTATAACTTAACCATCATGACATCACGGAGATGGGTATGGTCATGTTGTTTCACACCCGTGTCTTTGAATATTATTAGGTTAAGGCTTTTAAATTGACCGTCCATATAATAAAGGCTTCAATCTTCTGTCTAAGGTAATTGTTAATTTTTTAACTTATATTTTCAATTTCCCAAGCTTATGATAACTTTCATATTAATTAGGATGTCGCGTTACCCATGTTTACGAGATTATGCTGCTGATAAATTTTCATGTATTTGTATTTTTCTTGGTTACAATACACAGCTCAAGGGCTTCAATGTTTAATTCCATTTTTTAAGCATCACATCTTCACAACGTATTGATCAACTTGAGTAGTCAACTTTTCTGGTTAAATTTCAAGTCAGCTAGCCTTTAGAAACTTTGTGCTTCTCTATCGGTTAATGAGCCTGTTGTTTTTTCTTCCTTTTCCTATCTTGTATTTGATCTAAACGACTCGCCACCTTTTCATGCGTCTAATACTTACCTCTAGAATTACTTACAGTGAATATTCACAGCCATTTGTATACCCACGGTTGCCATGATCATGGATGCCATGCGAACTCATGGAGTTTTTAAAACCAGGCATCTTCCTAGCATAGCTCGTCTATCTAATCTGCAATCTACTAGTGAGCCTCATGGTTTTAAGTCCGCTGCCAAATCCCCTGATTTGCAATCTAATAATACACAGGATGTAGTTCCTTGGAATGAAGATAGTTTGTTCTAAATGAGTTTTCCGCAGCAAATTAATATTCTGTTGATCATTACAAAGCTCAGTTTGTGGTTCAAGATTTGACTCAGCTTCCTGAATTCGATTAGAATCTATGTCCTGTTGTTCTCTCTTGCAGTTGTGTAGAATTAGTCATTGCATCAACTCGATGTCAAATTTATTTTCCAAAAACCAGTCTTTATGGAGCAACTGTGATGCGGACATGTATATTGTCTCAACAAGGTTATTTACCGCGGGTCTTAAGAAGGACCCTCAACCATGGTCTTGTGTTTTAGTGATAGTATTTATTGTAATAGTAGTGTGTTTTTGTGGGAGAAAATTAGGATAGTGTATAGGTATGTGTATTTGTGGAGGTAGAGGAAGAGCACTTTTAGAAATTGAGGTTGTATTCCTCTATTTTTGTAGTTACATTTACAAATGGCCTTGATGTCATATATATAGTTGATGATTTAGCTAGCTAGGATGGTCTAGATTCTTCCAATTATTTCTAACATACTCATTCTTCTATCTCCTAAAATTTTCAATTCTAGGATCTTGTAATCTAGATTTTTCTATATTCTAGAATTTTCCTTTTCTATCTTATTCATTCAATTTCTAGGATAATCTAGATTTTTCTTTATGCTAACAATTTTAACACACTTTATATTTTCTGAATAATTCCAGAAATGTTTTCTTCTTGCATTTTCTCTTCATTGCTAGAATATTCCAGAAGTGTGCATCACTTTCCAATACTCCTCCTTGATGCATAATTCTGTGACTCCATTTTTTCCTCGTAGGACCTCGAACTTTCTTTGCGATAGTGCTTTTGTGAAAATGTTTGATAGTTGACCTTCTTTCTTGCAATGCTCCAACCTGGTAATTTCTTCGTTTGGTTGATGGCGGCCTTTTTGGGCTCGTAATCATAAAATTGCATGTCTAGTATATTTCTCTTAGTTGCCGAAATTTTATGGGTGCAGAATCTGGAGAAGATTCTTCTTGAATTGCCATGGAAGGTGGTGTTGGTGTCCTTGGACTAGAAGTTTCTGGAGTTTCTCTGGAAGATTTTGGAACTCCTCTAGAAGTTTCTGGAGCTCCTTGTGGTCCTTCAGCTTCTTCTCGTGGTTCGAAAGAACGTCGTAGTTGTGGCAGCATGATATTGTGTTTTTCAATTTTTTCTTCCTCCCAGTTCCACGTAGAATTTTCATCAAATTCGACATCTCGACTGATGATTAGTTTCTTACTCTTAAGACTATAAATTCTATAGCCTTTAGATTGAGAGTTGTAACCAAGAAAAATACCTTTTTCTGTCTTCTCCTCCAATTTGTGTCTCTTCTCCTTTGGAATGTGCACGTAGCAGATACTCCCGAAGATCTTGAGATGTTGTGCTGACGGCTTCCGTTCACTTCATGCTTCAATTGGTGTTTTGTTTTGCAACGCCTTTGTTGGACATTTATTTAGTAGGTAGACTGTAGTGTATACAGCTTCTGCACAAAACTCCTTAGGCATGTTCTTTTCAGCTAGCATTGTTCTGGCCATCTCCATCACGGTCCAATTCTTTCTTTCTAATATGCTATTTTGCTCTGGAGCGTAGCCAACTGTCAGTTGATGATTGACTCGTTCCTCCTCGCAGAGCTTGTTGAATGTGTTAGAGGTGTATTATGTTCCTCTATCGCTCCACAAGACTTTGATTCGGTGATCGCTTTGGTTCTCAACCAAATTCTTAAATATATTAAAGACCACTGATCTTTCTTTCATAAAGTATACTCACGTCATTCTCGTATAGTCGTCAATGAAAAGGATAAAGTACATATTTTTCTCGAATGTTGGTGTTCTCATTGGGCCGCACACATCCGTATGAATCAACTCCAAGATTTGCTTAGCTCTCCATGTTTGTCCTGGGGGAAATGGCTTCCAGTGTTATTTCCCTTCTATACATGTCCCGCATACATCATCTTTCATTTGGATAGCTGGGAGATCTTTCATCATATTTTTCAGATGGAGAATCTTGAGTCTGTGGAAGTTGAAGTGCCCGAACCTCTGATGCCATAGCCAGGATTGATCTTCTTGGGCTTTCAATGTTGCCTCGATGTACTGCTAGTGGATAGAAAAATTCCTTTGTTGCTGCATTTTTACTACAACAATTTCAGAATTTTTATTCTTGTCGTCGTATATGGTGCACGAGTCTCCTTTGAATAGTAGAGAATATCCTATCTCCATCATTTGACCCACGCTGAGAAGATTTGTGTCAAGCTTTGGAACCAGCAGTACATCGTGGATGAATCGCGTATCTTTCTTGGTGTTGAATGCGATCGTGTCCTTTCCTTCAACGCCCACTAGTTCTCCATTCCTGAGCTTCACTTGCAATTTGATTGATTTGTCGACATTTTGAAAGATATTCTCATCTCCTGTCATGTGGTTGCTGCAACCGCTATCCAAGAACCAAGTGTCGTTCTTCAATTCTGATGCGGCATGGCAAGCATAGAACAAGTTGTTTATGATTTCCTCCTCCTCGGTGTAGTTTGCTTGGTGCTTGTGTTTGGTATGAAAATTTTTCTCCATATGACCAAATTTTCCACAACTTTTGCATTGTGGTTAATCTCGATTCCAACAATCTTTTTCAAGATGGTTGGTCTTCTTACAAATGCCATATGATGGGTATTTATCTTTCTTTTATAATTGTTACCACCTTGATATTTAATTTTATTATTTTCTCCATTTTTCTTCCCACCATTTCTAGAATTCTGAGACCGTATATTAAATTTAGATTGAAATGCATTTTCTACAGATTCACATTCACGCATACTCAATCTTTTCTCATAAGCTTCAAGTGAGCCTATTAATTCTGTCACCGATAATTTTCTATGTCTTTAGTTTCTTCAGTTGTGGTGACAATAAGATCATATTTAGCCGGGAGAGTAATTAATACTTTTTTCTACCATTCTCTTCTCAGTAATATTTTCTCCGTACTCTTTTAGTTTGTCTTCAAATTTTTCAAATCTCTTTTAAGAGTTTGGAGTTTGAGATTGCGTACCTTATCACTCCCTTGATACTCCTCCTTTAGTGTATCTCAAGCTTCTTTTGAAGTTTTAGCTCCACTAATCCTTGGAAAGAGTGACTCCACCATAGCCATTTGTAGTATGTAGAGAGCCAGACTGTCCTTCTCCACATTCTTGTCTAATTTTTTTTGTCTATAGCAGACAAAGAAGATGTGTCTTCAGGGATAGTATATCCATTCTCAACAATCTCCCATAGGCCTTGGGACATAAAATATGTTTTCATTTTAATGCCCCAATAGTTATAATTTTCTCCCGAAAAAATTGGGATTGGAATTTGATGGTTATTTGGTAGGGCCATTTTTGTGGGTATGGAAATGGTAATAGAAAAATATTATGAAAGGTATTTTGGTGATATTGCGGAAGCTAGTTTACGCCCAGTTAAAAATCTAACGGGGCTCTGATACCAATGATGGTATTTATTGGAATAGTAGTTATGAGAGTAGTGTGTTTTTGTGGGAGAAAATTAGGATAGTGTATAGGTATATGTATTTGTGGAGGTAGAGGAAGAGCACTTTTAGAAATAGAGGTTGTATTCCTCTATTTTTGTAGTTGCATTTACAAATTGCCTTGATGCCATATATATAGTTGATGATTTAGCTAGTTAGGAAGCCTAGGATGGTTTAGATTCTTCCAATTATTTCTAACATACTCATTCTTCTATCTCCTAAAATTTTCTATTCTAGAATCTTGTAATCTAGATTTTTCTATATTCTAGAATTTTCCTTTTTTATCTTATTCATTCAATTTCTAGGATAACTTAGATTTTTCTTTATGCTAACAATTTAACACACACTTTATATTTTCTGGATAATTCCAGAAATATTTTCTTCTTGCATTTTCTCTTCATTGCTAGAATATTCCAGAAATGTGCATCACTTTCCAATATTTAGCAATTTCTTGGTTGTTCTGGATTTTACTTTCAGCGCGCATTCTGTATATCATAAGGGTCCTTCACTTCTATGCTTAGGGTCCGCTTGGTTGTGGGTGATTATTTTAGGGTAATAGAAATTAAAATGATTGAGGAGTCATTCAAATAGAGAGTAGTGAATTAGGAGTCATTTGATAGGTAAATTATAACTCATTTTCAATCTTATTACAATGTATTGATAATATCAAGTACTACTAATGGAATAATTCACATTATCCTATAATCATTATCCACAACCAAGCGGACCCTTGATTAACAGATCACATGTCAAGCTCAAGTTCAGCAAAAGTATATCCATAACAATTTTTTATTTGTTCATCTCTTACATGTCAAGCTCATTAATACGTCTCTTACGCCTACCGAGGTTCTTCGGACTCCATTACTGGATCCCACACTTTTTGGCCTTGCTTATGTTGTTTAACACTTTAAGGTTGCCAAGAAAATTCCAATCAACTCCAACTATTGATCATTTTCAGGTTGTTGAGTGGATTCTACGTTACATGAACTCGATTAATGATTTTGGTCACATCTTTGAGGCATGTACTCTATTAGGACACTCAGATGCGGACTAAGATTGTTGTTTGGATACTACACGCTAGACTTATGGCTATTCTTTATTTTTTGGGCCTAGTTTTATGAATTTTTTTAGAAAGTGCTTGGTTAAGCACTAAGAATGCGTATAAAATTTTATTAATATATTTGGTATAGAGGGCGGAATGAAATGAAATCTTTCATCTTAGGTGAATCAACATTCCTTTCCGAAATGATTTCATCAACATTCCTCTCCGAAATGAGATTTGTGGATTTAATTTCTCACCCCTTAAACCAATGCCCTTTGCATTCCCTAGATTTTTCTTTTAGATTATTATTATAAATTTGATCTAATATAAATTCTTTTATCTAAACTTCAAGGTGTTTATTTTCATAGATTTTATTTATTTTATTTGCACAAAATTTCCTATGGACAAATTTCATAATATGACATTTATATTATTACATTCATTCATTGATATCATTAATTAATTTATAAATTGAAATTACAATATAAAATATTATGGTATCAGTGAATGAATGTAATGATATCTTTAAATACATGTATTGATTTCATGCTATGAACAAGTTTCACAGAAAACCTATTTTATGTGATATTTCATGTTTTAATGTGGCAAATAAGGTGTATTATGTTGTGGCAATTAATATCCCTTAAATTCACGCATGTGAGTCATATGTATGTAATTTTGGAAAAAAATAATGTTCATTTAACAAAAATTTGTGTGAACCTAAGTTCATGCTCAGTTTCGTCAAATATCAATGTTATGTATACACATTATTACTGTTATGTATATTTACTATCACTGTTATGCATATACATTATCATTGTTATAAAATCAAAGTATTTTTTTAAACAAGTGAATATGCATAATAGTGATGGTGTGTGTACGTAATAGCAAGGGTGCAAAAGTCAGAAATCGATAATCGGACGTTCTCTGCCGCTTAGACGGAGCCTAGGGATTTCTACGGTCAAACTACTTAGAGCCGACTACGGCCGCCTAACTCCGCCTAAAACTAGCGATTTTATAGAAATCGGGTCGGGAGGAGGCCGCCTAACCCAATTTCTGCATCACTGCGTAATAGTTACATGTGAAAAAAGAGAATTCACATGAACTTGATTTCACGGGAGACCTACTCTAATGAAAATGGATCAAAATTGAAAACCCTAGAACTAAAATAAAATTAATAAAGTAGAAAGATAAAGTAACTTATTTGGAATCATTCAAAGCTACAGAGCCAAAAATGAAATTCTGTCCGGGAAAGAATTATCCACCAACTTCAGGAAGAGCGCCTCATTCTTAAACCCTCGACATCACCACTTCTTTAAATCGGAAATAATGACCGGCAAAATGCCCTCAGCCATCACCACCACCTCCTCGGCGGAGATGATTTCCGACAACGATGACTTGCTATTGGAAATCCTCATCCTCCTTCCTGCTAAATACCTAATCAGATTCAAATCCGTAAGCAAACACTGGCGCTCTCCCCCTTCCGTCACCTTCACACGGGCCGCCACCGGAGGCCAGAGACCTCCTTCCACCTCCGCGTATCCCCGTCGCAGTATTTTCACTTAAACCCTACCAGTAAGAGTCTCGTACCCTTCCAATTTAATTTTGATGAGGCTATAATTAGGCAATCTTGCAACGGCCTTTTGTTGGTCCAATCTGGATCCCCACACAAACATTACTATGTCTACAATCCCACCACCGGCGAATCAAGGAATTTATTGGTTCCGGATTTTAATTTTTTTTGGTTTATATTTGGTATTTGATCCTTCAAAATCACCTCATTACAAAGTCTATTGTGTGCGGTTGCTGAAATCTTCGTTGGTTTACGATTCTGAGACGCATAACTGGAACACCGATGAGTTCTTTTATGCTATACATCCACCACTCCGCCACTGGGTATATTCCAATAATTTCATCTATTCGTTGACGTGTAAGGGCAACCTCTTTTGGTTTTATGTTGGGAAAATCATTTTTTCATTTCCTGAAGATTATGATGCACAACGTTCACTACGTTTACTCTGCACCATGGAGTCATTTGGGCATGTTCATCGCATTGCTCGTGATATTGCCACGAATCATTTAGTGGTAGATGAGATTATGACTGCAAACAATGGTGACCTCTCATTCAAGCGCTTGTTTGACATTGATATTACACATTGGTGTCCTGAAACAACTCCGTGGAATATTTCCTTACTCGGTATTATTAGAGGAGAGAGGATAGATGACACTCTGGTGTTCCATATTCCTGGAAAGGTTATGGCGTATAGTTTTTATGGGAGGAGTTTTGAGGAGCTTCTTGACTGCAGCACGCTGAATTACAAGGATGGTAGGTTGCAGTTTACATTCGAGGACTCTTGCCAGTTCGTTCAGTCTCTTGCTCCCGTTTAATTGGATTTTCATGTTACATCTTGGGGTAAGGCTAACATAATGACTTTACCTTTGGATTTATTACGTTTGATTTGCTACTATGAAATCTTTAGCATCAGCCTTGGATTTGTGGTATGACATATATTCATGGTATTAAGTTGCATACTTATTACTCTGTTCTTGTTCATGGAGGGTTGTTCAGAGAGTTAACCATAGTTCGTGCTGATGAATCTTTAAAATTTAGATTATTGTTTATGATGTCTCTTGCATGAGTTCAACTTCTTTTTTTTTTTTTTTTTTTGATGAGTAATATGTTCATGTGATGAAATGATTTCAATTGTTTTCTGGAATATGCGTTAACTCATTAGGTTTTAGTTTCCTGACCCAGCATTATATAAATCTTCTATAATTGGTAAACATATACCTGGATTGGGTGAGATGCTCTTTAATAGTGTTAAGGTGAATTAATCTGGAGGTTTGTGTTATAGAAAAATAAACTGCTCCCTTTGTCCATTTCTTCCATATAAATGGATCACTCTCCATTTATTTTGAAGTTGGTTGAAAAAGTTGATTTTTTGCATCCACGATAATGGATTCAACCATTGGCTAGGAATCAGCGCACCTATCAGCTAATCTTGAAATTTAGAGATTTAGAGAGCATATATCTGCTGACCATCGCATTTGCTTCTTGATCACCACTAGTGGCATCATCTAAACCGTGTAAACAGCGGCAGTTCGTATGCCTTAAGTATGCAAGATTGCTCCATTATTATGTATTGGGAATACAAGTCATGGATTGGCTGTGCAAGATAATCTTCTAATACTAATGCTCATTGTCTTCTTAAGTATGTGGGATAGTTAGCGCTCGTGGCTATGTTTGGAAAACTTGCAGTAATGGAGAAAAAAAATCGTCAAAGGATTGAGTCAATTAACTATGTCTTGGGGTGCTGCCATGCTAGGATTATTTACTAAATTTCGAGAGGTAATACAAGTAAGATGGGTTATTTAACGACGTATTCCTATTTAGGTTGTACGTAAATTGTCTAATATACCCCAAAAAATACCCTCGTCGTGGGACAGTTTATAGTATTTCAGGCTTCATAACCACCAAGTTATTTACTTAGTTAAATAATGGTGTTGAGGCGTACAACTTGGCAAAGATAAATTACTGGTTTCTTTACATCATTCAAAGAAGTTAAGCAATTTGGCTTCGCGTTATTTTATTGGTTGTAATTGTAACTCTGCCCCGGCAGAGTTTCTATTCTTAGTTTTGGAAGTCTTATGATTCAATTTGTCAAAACATTTAACTTGGTATTTCCAGACAATAGTGACCAGGCAGGGAAGAGGCACTTTAGATTTTGGATTTTGGAATGTGTCTCCATCCTGTAAACACAATAGTGACAAGCATGAGAGATAAAATGCATTTGTAGTTGACATTGTTAACATCTTGCATGGTAATCTCATCTCGGCCATGCAAGATAGACTCGTTTTGATGTCTATACACAGAAGGTAGCTGACGCAATAATACATTAGCCAATCCTTTTCTTTTTGACGGGGTACATTAGCCAATCCTTTTTGTACTGAAAAGGTAGCTTGTTTAGAGCATTTTTGGTGCAAATCTTCAAAATGAAGTGTTGCCGTCAACTTGGCAAACGGATTCGCAAGGGACTTTCTCATAAATGGTCATGTTTCATTGCGTTATTCATGATTTTGACATGAATCATTTAGTGATGGATAATCATTTGATTTTTTCAGTTAATTTTACAAAATTATGATAAGAACTTTCAGAGTTTAGAGGTATCACTTTCTACATGAATAGTACTGCAGTGATCTTTTGTCACTTCGAGTAGACTCACGTATTTGCAGAGTCGAAATTAGGTAGCCTTTTTCTATACAAAGATTGGTGTAGTTATTAACTTATTATTATGTTTGACTTTCTTATTTCTATTGGGATATAACTTTCTAATATGGCCTTTATCATGACAAGCAAAATATGCCTTTGTAGTAGACATTTTTAACATCTTGCATGGTAATCTCATCTCGCCCATGTAAAGTAGTCTCTTTTTCATGTCTGTATACAATAATACATTAGTCAATCCTCATAATCCAATTCAACATCTATCTATGTTCCGCAAATCCATTACAATAAAATCAATTTCATCAAAGTGTGGTTTAGAAGGCTTATTCTCAACAATTTTAAGATTGTGCGAGACAGGTCAGTACTAGTGATTGTGTGTGTAAAGTATAATTTGGAAATTGATGTCAACAGAATTGCTTATATGTAATGTTTTCTTTGCTTTTATGTGAATATGGTTCCTTAATTGTTGGCTTTCACGGAGGTTGGTACTCCCTCCCCTGTCCAAACATTACTTGCACACTCTAAAAATAATCAACGTCTGAAATTCTAATAGGAGTACAATCTTTTAGAAAATAATACGTAGAGTACCTAAATTATTCTGCTTCAGTATGTAATATGACCTTCAGACAAATCTAATAGTGAATACTATATATTTCCATACGTAAAATCAAGTTAATTTGTGGATTATTATCAAGTTGCAAATTTCAATAATGGTAATATCTATGGTTAATTTTCAATTTGATCCATGGTAATTCCGAGACAATTAAAGAAAAGAATTCATCCGTTTCTACATTAATTAACATTCTATTCCCACTTCCTTACTAGAAGGCCAACTCAAACTTTGTCGTCTAATTTTTCTTTTTCGCTAACTAATGGAATCAGCTCCATTTTGGTGTGGGGATTCCAGGGGGCTTGGTGTGAGAGCAAGTGGTGTAAGGTGCATCCGATTAGCGTGGTAGAACAGATTATTGGGTAGTTCGAGGGAGGCATCGATCATTAAACCCTAGATTACTATAAATATGAGTCGAAGTGTTCTTCAGGAAGTGTATGCATGTCCTGATATTTGAATTTGCTATCGTGAGATTGTATCTTCCATCAATGGTGAAAATATCTCTTACCTGAGCCCATCCTGTGTTATATAGTTTTTAGCCCTTGAAAGCTGGGCTGTGGCTTTCCCTTTCCCTTTTCATTTATCTTTATATTAATAGGTTTCAGCTGTTTCAAAAGAAAAATAAATAAATAAAATCAGCACTCCTTATTTTGTCATTGTCTTAATTTTTTCTTAGGCTTAATGTTATTGTACTGAATATCTTTCTCATGTAAGTAGATCAAGAAAGATCTTTTGTAATTCATAGTGAGGCCAAAAAGAGACGAGAAAGGACCAATTATTGCCCCTAATGTACTACATCCGTCCCAAAAGATAGTATGATCCTTTGTTGTTGTTAGGTTTTAAGAAAACATATATAAGGTAAGGTTATTTTGGAGTATTAATGTGTGGTTCATTTATAAATTAAGTGTTTGTTTGTGAGTGTAAAGTTAATGACATGTGAAATAATTAAGTGATAGTCATGGTGAAGAAAACAAAATTATTGAAAAAATAGAATGTCATACTTTTTGGACGAAAGTAGTAATTGTTTTTTCTTAAAGCTTGATTAACCTTTGTTCTTCCTTTTGGGTTTCACTGTATTATAAAGGTAACTTGTTTAGATGTTTCAAGAACAACCATATGTATCTCTGCATCTGTATGTGTATTTGAAGTAAAACTTATGCTGTGTAAGGTGGCACTTATTTTATTGGAAAATAATATTTTTATCAGCCATTTGTTGCTTTAGTTAATTGCGTTATTGTAACAATGAAATAAGCTGTTTTAATTTATTGATTGATGTGATGAGTTATTTTACGAGTGCTTTAATTGATTGCTAGGATGATAAGATTTCCATGTACATTAGACCATATATATACACCAAGTCTTCCTACATTAAAATATCATCAGTGCATGCTGAAATGTTCCCTTCATTTAAGAATTATGAATAAGGTTTTGAGATTTAGGGTTGAATTTTGACTTGCGAATTTGTTTATACATAAGTATATCACTATATATTATGTATGCATTGCTCCATGATGGCATGGTATATACTTGATCTAAGCCTTTGAGAAACAAATTTTAATTTGTGGTACCAAATTCATCTGATTGTTTGGATTGAAAATAGATTATCAAAATTTCCAAAACCTAATTTATTAAAAAAAAAAGGGAATTCAAAAAATAAAGACTATGTTTAAACAAACATTGTTTGCTTTTGTTGATTGTAGTAGTTGGGTACTTAAAATGATAATTACTATTGCAAAGTAAACTATTTTTTGTGTAACTCCCAATTAAAACTCGAACAGTGATTTTTTTTAGTTTTTCTTTTTTGAACAACTCCATGAATGATCTATTTATTATTACTATTGCTAAACTTTCTTAATTTCTTTGTCGTCTCGATTTTCAAACATGTAAGTAATGCCTTTAGGGGCTTTTCATCAAATTAATGGGCTTTAGTCATATCTACCCCAATGGGCCTCCCCAACAGGGGTGTGACATAGAACCCCCCCCCCCCCCCCCCCCCCCCCACGCACCACCCACCACCAATTCATTAGTTCACCCAAAACACTTGTTCGGCAATTTTTTATGAACAATTTTTCGAAACACAATTATTTAGTTTTTAAGCATTTTTGTGGGCGAATTGAAAAATTGGGTGGTGAACTAAACCGTGTAGTGAACAATTAAATTTTGGGGGTGAATTTAATCGTACGGTGAACAATTAAATTTTGGGATGAAAAAATCACTCCTCAGTTATTGTATTTTTTTTTTTTAATAATGGGCTTTTCATTGGCAAACAATTTAATACTCCACCAAATTAATGGGCTCCAGTTATATGCTAGCCCAATGTGCTTCTCCAGCGGTTGGGGCATATTCAAATTGATTTTTTTCTCGCTTATAGTAATCCATTGATCTTATATTTGTTTGCTATATTGCTAAAAATATTAGTCGCATACTTGTTTGCTACTTCCATTTTTGGTAAAAAAAAAACAATAATATTTTTTAATATTATGTTATTCATACACTCGTAACTAAAAATATCTACTTTATCATGTTATCACTTTAAATACTAATAAATATTTATTTTCTTAAAATATGTACAAACAGTAAAGTAGCAAACAAGTATGGGACGGAGGGAGCGTACTTTTTTAATAATGGGTTTTTCATTGGCCAAAAAATCAATACTCCATCAAGTTAATAGGCTTTAGTTACAGGCTAGTCCAATGGGCTTCAAGTTGATTTTCATCCGTTATAATACTCTTTAGAGAAAATCACAGCCCCATATACAAGTTTGGGCCTATTTTTTATTACAACAATTCTTAATAACTATTTAATTATACTACAAATCAGACTCATTTAGATACAAAATGTTACACTAAGCTCATTGTACTTTTAGTATATTATAATCGGTCAATCTCTCTCTCCCCACTTCCCATTTTTAAATTCACTTATCCTTATATTTATGTCATACATATTTTCTCTCCATCTCTCTCCATTTCAAATATCAGTCACTCTCTCTCTCTCTCTAACTCTCTAAATTCAAAACACTAGATACAGGTGATGAGGTGCTTCTTCTCCGGTGCGCTGTCACCGACAGTGTTGGTGCTAGTTTTTTTTATAAAGCCATATTCTCGTCTCCGATAAAGCCCCACGCCCCAGAAAGGGTGATCTGGCATATCTATGGCTTTCGGTGATGCGACAGATCTATGGATCTATGATAGAAAGGGTGAAGCCCCACGCCACCTTCTCGTCTCCGATGCCAATGATGGTGATGCGGCGGTGGAAGGTCTTCGTCGGCTAACAACTCTTTTTCCACTCAAAACCCTAGTTTAACAATTTCAGATTTCCTTTAGTTCTTCCCTTTTCTTCAATTATAAATAACGAAGTGGAATTAGCTGAAAGGTGATTCAGAAAAGGTATGAAAGTTGTAATATGGAGGTGGATCAGATCCGTTGTAAGTTTCAGAATGGCTATGGAGAACTTGCTTCTGTAAAATAGGCGAGTGTGAGAAAATGGACGACCAGCATCAGGACGATGAAGACGACGGGGCAAATAAACAGTGTGCGTGCACCAACGGCGGCGGAGGCATCGGCAGATTGTACGGCTGGGCTTTGTCGCGAATTGTTGGAGAATCTTCAGAAATTGTAACAGGTTTAACAGGTTTGGAACTTATTATTTGTTTGTTCCTTGGATGATTCATCTGACAGCTGATAAAATACACAAATTTTATGATGTGGTAAAGAAGATGGGTTAAGCATGAGAAATTTGTCATGCTTCTTCCATTTCATTTATTTACTTGATTCTTGGTTTCCCAAACATTTGTTTGATCTGTTTATGATGTAATTTATGACTGAAAAAACTGATTGTTTATATGGTACTTGGTGGAGAAATGACTTTTTTTTGTCAATTTAATTTGAAAATTAGGTGTGATTCTTTTGAATTTTGGTGGATATTGGGCATGATTTTGAGATTTGGAGATTTAATTGGTTTGTGGAGATTTGGATTCTTATGTAATTTAATTGGTACACATATAGTTGTCATGATACATTTTGAATAGCAAAATATTTAGATGTAATTGGAGATTTCTAAATATGGTATACTATATATAACTATAGTACACTGAATACAATTATGGTAAACTACGGTGAAGTGGTTTTAATAAATGAATTGTCAAAGTGAATAATTTCAGTTTCTCTAAAACGTGATATTATTGATAAAATTGATAATAGATATGGTAAATAATAAATATTGAATATAACAATATTTTTTAAAATAAGTATAGTATATTAAAAAAAATCAAATATAAAAAGAAAACAGAAATTTCAAAAGAAATTTAAATAGTTATATTATATTGAATATAACTATATTACGTTATGGTACATCAAAGATAATTATAGTATAAATAAAAATAGTATAGTATATTACAATGAAATATGGTAAAAAAAATTACACTATAGCACACGCAAACATGTTATAGTATATGCAAATCGACAAAACTAACTTTATGTCACATCACAGTGACATAAAGTCAATTTTGTAGTAGCATGATACTCTAAAAAGTTTTTGTTGCTAGTTGTCTTAAGGTGCCAATTTTTGTAGTGTGGTGTGGTTGCCCCTACTCTTTATCTGTCTCTCTATTTACTTTTCATTTTGTTATTTTTGTTTGTCCTTCTATTTATTTCTCTTTTCTTTTTAAAAAATAAAATACAATATTATATTCATATACTTTACTCCTATTTACAAATTAATAATATTTTATTTATATAATATCATATATTGTCTTCTCTCTCCATTACATCATTGGTACGAGATCTATATTTTAATACATGTCTTAATACTTGTACACAAAAGAAATGGGAAGCAGATAAGAGGATGGAGAGAAAACTTTTTAAATAATGATTATTAAAAAACTCTAAACAAGTTCAAAAAAAGCTAATATTATATAAACCAATACTCACAGTAATAATTTACTAATATAATTTTGTACAAGTTGTGTCGAATTAAAAAAAACACATTCCATCTTAAGTATAAGTTTAAAAAAGTGTATCAACTGATGGATGATTAGGCGTGAAATTGTCATGATTCGTAACTTGAAATACCCCAATCTTGGTCGAGTTTATGGAGTATTTGGAGTCAATTGAGCATTATTTCTATACATTGATGAATTTGTCTCTTTGATGCTCATAGGTGAATAGAGGACGAAAAACGGAGTTCGTAGGACTTTGAATCGACTCAAACGGATGCCCGGATGAGAAGATATTGAAGAAATACGATTGATATTAGTGCGGACGAGGAAAAGTATTAGTTGGGATGAGTTGGAAGTCACTCGAGTGACTAGGTCGAGCGCCACCGCTCGAGCGCATTGCTCGAGCGCCTAAACGTACAGAACTTTTCTTGCGCTCGAGCAGCTCGAGCGCCACCGCTCGAGCGAATTGCTCGAGCGCCCAAAACATACAGTGTGATTTCAGCGCTCGACCGGCTCGAGCGGAACCGCTCGAGCGATTGTGTCATTCGAGCTACACTGCTCGAGCGGGACCGCTCGAGCATTTTGCTCGAGCGGCCTTGGATTTTTGCCTCCGGATGCGTATTTTCGGCCCATTAACTCCCGTTTCGACCCGTGCCTATATATACCTCTTCCAAACACGTTTTGAAGGAGACCCGAACTTTAGAAATAATTTTAGACTTAGTTTTTGGAGAGGAAGGAGGGGAGCAAGCTTTATTTTACGTTTCATTGAGGTTTTTCATACGAATTCTTAGTTTCTTTTCTTTCTTAGTTTCTTTTAATTAGCTCGATTACTTTTAACACTTTAAACTTCGTTTTTATCAATTCAAATTTCAGTTCTTCGTATTTATTTTCTTATAAAACCCTAGTTCATGTTTCATATTTTTGTTCTTCAATTCATTATGTTCATGTTCGTTGCTTCTTTTATTGCTATTATGTTCGTTAAAACCATGTCTAGCTAAAACCCTTGCATGCTTAGGGTAGGATGAACTCGTAGAAGTAGGTTGTGGGTACGTAATTAGGGTAATTCGTGACGTTAGTTTTAATTCTCTTAATTAATGAATTCTTATAATTAATCTGAACTTTACCTTTAAATTTAGTACGAAAGTGTTAGAGAGAGGACGACCGCATCACTCAATAACAATTAGTAGTCTTAACGAGAAGGTTTAGGAAAGGTTAATTCATCTACCGATTTAGCGAAGGAGGACGACCGCATCACCTTAGTTAAATTAGGGTCTCATTAATTAAGCACAATCTAGTAACTTGTTAGTAGATTCGTGAAGTCGAGTGTTAGGGTAAAGTATTAGGGTTTAGAATCTTGAGCTTTCACCTTGCATTCTTAGACTTAGGTTAATTCTTGTGTGTCACAGTTATTTTGATTATGTACCTGCTCCGTTAGTATACGTAGGGATTCCTATCCTAAGCATCACCATCTCTTATTTGAATCCAACCCTTAGTTAATTCATCTGCTTTAGTATTTTAGTTTAATTAGTTTATTTTAGTTTTAATTAATCTTTCTAAAAAATCCAAAAACATACACTCATATTAACTACGACGCGTAGATCTTCAGGGATCTATTCACATATACACCATTCCTTGGGTTCGATACTACTTGGTCATTATACTTACTCTTACTACAGTGAACCCGTCCGCTTGCGGGTGAGCGACTAGTAGAAGTTAGTAAAATCGCTCCAAGTCAATGGCGCCGTTGCCGGGGATGGCGTTGTATGTTTTTTGAATAGGACTTGTAGATAGCTTAGTAGTTAGTAGTGGGTGATTTATTTTCTGTTTTTAATTTTATTTCCATTCATTGGGCAGTTGCGTTTTGATCCTTCTGCTAGTGTGTCAGGTTTATGAAAACACGCTCACAAGGCAATACGAGCGAAGAGAGAATACCGTTGGACCCTGAGACAATAGCCAGAAGGAACCGAGCCTTCTTGAGAAGGATGAACGCTGCCGACTTAGGAAAGGAACCAATGGATATCAATAACGAGTTGGACGATGCTGCCAACGATTTCAATCAGGCAGTAGACCGAGTTGAAGGCACTGGAGTTAGTGGTAGCCAGAATCAAATTCCATTAGGGGATAGCCAGAGCCTAAACCCGGATACACGAAACGTAGGGAACCCAGCTCAGAACCTTATCCATAATCCTCAGAACAACCCTGCTTACCCACAAAACCCAAATAACCCTTTTAACAACCCAGTATACCAACATTACCCATACCCACCTTATCCTTACCCACCATATCCATATCATCCACCTCCTGTCTACAACCAACCACCTGTTTACCAACCACCACCCCAACAAGTACCCTTACCAGCTGCTAATCCTCAACACGTTCCTCAGAACGTAGTTCACAATATGGCTATTCGAGGGAGGTTTGCAGCACAGCCACAACGGTACTATGATGGAGTGGCTTTGCCTCCAGTTGAGGCGAACAACTTCTCGATATCCCCGGGGATTTTAAAGTTGCTTACCGAGAATCAGTTCAAAGGGGGTGATCGGGAAGGAGAATCCTCATACACATCTGAGGAGTTTTCTCATGATAGCCTCAACATTTAATTACAATGGCATGTCTGAAGATGCCAAGAGGCTTAGGCTGTTCCCATTCTCATTGACGGGAATAGCCAAGGAGTGGTACGATAATACGCTCCCGCGGGGAGGTATTACCACTTGGGCCGAGCTCGAGCGTCTGTTCCTCGAGCGATTCTACCCTCCATCTAGGACGATCAAGGCTAGAATTGAGATCTCATCCTTTCGCCAGAAGCAAGGAGAGGACCTACGTTAAGCGTGGGAGAGATACTCAAACATGCTGATTGAGTGCCCGCAGCACGGGTACAATGAGGGAGACATTATGGCGTTCTTCTATAGTGGTGCCAACAAGGCGGGGTAAGACCATTTAGACGCTTGTGCGGGCGGAGCATTCTGGAACCAAGGCATAGAGAGGTGTAGGGAAATCGTGGACAACATTGTCACGAATGCCGGTGCTTGGGGTGTGGATGCAGATTTTCAGAGGGTGCATCAGGTTGAAGAGGGAGAAGGAACGAGAAGGCTGCTGATGGCCATGATGGAAAAGATCAACAACCTCGAGTTGGGGAAGAGTTTGGGTGGAGAACATGCAGTAGAGAATGAGAGAGTAGACCAACCAAGTGGGCAGCAAGAGGTAGCCAATTACATGGGAGGTCCATATTACAACCAGAATGGCTACCAAGGTGGAAACCAGTATGGAAGGCCTTCTTATGGCCAACCATTTGTACCTCCAGGCCCACAGCCACTTCAAAATCAATGGAGGAACACACAAGGAGTTCAAGGAGGTCAGCAGCCTCCTCAAAACACATGGAGGAAGAATGAGAATTTTTCTTATGCTAACCCAAAAGCTGGTGTTACTGTTCCTGCAGGTGTTGATCCGGGGTCTAAACCTCCAGGTGGAGAAGGCGGTGCATCAACCGAGGAGATGTTGAGAGCGATCCTTCAGAAGGTGGAGTAAGGGAGCAAGCGGTTGTCATCCTTGGAGTACGATGTGAAGGAGTTGCATAAGAAGGGTGATCAACGTGATCAAGAGCTCCAGAAGATGAATGTTGAGTGGACTAGAACTCAACAAGAGAACAATCGAAGGTTCACTTCTCTTGAGTTTCAGATGAGCCAGATTGCAAAGTCAGTGAATAGAATGCCGGAGGGGAACTCGAAAGAGCAGTGCAAGGCGATCCAGCTAAGAAGTGGAACCAACTATGAAGGGCCTCAGATGCCTGCTGATTCTGAGACGCCTCAAGTTGAGAAGGGGATTGAAAGTGAAGGGATTGAGAAGCATAAAGATATGGATGAGTCCCAGAAGGGGAAAGACTTTGAGGAGATTGAAAGAGTTCCAAAGTGGAAGAAAGCAAAGGAAGCAAGGGAGAAAGTGAAAGAAACAGAAAGAGATGAATGGGGGGTACCCAAATCTGTGATACCCATCCCATATCCACAGCGCTTCATGAAAAAGAAGCTTGATGAAAAATTTGCAAAATTTCTTGATGTTTTTAAACAACTTCACATTAACATTCCTTTTTATGATGCTTTGGAACAGATGCCGCATTATGCAAAGTTTCTGAAGGACTTGATTGCGAAAAGGCGGCGAGTGGATGAGCTGAAGTTGGTGCAGCTGAACCACGAGGTGAGTGCATTAGTGCACAAGGCGCTTCCACCGAAGCTGAAGGATCCCGGGAGCTTCACGATCCTATGTGATATTGGGAACGGGATCAAGAAGGGAGCGTTGTGCGACCTCGGGGCGAGCATTAATTTGATGCCACTATCGCTTTTCAAGAAGTTGGAAGGTGTTGAACTTCAACCCACAATGATGACGCTTCAACTTGCCGACCGGTCTATTACGAGACCTCAAGGTGTGGTTGAAGACGTCCTAGTGAGAGTTGGAGATCACATCTTTCCAGCCGACTTTGTAGTGCTAGAGATGGAGGAAGATGAGCACGTACCCCTGATCTTGGGAAGACCGTTCTTAGCTACGGCGGGGATGGTGCTAGACGTGGCGAATGGGAAGATCACGTTGAAGGTTGATGATCAAGAAGTGAAGATCTCCCTATATGAAGCCATGAAGCACCCGAAGGAGGATGAGAGCTTGTATTGCATGGATGCCATTGATCCTCGTGTTGAAGACACACATTCTCTCCCTAATCCCTCTCATATTCATGATTTTGTTAGTCCTTCACCTGTTGAGTTAATCCATGAGCATTATGTTCTTGATTATTTTGATAGGGATGAAGTGAAGAAGTTGAAGGATGAAGAGGTGAAAAGTGTGGACGTGGTCCAGCTAGAGGGAAAAGGAGGAGTTAAGAAGAAGAAGTCAAAATTCAAGAAATTGTTTAGTAAGACTCCTCCAGATAAAGGTGAGAAGGAGTTGAGACCCATAACACTTGGGGAGGGGAAGGAAGCAAAGGAACTCATGATGGTGGGGCATCAAGGAAAGGAGTTCAAACACCACTCTTATGAGAGTGGGGGAGGTAAATTTGAGTATGATGTCCCATAAGCTCCTTTGAGCTTGGTCTGGCATGAGGACCTTAAAAATAGCGCTGAATGGGAGGCAACCCATTTTTATTTGCTTTCATTTATTTTTAGAGTCTTTTTATATTATTAGGGAGTATTTTGAGTCGTATGTTTAACCTCGTACTTGAGAGTTTTATTTTGTAGGCTTGTCTCTAAAGGAGTAAAGGTATCATGGAGTTATTCAGATTGAAGGAACCAACTTGAGACAAGGGAATGTGCAAAGCTATTGAGAGAAATTGAATTATTTGGTTGAGGTAACCCACAACCCCAAACTTAGACCTCTAGCAAGGTCGAAGTTTGGGGGGGTGGAGTTTTTTATTTGTTTTATGATTACATTGCACATGCATGCATGCCCTTATCTTTGAGTTGAGTTTGATTGATTATTGGTTTGTTGAGATACTCCTTGGGGTAATTTTGGTTAGACTCGCTAGTGCAAATTTCATGCCTATCAACCATCTTATGCTTGTTGATTGCTATCTTTGAGTATGATTTGATGAGTAGGGTGAATTGTGAAGTTGAGTTAAGAATTCTTTTGCGTGAGTGTTTGAGTTTGAGCTGATTTGAGAAAGAACTTGTATGCTTGTGAAGTTTTCTTTTGAGTACTTGTGTGATGAGAGTGAGAATGCACTAGGACTAGCATGGATGTGAAAGCCGTGAAAGTTGAGCCTTACGAGATTTTGATGCATTAATCAATCTCTTCGTTTGTGAGTGAATCATCACCTTAGAGGATGCTAGAACTTGTGTGTGCTCTCTCTTCTTGATTGTGTCTAGTTTGATATGCCGAATAGGATCTTAGGCCATCGTTGATTTTAATTGAGTCACTTAGCCAAAATTTTCCTTACCAATGACATTGAATCCCTTGTTAGCCTCTTTGAGCCTAAAGCCTATTTTATTTGCTAGCACATATGAACACTATTCCACTTCCTAAGCCTTTTTGTCCCAATTTGAGTGGAGAATAGGAAAGTGTGAATATGAAGGGAGTGAATTGAGTTGAAAAGGGAAAAAGTTGTTTGTTGAGTGAATATGAGAAGAAGGTGTGATGAAGTTTTGAGATGTGGGAAAAAGAGAAAGAAAATTGAGAATGAGCAAAAAGAAAAAAAATGAGCTCATGTGTTTGTGCAAAAAAAAAAAAAGAGAAAAAAAAAGTGAAAGAGTGAGAAAGAAAAAAATTTGAAGTGTTGAGAGTATGGAGTTGAAAGAGTGTTGATTGAAAATGTTTGAAGTAGTCTGTTCCTAATCTCGAAGTGCCAAAGTTTGACTTTCTATTCTCCATTCACTTGAGTCACTTACACATATTGTTATCCCACCCGTCCAAAGAGCCTACATTACAACCTTGAGAAAAGCCCTTTTTGATTCGGCGTTGATTTCTAGAGTATGGTCGGAGTTGAGAGTGCTTACAAGCCTATGGCTGCCGATATGTGTGATTGATTGTTGAGTGAGTCCTTTATCATTGATATACACTTGTGAGGGAGTGAAACACATCGTTGAGTGCACATCCATGTTTGATCTTGGTGGGTCTTGTTGTTGTTGCATGAGTACAATAAAATAAAGTGAGTTAGTATACGTGTGATCGATCTTTGAAGCTCGAGTTCAATTAGCTTGCATGATTGATTCTTGATTCATTCCTAACAATTTCACTTGACTTATTATTTCGTTGCTTGAGGACAAGCAACATGGTAAGTTTGGGGGGGGTTGATTAGGCGTGAAATTGTCATGATTCGTAGCTTGAAATACCCCAATCTTGGTCGAGTTTATGGAGTATTTGGAGTCAATTGAGCATTATTTCTATACATTGATGAATTTGTCTCTTTGATGCTCATAGGTGAATAGAGGACGAAAAATGGAGTTTGTAGGACTTTGAATCGACTCAAACGGATGCCCGGATGAGAAGATATTGAAGAAATATGATTGGTATTAGTGCGGACGAGGAAAAGTATTAGTTGGGATGAGTTGGAAGTCACTCGAGTGACTAGGTCGAGCGCCACCGCTCGAGCGCATTGCTCGAGCGCCTAAACGTACAGAACTTTTCTTGCGCTCGAGCAGCTCGAGCGCCACCGCTCGAGCCAATTGCTCGAGCGCCCAAAACATACAGTGTGATTTCAGCGCTCGACCGGCTCGAGCGGAACCGCTCGAGCGATTGTGTCATTCGAGCTACACTGCTCGAGCGGGACCGCTCGAGCGTTTTGCTCGAGCAACCTTGGATTTTTGCCTCCGGATGCGTATTTTCGGCCCATTAACTCCCGTTTCGACCCGTGCCTATATGTATCTCTTCCAAACACGTTTTGAAGGAGACCCGAACTTTAGAAATAATTTTAGACTTAGTTTTTGGAGAGGAAGGAGAGGAGCAAGCTTTATTTTACGTTTTATTGAGGTTTTTCATACGAATTCTTAGTTTCTTTTCTTTCTTAGTTTCTTTTAATTAGCTCGATTACTTTTAACGCTTTAAACTTCGTTTTTATCAATTCAAATTTCAGTTCTTCTTATTTATTTTCTTATAAAACCCTAGTTCATGTTTCATATTTTTGTTCTTCAATTCATTATGTTCATGTTCGTTGCTTCTTTTATTGCTATTATGTTCGTTAAAACCATGTCTAGCTAAAACCCTTGCATGCTTAGGGTAGGATGAACTCGTAGAAGTAGGTTGTGGGTACATAATTAGGGTAATTCGTGACGTTAGTTTTAATTCTCTTAATTAATGAATTCTTATAATTAATCTGAACTTTACCTTTAAATTTAGTACGAAAGTGTTAGAGAGAGGACGACCGCATCACTCAATAACAATTAGTAGTCTTAACGAGAAGGTTTAGGAAAGGTTAATTCATCTACCGGTTTAGCGAAGGAGGACGACCGCATCACCTTAGTTAAATTAGGGTCTCATTAATTAAGCACAATCTAGTAACTTGTTAGTAGATTCGTGAAGTCGAGTGTTAGGGTAAAGTATTAGGGTTTAGAATCTTGAGCTTTCACCTTGCATTCTTAGACTTAGGTTAATTCTTGTGTGTCACAGTTATTTTGATTATGTACCTGCTCCGTTAGTATACGTAGGGATTCCTATCCTAAGCATCACCATCTCTTATTTGAATCCAACCCTTAGTTAATTCGTCTGTTTTAGTATTTTAGTTTAATTAGTTTATTTTAGTTTTAATTAATCTTTCTAAAAAATCCAAAAACATACACTCATATTAACTACGACGCGTAGATCTTAAGGGATCTATTCGCATATACACCATTCCTTGGGTTCGATACTACTTGGTCATTATACTTACTCTTACTACAGTGAACCCGTCCGCTTGCGGGTGAGCGACTAGTAGAAGTTAGTAAAATCGCTTCAAGTCAATGGACATGTGATCATTCCGTATAGAAATAAACAACAAATTAATTAATGGAGTGAACTTACAATTTCTTGTAGTCAAATATAAATTATGATGACGTGTATTTTGCTAAGTTTATGTCCTCTGTGAATTTTCCACATAAATAGCATAGAGACTAAGAGTTAACCTCATTGTTATTAATCTATATATTATTATATATATATATATATATATATATATATATATATATATATATATATATATATATATAATAACTGGTCTACTTTTGGAAACCATTTAATTTTCCCGCCAAAATTATTACTAAATTAAGTAATATTCGTCTTAAAAAAATATTTTTATATATTTAATATATATCTTTAAAATATATTTTATTGTAATCCTTATAGTAAATATTGACTAATAATTATTTACAAAATATATTGAATGTTTATTTGAAATATAACTTATAATAAATATTGAGAAATAATATAAATATATAGAATATATCTTTGAAATATATATATTATGATAAATCCCTTTATTTTGTAGTATAAAAGATATTTCAATTATTTTAAAATAATAGTTATTAAATATTTTTATGAATGATCAATGTATAGAAATAATTTGATATATAGTTGGTAGAAGTTATTAAAATAAATATTTATGAATTAAAAGAAAAGAAAGAATAAGACCACTCTTTATTTCTTGACAAAGTATAGAGTGAAAATGCTTCATACATGAACCATTTGAAGGGTATTTGTTATTTTCACCAAAGGGTATTAGTTGTTTTCACTAAATGATATTAGTTGTATTCACTTAAGGATATTAGTTTTGGAAGGTATTACTCCCTTCGTCCCACAACAATTTGCACCCTAATTGGTTGCACATTTTTTTAAGAAAGATGTGTTTTTTTAATAATATATATATATATATATATATATATATATATATATTTGAGAGTGTACACGTAAATCAATATTTTTTTAGTATTTAGCAAATTGGTGTGGGACGGACCAAAATGGCAAGTGTACAAACTGATTTGGCACAGAGGGAGTAGTTACTTTCACTGAAGAGTATTAGTTTTAAAGGGTATTAGTTGTTTTCACCGAAGGGAATTAATTGAAGGGTATAAAGAGTATCAATTGTTTAACTAAAAGATATTAGTTGATTACACTAAAGGGTATTAATGGTTATACTAAAAAGTATTGCAAAGTGGTTTATGTATGAACCAATTTCACTCCATACGTACTCTTATTTTTTTTTGTAGAAGAGAGATTATCTAAATTAATTAATTCAAAGAAAGATTATAGAAGATATATAACAATTAATATATCAACATATACTATTAGGAAAACCACCAAATACATATGAGCATTAATCAACTAAAGGGTATTAGCGGTTGTTATACTAAAAAATATTGTAAAGTGGTTTATGTATGAACCAATTCTACTCTATACAAACTCTTAATTTTTTGTAGAAGAGAGCTATTATCTTGATTAAGAGTAGGTTTTATATGAAAATGGTTCATGATAAACTTATCATGAAATTCTTTTAAAGTATCGAATATTTGATCAGGAGTATAAAAAGTTAATATCAAGAAAATCTACAACAATTACAATATAATAACACTGATCCCGATTTTTGATACTCCTGATCTAATATTTAATACTTTAAAATAGTTTCATGATAAGTTTATCATAAACTATTTTCATATAAAACTTTGTCCTAGATTAATTACTTGGAGAATGATTATAAGAGACATATAAGAACTAATATATCAGTATATTCTATTTGACAAACCACCAAATACATATGAGAATATTTATCATACTGGATTAAGTTTGGAAGATATTATTGGGTTAAGTAATTAACAAACAATGCATAACAATTGAATTCTATATTCCTCAACATTTTTGCCTCTAGTTTCGGGATAATTTCAAGAGATAAAAATATGAACAATGCATTACAATTGACGACAGAGCAAAATTCTATATGGACTGACTCAACACAGGAATATTGGATAACAATTGAGTGCTTCAAACCTCAAACTTATATTAAATCAGGAGGATACAGAATAATGTTAGTTATTTATTTATAAATGTATACATTCCTTAAATTGCATAACTATTTTAATGCATGCATTTATCTCAATATTATAAAAATAAATCATAAAAAATTAATATGTACGAGTAACCATATGAAACGGTTTCATATATGAATTTTTTAATTGTAAAACAAAAGAAATGAAATTGATAATTTTACAAATGTTTCGTTCAAAGCCACACTTGGAGAATATTGTGGACGATCTGAATTATTTGAAGGACAAAGTCATACTTGCACCTATACGAGAATAACTTAAAGTGTTATGGTGTGTCGAATCATGATTTGAATTTGAAAATTGAGACTTCAATTATGTTACTAAAAAATAGGGGTGAGAATATGTCAGACCAAACCTCTCAATTCTAGGCCTGATATATAATTTATGGGCTCAAGTCTAGCCTATTATCTATTATAGACTTTTTTGTTAGACTCGGCCTAGACCTTTTTAGCAAAGAGGTTAAACTTGAAAACCTTTTAAGGATATATTTAAAAAAAATAAAAAAAATCATACATATAAAATTACCAAGTGACTCGAAAAATACTTTAATAGAAATACTAATAAATACTCTTAAACCTAAACGAAGTAATTACAATATAAATTGAGGATTTATATATTAATTGTATAATTATGGTCGTCGCACAGGTTCAATTACTAGTTATGACAAAATATATATTTATAAGAATCCTAACGCATAATTAAAACATAATAGTCTGCTATTCTATTTTACTCCCTCCGTCCCACCATTATTTGCACACTTTCCTTTTTCGCCCGTCCCAAGATTATTTGCACACTCTAAAAAGGAAACATTGATTTGCGTGCACACTCACAATAATATACATATATTTATCCATATGCCACTACTTTACACAAAAAGTAATTTTTTTTTAATATGTGTGCCCATTTTTGTGTGCAAAAAATACTGGAACGAGTATTATATTTATAAATAATTAAGAAAACGAAATATTGTTGCCAGGCTGACATAAAAGTTAGGTCATTGGATTCGTAACTTATTAAAGAGAGTGTGTAGGGTAGCGTGCTCCCCATCTTTCTTCTTCTTTAATTACTTCAATTTCACGTTATCTAAATTCTCAACCACTTATATACTAAATAATAAAAAATCAGCCACTCAATTGTCGCATGTCATAATTACTTTAGTTTAATTTGTTCACTAATATTATGCATTTAAAATATTATTAATCATTGGATACGTTGATGATAAAGTCGATATATCTATATTTGGAAAAGAAGGAAAAACTTTGTGAAACTCGATCTTTAAATTATCTCGAAACATCAATTTCTCCCTACTATATTTTGCATGCTGCACCTAAAGAAATACAAAATAGCAGCATACTATATTTTTTACAAAAAGATTATATGAAATGATCTTGTGTATAAGATAGTAAGCAATAAATAACAGAATTTGTCAAGATTAAACTTTAAAGATTGAGTACTAATGTTTCGGGAATCGAATTGCGAATCCCGACATCTCGAGCCTATCACTGGCTTTATATTTATATTTTGATAAGAAATTGCAATGGCTGGAATTTTTTTATTCTTGTGTAATAATCTACTTTCAGTTATAGGATAAGAATTTATTCTTGTTTAATTCAAATCCGATGTAGGAATTATGCCACTACAAAAAAATGGGTATTAGCGACCGATTTTCGGTCGCAAAACGTGATTAGCGATCAATTTATGATCGAAAAAAAAATCAGTCGTTAAAAAGCAGATAGTTAATAATAGTGACCGCCTTTTGTAATCGGGCGCTAATCTGCGACCGTCAAGACGGTCGCTAATATTAGCGACCGTCTATTGTCGGTCGCTGAATCAATCGGGTCCGATCCGATCGGACGCTAATTTATTTTTCAAAATAAAAATAATCTTTCTTATTTTATTTTCTGATTAGCGACCGACTTGGAAGCGATCGCTAATCAGCAATCCAGCGTAAAAAAAAATGTGGTTCTTTCGGTTCGAACCCGCACCCATTAGGGTCCGGGCGGGGTGCGAACCACTGAGCCAGTGACCCACTAGCTCATATTAGGCGACTCATGTAGTATATAAGCCCTTGTGAGGCTTGTAGAAATAAATGGGCAAATATGCGCCCAAGTGGAATCGATCCCACAACCTCCGGGTAGAGCAGAAGAGGTGTGAACCACTAGGACACATGCTATTGTTATTCGTTTATTTGCATTTAATTGTATATAACCTCAAATTGACTCCCGTTTTTTTAAAATTCATCAAATTCAATCATTTTTGTTTCTAATTCGTTTATATATATGTATTTACTAACTTTTTTATTAATTTTATAAATTTAATATTTTAGACTATTATAAATTATTAATTCATTAGTTTTTATTCATTTAATTTTATATAATTCCAAATTGACTCCCATTTTTTTAAATTCATCAAATTAATTCATTTTTGTTTGTAGTTTGTTTATATATATTTATTTACTAACTTTTTTTATTAATTTTATAAATTTAACATTTTAGACTATTCTAAATTACTAATTCATTCATTTTTTATACATTTAATTGTATATAATTTGAAATTGACTCCCGTTTTTTTTTTAAAATTCATCAAATTAATTTTTTTTATTTCTAATTCGTTTATATATATATATATATATATATATATATATATATATATATAAATATAATTTAAAATTCTTTAAAAAATATAAATAAATTGTTCAAAAATAGTAAATAAATTGTGGAAAAACATAAAAAAAAAATTAACGACCGCCACTATTACTCAAAATTTGGTCTTTATGACTGAATCGGACGGTTCAGTTTGACCATTTAGAATTTGCGACCGCCTCGGGGTGGTCGCTAAACCACCCGCATTAATGACCCTCAACCGTTACCAACTCGGGTCAAACGTTACAAGTCTGCGACCGCCCCAAGGCGGTCGCTAAGTTCAATTTTGAAATCAGCGACCGACAAAGCGGTCGATAATCAGGCGGTAAAAAGTATTGATCATCATTGACCGTCTTTTGAGTTTTAGCGACCGTTTGATCGGTCAGTGGCAGTCGCTAATCTTACGAATTAACGACCGATATATAGGCGGTCGCAAATATTTTTCATTTGAGACCGGTTTTCTACTACGGTCGCTAATACAATATTTAGAGACCGACTTTGAGGCGGTCGCTAATTTCGGTCGCTAAAACGCAAGTTTTTTTAGTGTGGCTAGTATGTTTGATCTTGAAATTTATTCGAAGGATATTAATTAAGAGGAACTCTCTTGAGAAATATTTCATTTGTGAAATATATTTAAAATAGTCAAATATTAAAAACATCATGAGTCGAGTCGCTATAGGTAAAAATTCGCGGATCTTGGCCGGGTCGGGTCGAATTTGGTGGGTTTTTTCCAAAATCTCGCGCAGGTCATGTTCCAGGATTTTCTCTCTCAATTTGTGTTACATGATAGGCAAAATGTATGTTACAATATGGGCAAATGTGTGTTACAAGTCATTAAAAAATATGTTTTTTCTACTTTAAAATAATAATAATAATGACAAATATACTATAATTTTTACAAGATCAAATATGTATTTTTAATTTATTTTTCATCCCTTTAAATTTAAATTTATGGTTTTATATATTAAAATATATTTGTTCCAACAATAACTTACATTTGCTCTAACATCAAATACATTTTTTTTGCTCCAACATTAACACACATTTGCAATAATACACATTTGCTATAACATTAACACACTTTGCTTCAATAGTAATACATATTTCCTCCAACAGTAACACACATTTGCTCCAACAATAACACATATTTTTAGTAACATACATTTACTCTAACATTAACACACATTTGCAGTAACACACATTTACTCTAACATTAACACACTTTGCTTCAATAGTAACACATATTTCATCTAACAGTAACACACATTTGCTTCAATAGTAACACATATTTTTAGTAACACACATTTACTCTAACTTTAACACTCATTTGCAGTAACACGCATTTACTCTAATATTAACACACTTTGCTTCAGTGGTAACACATATTTCCTCTAACAGTAACACACATTTGCTTCAATAGTAACACATATTTTTAGTAACATACATTTACTCTAACTTTAACACACATTTGCAGTAACACACATTTACTCTAAAATTAACACACTTTGCTTCAGTGGTAACACATATTTCCTCTAACAGTAACACACATTTGCTCCAATAGTAACACACATTTACTCTAACATTAACAGACATTTGCAGTAACACATATTTACTCTAATAGTAACATACATTTGCTCCAATTGTAACACACATTTGTCCTGACAGTAATACACATTTGCAGTAACACATATTTCCTCCAATAGTAACACACACTTGCTCCAATGGTAACACATATTTTTAGTAACATATATTTTTAACAACACACATTTTCTCCAATAGTAACACAAATTTTCAGAAACTTTTTCGAGACATTAAATCGAACAGGTGGCGTGCAAGGTTTGTTAAGAGACTTTTGCATTCCTATTAACAAAAATATGAATTTACTAAAGGATTATTACATTGAATATTATTGGCAATTAGGAATTGTTACAAAATATAGTCCGACAAAGAGTTTGTTCGTACTTTTCAATTGAAATTGGGGAGGAGACTTTTCAATTGGAATTGGGGAGGGGGCTGCGCAAACAGGGAATTGGAATGTTGGGGGAGGGGGGGTTTTGTTACAAGACTTTTCAATTGGAATTGGGCGCATAGCAGGGCTAACAGTGGCGGCAGCGGGCATGGTCGTGTGAGGAGGAGAAACACGTGACTTAGCATAAGATTCATTTTTTGAATATGGATTGTTCTACGGATTCTAGATCTGTAAAATATTTCATATAACAAATTGTGATTAATTAATGAGTATGTATAGAGTAAAATTGGTTTATATATGAATCACAGAAGGGTATTAGTTGTTTTCACTGAAGAGTATTAGTTATTTTTACTGAAGAGTATTACTGGTTTACACTGAAGAGTTTTAATTCATTTTTACTGAACAACTGATTAGGCGTGAAATTGTTATGATTTGTAGCCCGATTTGCCCATGTTTTGATTATATTTGATGAGTATTTAGAGTCATTTGAGTATTATTTTCATAAACTAATGAATTTGCCTTTTTGATGCTCATAGTTGGAAAGAGGGCAAAAAATGGAGTTAGTAGGACTTTGAATCGACTCAAACGGACTCCCGGATGAGAAGATATTGAAGAAATACGAAAAGTGTTAGTTCGGGCGAGTAAAAGTGTTAGTTGACTCAAGAGGAGGGAGTGCTCGAGCACCCATGGTCGTGCGCATATATGGCTCTGAAATGAAGAGGCGCTTGACTGACCCTTGGTCGAGCGCCAAAGTGCTCGAGTGGTTGGTGTCGAGCGCCGATTTGGCGCTGTGATGAGAAAGCGCTCGAGCAAGCATTGGTCGAGCGCGTAGCGTTCGACCGCCTAGAGGTCGAGCACCCCAAGGAAGCTGGAAGAGTATAGCGCTCGAGCAAGCATTGGTCGGCGCCTAGCGCTCGACCAAGGAACCAATTCGTGCGGATTTGGCCTAAACGTCCCAGATTCGGCCCATATATATATATATATATATATATCATTCCAAGCTCGATTTTACTTACTTTTGACACCATTAGAGATAGTTTTTTGAAGGAGAAGAGCTTGAGAAGATGTTTAGAGAGTTTTGGCAAGGTTTTAGCTTACGAATTCATAGATTAATTACCTTTTTTTTTAACCGATTAGTTTTTATTCTTAATTTCTTGAATCCTTGAGACAATTTAACCTAGATTTTTCCGGATTTATATAGATTTCTTTTGAGACTTGAGTTATTGATTCTATCTTTCTTTTATGTTCTTGATTTCTTTCGGTAATTTAATTATGCATATGATTATCGTTCTTGTGATTGCTTTTATTATTCAAACCACCATGTTAGGCTAGAACCCTTGCATGCTTAGAATAGGATGAACTCGTAGAAGTAGGACGTTGGTACGTAATTAGGATAATTCGTGATGTTTAGTTTTAATTCTCTTAATTATTCAATATTTCTAATAAACCCTAGAATAATCTTGGAATTAAGTACAAAAATTGTTAGAGAGAAGACGACTGCATCACTCTTTAATAACGAATAGGCTTAACGAGAGGGTTTTTGAAGGGGTTTATAATCTACCGGTGTATCTAGAGAGGATGACCGCATCACCTTAGTTAAATTAGGGCCTCAATAATTAAGCACAAACCATATAATTCGATTATTGGATTTGTGAAGTAGGTTGATAGGACGGGGTATTAGGGTTAATTCTTGAGTTTTTAGTCTTTTAATTTTGTGCTAGATTAGGGAAGTTGATTGCCTAATTTTAGTACACTTGGGATTATTACTTGCACATCACGATTATTTTAGTTACTGTACCAACTCCGTTAGTATACGTAGGAATTTCTATCACGAGTATCATCATCACTTATTTGCAAAAGTTATTTAGTTAAGTTCATTGATAGCATATAGTTACTATAAGATAATTTAGAATTAATAAAAATTCCAACATTACATTCATATTAGCTACGAGACGTACATCTCCAGGGATTTACTCGCATACACACTTTTCCTTGGGTTCAATATACTTGGTCTCTATACTCGCTCATACTACAGTGATCCATACTCTTGTGGGGTAACTACTAGTATAGTTAGTATTTTGCGATCAAGTCAACAACTAAGACTCTTTAGTGTAAATCAGTAATACTCTTTAGTAAATATAACTAATACTCTTCAATGAAAACAACTAATGTCCTTCGATTATTCATGCATAAACCAGTTTCACACTATACTTTGTCTTAATTAATTTATTATAAAAGATCTATGCATTCTTTTATGACAAAGTATTATATGAAAATAGTTCATGATAAATTTATCATGAAAGTGTATTAAAGTATCAATAATCTCATCAAGAGTATCATTTATATAATTAGGAGTATCATTAATCTGGGTCAGTGGTATTATATTGTATTTTTTGCAAAAAAAAAAAATTGAATTCATATTAATGATATTCCCGATAAAATTAATAATATTCCTAATTAAATTATTAATACTTTAAAATTATTTCATAATAAGCTTATAATGAACCATTTTCATATAAGACTCACTCTCTTTTATTATGTGTGTTGGATATTTGTTAGGCAAGTGATCAGGAGTAGATACAAGAGTTTGATTATTGATCGTATTTAAATTTGTGACTTCAGATCGACACACTTATATACACTCCTAACTCAAACATATATAGTTCATTGATTGATTAAAAAGTATTTCATTATTCCAAAAGAGTGTGAATGGAGTGAAATTGGTTCATACATTAATTATTAAAGGATATTAGTTATTTTTAGTAAAGAGTATTAATTGTTTTGACTGAAGAGTATTAGTTGTCTATACTAAAGAGTTTTAGTTTATTTTCAGTAAACAACTAAGTCTTTTCAATATAAACAACTAATACTTCTCAACAAAAACAACTGATATTTTTTAGTGAAAATAATTAATACTCTTCAATTATTCAGGTATGAACCATTTTCACTCGATACTTTGCCATTCCAAAATACATTATAAACTTTGACTTATAATAAAAAAAAATTAGTTAGTTTGAAATTCTTAAGTCATGTGAATTTTTATTTTTATGACTTTGGATTTATACTTTTGAAATTGTCAAAGTTAGGTGTAATTTGATCAACTGTGTGTAATTTGGACCTTATGCTTAGGGCTGTTCACGGAGTTCGGAGATTACTGAACCCGTACCGAAATCCGTACCGAAAAAAATATGGATTTTTTATTTTAACCGTACCGAAACGAACCGAATATTTTTTTGGTACGGATCTGGATATTACCAAATTAACCGTACCGAAAAATCGAATGTGACCGAACCAAACCGAACCGTACCGTACCGAACCGAATAACCGAATTCAATATGTATTAAATTTTAATTTTTATTTATTTATCAAACATTATTATAATGTTATTGAATTTAAGTACAGCTAAACGATTTCATAATTTCTCCTCTTTTTCAGAATACAAACACAATATTATTTGTCTTATTAAGTTCATAAAACGTTAACTTATGCTTAGGTGTATATCAAAATGATTTAAATTTAATTTCTTATTCTTTTAATTTCATTGTTCATGTATATTCATTTTTTTACAAAATCTTGGATATTGTGTACCTTGTGTCATGAATTACGATCAACATAATTTTAATATTGCACTTTTCATTCAAGATATATATATATATATATATATATATATTATATACTGTATTTTAAATACTCTATTGGTGGTGATTTACGAGCATATTGTAGCCATCAATTATAGTATAATGTGTTATATTCAAGCTTGTAACGATATATGCTTGATTGTAGTTGAAGTTGAATAGTATTCGTGAGTGTGCATGCATCGAAATGTTTTTTTAATGACTAAAAATGAGAGAATGATAAAAAAAGGGTAAAAAATCTGTTTCTCCGCTCTGTACCGTACCGATCCGGTCCGTTTGTAACCGAAAATCCGCTCCGATCCGTGCCGAAAAATAAAATATTCGTACCGTACCGTACCGAAATTTTGGTACGGACACGGATACTCGAATTTTAAAATAATCGAACTTTGGTACGGACACGAATATTTTCAAATATCCGTTTTGATCCGTACCGTGAACACCCCTACTTATGCTAATATATATTATTGGTTTATTACTCTTAAAACTTCTTATACCCATAAAAAGTATAAAAATAAAGTGTCTCCAATATTACACATGCCATCTATTTATGACCATCTTAATATAAAACTACATCCATCCATGAATTCTTTTTCCATTGGAATGAGCATTGTTTTATGGACGTTCGATTCTTTAAACAAATTTGGCATAATAAATACTAGGCTATAAATCTTTTTTTATATTTGATAAAATAATCACCAATGCTATTTAAAAGCATATTTTGTTTATATTCATTCTCATGTATGTATAATGTATCCATTAATATTAGAGTAGTCATGATTGATGAGATAGTTGTGTTTTTTTTTATTTTTTTTTTATGAGATAGTTGTGTTTGTGTTGTGTAGGAGAAGAATAATGAATATAAGGTGTAAGGCGGTGCATCCAATCTTATGTGTCCACGTGTTTGAGGGCATAACAGTCCATTCACTTTCACATGCTTCAACGTGCACTTTGATTTCACCACCAATAGAACACGCCCTTACAGCACCCTCTTACAGCTATTCCTTTTCTTCTTGTTGGAATATTTATTTTTGTTTTATTATTTTAGGACATTTAAAAAAAAAATTGATTGAGTATCCGATCGATCAACTATTTCGAAAAGTCCAATTCCATCTGTTAATCGATTTTGGATTCACAAGAAAACTTGTTTCCGGGAATCGGAATATGAAAGCAATAAGAACGAAATTGAAATCACACAAGAACACCAGATTTACGTGGTTCGGAGATGAATACTCCTACGTCCACGGGATCCGAGAGGATAGAGTATTCCACTAAGAAAAGGAATTGGAAGTTACAAGTTACAATCTCACAATCTCTCGTGTTTGCGCTCACAGATGTTGTTCTCTTCTTTCTTTCTTAGCTCTCTCAGCTAAGAATCCCTTTTTATAGATACAGAGATTGGAAACGAACCCTAGATTCGATTCAGTTGTAACAAACTCAAAGTAAAGGTAATTATCCAGCTGGCTAACGACTTCAATAACCGCCATAGTTGATTCAGTTAGAACCGCCTTCGAATTAGCTCCAATTTGGTGTATTTCGCGAATAATGGACTTCAGGATCAGATTACAAGACCCCATCTGGCTCTGGTCACTTACACCAGATGACCTCTGGTCCCAGACCTCCTCTGATAGACCTCCTCTGATGACTTATCTACTAGACTCGTCTGACCAGACCTCACCTGATGGACCTCCTCTGATAGCTCTCCTGCCAGACTTCTCTGGTCAGGCTTCTCTGGTCAACCTCATCTGGTCCAACTCCTCTGGTACCCCAAATTCACTAACTCCCACGGCTAACACTTTATCCACTTAGCCTCATATTGAATTAAGCTCATCAGACTACATACTTCACATTTGACCCTTCACAATTCTCCACCTCAGATGAGAAGTATCAATCCTCTCCTCATCTCCTCCACACTCCAGCTTGGGCCTAAGGAACATCACATACACTCATCTTTACCAATTCAACACAAAATTTGAATTTCGTCCCTGGTAAAGACTTTGTACACATATCTGCAGCATTGTCCTCTGTAGATATCTTCTGGATGAGAACCACTCCTTTGTCAATGATTTTCCTTACAAAATGCAACCTTACATCAATGTGCTTTGATCTCTCATGGAACACTTGATATTTCACCAGATGAACTGCACTCTGGTTATCACAATGAATGACCACAGCCCTTTGACTTATGCCAAAATCCTTGATTATGCCTTTCAACCACAAAGCCTCCTTAACAGCCTCAGACACTACAATAAACTCTGCTTCTGTAGTAGACAATGTAACTCCACTCTGCAGAACAGATCTCCAGCTTACAGCAGTATTGTAAAGTGTAAAGATATACCCTGTTAAAGATCTTCTGGTATCCAGATTAGCAGCAAAATCAGAATCTACAAATCCTTCCAGTGGACTCTTCTGGTCAGTCATCCTCTCAAACATCAAACCCAAATCAGATGATCCTTTGAGGTATCTGAATATCCATTTCAAAGCTTCCCAATGTAATCTTCCAGGATTAGCCATGTATCTGCTCACCATACTCAATGAATAAGCTAAGTCTGGTCTGCTGCAGACCAGAGCATACATCGGGCTTCCAACCCCACTTGCATAAGGTACTTTCATCATAGTCTTCTTCTCTTCATCAGACTTTGGTTCCATTTCCTTAGATAATTTGAACTGTTGTCCCAGAGGAGTTGTCACAGCTCTACTCTCATGCATGTTAAACCTCTTCAAGACCTTCTCAATGTAACTCTTCTGGGATAAGAATAGTCTTCCAGCTTTTCTGTCCCTAAGAATATCCATTCCAAGAATCCTTTTAGCATTTCCCAAGTCCTTCATATCAAATCTAGCACTCAGCTTCCTTTTGATACTCTGAATCTTCAGAAGACTCTTACTGGCAATAAGCATGTCATCCACATAAATCAGAAGATAGGCTATCACATCAATACCTTGCCTTTCCAGGTACACACAAGTATCATACTTGCTTCTTACAAAACCAATGGATAGCATAACTTCATTGAACTTCTTGTGCCACTGTCTTGGACTTTGCTTGAGGCCATACAATGATTTCTTGAGCATGCACACCTTTCCTTCTCCCCCTGGTTCAACAAACCCTTCTGGCTGGTGCATGTACATATCCTCAATAAGATCACCATGCAGAAAAGCTGTCTTTACATCAAGTTGTTGTAGCTCCAGATCTTCTTGGACTACTCTGCTCAGAAGTAATCTGATTGAACAATGCTTAACAACAGGTGAGAAAACCTCATTGTAATCAATTCCTTCTCTCTGAGTAAATCCTCTGGCAACTAGCCTGGCTTTAAACCTCACCTGATCTTTCACACCAAATTCAAGCTTCCTTTTAAACAACCATTTACAACTGATTAGCTTCTGCCTAGGTGGCTTATCAACAAGAATCCAAGTATGATTCTTCTTAAGAGACTCCATCTTTTCTGTCATGGCTGTAATCCATGACTCCCTATCATCACACTCAAGGGCTTCCTTGTAGGTTTTAGGTTCTTGGTACTCTATGGTTTCTGCTGTAACAAGTGCATAGGAGACCAGATCCACACGGCCAAACCTTGCTGGAGGATGTATTTGTCTTCTGGATCTGTCTCTTGTCAGACTATAATTTCTCAAGTCTGCTTCTGGCACTTCTTCCTCCTCTTCTGCAGGTGCACTATCCTCATCTGATGACCCATTCTCTCCTGCTTCCTGCTCTGGTTCAGAACCAGATGCACTCTCATGATTGTCATGATCAGGCTCCACCTCAACTTGAGTAATTGGCTCAGAAATAACACCATACATCTCTTCAGCTGATGGCTCCCTATCACCTTGATTAGGCATGAAATTGTTATGTTTTGGTGCCCGATTTACTCATGTTTTGAGTGTTTTCGATTAGTGTTTGGAGTCAAATGAGTGTCATTTTTATAAAATCAGTAATTTGTCTCTTTGTTTTTCATAGATGGATAGAGGGCGAAAAGAGGAGTTCGTAGGACTTTGAATCGGCCAAAACGGACTCCCGGTTGAGGAGATATGAAGATTTTACGAACAAGTGTACAACAGCCGAAGACCGCTTGAGCAGCTTGAGCGCCAGCGCTCGAGCGTGTTGCTCGAATGACCGAAAAATGGCAGAAAAGTTTCGCCGCTCGAGCACCTGTTTCATTCGACATATATGCTCGAATGGGGCCGCTCGAGCGTGTTTTTGCTCGAGCACTTCCATATTTTGGCCTCCGGATGCATTTTTTCGGCCCATTAACTCCCGTTTCGACCCGTGCCTATATATACCTCTTCCAAACACGTTTTGAAGGATCCCCGAACTTTAGAAATCACTTTTAGACTTAGTTTTTAGAGAGAGGAAGAGGAGAAGAACGAGCAAGCTATACTTACGTTTTGTTGAGGTTTTTCATACGAATTCTTAGTTTTCTTTTCGTTTCTTAGTTTCTTTTCATTAGCTTGATTACTTTAAACGCTTTAAACTTCGTTTTAGTTAATTAAATTTCAGTTCTTAGAATTATTTTATTTTAAAACCTTAGTTCATGTTTCATATTTTCGTTCTTCAATTCATTATGTTTATGTTTGTTGTTTCTTCTGTTGCTTTTATGTTTGTTAAAACCATGTCCGGCTAAAACCCTTGTATGCTTAGGGTAGGATGAACGCGTAGAAGTAGGTTGTGGGTACGTAATTAGGGTAATTTGTGACGTTAGTTTTAATTCTCTTAATTAATGAATTCATATAATTAATCTTAACTCTACCTTTGAATTTCGTACAAAAGTGTTAGAGAGAGGACGACCGCATCACTCGATAACAATTAGTAGTCTTAACAAGAGAGTTTAGAAAAGGTTAATTCACTTGCCAGTTTAGCTATGGAGGACGACCGCATCACCAATAGTTAAATTAGGGTCTCATTAATTAAGCACGGTCTATTAACTTGTTAGTGGATTAGTGAAGTCGTTTGTTAGGATAAAGAATTAAGGTTTAGAATCTTGAGCTTTAATCCTACAAGCTTTTACTTAGGTTAATTCTTGTTTGTCACGATTATTGTAATTATCGTACCAACTCCGTTAGTATACGTAGGGATTCCTATCCTAAGCATCACCATCTCTTATTTGAATCCAACCCTTAGTTAATTCGTCTGTTTTAGTATTTTAGTTTAATTAGTTTATTTTAGTTTTAATTAATCTTTCTTAAAAATCCAAAAACATACACTCATATTAACTACAACGCGTAGATCTTCAGGGATCTATTCGCATATACACCATCCCTTGGGTTCGATACTACTTGGTCATTATACTTACTCTTACTACAGTGAACCCGTCCGCTTGCGGGTGAGCGACTAGTAGAAGTTAGGAAAATCGCTTCAAGTCAATGGCGCCGTTGCCGGGGATGGCGTTGTATGCTTTTGAATAGGACTTGTAGATAGCTTAGTAGTTAGTAGTGGCTGATTTATTTTCTGTTTTTATTTTTATTTGTATTCAATCGGCAGTTGCATTTTGACCCTTCTACTAGTGTGTCAGGTTTATGAAAACACGCTCACAAGGCAATACGAGCGAAGAGAGAATACCGTTGGACCCTGAGACAATAGCCAGAAGGAACCGAGCCTTCTTGAGAAGGATGAACGCTGCCGACTTAGGAAAGGAACCAATGGATATCAATAATGAGTTGGACGATGCTGCCAACGATTTCAATCAGGCAGTAGACCGAGTTGAAGGCACTGGAGTTAGTGGTAGCCAGAATCAAATTCCATTAGGGGATAGCCAGAGTCTAAACCCGGATACACAAAACGTAGGGAATCCAGCTCAGAACCTTGTCCATAATCCTCATAACAACCCTGCTTACCCACAAAACCCAAATAACCCTTTTAACAACCCAGTATACCAACATTACCCATACCCACCTTATCCTTACCCACCATATCCATATCATCCACCACCAGTCTATAATCAACCACCTGTTTACCAACCACCACCCCAACAAGTACCCGTACCAGCTGCTAATCCTCAACACGTTCCTCAGAACGTAGATCACAATATGGCTATTCGAGGGAGGTTTGCAGCGCAGCCACAACGGTACTATGATGGAGTGGCTTTGCCTCCTGTTGAGGCAAACAACTTCTCGATATCCCCGGGGATTTTAAAGCTGCTTACCGAGAATCTGTTCAAGTGGTGATCGGGAAGGAGAATCCTCATACACACCTGAGGAGTTTTCTCATGATAGCCTCCACATTTAATTATAATGGCATGTCTGAAGATGCCAAGAGGCTTAAGCTGTTCCCATTCTCATTGATGGGAATAGCCAAGGAGTGGTACGATAATACGCTCCCGCGGGGAGGTGTAACCACTTGGGCCGAGCTCGAGCGTCTGTTCCTCGAGCGATTCTACTCTCCATCTAGGACGATCAAGGCTAGAATTGAGATCTCGTCCTTTCGCCAGAAGTCCGGAGAGGATTTACGCCAAGCGTGGGAGAGATACTCAAACATGCTGATTGAGTGCCCGCAGCACTGGTACAATGAGGGGGATATTATGGCATTCTTCTACAGTGGTGCCAACAAGGCGGGGAAAGACCATTTAGACACTTGTGCGGGCGGAGCATTCTTGAACCAAGGCATAGAGAGGTGTAGGGAGATCGTGGACAACATTGTCACGAATGCCGGTGCTTGGGGTGTGGATGCAGATTTTCAGAGAGTGCATCAGGTTGAAGAGGGAGAAGGAACGAGAAGGCTGCTGATGGCCATGATGGAAAAGATCAACAACCTCGAGTTGGGAAAGAGTTTGAGTGGAGAGCATGCAGTAGAGAATGAGAGAGTAGACCAACCCAGTGGACAGCAAGAGGTAGCCAATTACATGGGAGGTCCGTATTACAATCAGAATGGCTACCAAGGTGGAAACCAGTATGGAAGGCCTTCTTATGGCCAACCATTTGTACCTCCAGGTCCTCAGCCACTTCAAAATCAATGGAGGAACACACAAGGAGTTCAAGGAGGCCAGCAGCCTCCTCAAAACACATGGAGGAAGAATGAGAACTTTTCTTATGCTAACCCAAAAGCTGGTGTTACTGTTCCTGCAGGTGTTGATCCGGGGTCTAAACCTCCTGGTGGAGAAGGCGGTGCATCAACCGAGGAGATGTTGAGAGCGATCCTTCAGAATGTGGAGGAGGGAAGCAAGCGGTTGTCATCCTTGGAGTACGATGTGAAGGAGTTGCACAAGAAGGGTGATCATCGTGATCAAGAGCTCCAAAAGATGAATGTTGAGTGGACTAGAACTCAACAAGAGAACAATCGAAGGTTCACTTCTCTTGAGTTCCAGATGAGCCAGATTGCAAAGTCAGTGAATAGAATACCGGAGGGGAACCCGAAAGAGCAGTGCAAGGCGATCCAGCTGAGAAGTGGAACCAACTATGAAGGTCCTCAGATGCCTGCTGATTCTGAGACGCCCCAAGTTGAGAAGGGGATTGAAAGTGAAGGGATTGAGAAGCATAAAGATATGGATGAGTCCCAGAAGGGGAAAGACTTTGAGGAGATAGAGAGAGTTCCTAAGTGGAAAAAGGCAAAGGAAGCAAGTGAGAAAGTGAAAGAAACAGAAAGAGATGAATGGGGGGTACCCAAATCTGTGATACCCATCCCGTATCCACAGCGCTTCATGAAAAAGAAGCTTGATGAAAAATTTGCAAAATTTCTTGATGTTTTTAAACAACTTCACATTAACATTCCTTTTTATGATGCTTTGGAACAGATGCCGCACTATGCGAAGTTTTTGAAGGACTTGATCGCGAAAAGATGGCGAGTGGATGAGCCGAAGTTGGTGCAGCTGAACCACGAGGTGAGTGCATTAGTGCACAAGGCGCTTCCACCGAAGCTGAAGAATCCCGAGAGCTTCACGATCCTATGTGATATTGGGAACGGGATCAAGAAGGGAGCGTTGTGCGACCTCGGGGCGAGCATTAATTTGATGCCACTGTCGCTTTTCAAGAAGTTGGAAGGTGTTGAACTTCAACCCACAATGATGACGCTTCAACTTGCCGACCGGTCTATTACTAGACCTCAAGGTGTGGTTGAAGACGTCCTAGTGAGAGTTGGAGATCACATTTTTCCAGCAGACTTTGTAGTGCTAGAGATGGAGGAAAATGAGCACGTGCCCCTGATCTTGGGAAGACCGTTCTTAGCTACGGCGGGGATGGTGCTAGATGTGGCAAACAAGAAGATTACGCTGAAGGTTGATGATCAAGAAGTGAAGATCTCCCTATATGAAGCCATGAAGCACCCGAAGGAGGATGAGAGCTTGTATTGCATGGATGCCATTGATCCTCGTGTTGAAGACACACCTCCTATCCCTAATCCTTCTCATATTCATGAATTTTATAATCCTTCACTCAATTACTTAACCCATGAGCATTATGTTCTTGATTATGTTGATAGGGATAAAGTGAGGAAGTTGAAGGATGAAGAGGTAAAGAAAGTGGAAGTGGTCCAGTTAGAAGGGAAATGAGGAGTTAAGAAGAAAAAGTCCAAACTCAAGAAATTGTTTGGTAAGACTCCTCCAGATAAAAGTGAGAAGGAGTTGAGACCTATACCACTTGAGGTGAGGGAGGAAGCAAAGGAACTCATGATGGTGGGGCATCAAGGAAAGGAGTTCAAACACCACTCTTATGAGAGTGGGGGAGGTAAATTTGAGTATGATGTCCCATAAGCTCCTTTGAGCTTGGTCCGGCATGAGGACCTTAAAAATAGCGCTGAATGGGAGGCAACCCATTTTTATTTGCTTTCATTTATTTTTAGTGTCTTTTTATATTATTAGGGAGTATTTTGAGTCGTATGTTTAACCTCGTACTTGAGAGTTTTATTTTGTAGGCTTGTCTCTAAAGGAGTAAAGGTATCATGGAGTTATTCAGATTGAAGGAACCAACTTGAGACAAGGAATGTGCAAAGCTATTGAGAGAAATTGAATTATTTGGTTGAGGTAACCCACAACCCCAAACTTAGACCTCTAGCAAGGTCGAAGTTTGGGGGGGTGGAGTTTTTTATTTGTTTTATGATTACATTGCACATGCATGCACGCCCTTATCTTTGAGTTGAGTTTGATTGATTATTAGATTGTTGAGATACTCCTTGAGGTGATTTTGATTTGACTCGCGATTGCATATTTCATGCCTATCAATCATCTTATGCTTATTGATTGCTATCTTTGAGTATGATTTGATGAGTAGAGTGAGTAGTAAGGGTGAGTTAGAAATTCTTTTGTGTGAGTGTTTGAGTTTGAGCTGATTAGAGAGAGAACTTGTATGCTTATGAGTTTTTCTTTTGAGTACTTGTGTGATGAGAGTGAGAATGCACTAGGACTAGCATGGATGTGAAAGCCGTGAGATTTGAGCCTTATGAGATTTTGATGCATTAATCAATCTCTTCGTTTGTGAGTGAATCATCACCTTAGAGGATGCTAGAACTTGCATGTGCTCTTGCTTCTTGATTGTGTCTAGTTTGATATGTCGAATAGGATCTTAGGTCATCTTTGATTTAATTGAGTCACTTAGCCAAAATTTTCCTTACCATTGACATTCGTCCTTTGTTAGCCCCTTTGAGCCTTAAGCCTAATTTATTTGCTAGCACATTTAAACATTATTCCAAGTTCCTAAGCCTTTTTGTCCCAATTTGAGTGAAGAATAGGAAAAGTTTGAAGGTTGAAGGGATTGAGTTAAGTTGAGTTGAGAAAAAGGAATTATGATGGTTGAGTGGTGATAAAATAAGGGTGTGCATGAGATTTGAGTTGTGGAAAAAAAAATATTGAGAATGAGCAAAAGAAAAATTGAGCTTATGTGTTTGTGCGAAAAAAAAAAGAGAAAAAAAAAGTGATTGAAAAAAAAAAGTGAAAGAGTGAGAAAGAAAAAATTTGAAGTGTTGAGAGTATGGAGTTGAAAGGGTGTTGATTGAAAATGTTTGAAGTAGTCTGTTCCTAATCTCGAAGTGTGAAAGTTTGATTTTCTATTCTCCATTCACTTTAGTCACTTTACCTTATATTGTTATCCCACCTGTCCAAAGAGCCTACATTACAACCTTGAGAAAAGTCCTTTTTGATTCGGCATTGATTTCTAGAGTATGGTCGGAGTTGAGAGTGCTTACAAGCCTATGGCTGCCGATATGTGTGATTGATTGTTGAGTGAGTCCTTTATCATTGATATACACTTGTGAGGGAGTGAAACACATCGTTGAGTGCACATCCATGTTTAATCTTGGTGGGTCTTGTTGTTGTTGCATGAGTATGATGAAGGAAGGTGAGTGAGTATACGTGTGATTGATCTTTGAAGCTCGAGTTCATTTGCTTGCATGATTTGATTCGTTGACTCATTCCTAACAATTTCACTTGACTTATTATTTCGTTGCTTGAGGACAAGCAACATGGTAAGTTTGGGGGGGTTGATTAGGCGTGAAATTGTTATGTTTTGGTGCCCGATTTACTCATGTTTTGAGTGTTTTCGATTAGTGTTTGGAGTCAAATGAGTGTCATTTTTATAAAATCAGTAATTTGTCTCTTTGATTTTCATAGATGGATAGAGGGCGAAAAGAGGAGTTCGTAGGACTTTGAATCGGCCAAAACGGACTCCCGGTTGAGGAGATATGAAGATTTTACGAACAAGTGTACAGCAGCCGAAGACCGCTCGAGCAACTCGAGCGCTAGCGCTCGAGCGTCTTGCTCGAATGACCGAAAAATGGCAGAAAAGTTTCGCCGCTCGACCAGCTCGAGCGGGAGCGCTCGAGCACCTGTTTCATTCGACCTATATGCTCGAATGGGGCCGCTCGAGCGTGTTTTTGCTCGAGCACTTCCATATTTTGGCCTCCGGATGCATTTTTTCGGCCCATTAACTCCCGTTTCGATCCGTGCCTATATATACCTCTTCCAAACACGTTTTGAAGGATCCCCGAACTTTAGAAATCACTTTTAGACTTAGTTTTTAGAGAGAGAAAGAGGAGAAGAACGAGCAAGCTATACTTACGTTTTGTTGAGGTTTTTCATACGAATTCTTAGTTTTCTTTTCGTTTCTTAGTTTCTTTTCATTAGCTTGATTACTTTAAACGCTTTAAACTTCGTTTTAGTTAATTAAATTTCAGTTCTTAGAATTATTTTATTTTAAAACCTTAGTTCATGTTTCATATTTTCGTTCTTCAATTCATTATGTTTATGTTTGTTGTTTCTTCTGTTGCTTTTATGTTTGTTAAAACCATGTCCGGCTAAAACCCTTGTATGCTTAGGGTAGGATGAACGCGTAGAAGTAGGTTGTGGGTACGTAATTAGGGTAATTTGTGACGTTAGTTTTAATTCTCTTAATTAATGAATTCATATAATTAATCTTAACTCTACCTTTGAATTTCGTACAAAAGTGTTAGAGAGAGGACGACCGCATCACTCGATAACAATTAGTAGTCTTAACAAGAGGGTTTAGAAAAGGTTAATTCACTTGCCAGTTTAGCTATGGAGGACGACCGCATCACCAATAGTTAAATTAGGGTCTCATTAATTAAGCACGGTCTATTAACTTGTTAGTGGATTAGTGAAGTCGTTTGTTAGGATAAAGAATTAAGGTTTAGAATCTTGAGCTTTAATCCTACAAGCTTTTACTTAGGTTAATTCTTGTTTGTCACGATTATTGTAATTATCGTACCAACTCCGTTAGTATACGTAGGGATTCCTATCCTAAGCATCACCATCACTTATTTGAATCCAATCCTTAGTTAATTCGTCTGCTTTAGTATTTTAGTTTAATTAGTTTATTTTAGTTTTAATTAATCTTTCTTAAAAATCCATAAACATACACTCATATTAACTACGACGCGTAGATCTTCAGGGATCTATTCGCATATACACCATCCCTTGGGTTCGATACTACTTGGTCATTATACTTACTCTTACTACAGTGAACCCGTCCGCTTGCGGGTGAGCGACTAGTAGAAGTTAGGAAAATCGCTTCAAGTCACACCTCCACCTGACTTGTATCCCATCTGTGATTCATTAAACACAACATCTCTGCTGGTAATACACTTCTGGTTCCCAGGCTCCAGGCACCACAACTTATACCCCTTAACACCCTTTGGATACCCAATGAAGACACACTTTAAAGCTCTAGGTTCAAGTTTGTCTTGCCTCACATGAACATAAGCTAGGCACCCAAATACTTTCAACTTTGAGTAATCTGATATCTTTCCATACCAAACCTCATCTGGGGTTTTAAACTCAATAGCAGATGATGGCACTTTATTAATGAGATAAACAGCTGTGTTAACAGCTTCCCCCCAAAAACTCTTAGGTAACTGAGCATCAGATAACATACACCTAACCCTTTCCAGAATAGTTCTATTCATCCTCTCTGCTAGACCATTCTGCTGGGGGTTTGAAGGAACAGTTTTATGCCTAGTAATACCCTTCTCCCTACAAAATTGTTGAAACTCCTCTGATAGGAATTCAAGCCCATTATCAGTCCTTAAGTGCTTGATAGTCCTGCCTCTCTTATTCTCAAGTTCAATCAACCATTCTTTGAACTTAGAGAAGGCATCACTCTTCTGTTTAAGAATGTAAAACCAAACCTTTCTGGAATAATCATCAATAAGGGTAAGGAAATGCCTTGCTGGTCCCCATACATCAGAATGTATGTAATCCATAACCTCCTTGGTGGTATGCTTCCCCTTCTGGTATGCTTGCTTCTTTGATTTCCCAAGAACACACCTCTCACAGAATTCCAGCTTACATATCCTCTTCCCAGGGATTGCTCCCTTCTTGGATAACTCCACCAGGCCCTTCTCACCAACATGTGCCAATCTCTTGTGCCACAAGTTAACATCAGAAGACTCCATGGTAACGTCAGCTCCTGTTACAGTTCCTCCAATCAAAGTATACAAACCATTCTTGATAGTCCCCTTCATAACAATCCTTTCAGATTTGGTTATTGGCAGAACTCCCTTTTCTGTCTTGAATTCAAAGCCTTTTGAATTCAATGTACCAAGAGAAACAAGATTTCTCTTTAACTCAGGAACAAACCTGACATCAGATAAGATCCTATCAACCCCATCAAACATCTTGATCTTGATAGAACCAGATCCCTGCACCCTACAACTCTCATCATTACCCAAAAGAACAAGACCTCCATCAATCTTCTCAAGATCCAGAAACCAGTCTTCATGTGGACACATATGAAAAGTACACCCTGAGTCCAGGACCCACTCTTGACTTAGCCCCTCATGACTAACCATCAAGACCTCTGCACTATCATATCCTTCAACCTCCACAACAGCTGCATCACCATCTTGATCACCTTGATTGTCTTTCTTCTTTCTTTCAGGGCAATTCTTTCTCAGATGACCTTCCTTATGGCAAGTGAAACACTTTCTCTTCTCAACAAAATCAGATTTCTTCCCACCCTTTTCCACCATCCTTCTTCTTGGACTGAAACCCCTTCTTCTTCTTGGATTGAACATTCAATCCTTCAGCAGGCTTCTTCCCATCAGTTTGGATCTGTAGAAACTTGGTTTTCAGGGCAGTTTGAACATCATCAAAATTCACATGATCTTGTCTACCAAATAGCAAGGCATCCTTGAAATTTTCCAGAGACTTGGGTAGTGCATTCAACAACATCAACGACTTGTCTTCATCATCAATTGTAACATCCAAACTCTCCAGATCATCCACCAATATGTTGAACTCGTCCAACTGATCACCAAGATTCTTATCTTCACTCATTTTGAAGACTTGAAGCTTCTGTTTTATGTATAACTTGTTCGTAACAGACTTGGTCTGGTATAACTGCTCCAGCTTATTCCAGATCCCAAGAGCGGTTTCCTCCTTCGATACCTCCCTCAATGGCTTGTCCCCAGGACACAAGATAAGCACACTGTGTGCCTTCCTCTTGTTCTCCTCCACCTTCGCCGGATTAGATCCAGAAGCCACCTGAGCCGGTGGCAACAAGGCTTCGTACAAACCATTGTGTACCAGGAGAGCCTTCATCTTGATCTTCCATAAGCTGAAATCGTTCTTCCCCGTGAACTTCTCAATGTCGAACTTAGTTGCAGCCATGATTGCTTCACTTCCCACAGACGGCGCCACTTGTTAATCGATTTTGGATTCACAAGAAAACTTGTTTCCGGAAATCGGAATATGAAAGCAATAAGAACAAAATTGAAATCACACAAGAACACCAGATTTACGTGGTTCGGAGATGAATACTCCTACGTCCACGGGATCCGAGAGGATAGAGTATTCCACTAAGAAAAGGAATTGGAAGTTACAAGTTACAATCTCACAATCTCTCGTGTTTGCGCTCACAGATGTTGTTCTCTTCTTTCTTTCTTAGCTCTCTCAGCTAAGAATCCCTTTTTATAGATACAGATATTGGAAACGAACCCTAGATTCGATTCAGTTGTAACAAACTCAAAGTAAAGGTAGTTATCCAGCTGGCTAACGACTTCAATAACCGCCATAGTTGATTCAGTTAGAACCGCCTTCGAATTAGCTCCAATTTGGTGTATTTCGCGAATAATGGACTTCAGGATCAGATTACAAGACCTCCTCTGGCTCTGGTCACTTACACCAGATGACCTCTGGTCCCAGACCTCCTCTTATAGACCTCCTCTGATGACTTATCTATCAGAATCGTCTGACCAGACCTCACCTGATGGACCTCCTCTGATAGCTCTCCTGCCAGACTTCTCTGGTCAGGCTTCTCTGATCAACCTCATCTGGTCCAACTCCTCTGGTACCCCAAATTCACTAACTCCCACGGCTAACACTTTATCCACTTAGCCTCATATTGAATTAAGCTCAACAGACTACATACTTCACATTTGACCCTTCACACCATCATTCACTAATAAGAGCTCCAATTGAAATCAGAACAAAATTATGAATGAATCGATTCATCTAAAAAAATTATCGCATCTTGTAAGTCGTAGGAATAACTTTTTTAATTATTAAAGTATTAATTCAATTGGTACAATTTTTTTTCTGATTATTTATCAATACAAAATCATGTAGAGCTTAAATTGGTGTACGTAGGAGATAACTTCTCTTTTACACTTTTTGTATATGATATGTTCAAGTTTATTTATCAAATTGATGAAAATTTGACATAAAAGGAACTTTTAATAGAATGATAAATGGTTTAATTTAATTTAATTTTATTTTATCTTCAACTTTATAATTCTTGATAAGCCAACTATAGAGTGAAAGTGTTCATACATGAATTAATGAAAGATATTAGTTATTTTTACTAAAGGATAGTTGTTATTTTTTATAAGTATTAGTTGTTTACTAAAAAATAAACCTAGCCTCTTTTATGAAAACAAATATATTTTTTAGTGAAAACAACTAATATCCTTAAATGATTTATGTATGAATCAATTTCACTCTATACATACTCTCTTTGATATAGTTCTTTTTTTTTATCAGTAAATAAATTTCATTCAAAATGAGGTATAAGAAATACCTAGCTCCCAAACAGTTTACAAATTACAACAGTTTTTAAAACAACATTTCCTTCACATTAGACATTTATAACATTCCTAGTACAACCAAAGGATTTTCTAACCACTGTTGAAAGTTAAGGTTGGAACATCTAGCTTCCTTATATGCAAACCAACTCCATAGTCTACTCTTGACTTCATCCACCAACATTCGTGTGGTCATCTCTTTGTTATTAAACATGTTTCTGTTTATACCTTTCCATATCACTCAAGCGATGCACATCCATATGCCAGCCACAAATGGTTTACCTCTCTTCCCCTTGACAAAATTACAAAAATGTAGTAAGTTTATCAAGGGGTTTGAAGTAACAACCGAGGATAATTGCAGCCAATGAATACGTTCCATCCATACACCGTACGAGTGTTCACATTCAAAGACAACGTGTCTTACCGTTTCAGTTTGGGAACCACATACAGTGCAAGATAAATCATCATCTCTTTTTAAGATTCCTCTTCTCATCAGCTCGGATTTCATTGGAATACTCTCTCTAAGAACTCTCCAAGTGTGGATCGAAACTTTATGTGGGGTGTACTTGTTCCAAATCAGCCTGAATCTCGTCTGCATATCATCGGACAAGTCTTGTGTTTGCACCTCATCCGCCAATCTTTCATAAGCCTCCCTTGTTTTGTATAAGCCACGTGCATTCCATTTCCATCTCCAAATGTCATCACCACTCGTCATCACTTTGCACCTTATATTGCCGGATGAGGTCGTTAATTTCACATTTCTCCACTCGACTCCCCAAGCCTCGTATATTGTAATATAGTATCTTCATGGATTACTTTATTTTAGCCTCCACGACATCCTGCTTTGCTGTTGTACCCTTACTGGCTTCCAAATTTTCCAGGGCATTCATAATTTCTCCTTCTGCATTTGTTGCTAAAAGCCCTAAATTTTTCCCTATTGCCCATGTTTTTAAAGCTTCACCATTAGTGCTAGAGAGTTGTTCCCCTGTTCTTTTTTTGTTTCTCTTCTGTCGGACCTTGCTTTTTTCCTTCCCCTCCGATCTGAGATCGCTAACGAATTGCTTCCATCTGCGAGTTTCCTCTTTCCTCTTATCCTTTTTCGATCGCCCCAATTTTCTCCGACTGGCGTTCTGTTCTATTTCCGCCACCATAGAATCTTTCGCTGTGCCAAAATTTGTCGTCCCAGAATTCACCTGTGCCTCGATGTGACTGATGAAAGAGACGATTGAAATCCAATTGAAATGCTCCTTCATTGGTATGGATTTGTGCTTGTACGGGTTGTGGATTTGAATTACCGATCATTACTTGAGATGGGCTAAGAGACCCATTCGGCAGTTGGATTGAATTTTGCCTGGGCCTGGGCGAAATGGAAGTTGGGCTTTCCACCAGGCTAATATGCTGGCCCAAATCATCATTCTCACCGTTCGATAGTAAAGTTGGGTCAGATCCTGGGTCCATCACATTAGCATCAGTAGGCTTATCTTCTAATCCTTTGGTCTTCTGTAGATGTTGGGGCCCGCAATCTCCATATACTGTCTCAGCATTAAGATCGATATCTGTACCATAATCAAATTTTTCAAAAAGAGATTTTGGACTCCCGCTAATATGGGAAATTCCACCAAGCCTAATGATTGCGCGACCCAAATTTTTGGAAATCCTCGTCGAAGAGAAATCTTTCATGGCTGACTGAAATTATGTTCCGTCATCGGCAATCAGATCTTCAGACTCTACTACCTTCGCCTCTGTCGGACCGGATTCAAAAGATTCAACTGATTCCTCTAAAATATTGGACGCCACTTCAGAAGCGTCTTCGCCTCCAGCTCCCACGTTGTCAACGCACACAGAGAAAACTTTCTCATTCACTTTTATCTTGAAGGTTTTTTCGTCGATTTGAGCATTGAAAACCTGGTTAATCTCATTCAAGAATGGGACAGATAGAAGCACCCGTATTGCATCTAATCTCGAACGAGTCTCCGTAGCCTCATCAATCCTAATAAATGACCCAATTTTTGTACCAGCATCTCTAAAGAATCTCGACGACCAGGTCTGAAGAGGAACACCGACCCATCTAGTCCACACTTTTTGACGGTGACACACATCCAAAATTGACCATGGTCTAGCCCAATGGAACCAATGTGTAAATCATTCCTTCAACTTCTTAAACATACCCTCCATTGTTTTGTTATTCAAGTTGTAAATAAGAACGATGTTGTCCCCCAAGTATCGAAATTTCAAGAGTTTACCACACTCACCCTTAATCTCCTCCCAATGATCCTCCCAGATGAATTCCTTCTTAAGTAACCCAATCCAAGCATCGGATAGCCATGACGTTTCTTCCCTTTTAGAAAATAGTTCATTTTATTAAATGAAAAAAGAAAAAGATAAGGGTCCCACAACCTGGAACCAAGGTGTAAAAGGAGGTATTGTACAACAAAAGAGTTATGCGTACAAAGAAAACCTCTCATTCGAAGAGAAGGACAAAGCCCTAAGGTGGCCTATAAGTTCTCTTGAGGTCATAAGAACTGACCACAAAGTTGTTCTTATTAGTGTTTTTTAACTTCCTAAAATTTTTCTTTCGTTGCATTTCCCAATGGGTCGTGTCCTCATTGGTTCGTTCCAGGTAGTAGGTGCCATTGTGTGCACTTATTTTCTTGTGACGGATCTCCATCCTGTGAAAATCCTTGGAATTATGAGGAGAATCAAACATAACAGAAATTCCTTCATTCTCTCTTGAAGTAGTTGCCAATATAACCCCTTTGGGGGCTTTATGTATGTCTGCTGCCTCTTTTCCCCTAGACGTATTCGTAGAATCCTTTCCCTTATTCGAGACCGCTTCAGAATACAGCTTCTCCGCCCTCCTGCTACCTAATCCAGACTGTATAATCAGGGGCTCAGATCGTTTCTTTTCATGTTGGTTTCTATCATATTTTGGTGAATAGACTCGAAGTTTGAAGCTTCCAATCCAAAGGTTATTCAACTCCTTCAACAAAGCGTCTACATCCCTGAATGAGCCTGTCGGAAAATGGACAAACCCGAAAGGTCTCCCGACTTTATCATACTTCTTCGGGCAAAAGATATCCACCACTCGACCTACTTCACTGAACTTCGCTTTCAAAGTTTCCATTCCGCAATCCAGCGGGAAATTTTGGAAAAAGAAGAACCTTGACTCTCTCTCTCAGATTTGAATCACCTTGCTCCTGACACGGTTATTTCCATTACCCCTACTCAATCTATTTGTCTACCTCTGCTGGAAATGTTGGTTAAAGGACAATATTTGTCTCACCGGTTTTCTCTCGGACACGGGTTTCCTATTACCTACCCCTACTCTCACCCACTCACCACTCTCTCTCTAGACATTCTCACTCTAATGCATTATTGAGAACTCTCTTTGATATAGTAATGCTCGTTACAATTCATAATTTTTAATATTTGAATATTTGAATCAGGTTACAAGCCATAATAAATAAACTAACATGAAAATAAATTATCGACATCATCATCAAGAGAAGATATAAATAGGGTAGTTTGGTACAATATACTGAAAATACTACATCATATTTTATATACACAGTACAAAAATATTGATATATAAAAAATCATATATTAACATTGTCGGTGTATATTGAATTTTTGGTAGGCAAACTTTCATATGCATCAAGTGCACAGCGCACTCACTCAACAGTTGCTCATGTTTATATTGAAAAGTTTGTTTCAATTACACTGAAAAGTGTGGTTAGATTACACTGAAAAGTTTAAACTAAAAACTGATTTTCAGTGTAATCCAACCACACTTTTCAATGTATTTGGAACAAACTTTTCAGAGTAAACAGGGTGATGTTGACGATCAGTTCTAATCTTGAAGGTTAATGGTTGTTTTAAGCAATTTTAGGTGGTTAATTGATCATCAAACAATTACGTGTGATTGATCACTAACGTAATTAGTGAATATGAATTTTTGGGTTTAGGTGGATTAGAATCGTATAAAAGCTTACGTGTTTAAGTTCGATTGTAAATTAATCGAGCAGCTTTAGATTCGTAATCGAAGTTTGGACGTGTATAATAATTTGTGCTTATTCTATTTGCTGCAAAAATCTAAGTATTTATAGACTTTTGCCCTGCAGGAGGTGGCACGTCCTTTGGCCGACCAAGTCTGCATGCTCGACACCTGTCCTTTGACTAGTTTGACCTTATCTTAACTAAATTCTATCCTTATCTACTGGACTTGCTCGCAGTCTAGAGCTGTTCGTCACTTTGGACTTGTCCTTGAGGAGTCTTTAGTCTGATTCTGATGGTCTTTCATCTTGTTTAATTGTTATTTTGGCGTTGTGGTTGGATCTGATCGGCAGGATGCCGTTTGAGCTCGTCATGTGGCTTTTGATCCGATTTTGTTCGCCTATGTGTCTTGATCGCATGTAGGTTTTGCTCGTCGGATGTCTTGGGTGAATCATGTGTTAATTCCAGTTTAAATTTTGTGTGATTTGCGCTAATCCTGGTCGCCCAAATGATGATCCTGCTCGCCTATCAACAATTGCCCCCTTGCCGATCAATAAATTGTGAAGATGGTGAATGAGCACTTTTTGGGTTGGCAACTTTTAAGTGTCACTAAGGCGAGCAAGAATGTCCCTGGGGCGAGCAGCTTTTCACGGGCGGACAACATTGGTCGACCAGACTCGGGTCGGGGACGGTTGGGATCCCAAGGTCTGGGCACGGCTCGAGGTGTGACGTGGGCGGAATGATTGCTACCGCCCACGCGCACACAATCCCGAGGAGACGCGCCTTCCCGTTTTGTCGGACAGGTGCTGCACGCGCCCAGAATTTGCAATTTGGTCCTTCCACTTTCAATTTTGTTCGCCCAGTACCCCGTTTTTCCAGAAGTATAAAAGGAAAATTTTCTTCGTTTTTTTCATTTTCACACTGTTTCTTAAGCGTGAATCCCTCTTTCTTCCTTCTTTCAAATTTCCGGCGACGTTTCCAGATTCCGGCGATCTTCGAACAACGTCAAGGTAGTTTTTTCTCTGCTTATTTTCTTCTCTTTCTTCTCTTCTTGCTTCGTGTGCGTTCTTGATTCACCGAGAATTCCTACTCCGCCGTGGAAAATTCCGAGCCGCCGTGTTCTTCCCTTGCCGGAATCTGCAAAACCCTAACATCTCTCCCTTAACTTGTTCGATGGCGTCACACTCAGAGACCGGTTCTTTTCCTCCCCGGAATCCCGAAAAATGGCCCGTCGAAGAAAATCTTCCTATAGTTAATTTGGAATCTGATCCCGAGGCGGCTTCGGTTGCACGCTCGGTCAATTCTGGAGCCCATCCCTCCGGGGAAAGAGAGGAGCGAGCAAATCCTGCTCGCCAGCTCTTAGAAGAGACGAGCTCGGACCTCCACGAAGACGAGGATGAAGAAGTCGAGGTACTTCAGCCGGTGAACCTTGACGAACTAACTTGGACCTATCTCAAGGATATCAACTTCCCTGCGCCCAGATTGATCGAGCATCGGGTTCCAGTCGCGGTTGCTCGCCGTGTCGACTGGAATGAGTACGAAAAGGAGCACTCCAATCGCTTCGTCATTCCTGCTCGCGGAGTGCGGAAACTTAAAGCGACCGAGTTCGCAGCGAGCTGTATCGTATCCGCCATCACTAAGGAGAATTTGATCGAGATTCGGAGGGATTACAAGATTCCCTTTGATATCCCAATGTATGCTCCTTTGGTGGACGAGAGAGCTGATCGCCCACCACGCGGATTGACGGCGATCAACCTTGCCACCCTAAATGCTGGAGTTTCATTGTCGTTGCACCCTTTGGTCGGCCAATTTCTACATGACGTGAACTTGGCTATCACCCAACTTACTCCCGTTGGGTGGATAAATCTGATGGCCCTGATGGTAATGTTCGCTCTGGAGGGGTATCCCGACAGGCTGTCCGCCGAGGAGGTTGGCTACCTGATGACGATAACCGGCTGCATTGGGGAAGAGGCGGGCTGATACTATCTGAAGGCGCGACCAGGGCAAAAACTTGTCGAGGATATTCCTGGGAAAGTGCGAGATTGGAAGCATGACTGATTCTGGATCGGAGGCGATTGGCGTGCTTCTGCTCGCTCTTCAGGGGGTTCTGAACGAATTGAGACCCCGGCGGAGTTTAGGGAATTAAAGCGTGAGTCTTACCTCTTCTATATCTTTGAAGTGGTTGGACTAATTTTAATTCTCTTTTCCCTTTGTTTCAGGTCCCAAGAACTTGGGGTGGCGAACTGTGAAGAATAGCATAAGCGATCTATTCCTGTTCGTTGCGTGTTTGATCGCCCTTCGTCGCCGAGAAGATCGAAGTATCGGCCACCTCTTCTCCGAGGACACACTGCGAGTTGCTCATCTCACGACCTACCCTCACCATCTCGAGGCTCTAGCTCGTATCCCAGAGGGTAAGTATCTTCATGCTGGGCGAGCAGATCTGATCGATTTTATACTTGGTATTAATTTGTTTTCCTGTCATTTACAGATCAGCTCGCCTCCGTTGTGCTTCACCCTTCCTTCCTAGAGCTTGATAACCGTGTCTGGGAGATGCCGACCAAAAAAGGACGCAAGAAGTCGGATCCCCTCTCAAAGATCATCGCCCTTGCGGCCAAGGGTGGAAAATGAGACCCTCGGCAAACCGGAGGGTCGAGCTCGGCTCAGCCTCCCGCCCCCGTAGCGAGTCCGCCCAAGACACTGGTCCCGAGAACGAAGAGACTTCTTCGTGGAGATGGCACTCCCGTTACTGAGGCTGAAAGGGCAGTCAAACGAACAAAGACTGCCCAAGAAAAGGTGACAGTGGCTGTCCGACCATCTGAAGGCGACAGCGAGCAAACTCCTTCGGTGGAGCGTCCCGGCGAGCAAGCTCTGGTCGTCACCACTCGTGAAGGATCTGGACCTTCATCTGACCCCACCTACCTTGGTTGGGATAAAGGTCGTCTTGACAGGTATAACCCTGCTCGCCCAGGACACTTAGCTTTTTTTTTTTAACTAACTGGAAAATTTCTTTTCAGCTACTCGCCCGAGCAGTATCCAGGGCGATCTAACCTGGTGCATCGTTTCGCCTGCTCAAAGGTGCCGACCAATCTGCGCGAAATCCCGGACTCTTTTGTTCGCCGCGCCTCCGAGGTCGTTGCTCGTAGCTGGACCAAGGAGCTAAATGAGACCGTCAAGGCACAAGCGCCTCGTGATAATGGCCGTTTGTGTCTTGTCAAGGCGGGAAACACCTTGGCGGCCGTGCAACGTTTGGTCGACCAGGTTGAGGACCTTGAGAAGGACTCACGCCAGCATGCGGCCACGGTCAGCCGTATTGCCAGAGAGCGTGATGACGCTAAGGCTGAGACGAAGAAGATTATCGCCGACCTCGAGAATAAAGCCAAAGCTCATCAGGTTAGCGAGCAGCGTGCCTTGGACCTGCACGTCAAAGTCTCCGAGGAGCTGAAGGTCAAGATGGCCGAAGTCGAGCACATGCGAGCAGAACTTGCTCGCGCTCAGCAGCAGAAGGAGGTCGCCGAGAAATTCGCGACTGAGGCAACGGCCAAAATTGCGGACCTTGAAATCCAGCTCGCCAACTTCATTACCCAAGAGGAACTTATTCCTAAGATGGAGGTGAGCTCGATTCTTGGTTACGTAACTGGTTATGCGGAGAGCATCCGTATTGCCCATGAATTCAAGGCTGCCGCAGTTGTCGAAGAGATCGGCAAGGAGTTGTGCAATTTTGTTGAATCTAACCCTCCTGCTCCGGGCACAACTCTGCAAATTAGCGACCTGCCTGAATATGGGATCAAGCTCGACTTCATTGGCCCCGAGATAATTATCACAAGTCCTGCCGAGGACGAGGAAGAAGAGGGCGATGCTGCGGAGGGCGAGCAAATCCTTCCTGCCGATCAAAGTGAAAGAGCTCTAAAGGAGCGTGCTGATGCTGAGGGATTGATTGCTGAGCTAACTGAGGTGGTCCCAGTTGATCCTGCCATTGAAGGCTCTCCACTTGAAGACCCCAAAGATGACAACATATCTCCTCCTACCGGACAAGGATCTTAGCGGACAGGATTAGCTAGGAACTTGTACTTCTTTTTTGTTGTTGTTCATCCTTTTGTAATTTTTGGGCGATTAAGCCTTATCATCAATGGATATATTTCGCTTACTTGCTCGTCTTTTATCTTACACCAATTGTTCTTTGCATCTTTTTCTGTGCTTCAACAATCTTAATGTAGTTGGGCCTTGTTCCTTAAGAACCTTTTTTTTTTTGCCTTAGGATTTGATGGGCTTTTGGCCTTAGGCTATGTCCATTTAAAAACGAACAGCCTTCAATGGGCTTGGTTGTATAATCAACTTGCGCCTTGAGCTCACATTTCTATTTCGAACGAACAACTTAATATTGAACAAACATTTAAAAATTACAAGTATCAAACGCGACCAAGAATGTAACCCTGCACTAGCTAGGTTGGATTTGCTCGACAGAAACAATGTTAAGCTTCCAACTTATTAAAAACATAAATTACACCAAGAGTCAGAGTTGCTCGACTACTATACAATTTGTCAAGACATCTTTAAACTCTTAAGAGGAAATGAAATTATCACAAGATACTAACATCCCAGCATGCGACCAGACTTGACCCAATTCATCTTTGTTCGACCATTTATACTTGGTGAAAAATTTCAAAAAATTAGGCAAGTTTTTTGGACCCATCTTGTATCTCTGCCATTCCAGTTCGCCCAGTGGACTTAGTAGCTCGCCTATCTTAACTTCACTCTCTCATGAAGCAGAACTGGTCGCCTACTGAAAGTATTTCCTTAGATTAGCTGCATTCCAGGAATATTGGGCCGAGTTGCCATCTAAGTCCTCTATGTCAAATGCTCCATTGGGTAACCTATCTGTTACCCTATACGGGCCCTCCCAAGTCGGGCCAAATATGCCTGGAGGTGGGGCAAGCTTCTTTCTTAGAACGAGGTCACCAACTTCTAATTTTCTTATCTTGACTTGAGAATTATAGTAACGCTCTGCTCTTTGCTTGTACGTGGCATTCTTTAGCTCAGCGTGTAATCTTCTTTCTTCGAGCAAATCTGCTTCTGTGGCTAAGGCAGAATGATTTGTTTGTTCATCAAAGCTGGTTGTCCTGACCGTGTCAGTCTTTAATTCAATTGGTATTACTGCCTCTGTTCCGAAAGCCATTGCAAAAGGTGTCTCTCCGGTGTTTGACCTGGGAGAAACCCTATATGCCCACAAGACTTCCGGGAGTTTTTCTGACCAGCTGCTTTTGCTTTCTGCCAGACGTATTTTCAATGTATGCTTGATGATCTTATTTACAGCTTCAACTTGCCCGTTTGACTGGGGATGATAGGGAGTTGAATAGTGTTTCCTGATCCCCCATTTTGTACAGAAATCTCGTAATTCCTTTCCATCAAACTGTGGACCATTATCTGTCACGATTGTTCGTGAAATTCCAAAGCGACAGATGATGTTCTGCCATATGAAGTTGATCATGTTCTGCTGTGTAATTTTCACCATGGCCTTTACTTCTGCCCACTTTGTATAATAGTCGACTGCTATGACGGCAAATCGAACATTTCCCACTCCTGCCGGGAAAGGGCCAATAATGTCAATCCACCATCTTGCAAATGGCCATGGGCTGTAAACCGATACAAGCTCCTGGGCAGGGGCATGAATGCTTGGAGCAAAAACCTGACATTGGTGGCAAGCCTTGGCTAATTGGATTGCATCTTTCCGTAAGGTTGGCCAATAGTAACCTTGCCTTACAGTTTTGTAGGCCAAAGCTTGCCCCCCAGTGTGATTTCCACAAACTCCAGAATGTATATCCTCCAGGACTGTCCTTCCTTGCCCCCTAGACAAACACTTGAGTAGCGGGAGTGAGAAGCCTCTTTTGTAAAGCTGTTCGTCTACCAGAGTGTATCTGGTTGCCTGTTTTTTAATTCTTTGAGCTTCAAATGAGTTGCTTGGTAACTCCCCGTCTTTTAAGTATTTGGCTATAGGAGTTCTCCAATCATCATCGTTGTTGTTCTCGACTATTTGATTTACTTCGTAGTCCATTGTTGATGGTTGAACTTTTTTGGTAATGACAATGTCCGTCAGGTCTGCCGGCCCATCACTTGTTGCTAATCTTGCTAGGGCGTCAGCTTGTGTGTTGCTTGTTCGTGGTATCTGCTGAATAAACACTTGGTCTAATTGGGATACCAAGTGTGCAACTATTCGTTGATACTCGATCATTTGCTCATCTCTGGCCTCATATTCGCCTCGTACTTGGCTTACAATGAGCTGGGAGTCCCCGAAAATTTGGAGTTGTCTAACTCCAACTGCTAGTGACAAGTGAAGACCTGCAATGAGGGCCTCGTACTCTGCCTCATTTTTAGTGGCCATGAATTCAAATCTGACTGCTGAAGTGAAAACTTGCCGGTCGGGACTGATGAGCACTATTCCTGCCCCCGAGGCCAGATTTGTTGACGAGCCATCCACGTAAAGATGCCATGGGTGATCTAGCCCTCTCGTTGGATTTTGAGGGAAGGTTAGTTCAACTATAAAGTCGGCTAACGCTTGTCCCTTAATCGCGGTTCGAGGTGCATAAGTCACGCCAAACTGGCTTATCTCTATGGACCATTTCAAAAGACGGCCAGCGGTGTCGGGTCGGTGTAATATTTGTCTGAGTGGGAAAGTTGTCAGGACTTCGACTTGGTGATCGAAAAAGTATGGTCTTAATTTCCTGACACTCATGACAAGAGCATATGCCAGCTTTTCAGTTGGTGAGTACTTTATCTCAGCATCATGCAGGGCCTGGCTGACATAGTAGATTGGCAGGTGAAATTTGCCATCTGCTCGAACTAACACCGAACTTATGACTGTGTCAGATGCTGCCAAGTATAAATATAGCTTCTCACCGGGAATTGGTTTTGACAGAATTTTTACATCTCCCAGATATTCTTTCAATTGATCAAAGGCTTTCTGGCAATTTTCTGTCCAGGTAAAGTTGCCCTTTTTGATGGCCTCAAAGAATGGACGACACTTGTCTCCTGATCGTGATATGAATCTGTTTAAAGCTGCTAGGCATCCGGTTAACCTTTGCACCTCTTTAATAGAACGTGGTGGCTCCATATCAACGATCGCCTTTACTTTTGCCGGATTAGCTTCGATTCCGCGTTTGCTGACCAGATGGCCCAAGAATTTCCCAGAATGTACTCCAAAGCTACTTTTCTTTGGATTTAACTTCATATTGTATTTTCGGAGTATGTCAAATACTTGGGAAAGATGATGGAGGTGATCTTCCTTATGGGGACTTTTGACTACGATGTCATCAACGTAGACTTCTACTGTATCTCCAATTTGTTGGTCGAACATTTTGTTCACCAACCTCTGGTAAGTTGCTCCAGCATTAATTAGACCAAACGGCATCCTCTTCCAGCACAACAAATTTTTATTTGTATAAAAAGCCGTATTTTCTTGGTCGTCCGGGTGCATTGGAATCTGGTGGTATCCTGCGAAGGCATCCATGAATGTGAACATTTCGTGACCGGCAGTACTGTCCACCAGTTGATCGATGTGTGGGAGCGGAAAGTTATCCTTTGGGCATGCTGCATTAAGATCTGTAAAATCTATGCATAACCTCCAGGTTCCGTTCGGCTTCCGTACCAGGACAGGATTCGCAAGCCATTGTGGACATAACGCTTGTTTAATTAAATCGTTGTCCAGCAGCTTTTTGACTTCTTCGTTTAAAGCTTGATACTTGTCTGGTCCATATTTTCGCCGTTTCTGGTGGACAGGTTTTCGGGCTGGGTTGATATTCAACATGTGACAGGCATCCTTCGGGCTGATTCCCACCATATCAGCATGAGACCACGCAAAGACGTCCAAGTTAGCCTTCAGAAAGTCCGTCATGCGCGTTCTGTAAGGCTCAGGGAGTTCAGATCCAATGTAAAGTTCAAGACTGTCACGCTCAGGATTAACCTTGATGGCCTTCAACTCTTCAACGGGAGTTGCCCGTCGTTTTTGCCCTTTCCATCGAGGGTCAACTATTGGTCCTTCTGGACTTAGCTCATCCTCAATGTCCATGGGTTCAGCACCCAATCGAGGGTCAAAATCATCTGCGGGCCTTGGGTGAGACTCGGCCACCGAAGTTGGACTTCCCTGGTTATCATTTGGGCACGAACGGTCGGCTACGGGAGGTAACACTGCTTTTGGCTGGTTTTGCCCGTCGCCCTGCTGTGCCTGATCGCCTATAGGTGAAGGTTGGTCGTCAATGTCCATCTTATTGTTTTGGGCTCCAAGGATGTCCTCCAAAATTGAGGGTTCATTTTCGAGCTGACTAGTTGATGCTTCCATCATAGATACTTGTCCATGTCTTGACTGAATTTGCAGAAGACATTCTCGAGCTTTTCTTTGGTCTCCTTTCACCGTGCCAACTCCACTTGCTGTTGGGAATTTTATGCAATAATGGTAAGTTGAACATGCGGCCCTGAATTCGTTTAAAAAAGGTCGACCCAGGAATCCATTGTATAACGATTCTTGATCGACGACCAGGAAATCCACCATTCTTGCAATATTTTTCTCAGGCTCTTTGACCGTCACAAGTTGCATAGCGAAAGTTACTATTCCCAACGGGATTGTCACGGCATTTCCGAATCCCAGGATACGGTGATTTGTGTCTCTGATGTAGCCTGCATAATCTCCCATTTGATCAAGTGTCTTTTTGAAAAGGACATTAGTGTAGGCTCCAGTATCCACCAGTAATCTATGCACCCTTGTTTCCATAATCTTGGCACATATCACAAGCGAATCGTTGTGGGGGGTCAGAACTCCTTCCAAATCTCTGTCGGTGAAAATTAATTCCGGTGTTTGCATGGTAGGTGGAATGACCCCCATTTCCTGTACATGTCCGATCGCTCGTAATTCTGCCTTTCTTTTCCGGTTAGAGATTGGTGGTCGTCCATCAGAATAACCACCTATGGGTCCTGCGGGTTCCATCATCTGGATATCCGGTATTGGCCCCCCGGCTGGCGCCTGAGCTGGTCGTCCAGCTCGATTCCGATGAGGTGCCTGGTCCTGGTCTTCTTCATCAGAATCTTCGTCTCTGGTTCTTTTGCCGGGCTGTCTTTTCACAAACTCTGATAGTTTTCCCTCTTCGTAAAAACACCACAACTGCTTTAGCAAGTCACGACATTCGCTTGTAAAGTGTCCTACACTTTGATGGTAGGCACAATATTTATTCTGGTTCAACTTGCTCGTTTCCTGACGTATCTTACGGGGAGGCGTTAGCAATTCTTTGTCCCGGACACTATTATAAACTGTATCGATTGATACAGTGAGAATGTGGTTCAGTTTGTCTTTTAGCTCAGTGCCCTCGGTAAATGCCTTCATATTTTTGGGAGCTCGATAACCAGTTCCAGGCTTCTTTGCACCCTCTTTTTGTTCTCCTTTGTCTCCCATATCCTTTTGAAGGGCTTCATGCATTGAGACAAAAACGCCTGCCCGATCCCGAAACTCGGCGTATGTCTTTGGGCATCTTAGGTGCACATCTTTCCAGAGTTCAGTACCCTTCTTGAGCCCAGCCAAGACAACCACAATCTTGGTGTCTTCACTAACGGATTCTCCCTCTAACAAGACCTTATCGAATCTTTCCAAATACGATCGGTCCGACTCGTCGTCAGTTTGTTTCAAGTCGGATAACCGATGTCTTTGGGATAGATAAGACCCGGCTGTAGAGAAATGGGATAAGAACTCTTTACCCAGCTGGGCAAACGAATGAATTTAAGCTGGTGGCAGGGCCGAAAACCACTTATGGACACGATCCCCGAGAGTTAAAGGAAAGTTTCGACATTGGGTTGCATCACTTGCCCCCATTGATACCATATAATTGGTATACTTCATCAAATGCACTCGGGGATCCGCCGTGCCCTCATACTGGATACTTGCTGGAAACTGGATCTTTTGTTGAATTGGAGCCTTCAGAATTACTACTGACAAGGGTGAGACCGGAAGAGTCGTGTTCCCATAACCTCTCTGTTGATCCAGCTGGCCCTGCATGCCTTCGATGGCCTTTCTCATGGAAGCGAGCTCCTCTAAGGATCCCCCTGACTCTGTGGCTGTTCGACGAGCAGAGGCGCACAGCCGTCTGTTCGCTCCAGTCCCACATTGGGAATGGGAATCCCCTGGATTGGCCTCCTGGGATTGGGCTCTGCATTCGGGCCAAGGCGACCAAAAGCTGACCTAGTCAGCCGGTCAAGGACCGATTGGCGAGCAGGTATTACGGCTGGGCGAGCTGCTCCAGCAGGGGGATGTATCTCCAGGATTCCCCGGCCACGTCGACCCAATCTTTCCAGAGCACTTTGGCGTGTACCCTGACTTGCCGCCATGGCCGGGTTCTGAGTTGAACCTCCCTGACTGGCGACCTCAATGTTCAATTTTTCTTTGCCTTTGGCCTTACGATCTTGGGCGCTGTCAGCCTCATTCAAATGATCCCCCCTAGCCTTATCATGTTCGTGAGTCTTTGTGGGGTTACCCCTTGCTCGCACATATGATGGGCCAGGTTGGGCTTGTTGTCTCTGTAAAGCCTGGAGCATGGCAATTGTACGCGCCAATTCGTCGGGGTTGCGGGCAATGGCGTCCAACTCTGGTGGTATTAACTGGCGAGCAACATTAATTTGATTCTCTTGGTTGTTTCTGCTCGCCCTTGCTCGCCCACCAGCTTGGGACATTCGAGAGTGTGAATCCCGGGTTATATGTTGAGAACGTTGTGTCTCCCTTGATTGAGGCATTTTCACAGTGAATATCAAGTGTTGTTCTTGGTGTTCTTGAGTTTTTTCTTCAAAAACTCAAACTTGTTCTTCAATTCTGGGATAATCTCCTTGTATTCAATGAATCGGAGGTTCGGACCCTCCTTCTAGCGCCAATTTGTTGACGATCAGTTCTAATCTTGAAGGTTAATGGCTGTTTTAAGCAATTTTAGGTGGTTAATTGATCATCAAACAATTACGTGTGATTGATCACTAACGTAATTAGTGAATACGAATTTTCGGGTTTAGGTGGATTAGAATCGTATAAAAGCTTACGTGTTTAAGTTCAATTGTAAATTAATCGAGCAGCTTTAGATTCGTAATCGAAGTTTGGACGTGTATAATAATTTGTGCTTATTCTATTTGCTGCAAAAATCTAAGTATTTATAGACTTTTGCCCTGCAGGAGGTGGCACGTCCTTTGGCCGACCAAGTCTGCATGCTCGACACCTGTCCTTTGACTAGTTTGACCTTATCTTAACTAAATTCTATCCTTATCTACTGGACTTGCTCGCAGTCTAGAGCTGTTCGTCACTTTGGACTTGTCCTTGAGGAGTCTTTAGTCTGATTCTGATGGTCTTTCATCTTGTTTAATTGTTATTTTGGCGTTGTGGTTGGATCTGATCGGCAGGATGCCGTTTGAGCTCGTCATGTGGCTTTTGATCCGATTTTGTTCGCCTATGTGTCTTGATCGCATGTAGGTTTTGCTCGCCGGATGTCTTGGGTGAATCATGTGTTAATTCCAGTTTAAATTTTGTGTGATTTGCGCTAATCCTGGTCGCCCAAATGATGATCCTGCTCGCCTATCAACAGGTGAAGTGTTGAGTGACTGCACCATACAACAAGTGTTGGAGTTATACGTGAAAGTATATTTTTACTTTGTATAACTCATGTATTAAACACTTGTTTATGAGAATAAATCTTTTATCGCATTTTCTTTAGATATGATTGAATGTTGAATATTTATTGCAACCAGTTCATTATAAGTAGTATGTGTTACATTGTAGTTAATGTGGTGATACCAGATCACGGAAGATCACATTAACGGTTTCCTTGTAACTAAACGTACAAATTCACGACCTAGGTGGAATTGAACAATCCGCCGTGAAAGGTCGATGTGTATATCTCAGATTGGTCTGTCTTGACTAAGATATTGGACTAGCACATTTAGTATGTGTTGAAGAGGACCTACAACGAGGATAAATTCTTCTATTCTGAAATATGAAGAATTAGACCTCAGTGGTTATTGATTTCTTAATCTATGTCACTTAAATAGGATTGTGTATGCTTAATGGTTACTGCTTTGATTCTTGTTGGGTGAGAATCATCATGACTTTGAACCTTGTGCTTTGGGCAGTAATATTAATCATACGACGGTTGCTAAGATTTAATACAGAAAAACGCGTGCGAGTACGGCTCGTGTGATTTGTCCCCTTGGTGGCTCAGAAGTTTTATCGTACCAAATCTTGCAAATGAAGAATTAGTTTCTTCGGTACGGATAATAATGTTGAGCTGTCTTTACTCCAAGGTAAAATATATTAATTAATTTAGAGTTATTCAGAAGCTCAATTAATTAATGGACTAGATAATCTTAAACGCGGGAAATAATAACCGGGAGCCCATATTATTGTAATATGGATTAAGATGGATAGTGCAGTATTAATTTATTAGTGGTACAAATTAATATTAATGGGCTGAATTATATTGGGGCTCAATAAGGAAATTCATAAGCCCATTGGAGGTCCAATCTTAATTCTCCTAAAGGCCCCTCAAGTAGCCGAATAATGATAAGGTGATTAAAATAAAAATAAAATATAATTTGTTGATTTTTCATTATTATTTTTGAAAATTAGATATTTAGGAGAGAAAAGATTTTGTTGATTTTCTTGGAAAGATATTATGGAAGATGTTGGTGATCAACTTTAATCGATAAGATTAGTGACTGTATTAATCTGGTTTAAGACCACCAATCAATTACGTGTGATTGATAACCATAAATGGTAAATCGAAGATTTAGGATGTGGAATGATAAACACGAAAGTCGAAATCGTATTAATCCCGTATGTGTGTACGTTTAGGTGTGTTAGTGTGTGTTTTGGGAGTATTTAAGAATTTGAACTTGTATTTCGTAGTTGGAGAACAACTATTTATAGAAGCTAGCAAGCATGAGGTGTCTATGACTCTTGGTTTTCCTAGCCTGCATGCTTGACAAGTGTCCTATTGACTATTGTTTGACCTCATCTAAGCTGAATCTTAGTTAAAAAATCTTCATTAGTCTTATCTCGGATTTCATTGTTGTTCGTCCATGTCGGTTTAGTTGATCCAGAATGATTTTTCCATAAAAGTTGTTCGCCTTTTGAGGGTATGGCTCAGAAGTTGTTCGCTTTTGTGTTTTGCACAGTTTGGCTTTGGGATCTTGGTCCTTTGTTCGTTTCCATACACCTCTTGAGCTGGTAGATGCACCATTTTTCATAAGGTTGCTCGTCATCAGTGACTTGTTGGAGGGTCCATATTTGACTTCGGGTCTCTAGACCTATTCGCCAGTATGTTGTTCGTCGGTAGAGTTGTTCGTCAGTTTATACACTCCCTGGATTGATTTATGCACCCCACCTTGATTTTCTTTGTTAATCATCTTTGATTTGAGGTTGGTTCTTCATAATCCTTTTAAGGCTTTAATCCTTGTTCGCCCATCATTGATTTATGTTCGCCTATCAACAGAAGATAAGTATTCTTGGAATACAAGATTATCTTATATATTTAAGGAGATCCAAATCTTGTGTTTTGATCCTAATATTTTCGAAAATAAGCTTATAATAGGAGGTTGAGATTTTTGTGGAATATTTTATTGTGGAGAAAAGAATATTGTTGGGAAAATAGGGGTGCCCGGAATCTATTCGGGATGAAATTTAAATACGAATTTAAATACAATTATTACTAGCATGAATTAATCCTAATTAATTCAAATAATAATTCCAACAACAAATTTTACATCATGCATGTTGAATTAATTCACATATAATCTATGGCGGAATAAACAAGAAAATATGTGACTTACGTACCTCTTGTAGAACTTGGTCTTTGAATAAAACGGGACAAACACGTGCGCGCTTTATCAACCCAAAAACCTTCTCAAGTATTTCCCTTTCGCCTTATTCGATCACCGGTGGGAGATGCTTTCGAATGATTTAAATAACTAAGGAAAAAGATGAAATAATCATCCCCTATTTATAGAGTAGGGTGGCCGAAATTTTGGTGGTATATGGGCTTTGGAAAAAAATCTTTTCTTAGACTCTAAGAAATCTTGAATATATCTCATATATTCTTTTCTCCAAAATAAAATATTCCACAAAAATCTCACACTCCTCAATATAGGGTAATTTTCGAAAACTTCATGAAGAGATCCCAAGATTTGGATCTTCTTGAATATATGAGATATTCTTGTATTCCAAGAATACATATCTTCCATAATATATTTCCAAGAAAATCAACAAAATCTTCTCTCTCCTTGAATCACTATTTTCGAAAATTTAAGGAAAAAAATCAGCATAATATTATCTTTTTATTTTAATCACCTTATCATTATTGGACTACTTAATGGGATACTTGAGGGGCCTTTAAGGAAAATTAAGATTGAACCTCCTAATGGACTTCTGAATTTCAATATTGAGCCCCAATATAATTCAATCCATTAATATTAATTATTACCACTAATAAATTAATATTGCACTATCCATCTTAATCCATATTACGATAATATGGGCTCCCGGTTATTATTTCACACGTTTAAGATTATCAAGTCCATTAATTAATTAAGCTTCTGAATAGCTCTAAATTAATTAATATATTTCACCTTGGAGTAAAGACAGCTCAACATTATTAACCGTACCGAAGAAACTGATTCTTCACTTGTAAGATTTGGTACGATAAAACTTCTGAGCCCACCAAGGGGACTAATCACACGAGCCGTACTCGCACGCGTTTCTCCGTATTAAATCTTAGCAACCGTCGTATGATTAATATTATTGCCCAAAGCACAAGGTTCGAAGTCACAATGATTCTCACCCAACATGAATCAAAACAGTAACCATCAAACACACACGGTCCTATTTAAGTGATGGAGATTAAGAAATCAACAACCACTGAGGTCTAATTCTTCACATTTCAGAACAGAAGAATTTATCCTCGCTGTAGGTCCTCTTCAACACATACTAAATGTGCTAGTGCAATCTCTTAGTCAAGACAGACCAATCTGAGACTTACACATCGACCTTTCACGACGGATTGTTCAATTCCACCTAGGTCGTGAAAATATACGTTTAGTTACAAGGAAACTGTTAATGTTGTCTTCCGTGATCGGGTATCACCACATTAACTATAATGTAATACGTACCGTATATTGAACGGTTTGCAATAAATATTTCAACATTCAATCATATCTAAAGCAAATGTGATAAAAGAATTATTCTCATAAAACAAGTGTTTGATACACGAGTTATACAAAGTAAAAGCATACTTTCACGTATAACTCCAACAAATATATGGGATATATTCAAGATTTCTTAGAGGCTAAGAAAAAAGATTTTCTTCACCATATTCCAAGGGTAATTTTCGGCCACCACTATTATAAATAGGGAGTAATTAGTTCATCCCCAAGTACATAATTCCATGTGTTGGAAAAATCAAGAGCAAAAATATCTTTATTTTTCCTTGGTTATTTTAATTGCTTGAAAGCACTTCCCACTGGTGATCAAGCGAGGCGAAAGGGAAATACTTGAGAAGGTCTTTTGGTTGGTAGCACGTCCCGTGATAATCAAAGACCATATCTACGAGAGGTACGTAATCACATAAATTCCTTGTTATTCCGCCATAAGTTTTATGTGAATTAATTCAACATGCATGATGATAAAATTGTTGTTGGAATTATTATTTGAATTAATTAGGATTAATTCATGCTGGTAATAATAGTATTTAAATTCGTATTTAAATTTCATCCCGAATAGTTTCTGGGCACCCCTATTTTCCCAACAACTGGTATCAGAGCCATGGTTTTCGGGCTCTGATCTTTAAATTGGAATTTAAATTGTTTGACATTAAAATTGAAATTGGATAGTAGAATTGCTAGATCTTTTTGCAGGTATCCAATTGTCATGGTTTTTAATGTTTGTTTTATTCATGCGTGTGAATTATTTGTTTTTAATTCGACTCGTTCGAATTCATTTTTCTCGTGAGAAAATCCACGAGTAGATTAGTTGGTTTTATTTTGATTTATCATTGTAATAGACTAGTCTAGATCTAGTTTTATTTATTTTTTGTAAATAAATTATAACCGGATCGAGAAAAAGATGGGAACGAAGAATTAAAGACAACGTACCCGGACGACGCATGCATGGGTGGTGCGTGCATGGACATGGGATTATGCACGGGGTGGGAAACGAGGACGAACGACAAAACCCGAAGCACGGCATACGCGAGGTGCACGGCGTCGTGCATGACGGGTGTCGGGCACGGTGCAGCATGCGCACGGGGGCGCTGCCCCTTGACACTCGGCGCTCGGCCTCCGCTACAGTGGGGCAAGAGGTGGGCCGACGCGTGCCGGATTTCGGGCCGTGGAATTTTTTTTTCTCGTTCTTATTTTTTGTGTGATTCCAAACATCGTCCCAAACCCCAAACGAAGTTATTTTTGATGAAGTGTTATTGTTCGAGTGGGAGCATATCGAGACAAATGATGAAACGCAACAAGGACGATTTATCGCATCAAGACGTGAAGAAAATTAAACCGTGACAATTGGATTTAAGTGCTCCAATGTGTTTTAATTTTTTGTTTTGATGGATGTTTTATTTCGTGCACTTATTATTTGTTAATGTATGTTTGCATGATTTTAATTGTCCAAGAAAAACCTTACTTTCGAAAATTACTAAGTATGTTTTTTTTAAATCGCAATTTTATTCCGGATATTAAAATTGGATTAATTTGGCCTCCATAATTTATTTATTTGTGAAGTCTTTTTGGAATACATTTCCCCCTGGGATCGGCCAAAAAGACGGATTTCACATGAATAAATTCTGAAAGGATGATTGTGGATTATTACTAGTGGCGATATTGACCCTCACCACGAGTGGCTTGCTCAAGGCGAAATAATCCTGTATTGAATTATGGTTATTACTTAGACATAAGAAATTGATATTAACTTACTCCCCTCGGAGTCCCTGTCAATTTTTATGTGGTTAAAGTGGGAGCCAACTATTAATTTTGAATTAAGGATTTGTAACTTTCAAGTTTGTGATCCGCTTGAATGTGTTTTAAATGTATAGAACATCCCCCGTGGCGCATTTAAATTGTTTCGAGATGTTGGCTGATGCATGATTATATTTTTTTAAGGTTTCAATATAATTGATGTGATCGAATTATGTGATAATTTTGTATTTTTTTAGATATTGATATGAATGTATGTTTTATTCTCAGTTCATCATGTCGCAACCTTTTAATCCACTGTTTAGTATACTTAAAGATAACAAATTTATCGGTGAGAACTATGTTGATTGGAAACATAACCTTGATATTGTCCTAACCGCTCAACACCACAAATGGGTACTTACCACTCCTAAGCCCGATGAGCCTGCCGAAGATGCGAGCAAGTCGGTCAAGAAAGAGCATAAGAGTTGGGTAGACTCCGATGAGATGGCTAGGTGTACCATTTTAGCTTCAATGTCAGATGTGTTGCAACACCAACACCAACACATGGAGACCGCCTCTGAGATAATGCTCAATCTTGAAGCGATGTTTAAACATCAGAATCGTACAGCTAGGAAAATCACCATTCGAAAGATGTTTTCGTAGAAAATGGTGGAGGGTATGCTCGTAAGGGATCACGTTATCGAGATGATGGGTTATCTCAACAAGTTGGAGGTACTTGGTGCAGAATTTGATCTCCCTACTAAGGTCAATTTCATTCTCCATTCTCTTCCGAAGAGTTTTGAACAGTTTCAATTGAACTATCAAATGAATGAACGGGCAAATAGTTTGCCCAAGCTCTTGCAAGCTTTGGTATCGACAGAGACTATAATGGAGCATCAAACTGTTGCTATGGTGGCAAACGGTCTGTCTGCCTCTTCTGGTCCCAAGGGAGGGAAGAAGAGAAAGAGGACAAAAGGCCAGACCCAAGCAAATCTGACCGTTGCGAAACCCAAGGCCAAAGGCGAAGGAGGTGGAAAGAAGGCTGCTAAGGGTAAGTGGGTCAATTGTGGTGAGAAAGGACATTGGAGGTCTACCTGTTCTAAGCCTAAGAAGACGGTAAAGAAAGGTAAGTCTCATGCTTTAGTCGTTGAAACTTATGTTGCGGCGTATGCTACCCACGTTTGGGTAGTGGATACCGGGGCAACTGATCATATTTGTTTCACTCTTCAGGGGTTCCATCTAACCCGACGACTTAGCAAGAATGAGATCCTCATCACTTTGGGCGATGCTACGAGAGTGGGAGTCATGCACCTGTCTTTTGAAGATAGAGTTTTAATTTTAATAGATATTTTACACGTTCCGAACATTAGAAAGAATTTAATTTCGGTTTCTAAGTTATTTTTTATGGATATTCAGTTAATTTTAATAAAGTTGTTACTGTTTCTTTTAAGAATGATATTATCTGTCATGGAACGTTGGTAAACAATCTCTATACGATTAAGTGTGCACACCACTCAAATAATGAATCTAATAACACGTCGATCATTTCGAGTAATAAAAGAAAGCATTCTTCGGATATGAACGAAACACATCTATGGCATCTTAGACTAGGTCATATTAATCTAAAGTGGATAGAAAGATTGGTGAAAGACGGATCCTTGGAATCATTCCAAGTCGAATCGTTTCCAACTTGTGAATCCTGTTTAGAGGGTAAAATGACCAAGAGGGCATTTGGAGCCAAGGGGAATAGAGCCACAGAAATGTTAGAACTCGATCATATCGATGTGTGTGGTCCAATGATGATCAAAGCGAGAATGGGGTATGAGTATTTTGTCACCTTCATTGATGATTACTCGAGATATGGGTATATTTACCTTATGAGGCATAAGTCTGAAACTTTTGACAAGTTCAAGGAGTTTAAGGCCGAAGCCGAGAAACATAGGGAAAAGAGTATCAAGTTTCTACGATCAGATCGTGGAGGCGAATACCTCAGCGATGAATTCTTGAACTACTTGTCGGACGAAGGGATCGTATCCCAGTTAACCACACCGGGAATCCCTTAACAGAATGGTGCGGTGGAACGATGGAACCAGACTCTTTTAGAAATGGTCAGATCCATGATGAGTTATTCGGATTTACCCAAATCGTTTTGGGGTAATGCCTTGGAAACGGTGACTTACATTCTAAACTTGGTGTCATCCAAATCGGTTCCTAAAACCCCAATGGAATTGTGGACCGAGCGCAAGCCCAGTCTAAGACACTTGCGGATTTGGGGTTGTCCGGCATACGTGCTAGACAAGGAAGCCGGTAAATTGGATCCACGTTCAGAATTAAGGCTGTTTATAGGATACCCAGCGGGAACGAAAGGGTGTATGTTCTATAGTCCCAAGGATCAAAAGACCGTGATTAGTACACACTTTAAATTCTTGGAGGAAGACTATATGAACAATCGGAAGCCTAAAAGTGAAATTACCTTAGAAGAATTGAGAGGGCAAACCTTGATACCAAGTGTACATGATGATATACCACACGCCACACCTTCACAACCGGAACCCCGTCGCAGTGGGAGGATTGCTAGGCAACCCGGGAGATTCATGGGAATAGGAGAATCTTCGGATTTGATTTCAAATGATGAATCAGATCCATGGACATACGACGAGGCAATCCAAGACAAAGACGCAGAGTCATGGCAAACGGCAATGGAAGCCGAGATGGGTTTGATGGATCATAATCAAGTGTGGGAGTTGGTCGAACCACCCAATGGGGTAGAACCCATTGGATGCAAGTGGGTATACAAAAGGAAAAGAGGACCGGACGGAAGGGTTGAGACCTTCAAAGCAAGGCTAGTGGCCAAAGTGCATACTAAAAAAGAAGGGATTGATTATGAGGAGACCTTTTCATTTGTAGCTATGCTTAAGTCCATCCGTATTCTCTTGTCGATCGCTGCGCACCTAGATTACGAGATCTGGCATATGGATGTCAAGACTGTTGGGAAAATAGGGGTGCCCGGAATCTATTCGGGATGAAATTTAAATACGAATTTAAATTCAATTATTACTAGCATGAATTAATCCTAATTAATTCAAATAATAATTCCAACAACAAATTTTATCATCATGCATGTTGAATTAATTCACATAAAATCTAGGCGGAATAAACAAGAATTTATGTGACTTACGTACCTCTTGTAGAATTGGCCTTTGAATAAACGGGACAATCACGATCTCGCTTTATCAACCCAAAAACCTTCTCAAGTATTTCCCTTTCGCCTTATTTTATCACCGGTGGGAGATGCTTTCAAGTAATTTTTTATAACTAAGGAAAAAGAAAAATATATATGCTCTTGATTTTTCCAACACATGGAATTATGTACTTAGAGATGAAATAATCACCCCCTATTTATAAGTAGAGGTGGCCGAAAATTAGGAGTATTTGGGCCTTGGAGAAAATCTTTTCTTAGGCTCTAAGAAACCTCGAATATATCCCATATATTTTTTTCTCCAAAATAAAATATTCCACAAAAATCTCACCCTCCTTATAAGCTTGATATTTTCGAAAATACTAGGGGAAAAAACCAAGATTTGGATCTTCTTAAATATATGAGATAATCTTGTATTCCAAGAATACTTATCTTCCATAATATCTTTCCAAAAAAATCAACAAAATCTTTTCTCTCCTAATATACCAATTTTCGAAAATCACACTAGAAAAATCAGCATTATATTATCTTTTTATTTTAATCACCTTATCATTATTGGGCTACTTAATGGGCTACTTGAGGGGCCTTTAAGGAGAATTAAGATTGGACCTCCTAATGGACTTCTGAATTTCAATATTGAGCCCCAATATAATTCAATCCATTAATATTAATTATTACCACTAATAAATTAATATTGCACTATCCATCTTAATCCATATTACGATAATATGGGCTCCCTGTTATTATTTTCCGTGTTTAAGATTATCAAGTCCATTAATTAATTAAGCTTCTGAATAGCTCTAAATTAATTAATATATTTCACCTTGGAGTAAAGACAGCTCAACATTATTATCTGTACCGAAGAAACTGATTCTACACTGGCAAGATTTGGTACGATAAAACTTCTGAGCCCACCAAGGGGACTAATCACACGAGTCGTACTCGCATGCGTTTCTCCGTATTAAATCTTAGCAACCGTCGTATGATTAATATTACTGCCCAGAGCATAAGGTTCGAAGTCACGGTGATTCTCACCCAACATGAATCAAAGCAGTAACCATTAAGCACACACGGTCCTATTTAAGTGACGGAGATTAAGAAATCAACAACCACTGAGGTATAATTCTTCACATTTCATAACAGAAGAATTTATCCTCGCTGTAGGTCCTCTTCAACACATACTAAATGTGCTAGTGCAATCTCTTAGTCTAGACAGACCAATCTGAGACTTACACATCGACCTTTCACGGCGGATTGTTCAATTCTACCTAGGTCGTGAAAATGTACGTTTAGTTACAAGAAAACCGTTAATGTGATCTTCCGTGATCGGGTATCACCACATTAACTACAATGTAACAAGTACCACTTATAATGAATTGGTTTGAAATAAATATTCAACATTCAATCATATCTAAAGCAAATGTGATACATGAGTGTTTAATACATGAGTTTAATCATATCTAACTACAATGTAAACAAGTGTTTAATACATGAGTTATACAAAGTAAAAGCATACTTTCACGTATAACTCCAATAATCTCCCACTTATACTTAAAGTCTGCTTTTTAGTATACATCATGCATGTCTTAGTGTAGTAGCTCTATGTGACATCTCATGTCAACCTACACTAACCTAATAATTCCTCCCACTTATACTTAAAGCAGATTGGCAATAGTCTTGACTCCCATTCCATCCACATGTCTCTCGAATGTATTCAGAGGCAGACCCTTTGTGAATGGATTTGCTAGGTTGTCCCCGACGCATATCTTTGCCACCTCTTTATCTCCTCTCTTAACGATTTCTCGTACAAGATGTTATTTTCTTTCTATGTGTTTACTGGCCTTGTGGGCTCTCGGTTCCCTTGAATTTGCAACTGCTCCGACATTATCACAATGGACAGTGATTATGATGGGCAAATTCGGAACAACATCCAACTCCACTAAGAAGTACTTGAGCCAAACCGCTTCTTTCTCTGCTTCACAAGCAGTTACTTATTCGGCTTTCATGGTCGAATCGGCGATGCATTTCTGCAAATCGCTTCTCCATGTCATGGCTCCTTCTCCCATGCAAAACACACTACCCGAGGTAGATATTCTGGATTCTATATCTGATTGGAAATTTGAGTCCGTGTATCCTACGGGAATTAGACTGTCTGACTGTTAAATCAACATTCCATACCAAGTTCTTTTCAGAAACTAAAGAACGCATTTAATTGCAATCTAATGTACTTTCCCGGGGTTACTTTGATATCTTGCCAACATGCTCACGACAAAGCAGATATCCGGTCTCGTACACAACGTTGCATACATAAGACATCCTACGTCCGAAACGTACGGAATGTCTTTCATGTCATCTATCTCCACTTGCGTCTTAGGGCATATTTCTTTGGATAGATGGATTGCGTGCCTAAAAGGTACAAAACCTTTCTAGGAATCTTGCACGCTGAAATGCTTCAAAACAGTGGCTTCGTATGAAACTTGCGATAAGCCCAACATCCTCCTCTTGCGTACTCGAGTGATCTTGATCCCAAGGATGTGACTGGTTTTCCCTAAGTCCTTCATATCAAACTGATTTGATAGCCATACCCTTACGTCTGACAATACCTTTACATTGTTTCCAATGAGCAGAATATCGTCTACGTGTAATACTAAGAATACCACCGCAGTTCCGTCACACCTTTTATACACACAACTTTTGAACTTGTTTTGATCACAAACCCATAAGACTTAATAACTTGATCAAAACACTGGTTCCAAGTACGCGATGCTTGCTTAAGTCCATAAATGGATCTCTTAAGCTTGCATACGAGGTGCTCTTGGCCTTTTTCAATGAAACCTTTGGGCTGTTGCATATAGATCCCGTCAAGACTTCCGTTAAGGAAAGCCGTCTTGACATCCATTTGCCAGATCTCGTAATCTAGGTGTGCAGCGATCGACAAGAGAATACGGATGGACTTAAGCATAGCTACAGGCAAAAAAGGTCTCCTCATAATCGATCCCTTCTTTCTGAGTATACCATTTGGCCACAAGCCTTTCTTTGAAGGTCTCTACCCTTCCGTCCGGTCCTCTTTTTCTCTTGTACACCCACTTGCATCCAATGGGCTCTACCCCACTGGGTGGTTCGACCAACTCCCACACTTGATTATGATCCATCGAACCCATCTCGATTTCCATTGTTGTTTTTCCACGACTCCGCGTCTTTGTCTTAGATTGCCTCGTCGTATGTCCATGGGTCTGATTCATCACCGGGAATTAAATCTGAAGATTCTCCTATTCCCATGAATCTCTCGGGTTGCCTAGCAATCCTCCCACTGCGACGGGGTTCCGGTTGTGAAGGTGTGACGTGTGGTACATCATCTTGTATACTTGGTATAGGAGTTTGCCTTCTTAACTCGTCTAAGGTAATCTCACTTCTGGGCTTTCTTTTGTTCATATAGTCTTCCTCCAAGAATTTAAAGTGGGAACTAATCACAGTCTTTTGATCCTTGGGACTATAGAACATACACCCTTTCGTTCCCGCAGGGTATCCTATAAACAACCTTAATTCCGAACGTGGATCCAACTTACCGGCTTCCTTGCCTAGCACGTATGCCAGACAACCCCAAATCCGCAAGTGTCTTAGACTAGGCTTGCGCCCGGTCCACAATTCCGTTGGAGTTTTAGGAACCGATTTGGATGGCACCAAGTTTAGAATGTAAGCCGCCGTTTCCAAGGTATTACCCCAAAACGACTTGGGTAAATCCGAATAACTCATCATGGATCTGACTATTTCTAAAAGAGTCTGGTTCCTTCATTCCGCCACACTGTTCTATTGAGGGGTTCCCGATGCGGTCAACAGGGATACAATCCCTTCGTCCGATAGGTACGTAGTTCAAGAAGTCATCACTAAGGTATTCGCCTCCACGATCAAATCGTAGAAACTTGATACTTCTTTCCCTATGCATCATAAGGTAGATGTACCCATATCTCGAGTAATCATCAAAATGACAAATTACTCATACCCCTTCTTGCTATGATCGTCATTGAACCACACATATCGGTATGAACGAGTTCTAACACTTTGGTGGCTCTATTCCCCTTGGCTCCAAATGCCCTCTAGGTCATTTTACCCTCTAAACAGGATTCACAAGTTGGAAATGACTCAACTTGAAGTGACTCCAAGGATTCATTTTTCACCAAACTTTGTATCCACATTAGATTAACATGACCTAATCTAAGATGCCATAGAAGTGTTTCGTTCATATTCGAAGAATGCTTCCTTTTATTACTCGAAATAATCGATGTGTTATTAGATTCAATTTTGTGAGTGGTGTGCCCAAATAATGGTATAAAGATCATCTATTGAAGTTCCGGAACAGATAAACTCATCGTTTCAAGAAATAATAACATCCTTATTAAAAGAAACTGAGTATCTATTCAAAACAGTTTAGAAACTGAAGGTTGAGTTCTTTCTAAACTAGGAACATGAAGAACGTCTCTCAAGACCATAACTCTATCTTCAAAAGATAGGCGCACTTCTCCCACTGCTTCAGCTGCCACTCTCGTAGCATTGCCCAATGTGATGGGGATCTCACTTCCGTTAAGTCGTCGGGTTAGCTTGAACCCATGAAACAATATCTACTATCCACGAATAGACAGCATACGCCACTTCACAAGTTCGACGACTAGGGTGTGTGAATTACCTAACTTTCCTAGCCTCTTAGGCTTGGAACAGGCAGACCTCCATTGTCCTCTCTCACCGCAACTAAAACACTTCCCCTTTGATGCTAGCCTTTGCATTTGCCTTTCGCAACAATTGGATTTGCTTGGATCCGGCCTTTGGTTCTCTTCCTCTTTTTCCCTCCCTTGGGACCAAAAGAGGTAGACGGACCATTAGCCACCATAGCACTAGACTGGTGCACCATTATCACCTCCACCGAAACTAAAGCTTGCAAGAGCTCGGACAAACGACTTGTCTGTTCATTCATGAAACTACTCAAAGCTTCTCGGTAGAGAATGGTATATGAAATCAACCTGAGAAGGGACATCAAAATCCGCACCAAGTACTTCCAACTTGTTAAGGTATGCCATTATCTCGAGAACGTGCTCCCTCACGGGCGTTCCTTCCACCATTTCTAACTTGACCGAGTCATGTTTGGTGAACTTATTAGTCATGGGATTCTGATGTGAAAACATCTCTTCAAGGTTTTCCATGCTTTCAACAGTGGATACAATGTCTCCATGAACGCGCCTCAAATCCTCAGACAGAGATGTCAAGATGATGTACTTCATGTGTTCATTGTCACGCTGTCAATCATAAACTGCCTTTTCCCATTGCTTGACTTATCATTAGGTTTGCCGGGTTTATTAACGTGAATAACCCAATTGTGTTTTCGTGCAGTAAGGACAAAGTTAAAATCACATTTCCAATTGATATAATTCTCTTCAAAAAGTTTATTAACTTTAAGTATATTAAACAGTGGATTAAAAGGTTGCGACATGATGAAATGAGAATAAAACATACATTCATATCAATATCTAGAAAAATACGAAATTATCACATAATTCGATCACATCAATTATATTGAAACCTTAAAACAATATAATCATGCATCAGCCAATATCTCGAAATAATTTAAATGCACCACGAGGGGTGGTCTATACATTTAAACACATTCAAGCGGATCACAAACTTAAAAGTTACAAATCCTTAATTCAAAATTAATAGTTGGCTCCCACTTTGACCACATAAAAATTGACAGCGACTCCGAGGGGAGTAAGTTAATATCAATTTCTTATGCCTAAGTAATAACCATAATTAAATACAGGATTATTATTTCGCTTTGAGCAAGTCACTCGTGGTGAGGGTCAATACCGCCACTAGTAATAATCCACAATCATTATTTTGGAATTTATTCATGTGAAATCCGTCCTTTTGGCCGATCTGAGGGGGAAATGTATTCCAAAAGAACTTCATAAATAAATAAATAAGTTATGGAGGCCAAATTAATCCAATTTTAATATCCGGAATAAAATTGCGATTAAATAAACATACTTAGTAATTTTCAAAAGTAAGGTTTTTCTTGGACAATAAAATTCATGCAAACACATATTAACAAATAATAATAAGTGCACGAAATAAAACATCCATCAAAACAAAATTAAACACATTGGAGCACTCAAATCCAATTGTCACAGTTTAATTTCTTCACGTCTTGATGCGAAAAATCGTCCTTGTTGCTTTCCATCGTTCGTCTCGACATGCTCCCACTCGAACAGCAACACTTCATAAAAAACAGCATCGTTTGGGGTTCGGGACGACGTTTAAAATCACACAAAAAATGCAGAACTGAAATTAATTTTAAAAAAATTCCACGGCCCAAGATACGTCACGCGTCGGCCCACGGAGTGGGCCCACGCGCCACCCGGCACGGTACCGAGCAGCTGGCCGCCGGGCGTAGCCTACGTGCGCGCGCGCCCGCACCATGCCGTGCCCCGTCGTGCGCCCGGGTCGTGCGCCTTGCGCACCCCGCGCACCGGGTTTTGCCGTTCGTTCTCGTTTCTCACCCCATGCATGATTTTACGTCCATGCATGCGCCGCGCATGCATGCGTCGTCCGGGTATGCCGTCTTTAATTCTTCGTTCTTCGTCTCGATCCGGTTACAATTTATTTTTCAAAAAAATAAATACTAGATCTAGACTAGTCTATTACAATGATCAAATCAAAATAAAAACAATTAATCTACTCGTGGATTTTCTCACGAGAAAAACGAATTCGAACGAATCGAATTAAAAACAATTAATTCACACGCATGAAAAATAATAAACATTAAAACCATGACAATTGGATACCTGCAAAAAAAATCTAGCAATTCTACTATCCAATTTCAATTTAATGTTAAACAATTTAAATTCCAATTTAAAGATCAGAGCCCGAAATCGTCGCTCTGATACCAGTTGTTGGGAAAATAGGGGTGCCCGAAATCTATTCGGGATGAAATTTAAATATGAATTTAAATTCAATTATTACTAACATGAATTAATCCTAATTAATTCAAATAATAATTCCAACAACAAATTTTATCATCATGCATGTTGAATTAATTCACATAAAATCTAGGCGGAATAAACAAGAATTTATGTGACTAACGTACCTCTTGTAGAATTGGCCTTTGAATAAACGGGATAATCACGATCTCGCTTTATCAACCCAAAAACCTTCTCAATTATTTCTCTTTCGCCTTACTTGATCACCGGTGGGAGATGCTTTCAAGTAATTTTAATAACTAAGGAAAAAGAAAAATATATATGCTCTTGATTTTTCCAACACATGGAATTATGTACTTGGGATGAAATAATCTCCCCCTATTTATAAGTAGAGGTGGCCGAAAATTAGGAGTATATCCCATATATTATTTTCTCCAAAATAAAATATTCCACAAAAATCTCACCCTCCTTATAAGCTTGATATTTTCGAAAATAATAGGGGAAAAAGCCAAGATTTGGATCTTCTTGAATATATGAGATTATCTTGTATTCCAAGAATACTTATCTTCCATAATATCTTTCCAAAAAAATCAACAAAATCTTTTCTCTCCTAATATACCAATTTTTGAAAATCACACTAGAAAAATCAGCATTATATTATCTTTTTATTTTAATCACCTTATCATTATTGGGATACTTAATGGGCTACTTGAGGGGCCTTTAAGGAGAATTAAGATTGGACCTCCTAATGGACTTCTGAATTTCGATATTGAGCCCCAATATAATTCAATTCATTAATATTAATTATTACCACTAATAAATTAATATTGCACTATCCATCTTAATCCATATTACGATAATATGGGCTCCCGGTTATTATTTCCCGCGTTTAAGATTATCAAGTCCATTAATTAATTAAGCTTCCGAATAGCTCTAAATTAATTAATATATTTCACCTTGGAGTAAAGACAGCACAACATTATTACCCGTGCCGAAGAAACTGATTCTTCACTTGCAAGATTTGGTACGATAAAACTTCTGAGCCCACCAAGGGTACTAATCACACGAGCCGTACTCGCACGCGTTTCTCCGTATTGAATCTTAGCAACCGTCGTATGATTAATATTACTGCCCAAAGCACAAGGTTCGAAGTCACGATGATTCTCACCTAACATGAATCAAAGCAGTAACCATTAAGCACACACGGTCCTATTTAAGTGACGGAGATTAAGAAATCAACAACCACTGAGGTCTAATTCTTCACATTTCATAACAGAAGAATTTATCCTCGATGTAGGTCCTCTTCAACACATACTAAATGTGCTAGTGCAATCTCTTAGTCCAGACAGACCAATCTGAGACTTACACATCGACCTTTCACGACGGATTGTTCAATTCCACCTAGGTCGTGAAAATGTACGTTTAGTTACAAGGAAACCGTTAATGTGATCTTCCGTGATCGGGTATCACCACATTAACTACAATGTAACAAGTACCATTTATAATGAACTGGTTTGCAATAAATATTCAACATTAAATCATATCTAAAGCAAATGTGATAAAAGAATTATTCTCATAAACAAGTGTTTAATACATGAGTTATACAAAGTAAAAGCATACTTTCACGTATAACTCCAACAAAGACAGTTTTTCTTAACGGAAGTCTTGATGGGTTAGATATCTATATGCAACAACCCAAAGGTTTCATTGAAAAATGCCAAGAACACCTCGTATGCAAGCTTAAGAGATCCATTTATGGACTTAAGCAAGCATCGCGTGCTTGGAACCAGTGTTTTGATCAAGTGATTAAGTCTTATGGGTTTGATCAAAACGAGTTCGAAAGTTGTGTGTATAAAAAGTGTGACGGAACTGCGGTGGTATTCTTAGTATTATACGTAGACGATATTCTGCTCATTGGAAACAATGTAAATGTATTGTCAGACGTAAAGATATGACTGTCAAAACAATTTGATATACTGTCTCATACCTAAATACCAATATAACGTCTCAAGACGATAATCAAATACATTTCATATCGTTCATACCATATGGTTTTTAGGAATATTTTCGGCATGATACCAAAATATTAAAAAAATTATGATATATCTAGTTTCCAACTGGCTTACATTCTAGTCGTAGGTCTTCGACTTTTCTATAATATGAGACAACCTCTTCTTCGTAATCAAGCCTAAGCAGGGGATATCTATTCTTAGAGGAAGCAATATTTAGAGCATACACTTGTCGTAGGTCTTCGACTTTTCTATAATCTGAGACAACCTCTTCTTCGTAAGCAGGGGATATCTATTCTTAGAGGAAGCGATATTTAGAGCATGCACTTGTTGTAGGTCTTCGACTTTCCTATAATCTGAGACAACCTCTTCTTCGCAATCAAGCCTAAGCAGGGGATATCTATTCTTAGAGGAAACGATATTTAGAGCATGCACTTGTTTAGAAATTGTGTCTTGTGTCTTTTCCTTTTCCGAATTTTTTTTTGTTCTGCAATTTGAACTATGTACCTATTATATCGAAAATGACTATGCACCTATAGATGAACATATGACTATTTTCGTCTTTCGTATTTCACAAAGATTCACATAAAATGATTTCAGAAAATATATATTATAAATTGTGTATCAAATATTTATTAATATATCCATAAATTTACTATATTAATATTTAAGTCAATACACATCCTAAATTTCACATAAAAATTCTTGTTAATTCACATTAAAATTCATGTAAGATGTTCTTATAAAATTATTTCATATATATATATATATATTTCAAGAAATTTGTAACGAAATATTTATTAATATATGTGTAAATTCAAGATATTGTATTTAAGGCAATACACATTTCAACATTACATGATAGGTAGATAGGAGCCTATTGCTCAGCCTATTAAAGTTCATCTCGGCTTGTCTCGTCTATTAAACGAGATAGGTTCGGGCTTCATTAAAAGTCTATTTATTTAAATTTGTTAGACTTGAGCTTTTTTGTAAATCTTTTAAGTCCAACATAGCGACTTATTTAACTATATTAATAAATATTATATATATAATGTGTAATAATACAATACATATATAATATTATAAATATTCAATATGTACATATATATATATATATATGTAATAATATTACTAAATATAAATATTATTCGGATTTGTTATTGTACTATTATTTGATAATCTTTCGGTAAATATCTTTTATTCTTCATTTTAAAATTTAAAGAGTTAATTGTTATAATTTAATGACTAAAGGACCCTAAAAGACAATTTTGTGAATCAATTATATTGTAAAAAACTTACGTACATTTTATGTGTATTAGTATCATTAGTTATTTAATTAAATATACAAGTTTGATAGTAATGTTGTATAATAAAAACTATTAACATCGTTATGAACTGTACAATTTATTAGAGTATCAAAAAATACTTTCATCCTTATTTATTACTCTTATTTATTATAATGATTAATTCTACTCCCTCAATCCCCTAATAAACTTCGCATTTCTTTTCTACAATAACTTTTACACCAAAAAATAAAATGATTTCATACTACTCACTTTATTTCAAAATATTCTCCATTTATTGGTCCAAAATGTCAATAAAACAAATTTTATTAAAAAAAATGTCTTCACATATAAAAATTATTACGGGACGTAGGAAGTACTCCCTCCGTCCCAAAGGAATTTGCACTCCTGAAATTGTACGCGGATTATGAAAGGGAATAAAGTAGTAGCATATGTGTAAACATGTGTATATTTATGTGAGTGTGCATGCAAATCAATGTTTCTTTTTTAAGTAGTGTTCAAATTGGTTTGAGACATCCAAATAAGAAAAGAGCGCAAATTAGTTTGGGATGGAGAGAGTATTATTTATTAGAGTAACGATAAAAAATAGTCACTATTTTTAGAGCAGATCTTGTGATAGACCATCTCATATCACGAAATGGTATGATGGGATATAAATTTGGCATAGTACATTAACATTTTAATAAGAATGAATGCAAATTTGTATCATGTCATGCCATTAAAATGGTCTCGCGTAAGTTTTTGCACTATTTTAATAAAATGGGATAAATAATAAATTAAAACGGGACAGATAATAGAGTGACAACATTTCACGTTAAAACACATTTATTCCACCAATCATTTACAAGAAAAATAAAAACCACCAGTCTATCTGGAAGTAATAATAGAAACAACAAATCAGTGAGTGAGATTGTTAAAACGAATCACAAAACACGACACGTTTTTACAGCTTCAACGAAGTTATACCTTTCCTAAAATAGTGAATATTTTCACACTTTCTGTAATTAGTAGTTCCCACCCTTCAAGCTGCAACTATCTCGCCAGAATCCACACCTTTGAGAGGTTCGAGCGATTGTTTTCCCCCCTGTTGTCTCGACTGATGCTGGGACCAATACGTATGAGCAGACAACACTCGATCTAACAGCTCTTGTGGGACCGGCTCCCCTCTTCTTTGATGAGGAGATATGCTAGCAGTATGAACTAAAGTCTTCCATTTATCCTGTATTATAATAATAATATAGAATAATCAACAACAAAACCCACATCACATGGCCAAACAGGTGGTCATTAATTTGCTTAATTAACATATCCCCATAAATCTACCGTCTTATCCCCGACATCCCATGTGAATGATTACTTGGATTTTTCATGTTATCATATGTATGATCATAAGATTCAGTTAAGAATATTATAGGCCTAACAGTCTGTGCAATGCAGTTATATATAAAAAATGACCTCCTAACATGTAGGTATGATGAAAGAGAGAGAGGGACCTTCAGGTCAACATAAGTCCTGTGATCTGCATTCTCAAAAGCACCCATTTTAACATCTCGCCATCTGCAAAAGCAAAAAGAAAATATAAATAAGAATGTGTGATTTAATGGATTAAAAGAAAATTTCAATAACCTGCATTTTATATTAGGGGCCCGCTATTGACTCTCATATAGTTACTTTATACACTCACTTTGAAGGTACCAATAGCTAAAAAGTGTTGTGCACATGGGTGCATTAAGCAATTTCATGGGTGTCAAGATTAGGTGCTGAGTTTTTACCTTCCAGTCCCTAGTTTTTCAACTGCTTCGACGAGTGCCTCCACTTCTCCTACAGAGAACGGTCTCCTAGTTCTACGCTGCGAAAGTTCGCTTCGTTTAGGTTTGGGGTTTGATGGAACTACTGCAAGTGACTCCGAATTAGTTGGAGAAACTGGGACCAATGCCTTGGAATAAGAAACTGATCCATCCATTGTCTCATTTGATGGGGTCTCTGAGGAGGATATGAACTCATTTGGGTCCACATTATCGTCAACCTTAGCCACGAAAGGGGGATCGACTGAGGCATTTGAGATCCCTGAATCAATAATCATTGGAGTAGCAGGAGACCTGGAGAATAAGATATGTAAAAATCAATCAAGCAATTTCTAACAGATTAGAGCTTCAACATCTTGATAAGAGTTTGATATAAATTTAGAAAATTACAGTAATAGGACCAGTTAAAGGAAATAGGGTAACACTATAATTTATAGCCAAGCTAAATATATTTGCCAATGAATTCTGATCATTCCCAAAAGAACAGAGAGATTAAACTCAAATGATGAAGCTTAAAATCATCATACCTCGGAAATTCTTTATCTGCTTCACATGGCAATACTGAGGGAAGTTTTTGTGGCCTTGTGGAAGGGGAAGCATGTGTAAAACATGGCTCTAGAGAGAAACCCAAGGTGTCAAGGTTGCTATTTTGAGAAATTCCAGCCTGCTGAAGAGTTCGATTATCATCTCGGACCTTCTTCCCCTGAAGAATGACCCCAACTCGTATTCCACCTCCAAGAATTGCAGTAACTGCCTCCATCACAGTTCTCTGAAAATAAATGCAGAATTGAAGCTAACTCAATTTTTAGGATCACACAGATAATCTAATATAACCATATGCTAGGGATGTTATAACGAATAGGATGTGTGATTGAGGACAAACCTTCAGAGAACCAACACTTTCCGTTTCAGGGACCTCAATGTAAAGTTCTGGAATCTTGAAGGACTTGATACTAAACTTCACTGAAGGAAGATATAAAACTAGTGTAAGAACCTCATATCAAGAAAATGGAAAAGGGCTAAAACGTAAATTGCATATTCCAGGAGGGAAATTCTGGTACCACGAGGATCCTTGGCATTTTTATGACCTTTTGAGCTGCTCTTATCTATCCTCTTCGCTTTCTCAGGTAATCCGGAGATGCTATTACTGCTGGTCTCCCGATCATGTGTTCCTTCATATCTGTGATCAAACAATTTCCTTTTTTTGATGGGTGCTTGTGGGCACCTGTCTCGTGTATAGATTCTCTTCCTGTATTGGTAAAACGACTTCACTCTCTCACCTGGAAAGTAAAACAGAAAGACACATTCAGTGGAAGAATAATCATACTCATGCAAAGTACAGCAAATTTGAGTATATTAAACTCGTTTAAGTACAACACCGCCACTTACCAGCATGATAAAGTTCACAATTCTTGAACTTTGGAGCAATTTTCCTGTATTTGGAAGTCAACATCTTCCGTATTCTGCGGTGCCTAAACAGCCCAGTCTTAGTGCTGGGTTTCTTGCAACCGAAAGAATTTTCGTCATCATCTCTAATTCCTAACTTTACATTTTTCCAGTGCTTTTGCAGTAAAGCATCAGGAATGGGGTCCCTGTACAAGGGCAACTGTACACTACCATCTGATTTAATTAGCACATTACTATTCACACATTCTTCATTAGGATCCTTTACAGTCGATGGGTTACCCTTATCATGTAACTCGCCTATCTGATCTTTATCATCCTGTGAATCAGAATCAAATTTGATTTCATCGATTCCTAATTTTGAATCAGAAACAAATTTCTTCGAGATGTTAGAACTTGCAAGCGCAGAAGTGTGTTTTGAGACAGAATCATCATCCGCTTGCTGAATGGGAATTTCTGGATCAAAAGAACTTTCAGCACAACTCACATGATCAAAGCTCTCTAATCTCAAAACTTTTTCATCGACAGATCGTCCCTTTTCATCCTTTTCTGGGCAAATATCAAGCTGGGTGTCGACATTGCTTGATACAGAGCTATCACTCTCCTGTAATAGCTTACCAGCTACAGCTGCTAGTAATTCAAAGGCACAAAGTTTGGTGTCATCAACCGAATTCTTGGGGGGACGTCTCCTCTGGCAAATCAAATCAAAGATTGATCAGATCTTGGGATAGATATGTATAATACAGGGAAGTACATAATTCAAACAATTGGTTACCCTTATTGATCGTGGAGCTTTTGGAATAACGGGGGCTCGATAGCCATTGGTTCCACAATCCAGCCTCTTCTTTGATACCATATCTTAGGAAGCATACCAATTTGGGATATTCAAAGGACGCAATAGATGTTGCAAAAGCACTTCCAATCTACAAAACATTCAGCAAATGTTTTGATCAATAGGAAATAACATAACCATAGGTGAAACAAATAATCCATGGAAAAGGGAAAAGCAATCAAAATATATATGATTTCAGGATACAATCAGAAAAACCTGTAAACCATGTTTTTCATCGTTGACCTTATTTTAGTAATGCAAGCTAAATCTAGAAGTCGCAAATTCATTAAAGCATTTCCATATTAGACGTGATTCATTAAAAATTGGGGAAAAGGGGCACCGTGCTCAGATCTAAAACCAAAGGATATTCACATTATGGGAGAGTTTCCTGATCCAACTACAAATTGGTTACATCTTATAACAAATTTAACAAATACCAAAACCAAATGAAAAATTTATCCAATTGAGCAACATGTTCGAGATTGACAAGATTACAATATACGAAATCTCTTGGAATTCAAAGAATTTCATCCAAAAAACGTATACGCAATTATAACTGATTTTCACGAAAAAACAATATTTTTCTGCAGTCATCAGATCCAGTTACACGATCCGAGTCTGATCGAATGCAATTTCCCAAATTCAAAAGAAAACGAACAAATTCTCGAGGTTTCTTTTTCACCTCAATTGTTTCTTTTTTCTTTGGGAAAAGAGGATAAATCAACAAAATTCATATTCCATATCGACTACTCCGCCCAAACCAAAACCCATTTTTCACTTCAGAGCAAAGCAATAAAAAAAACACACAGTTGAGCAAAACTTCATCAGATCTCCGCAGGATCAACCTGAATTTCCACAATTTCTTATGAAAATCAAATCAAGGACCCAAAATAACCGATAAACCCATCAAAAACCCAAAACCTTACCAAATTCTTATAAAACCCAGAGCAGAATTTCAAATCCAGAGAGAAGATAGAAATAAAGAGATGTCAAAATTGCAACAAAATTTACAAAAGAAAAAATAATGATTACCTGACAATTGATTTGACTATGAAGAGAAATTCGCTACGTCTGCTTCCTCTATCTGTATCGCCTTCTCGTTTTATATAATACACAGTATTTTCTAACAAAGAATTTTGTAATTACGTCACGCAAATAAACAAGTTCTGTAATAAAAGAAAATCGAAAACCAGGAATTTTGGAGGAAAAATGGAAAAGAAAATGAGAGTTATAATATAAAACCTCTTGTGGGTTTGGGAAAACCGAAAGAAAACCAACCAACCAAGCTAAAATAGTGCTAAGTGCTAAAACCCCTCTTATGGTTATGGGTATGGTTTTTATACTCGCCCACCACAAAAATTCCAGGGGCAAACTTGTCCGGTTCAAAATGCCTAATCTCAAAGGGGGTTTTGGGTAGGGGATTATGGAGGAATGACAATGGATAGGATACGGGTAGGATCTCAGTAATTTTTCGTTATCTTTATTTATTATTTGTATTTTCATCTCAATCAATTTTCATTGATTTTTGATTTATTTGATAGTCACAAGTACTTTAACGATTTGACTTCAATTTTTTTTTTTTAAAGTTCAGTAAGTTTTCTGTGTAAATTTTCGCCTTGTATATCAAATTAAAATAGGTAAATGAAATTTTTTGCTGGATAATTCGTCTAATTGGATTCATATGAGTCTGATTCATTACCTATTTTTAATTTGTATAAAATTTCTCAAAATTATTAGTGAACAAAATATAGGAAATTGCGTATAAATTTTTACTTAAAAAAAACAAGACAAAGTATAGAGTGAAACTGATTCATATATGAATCATTAAAGAGTATTAATTGTTATCACTGAAGAATATTACTCCCTTCGTCCATGAAAAGTATGCTCACTTGTTTGCACGTGGTTTAATGCAATATGATGGAGGGTATTTAAGGATTTTGTGAGGTCCGTTTATGAATAAATTTATTATCTGTGGTAAGTATGCATAGAAACATTACCATAAACAATTACTTTATTTATAAACGGGCCTCACAATACCCCATAATACCCTCCAACATATCGCATTAAACCACGTGCAAAAACATGAGCATACTTTTCATGGACGGAGGTAGTAGTTATTTTCACTGAAGATTATTACTTACCTACAGTGAAGAGTCTTAGTTGTTCAGTGAAAACAAATTAAGACTCTTAGTAAAAATAATTAATATCCTTCAGTGAAAACAACAAATATTTTTTAATGAAAATAACTAATATTCTTTAATGATTCATGTATGAACCAATTTCACTTTATAAATACTAAAAACAAACATCATTCAGTTCAATAGATTGAAAATATTGTAGGTTCTCTATTTAGATTAGAGATACATAAATTAAAAAACAAATAAGCAAAACACAAATTGTTTTAGATTTATTTACTACATTTAGTGACATTAATAAGCATCTAATTGCAAATACAATCTCTCTCTCTCATATAAGTATTTGGTAATCCTTAGGTTTAATTTATTTGTGGTTTAAGGATGTTGCGCACACCTTTTAAAAAAAGAAAAATATTGCACACGAATTAAGAAAGTCATTTAATATAAATAATTATATTTGTAATTTGATATTTTTTATCTTTTAATTAAATTACATGATTATTTATACTTTTATTTAATGCAATTTTATCACAAAAAATAAATTGAGTGGTAAAATTTCAATATAATATTTAATTTTCCAAAAGTAGTGTAAAATAATAACTATTTTGGAACAAAATTCTTTTCTAAAAAAACAAACAAAATGAATTTATGTATAAATCATATCTATTTTCTGTAAATTTTGGAGTGAGCAACTCAGAGAATAGATTCTACTGTATTTCTTTATTGCATGTTACTCTTTAAAAACTTACATGAATGAAAGGAAAATTTGGAGGTTGGTGGGTTGGATGTCCAAATTTGAGACTGTGGGACCCCACATCCAAATAATTCTCAAAACTCATTACCACCACCACCCTATATATCTAGTAGATAGAATGTGCCATGTGGCGTGGTGGGTGTTTTTTTTTTAAACATTTTTCTATGTATCTTATTGCACTTAATTCGCATTGTTTTATATTTTTGGTGTTTGAGTATTATAATTAATAAAATGAAATTAAAGTTCATATTTTTAGAAAATGTACATCTATGCTTTGATATGTTGTTCAGCTACGTAATAACTCTCGTTATCCAAATACTTGTATTTAGTAGATTTCATTCCATTCACTTGGAATAATATTTACAATGGGATGTAAATTTCTAAACATTTTTAAGTGATTTACTGACTCTGGACATCTCATGATATATTAAATACAGTATAAATCGGAACACAATTCTTTTCCTCTCTTCATTAATGTCGATCTTCAAGAATTAAATGAAGGTCATATATATTAATTAGTTATATTGAATAAAACCTGTATAGGGGAACTTTAACATGGTGCGGCGTGTACAATGGGATAAATGAATTTGTACTAGTAGTAATTAAATTAAGTAAAAATTTATCCGGTCAACATCAAGAATATACTCACTCTGGTTATATTTATAATAATAATGTTTTAGGATTGTTGGTGAAAATAATAACTAATGTTTAATTTTTATATCATCATTTTAAAAAAAAAACTAAAATATCATTAAAAAGTTGGCAAGTTTAAGTAGAAGAAAAAATGAAAATATTTAGAAAATCAAATAATTAAAAATATAATTACTGCCCTAAAACATTAGTTATTTGGAACCGAAAGGGAGTATTTATTTAGAGGTACAACTTCTAATAAGCAATTAATTAGTCCACCTTATATCATCCATTTATTTTTATTGATTCTGTTATTTTATCGCATCTAAATTAGTTTTTTTTTCTTCAAATTCATTATTAAAATAATTTAATTTTGATTCTCAAAATGCTTCTTAGAAAATGGAAGTATAATAGTTATTTTTGGATAAGAGGGAATCAATTTCCTGGTTAACCAAATCCATAATTTTGTCAATTCCAAAATTTTATAGATAGCAATTTGTAAAAATATTATGATTTCATATACAATTAAGCTTTATTGTTATTATATATTGAAAATTTAATAAATAAATTGATATTTTGTTTACCAAATCCAAAATTTTATGAGTAGGTTTTATATGAAAATGGTTGATGATAAATTTATCATGAAATTGTTTAAACGTATTAATTATATGTTTAGGAGTATCAAAATTTTCATTAAGGAGGATGTATTGGTTTATGATTTCACAGGATTTTAAAAGACTTTTTTGTTGTAATTGAGTGCATAAAATAAAAGACGAGATTTGTTCACCCAATTCGTCGAGAACGACTACGTCTGGGGGCGAGCCAAGCCAGAAGTTTTTACTAATATTCTTGTATATGAGTGTATACAATTCTGAGTACAATGGTATATTTATAAGAGTAAAACCCTAGTCTAAGATATGAAGCACATTGGGTTTATTGGTCCATTAGTAATGTCCACATCAAATCTTCTAGATTTGGTATAATAAATCGTCTAGATTTACAACACTCCCACTTGGACATTACGACATAACATGTCATGAAAACTCCACGTGCTAGGTATCGGTCAAATAATAAGTTAGGGAGGAATGTAATCAATCTTCCGAATTCACTTAGGGGTTACCGCTCCTCTGAAGACAACAACACTCTGAGTCTTTGCATCCCAATACCACGAACGTACTTTTAAAAAGTAGACGTCGGTAAGGACTTAGTGAACAGAGCTGCTAGATTATCACTAGATTATACCTTTTGAATGGTAATCACGGCACTCTTCTGGAGTTCGTATGGATAGAAAAACTTAGGTGAAATAAGTTTCGTCAGGTTTCCCTTGACGTACCCATTACTCATTTGTGCGATGCAGGCGGCGTTGTCTTCAAATATAACGGTGGGAGGTGTATCGCCTTTAGCGATACCACACGAGTCACCAATGTGTTTTACCAAGGACCTTAACCAAACATATTCTCGTGCAGCTTCAAATAAAGTTATTATCTCTGAGTGGTTTGAAGACGTGGTAACCATAATTTGTTTAACCGATCTCCATGAGATCGCGGTACCACCACAGAGAAAAACGTAACCAGTCTGGGATATGGCGTTGTGGGGATCAGACAAATAGCCAGTATCCGCATAACCTACCAAGGTTTTGTCTTGGTTCTTACGGTAAAACAGTCCAAGATCTCGAGACCCTTGGAGGCACCGTAGAACGTGCTTAACACCATTCCAATGTCTCCTTGTAGGAGAAGCGTTATATCTCACAAGCAAATTAACTGCAAATGCAATGTCCGGTCTAGTGCAATCTGCGAGATATAGTAATGCTCCAACAACGCTAAGATAAGGAACTTCTGGCCCCAGAATTTCTTCTGAATCTTCTCTTGGTCTAAATGGGTCCTTATCCACTTCGAGGGATCGGACAACCATAGGGGTGCTAAGTGGATGAGACTTATCCATATGAAATATCTCCAATACCTTCTTCACGTAGGTCAACTGATGTATAAGAATTCCTTCTGGGAGATGCTCGATCTGCAGGCCGAGGCAGTACTTGGTTTTACCCAAGACTTTCATTTCGAATTCAGCTTTCAAGATTGAACTGACTTCTTCAATCTCTTTGCATGTTCCGATTATGTTTAGGTCATCAACATAAACGGATATGATGCAAAAACCATTTTGCGATTTCTTCGTGAATACGCATGGGAAAGCTTTATCGAGTTTGTATCTCTTCTTCTGAAGGAATTCACTAAGTCAGAGGTCCGATTGCTTCAGGCCATACAACGACTTCTGTAGTTTTATGCTATACAAACTGCGATTTTCACCATCCCTCATCTGAGGAATATCAAATCCATCGGGAATTTTCATATAAATATCGGCATCAAGTGATCCGTAAAGTATGCGGTTACTACATCTATTAATCTCATATGGAGATTCATTTTAGTTGCCAAAGATATCAAGTAGCAGAATGTTATTGAGTCCATGACGGGAGAATAAGTTTGATCGAAATCAATCCCGGGTCTCTGCGAAAACCCTCGAGCTACTAGCCTCACTTTATACCTCTCCATAGTATTGTTCTCATTTCGCTTTCGTACAAAAACTCATTTATATCCTACAGGGATAGCGCTCGCTGGTGTACGAATGAAAGAGCCAAATACTTATCTTTTGTTAAGCGATGCGAGCTCTGTTTCAACTTTCAACTGCCTCATTCCATTTTACCCAATCGGAGCGCTTCCGGCACTCAACGATAGTTTTGGGTTCTGGATCCGGATCGTTAATGGAAAGAGCAAATGTAACTGCAAATGTGTCGTCAACGACAGTAATATTTATATTATATGTTTCTCCCGTATCTATGAAATTTATAGGGACTTCAACGTTTTACGTCAACCAGACCTTCCTCATTTTCCAGTGTATCTGGGTCTGGTCGTTCCGCGGTCCTAGTGCATTGAATATTTTGTGCATGTGCTTCATCACTAGGACTCTCGTCTCCTAGAGACTTTGAGTTATCTAGACGAATCTCTTCCAGAGATTTTACATTCGGCTGACCAGTTTTGCTAGCTTTTTGTTTAGGTGTACTAGTATCTCTTGAGGGTCCTTTACGCTTCTGGCGTATGGGGGCATGAATACTTGTTTTGCTTGGGACCTGAACCCTTTGGGGAGCATTTACTGCAGGTATATGCGATTTAGTTACACCTCTATGGTCAGTGAACGCGTCTGGCAGATTGTTTGCTAAATTTTGCAAGTTAATGATTTTCTAAATCTTCTAGTTCAGATTGACTAGTGTGTGGATCTAGATACTGAAGATTACTTACGTTCCACGTAAGCTCCCGGCATTCATTCAATTTTGAAAAGTCGAATCTCCCCCTAATGTCGGGAAGTAATCTTCATCGAACGTGCAATCAACAAACCGGGCTGTTAATTGATCCCCGGATAAAGGCTCGAGGTATTTTTCACGATGGATGGAGAGTTAAATCCGACGTAAATACCGAGTTTCTTTTGTGGTCCCATAGAGGTCCGCTTCGATAATGTTATCGGAACATATACCGCGCATCTGAAAATACGCAGATAGAAAATGTTAGGCTCTTTCACATGCACTAGTTGTAGGGGGGAATGATCATTATATGCAGTTGGACGGATTTGTATCAAGTGCGATGCATGTAGATCTACATGCCCCCAACATGAAGTGGGTAGTTTAGAGTTCATAAGCAATGGTCTCGCGATAAGTTTGATACGTTTTATTAGCGCCTCAGCAAGACCATTTTGGGTATGTACATAGGGGACCGAATGCTCCACTTTAATTCCCAGGGCCATAAAGTAATCTATAAAGGCCTTTAAGCTGAACTCAGCAGCATTATCCATGCGAATCGATTTAATTGGATAATCCGGGAATTGAGCTCTGAGCTCGATAGTATTCGCAATGAGCTCTACAAGAGCTTGATTGCGGGTAGAAAGCTAACAGACATATGTCCACCTAGTGGAGGCATCAATAAGGACCATGAAATACCAAAATGGTCCTGATGCTGGGTGAATCGGTCCACAAATATCTCCTTGAATTCGTTCAAGAAAAACCGGAGACTCTAGTCCAACCTTAGTGCGCGACGGGCGCACTATTAACTTACCCTTAGAACATGCATCATAAATAAATTTATCAACAGGAAGGATTCTATTATTCAAAATATTATGACTAATTGAATTAGATAGAATCCTACGTATCATAGATTGTCCTGGATGACTTAACCGTTGATGTTATAATTTAAAGAAGTTCGGGTCATGAATTTTCATACTCATGGCTAGATGGAGATTGGACGGCCGGATGTAGGAATAGTACAATCCGGGGGAGAAGGAAGGAAGTTTTTCTATAACTTGTTTACGGCTACCTCGAGTAATAGTCATCAAAAGGTATTCATTATTGTTCTCAGTTTCAGTTTCAATGTGATAGCCATTATTTCTTATATCTTTAAAACTGAGCAGGGTACTCTTAGATTGTGGAAACAATAAGTCATTATTGATTATGAGTTCGGTACCCACGAGGAGGACAATGGAAGCTCTTCCGAAGCCCACTACCAACATACTATCATTGCTATTGTAGTTATACTCCCCTTACGTTCTACCAAGTTATGAAAATACTTCTTATCTCTTAAGATTGTATGAGTGGTGGCGCTATCTACCAAACATAAATCACAATCTAAATCCATCATGCCAGAGGAAATAGCTCAAACCTAATAGCTGATATGTTTACAAGCCATGTATAGCAATATCCAAGTAAATGGACAGCGTTATGGTAAACACATCGAAGCTAAAACATAATATCATCCATAAAATAAAGTATCAGAAAGAAAGGATCCAAAAACATAAACTGTTTTATCCAAAAAATAAAGTACTAAAACAATCAAATACGCAAATCACTCATCATTTCTAAAGTCCTTGAGCTCGATGCCCAGAGGATCGACATTGTCTTGGTCAAAGTCTGCTTCAGGCAGGCTGGCATGGTGAGATTCGACTCTAGGGGCCTACCCCTTGTCGTCCTTCTGCTGCTTTTGATAAGCCTCAACCAAGTGCTTGGGAGTGTGATACGTGCGAGACCAATGGTCTCTCCATCCGCAGGAATGCTCAATCTTATTTTGATTGCCGGATTTTTGAAGAGCGAAATTCGAGGTTCTGTGACCATCGGATGTACTACGACCTCGGCCTTTAACCCAGATCATCTTACTCTCTCTCCCCCTTCCAAGTTTGCAACCAATCATATAATTATCCCTATACTGCTGCTGGAGTATAAGGTTGCTAGCGTGGAATGTTGACAGATTGTTCTGCATCAACTGGGTTACAATACGTTGCAAAGCAGAGTTGTACTCCGTTATAGACTTAAGGTCTTGGAAACGGAGTCTCAACCAATCGTATTATACCGGAGGGAGGAGTATATCGTTTTGTTGTTTGAAATGTTCCTTCAGGGACTTCCACAACATTCCGGGGTCCCTAAATGAGGATCTGAAAAAATGAATTCCTCACTCAGGTGATTCATGAAAAAAATCAACGCTTTCGCCTTCTGGGCGTTAGTGGATTTCGAACCTTCGATAATTGTTTTGCTCAACTCATTTAAGCGCCCATGTCAGGTAGTTATTATCATCGAGAGCAAGCTCATCGAATTGTTTCATGGTAATATCAGACGTTACTACAATTTTTAAAGTGACATGGTAAGAGTTGTGACCAATTTATTGACAATGGAAAAATAAGGATTTATTTGATTAATCTAGAGCACATAGGAGCAAGAATTGGACGTCGTCTACCCAAAGCATAAACTACGGTCCGATAAGTACCGGACGCCGCCAACCCATGCATGATATGCGGACTATAAATAATAAACTATGTGCGGGAGTAATCATGCATGTAGGATAATTAAATCATAAATACATGCATATGTAACAAATATTCATATATAATTTCTTGAGAACTAATCCATGAAAATAATTTCAAAGAAAATTCCAGACTTAATAAACATGCAAATTTAACTTTCTAAATATTTCATGTATATTATCGAAATTTAACGATATATTTTCAGAATTTTAGATTAAAAATAATTAGTATTTTGTGATGCCCGAAAACGAGCCAAAAAATGGGCTAGGGTTTCACAAGGTCCTTGAGGCAGGTTGCCGTGTGCGACGACGACGGATGCACGGAAGGGGTGCAGGGTGCACACGGCAGACGGCGGGAGCAACTCGTGAAAAAGCAAAAAATCGCCAGCTAGTCGCGTCTTGCAGGCGCGACAGTCGTGGGCGATCGCGCTCTGTGGACGCGACACTCACACCTGATCGCGACCTACATGCGCAATCGGTGGTGTTTTTTCTGGGCGACGCCATGGGCGCATCGCGGTGTGCGCGAAGGCGACGCTCGGTCTCGACTCTGCACGTGGTGGCACGCGGAGGCGGCGCCGCCCTTCGCGCCTTTCAACGGCGGCTCAAGGCGGAGCGGGGGCAGCTCGGGGTCACGCACGGAGGCGTGCGTTGCTACGTGCTCAACGGCCTTGAGCCGGAGCTATGCGGCGACGCGACGGAGAGCGGCGGCTAGCGGTCGTTCGTGGTCGGTGACTTGCACGATGGGCGGCGGTCGTGCGTCTCCAGGCGGCGACCGTACGCTCAATCAAAAAAAAAATTCAATTCAATTCGAAAAACAATTTGATCCAATTATCACAAATACAAAATAAAATCGAAGCAATAATTCTAGTGCATGTAAAACATATAACACATGGATCAAACAATTCGATACGACAATTACTTCACATGATTTGAAGAAAATTGATTTTAGGGCGTACCAGTTAGTCTCGGACAGAGTCTCGTGCTTATAGTAAGGGTTCCCAATCGTCAAATATTTTCTTGTTTAATAGAGGGAACACTTTCGTCGGCCTTAATTATATCTCCAACAGGTATAGTAACCAATATCAAATCTAACATAAAACTCAATATAAAGACGAATTAGTCACGGATAAAATATAATAATAATATTGCTCAACAATTCATAATAGACAAATTATTATTATTATTATTAACATCACAGCAGTGCATAGGTATCTTTTCTAAATTTGAAAATCTATCAAATTCATAACATACATTGATCATTTACCATAAAAGTACGAGACCATTCAAATTGCTATTACCATGATTTAACATTGAGACCCTTTAGGATAGGACTGTCTTGCCTCCGACCAATTACTTGTGCTCTCGTCCCCTTCTTTAAAAATCATGCACAAGATCGTTAATTTTCTGAATGTTTGGTTGCATTGACAACACCACCATAAAGGCTTGCGGGACAAGCACTCGTCCGGTTTGAAGGTTGCAATTTAATTGGGTAGAATACTCGTGCTGATAACGTGTTGTAATTGAGTGCGTAAAATAAAAGACGACATTTGTTCACCCAGTTCGTCGATAACGACTACGTCTGGGGGCGAGCCAAGCCAGGAGTTTCACTAATGTTCTTGTATATGAGTGTATACAATTCTGAGTACAATGATATATTTATAAGAGTAAAACCCTAGTCTAAGATATGAAGCCCATTGGGTTTATTGGTCCATTAGTAATGTTCACATCAAATCTTCTAGATTTACAACATTTTTGTTTATAAAAAAGTCCACTGATATCCTATCAGGATTTTATGTCACTTAAAAATAATCAACTGGTATTCAATCTGGATTTTCAAGATTTTTTAAAGAGTCCATTCAAATCTATTGGTATTCATTCGAGACTTTATACTATTTTAAAAAAATATAAGGATTTTAAAGGATTGTTGTGTTAGATGGATTTTGAAGGACTTTTTAGTGGTATTTATAAATACCAACAATCTCATCCAAACTCATTAGATTTTACAGGACTTTTGAAGTGAAATAGTAGGTGTCCCGAAATAAATAGAAATTCTGAGATAAACCTAAGAATTAAAAACTCAATTTTCCAAACACTCTGTTCTGTGTCCACAAAAAATTTCTAATCTCATTTGTTTTTTTTTTTGTTTTTTTGCATACACCCATGACCAGCAAATTTGTTCACTTATCTTCTGCATCATTGTTCCTCTGTTTCTATTCATTTTCAACAAATTGACATCCAAATCCAATCCAAATCTACCAAAATCATACCCAATAATCGGTTCATTTCCCTCAATTATGAAAAAAGATTATAGATTTGTGCAATGGGTAATTTGTGAATTAGTGGTTTGAGTTGTTGGAATAAAATTTTACACACAACTTACCCCCCAAATTTTTATTGAGAATAAAAAGTTTAATATAGCATCAATTACATATTAACACACACATATATATACGTGTATATATCATAAAATATATATGTGGACTATAACATTTCAAATTATGAAACTTTTGATACTAAAAAATATTCGAATGTATGAAAATAAATCTTGAACTCTTTGTATGTCACAAATTCATGAAATTCTGCAAAGTCCACAAAATTCTACAGAATCTATTAAAATTCTGATTTAAAAAGTCTTACAAAATCCTGCAAAATCTTAAGGGTATGTTTGTTTTGGGATTCACCCGGATAAACTTTGGACTTTGCGATCCACGCTCCATACAAGTTTGAGATTTAAAATCAGGTTTTCAAATCTCAGGGGCCGTTTGATTTGTTATAAGGAATATGAATATGAATGATAATGATAGTAGTGGAGAATTGAATGAATATGCTCCATAAAAGTATGGTGTTTGGTAGATGATGATGAATGAATATTTATATTAAAAAATTGTGAGATGAAAAAAATAAAAATAAAATTGTTTAGGAATGAAAGTCATTCTTCCCCATTTTAGGAGGAATGGTTCATTCCTTATTTTTATTATATGAAGATTAGTTTTAAGGAATGATACCTCCCCACCAAACATATTTGTTTGATTCCATTCATATTCCCTTTTTCTAAAGTTTTCAACTAAGCATGCCCTCAAACTCAATCCATACCTATAAATCTATTACTACTTTTCACATAGTTAAATACAATCGCCTCATCACTTTTTTATCATCCACTCAATCTCTCTTCTACTTTTCTCTTACACAATATAATAAAATAATACAATATATATCACTAATAAACATTGATTTGACATAAAACAAAATCTCACTCTACTAAAATTTCAAAACAAACACATACTTATATTATTCATCAAGATTTTCACATCCTAAGATTTCAAAGTCATGACTTCCCCAGCACAGCTAAATCCCAAAACAAACATACCCTAAAAGTCATATAAATCCTGCAAAGTCTTTTAAATCCGCACTTTTTTCAGCTAAAAATGTCCTTTAAAATCTTAATCCAATACACCCCCTAAGATTATCAAAAGTTGGGGTAAAAAAGTTCAACAACAATTAAAATATAATACCATTGATCCTGATTTTTTATGCTTCAGATGAGATTCTTGATACTCCTAGTCAAATATTTGATAATTTTAAATAGTTTCATGATAAACTTATTATGAATCAGTTTCATATAAATCTTTACCAAATTTTATAGATTTCAATTTGCAAAATTTATGATTTTATATACAATAAGCTTTATTATTATTATTATTATATATTGTTAAAATTATTAATATTGGTTTATTTTTATTACTGTTGAAATTGTAATTAATAATATCATTAATATTAAATGTTATATTACTATTGATAGTTGAAATTAGACAAATTATAGGGGGCGTCCAAGTGCATAACATGCACTTAGAATTTGATCTCAATTTGAAATTAATTTTGACTTTTCGCGGGCCTGTTGACTGTCCATACAAAATTTGCGGGTCTGGCAAGAAATCGGGTCGTAAATGGATCGTGCACTTCTTACCAATACCCCAAGTTACAATCACCAATACCCCAAGTTATAATCATCAATACCCCAAGAATTACTCAACAATACATTGAACAATGATATCCCAAAGAATTATTCTGTAGTACCCCAAGACTTAATCACCAATACCTCAAGTTATAATTACCAATACCCCAAGTGTTATTCAATAATACATTGAATAGTAATATTCCCAATAATTATAGTAATACTCAAGACATAATCACCAATACCCCAAGTTATATCACTAATACCCCAAGAATTACTCAATACATTGAAATCTTTTTTTCCTTTGTCCACACTATTTCCCTATTCAACCAAACCTCAGAATGTACCCTAAAATGAATTGTTGCATTTGTATTTGCTGGCGCCAGAGCCTCTGTTTTCTTTTTCTTTTTTTTGGATCTTAACTGCTATTACTCCGCAGTAGCAAATCACAAAACTTCCACCGCCAAAGACCAAAGGAGGGGCTACATGGGGGCGGCGAAGGAGAAGACGGCAGGGGCAGCAGAGGCCATCAAGGAGAAGGCAGGGTAGATGGCGGAGTCCAGGAAGGAGACGGAGCTGGCCGAGAAGGAGAAGACCAGCGGAATACTCCAGAAGACGGGGGAGCGATGATGGTTTAGCATGACCAGTTTACTAACCCGCAAATTTGAAATAGTCAAAATTAATTACCAATTGTGGATAAAATCCAAGTGCATAGAATGCACTTTGTTGCACCCTAAAACCACTCTTGAAATTATTAATATTATTATCACTAATTGTAAGAATTATTAATAATATTATTTATATTATTATTAATGATTATAGTTATTTTTTTACTATTAGTATTCTTAAATTTTGGAATTATTGTTGATATTGGAAGTGGAGGATAATATTGTGAAAAAGGATATTTGTGTTAAAAATAGAAAAAAAGAACATTCCTCGTTATTATGAGGAGGGTGTTATAAATCAATAATGAATGTTCATTATGTTATCATTTATATCCACCACTGATTTGTTTGTGAGATTAGTCATTTACTAATGACTCATTATTCAGTTAAAATATTTAACGTTTATATGTAGTGGTGGAAATAGGCCGAGCCGCTTCTCATTGGACGGTCTGGGCCTACTATATAATATTTGGGTCTAAGTCTGACATGTTAACTGTCATGGACTTTTTTCAGTGCCTTGACCTGACCTTTTTAGTAAATAGGACTGGCTTGAAAACTTTTTAGGGACCTTTTTAATCATGTTTCAAAATTATATTCAATAATTATATTATTATCAAACCATAACAATTTGTTGGGACAATGTCAGTTTTGATTAGATCCCAAAGCCCCTGAAAAGATGTAATGCCTTAGTAGTCAGGCTAGTCTTGGTTAGATTAGTACTTAGTTATTTTACAATTCACAGGAACTCAATGAGAGGAGTACTCATTGAAGACAATCAAGACTGAAGCCTGAAGACGCAGAGCACCATCTTGAACTTACAGCAGTCCTTCTAAGTTGGTTGGGTAAGTGTCAGTGATGAAGAGTATGACCCTGAGGTCATTACTAACTCAGTCCTTAAGGGAACAGGATGACACTGAGTAATGGGAAAGACTTGGAGTAGGGCCTTGCAATGCAAAATGAATGTCAGCGTCAGGACAAGACCGTTGTGCTTGAGACAAAAAGAACTGAAAGCTTGAAGCCCAGGAATGTGTTCTGACATTCTCACCAACCTGATGACGTGGACTAATCCAGGGAGAACACGCACGTACGGGTCTGACATGAAGACTGAGTTCAGACTGCACTTTTCAACGGGCAAGCATTTAATGGAGCATTTAATGCATAACCAAATCCATGCAAGGACGGCTGCTGCATGGGGGAAGTATCCGTTGAACAACCTCGTAGTTTTCAAATCCATCTATAAATACAGAAGGCCTTGAACCCATTCAAGGTTACGGGAAATTTCCAAGCCAGAAATTACTCAAACTCTCAAATATTCAAAGCATTAGAAAGAAGCACTCGAAAAACCTAGAGTTTCCCAAGTGTTTCTTAGAAAAGAGAGTTATTATGTATTCCACTGAGCGAACCTAAATATATCTTAAGCTTAGAGTGATTATCCATCCTTAGCATAGTCTTGTCTTGTAAGGATAATCACAATCTTAGTTGGAAACAAAACTGAAACCAAAACCCTCTTGTTAGGTTTGTTGGTTGAAGTCAGTTAGTGAGTTAGGAAGGAGTTTGTAAGGGTCAGTGAGTTAGCTGATCTGGGTGCACCTTGGCACGTTAAAAACAAGCTAATCCTTAGTGGATTATCCTGTTCAATCAGGACCTTGGACGTAGGAGCTTGAGTCTCTAAACCACATTAAACTCCTTGTGTTCTTTACTGCTTTGATATTGCTCTTATTGCTTATTCATTAAGTCATTCATTGCATCAGTTTTATCAGGCTTGAATCAATCAGCCTGATCATTAACTTGAACACTACTAATCACTACTTCAGAATTGAGTAATCAAGTTTTCAGAAAGCAAACATTAACAAGACTATAAACTTTCAGGGCTCACGCATTTCCGCACTGAACTCAAGTTGATAGTTTGCCAACTGACCAGGATTCAGTGCAGTCAGTAGGTGTGTTATCAACCCTGAGTTCTTTATCACTCTGGGCTAAAGGGACTCGGTCAGTTTGAAAATAAAGAAAAATTTGTATACATGTATCCCCCCCATACATGTATCCCTCAGTCTTGTACTGGGACCAACAAGTGGTATCAGAGCAGTGGTTCAAAAGACCACTGACTTTGAATGCTAATAGTTTCAGAGGTGAAACTGTTGGTCCCGAAACGAGTAAACAGGTGTATGGAGGGGGGGGGGGGGGGGGGAATACACCTGTGATTACAAATTAAAACTTCTTGTATAACTTATCAGGTTACTTAAGACAGTAGCTCGTCAGTGGACTTGAGGTCTGCTGAGAGTTACTTGAGAAAGCTTACTGAGATAATACCTCCACTGAAAGCTCAAGACTTTCAGTTGAACTACTATCTAATTAGCTTTCAGATGCGGATTAGTGAGCCCTTAGAAAACTCGTTTTACTTTGATAAACTTTGAGATTAACACACACTTAGGAAAGCAGATAATAAGAACACAAGGTATAAAGTGGTTCAGAGATGAATCTCCTACGTCCACTGTCCTGATCAAACAGGAGAATTCCTTTCACTTGGAATTCCTTGTGTTATAGTGCCAAGGTGCACTGATCAATTAATCCTCTCTTAGGATGATTGATCACTAGGAAATTCCAGGTCCTAGTTCCCAAAACAAACCAGCTTTAAGACTGATACAACAATCAGCTTACTAACACCACTTAACACTAACTCTCAACCTAAACACTGAGTAGGGTTTTGAGTAGGGTTTGGTTCCAACTATTTTGAGATAATCCTTACAAGTTTAGCTCAAGGCTTAGGATTGGATTATCTCTTTCTAAGATTTGGATATTGCTTTTAAGCTTGGTTACAGAAGGTTTGTTAGGCTCTCTACAAATGTGAAACACTTGGGAAACAAAGGTAATTTCGAGTGCTTCTAGTTGTTATGAATGTAGAGATAGCTTTGATCTTGTGAGTTTCCCGTGCATAGAAATGAGCACGTCCTTCTGTATTTATAGGCTTCCTTGAAAATCTTCCCGTTGGATTTGAATTTTCTCAAGTAAGTCTTCTTGTATCTGATTGGCTCAAACGGCTCTATTTGAAGCTTTAAGTCTTGTCAAGAAATGGCTGAAAGACCATGCCTGTTCACCAACTTTCTGTAGATTGCTAGGGAAAGACTTTTGGTACTTGTCAGGCTGGGGCAGGTCGGCTGTCAATAAGGTACACTGACGTGTCATCTTCTCATTGGACCTTTAGTCTGCATACCCAGATTCTTGTCTTGCTTTAAGGTGGAACTCCTCTGAGAGAACCTTCTTATTCCTTCATTTATTGTAAGCTTCAATGTAATTCGTTTTGCCTTGTTCCAACCAGATTAACTAACAGCTTTTAATATGTTTAGCATTGAATGTGCATTGTTAGCTACCATCAGTGGACCTTGGTCCTCTCCTGATAGTTTTAGTCTTAGTGAGAATGTACTTAGAAAACATTCAAGACTTAGACTTCTTCTCAGATCACTTGTCTTCAGCGGACTTTACTTTAGTGGACTTTGACTTCAACAGACTTCATTCTTAAATACACTCTAACAATTACTAACTTTGAATCTTCAGTTCCTTAACAGTTGAACTGATTTACTAAGCACTAACTCCACTGAATAATTTACTTACAAAACAACTTAGGAGGAACATTTTGGCATCTAATCAAAACCTAAGTCTTATACATTTTCCCAACAACTTCCCCCTTTTTGATTATGCCGGAACCTATCTTATTACATATCTTCTTTCAGATGAGGTTCTTCAGATGACATACAAAGTTCACAGATTTTGTAAGTAAAACATGCAAGTACATAAGTCTAAATGATAATGAGATATTATCTTGGGCAAAACATCAGTAGAGTTCATTTCTTTGATAAAATGATGAAGTACATATTACATGAAGTCTACTATCAAAAGTTTCAAACTTAAACATACCTGGGACTTATAAACAAATGCCCAGCAAAATATACAAACTTCTCAGATGGATTCGAAAATGGGTTCAAGTCCATACTGCTTGAATACTCTAATCTTCAGCTCGTTCTTCCTCTCCATTATCTCCTTTGAATGTCCTCTGAGTCCAAGATGCTCACACAAGGATGTCCACTCTTCAGTGATCCTTTCTCTATCAACAGCACCAGTTGCATCTTGAGGAGGCCAGTAGGTGATTTCCTCAGGGGCCTTCAGGGCTTGATTAGGGAAGGCATCATTCCAAGCATCACTGATCTCAGGATAGAGTTTAGGATAGACATCAAACAACCATGAGTTGAAGACTTCTTGAGCATTGTCTCTTCCTAACTCTCCACTGACATAAAAGGAATACACAAATTCCCTTTTAGCAGTCTCCCAAGCATCATTGAGCTTCTTAGGAACCCAGGCATCATGATGAGGGAATCTGTTCTGAGATGGAGTGATCTTGTCTCTCTTCAGCTTAGCAGCCCACCTTTGATAACCACTCCTGAACTTCTTTGAAGTAGCTTTATCAAATGTGGCTAGCCTCTCCTTTCTTTTTCTCTCAGCTAACTCAGCAATTGTCTCTATCTTCCCAACCACCTTATCTCTCCTGTCCTGCTGCTGAGCTATTAGCTTCCTTGTTCTTTCATTCATCCCTCCAGCCTCTTTGATTAGCTCAGTGAGCTATGTGACTCTTGTGGGTGCAGACTTGGGAGGTTCAGAAGACAAAGGTTCAGGATTGAGAATAGGGAGTACCTGAACTTCATCAGTCGAGGTTGTGGACTTAGCTGCCAACCTTCCTGAGGTTCTTGTCTTTTTGGCAACCTCTGCTGAGAGGGCATCAGATGCCTTTCTCTTTGTGGTTTCCCCTTTCTTTGCAGCTCTCTCCTCCTTCTCCTTCAGATGCTTCTCTTTGAACTTTGATAGGTCAGCTGAGGAGGTTTCCTTGCCCTTCTTGGCTTCTGCAATCTTTTGAGCTTCAGCATCAACCTTCTTCAGAGTGCTCTTCACCTGTTGGCCTTTCTCGAAGTCAGGGGTTTCAAGGATAATAGTCATCTTGTTCTTTGGATCAAGCTTCATATCCTTAGCACTTATCCTCTTTTCCCCCTTTCCGGCATTAATCATGCATTCAGCTACAGTGATGTTGAGCTTCAGTTGGTCATGGGCCAATGCCTTCAGCTCAGTTGAGCAATGGTCTACCTCATCTTCAAGCCTCTCCAAGGTTGCTCCAGCTGTCTGCCCAAACTGAACAAATTGTGCTAGCTTCTCATTGATCAGCACATCTGTTTTCTCTTGAGTTGGGAAGTCCTCAGCTGCCTTCTTCAGTACTTCTCCCAGTTTAGCTCCTAGCTCAGCATGTTTGGCCTCGAATTCAGACATCTTAGAGTTCCATAACACTTCAACCTTTCCAAGTAGGTCCTCTGAGAAGGCCTCTACTGAGGACTTCAGGTTGATGGATACGTTCTCCACTGAGTCTTTGAGAAACTTGGTTCTGGCCTCTTCTTCAGTCTTCTCCAGCTTCTTCAGGGCTTCAATGACCAGCACACTTTGTCCTTCAACTACATCAATCACCATCTGCTGAGAGTCTTCAACTTTAAGTGTGAGATTCTGAAGTGATGTAGTTGTGGATTCCATGAGTTCATCAATGTGGTCTGAGAGGATAACCATCTCATCCACTTCCTCTTGTACAATCTCCTGGACATCCCTTAGCTGTGTTTGAAGAGATAGAAGGCTTTCTTCTTTGAGTGAGTGAACAACATCACTCAGAGGAGTTAGGTTGACAACAGTGGGGGAATTTCAAGGGTTTGAGTACATGCATGGCAAAAAGTGTTAGTTCTAACTCCCTCATCCTTACCACCAAGGTCTCCTAATGCCTCTATCTCCATAGGGACTCCCTCCTCCTCACTCATCTTTCTTTTCTCTCCTTCACTCTCATTTTCAACTGCATTTTTTTCAGCCAATTCACCCTTTACAGGAATGATTGCTCTTATCTCTCCACTCTTTACATCAGTGATTTCTACCTCAGTTTCTTTCTCACTCGTTTTTTCAACTACTTCAGTACCAGACACCTCAGTTGACTCCTTAGCCACCACTGAGGGCTATTGTGGGAGAGCTTCAGTAGACACCTCTGTTGGTCCCGAAACGAGCAAACAGGTGTATGGGGGGGAATACACATGTGAATACAAATTAAAACTTCTTGTAAAACTTATCAGATTACTTAAGACAATAACTCGTCAGTGGACTTAAAGGTCTGCTGAGAGTTACTTAGAGAAAGCCTACTGAGATAATGCATCCACTGAAAGCTCAAGACTTTCAGTTGAACTACTATCTAATTGTCTTTCATATGCGGATTAGTGAGCCCTTAGAAAACTCGTTTTACTTTGATAAACTTTGAGATTAACACACACTTAGGAAAGCAGAATGTAAGAACACAAGGTATAAAGTGGTTCAGAGATGAATCTCCTACGTCCACTGTCCTGATCAAACAGGAGAATTCCTTTCACTTGGAATTCCTTGTGTTATAGTGCCAAGGTGCACTGATCAACTAATCCTCTCTTAGGATGATTGATCACTAGGAAATTACAGGTCCTAGTTCCCAAAACAAACCAACTTTCAGACTGATACAACAATCAGCTTACTAACACCACTTAACACTAGCTCTCAACCTAAACACTGAGTAGGGTTTTGGTTCCAACTATTTTGAGATAATCCTTACAAGTTTAGCTCAAGGCTTAGGATTGGATTATCTCTTTCTAAGATTTGGATATTGCTTTTAAGCTTGGTTACAGAAGGTTTGTTAGGCTCTCTACAAATGTGAAACACTTGGGAAACAAAGGTAATTTCGAGTGCTTCTTAGTTGTTATGAATGTAGAGATAGCTTTGATCTTGTGAGTTTCCCCTGCTTGGAAATGTGCACGTCCTTCTGTATTTATAGGCTTCCTTGAAAATCTTCCAGTTGGATTTGAATCTTCTCAAGTAAGTCTTCTTGTATCTGATTGGCTCAAACGGCTCTATTTGAAGCTTTAAGTCTTGTCAAGAAATGGCTGAAAGACCATGCCTGTTCACCAACTTTCTGTAGATTGCTAGAGAAGGATTTTTGGTACTTGTCAGTCTGGGGCAGGTCGGCTGTCAGTAAGTACACTGACGTGTCATCTTCTCATTGGACCTTTAGTCTGCATGCCCAAATTCTTGTCTTGCTTTAAGGTGGAACTCCTCTGAGAGAACCTTCTTATTCCTTCATTTATTGCAAGCTTCACTGAAATTCATTTTGCCTTGTTCCAACCAGATTAACTAACAGCTTTTAATATGTTTTAGCATTGTTAGTTACCATCAGTGGACCTTGGTCCTCTCCTTACAGTTTTAGTCTTAGTGAGAATGTACTTAGAAAACATTCAAGACTTAGACTTATACTCAGATCACTTAGTCTTCAGCGGACTTCACTTCAGCGGACTACTTTTTCAGCGGACTTCATTCTTAAATACACTCATGTAATTACTAACTGTGCTCCAGTTCTTAACACTTTGAATTGTTTAACTAAACATTAACTCTACTGAATAATTTACTTACAAAACAACTTAGGAGGAACATGTTGGCATCTAATCAAAACATAAGTCTTATACATTTTCCCAACAATTTCCCCCTTTTTGATTATGCCGGAACCTATCTTAATACATATCTTCTTTCAGATGAGGTTCTTCAGATGACATTCAAAGTTCACAGATTTTGTAAGTAAAAACATTCAAGTGCATAAGCCTAAATGATAATGAGATATTATCTTGGGCAAAACATCAGTAGAGTTCATTTCATTGAAAAAAGATGAAGTACATATTACATGAAGTTAACTCAAAAAAGTTTCAAACTTAAACACACCTGGGACTTATAGACAAATGCCCAGCAAAAGATCCAACTTTCTTAGATGGACTCGAAAATAGGTTCAAGTCCATATTGCTTGAAAACTCTAATCTTCAGCTCGTTCTTCCTCTCCATTATCTCCTTCGAATGTCCTCTGAGTCCAAGATGCTCGCACAAGGATGTCCACTCTTCAGTGATCCTTTCTCTATCAACAGTACATGTTGCATCTTGAGGAGGCCAGTAGGTGATTGGCTCAGGGGCCTTCAGAGCTTGATCAGGAAAGGCATCATTCCAAGCATCACTGATCTCGGGATAGAGCTTGGGATAGGCATCAAACAACCATAAGTTGAAGACTTCTTGTGCATTGTCCCTTCCTAACTCTCTACTGACATAAAAGGAATACACAAATTCCCTTTTTGCAGTCTCCCAAGCATCATTGAGCTTCTTAGGAACCCAGGCATCATGATGAGGAAATCTGTTCTGAGATGGTGTGATCTTGTCTTTCTTCAGCTTGGCAGCCCACTTTAGATAACCACTCCTGAATTTCTTAGAAGTAGTTTTGTCAAAAGTGGCTAGCCTCTCCTTTCTTTTTCTCTCTGCTAGCTCTGCAATGGTCTCCATCTTACCAACCACCTTATCTCTTTTTTCTTGTTGTTGAGCTGTCAGCTTTCTTGCTCTTTCATTCATACCTCCAGCCTCTTTAATTAGCTCAGCGAGCTCTGTGACTTTTGTGGGTGCAGACTTGAGAGGTTCAGAAGATAAGGGTTCAGGGTTGAGAATAGGAAGTACCTGAACTTCATCAGTAAAGGTTGTGGACTTAGCTGCCAACCTCCCTGAGGTTCTTATCTTTTTGGCAACCTCTGCTGAGAGAGCATCAGATGCCTTTCTCTTTGTAGATTCTCCTTTTTTCGCAGCTCTCTCCTCCTTCTCCTTTAGATGCTCCTCTTTGAACTTTGAAAGGTCAGCTGAGGAGGTCTCCTTGCCTTTCTTGGATCCTGCTATCTTCTGAGCTTCAGCTTCGACTCTTTTCAAGGTGCTCTTCACCTGTTGGCCTTTCTCGAAGTCAGGGGTTTCAAGGATAATGTTCATGTTGTTCTTAGGATCAACCTTCATGTCCTTCGCACTTATCCTCTTTTCCCCCTTTCCGGCATTAATCATACATTCAGCTACAGTGATGTTGAGCTTCAGTTGATCATGGGCCAATGCCTTCAGCTCAGTTGAGCAATGGTCTACCTCATCTTCAAGCCTTTCCAAAGTAGCCCCAGCAGTCTGCCCAAATTGAACAAACTGCGCAAGCTTTTCATTGATCAGCACATCAATCTTCTCTTGTGTTGGGAAGTCTTCAGCTGCCTTCTTCAGTACCTCTCCCAGTTTGGCACCTAGCTCAGCATGCTTGGCCTCGAATTCAGACATCTTAGAGTTCCATAATCCTTCAACCTTTCCAAGTAGGTCTTCTGAGAAAGCCTCCACTGATGACTTCAGGTTGATGGATACGTTCTCTACTGAGTCTTTGAGGAATTTGGTCCTGACCTCTTCTTCAGTCTCTTCCAGCTTCTTCAGGGCTTCAATGATTAACACACTTTGTCCCTCAATTACATCAATCACCATCTGCTGAGAGTCTTCAACTTTAAGTGTGAGATTCTGAAGTGATGCAGTTGTGGACTCCATGAGTTAATCAATGTGGTCTGAGAGAATAACCATCTCATCCACCTCCTCTTATACAATCTCCTGGACCTCTCTGAGCTGAGTTTGAAGAGATGGAAGGCTGTCTTCTTTGATAGAGTGAACAACATCACTCAGTGGAGTTAGGTTGACCACATCTGGGGGAGTTTCAAAGGTTTGAGTACCTGCATTGCAAACAGTGTTAGTTCTAACTCCCTCAACCTCATAACCTAGATCTCCTGATGCCTCTATCTCCATGGGGGCTCCCTCCTCCTCACTCTTCTTACTTTTCTCTTCCTCACTTTTTTTTTCAACTGTAATTTTTTCAGCCAATTCACCCTTTACAGGGATGATTGCTCTTATCTCTCCACTCTTGATAGCAGTTATTTCCACCTCTTTTTCTTTTTCACTATGCTTTTCAACTTCTCCAGTTCCAGACACCTCAGTTGACTCTAAAGCCACCACTGAAGGCTGTTGTGGGAGAGCTTCAGTAGACACCTCTACTGAGCCCTCCTGTGGCAAGTTTTGAGCCTCAGTATCCCTTGCCATGGATACATCCTTGGCTGCTTCACCATCACCTTGCTTAGATGAAGCACCTCCTTCTAATTCAGACTCCTCAGCCTTCTCCTCTGCTCTCTTCTCCTTCTCCACCTCCTTCTCAGATAAGGTTTCAGCTGGCTTTTCTCCATCAGCAGTCTTTTCTTCCTTAGCAGCCTTCTCTACTTCCTTCTTTGCGTCAGCAATCTTTTCCAAGACCAAAATTTCAAAGATCTTCTCATCACAGAGAAGTCTGGTCTTGTGCATCCCAGCAAATTGCAGCACTTCAGCTTCCTCCTTTTTCGACTCCTCTGCATTGCTGCCTCTTACAGCTAGAAGAATTTCACCAAGTCTTCTATCCTTGAGTTGGACAATGAGTCTCAGTCTCAGGAACAAAGCCTTGAGTGTGGGGAATTGATCAAGTTCAGGGTACTTAGACTCTAAAGAGTAAGCTACCTCATCCTTGAGAGTATCAAGGAATGAGTACTCTTCTTCATCGTCTGAAGGAAGGGAAGGGGTAGGGGATCTGCTTTCGGTTGGCTCTTCTGGGATAGACTCCAGTTGAGTTGAGTGTGTATCAGGAATGTTTGGTTCAGTGGAGGTTTAGTTTTGAGTGTCAGTGGAGGTAGAGTCTTTATCAGTGGGGGTTGGGGTTGGAGTGGGTTCAGAAGGGGTTGAGGGGATGTTTTCAGAGGGGGTTGGGATAGGGTCAGTGGGGGTTGTTTGGGATCCACTTTCTGGCTGTTGAGAGCCATCAGTGGGGGTTTTGGGTAATGAGAAGATACGTTTGGTTTTGGCAGGAGTGCGAGGTTTTGTTGTTTTGGGTTTGATGGGGGTAGGTGCGGGGACATCTGAGTCAGACTCAGTTGAGATGATGTTTGGAGATGAGTCAGGGTTACCTGATGAAGATTCATCAGTAGAGTCTGTGACTCTGACTTTCTTTGAGGCACTCTCCTTCTCTGCCTCAGAGGACCTCATGCTTTCCTTCCTAGAGGCTTTCACTGCCTCGGCCTCTTTGTGCTGGGCCATCTTGTCACTCAGTTTGACCAATCTTCTCTTCAATTTGGTCTTCTTCCCTTCAGCAGGGTTAGCTTCCTCTTTCTCGATTGCCTCTGGGCTCTCCTCAGCAGGCTTGAGCATCCTTGTTTCCAGAGTTTTTCCAGACTTGAATAGGGTCTTCAAGTTACTCCACTTTCTATCCTTTAACCAGTCTACTCCCACATCCACATTCTCAACTAAGTAAGAAATTTTAGTGGCAAAATTTAGCTTACTTGCCAACTGGGGAGTTTTGTCAGCCTAGAATTTTGAGTGTTCCCTGTTCAAGGCTCTAAAAAAGAACTGCTGCTAATTGTATGGCTTCTCCTTGCTCTCCACTATTGCCTTCATCAACTTGAGCTTTGGCTTGCTCACTTGTTCAGTGCTTCCTTGGTTTCCCAAGATACATTTACCAACAATCTCGCAGAGGACATTGTATGCTGGTAATAGTAGGCTTCTGTTCATCGTGGGACTATACTTCACCTTCTTCTCCATGATGGTGTAGACCCATTCCTCCTCCTTATCCAAGATACAAGTATCTGGATTTGGGCCTTCAGATGGGAGTTCAAATAACTCCTTCAAAACATCTCCGCTTATCCGAATCTCCTTTCTTATTTTCTGGTGCTCAACAACCTCCATATCGTCTCTCATCACCTTCTTCTTTCTTTGTACAAATAGACACGATTTGATTCTTGAGTCTGAGTTGGATATGTTGTAGAAAAATTCAAGAACCTGCCTATCATAACAGTACTCTGGATGTACTGATAGAAATTTCTCTAACCCAGCAGCTTTGACCATTTCCAAAGCCTCCTTAATGTGAGAGAACTCAGGTCTTGATTCAATTTCTGGGTTGTTGAAAAGGATTATAGGTTCATACCATAAATTTTCTTTGTTGTTCAGAAACCCTAGGTTAATTTTGGTCATGTTTGTAAGTGGGATTTTGAGAAAATTTGCAGTAAAAGGTTGAATAGATAGTAAGTGTTTGCTTGGAAGTGTATTCGAAAAGGTTTACAAGCGAACGTTTGGGGTTTTTATATGAGTGAAGAACGGTGAGATTGAATAAAGAATTCAACGTCTGAGATTGATAGGGTTTGAGATCGTGGATAGTTGCAAGGTTTAGTGGGGAGTTTTTAAGAAATCTTGACGGTTAGAAAAGAACCGCCTAAAAATGGATGGCATGGATTGGAAAAGTTGGTAGCCGGAAGGTCATATCATCCGGCTTTTAGGGCGCGTGAGATAGGTAATTGAAAAAGCATGTCTGACTTGTACCACGCGCATTAAATGCTTGCCATACCAAAATCTCTTCGGAATAGTGGAAAAAGATTTATTTTCCCAGAAAGCACTCATTAGAAGTTTTGAACCCAAATAAATAATATATAAAACTAAGAGGCTTTAGATTTGAAAAATATCATAAGTATAAACTTTGACCTCTACTGAGGTTCGACCTCATCTGATATTCAGACCTCTTCTGAGATGAGGAGCTTTTTCTGAGAAAGATCCTCTTATGAATATGAACCTCCACTGAGTTGAAGGTAACTCTTCTGAGATTAAATCTTTACTCTCCTGGATCTAGGAGTCCAAGCTCCACTGACAACTCTTGGAACCTTGTTTCAGCCAAAGGTTTAGTGAAGATATCTGCCTTCTGTTTGTCAGTGTGGATTTTGAGCATTTTGATGTCCTTCTTCTCCACATGATCTCTGATGAAATGATGCCTAATGTCCACATGTTTGCATCTAGTGTGGAGAACTGGATTTTCTGAAATAGCAATTGCACTATTGTTGTCACAGAAAATAGGGACTTCATTGGCAAAGATGTTGTAATCTCTCAGTTGTTGTCTTTGCCAAAGAATTTGAGCACAACTTCCAGCTGCCATATACTCAGCTTCAGTAGTGCTAGTGGCTACTGAGTTTTGTTTCTTGGAGAACCAAGAAATCAGCTTACTTCCCAAGAATTGACAAGTGCCTGAGGTTGATTTCCTGTCAATTCTACATCCTCCATAATCAGCATCTGAGTATCCTGTGAGTTCCAGATTGTCATCTGAGGGATACCACAATCCCATATTCACAGAACCCTTAAGATATTTGAGAATCCGCAGCTTCCAGATGACTTTTCTTGGGGTTGGCTTGATATCTTACATAAATCCCAACTGCAAAAGTGATATCAGGCCTGCTTGCTGTGAGATACAGTAGAGATCCAATGATGGCTCTGTAATGAGTCTGGTCTACTGATTCACCATCTTCATCTGGTTCCATCTTGGTGTTGGTGTTGAGTGGAACTCTTGCAACTTTGCTGGTCTGGCATCCAAACTTGTTGATTAGCTCCCTTGTGTATTTGGCTTGATTAATGAAGATTCTTTCAGGGGACTGCTTAACTTGAAGTCCTAGGAAGAAATTCATTTCTCCCATCATAGACATCTCAAATTTTCCCTTCATTAGTTGAGAAAACTTCTCACAGAGGATCTGGTTAGGACAACCAAAGATGATATCATCCACATAAATTTGAACAAGCAATGTGTCCTCTCCTTTTGTGATTCTGAAAAGTGTTCTATCAACTCTCCCTTTGATGAAACCATGATCCAAAAGGAATTGTGACAAAGTATCATACCAAGCTCTTGGAGCCTGTTTCAGTCCATATAGAGCTTTCCTCAGTCTATATACTTTGTGACTTTCTTCAAAACCTGGGGGTTGCTCCACATAGACTTCTTCATTGAGTACTCCATTCAAGAAGGCACTTTTAACATCCATCTGGTACACCTTGAATTTCTTGTGAGCAGCATATGCAAGAAATAACCTTATTGCCTCCAATCTAGCTACTGAGGCAAATGTTCATCATAGTCAAATCCTTCAACTTGAGAATAGCCCTTTGCAACTAGCCTGGCTTTATTTCTGACTATGATATCATTCTCATCCTTCTTGTTCTTGAATACCCACTTGGTTCCTATCACATTGCAGTGATATGGTCTGTCCACCAACTCCCATACTTGATTCCTTGTAAACTGGTTGAGCTCTTCTTGATGGCAATGATCCAGTTGGAGTCTTGAAGTGCTTCTGCTATGGAACTTGGTTCCTGGTTTGATAAGAAACAACAAAACAAAGCACTTTCTCCATGAAAACTTCTAGTTTTGACTCCTGAGGAATGATCACCTAGGATTTGCTCAACAGGGTGATCTGAGAGCCAAGTCCTCCTAGGCTGATGCCCTTCAGTAGAGTTTAACTCTTCTGAAGTTGAGTCACTAGATATTGGAATGAAATCGAATTCAGGAAATAAGACAGAGGGTTGAAGTCCTGAGTCATCATTCAAGGTATTTTCATTTTCAATGGTAATTTCATTGGTTCTCCCTTGAATGATGGGTTCAGTGAATGTCTCAGCTGTGACCACATCTTCATTGACATTGGTTACCTCTTGAACTGGGATAGTGTTCATCAGTTCAGTTACATCTTCAGGAGAGCTCTCAGGTGAGCTTTGAGGAGTGGTCTGATTTTGAGTGTCCTCTTTGAATTGTTGATCATTGAGGTTGTCCCAGGTTGGGATGAATGTATCAACACAATTATCAGGATAGCCTTTAGATTTGATACTCAGTCTGGTTAGTCTTTTGCTAATCACATCCTCATTCTCCTTACTTCTGGACTCAAAAGTAGATTCATCAAACACTACATGAGGTGTTTCTTCCACAATAAGGGTTCTACAGTTGTAAACTCTGAAAGCTCTACTGATTTGTGAATATCCTAAGAAAATTCCTTCATCAGCTTTGTTATCAAAAGCTTTCAGTTGTGTTTTCCCATTGTTGTGAATGAAACACTTGCAACAAAAAATATGAAAGTAAGATACCTGTGGCTTTCTGTTATTCCATAACTCATATGGAGTTTTTCCTTGATGTTTTGTTACCATGGATCTGTTTTGAGTGTGGCAGGCAGTATTAATAGCTTCAGCCCAGAATCTTTTAGGAACTTGAGCTTCAGCTAACATTGTCATTGTTGCCTCCTTGAGAGTCCTATTTCTTCTTTCAGCTACTCCATTTTGTTGTGGAGTTCTTGCAGCTAATGTCTCATGTGAAATACCTAATTCTTTGCAGTAATCAGATATAATAGAATTTATGAATTCAGTGCCCTTATCTGATCTTATCTTTACAATGTTCAGGCTCTTTTCATTGCTAACTTTCTTCAGGAGCTCTGGCAGTCTCAGTTGAGTCTCCTTTTTGCTTGCAAGGAATATCACCCATGTGTACCTGGAGAAATCATCAACTACAACAAGTGTATACTTTCTCCCATTGATACTTACAGGGGTTACTGGACCAAAAAGATCCATATGTAACAGTTGAAGTACTCTGTCAGTAGAGGTTGCTACTTTGCTTTTGAAAGATGCCTTTACTTGCTTTCCCTCCTGACAGGCTTTACAGATATGTTTCTTGTTGTATACTTCATTTGGCATTCCTTCTACCAGTCCATGTCTTGCTATCATGTTCATCATCTTGAAGTTCAGATGACTTAGCCTTTTGTGCCATAGCCAATTAGTGTCAGTTGAGCTCTTAGCAATAAGACATGTATTTGGTGTGCAAGACTTCCAATCTGCAAGATAGACATTTCCCTTTCTTGACCCAGTTAGTAGTACCTGTTGTGAGGATACATTCTTAATAAAACACAGGTTACATGAAAATTCAACACTGTATCCCTTATCACAGAATTGACTTATGGATAGAAGATTATGCTTAAGTCCACTGACAAAGGATACATTGCTTACCCTTACTGAGCCAATTATTAAAATACCATAACCTTTAGTGGCTCCTTGTGAGTTGTCACCAAAGGTGACTTGTGGACCTTCTTTCTCAACAAATTCTGTCAGGAGATCTTTGTTGCCAGTCATGTGCCTAGAACATCCACTGTCCAAGTACCAGACTGATGATTTAAGAGCTTCTCCTTTGTTGAGGTCCACTGAGACCTCTGGTTCTTCTCTTGCCATGAGGCACATGTCATCTTCACTGCTATCAGAGAACAGTTCATCAGGTGACTCCAGATTTTCATCAACATCCCCAGCCATCATGGCTTTTCTTTCTCCATATCTTCTGTCTCTTTTGGCTTGCCTTTCCTTTCTTTCTTTTGTGCTCAGTTGAGGACAATCATATTGAAAGTGCCCAATCTTCTTGCACTGAAAACACCTGTTGGCATCATCATTCTTTTTCTCAGTGGACTCTCTGGTCTTTGATGATGATCCTTCTGCCTTGGTGTAATTCTTGTATTCCTTCTTCTTTTCCAGCTCAGATGAGCTTTTCTCTCCTTCTCTGGTTGTCTTTTGTGGATAACTTCTACCTTCCCTGTTATCCCTGTAAAATCTCTTATATTTGCCAAAGCGGCTGTTAAGTTGTTCAAACCTTCTAGCCATCAGGCTGAGTTCCTCCTGCATCTCAGCCTTGCTTTGTGACTTGCTTGCCTTTGTACTCTTCTGAGGCTTTGGGGATTTTGGCTCAGACTCCTTGGCTTTGAAGGCTACTCCCTTCTCAGCTGAGGTTTCATCAGAAGCCCTTTTCCTATTCAGATTAAACTCATAAGCCTTGAGTTAAGAGAATACCTGTTGCATAGACATGCTGGATAGATCCTTGGTATTCTACATCATCACAGAGTACACATCCCATCTTGAGGTTAGACCTCTCAGGATCTTTAAGGCAACCTCTCTCTTGGTATAGACTTTTCCCAGAGAATTTATCTCATTCATGATGTCTGTGAACCTCCCATCAAGATGGTCTATGGTCTCAGTGGACTCCATGGTGAACTGCTCATATTTTTGAACATCTACTGAAAGCTTGTTCTCATTTATCTTGTCAGTTCCTTCACACATGAGAGCAAGTGTGTCCCATAGTTCCTTTGCAGTCTTGCAGTGGATCACTCTTGCCATTACAGAATCTGGAATAGTGGTGTAGAGAATGTTCATGGCTATGAAGTTGAGGTTGTTTCTCCTCCTCTCATCTGCAGTGAAGTTATCTTCATCTTTGGGCCATTCTTCTCTTGGATCTGCAATAGTTTCAGCTGTAGTTCTAGGGTTAGGTGTCATAAAAACAAATGGACCTTTAGTAATAACCCTTAACATTTCATCATGCACACAGGCAAGATGAGCTCTCATTCTGATCTTCCAGAAGTCATAGTTTTCCACTGAGAATTGTGGAAGCTTGTAATGAGACATATGGTTCAAGGGATTAACTCCCATGTTGTTCTCTGCTGGTGGTGCTACCCTAGCTGCATTGTCAGCCATAGTATAAAAACAAGTTTATCAAAAGATCAATTCAGGTGACCTTGAAAAATACCTTTAAGCACAAGGTATACTTAGAACAATGGTCTTTTGAACCACTGCTCTGATACCAATTGTTGGTCCCGAAACGAGCAAACAGGTGTATGGGGGGGGGGGGGGGGAATACACCTGTGAATACAAATTAAAACTTCTTGTAAAACTTATCAGATTACTTAAGACAATAACTCGTCAGTGGACTTAAAGTTCTGCTGAGAGTTACTTAGAGAAAGCCTACTGAGATAATGCCTCCACTGAAAGCTCAAGACTTTCAGTTGAACTACTATCTAATTGGCTTTCAGATGTGGATTAGTGAGCCCTTAGAAAACTCGTTTTACTATGATAAACTTTGAGATTAACACTCACTTAGGAAAACAGAATGTAAGAACACAAGGTATAAAGTGGTTCAGAGATGAATCTCCTACGTCCACTGTCCTGATCAAACAGGAGAATTCCTTTCACTTGGAATTCCTTGTGTTATAGTGTCAAGGTGCACTGATCAACTAATCCTCTCTTAGGATGATTGATCACTAGGAAATTCCAGGTCCTAGTTCCCAAAACAAACCAGCTTTCAGACTGATACAACAATCAGCTTACTAACACCACTTAACACTAGCTCTCAACCTAAACACTGAGTAGGGTTTTGAGTAGGGTTTTGGTTCCAACTATTTTAAGATAATCCTTACAAGTTTAGCTCAAGGCTTAGGATTGGATTATCTCTTTCTAAGATTTGGATATTGCTTTTAAGCTTGGTTACAGAAGGTTTGTTAGGCTCTCTACAAATGTGAAATACTTGGGAAACAAATGTAATTTCGAGTGCTTCTTAGTTGTTATGAATGTAGACATAGCTTTGATCTTGTGAGTTTCCCCTGCTTGGAAATGTGCACGTCCTTCTGTATTTATAGGCTTCCTTGAAAATCTTCCAGTTGGATTTGAATCTTCTCAAGTAAGTCTTCTTGTATCTGATTGGCTCAAACGGCTCTATTTGAAGCTTTAAGTCTTGTCAAGAAATGGCTGAAAGACCATGCCTGTTCACCAACTTTCTGTAGATTGCTAGAGAAGGACTTTTGGTACTTGTCAGTCTGGGGCAGGTCGGCTGTCAGTAAGTACACTGACGTGTCATCTTCTCATTGGACCTTTAGTCTGCATGCCCAGATTCTTGTCTTTCTTTAAGGTGGAACTCCTCTGAGAGAACCTTCTTATTCCTTCATTTATTGCAAGCTTCACTGAAATTCATTTTGCCTTGTTCCAACCAGATTAACTAACAGCTTTTAATATGTTTTAGCATTGTTAGTTACCATCAGTGGACCTTGGTCCTCTCCTGACAGTTTTAGTCTTAGTGAGAATGTACTTAGAAAACATTCAAGAGTTAGACTTATACTCAGATCACTTAGTCTTCAGCGGACTTCACTTCAGCGGACTACTTTTTCAGCGGACTTCATTCTTAAATACACTCATGTAATTACTAACTGTGCTCCAGTTCTTAACACTTTGAACTGTTTAACTAAACATTAACTCTACTAAATAATTTACTTACAAAACAACTTAGGAGGAACATGTTGGCATCTAATCAAAACATAAGTCTTATACATTTTCCCAACAACCTCTACTGAGCTCTCCTGTGGCAAATTTTGTGCCTCAGTATCCCTTGCCATGGATACATCCTTGGCTGCTTCACCATCACCTTGCTTTGGTGAAGCACCTCTTCCTTGTACAGTTTCATCACCCTTCTCCACCTCACTCTTCTCCTTCTCCTCCTCCTTCTCAGCTATGGGTTCAGCTGGCTTTTCTTTCTCTCCATCAGCAGCCTTTTCCACTTCTACTTCCTTCCTTGCCTCAGCAATCTTCTCCAAGACCAAACTTTCAAAGATCTTCTCATCACAGAGAAGTCTGGTCTTGTGCATCCCAGCAAACTGCAGTACTTCAACTTCCTCATTCTTCCATTCCTCTGCACTGCTGCCTCTTACAGCCAGAAGGATTTCACCAAGTCTTCTATCCTTGAGCTGGACAATGAGTCTCAGTCTCAAGAACATGACTTTGAGTGTGGGAAAGTGATCAAGTTCAGGGTATTTAGACTCCAAAGAGTAAGCTACCTCATCCTTGAGAGTATCTAGGAATGAGTACTCTTCTTCATCGTCTGAAGGAAGGGAAGGGGTAGGGGATCTGCTTTCAGTTGGCTCTTCTGGGATAGACTCCAGTTGAGTTGAGTGTGAATCAGGAATGTTTGGTTCAGTGGAGGTTTGGTTTTGAGTATCAGTGGATGTTGGGTTTTCATCAGTGGGGGTTGATGATGTAGGTTCAGAAGGGGTTGAGGGGATGGGTTCAGTAGGGTTTGAGATGGGTTCAGTGGGGGTTGTTTGGGATCCACTTTCTGGCTATTGAGAGCCATCAGTGGGGGTTTTGGTTATTATGGAGATGCGTTTGGTTTTGGCAGGAGTGCGAGGTTTAGTTGTTTTGGATTTGATGGGGGTGGGTGCAGGGACATCTGAGTCAGACTCAGTTGAGATAATGTTGGGAGAAGAGTCTGGGTTACCTGATGAAGATTCATCAGTAGAGTTGGTGACTCTGACCTTCTTGGAGGCACTGTCCTTCTCTGCCTCAGTAGACCTTTTCTTCTTCTTTTTAGAAGCTTTCTCTGCCTCTGCTTCTTTGTGCTGTGTCATCTTGTCACTTAACTTAACCAGCCTCCTCTTCAGCTTGGTTTTCTTCCCTTCAGTAGGGTTAGCTTCCTCTTCCTCAACTGCCTCTGGGCTCTCCTCAGCAGACTTGATCATTCTAGTCTCCAAAGTCTTGCCAGATTTGAACAAGGCCTTGAGATTTCTCCATTTCCTATCTGGAATCCAGTCCACTCCCAGATCTACGTTCTCTATCAGATAAGAGATTTTGGTTGCATAATTGAGCTTACTAGATAGTTGAGGAGTTTTGTCAGGTTGGAGTTTTGAGTGCTCCTTGTTCAATGCCTTCAAAAAGAATTGTTGCCAGTTGTATGGCTTCTCCTTGCTTTCCACAATCGCCTTCATCAGCCTGAGCTTGGGCTTGCTCACTTGTTCTGTGCTTCCTTGGTTTCCCAAGATACATTTTCCAACAACTTCACAGAGAACATTATATACTGGTAAGAGTATATTTTTGTTCATTGTTGGACTGTATTTGACCTTCCTCTGCATAATGGTATTAACCCATTCTTTCTCTTCATCCACGATGCAGGTATCTGGATTCGGACCTTCAGAGGGGAGATCAAACAACTCCTTCAAATCATCACCACTGACACGGATCTCCTTCTTTATTTTCTGGTGTTCAACTATTTCTATATCGTCCCTCATTACCTTCTTCTTCCTCTGGAGTATTAGATGAGACTTGATCCTTGAATCAGAGTTGGATATATTATTGATGAACTCAAGAACCTGCCTGTCAAAGCAGTTCGTAGGATGAACATATATAAATTTTTCTAACCCAGCATATTTAAGCATTTCTAGGGCTTCTTTTATATGGGCAAATTCTGGTTTGGTTTCTATTTCAGGATTATCAAAAACCACAATGGGTTCATACCAGAAGTTTTCCTTATTGGTAATGAAACTAAGATTCAGTTTTTCCATTTGAACAAAGGGGTTCGAGAGAAAAAAAAAATTTGCAGAGTGTATAGGATAGATAGTAAGTGTTTGCTTGAAGGTGTGTTCGAAATGGTTCTTGGGCTGAAATTTAGGGCTTTTATATGATAAATGAGCGGTTAGATTGATCTAAAAAATCAACGTCTGAGATTGATCTGATTTGAGATCGTGGATAGTCCAAGAGTTTAGTGGGGAGTGTTTTAAGATATCTTGACGGTTAGAAAAGAACCGCCTAAAATGAATGGTATGGATTGGAAGGGTTGGTAGCCGGAAGGTCACATCGTCTGGGTTTTAAGGCGCGTGAGATAGGTAACTGTAAAAGTAAACCTGACTTGTACAATGCGCATTAAATGCTTGCCATACCAAAATCTCTTCGAAAAAGTGTAAGAAAGATTTAATTTTCAGAAAGCACTCATTAGAAATTCTATTGAATCAAAAAAATATATTTTAAAAACTAAGAGGCTTTAGATTTGAAAAACACTAAGTATAAACTTTTGACCTCCACTGAGGTTCAACCTCGTCTGATTTTCAGTCCTCTTCTGAGATGAGGAGCTTCTTCTGAGAAAGATCCTCTTCTGAATATGAACTTCCACTGAGTTGAAGGTAACTCTTCTGAGATTAACTCCTTTCTTTACTCTCCTGGATCTAAGAGTCCAAGCTCCACTGACAACTCTTGAAACCTTGCTTCAACCAAAGGTTTTGTGAAGATATCTGCCTTTTGCTTGTCAGTGTGGATTTTGAGCAATTTGATGTCCTTCTTCTCCACATGATCTCTGATGAAATGATGCCTTATATCCACATGTTTGCATCTTATGTGAAGAACTGGATTTTTTGAAATAGCAATTGCACTATTGTTGTCACAGAAAATAGGGACTTCATTGGCAAAGATGTTGTAATCTCTTAGTTGTTGTCTTAGCCAAAGAATTTGAGCACAACAACTTCCAGCTGCCATATACTCAGCTTCAGTAGTGCTTGTGGCTACTGAATTTTGTTTGTTGGAGAACCAAGAGATCAGCTTACTTCCCAAGAATTGACAAGTGCCTGAGGTTGATTTCCTGTCAATTCTACATCCTCTATAATCAGCATCTGAGTATCCTGTGAGTTCCAGATTGTCATCTGAGGGATACCAAAATCCCATATTCACAGTACCCTTAAGATATTTGAGAATCCTCTTAGCAGCTTCCAGATGACTTTTCTTGGGGTTGGCTTGATATCTTGCACAAATCCCTACTGCAAATGTGATATCAGGCCTGCTTGCTGTGAGATACAGTAGAGATCCAATGATGGCTCTGTAATGAGTCTGGTCTACTGATTCACCATCTTCATCTGGTTCCATCTTGGTGTTGGTGTTGAGTGGAACTCTTGCTACTTTGCTGGTCTGGCATCCAAACTTGTTGATCAGCTCCCTTGTATATTTGGCTTGATTGATGAAGATTCCTTCAGGGGACTGTTTAACTTGAAGTCCTAGGAAGAAATTCATTTCTCCCATCATAGACATCTCAAATTTTCCCTTCATCAGTTGAGAAAACTTTTCACAGAGGACTTGGTTGGGACAACAAAAAATGATATCATCCACATAGATTTGTACAAGCAAAGTGTCATCTCCTTTTGTGATCCTGAATAGAGTTCTATCAACTCTCCCTTTGATGAAACCATGATCTAAAAGGAATTGTGACAAAGTATCATACCAAGCTCTTGGAGCCTGTTTCAGTCCATATAGAGCTTTTCTCAGTCTATATACTTTGACTTTCTTCAAAACCTGGGGGTTGCTCCACATAGACTTCTTCATTGAGTACTCCATTCAATAATGCACTTTTAACATCCATCTGGTACACCTTGAATTTCTTGTGAGCAGCATATGCAAGAAATAACCTTATTGCCTCCAATCTGGCTACTGGGGCAAATGTTTCATCATAGTCAAATCCTTCAACTTGAGAGTAGCCCTTTGCAACTAGCCTGGCTTTGTTCCTGACTATGATATCATTCTCATCCTTCTTGTTCTTGAATACCCACTTGGTTCCTATCACATTGCAATGATATGGTCTGTCCACCAACTCCCAAACTTGATTCCTTGTGAACTGGTTGAGCTCTTCTTACATGGCAATGATCCAGTTGGAATCTTGAAGTGCTTCTGCTATGGAACTTGGTTCCTGGTTTGATAAGAAAACTTCTAGTTTTGACTCCTGAGGAAGGATCACCTAGGATTTTCTCAATAGGGTGATCTGAGAGCCAAGTTCTCCTAGGCTGATGCCCTTCAGTAGAGTTTAACTCTTCTGAAGTTGAGTCACTAGATATGGGAATGAAATCGAATTCAGGAAATAAAAAAGAGGGTTGAAGTCCTGAGTCATCATTCAAGGTATTCTCATTTTCAATGGTAATCTCATTGTTTCCCCCTTGAATGATGGGTTCAGTAGATGTCTCAGCTGTGACCACATCTTCATTGACACTGCTTACCTCTTGAACTGGGATAGTGTTCATCAGTTTAGTTGTTTGTTCAGGAGAGCTCTCGGGTGAGCTTTGAGGGGTGGTTTGACTTTGGGTGACCTCCTTGAATTGTTGATCTTCTAAATTGTCCCATGTTGGGATGTATGTATCAACACAATTCTCCTGATAGCCTTTAGACTTGATACTCAGTCTGGTTAGTCTTTTGCTAATTACCTCCTCATTCTCCTTACTCTTGGACTCAAAAGTAGATTCATCAAAGACCACATGAGGTGTTTCTTCCACAACAAGAGTTCTATAGTTGTAAACTCTGAAGGCTCTACTGATTTTTGAATATCCTAAGAAAATTCCTTCATCAGCTTTGCTATCAAAAGCTTTCAGTTGAGTTTTCCCATTGTTGTGAATGAAACACTTGCAACCAAAAATATGAAAATAAGATACCTGTGGTTTTCTGCCATTCCATAATTCATATGGAGTTTTTCCTTGATGTTTAGTTACCATGGATCTATTTTGAGTGTGGCAGGCAGTGTTGATAGCTTCAGCCCAAAATCTTTTAGGAACTTGAGCTTCTGCAAGCATTGTCCTTGCTGCCTCCTTGAGAGTTCTATTTCTTCTTTCAGCTACTCCATTTTGTTGTGGAGTTCTTGCAGTTGATGTTTCATGTGAAATACCTAATTCTTTGCAATAATCAGATATAATAGAATTAATGAATTCAGTGCCCTTATCTGATCTTATCTTTACAATGTTTAGGCTCTTCTCATTGCTAACTTTCTTCAGGAGCTCTGGCAGCCTCAGTTGAGTCTCCTTTTTGCTTGCTAGGAATATCACCCATGTGTACCTGGAGAAATCATCAACAACAACAAGTGTATACTTTCTCCCATTGATACTTACAGGGGTTACTGGACCAAAGAGATCCATATGTAACAGTTGAAGTATTCTGTCAGTAGAGGTTGCTACTTTGCTCTTGAACGATGCCTTTACTTGATTTCCCTCCTGACAGGCTTTGCAGATATGTTCTTTGTTGTATACTTCATTTGGCATTCCTTCTACCAGTCCATGTCTTGCTATCCTGTTCATCATCTTGAAGTTCAGATGACTTAGCCTTTTGTGCCATAACCAATTAGTGTCAGTTGAGCTCTTAGCAATAAGACATTCATTTGGTATGCAAGACTTCCAATCTGCAAGATAGACATTACCCTTTCTTGACCCAGTTAGTAGTACCTGTTGTGAAGATATATTCTTAACAAAACACAGGTTACATGAAAATTCAACACTATATCCTTTATCACATAATTGACTTATGGACAGAAGATTATGCTTAAGTCCACTGACAAAGGATACATTGCTTACCCTTACTGAGCCAATGATTAAAGTACCATAACCTTTAGTGGCTCCTTGTGAGTTATCACCAAAGGTGACTTGTGGACCTTCTTTCTCAACAAATTCTGTCAGGAGATCTTTGTTGCCAGTCATATGCCTAGAACATCCACTGTCCAAGTACCAGACTGAAGATTTAAGAGCATCTCCTTTGTTGAGGTCCACTGAGCCCTGCAATCACAAATCAAGCTTTAGGTACCCATTTGGTGTTGGGTCCTACCAGGTTAGCTGTACCTTTCGGAATCCAAATTTGCCTCACAGTTCTAATCACTTTAGATTGGCTAATTTATCTTCCATAAACATCTACATAGATTGTTATCTCCCTGGGTGCCTTGGGAGTAAACTTTCTATGGGTGTCAGCCTTTGAAGGAATAGAAACCTTCTTTTCAATCTTTCTTTTAAGCTTGGGTGCACCCGGCCTTGGTTTTTGTTGATAAAGGTATGAAGGACCTTTTCCTTTAGGCACAAAAGGAATAGGTTTTCCATATGAGTCATTCCTTGAGGACTGCTCATGCTTGGGTGCTCTCAGCTGAGGTTGCTTCATCTGTGAAGACCTCGGCTGATAGTACATCTGCTGAGATCTAGTTTGATAAGTCACCTGAGCCTTTCCATTTGGTTTTGGCTTAGATTGACTTTTCTTTTGAGTGATCCCAGCTGGTCTTTTTCCTTTATCCACAGTCTGTGGTTGAAATGTTACAGACTTAACAAAAACTCTCTTTGTGCCACTTGAAGAAGCAACACTCAGAGGACCTTCTGAAGGTTTTGGAATAAAGCCTATCCCACACTTGTTATTAGGATTGATTTGAAAATTTTGAATCTCTTCTATGGCAAGAGAGGGTTTGTTTAGAGCATCAATCCTTTTTAACAAGGTCTCTTAGATTTTTGTAAGACATTAATTTTCAGGAGAGAATCCTTTATTTGGCTTACCAATTTTAAATTCTCTTCAGTTAACTTTGTCTTAGATTCATTGAGATCTTTTATCAGTTGATCTCTACCATTTCCTTGACTCCTGAGGGTTTCCACCTCTTTTGTCAGTTCAATGGTAGATTTGGTTGAGTTCAGATCTGCTTGATTCCCAGACTCAATTAACTTGGAGTTTTCACTCAAGAGTTGTTTGTTCTCATCTTGAAGACAGAAACTTGCTTCTTGCAACCTTGAGAAATCAATCATCAATTGTTCCAAAGCGGACTGAAGATTGAGTTCCTCAGTTGACTCTGAGCTTAGCTCAGGTGTGTGTTCTAGAGAAATGAATGGTTTAGATTGTACCTCTGGTTCTTCTCTTGCCATGAGGCACATGTCATCATCACTGCTGTCAGAGAACAGTCCATCAGATGACTCCAGATTTTCATCCACATCCTCAGCCACCATAGCTTTCCTTTCTCCATATCTTCTGTCTCTTTTGGCTTGCCTTTCCTTTCTTTCTTTTGTGCTCAGTTGAGGACAATCATATTGAAAGTGCCCAATCTTCTTGCACTGAAAACACCGGTTGGCATCATCATTCTTTTCCTCAGTGGACTCTCTGGTCTTTGATGATGATCCTTCAGCCTTGGTGTAATTCTTGTATTCTTTCTTCTTTTCCAGCTCAGATGAGCTTTTCTCTCCTTCGCTGGTGGTCTTTTGTGGATAACTTCTACCTTCCCTGTTATCCCTGTAAAACCTTTTATACTTACCAAAGCGGTTGTTAAGTTGTTCAAACCTTCTAGCCATCAGGCTGAGTTCCTCCTGCATCTCAGCCTTGCTTTGTGACTTGCTTGCCTTTGTACTCTTCTGAGGCTTTGGGGATTTTGGCTCAGACTCCTTGGCTTTGAAGGCTACTCCCTTCTCAGCTGAGGTCTCATCAGGAGCCCTTTTCCTGTTCAGATCAAACTCATAAGCCTTGAGTTCAGAGAATACATGTTGCATAGACATGCTGGATAGATCCTTGGTATTCTGCATCATCACAGAGTACACATCCCATCTTGAGGTTAGACCTCTCAGGATCTTTAAGGCAACCTCCCTTTTGGTATAGACTTTTCCCAGAGAATTTATCTCATTCATGATGTCTGTGAACCTCCCATCAAGCTGGTCAATGGTCTCAGTGGGCTCCATGGTGAACTGCTCATACTTTTGAACAGCTACTGAAAGCTTGTTCTCCTTTATCTTGTCAGTTCCTTCACACATGAGAGCAAGAGTGTCCCATAGTTCCTTTGCAGTCTTGCAGTGGATCACTCTTCCCATTACAGAATCTGGAATAGTGGTGTAGAGAATGTCCATGGCTATGAAGTTGAGGTTGTTTCTCCTCCTCTCATCTGCAGTGAAGTTATCTTCATCCTTGGGTCATTCTTCTCTAGGATCTGCAATAGTTTCAGCTGTAGTTCTGGGGTTATGTGTCATAAAAATAAATGGACCTTTAGTAATAACCCTCAACATTTCATCATGCACACAGGCAAGATGAGCTCTCATTCTGATCTTCCAGAAGTCATAGTTTTCCACTGAGAATTGTGGAAGCTTGTGCTGAGACATATGGTTCAAGGGATTAACTCCCATGTTGTTCTCTGCTGGTGGTGCTACCCTAGCTGCATTGTCAGCCATAGTATATAAACAAGTTTATCAAAAGATCAATTCAGGTGACCTTGAAAAATACCTTTAAGTACAAGGTATACTTAGAACAATGGTCTTTTGAACCAAGACTCTGATACCAATTGGTGGTCCCGAAACGAGTAAACAGGTGTATAGGGGGGAATACACCTGTGATTACAAATTAAAACTTCTTGTAAAACTTATCAGGTTACTTAAGACAGTAGCTCGTCAGTGGACTTGAGGTCTGCTGAGAGTTACTTGAGAAAGCTTACTGAGATAATACCTCCACTGAAAGCTCAAGACTTTCAGTTGAACTACTATCTAATTAGCTTTCAGATGCGGATTAGTGATCCCTTAGAAAACTCGTTTTACTTTGATAAACTTTGAGATTAACACACACTTAGGAAAGCAGATAATAAGAACACAAGGTATAAAGTGGTTCAGAGATGAATCTCCTACGTCCACTGTCCTGATCAAACAGGAGAATTCCTTTCACTTGGAATTCCTTGTGTTATAGTGCCAAGGTGCACTGATCAATTAATCCTCTCTTAGGATGATTGATCACTAGGAAATTCCAGGTCCTAGTTCCCAAAACAAACCAGCTTTCAGACTGATACAACAATCAGTTTACTAACACCACTTAACACTAACTCTCAACCTAAACACTGAGTAGGGTTTTGGTTCCAACTATTTTGAGATAATCCTTACAAGTTTAGCTCAAGGCTTAGGATTGGATTATCTCTTTCTAAGATTTGGATATAGCTTTTAAGTTTGGTTACAGAAGGTTTGTTAGGCTCTCTACAAATGTGAAACACTTGGGAAACAAAGGTAATTTCGAGTGCTTCTAGTTGTTATGAATGTAGAGATGGCTTTGATCTTGTGAGTTTCCCGTGCATAGAAATGAGCACGTCCTTCTGTATTTATAGGCTTCCTTGAAAATCTTCCCGTTGGATTTGAATCTTCTCAAGTAAGTCTTCTTGTATCTGATTGGCTCAAACGGCTCTATTTGAAGCTTTAAGTCTTGTCAAGAAATGGCTGAAAGACCATGCCTGTTCACCAACTTTCTGTAGATTGCTAGGAAAGACTTTTGGTACTTGTCAGGCTGGGGCAGGTCGGCTGTCAGTAAGGTACACTGACGTGTCATCTTCTCATTGGACCTGTAGTCTGCATGCCCAGATTCTTGTCTTGCTTTAAGGTGGAACTCCTCTGAGAGAACCTTCTTATTCCTTCATTTATTGTAAGCTTCAATGTAATTCGTTTTGCCTTGTTCCAACCAGATTAACTAACAAATTTTAATATGTTTAACATTGAATGTGCATTGTTAGCTACCATCAGTGGACCTTGGTCCTCTCCTGATAGTTTTAGTCTTAGTGAGAATGTACTTAGAAAACATTCAAGACTTAGACTTCTTCTCAGATCACTTGTCTTCAGCGGACTTTACTTCAGTGGACTTTGACTTCAGCAGACTTCATTCTTAAATACACTCTAACAATTACTAACTTTGAATCTTCAGTTCCTTAACAGTTGAACTGATTTACTAAGCACTAACTCCACTGAATAATTTACTTACAAAACAACTTAGGAAGAACATTTTGGCATCTAATCAAAACATAAGTCTTATACATTTTCCCAACAGAAACTGTTGGTGGTCACTGAACAGATCTGAGTTTGTTTTTCATAAAACTTGCATCATCATGACTTCGAGGAGACTTGAAGCTTCATTACCTGAATTCTCTATTTCTAACTCTGTCTACTGGAAGTTCAGACTTGAGGCACATCTAGATGCCATCCATGACCAGATGCCGCGTGTTATCAAGGAAGGACCTATCAAGATCACCATCCCTAATGCCAGAGGACTGGGGTATAAGCATCTTGACATTGGCGTACAAGTTCCTAAGGAGAGGAAGGATATGACCAATGATGAAATCCAAATGGTGGGACTGGACAATGTGGCCAGAAACATCATCTTGCATACGGTGCCTTTCGAGAAGTCAGTGAGGCTGATGAACTTAAAGACGGCTAAGGAGGTCTGGGATGAGCTGACCAGGATGTGTGAAGGGTTAGAAAAGATAAAGAAGAACAAGAGGAATATTGACATTCAGAAGTTTTCGAGATGCTGCCTGATGAGACGATAGATCAAATGGAGTCAAGATTCATCAAGTTGATGAATGAGTTGGTGATGTTGGATAAGGATGTTCCAAAGAGAGATGTTGCTTCTAAAATCCTGAACGCCCTTCCTGAGAGATAGGACAACAGTGTAATTATGCTAAAGAATACTCAGGATATGAGTAACATAACTTCTGCTTTACTTTTTTCAGAGCTTAAAGCACTGGAATATGATCTCAACAAGAGAAAGAAGAAAGTTCAGCAAGAAGAAGAGGAGAAAGAGAAAGCTCATGACGAACAAAAGCAATTTACCAAAGAATTATCAAATAATAGCATAATAACAAATTCAAATAATATTTTAATTTATATTTAGTAATATTTTTACACACACACCACACATATATATACATATATATATATTAATATAGTTAAATAGGTCGGTTTGTTGGGTTTAAAAGACTTACATAAAAGCTCAAGTATGGTCTATTTAAATAAATAGGCTTATAAAAAAACCTGAGTCTGGTTCGTTTATTAAACGAGCCGAGCTGAGCTTTAGTAGGCCGAGTCGTAGGCCCCTATTGGGTAGCCTGACATATTCCCACCCCTATTTATATGATTATAAATAGGATCTTGTGTCAGTTGTATGTACAAGAAAATACATAAGAAGTAGTAAAAATTTTGGCTTGGTATTTCCACCAAACGTAGTCATTTTTACGAACTAGGTAAACAAATTTGTGTCTCCACGTTCTTTATTTTATAACATGTTATCTGCACGAGTACGCTGATTAGATTTCACATTGTGGTCTCACTTGAAGGACTTCTGAACATGAAGCAAGACTTCAAGCCATCTACGTCATCACCATAGGGTGTTTTGAGATTTATATAATTTTTTAAATTATTAATTAGAGTTTATTTACTACAATATATTATTAGTAATTTCATGTTTAGGTAATAAACTGTATTTATTGGTTCATGAATGAATTTTATAAAATATGTGATGAAATACTACATGAAGTTAGCTATCTCTATAATTTATTTCATGATTTTTACGTGAGAAATAATTTTACCAAAATTATTTTTAACAGTGCACACCTCCAAAATGTTTATGAATGTTTCTGAAACCACTTTACAAATTTTAAAAACAAGTCCAGAACCCATATTTTAGTAACCAAAATGATGTGTGTAAGCACCAAATTTTTATTAAATTTAATGGTGTCATATTTTATGTAAATCCTAATTTTGGAGATAAGAATATACAATAATATCTCCAAAATTTGTGATTATATTTTCCTTACTCTCAGATTTGGGAATAGATTTGAGAATATCCATTTCTTGTTCTCCAAGTCACGATCTCTAATAAATAGGAGACTCGGACTATAGTTTCAGTAGCTCTCATGGAATAAGTCGCAATGACCCCATAAACTCCCTACCACATATCAAATTCGGAAGACGTCGTTGAGACTCCGATACCACAAATCAAACTCGGAAGACGTCGTTGAGACTCCGGTACCACAAATTAAATCTGAAAGATGTCTTTGAGACTCCGGTACCACAAATCAAATCCGGAAGACGTTGTTGAGACTCCGGTACCACAAATCAAATCCAGAATACGTCATTGAGACTCCGGCACCACAAATCAAATCTGGAATACGTCGTTGAGACTCCGGTACCACAAATCAATTAAATTCATGTTCTTGGAGAGAGGAATCAAGAGATCAAAGAGAGTTGTAACCCACATAATTCTTAATTGAAATATATGTTTACCTCTTTTTCTCGCCTTCTATATATGTTTATTCACAGGTGGTGAATTAATTTGGTTACAAATTTAAATTTGTAACTACAAATTCTGAATTTATTAAAAATAATAAACACAAAAAAGATTACAATTTTAATTTATTCGGATTGAACCGAGAAATTTGTGCGGGTTGACTAACTCCGAATTTGGTCCTCTGATTCTTCTCTTCGGTGTTGACCTTGACTTGGATGTTCTTCGGGAGAAATCCTCGCCTTAATCTTCATTTGAGGTTGATCTTTGAATTTATAACGTTAATCCAAGGGCGAAACGCCTTATTTTGGATTTAAACGTTATTTTTGGGATTTGGAGGATGAACGCCTTCGAAGGCGGGATGAACGCCTTTGAATTTGGTGAAGAACGTCCTTTGTATTTTGGAGGAGAAACGCCGGATCGGAGGGGTGCTGGACTTTGATCTCGGATCGGAGGCTGTTTATGGTAGACTTTCATGAAGAACGACTTGAAGCTGCGAAGAACGCCTTTGAATCTTCAAGGAGAAACGCCGGATCAGAGGGGTGCTGGACCTTGATCTCGGATCGGAGGCTATTTCTGATTGCTTTCCACGAAGAACGCTTTGACTTTGACGAAGAACGCTTTGAATCTTCAAAAGCTCTTGAACTTCTGAATTCCTTGTGCTTTTGTCTGTCTGAATGTGTGTGTAAAATGAATGAATGAATGAAGGACCCTATTTATAGGGTGAGGAGATGAAAACTTTCCCCCTTCATGGTGCCACGTGGTGCTTTATGATTGACCGATGCCGATTTGATGGGCTTTTATAGGCAAATTTCCAGATTTAGTTGATTCTCATTAATTTCTTTCCTTCTTCATGCAAGATACGATTTGATTTTTTCTTGGGCACTAAGTCAACCGTATTAATTACTGCAGACTCGTATTTTTGGCAAGTTTGTACATGTATATTAAATATCAATAAATTTAATTATTTAATTTGAGAATTAATTTATTTAAATCCCCAAAATAAAATAATAAATTATTTTGATATTAATATTTATTCGTACACATGTCATCATTTAATTGGGTGCAAAATTAATGTGCTTACAAATGCCCCCTCGTGCTTTATTCACGGTCATTTGTGACTTGGAGTGAACGGAGCACGAAAATCTTTACGCCCTCATTTGCTTTTGGACTTTTGAATCATGACTGAACTTAGAAGATGTCTAAGCTGCCTACATACCTCTTTGGTCTAAAAGGATCAAGTCATAACGTAGTTCAAGGGGAATTTGATTTCATTTGGGGGTGCCATAAACAGTTTATACTCGTGTAGGCTAGGAGTGACATACAGTTTAAGCTCGTGCGTCAAGGAGATTTGATTTGAATTTGTTTGATAGTTTATACTCGTGTCAGGGAGATATACTTTGAACTTGTTTGATAGTTTAGACTCATATCAAGGAGATTTTATTTGACTTGGGGAGATTTCAATTTGATCTTTAGCTTGAGAGCTTCAGACAATTTTGTCTTTCATTAAAGAAACTTGATTTGGCTTTGAGATAGTTTTCGCTCGTATCAAGGAGCTTCATTTGATTTGGAGAGACTTTACTTTGATCTCCGGTTTGAGAGCTTCAGACAATTTTATCTCGTATAAGGAGAATTCTAGAGAGTTTATGCTCATATCAGAGGAGCTTCACATACACTTTATGCTCTTGTCAAGGAGCTTTGATTTGATGGATTTTGAGATAGTTTCTGCTCGTATCAAGGAGCTTCACAGACAGTTTATACTCTTGTCAAGGAGCATTTTATTTGACTTTGGAGAACTTCAGAAAGTCTCTTCGAGCACTATGTCTCCTTGCTTGACTAATTGCATGACCCTTTCTTTGAAGATAAAACAATCTTCAATTGAGTGGCCCACTAAGCGGTGGTACTTGCAATATTTTGGATTGTCAATGCGTCCAGCTTCTTCCGGCCGTTTCATCTTAGGCAACTCAATGAGCTTCGCATCCATCAAGTCATCGAATATCCCCGAGACGTCAGAGTCTAAGAAATAATATTGCTTTTGTCGTAGCTCTTTCATAGTCAACCCGCTTTGCCCCCTATCGCGAGGAAGGTCCGTTATGTATTCCTTACTTGAAGGTTTAACATATATCATGTCGTGATGTTTTTGACTTGGTGGTTCTTCAACTCCACTTGCGGTCATACTTAACTCCATGTCATGAGCTCTTGTAGCTAGCTCTTCGAAAGTCTTTGGTTGAATTCCTTGAAGAATGTATCGGAGACCCCACTGTATGCCTTGGATGCACATCTCAATTGCAGAAGCCTCAGAAAGTCGGTCCTTGCAATTCAGACTCAAGTTCCTCCATCGATTGATATAGTCGATCACCAACTCATCTTTCTTTTGGTGAGTGTTGGTTAGCTCGATCATGCTAACTGTCCTCCTTGTGCTGTAGAAGCGGTTTAGGAACTCATGCTCCATTTGATCCCAACTGTCGATGGAGTTTGGCTCCAAGTCGATGTACCAGTCGAACGCATTTTCTTTCAAGGAGCGGACGAATTGTATGACAAGATGATCCCCATAAGTTCCGGTATTGTTGCACGTTTCAACAAAGTGGGTTACGTGCTGCTTCGGGTTTCCCTTACCATCGAATTGTTGGAATTTTGGAGGTTGGTAACCGGTTGGCATTCTCAAGCTATCAATCCTCTTCGTGTAAGACTTGGTGTAGCTAAAGTTTGATTTGGAGGTGTCGTCAATCTTTCCTTTCACCATCTCCAAGATGAGCTCCTTGAGCTGGTCGAGTTGGATCCCTCAATTCGATGAGATCTGTAGCTCTTTGGTAGTTGCCTCGGTTTTGTTGACTTGGCATTTAGTTGAGGTCTCCTCGTCACCGTGCTCCTCAACTTGCTTCCCTTTGACGTGGCTTGCATCGTCGCCATCCATCTTGTTCATCAGATTGGCTATCTGGATATCCTGAATTTTTACGTGCTCTGTAAGCCCCGCAATGGCCTTGATCAGGCTGTCAAGCTTTTCATAAATAGTTGAGGCATCCATCATCATGGTTGGCGCTATGCTTGAGTCTGAAGATAGGCCTGATGATGAGCGTGGAGTAGAGCATGCAGAGTTGACTTCATCTTCGCCGATTTAGGGAGGCTTGTTCACAACTACCCTAGATGAGGGGCTTCCTTCTGAAGAGGCGTGTGTCGATGTCTTCTTCGACATGCTTCTTGTGATGATGTTGGCGTTAGGAGCCGTTGAGGGTTTGGTCCTTAGCAAAATAAGCTTGCGTGGAGGAGTCATTTCGACGATCCTAAGCTTGCTTGAGGAGAGAAGAGATGAGAGGTAGAGTAGGTCCCACTGGGCGTGCCAAATTTGTAACTGCAAATTCCGAATTTATTAAAAATAATAAACACGAAAAAGATTACAATTTTAATTTCTTCGGATTAAACCGAAAGACTTGTGTGGGTTGACTAACTCTAGATTTGGTCCTCTGATTCTTCTCTTCGGTGTTGACCTTGACTTGGATGTTCTTCGGAAGATATCCTCGCCTTAATCTTCGTTTGAGGTTGATCTTTGAATTTATAACGTTAATCTAAGAGCGAAACGCCTTATTTTGGATTTAAATGTTATTTTTGGGATTTGGAGGATGAACGCCTTTGAATTTGGTGAAGAACGTCCTTTGTGTTTTGGAGGAGAAACGCCGGATCGGAGGGGTGCTGGACATTGATCTCGGATCGGAGGCTGTTTATGGTAGACTTGCGTGAAGAACGACTTGAAGCTGCGAAGAACGCCTTTGAATCTTCAAGGAGAAACGCCGGATCGGAGGGGTGCTGGACCTTGATCTCGGATCGGAGGCTATTTCTGATTGCTTTCCACGAAGAACGCTTTGAATCTTCAAAAGCTCTTGAACTTCTGAATTCCTTGTGCTTCTGTCTATCTGAATGTGTGTGTAAAATGAATGAATGAAGGACCCTATTTATAGGGTGAGGAGATGAAAATTTTCCCCCTTCATGGTGCCACGTGGCGCTTTATGATTGGACGATGCCGATTTGATGGGCTTTTATAGGTAAATTTTCAGATTTAGTTGATTCTCATTAATTTCTTTCCTTCTTCATGCAAGATATGATTTGATTTTTTCTTGGGTACTAAGTCAACCGTATTAATTACTGCAGACTCGTATTTTTGGCAAGTTTGTACATGTATATTAAATATCAATAAATTTAATTATTTAATTTGAGAATTAATTTATTTAAATCCCCAAAATAAAATAATAAATTATTTTGATATTAATATTTATTCGTGCACATGTCATCATTTAATTGGGTGCAAAATTAATGTGCTTACAATGTGATATAAATTTTATATGTGATGGACACTTGAATATGTGTCTTGTGTATAAATTTCATAGTTATTGAGCATGTAAAAATAATTTTGAAAAATATTTAAAGTTAGAGAAAAAACACTCAAGAGAGCAAATTGCTCATCTTGAAGTTGTTACTATCAAAATAATTTCTTGTTTAAATGATCCATACTCGATGAGCATGATAGGATAGCAACTTAGAACACTCAAATGCTATGTGAATAAATGTGTTTAACTGAATGACATGATAATTAGGGTCAGTTTACTTTGTTAGTTATAGAGGAATAAGGGGCTTTAGTGGGCCTTAAACCTATGTTTACTTTGAATGGAACATCCACCAAGATAACCTATGACCCAGGCTAAATAACCCGTTGACTGACCACTAACCTAAGAAAACTCAACCCACCTCCAAAGTGAGTTAAAACCTATCTGAACAGTACTAGCAACAAAATTACCCATTTATTTCCCATTACTTTCGTCTCCACTGCCTGTTTTGATTTGGTGGTTCAGATTCATGGGTGGAAGAAATTTTACGATTTCCAACTTTAGTCCAAATTAATTTTCATGCTCGTGGTGTCTCACTTAAACCGGCTGACAAGTAGAATCGCCCACGAACACGAAGGGTCGCTCAATCTGGAAAGACATGAGGCGGCGACGCTCGGCTGAAGGTGGCATCTTCACGGCGGTTATTTAAGAAAACTAATGGTGGCACAAACGACGGATCTAATGGGAACCGAATCGACGGTGGCATCTCTCTGTTTAAATTTTCATGCTCCCCCTTCTTGCTTTGGAATTGCTCTCTGTTCTTGATTTTGGGAGTAATGGGAATCGAATACCATGGATGATGATTGTAGATCTTTCAAATTTAGATTTTAGGGGTAAATCTTTCTGCTATCAAGTTTTATTTCTAATTTCTGTATCGATGAGAAATACATACATACCCCTACAATTTTAATTTCTTCTATTAATTCATGTTTTAGATTTCTGTCATCAATTTATGCTCCTAGTTTTTGTATTGTGATGCACTATGTTCTTACTTTCTATATCAATGAGATATACATACAGCTTCCGCTTGGAAAAGGGCCGCCATACACACTTCTGCTATACTAATATTGAAAGGGCAGATTTAGATTTTAGGGGTAAATTGGTATTTTGTCAGTTATTCATCTTTAGTTCATCCAATAAATAAATGGTAAAGTAAACAAGGGTTGCCCACACTTTAAAAGCCATTTATCACTTGACTTGGGTTAACCAAAGTTATCCCTCACCCCAAAAGTAAACACACCCTTAGTGTGTTTTGTTTTAATTATGGATTATATGTTTCTTAAGTGCTTTTAAAAAGGAAGAATAAGTTTGACTCTTACAAGATTTCAAAATACTTAACTATACCAACATGTTTCATTAAGGATTTCTGTTTTAATTTAGCTCGTTAGTTAAAAACTTTTGGTAAACTTTATAACGTGATATAAAAGATTAAATAAAATAAAAGTCATTATCGGACCAACATGTTATAAGCATGAAAAATTATCTAAGATGTCAATAACTAAAATAAATAAGAATATGCTAGGTAAAAGTGTTGTCTCCTAGGTTGGACTTGGACGTTGCTAGTCCTCAAAGTTTAAGTCAAGTTTTCTGCATAGAGGTGGGTAATATTATTTGTATTGTTGTTGTAATGTCATGGTCCGTTGGTGAGCCTTTTTGTTAAATTGAACGACTAGGTGGGTCCAAACCCATCTACTCGGATGGTCCAGGTTACACCGACCTTTTGTCCAAGGCATGTTCAACTACCGGGTATCGACCTAAGGGTATCCATTGCACGGTAGAATTATTGGATTCGGGGCATTACAGAATGTGTGCACTTTAATATAAGAAAATGTTTACGTACAATTATTTTTAAATTATTTATGGATCGTACCCTAATTTCAAAACTTTGAGTCCACCACTGGTACGACGACGATAAGATTTAGGGATGATGGCGATGACCAAAAGAAAGGAAAAATAATAGAAGTACGTTTGTTAGATGTTGGACTGGGAAGACAGGTCATGAGAGAAGAAATGGAAACAAACATTGTTCAGCATGGGAGTGAGCCAAAGGCTCTGGTATCATGTCAAGAAAAGAAATCGTGGCTACTCAATTTTACTAGCAAATATATATATATATATATATATATATATATATATAAAACTGCCTTCAATGTCCCTTCTGGACATTATGAGTGGACTGTCATGCCCTTTGGCCTGAAGAATGCTCACTCAGAATTTCAGCAAATTATGAATGATATTTTTAATCCTTTTAGTGATTTCATTATTGTCTATATTGATGATATTCTTATTTTCTCCAAGGACATTGATATGCATTTTAAGCCTCTTGATATCTTTAAAGAAATAGTCATAAAAAATGGTCTTGTTATTTCAAAACCTAAAATGGTTTTATTCCAAACAAAAATTAAATTTTTGGGTCATTTTATTGAAAAGGGGAATATTATCCCTATTCAAAGAAGTATTGATTTTGGAAATAAATTTCCAGACATTATTACTGATAAAACTCAGTTACAGAGATTTCTGGGAAGTCTTAACTATGTTTCTTCTTATATTAAGAATCTTGCGGAAGACTCTGATATTCTTTATGATAGACTAAAAAAGAATCCCCCACCTTGGAATGATAATCATACCAAAGCTGTTTCAAAAATTAAAGAAAAGGTGAAGAATATTCCTTGCCTTTCTATTTCTAATCCCCTTTGGGAAAAAACGGTTGAAACAGATGCCTCTGATTTGGGTTATGGAAGTATTTTAAAACAAATAAATCCTATGAATAAACAAGAATATATTATCAGATTTTACTCTGGAAAATGGAATACTTCTCAGAAAAATTATTCTACCGTGGCTAAAGAAATTTTAGCTATAGTTAAAAGTGTTCTAAAATTTCAGGATGATTTATACAATCAGAAGTTTACTATTAAAACTGATTGTAAAGCTGCCACTTTTATGCTTACTAAGGATGTGGAACATAATGTTTCCAAGCAAATGTTTGCCAGATGGCAATCTCATCTTGCCTATTTTGATTTTAATATTATCCATCTTAAAGGAAATGATAATCATATTCCTGATTTTCTAACCCGAGAATATATTTCTTGAATGACAGTTATGAGCCTTTCTGGCAGAGGTTCCTATTCCTCTTTTAGAGGAAGAGGAGGCAGAGGAGGGAGACCTCCAATTATACAAATGGGACAAAGATCTCTCTACAACCAGAATATTTCTGGTATCAGTTCTTCAAAAGAACAAAAGGAGTTCCAGGAATTCCTTAGACAAAAGGCTAAAGCCTCTACATCAACAAAGAATAATTCTCAAAATGATGAGGAAGTTTCTTATGCTTCCACGGTTCAAACAGAGAGCAAATATTTTGACTCTTCTAACAAAAGTTTGATTCTTCTTATAGAAGATGGTGACGAGGAATTTAATGATTCCCCATGGACTCTCATGGAAAAATATATCCCAAATATTTCTTGGGCAAACCAGACTTATAAACCCAGAGGGTTTTATGAGAATATTCTCATCGAGCTGGGCAGTGTTGATATTTCACACTTTATGATCAAGAATAATATAAATTATTCAAAATTTGTGATCAAAAAGATTTTTTCCATCCAAGAATGGGGAACTTCGCCTCTTTCTGAGAGAAAAGTGACTAATAAGAATAGTCAGGCAACCTACCAGTATAATTATTGGGATTACGTTGAAAGTTTTTATAAAACTCTTCTTCATCAGAATGCTAAGCATTCTCACACTTGGCTGATTAAAATCTGCGAAAATATTGGACGGAATCAAATTCCAAACTGGTTCACCTCTTGGTGGAATACCTATGGGGCTTCGGCAGATATTCTGCCTGAACATTTGAAACCCCTCCTTGAAGAATATTCTATTGCCGCTTCTTCAAGAAATACTCATAATACTTGTGAGAAAACCACTTTCAGGTTCTTTGTTGACTCAGGTATTCCTTGGGTCTGGAGGTGGAGACCAGAATTCGGTTATACTGAATTCAAGCTACCTTGCTTATGGAGAATAAGTTATACCAGATTTTGGGGCAACCTAAATGTTGTCCAGGAAGGTTCTCAGGAACCGCCCATCCAGGAAAATATTGAAAAAATTCGATCTAAGATTGAAGACTTCAACAAAGAGATAATCTCTGGGACTCTTCCTACCCTGTCTGAATATACCAAGAGATATCAGGGAATCCTTGAGAAAGGAAAAATTGTTGATCTCTATATGGATCACCTCAAGAAGAATCTTTTTAATGACATAGATTTTTCTTCAGATTTAAGATCTGATTCCTCTGTGGCCTCTGGGTCGGACATGCAAGATTCACAGGACCCAAATGAAGAAGATGATGTTTGCTTCTCTATCCAAGAAAGCTTTGATCTCCTCAAAGAATCCCTTAAAGGGAAAAATAAAGCTTAAAAGTCTTATGGAAGAAATCTACCCTGGAGACTGGAGATTCCTCCTCAGAAATGATCGTGATCTGCACCACGAAATTTGGCAGATCCCTTCTCATTTTAATTTTAATGAAAATAATTATCTGATTAAAGATAAAAATTATCTTAAGGTTCTTAGTAAGAAGATCAGACTTCTTAAGTTTTATATCCCAATTTTAAAAAATTCTCACTTCAATCCTCAACAATTAGAGAGGTTCAAGAAGACTCTTTTTCTTCTACAAAAGCAGGCTTCTCTTTTGGCAATCTAAAAACCAGAGGATTTTTCAAGAAGACGAATTAAAGGTCGTCACCGCATACGTCACCAACAAGGTCGTCACTGCTTGCGTCACCAACAGAATAAGTTCTGTTCCTGAATAGTTCTTACTATTCATTTTTATTTTTGGAATCCGGGGTTTCATGTCCGGCTCTTCCTCCCCTATATATAGGGCTTTTTCTTTTCTGTTTTAGAACACGCTTGAGTTTAGACTCGCTCTCTCTTTCTCTCTCTACAAACCCCCTTGTAATCTTTCAAGTTGTTCTCTTTGTGAATAAATAAACTGTTTGCCTTGGTGGCTCTTTAAGGTATACTGTTTTCTTTTCTTTCCTGTTTTTTGAGTTCTTACTCTTTTTCGCCGCCTTTATGGTCGGCTAATTTATCTTGTATTGAATCATGACCTAGCATAGCTATACTCGACCTTCAGATGCATTTGTTAGCTTGTTTCTATTGTATCTGTATGTTACTATATCAAAGGTAGCGTTGGTTTAACCGATAGGTTTGAGTTTTCCAGTGATATCTATGAGTTAACTATGTGGGCGTGCCCTTTTGCCGTTATGCCGATGGATAGGCGCAGGCGTTTGTGGGCTTAAAGCTTTTTTCAGGTTAACTCATAGACTATGGAATTTCTCAGTCAGTCCTATCTGGTTTGGAAAAGATCCACAGGATACTATTGATATAGTTTGATATATATGATCCTGTAAAAATTTGGTATCAGAGCCATTTGATCGTTGAAATATAGTTTTTGTTTAGTGTTTATGATTCAATACAAGAACTCTTTCTTAATGAATATATTCAGCTTTAAGGACAATAATGTCCAGAACTCTTTAATCCAGGAGTATGATATTCCTGAAAACCTAGATCTGTTAAACAGATGGACTATCCCAAGGATAGAACCTAGAACGGTTTACAAAATCGGAACTTTTGAAAGAATAGGTCTTAGACAAGTAGTTAAAACTACTGAATCCTCGATTTCTTTAAATAATGAGGAAATGGTTATTAAGTTACTTAATAAAAGTGATATTTTACCTTATAAATCAACTCATAAGTTTATCCATATTGGATGTGTTCAAATAGCTTTCAGACCTCTTACTCTTAAAGGTCTCCCGGAAAGCTTTCTTGCTGCTTTAAGAGATGGCAGAAACTGTAACTGGAAACAATCTCTTATGGGAGTTATTGAGTCCAGTCTTGCGTTAGGACCTGTTTATTTCAATGTTTATCCTAACCTTGCTCTCTCTTTATCTGATGAAAATATTCTTAATGCTTTAACTCTAAATGTTAAAACTCATGGTTATGATTATATGCCAGGTACGCAAGTTATATGTATTTGCTACCGTATTTACTATAAACCTCTTTTTTCTCTAAATCCTATGTGCAGGATAAGTGAAAAGGATAATAATGAGACTATTCTCATTGAAACTAATTTTGGTAAGTCTAGTATTACCAAAAGAAAGCATATAAAATGGGAAGAAATTAATTTTCCTAATAACTGGGTTTTGGAACAATCTGTGCCAAAAATTCCTTTTGTTAACAGTGACTTAAGTCACATAAAACATGATAATAATGGTGTTATCAATATTGGTTTTAATAGCCAGAGGAGACAAAATTCTCTCTCAAGGTCCTTCTCAGGACACTCTTATATTTCTCCTTTAGATTACGAGGTTAATTTTCCCTCTTCGTCTAGAGCTTCTACTTCTCACTACAGAGAAAATACGTTTTCTAAAAATGATGTTTTTGATGAAAACGATATTATTATTAATAAAAATAATATTATTCATAATGCTGAAAAAGAGCCCGAAACAATTTCGGAATGCAATTTCAAACTTTGATTTATGGATATTAAACCTATCCTTGATTTTGCAAAAGGTTCTTCTACAAGAGCCTATATCAATAATGAGTTTAATGATCCTAAATGGGATGATTTTAGAAATTGGTATTTTAAAACCTTTTCTAAAGATGATTTTGATTACTTTGTCAAAAGTTTTTATGAATTTTGTGAAAAACACAATGAAATTACTTTTTATGTTCCTTGGTTCATGAAAACCTTTTATATTGATTTTATATCTGTGATTGAGCGTGATTATAAAATCGTTTCCGGAGGAATTCAAAGATCGATATTTCAAGTTTTTTGAAAAAACTACTCAATCTCTTTCACATGCAGGAGGAGGTTCTTTAATAATTGAGTATAAACTCAGAAATGCTTCTGTGTGCATCAATAATTGTTGCATCCCCAATGACTTTTTTATTGTCAAAAACTTAACTAGCCAAATGATTATTGGTCTTCCTTTTATCCAAAAAATTTATCCGATTAAAGTTAGTGAAACAGGTATTTCTGGTGTTTATAATGAAACACCTATCTCCTTTAGTTTCATTACTAAACCTTATAGCAATATCTTTGATATTATTCAAAATCAAATTAATTATGAGAAAAGTCAAATTAATTTTCTCAAAGAAGAAATTAATTCTTTTACCATTGAGGATAGGATTAAAAACCCTAAACTCCAGGATAAGATCCGGCTTTTATTTAATAAGTTTTCTATTGATATTTGCAATGATTTTCCAAATGCTTTTTGGAACAGAAAAAGACATATTGTCTCTCTTCCTTATGAAGAAAATTTTAAAGATACAAATATTCCTACTAAATCCAGGCCTTGCCAAATGAAATCTGATTATTTAGATCTCTGTAAAAAAGAAATTGATTCTTTATTACAAAAGAAGCTTATTACACCTTCTAAGTCTCCCTGGTCTTGCACTGCTTTCTATGTTAATAAACATTCTGAGCAGGAAAGAGGTGCTCCGAGGTTAGTCATTAATTATAAACCTCTTAATAAAGCTTTGAAATGGGTTAGACACCCCATTCCTAATAAAAAGGATCTCTTAGACAGGTTAGTTAATGCCCTTGTCTTTTCAAAATTTGATTTAAAATCTGGATTTTGGCAGATTCAAATTAACCCTGCTGATAGGTACAAAACTGCCTTCAATGTCCCTTCTGGACATTATGAGTGGACTGTCATGCCCTTTGGCCTGAAGAATGCTCCCTCAGAATTTCAGCAAATTATGAATGATATTTTTAATCCTTTTAGTGATTTCATTATTGTCTATATTGATGATATTCTTGTTTTCTCCAAGGACATTGATATGCATTTTAAGCATCTTGATATCTTTAAAGAAATAGTCATAAAAAATGGTCTTGTTATTTCAAAACCTAAAATGGTTTTATTCCAAACAAAAATTAAATTTTTGGGTCATTTTATTGAAAAGGGGAATATTATCCCTATTCAAAGAAGTATTGATTTTGGAAATAAATTTCCAGACATTATTACTGATAAAACTCAGTTACAGAGATTTCTGGGAAGTCTTAACTATGTTTCTTCTTATATTAAGAATCTTGCGGAAGACTCTGCTATTCTTTATGATAGACTAAAAAAGAATCCCCCACCTTGGAATGATAATCATACCAAAGCTGTTTCAAAAATTAAAGAAAAGGTGAAGAATATTCCTTGCCTTTCTATTTCTAATCCCCTTTGGGAAAAAACGGTTGAAACAGATGCCTCTGATTTGGGTTATGGAAGTATTTTAAAACAAATAAATCCTATGAATAAACAAGAATATATTATCAGATTTTACTCTGGAAAATGGAATACTTCTCAGAAAAATTATTCTACCGTGGCTAAAGAAATTTTAGCTATAGTTAAAAGTGTTCTAAAATTTCAGGATGATTTATACAATCAGAAGTTTACTATTAAAACTGATTGTAAAGCTGCCACTTTTATGCTTACTAAGGATGTGGAACATAATGTTTCCAAGCAAATGTTTGCCAGATGGCAATCTCATCTTGCCTATTTTGATTTTAATATTATCCATCTTAAAGGAAATGATAATCATATTCCTGATTTTCTAACCCGAGAATATATTTCTTGAATGACAGTTATGAGCCTTTCTGGCAGAGGTTCCTATTCCTCTTTTAGAGGAAGAGGAGGCAGAGGAGGGAGACCTCCAATTATACAAATGGGACAAAGATCTCTCTACAACCAGAATATTTCTGGTATCAGTTCTTCAAAAGAACAAAAGGAGTTCCAGGAATTCCTTAGACAAAAGGCTAAAGCCTCTACATCAACAGAGAATAATTCTCAAAATGATGAGGAAGTTTCTTATGCTTCCACGGTTCAAACAGAGAGCAAATATTTTGACTCTTCTAACAAAAGTTTGATTCTTCTTATAGAAGATGGTGACGAGAAATTTAAAGATTCCCCATGGACTCTCATGAAAAAATATATCCCAAATATTTCTTGGGCAAACCAGACTTATAAACCCAGAGGGTTTTATGAGAATATTCTCATCGAGCTGGGCAGTGTTGATATTTCACACTTTATGATCAAGAATAATATAAATTATTCAAAATTTGTGATCAAAAAGATTTTTTCCATCCAAGAATGGGGAACTTCGCCTCTTTCTGAGAGAAAAGTGACTAATAAGAATAGTCAGGCAACCTACCAGTATAATTATTGGGATTACGTTGAAAGTTTTTATAAAACTCTTCTTCATCAGAATGCTAAGCATTCTCACACTTGGCTGATTAAAATCTGCGAAAATATTGGACGGAATCAAATTACAAACTGGTTCACCTCTTGGTGGAATACCTATGGGGCTTCGGCAGATATTCTGCCTGAACATTTGAAACCCCTCCTTGAAGAATATTCTATTGCCGCTTCTTCAAGAAATACTCATAATACTTGTGAGAAAACCACTTTCAGGTTCTTTGTTGACTCAGGTATTCCTTGGGTCTGGAGGTGGAGACCAGAATTCGGTTATACTGAATTCAAGCTACCTTGCTTATGGAGAATAAGTTCTACCAGATTTTGGGGCAACCTAAATGTTGTCCAGGAAGGTTCTCAGGAACCGCCCATCCAGGAAAATATTGAAAAAATTCGATCTAAGATTGAAGACTTCAACAAAGAGATAATCTCTGGGACTCTTCCTACCCTGTCTGAATATACCAAGAGATATCAGGGAATCCTTGAGAAAGGAAAAATTGTTGATCTCTATATGGATCACCTCAAGAAGAATCTTTTTAATGACATAGATTTTTCTTCAGATTTAAGATCTGATTCCTCTGTGGCCTCTGGGTCGGACATGCAAGATTCACAGGACCCAAATGAAGAAGATGATGTTTGCTTCTCTATCCAAGAAAGCTTTGATCTCCTCAAAGAATCCCTTAAAGGGAAAAATAAAGCTTAAAAGTCTTATGGAAGAAATCTACCCTGGAGACTGGAGATTCCTCCTCAGAAATGATCGTGATCTGCACCACGAAATTTGGCAGATCCCTTCTCATTTTAATTTTAATGAAAATAATTATCTGATTAAAGATAAAAATTATCTTAAGGTTCTTAGTAAGAAGATCAGACTTCTTAAGTTTTATATCCCAATTTTAAAAAATTCTCACTTCAATCCTCAACAATTAGAGAGGTTCAAGAAGACTCTTTTTCTTCTACAAAAGCAGGCTTCTCTTTTGGCAATCTAAAAACCAGAGGATTTTTCAAGAAGACGAATTAAAGGTCGTCACCGCATACGTCACCAACAAGGTCGTCACTGCTTGCGTCACCAACAGAATAAGTTCTGTTCCTGAATAGTTCTTACTATTCATTTTTATTTTTGGAATCCGGGGTTTCATGTCCGGCTCTTCCTCCCCTATATATAGGGTTTTTTCTTTTCTGTTTTAGAACACGCTTGAGTTTAGACTCGCTCTCTCTTTCTCTCTCTACAAACCCCCTTGTAATCTTTCAAGCTGTTCTCTTTGTGAATAAATAAACTGTTTGCCTTGGTGGCTCTTTAAGGTATACTGTTTTCTTTTCTTTCCTGTTTTTTGAGTTCTTACTCTTTTTCGCCGCCTTTATGGTCGGCTAATTTATCTTGTATTGAATCATGACCTAGCATAGCTATACTCGACCTTCAGATGCATTTGTTAGCTTGTTTCTATTGTATCTGTATGTTACTATATCAAAGGTAGCGTTGGTTTAACCGATAGGTTTGAGTTTTCCAGTGATATCTATGAGTTAACTATGTGGGCGTGCCCTTTTGCCGTTATGCCGATGGATAGGCGCAGGCGTTTGTGGGCTTAAAGCTTTTTTCAGGTTAACTCATAGACTATGGAATTTCTCAGTCAGTCCTATCTGGTTTGGAAAAGATCCACAGGATACTATTGATATAGTTTGATATATATGATCCTGTAAAAAATATATATATATATATATATATACGAGTATGTATATAATAAAATTTGTTCATACATTAATCATTGAAGTGTATTAGTTATTTTCACAGAAGGGTATTATTTGTTTCACCGAAAAGTATTATTTTATTTTCACTAAACAACTAATACTCTTTAGTCAAACTAATTAATACTCTTCAGTGAAAACAACTAATATCTTTCAATAGTTCATGTATGAAACATTTTCACTCTATATTTTTATCTGTAGATACACACATATACACATATCATGAAAATAATACCATTGTAGATTACAATTGCAATGACAATAATATATTCTACCTCAAATCTCATCAAATCCGACCCAGATCTTCTTGTGATTTCTGATATTTTTGGTTGTGGACATCTCAATTGCAACATCTCTAACGTAAAGAAGTCCACCTATATTGATCTAGATAATATATACATATAAAGTAGTTCTTGTAGCAAAAGGCGAAGCCCTCGCCCCCAGGGCCCCCACCCCCTGGCCCGACAAGATTGGGTGGAGGAAGTAAATCATGGTGACTCAGCGGCCCATTAAGTGGGAGGACCAGTGCCTAAGCCCTCGCCCCCAGGGCCCCCACCCCCTGGCCCGACAGGATTGGGTGGAGGAAGTAAATCATGGTGACTCAGCGGCCCATTAGGTGGGAGGACCAGTGCCTGGTGCCCACAAGGAGCTATCCCCCACATTGGAGGGATAAAACTCCCACACTGCGGCTGCCAGGGCTCGATCCTGCGTCCTTGTAGCAATCTGCCACCCAGGAACCAGCTGAGCTACGCCCTGCATTTGAGTGCATAATATGCACTTGGATTTAAAAAAAAAAAAAAAAGTACCCCAACAACTAATCAGTAATATCTCAAGAAATAATCAGTAATACCCCAAAGAAGTAATCGTTAATACCCCAATTGCAAACAACAACAACAAAAATACGCAATTGCTACTGTGTGTTTTAAAAAATTAAAATTGAGTTTAAAATCCAAATGCATGTCATGCATCTGAATGTATGTTTAGAATTTGTGATACATATATTATATGTGTGTATGTATATTTTTTAACTTATGAACACTTAAAAAAAAAGATTTCGCTGCATGTATTTGATAGTAAATGCAATCAACTTATAAACTATATGTTAAGGCCTCAAAATATATGTGGATAATTTCTCTTTCAATTTATGTAGGTTTGAAAATAGGACTCTTCTAGAAAATTCTTATTATCAAGAGAGGAAAAAAGCAATTAAAAGATGGATAAAGGTTCTCATTAAAGCATTTAATTAATTAAATTTGGTTCGGTGATTTATGCGAAGTAGTAATACTATTACTAGTACTAGGATACTAGCTAGTGCCCCCACCCCACGTCCCCACCACTATTTATTCACAAATGAAATCTCCCCTTCATCTCCGCTCGTTACATATATTGCTGAATGATTCAAGACCTTGTGAGAAATCAAAATGTAGGAAAGTTTTGTGTAACAAATTTTACCGTAAAATTAGTTTGAAAGATATTAATTGTTTGTACTATAATATATTAATTTTGCATGATATTAATTGTTTTATTAAAATATATTAATTATTGTACTATATGGTATTAATTGTAAGCCAATTTTACAATAAATTTGGTTCACACAAAACTAATTCTTCAACTCTTTTTAGAAAGTTTATTAGAATATAAGATTTGAATTAATAAAAATTTAATAATATTTTATGATTTACAATTTAATATAAAATTTATGCACAATATTGGTAAAAGAAATAATAATTTTAAAAAAATATTCTAAGAATTCAAATATTATACTCCATCCGCCCCAGAGGAACTTGCCCACTTTCCCTTTTAGTCCGTCCCAAAGGAACTTGCACACCCTTTAAAATGAAACATTGATTTGCGTGCACACTCACAAAAATATATACATATTTACCCATATGCTACTATTTTATTCAAAAAATATCTTTTTCTTAAAAAGTGTGCCCCCGAAGGTGTGCAAGTTCCTCCGGGACGGAGGTAGTACTAATTAATACTCCCTCCATCCGGGTATTATCTGCACACTTAAAATGAGACACAATTTAAGAAAAACTCACTTTTTGAGTACAGTAATGACATATGGGTAAATATGTGTATATTATTGTGAGTGTACATGCAAATCAATATTTTCCTTTTTAGAGTGTGCAAATAATTCTTTGGACGGACAAAAAAGGAAAGTGTGTCAATAATCATGGGACAGGGGGAGTAATTTTTTTGTAAGAGAACATAAAAATGATTTACGAAATTAGTATAAAATTTGTAGTTATTATGGTAAAAAAATCATAAACTATATAAAATTTCGAAAGAAAATCTAATTATCGTACCTATTAATAAATTTTGAAATACAATTATAAAATCAAAATCTTAAACAAACTTTGCATAATACATATATAGATCATAATTAATAAAATTATAATAACAATACATAGAGTATTTTTATTTTGTTTTTGTAATCTCCTTTAAGTTTATACATTTTTTTTTCATAAATTTAAATGGTGTAGCAGAAAATATTACATCATCGTGTAACAGAAGATTCTATCTTCCTTAACCTATTGCACCACTTTTTGAGCTCATAACTTTTATATATATATATATATATATATATATATATATATATATATATGTATGTATGTATGTATGTATGTATGTATGTATGTATGTATGTATGTATGTATGTGTGTGTGTGTGTGAATCACCCCACCTCTTAAAAACCTCTATTTTAAAATACTTTGATTTCATGCATTTGTACTATATATGAAATTATATTTATCTTAATTTATAATTTCAACTATTTATATTATCTATTTTAAATCTATTTCTGAATCACTCCCTAATTTTCTAAAGCCTCTTTTTTTTTTTGTATTAGTTCGATTTATAACTTTTTCTTTTCTATTACGAAATACTTTTTTTTATAATTACAATTGATTAATGAATTGTGTCTTATTTTAGATAACTTACAGTGAAATCATATATTAAATGGTTTTATCTCTATATCATAATATAAGAAATGATCGATTTTGGTCGTTCACTCTAAATATATATTTTTTTTGTTAATATATTCCTTAAAATTATAATCATAAATTTAATTAACACAATAATCAATTAAAGGTCAAAAATTTAAATTAAGATAAAATAATTAATTAATTAAGAGAATAAATATAATTCTAACTGAATTAAAATTTTAAAATAATTAATTTAAAATTAATAACATAATATTTATAAACCTGCGTAATACGCGGGGTTCAAGAGCTAGTATATATATAATGAGTAGTGTGTTGAGGGATAATTCTATAAAGTTTTATGTATAAAGTAAATGAATTGGTTAAATTAGCGTCTCCAAAGTAATAAATATGTGAATATTAGTGGAAATAAAGTTTATAGATTAATTTTCTTTTTCCAGATGTGCAAATTATTGAGGAAAATTTTAATAAAAACAATGTATGTGGACTGAGAAAGGGTACAACAGCATTTAGATTTATTATCCCAAATCATGACGTAAACATATGGTTAATTAATTAGGCTGTAATAAATTTAGCCAAATCTAAGTCAATGTCCTACCACGTTTGACCTCAAAATTACTTCCATCCATTAGCTGGCCTTTTTTCCTTGAACGGAAACTCCATTAGTTGATCTTAACCTGACATCCGAAAGAATACTCCTCGTCTAAAAGTCCAAACTGTCCAATAAAGAATTGTTTGGTTCACGGGATGAGATTGATTTGATGAAATTAAATTGGATTGGATTAGATGGGCTTGAATTGAATTAAATGACATTGAATTAGATAGGATTATTTGAGAAAGAATGTGTGTTTGGATTGTAGGATTTTTTTTTTTGGATTGAAGATGATTAAAAGTGGTTTAAAGTGCAATATACCATTTTTAAAGCATGAGACTATGGAGTCACACTATCCCTAAGGGATTATTTAGTCCCTCATTTGATGGATTAGGTAGGTTTATGACTTGAACCCCAATTTTATTTCAGACCGTGAACCTGCGAACCAAACGCAATATTACATGGGATTGAGTGGGACTAAAACTTTAGTCTCACTTAATCCAGCGAACCAAACGACCTCTAAATAGACAATTTAATATGAATAGAGTTGCTCTAATACCATAAAAAAAATTGTTTCATTTAAAAGTCCAAACTTGTAAAAATGTTTAGGATTAATTTTTTTTAATGGTTTCTAATACAGCATCCAAAAGTCGAGATCTTCCATACATGCATTTCACTAGGACTATAATCAAATTATTTATAAAAACGTTTATGCTTCACATTCGGGCATATAAACAGACGAGGAAAAGTGGATGCAAACCAATCTTAGTCACATGTGTTGATGTTTAACTTATTCTTTTTTTTTTTTTTTTAAAGTGAAAAGTGGGTAAAATACCCACTCTAATAAGAAAAAGAAAATTTTACCCACCCCATAAAAAAATAAAGATTTATACCCACTATTGACATTTATTCCATAAACACCCTCAAAGTAATAGGTCTCACTATTATACCACCCCACCCTTGGAGTGAAGAGATTTTTTTTTCAAGTTTTATTATTGTTAATGTATTATAACTATTTATTAAACACATTTTAAAATAATAAAAATCTTTATAATAAGAGATTAATTAATGGTAAATAAAATGATTAACTAGACTAATTAACCATAATCACAATTTCACTAATTTCTAAAAAAAAAAAATCCAATCCTAATTATTAATAAATGAATAATTTAACAAAATAATATCTAAAATTTCATTCATACATAGAGATTTATTGGGAGTGTGGGTGGGTTGAAGGTGTGGAAAGGTTGGTAGGCTATATGGGTGGAAAACTCTTTTTTTTTTTTTTTAATAAGGATATATGTGTACTTTCATGTTAAAATGGATATAAAATTTTGGTGTGGGTAAAAAACTTTTTATTTTATAGAAGTGGGTATTTTGCTTTATCTCCCAAAAAAAAAACACACACACCAAGATCGACTTTCTTATCTCGACCCAAAAAGAGAAAGTAGAGCTCACAAATTTTAGGCGTCTGGTTTGCCTTATTGTTCTACACATGTCACTAAAATGGTAATAGGCCGAGCAAAGTTAGGTTTTTTGTTATAAGTTTGATTTATTATTATTGATAGACTTTTTAGTAGGATCAAGTCCGACCTTTTAAATAAACGAGTCGGTGCTGAAAGTCTGTTTAAAGTTTTTTTTAGACATATTTTTATCATGAATATCAAATTTAAAAATAATTATAATAATATTGTAATTTTAAGATTTATTCATTTTGTTCTCTTTTTAAGGAAATTTAAGGTCATTAATATTTAAGTTTATTTAATTGAACAATTTATTTAAATAATATTATTTTATGTTATTAATTATATAATTTTTTATTAATATAAAAAAGTTAATATATGTATAATATTTATATTGGATAATATGTTTCTATACACTTAGATGTGTCGGCATGTTGGGCTTAAAAGACTTTTGTAAAAATCTAAGTTTGGGCGGTTTAAATAAGTAGATAAACTTTAAAATAAGTTTAAGTTAAACTTAATTATTAAATTGGTTAAGCTTAAGTAAGTCAGGTCATAAGCCCCTATCCTCATTCCTAAGTGTCGCCTCAGTTCTAATTAAAATATCAATAAAAAATTATATATAATAATCTTATAAGACATGATACTTAAATTTTAAAAGTATAAAAAAAATGGAAAGTCTCATAATACTTCTTCTAAAAGTCTCATACTTGGTTCCAAAAATAATACTACTAAATTAATGAACTTCAGTACAAGGTGGGTGAGACTCTGCCCCTCTTAAATATCAACTGCCGTCTCCCTCCCCATATGCTAAAGTTTTGATATTGTCACTCTTTCACTGAATACCATTTCTCTCCTCATAAGCATTTTTGTCTCATTCCTGTAGATACCAGGTGGATTTTAAGATATACACGAATTCGAAAAAAAAAAAAGAAAAGAAAAGTTAACATGTCGATTCACTCCCAAATTGTGAGAGAAAAGGATTGAAATTGTGAGAGAAAAGGATACCTTACATATATAAAATAGGTTTATTCTTGTGTATCGGGTATATCATGTAATTTAAGTGCATTTATTATTACTGAAAAATCACACATATTATTACTATTTTTTTTTAATGACACTTTTCAATAATAGTAATAATAAGTGTGACTTTTTTAATAATAATTTTTTTTTTAAATACGCTTAAATTGTTCGGTGCATATGCCCACATAAAATACCGGGATTTGGCTTGACGAGGGAGCAATTGATCTATTCTAAGTTTCTAATTGTCAAGATTTTGTAATCTTCTTCCTTTAAAAGAAAAAATAAAAAACTGATAAAAATTTAACATGGTCCAAATTTTAAGAATGATTTGAACTAGATTGCACTTTTTTTTAATCAAATAATAACTCGAACTTGTGAAGTTATGATATAGACGGTGGTTATTTAATCACTTAAACTATTGAGTAGGTGTTTTATGAACTCGAGTTTACGTGGACTTTTTTTTTAAAGTATTAATATTATGCATATAATACAATTAGCACTGTTTAAAAAATATTGACTTTTTAGACAATGATAATACATATGTATATATAACAATGATATTATATATACATAATACTAATATTTGAAGTTCACACAAGTTTTTAGCTGAACTATTTCACTCATGCTATGATCAAGTGATTTAGTCCAACGCACAAGTCTAGACATTAATTGGTACTCTCTTAGTCCCAAAATTACTTTTATAGCAAGAGATAATACATTTTTTTAGAAAAAAAAAAATGTAAGTATGAGATTGAATAAAATAAAATTATTTTATTGACTTTTATAAAAAGGAAAAGTTGAGTTTTTTTGTTTTTTTTTTTAAGTGTGAAAGTATATATGGAACGTATGCGAAAATAATTTTGAAAAGAAGGTAGTGTTTTTAGAGGATGGCTGGTTAAATTATGCAATTAGAGGCTTTGAAATGATATTGGGTTAGTCCAACCCAAACTAATATGACCACACCCTGTCGAGCTTGGTGACCTGAGTTTATTTTTGTGCAAGAGTATAAATGAAATGAGCCTTCGGTTTAGTTTTATCTATCTTTTAATTATGTTCGGCTCATATTAGAAATAGGTTATCCCCATGTATTTAATTTATCTATTTTAAAGTGATTTCCATGGCACATATTTGCTTTAAAAAATTATTCATAAATTTTAATATAATAAACAGTCGGAACTAAATAAAAATTTGTCATCAATCTCAACTCTCAAATTGTTGGAAAACTAATGGTTTAATTAATTGGGTGTTGGTCCAATGTTGACCAATATATATTAGGGATAGTAACATATAGGCACAATTGGGAGGGTGTAATAGCATTAAACCCCACTATTTTTCCTTCATTTCAAAACACCACAATTTGTGGGGCCCATACCCAAAACTCATCCCCCCCCCCCCCCCCCCCCCCCCCACTTTCTCATTTGTGTAGTCTGTGTCAGATTTTGTGCAGGCAATTTTTTCTCCTTTTTTTTTTTTAATTTTAAACGGGGCGGCTTTTTTTTTTTTTTTTTGAATTTTAAACAGTTATTGAATTTCAAACATCTTTTTCTGGAAGCTGTTTTTTTTTTTTGCTTTTTTTTTTAAATTTATATCCCCAAATTCTTTTTTTTTTTTTTGCCGAAAATTCATTCTTTTTAATTAGTACAACCATTTTTTTTAATTCATTTTATCCAAAAATCTTTTTTTCCCAGTTTTCATTCCCAGATTGGGTTGCAAAACACAACAATTTATTTGCAGATTGAGTTGCATAACACAACAATTTATTGGCAGATTGAGTTGCATAACACAACAATTTATTTGCAGATTCGGTTGCATAACACAACAATTTATTTGCAGATTGGGTTGAATAACACAACAAATTAGTAGCAGAAATGCAACAACTATTGCAGAATACAACAATTTATTTGCATAACTGCAAAAACAAATTTCCCAGATTGTCTATTTATTTTTGCTTCACCATTTTTGTAACTCCCAAGCCTACAAACACAGGGTTCTTACATTAGAAAAAATATTATACAACAAAATTCAAGAATATCAACAAATAAAAATTCTAAAAAAATATTCCACAATTAATTCCAACAGTCTATTAAATCAAATATCCCAAATAATTTAAAAGTATTTTGATTCCAAATACACGTCACAAATACATTTCTGTTGAATCCAGATTTTGCTTCCAAATAATTTCAGTAAATCGAATACTTTTGATAATTCACCAAAGATCACAAACAAAACCTCCAAAGAAATTTTTTGAACTTACTCGTAACTGAAAGAAAATAGCCACTGCTCGTCTGCCGCCGTTTGTGCTGCTGTTCGGCGGCTCAACTATCGCGTGTCCGACAAACGCGCCGTACAATATCGCACCGTATGGAGTTGGATCGCGACTGGATTTGTGCGGCCGCTTAGATCCGTCCACTGCGCATTAGATCGACCATCTCCAGCGCCGCCGCCCTCGTCTCTCCAGATCGAAGCACATGCCTTGGTTGCTCAATGAATCGGGGCGGTGGTAAACTGTGATGACTTACAAATCGACATGGGGGCCGCGCGTTGGGGGCGAATTGGGGCGGTGGAAGGCGGTGAGGGGCGGCGTGCGGGATCGGTAGAAGCAGATTGGGGGGGTGTTGGGGCGGTGGGGTCTGGGGAGGGGACGGTGGGGGTGAGGTTTATTGGTAGAGAGATAGATAGAGAGAGGGAAGATGGGGGGAGGGGAGAGGGGGTAGAGAGAGAGATAAGGGGGAAAGTGAGTGGAAAGTGGGGGTGGGTTGGTTTCTTATGACCGAAGGATGGGAGGAAAAAAGAAAGAGATGAGAGAGAAGAGAGAGAAAAAAGGAATGCGACCCACAGAAAAAGTGAAAAGTATGGTGTTGTGAAATAAATTGGGGTTCTATGGAATGTAGGGAAATTTGGGAGGTTTTGTGCAATTAAGGGTCCAATATTGTGGCTCAAAGCAATTTTCTCTATATATTAATATGGCGACCCATTTGTTGAAAATAAAAATAAGTTGCATATTCATAATCAAGATTCAGAGTAGATAAATATGATATATTTATTTGTTCAAAATCAATTTCAATTGATTGAAATATTAATATATTTGTGTAACAACTTGTTGAAATAAAGTTGAAGAGTAAAAAATGTGGTAGAGAAAACAATGAATTATTTGTCCCACGTACAAAAAATAAGGAGAATTTGTGCTCTATATATGTAGACTTATCCCTTAAGTGTTGAGTTGACTGGGAGTCTATATGGTAGTGTGCTAGTGCTAGCTCGATAGGCTAATTCAAAGACTGTTGACGATAAATATATCGCACTTAGTTAAATTTAGCGATTTAGAAATGCACTTAGCACTTCTTACGTACGCACGAGAAACTTTTTTTTTTTTAGGAAAGTGAGTTGACTTAAAGTTAACATAGTGGTGTGATAAGATTAGCTTGAAAAGCTAACCTAAAGATTGTTGATCGCTAAGATACATACGTCACACTTAGTCGAATTAGGTGTTTTAAAGGCGGGGGCTTTTGATTTTTTGAGGAAAATGGCTCGATCTTACTCACGCGCTCACATGCATTTCAGACCAGCGGCTTGGAGGGAGAACGCGACAGGCGCACACACATAAGAGGCTTTTGATTTTTCGAGGAAAATGGCTCGATCTTACTCACGTGCTCGCATGCATTTCAGACCAGCGGCTTGGCAAGAGAACACGAAACACGGGTTCCAAACCTGCGATCAGGTACAATGGTCGGAGTGGACTATAGACCAACCTGTTGGTGATTGGTTCTAATCGTGAGGATTAGTGGCTGTATTTAACCGATTTTAGAATCACCAAACAAGAACTTGTGATTGTTTACCACCGTAAATGGTAAATTCGATTGTTCAGGTTATTAAAACGTAAAAACGAGTATCGAATTCGTATTTATTTCGTGTGTGTGTATGTTTAGGTGTATGAGTGTGTGTAATTGGAGTATTTGTGAATTTGAACTTAAAATTTATTCATGGAGAACAACTATTTATACTTACCACCAAGTAGGTGGTGTACATGACCTTTGGACTTCCAAACTTGCATGCTTGACATGTGTCCTTTGACCTTTGTTTGACCTTATATAAGCTGAAACTTAATTACAAAGTCTTATTTTTTGTCTTATCTCGGATTCATTGTTGTTCGTCCTTGTTGGCTTGATTAGTCCAGTACTCTCTTTGTAAAAGTTATTCGTCTATGGTTCATAAGTTGTTCGCCTGTATGATTTTTATTAGCATGCTTCGTGATTTTTGTTCTTTGTTCGTCGTGTACCTAGCTGGTTTGTTGTGTTATGGTGTTGTACACCTCTTATGCTGGAAGATACACCTTTTTTTGTCAATGTTGTTCGTCCTTTATGACCTGGTACAGGGTTCATATTTGGTCTTGAGTCTTTGGACTTGCTCGCTCGAATGCTGGTCATCAATAATGTTGTTCGTCACAGAATACACCTTTCAATTTTGTTTATGCACCCTCCTTTGATTTTTCTTGGTTAATTACTTTTGGCTTAAATTATCCTCTCTTATGACTTAACCCTTGTTTGCCGCATCATATTTTATGTTCGCCTATCAACAATTGCCCCCTATCCTGGCCAGATGTTGTTTTGGACGAGCAACTTTATGTCGAGCAACTTTGACCAGGATATCATTCTGATGGTGAGGGTAGATGAACAACTTCGGTATAGACGAGCAACTTTGAAGGTGTCGTTACGTCTTCCCAAGATTTTGGGGATCTTCCAATGATGACGTGGGCGGTATGATTAGGCTCCGCCCACGCGCGATCAAACCTGAGGCCACGCGCCCCTACAATTGTAAATAGGCCCTCCAAGTCTTCGAACTGTTCGTTGGGGACCTCATTTTTTCGCCTTTTGCCCCAAAACTATTCAAAATGTACGGGTTTTACCTCGTTTTTTCCATATATATATATAATATGAGTGGGAAACGAAATTTTCCCACTCTTCTTCACTTGCTACAGAGAAAATCCGGCGAGAGCTTCCATTACTGGCGATCTTCAACACTTCTCCGGCGTAATTTCACATAATTCCGACTTCTAATCTCCTTTTAAGGTAGTTATTTCACTTATTTGTCTATTTTTACTCCTTAATTTCTTCTTTCTTACCAAAATTTCACCTAGCTTGCACCACCGTCGTCCACCATAAACCGCCACCGGAATCCTTAAACACACTTCTAAAATCTCCAATTTTCTTATTTTTAAATTCATGTCCTCTCATTTGAGCAACCACAGTTCCGAGGAAACTCTCGATCCTCTTTTTCCAATTGTTACATACGAAAACCAACCACCATTTGAAATCTCATCGGGAACAAATGTCGACGTTGATTCGGTTGTTCGATCTGTGGAGGATACCGGTGCTCGTCCATCTGGCGAAGAAATTGTGGTTGCGGCAAATAGGGATTCAAACGGGGATTCTTCGTCTTCATCAAATTCTGAATCTGAGGACAAGGAAGCTCTACCGGGCGAGATAACCAGTGAGTTTTTGGAGGGGATAAATTTTCCAAACCCTAGAATGCTCGAGAACGAAATTGTCTCTGGAGTTGCTCGCCCATTTGAGTGGCGAGATTATGTCAATGACTTTGCGAACAACTTTTCTCGGCCTGAGCGTCAAATCCTCAAATTACAGAAGACTGATTTCCAGGCGAGCAAGATAAAAAGTATTGTTCGCGAGGAAAACCTTGCCTCGATTCGAGAAACATATCGAATTCCTTTTGACATCCATATGTGGGCCCCAACGAGGAAAGAAAGAGTTGGTCGCCCTCCGCTTGGATGTACAGCGATCAACGTTGATACCCTGATAGCAGGATTAAGGCTGCCTCTGCCCCCAGTTGTTGCTCACTTTTTGGAGGCGACCAACCTTGCCATTACCCAAATCACTCCAATTGGGTGGACGAACCTGCTCGGGACAATGGGTTTGTTCGCACTGGAAGGGTACATTGACCGGATCACAGCTGAAGAGATCAACTACCTCATGACAATCACCAAGTGTCTCGTGGGCGAGAAAGGTTATTACTATTTGAAGGCCCGAACTAGACTCAAGATTGTCGAAGGAGTGCCGAACAAGGTCAAAAATTAGAAGTAGTGCTTTTTCTTCATAGGGGGTGACTAGCGAGCATCTTCTGGCCCATACGGTGGTGCTGGGCATATTAATTCCCCAGCATCTTATGGAAAAATTAGACGTAAGCACACTTTTGTTCGCCTTTGAATTGTGTCGTTCTAATTTAACTTTTTTTGTTTGCTCGCAGGTCCCCGCTTACTCAAGTGGAATACGGAGGAAGAAGAGATTGGCTCTGAATTCCTCTTCACCTCCTGTTTGGTCGCCCTCAGAAATAAGGCAGATAGGACGATCCAATACGTGAACGAAGAGAGGTGTAAGAAAGCTGCTCGTCTCCTCACGTACCCACACCACCTTGAAGCTCAAATTGAGGTTCCCCCAGGTATGCAAAAAATATCTAACTCCTCCAACAATTTTTGTTCGCCATTTACTATTCTTGCTCGGCCTTAACATATTCCTTTTTTTTAGCCGAACAAGTTAAAGTTGTCGTTCCCCCTTGTTTTGGACTTCTAGAGCAAAAAGTTCGCGAAATGCCGCCTCCTAAAGGACGAAAAATCAAGGGGGATCCGCCATCTAAGGTGCTGGCGATGACGAACAAACCTGAGGGGGCCACAGTTCCTCGTCAGGCCGCACCACCGAAAAATGTTCGACCACCGTCTCCTCCTGCCTCCTCTCCGTATGGAGGAAAAATATTAAAGAAAGGTGATGGGACCCCAGCTACTCAGGCTCCCCTACCGGAAATAAGGGGAAAGAAAATGTGGGAAAAGGACATGCTCGCCCCTACCATGATGATGTTGTTCGCCACTCCTCCATCGAGCCAACTGACAAGACGAGCAAAGGTGGGAAAGATGCTACCCCTCCCCGTGGCCCAGAGGACATCACCCACCTAGGCTGGGACGTACGCAAATTTGTCGAGTAAGTGTATCTCACTTTGTCGATCAAGTTATATTTTCATGGATTTTTTCTAAGTATAAATCCATAATATCATTCGGAGATATCGGCCAGAGAACCATCCCGGGCGAGCAAACCCGGTGCATCAGTACGTCTGCTCCAAGATCCCTGCAAATATAAGGGAGATCCCAGGCGAACACGTTCGAAGAGCCATGGAGTTGATCGCCCGGGCCTGGACTAGGCTGATGGATAAAACCATCTGCGCTCAAGGGGTGGCAGACAACTTCCATTATTCTATGCTACAAACTGCCAACACCCTTGTGACCGCCCAAAAATGGATGGCCCAGCTTTCCGAGCTGGAAGAAGCTGTTCGCCGATATGCCAACACTGCTCGGCAACTGACTGAAGAAAAGGACGGCCTGGTGAACAACTACGAGGCCAAAATTGCTCGTCTGAACAACCAGCTCACCCTCTCTCTCGACTCGGAGAAGAAAAATCTCGAGAGTTATCAAAGCTTGTCTGCCGAGCTGAAATGTAAAGAGGCCCTGCTCGAGGAGGGAGGGAAAAGGTTGGCGGCTGCCGAGCAAAGATCTGCAGAGTCTGAGGTAGAGGTTGTTCTCCTCAATGAGATTATTAGGGGTATGTATTCCCAAGAACAGATGGAGACCGAGCTATAAATTCGATCCAGTCCAATTTCAAACTTGGGGTACATTTGTGAGTACGCCGACTGCATCCGTATGGCCAGTGCGTACGAACACTCTGATATGGTCGATGAGATGGGGAAGGACTTGGCCGAGTTTGTTGGGAATTATCCCCCTCCTAACAACATTGAACTTCAATTGGGGGATATGATCGACTATGGGGTCAAGATTGACAAACTTGACTCCAGCATCATTGTTACTCAGCCTCCCGCTCCAGTTGAGGACGAGTAAGCAGTGGCCGACGAATAAGAAACGACCGAGAGGGAGAAAAAATTGAAGAGGACTTAGTGAGTGACATGATTGTCGATCCTCCGGTCGAGCAAATCCAAGATCCTTCTCAGGGCTAGCATCATTTAGAATAGGACTTAGGATTTTCTTTCTTTTTATCTGTAATAGTTGCTCGTTTTGTTTTTTGTATTTTCTCTTGTACTATTTTTAGGCTTAATGCCTTAACATTAATGAATGTCTTTTGTTCGCTCATCTTTTCTTTATATGTTAATTGTCTTTACATTTTTGTATAATTCTTTTGCAATTATAACATATAATATTGGGCTTTGTTCGATTTGAACTTTGCCTTTTAATAGAATATGGGTTTGGCCTTAGGTTCTGCTTATCTTAAAAAATGAATAACCTTTTGATGGCCTTGATCCTTAAAAATGGACTTGTACCTCGAGCTTTAGACTTATCTTCCAACGAACAACTATATTTACATCATGAAAATTTACAAGTGTTTTAAGAATGTTCATCATTAACATATACAATCTGACGAACAACTTTGAACACTAATAAAAACCTTATGCTCGCTTATAATATTTTTGCCGAACCATTCTATCTAGAACTAAAAAATTCGAACAGCACCAAACTATACAATGTGCCGAACAACTTTTCATTCTATACTTAGCAAAATTTCCAAAAAATTAGGCAAGTTTTTTATTCATTTGATTCACTTGCCCCCACACATATTTGCTCACCCAAGGACTGAACTTGATCGTCCTATTGATAATACTTCTTCAGATGTACTGCATTCCAGGAGTATTGGGCCGGTTTGCCTTCCATATCTTCGATATCGTATACACCAGTAAGGAATTTATCCATTATACGATACGGGCCCTCCCAAGTCGGTCCCAATACACCTGGAGGTTGGACGAGCAACTTTCTTAGAACCAAATCTCCAACTCTGAATTTCCTGATTTTGACATGGGAATTATAATAGCGTTCTGCTCGCTGCTTATACGTAGCATTTTTTAGCTCGGCCTTTAATCTTCTTTCTTCGAGCAAATCCATTTCAGTGGCTAGAGCAGAGTTGTTCGCCTGTTCATCAAAGTTGGTCGTCCTGATTGTATTGGCTTTTAACTCAATTGGTATAACGGCTTCTGTTCCGAAAGCCATTGTAAAAGGTGTTTCTCCGGTGCTCGACCTGGGAGAAACTCTATATGCCCAAAAGACTTCTGGAAGTTCTTCAGACCAACTACTTTTAATTTCCACCAAACGTACTTTTAATGTATGCTTGATAATCTTATTAACAACTTCGACTTGTCCATTAGACTGGGGATGATAGGGAGTAGAGTAATGATTTTTGATTCCCCACTTTGTGCAGAAGTCTCTCAACTATTTCCCATCGAACTGCGGACCATTGTCTGTCATAATTGTTTGCGGAACTCCAAAACGACAGATAATGTTTTTCCATATAAAGTTGATCATCTTCTGTTGTGTGATTTTCACCATGGCTTCTGTTTCTGCCCATTTCGTATAATAATCGACTGCCATGACAGCAAATCGAACATTTCCAACTCCTGCTGGGAAAGGACCAATAATGTCCATCCCCCATCTTGCAAACGACCATGGGCTGTAAACTGATACGAGCTCCTGAGCCGGGGTGTGAATGTTTAGGGCAAAAATCTGGCATTGATGACAAGTTTTTGCTTTCTTGATTGCGTCCTGACGTAAAGTCGGCCAATAATAACCTTGTCTGATAGTTTTGTATGCCAAGGCTTGCCCCCCAGTGTGATTTCCACATACTCCGGCATGTATTTCTTCGAGTATTGCTCGTCCTTGCCTCCTAGGCAAACATTTGAGAAGTGGAATTGATATTCCCCTTTTGTAAAGTTGTTCACCTACCAGAGTATATATGGCGGCTTGCTTTGTTAGTTTGACAGCTTCAAAAGAGTTGTTCGGTTTTTCTCCATTTTTCAAATATTTGACTATGTTTGTTCTCCAGTCTTCTTCTTCATTGGTTTGTTCGTCTAGCTAGTTAACATTATAGCTTAGCGTTGACGGGTTGTCATCTTTGTGATTATAATGTATGTCAACTCTGCAGGTCCTTCGCTTGTTGCTAGTCGGGCCAATGCATCTGCTTGAGTGTTGCTTGTCCTTGGAATTTGTTCAATGAAAACTTGATCCAGTAAGGACATTAGGTGAGCAACAATTTGCTAATATTCGATCATGTGATCGTCTTTTGCTTCGTATTCACCTCGAACTTGGTTTACAATCAATTGTGAGTCACCGAATATTTATAAACGTCTGACACCTACTGCAAGGGATAAGTGGAGACCAGCAATAAGAGCTTCATACTCAGCTTCGTTGTTGGTAGCCATGAAACTAAATCTTATTGCCGAGGTGAAAACTTGTCTGTCAGGGCTAATAAGAACCACTCCTACCCCCAAGGCCATATTGGTAGAAGACCCGTCAACATAGAGATGCCAGAGATGATCTAGTCCTCTCGTCGGATCTGGAGGGAAAGTTAGTTCGACAATAAAGTCGGCCAAAACTTGCCTTTTGATTACTGTTCGAGGAGCATAGGTCACCCCAAACTGGCTAATCTCTAGTGACCATCTCAATAGACGACCAACTGTGTCTGGGCGATTGAGAATTTGTCTGAGTGGGAAAGTTGTTAGCACCTCAACTTGATGGTCGAAGAAATATGGTCGTAGCTTTCTTACACTCATAACAAGTGCATACGCTATCTTTTCAGTCGGAGAATATTTGATCTCTGCTTCATGTAAAGCTTGGCTGATGTAGTAGATTGGTTGATGAAATTTACCGTCTTCCCGCACCAGAACAGAGCTAATCGCCACTTCTGATGCTGCTAGATACAAATAGAGCTTTTCACCTGGGATGGGCTTTGATAGAATTTTAACATCTCCCAAGTAGTCTTTAAGTTGTTCGAACGCCCTCTGGCAGTTGTTAGTCCACGTAAATTTTCCTTTCTTAACGGCTTCGAAGAATGGACGACATTTGTCTCCTGATCGGGAAATGACCGGCTCAATGCTGCTAGGCATCCTGTAAGCCTTTGCACCTCTTTTACTGAACGTGGAGGTTGCATATCCACAATGGCTTTGACTTTTGTTGGGTTGGCCTCAATTCTCCGTTGGCTGACAAGATGGCCCAGGAACTTCCCTGAATGAACTCCAAAGCTGCTCTTCTTTGGATTCAACTTCATGTTGTAGTGTCGAAGAATTTCGAACACCTGGGTTAAATGTTAGAGATGATCTTCTTTTCGGGGGCTTTTGACCACGATATCGTCTACATAGACTTCCAAAGTATCTCCAATTTGCTCGTTGAACATCTTGTTCACCAACCTCTGATATGTTGCTCCCGCATTGATGAGGCCGAACGATATTCTTTTCCAGCATAGCAAGTTTTTGTTTGTATAAAATACCGTGTTTTCTTGACTGTCCGGATGCATTGGGATTTGATGATATCCGGCAAAGGTGTTTATAAATGTTAACATTTCATGTCCAGTAGTTCTGTCTACCAATTGATCAATGTGTGGGAGAGAAAAGTTGTCCTTTGGGCATGCTGCATTCAAATCTGTAACATCTATGCATAGCCTCCAGGTTCCGTTTGGCTTTCGCACAAGGACTGGGTTTGCTGCCCATTGTGGAAAACGTGCCTGCCGAATTAGATCATTGTCTAGCAACTTCTTCACTTCTTCATTCAAAGCTTGATACTTGTCTGGGCCGTACTTTCTTCATTTTTGATGGACTGGTCTTCTTGCTTGATTGATGTTAAGCTTGTGGCAAGCATGCTTTGGATCTATCCCCACCATGTCTGCATGTGACCATGTAAAAACATCTAGTTTCCAGCTGATGAACTCTTTCATTCGAGATCTGTAAGGCTCAGGGAGCTCAGATCCTATATATAATTCCAGATCTTCGTTTTCGGGATTAACTTTGAATGCCTCCAGTTCTTCGACTGGAGTTTCTCGTCGTTTTTGTCCTTTCCAACAAGGATCAAGTATTGGTCCCTCAGGGTTGAAATCATTTTCTATATTTATGGGCTTTGCTTCTAGGCGGGGCTCTAGATCATCTGCTGGCCTTGGTCCATTGTTGTTAGTCAAAATCTGGCCCTCCAAGCCATTTGTCATATGTTGCTCGTCACCACCCACATGTTGTTCGTCAAGTGTGAGTTTCTCCTGGGTGGTGATGAGTTGTTCGCCCAATAGATGTTCGTCATTGAGAAGATGTTGTTCGTTAGTGTCCATATGGTCCTCTGCCTCCATCATGTCTTCCAGCACTGATGGTTCATCAACCGGGTAGCTAGTGGTGGCTTCCATCATGGAAACTCGTCCCTGTTTTGATTGTATTTGTAGGAGACACTCGCGAGCTTTTCTTTGGTCTTCCTTTATTGAACTAGCTCTACTTGTTGTTGGGAATTTTATGTAATAATGGTAGGTTGAACATGCAGCCTTGAATTCATTCAAAAAGGGTCGACCAAGAAACCCGTTATAAGTTGACTCTTGATCTACGACCAAGAAATCTACCATTCTTGTGATATTTTTCTCTGGTTCCTCGGCCGTTACAAGTTGCACAAACAAAGTAATTATTCCCAGAGGGATCGCTACAGCATTTCCAAAACCTAAGATACGATGATTTGAGTCTCGGATATAGCCTGCATAATCCCCCAGTTGATCAAGTGTCTTCTTGAAGAGGATGTTAGTGTAAGCCCCTGTGTCCACCAATAAACGATGCACCTTGGTCCCCATAATCTTGGCATAAATTACGAGAGAGTCATTATGGGAGGTTATTATTCCCTCCAAGTCTTTTTTAGTAAAGGTTAATTCTGATGTTTGTAGGATGTATGGATTAACCCCCATTTCTTGTACATGATCAATTGCTCGTAATTCTGTCTTTCTCTTACGGTTAGATATTGGTGGTCGTCCATCAGAACACCCTCCAGCAGGTCCTGCGGATTCCATCATATACAAATCTTCTACTGGACGAGCAGCAGTGGCAGGGGCTTGTCGTTCAAGTCTGTTATTTCATGGAGGTTGATCGCCAATCTCATCTCCCGAACTGCTCTCCCGGTCTCTCTTCCCAGGTTGTCTTTTGACAAATTCGAAGAGTTTTCCCTCCTCATAGAATCGCCAAAGTTGCTTGAGTAAATCTCTACACTCACTAGTAAAATGTCCCACGCTTTGATGGTAGGCACAATACTTATTTAGGTTGAGTTTACCGGTTTCTTGGCGAATCTTCCGGGGAGGGGAGAGCAACTCTTTCTCCTTTACATTGTTGTACACATTATCGATGGATACTGTTAGCACCTGATTCAGCTTTTCCTTTAGCTCCGTCCATTCGGTAAATGACTTCATATTTTTAGGGACCCGATAGCCTGTTCCCCCGGGATCAGCCTTGTTGTCCCCCAAGTTTGCTTGTAAAGATTCATGCATGGAGACGAATATGTCGGCTTGATTTCTGAACTCGGCATAGCTTTTTGGGTACTTCAGACGTACCTCCTTCCATAGGTCTGACCCTTTTTTCAGCCCGGCCATGACGGCTACGATCTTGGTATCTTCACTAACCGGTTTCCCCTCCAGTAATATTTTATCGAACCTTTCCATGAAAGCCCGGTCCGATTCATCATTATTTTATTTTAAATCTAATAGTCGGTGCTTTTGGAAAAGGTACGATCCTGCAGTTGAAAAGTGAGAGAGAAACTCCCAGCTTAACTGAGCAAATGAGTGAATGGATGCTGGTGGCATTGCTGAAAACCACTTATATACTCTGTCCCCCAAAGTTAGGGGAAAATTTCGGCATTGAGTAGCATCACTGGCTCCCATAGAAATCATATATTCCGAATATTTTGTTAGATGGACTCGGGGATCAGCAATGCCTTCGTATTGCAAGCTTGCCGGAAACTGTATCTTTTTCTGAATTGGGGCCTTCAGTATGACTGAAAATAATGGTGATGAGGGCATGTTGGTCGCCCCAATTCCTCTTTGTTGGTCAAGCTGTCCCTGCATGCTCTCCACCGCTTTTCTTAAGCTTGACAATTCATCAAGAGATGTCCCCTGACTTGGAGGTTGTTCGGCGAGCAAGGATGTTTTCCCTTCTGCTCGTCGCAGTCCCTCTCTTGGAGGAAGAATCTCCTGAGGTTGTTTCCTTGGGTTGCTCACCGCATTTAGTCCTAGGCGCCCAAAGGCGGATCTAGTGAGTCTTTCATGTATCGATGGGCGAGCTTGCTCAAAAATTGCTCGCCCATCTCCTGCTTCCTGGCGAGCAACTTCTTGTTGGAGTTGAGGTTGGCCAAGTCTGTCCTATACACTGGAACGAGATGTTCCATGGCTAGACATTGTTGTTCGCCCATGGGCAACCTCAGCTTGTCCCTCAGTTTGGTCGATCATTCTAGCTTTACCTTTGTCCCCCCGATTCTGGGCACTGTTGTTCGTCCTTTTTTGCTTGATTAGTCCAATACTCTCTTTGTAAAAGTTGTTCGCCTCTTGAATTTATGGTTCATAAGTTGTTCTCCTGTATAATTTTTATTAGCAGGCTTCGTGATTTTTGTTCTTTGTTCGTCGTGTACCTAGCTGGTTTGTTGTGTTATGGTGTTGTACACCTCTTATGCTGGAAGATACACCTCTTTTTGTCAATATTGTTCGTCCTTTATGACCTGGTATAGGGTTCATATTTGGTCTCGAGTCTTTGGACTTGCTCACTCGAATGCTGGCCATCAATAATGTTGTTCGTCACAGAATACACCTCTCAATTTTGTTTATGCACCCTCCTTTGATTTTTCTTGGTTAATTACTTTTGGCTTGTATTATCCTCTTTTATGACTTAACCCTTGTTCGCCGCATCGTATTTCATGTTCGCCTATCAACACAACCCACCCAAATTCACGAACGAGTCAACACAATAGTTTGTGTTTTGGTCTGAAACAACTAAAACGGGTTCAGTTAACCGCACCAAATTGCGAACAACCACGACCGCTGGGAAGCAAACCTGGATCGCTAAATCACGAGCTAGGTCACATGAACGTGTGCAATTGGGCCCATTGATTTGGTGAAGAAGTGTCCATATTTTGACTCCTTTTAAATGCATTTGGTGTTTGATTGTGCTAAGAATCTTACTAATAATGCTTAGTTTGTGATATTTTCCTGAACTCGTGTTTTCATGACTTTTGTACGGATTAAAGTGGAGATCAAGAAGAGAAACACGAGTTTTACATGTCATGCAGGGCGTAGATTTCAAGTTTGAAGAGCTCGGGATGGAGAAACCAGCAAAACGGTGAAAGCATGGAGCGAAAGGGTAAAAAAGGTAAATTTAAGCCTTGCTCGACCAAGCCCTTTGGTCGAGCAAGCTGGCTCGTACGAGTCGACCCCGGGAAGAACATAAAGGTTCAGCCATTTTTGGTCTTGCACGACCAGACACCTTGGTCGGGCAAGACAACCGGTCGTGTAGGCCTTGCGGGAAAAATACTTTATAAAGTCGTGCTCGACCAAGCCTTTTTGTCGAGCACGAGGGCTCTTGCGAGTTAAAACTGGATTCAACATAAAGTTTGGAAGACTTTTTTCCTTGCACGACCAAGAGCCTTGGTCGTGCGGATCTGCTCGATCGTGCATGTGTAAATGGAAAGTTAACCACGTTTTTTGAAATCGTACTCGACCAAGCACCCTGGTCGTGCAAGGGAAAAAATTAGCAGTACTCCAATTTTGACCTAGGGACACGTGCCAAGCATCAAGAGAAGGGTATAAAAGAGCGAAATTCAGATTTTGAGAGCAGCCTTCATTCTCCCATTGATACCAAGTGATACTTTGGCCTCCATTTGTCTTTCCTTTGAGTTTTCTACCTTAGATTAACTATTTATTTCCATTGATTGCTTCAAAGTTTATTGTAATTCAGTTTTTAAGCAAGGAGTAAGGAGTTTATGCTTTCTTTTCCATTGTGTAATCAACCAAGAGGTGATATCAATTCTATCTTTCAATTTCAATCTAATTTCATTATGCTTTCAACTCAAATATTGTGTTTATCCATGAGTTTTGTGATATTAGCCATGGGCTAATCCTCAAATGCTTTGGGTGTTGAAATTATGATGGAATTTGTGTTACTATGTTAGTTTAGCTTGGATTATACTATGATTTGGTTTGATTGCTTCTATTGATGTGTTATTCTTGATTATATTAATTGAATGAGTTTAGTAGTCTTTGTTAGATTGATTCGTGCCACAACGAAAGTTGGGTGTGTGTTTATTAACCTTGTAGTGAGGAATTTAATTAGTTAATTGGATCCACATAATAGTCTATTACATCGAGAGAGTGTAGACATCGTGCTTCAACGTGTTCACTATCTTTTGAGTTTTTGGTAGTTAATTAGGTGCTAGTTAACTCTATTGATCACCCAAGCCTTAAAAGGGACCGGTCTTCAAATTATTAGCGATAGCTCTTAGTTAAAACCAATGAAATAGCATAAGAAAAGTGAGATTAACATACGTAGCATCGATTTCGTTATAAGGATGACACCCGAAGCATTACTCTCCACTTGCACTTCTACACGAAATTTTACGTGCTTTCTAGTTTACTTTGCTTGCACGTTTATTTCTAGTTCATTAATTTATTTGCTTGTCTTTTATTCAGTATTTGCTCAAAAATCCAAAGCACGTAGTTATAACACTATGACAACGCATAATTCTAAGGCTCCACTGATCTCCTAAGTCCACGGTTCGATAAATACTTGATCGTTTGCTTGCACTTACATCGATCTCATCCGCTTTTGGGTTGTGTTTATTTGCTTGTTAAAATTGTGCAAAAATACAAAAAAGTCACTCATCGGATCTGAAACAGATCCAAGAGACGATGATATAATTATCCAAAATGACCTAACCCAGAAAGGTGCAATCCTTTACTAAAGGGTACCACAACTCTTCAATATCTATAAATAGACTCCTAAATTTGCATTCCATATCATTCGAGTTCCAAAGCTTTCAGGTGTATACAAAACATACTAATAATTATAGATATGCATTATAGATTCGGTCTTGCGAATAGTGATTTTAGTTCGTCGATAGCTTTCGATTCATAGTGCAGCGATCGTAAAGTTCTAAAGTCATGGGGAGGATTGTCATTGAACCACATTACATTGAAATACAGGGCAATATTGTCTTATGAATAACGAAACAAACTCTTACCTAAACTTTCAATTGTATCAGTGTATCTATCCTCATCTTCGACTACATACCACACCATATTTCCAACACAAATATCAATTATAATTCTTCCTTTTTACCTCACATATTTCCAACACAAATGTTAATTATAATTCTTTTTTACTATAAGATGAGCAAATTATTTGTAACTCCCAGCAAGAGTCCACTTGAAAAACACACAAAAATGGATCTCAATGCAAACTGAATACGTTCTTTGTCTTCAACACCACTTCACCGTAATCCTTTACACTGTTCGCTCCAATATAAATTATTAATTTTATCCAATTTGTTATTTAAATTAGGAGTTGAAGCTTTATTGCTATTTACCAAACTAGCACTCCCCTTATTTAATCGATTTTTCTATAAATATTAATAAGAAAATATTATTTTCTATAATTATATTTTTTTATTTTAATATGCTTTACGTTTTATATTGTTACTAGTAACTAAACTCGTGCGATGCACAACTATAGTTGTACAATTAATTTATGAGTCGTCAATTTATATTGAAGTCTGTTTATTTACGTATAAGAGTGTTTATACTTTATTCTTGTTAATTAATATATTTTTCATTTCAAATAGATAATAATTTTATTTTTTATTTGAAATTTTACTTTTTTAAAGAGAAAGTAATGCAAATGTCGGGAAACTTTTATATAAAAAGAGTAATAAATATTACTCTCTCCGTCCCGTGTTTACTTACACTCACTTTACTTGGACATCCCACAATTACTTTCACACCGCAAAAAAGGAAATAACTCTCTTTCACAAAAGTCAATAAAATATAAAATTACTACTATTTTTTTCAACTTTACACTCACATCCTTCTTCTTTTTTTAAATGTGCAACTCCCATATGTGAAAGTAAAGGTGGGACGGTGGGAGTATGTTTTATTTATAAGAGACAATCTTGATATTATTTGTATTTCACCATATAATTTTTTATGATTTACACAATAATTAATTTTAGTAATAGCTACGAATTCATATTAAACAGGATGTAAAAAAAAAATATCAAAAGGACTATAGATTTTGAAACACATCTATGAAACTCACTTTTTTTTCATTTTTGATGAACGTTCATCGTCAGTCACCATACGTCAAAATCTTCAAATTATTGTGATTGGTAACTCTTAAAACATCCACACATGAGTGGTTGTGACTTAAAATTGAATTATTCAAGAATATGTCAATATTACCGAGTGATTGTCATTGACTCTTATTTATTGATATTTCATATGAGACCACTAATACAAACTGTCTCTTCTAAAATTTGAACTGAAGTCTCGGTTTTCCTTTTGCTGAAGGAGATCGATACAGATAAAAAAAATACTCAAATCATAATATAAAAATGCATTGTGGAAGATATGAATCGACACCATCTCACTTGAATTGCTTTTGGTTATGTCTATACCTTTTTTTTAACACTGTTACCTAGTCTTATTAGAGTGCTCTATATTTTTGTGTAACATAATTGAAGTATCAACTTTCAAATTTAAATCATGATTCAACACTCTATAAAGTTCCAAGTTATTCAAATAGTAGGTGCAAGTATGACCTTGTACTTCAAATAATTAAACCGTCCATAGTATTCTTCAAGTGTAGCTTTGAACGAATTATTTATAAAATAATAAATGAAGTCTCTTCACTTCTTTCTTTTTTCAATTAAAAAAAGTCATATATGATGTTTTCCGTTTCGTACTTAATTTTACGTATTAATTTTTTAAAATTTATATATATAATATTGAGATAAATGCATGCATTAAAATAATAATGCAATTTAAATATGTATACAGTTAATACATATTTTTATAAAGGCTTAATTGCAATTTAAATCACGACCTTTTTCAATATTGCATTTTAAGCTAAACTTTAGGATTTTGTTAAAAAAAAGCTTCAACTTAACATTTTTTGGCAATTAAAACTTACGGGCAGATTTGCCTCTGCCCGTTGCTGACGAGGTGTCTACGTGGCAACTGCCCAACAAACATAAATTAGGTGGAAAATAACTTTAAGATTTCATTGCATTTTAAATCATGACCTTTTTCGAAATTGCATTTTAAGCTAAACTTTTGGATCATGTTAAACAAAGCTTCAATTTAACTTTTTGTGGCAATTAAGATTTATGGATTTGCAAAAGTCCGTCGTTGATATGACGTCTCCGTGGCAATGTGGAAAAAAAATTTAAATACGAGGCATAACTTAAAATTAAAATTTCAAATGTTTGCATTAATGAGAACATAAATAAATGAATTCAAATAGAAAGAAAAGTATTAAAGAAAAGATGAAAGTAAGATACAAAATACTTGCATTAATAAAAACATAAATGAATCTAAATAGTATAAACACAACGATTTTACCATAAAAAAAATTAATAAATCCAATTTACCAAGAAATTGAGATGTAGGGTTTTAGAAAATTATTTGGAAATTGATAAATTAATTTTAAAAAATTCATGAATTTAATTTTTTTGGCACAATATTTAAGTTTTTTTTTGGGTTGTTGCCACGTAGATGTCGCATCAACGATGACCCTCTGCAAATATGCACGTAAGGTTTAATTGCCAAAAAAAAAAAATTGGAACATTTTTTAATAAGATTCAAAAGTTTAGCTTAAAATGCTATTTTGAAAAATGTCGTGATTTAAATTGCAACTGAGCCTTAAAAAATTTTGCCACCTAATTTAAACTTTTTTTTGCGGTTGCCACGTATACGCCACATCAGAAACGGGCATAGACAAACCTGTCCGTAAGTCTTAATTGCCAAAAAATGTTAAGTTGAAGCTTTTTTTTAACAAAATTCAAAAGATTAGCTTAAAATGTAATTTTGGAAAATGTCTTGATTTAAATTGCAATTACGCCTTTTATAAATAACTAACTAACATCATTCTATATCCTCCAGATTTACTCTAGACTTTGTTCGGTCTTCAATTGGAATGCATTGTTCATATTATTACCCCGTGAAATTATCTCGAATCTAAAGACAAAAATATTAAGGAATATGGAATTTGTTGGAGATCTTACTCTTTCCTTGCTTTGTAGCGACAAAGTGCATTAACTTATGCATTGTTTGTAGATATATTAATTTTTATATGTCTAATATAATCTTTCTTCAAAGTAATTAATTTATATAGTATCTTTCTTCTACGAAAAATTAAGAGTATGTATAGAGAAAAATTAGTTCATACATAAGCCACTTTGCAATACTTTTTAGTATAACCAACTAATATTCTTTAGTCTAATCACATAACACCCTCTAGTTAAACAACTAATACTCTTCGTACCCTTCAACTAATATCCTTCAGTGAAAATAACGAATACCCTCTAGAAATAATATCCTTCAATAAAAGCAACTAATACCTTTTAGTGAAAAAAATACTCTTAGTAAAAATAACTAATACACTTCAAATGATTCATGTATATATCATTTTCACTCTATACTTTGTCAAAAATTAAAGAGTGATTTTATTCCTTTTCTTTTTCAAATAAATATTTATTTTAATAAATTCTACAAAAAAATAAACTCCTACAACCTACAGTGGGAACAATTAATACACTTCAAATAATGCATGTATAAATCATTTTCACTCTATAATATGCCAAAAATTACTCTTTTTTTATTCAATTAATAAATATTTATTTTAAGGCAAAGCATTATATGAAAATAGTTTATGATAAGCTTATCATGAAATTATTTTAAAGTATTGAATATTTGACCAGGAGTATCGTCTCATCAGTAATATCATTGATTTGGGTCAGTGGTACTATATTGTAACTGTAGTAAATCTTCTTGAATTCAAATTAATGGTACACCTGGTGAGATTATCAATACTCCTAGTGAAATTATCGATGCTTTAAAATAGTTTCACGATAAGTTTATCTTGAACCATTTTCATATAAAACTTACACTTATTTTAATAACTTCTACAAAAAAAAAAAAAAAAAGATAAAGTATAGAGCGACAATGGTTCATATATAAACCATTGAAAAAAATTAATTGTTTTCACTAAAAAGTATTAGTTGTTTTCATTGAGGGTATTAGTTGTTTTCTCACTGAAGAGTATTAGTTGTTCAGTGATAACAAACTAAAATTTTTCAGTAAAACCAACTAATACTCTTCAGTGAAGAAAAACTAATACTCTTCAGAGTAAGCAACTAATACCCTTTAATAATTTATGTATAAAGCAATTTCACTCTATACACAATCAAAAAATTAAATTTCTACAAACTATATATTATTGAAGGAAAATATATTAGTGTGTCTTCATCAACAAGTAACTGATGGAGGGCAATATGGTCATTTCATTATATTATTTGTACTCATCTAAAACCCTAGATTGTAACCTATATAAAGGGATCTCACACACTACAAATAGTGGAATTATCTCCTGGCTTGGTATGCCCCCAAACGTAGTCAATCATGACGAACTAGGTCAACAAATCTATGTTCTTCTATTCTTCTATTTATTTCTCTATATCCTAAAACACGTTATCAGCACGATTGTTCTATCCACGCGATCTTAGAATTTCGTAGCAGTGTTCGAGATGATTAATTACGACTATGCAAGTTCGTCGCCATAAAACCTATTGTTTACAGTCTATTACCGATAACTTCTTGTTTCTAATATCAATTCATGGAAATTGGTTGAGGTGCGGATTTACTCGTAATTAAATTTTCCAATAGATGGCAATATAATACCACAAACCACAAAGGTACGCATCAATTAATTGTCTTTAATAAAAGTTGACATCATACCGTGTACCATATTCCCTGTGAATATACTATTGATGGATATTTGGTGTGGGTGGATTATTTTCAGTTTTTGGTTTATTGAACAACCCTATACAAGAAATTGAATGAGAAATTCATTCTCAATTCATGAAACCAAGGCTTTCAGTGTGAGATTCGAACGCATGTATAAGAATTATATGTTCTAGTTTATTGCGTGGTTCACTTTGTTAATTGCTTAGAAAAGAATTGGAAAGCGTGACGCATAACATATATGATATATATGTTTTATTTATTAATTAAGTTCTGCATTGTAATTTATTCTGTGTTAACCCTTTCATGTGTTGAGTTTTAAATTGGGCTCAATATTAATTGGCAATGTTATTCGTTTGGTTGTTCACTGAGTCTCTACTCAACACGAACTGAGTCTATTATTAGGCATTTAGTAACCCTTGTCGTAGGGTTCCGCTCTAGTAAAGATTTAACCCTTTTTAAATTTCAGCAATTAGCACTACTTGCCGCAGTATATGCTTGTGAATTATTTTATGAAGAAATTAGGATTTATGTGAAAAATTCTTATTAGTCTGTTATTATTTAATTTGCAACTAATATGGTTCACTAAAATTTATGATGAAGAATTTGATGACTTATTTGTTATATTAATATCATCAGTGAAATATATACTCTATTTGCATGTATACACGTTCGTTATTAAATATCTCCACGATAAAGAAATTTCATGGTTGATACATATGAGTGCAAATTAATGTGATAAAGTATATTAAGAAAGCATCAAAAAATATGTGATCAGTCATGGTCTCAAAATTTAATACACATTCACATTCTTGAAAAATAAATTTGTTATTGTATATTGCTACGCTTGCGAAATTAATTTTCACTTGCTTATAAAAATTAGACTCAAAAGAAATTGAGTATCACTGTTGTTCATCATTTGACTACAAGGACGAAGAACCGTCTGACTAGGTCAATGCCCTGATGTTTTTTTAGGCAACATATCAGACCCTATTTTATGTGGAAACTATCTTCTATTTATAATACCCAAAGAACTGGTAGATTCTGAAAGGACGTTTTTAGTCTGTACTTTCAGAATTTATATTATAGTGGAATGAAACCCAGTTACCTAACTATAAAGAGGGTCATAAATTTCCATAAGGATATGCTGCGCCTTAAAACACACTTTACTTTATGTGAAAGAAAATCGCAGAAGATGATACAATATAAAGAAAAATATTCTCCACTATCCCCACTAATGTTTTGCTCCCTGGGACAAAGAAAATTCTCAAGGTTAATTTTGATTAATGAAACAGTGGGAAGAAACCAAAATAAAATGGGACATGACATATTAATCCATATAAACATGGAAATAATGCACCACGTAGGATAGTGGTGGTTCTTCCACTGTAAGACATTAAGGAGGTATTGGTATTCCTAGTTGTCATGATGATACCATATCAAATTGTGATGCAAACACAAAGTAACAACCAACTATATGAGTATGGAGAATCTAAAGAACAAGATGTTCATTATATGGAATATGAGGAATATCCCTAAAATTTTACCTCATAATTGCTTAGTACAATGGCAACAAGGACTTTGCGCAATTAACTAATATTTCTTATTTTGATTGATTTATTTATAAATTTCTCATTTTTCAAGAATTTTGTTCAGGCATAATGCCTCAATTTATTTGGACAAATATTTTGGTCTTAAAAGTTAATTAGATCAACAATGGTTTTTGAGTTAGATTTTTGGTACAGGACCTTACTTTTAATGATGTTGGTTCATTAATAAATTTGAATTTTATTCAAAATACTGAATTATTTGAATTTTATTATACACGTACATTAGTATACATGGTTCGAAAATAATACTATCACGATGTAAAGTAAAATATTGAATGAAAAGTAAATCATTCAAGTCAAATTGAAACAATATACTTGATGTCTAATAAAAGGGCAAAGAACTGTTAAATTCTTGATGTCTAACAATATACTTATTAAAATAAAATAAAAAGTTTTATGTGCATCAAGAGCTAATCGAACCCTGTTAAATTTTAAAGATAATGTGCCGACATTATTATTTATACACACACAGTGAGAATAAAATTTATATTTATCTAATTAATGTGAAAGAAAACACATCTTAGATAAACTGGAAAGTCAATCTAGTGGAATGCAGCCCACTATTGTTCTTGAATCATATACTGTCACAAATGATGAACTATGTGACACTGATTTAAAAAAAAAGCTTTGACATGATGATCCATATTTTGAAGAACTGATATGGACATTCTTCTTTTTTTTAGTGAAATTTAAAATGAGATAAAAAAATTTGATACGATGTATGATATCGCTCATGTTGCTATTTTGTAGCAATCTTTGTTTTCTAAAGTACCAGATACATTATCTATATCTCACTTTGCCTTACAAATATCAAAGACACGTCACTCATTTTGCAAAGCCAGATCTTTAACAAAAGTGACATTGATACCTGTTTATGTTAAAGATTCAAAACAAAATATTTCATTCTTATAAAGGATAAATTATGATATTTGTGGACCAATTCATCCAGAATGTTGACCATTCAAGTAATTTATGGTTCTGGATTATACTTTGACATAATGGTCACATGTTGCTTTACTCTCCACCAAATTTTTTGCATGTAAACTCTTAGCACAAATTATACGTTATATGGCTCACCACCCTGATTACGCTATCAAGATAGTTTACATCAGAAGCATTTGATGATTATTGCATATCTATTGGGATCGATGTAGCGCATCCGGTACCCCATGTGCTACACAAAATGGTCTCGCAGAGGACACCATTAAAAGGAAGTAATGGTGGTTATGGCAATGGTTATGCGCACTAACATGTCAATCTCTGATTGGTGTTATGTAATATTGCATGCAACTTTACTTATTCATCTCAAACCCACTAAATGGCCATCCATTTTATGTGTACCAGTTAGTAACTGGCTATAAGCCTGACATTTTATATCTTACATATATTTGGTTGTTCAATATATGTGCCTATTGCGTACCCACAACGCATTCCATTGTGTTCCTAAATACGATTAAATATTTATGTTGGATATGAATTCCCAACAATTATCCACACTTTAGAACCCTTGACAGGCGACCTACTTACCACTAGATTTGCAGATCGTCAATATAATAAGACAGTCTTCCCGTCGTTAGAGGGAGATAAGAAAAAGAATTTTGTAAGGGAACGACAGAAAGTATTGTGTTTGTCCCCATGTTGTCTCATTTGATCCCCAAACTTCACAATGTGAAAGGAAAGTAAAATGAATTATTTATATTCAAAACGTAACATATTTGATGCCTAATGTGTTACTAATATTGATAAAGTGACTAGGTCTCAACTGCAAAATTTGTCTGTAAGGTTAGAAGTTCCCAATAAAGGGCGCAACACCGCTGGAAAGGTGTTGCAACCACACTTGGTGGAGGTGTGGTTGAGGCCATGATTCCCAAAAGGAAATGGGGGAGGTCACCTGGTTCGGTTGACACCTACTTAAAGGAAAAATGGTATGTGTCGCACAATCTAACACATTGATCATCAATGTGGAGAATGCATCTCACGAGATTATCTCTGATTAAACTTATGTCTATGAATCATTACTGGAGGACGCTCTGATGCTTGATATGATTCTAGAGAACGAAAAATCTCTATATGATTATAAGAGTGCATATAAGTCGATGGACAGACTTTGCACGCAGATTGATAATGTATTTATTTATATTGTTGCTCAAGAAAGTATAGAGCACAACAATATCGAACCACACTCGGTTGCAGAATGTCAATCAAGAGCATATTGGCCTAAATGAATAAAAGCAATCCATGTAGAATTTAATTCTTTGACAAAGAGACAGGTATTTAGTTTGGTAGTGCTAGCCCGATCAAGTGTAAAGCCTGTAGGACATCATTAAGTCTTTGTCATAAAGTGTAATGAGAAATATAAGGTCCTGATATATAAAACTTTCCTTATAGTGCAAGATTTCTCACAACGCTCTGGATTGAGTATGAGGAGACAAACTCCCGTAAATGGACGTTATAATGTTCCATTACTTGGTTAGTTTCCGAAGGATTGGAGATGCAGCTTATAAATGTGGTTATTACATATCTCTATGGGGATATCTTGATTTAGAGATATATAAGTGTCTGATGACATCTATTACCTAAATCAAGTGACTCTAAACCACGGAGTGTGTTTGCAATTAGATTGAAACACTCACTTTATTGATTGAAACAATCAGGTGGAGGTGGTATACCCGTCTAAGTGACTACTTGATTGGGATAGGTTACAAGAACTATGAATACTGACCTTATGCATTTATAATGAAAATAAGTTTCTTATTTTCAATTACTTATGTTGATGGATGAACATAATAGATATTCTTAATGAAATAAGAGGACCATGAATATTTGAAATCCGATTTTGAGATAAAGGATCTTGGGAAAACTCAATTTTGTCTAGACTTTATACTAGAACATTGAGTTTGTGGAATACTTATCCACCAGTTTGCATATGTCCTGAAGATGTTCAGGCAAATTAACATGGACAAAATGCATCTAATTAGCACTCCCATGATTGGTCGAAGTTTGAATTTTAAGGAAATATCCATTTCGTCTAAAGAAAGATGACGAAGAGCTATTGGGAGATGAAATTCCCTACTTAAGTGTAACATGCACATTATTGTACTTAGCTCAATACACTTGACCAAATATTACTTTCTCAATGAACTTGTTATCTAGTTTTCATCCAGGACCAAAGTAATGTCATTGGAATAGTGTCAAGAATGTACTCTGATACTTAAAGGAAACTCATTGGCAAGGGTCTAATATACATTATAGTAAACATTGAAGGGGACCACAAGTGGAACTGTGGACCTTAAGGAAATATTGAAGCTACCCCCAACACTTATACAACAACTGATGTAAATTTTGGGTTTGTACATTTCTGATTTATATAAAGTGTTCCCAAAATGGTTATAAATTTACCATGGAAAACACAATGATATCTTGGAGATCAACTAATTAAACTCTTATAGATACATCTTCGAACAATTTAGAGATCATTGTCTTACATGAAGAAGTTTGTAAGTATATTTGATAGAGATTTATCACCACACATGTTCAAAGAAGCAGTAACTAGAGTTCACCATTGGAGAGGCCACATGTATATATGAAGAACAAGTTTCTTATGTTCAGTAGCTGAAATTGGGCTACATCAAAGGTGACAATATGAAGCATATATCACTGAAGTCTTCTCTAACCAGTAACAACAAGATTCAAACTCTAAAGTAAATGAGGCTGATCTATTTATATAATAATTGTCCCAGACAATCTTTGAGAAACATCTTAAAGAATTGAGATGTGTAGACTTTCTGAAATCACTTGATAGATGAACGTATCATTTTAAAGGTTTAGACTTCAGGGGGAGTCTCAACATAGGTGCATTATAAATCTTTTTCCCTTCGATCGAGATTTATTTTTCATTAGATTCTTGCTATTTGTCAAGTTTTAGCGAGGCAGCATTCAAACACCATCCACACTTTTGATTCGGCACAAGGGGGAGTATTGAAGGAAAATATATTAGTGTGCCTTTATCAATAAGTAACTGATGGAGGGCAATATGGTCATTTCATTATATTCTTTGTACTCATCTAAAACTCTAGATTGTAACCTATATAAAGGGATCTCACACACAACAAATAGTGGAATTATCTCCTGGCTTGGTATGCCCCCAAACATAATCATTCATGACGAACTGGGTCAACAAATCTGTGTTCTTCTATTCTTCTATTTATTTCTCTATATCCTAAAACATATATCAAATTATTTCTATACACTGATCATTCACCAAATTTTTTAATAACTATTATGTTATTTTAAAATAATTGAAATATCCTTAATACCACAAAATAGAGGGATTTATCATAATATATATCTCAAAGTTATATTCAACATATTTTTATATTATTTCTCAATATTTATTATAAATTATATTTAAAAAATATATTCAATATATTTTGTAATCAATTATTTGACAATATTTATAATAGAATATATTTTAAAGATATATACTAAAGATTTAAGAAGATTTAAAAACGAATATTACTCAATTTAGCGATAATTTTGGCGGAAAAATTCAATGGTTTCCAAATGTAGGCCGATTAGTTTTATTATATATATATATATATATATATATATATATATAGATTTTATACATACTTATTCATATTTACTAAATTAATTTAATTTTAGAGTAACAGATAGTAAAATAGAAGTTGAGTTTAGGACGTATCTAGAATATAACCCCGCGTATTGTAATACGCGGGTTGAAATAATTTTTTTCTTTTTAAATATGTCAAAATATTATGTGCACCAAGTGCACTATGCAACTTAAATATATTTTTAGTCAATTTATTTATACTGAATAATAAGAGTTGTTTATAATGAACAATTAGGATTGTCATAATTGTTCAATGTAAACAACACTAAATTTTCTGTAAGAACAATCATAACATTTAAAAGTACACTTGAATGCATAGTGCACTCACTCAACAATTGAGATTGTTTATACTGAAAAGTATGATTTGATTACACTAAAAATATGGTTAGATTACATTGAAAAGTTTACACATAAATCGATTTTTAATGTAAACTTTTCAGTGTAATCAGCCTACACTTTTTTAGTATAAACAATTTTAACTGTTGAGTGAGTGCACTGTGCACTGATTAGGCGTGAAATTGTCATGATTCGTCACTCGAAATGCCCTTATTTTGATTGATTTATATGAGTATTTAGAGTCATTTGAGTATCATTTTTATAAACTAATGAATTTGTCTCTTTGGTGCTCATAGATGGATAGAGGGCAAAAAGAAGAGTTCGTAGGACTTTGAATCGACTCAAACGGACGCCCGAATTAGAAGATATCGAAGAAATACGAAAAGTATTAGTTCGAGGGAGCAAAAGTATCATTGGAGTGCACAAGCGAGGAGTACTCGTGCACATAGTGCACGAGCAGTCGAGTATAGCGCTCGAGTAGGTGTAACTTGTGCACCTAGTGCACGAGCACTCGTGCAGTGTGCACGAGCTGACGCGGGTCGTGCACTAGTGCACGAGCGATGGAGGTCGAGCACTTTTTGCTCTCTGGACGAATTGGAGCGCTCGAGTGGAATGAGCTCATGCACTAGTGCACGAGCGTACGTGATTTTTAGCCCATTAACTCCCGATTCGACCCGTTGCCTATTTATACCCCTTAGGAACACTTTTTGGAGATTACCACTGACCACTTACCACTTGAGACCACTTGATACCGTATTACTTTGAGAGTTAGTTTTTGGAGAGGAAGAGACGAGAAAGCTTGAGATTTACGTTTTCGAGGTTTTCTTTACGAATTCATAGTGCGATTTTGCTTTTTAATTTCGTTTCTTCAGACCTTTGTTCGTTAATACTTTGAGACTTCGCTTTCTTAATTTAAGTTCAGTTATTAGCATTAATTTTCTTTCAACCCTAGTTTATGTTTGATAATTTATTCGTTATAATCATTATGTTCATGTTCGTTACTTATTCAATTGTTCTTGTTTTCATAAAAACCATGTCTAGCTAAAACCCTTTCATGCTTAGGGTAGGATGAACTCGTAGAAGTAGGTTGTGGGTACGTAATTAGGGTAATTCGTGACATTAGGTTTTAATTCTCTTAATAGATGAATTCTTAAAATCAATCTTAACTTTACCTTTGAATTTTGTTCGAAAAGTTTTAGAGAGAGGACGATCTTATCACTCTTTAACAACGAGTAGACTTAATGAGAGGGTTTAGAAAGGGTTAATTAATCTACCAGTTTATCTAAGGAGGACGACCGCATCACCTTAGTTTAAATTAGGGTCTCGTTAATTAAGCACAATCTATTAACTCGTTAGTGGATTAGTGAAGTCGATTGCTAGGATAAAGTATTAGGGTATTAATTCTTGAGCTTTCATCTTACAATCTTTTACTTAGGTTATTTCTTGCGCGTCACAATTATTTTGATTATGTACCTGCTTCGTTAGTATACATAGGGATTCCTATCCTGAGCATCACCATCACTTATTTGAAAACCCACCTTAGTTAATTCGTTTCTTTTGTTCTTAGTTTAATTAGTTTATTTTAGCTTAGATTTAATTCTTTGAAAAAATCCAAAAACATACATTCATATTAGCTACGACGCGTAGATCTTCAGGGATCTGTTCGCATACACTCTTTCCCTTGGGTTCGATAATACTTGGTCCCTATACTTACTCATACTACAGTGAACCCGTACGCTTGCAGGGAATCCACTAGTAAAAGTTGGTATATTCGCTTCAAGTCAATGGTGTCGTTGCCGGGGATGGCGTTGTATGTCTTTTGAATAGGAGTTGTAGATAGCTTAGTAATTAGTAGTGAGTGATTTACTTTTCTGTTTTATTTCGTAGTATTTTCGGCAGTTGCATTTTTATTCTTTTATTAGTGTTTCAGGTTTATGAAAATAAGCTCGCAAGGTGATACGAGCGAAGAGAGATTACAACCAGATCCTGAGACAATAACAAGAAGAAACCGAGCCTTCTTAAGAAGGATGAACGCTGTCGGAGGAGAGAACGAGAATGTCAACATGGACATCACTAATGAGTTGGATGATGCTGCGAATGAGTTCAATCAGGTAGTGGACCGAGTTGAGGGCACTGGAGGTAGTGGTAGTCAGAATCAAGTTCCGTTAGGGGACAGCCAGAGCCAAAACCTGGGTACACAAAACATGAACAACCCAGCTCATAACCTTGTCCAACATCCTCAAAACAACCCTGCTTACCCACTGAACAACTTACCTTACCCGTACCCATACCCACCTTATTTGTATCCACCATACCCGTATCCTCCACCTCCTGTTTACAACCAACCACCAGCCTATCAACTACCACCACCCCAACAAGTACCCGTACCACCTGCTAATCCTCAGCACGTTCCTCAGAACGTAGATCAGAACATGGCTATTCGAGGAAGGTTTGCGGCACAGCCGCAACGGTACTATGATGGAGTGGCATTGCCCCCTGTAGAGGCAAACAACTTCTCAATTTCCCCTGGAATTTTAAAGCTGCTTACCGAGAATCAATTCAATGGGGAGGTTGGGAAGGAGAATTCTCACACTCATCTGAGGAGTTTTCTTATGATAGCATCCACATTCAATTATAACGGCATGTCTGAAGATGCCAAAAGGCTCAGACTGTTCCCATTCTCTTTGACGGGAATAGCCAAGGATTGGTACGATAACACGCTCCCACAGGGAGGTGTAACCACGTGGGCCGAGCTCGAGCGTCTGTTCCTCGAGCGATTCTACCCTCCATCTAGAACGATTAAAGCAAGGATAGAGATTTTTTTCTTCCTCCAGAAGCCAGGAGAGGATTTACGTCAGGCTTGGGAGAGATACTCGAATATGTTGATTGAGTGCCCGCAACATGGGTATAATGAGGGAGATAACATGGCATTCTTCTATAGTGGAGCCAGCAAGGCTGGTCAAGCCTATCTCGATGCATATGCCAGTGGAGCTTTTCTGAACCAAGGGATAGAGAAATGTAGAGAAATCATGGACAACATTGTCACAAATGCCGGGGCATGGAACGAGGATCCAGAGTTTCAGAGAGCTTGTAAGTTGGAAGAGAATGAGGGTACGAGGAAGCTGTTGATGGCTATGATGGAAAAGATCAGTAACCTTGAGATGGGGCAGAATCTGGTTGGAGGGAATGTAGCAGTGAGCGAGAAAGTGGACCCATCCATGAGTCAGCAAGAAGAGGCCAACTATATGGGAAGGCCTAACTATCCACAAGGGGGGTATCCACAATGTGGCAATCAGTTTGGAAGTCCTTCTTGTTGGGACATTGTCAGTTTTGATTAAGATCCCAAAGCCCCTGAAAAGATGATTTGCCTTTTTGTTTGTCTTTGTCAGGCTAGTCTTGGTTAGGTTTTATACTTAGTCATTTTACATTTCACAGGTACTCAGTAAGAGGAGCACTTACTGATGACGATCAAGACGTAGAGCCTGAAGACAGTTTACCATCCTGAACTTATGGCAGTCTTCTAAGCTGGCTGAGTAAGTCTCAATGGTGAAGAGTATGACCATGAGGTCATTACTACTCAGTCCTGAAGGGAACAAGATGATACTGAGTTTATGGGAAGACTTGGAGTAGAGCCAAGCAATGCAAAAGGAATGTCACCGTTAGGACAAGACCGGTGAGCTCAAAACAAAAAGAACTTAATAAGACAAGCCTGAAGCCAAAAATAAGTTATGACACTCTCACCAACCTGATGACGTGGACCAATCCTAAAAGGACACGCACGTACAGAACCTGACAGAAGACTGACTTCAGACTGCACTTTCAACGGGCAAGCATTTAATGTGCATTTAATGCATATACCTAATTCCATGCAAAGGACGGCTGCTGCATGAAGATATGTCGGTTTGAGCCACTCTACATAGATGACAAGAAAGGTTATCTCTACAACTGATAGTTTTTTCAAATCACCTATAAATACAGAAGGCCTTGAACCCATTCAAGGTTACGGGAAATTTCCAAGCCAGAAATTACTCAAACTCTCAAGCATTCAAAAGCATTCAGTCTTTAGAAGAAGCACTCTAAATCCTCTAAATTTCCCAAGTGTTTCTTAGCAACTGAGAGTTATTCTGTATTCCAAAGAGCGAACTAGCATTATCTTAAGCTTAGAGAGATTATCCAACCCTTAGCATAGCTTTGTCTTGTAAGGATAATCTCAACCTAGTTGGAATCCAAACTGAAACCAAAACCCTAAGTTAGGTTTGTTGGGAGTAAGTCAGTTAGTGAGTTAGTAAGAGGAGTTGTATAGATCAGTGAGGTTAGCTGGTCCTGGTGCACCTTGGCACGTTAAAAACAAGAATCCCTTGAGTGGATTTCCTGTTAAATCAGGCCGTGGACGTAGGAGCTTGAGTCTCTGAACCACGTTAAACTCCTTGTGTTCTTATTGCTTTGATATTGTGCATACCTGCCATATTACTTGTTCATTCATAAGCATTTGGTTTATCAGGCCTGAATCAATCAGTCTGATCCTTAAAAAGAGCACTGCCCTACTAATCACTATTCAAAATTGAGTAAACAAGTTTCTCAGAAAGCAAACTAAACAAGACTTTAAACTATCAGGGCTCACGCATTTCCGAGCTGAACCTGAACAGATAGTTAGCCAACTGACCCTCACCCCTGTGTAGTCAGTAGGTTTATTATCAGCTCCTAGTTCTTTATCACTTTGAGTAAAGGGGACTCAGTAAGGTTTTATGTTTGAAAAATTGGTATACGTGTATTCCCCTCCCCCCCCCATACACGTATCCCTCAGTCTTGTACCGGGACCAACACTTCTTATGGCCAACCATTTGTACCTCCACGTCCACAGCCGCCTCAAAATCAATGGAGGAACACACAAGGATATCAAGGAGGCCAGCAGTCTCCTCAGAATACATGGAGGAAAAGTAAGAATTTCTCATATGCTAATCCGAAGGCCGGAATTACAGTTCCTACAGGCGTGGATCCAGGTTCTAAACCTCCTGGTGGAGAAGGCGGTGCCTCAACTGAGGAGATGTTGAGAGCTATCCTTCAGAAGGTGGAGGAAGGTAGCAAGAGATTGTCCTCATTGGAGTACAATGTGAAGGAGTTGCTTAAGAAGGGCGATCAGTGTGATCAAGAACTCCAAAAGAGAGACATAGAGTGGAATCGAGCTCAACAAGAGAACAAACGACGGTTCACTTCATTAGAGTACCAGATGAGTCAGATTGTAAAATCATTGGGAAGAGAGCCGGGTAAATATCCTTCCATACCAGGGGGGAACTCGAAAGAGCATTGCAAGGCGATCCAGCTTAGAAGTGGGACCAAATATGATGGTCCTGAGATGCCTGCTAATTCTGAGACGCCCCAAGGAGAGGTTGAGATAGAAGAAAAAGAGCCTCAGGCAGATAGAGATGAGATTGAGGAGATGGGAGTTGAGAAAGGGGTTGAGGGTGAAGGCACTCAGAAGAGTAAAGATGTGGATGAGTCCCATGAGAGCAAAGAGCCTGAAGAGAAAGGCATTGAGAAGATTGAGAGAGTTCCAAAGTGGAAGAAGGCAAATGAAGCAAGGGAGAAAGTGAAAGAGACCGAGCGTGATGAATGGGGGGTACCCAAATCGGTGATACCCGTCCCGTATCCACAGCGCTTCATGAAGAAAAAGCTTGATGAGAAATTTGCTAAATTCCTTGATATTTTTAAGAAATTGCATATTAACATTCCTTTTTATGATGCTTTGGAACAGATGCCGAATTATGCCAAGTTCCTGAAGGACTTGATAGCGAAGAGAAGGAGAGTTGATGAGCCCAAGTTGGTGCAGCTGAACCATGAGGTGAGTGCATTAGTACACAAAGCGCTTCCCCCGAAGTTGAAAGATCTCGGGAGTTTCACGATCTTATGTGATATCGGGAATGGAGTCAAGAAGGGAGCATTGTGCGACCTCGGAGCGAGCATTAATCTGATGCCATTGTCGCTATTCAAGAAGTTGGAAGGTGGAGAACTTCAGCCGACAATGATGACGCTTCAACTTGCCGACCGGTCTATTACTCGACCTCAAGGTGTGGTTGAAGACATCCTCGTGAAGGTTGGGGATCACATATTTCCAACCGATTTTATAGTGCTTGACATGGAGAAAGATGAGCACGTTCCATTGATCTTGGGAAGACCCTTCTTAGCTACGGCCGGAATAGTGTTAGATGTGGCAAATGGGAAGATCACATTGAAAGTTGATGATCAAGAGGTGAAAATTTCCCTTTATGAGGCCATGAAGTACCCGAAGGAGGATGAAAGTTGTTATTGCGTGGATGCCATTGATCCTAGTGTTGAAGACACACCTCCTATCCCTAATCTTTCTTTTAGTCATGATTTTGATGATCCTTCACTTGATGATTTAACCCATAAGCATTATGATATTGATTATTTTGATAGGGATAAAGGGAAGAAGTTGAAGGATGAAGAGGTGAAAATGAGGACGTGGTCCAGTTGGAGGGGAAAGGAAGAGTTAAGAAGATAAAGTCCAAACGCAAGAAATTGCTTAGTAAGACTCCTCCAGACAAAGGTGAGAAGAAGTTGAGACCCCCACCATTTGAGGTTGAGAAGGAAGCAAAGGAACTCATGATGGAGGGGCATCAAGGAAAGGAATTCAACCTGTTAGGAAAATTATTGTATAGTTTTGATGAGTTAAAACAAACCAGAAGATGTAATAGGACCATCTGGACCTGTTAGCCAGATGATGATCTAGATTAGGACTTAGTCTAGGGGGAACTGCCAGACCAGAAGACTTCACCAGAAGAGTCACCATAAGACCCCACCAGAAGACTTCACCAGATGAGATCAGACCAGAGGCAGAGGACCTTTCCCAGACCAGACGAGTCCGGACCAGACGAGTCCGGACCAGACGAGTCTGGTAGAACAAAAGATGCTCAGTTTGATCCCCTGTTTCTACTGAGTATTCTGGTTGTTCACCAGATTAGGACCAGAAGACACCGAGGTTGCCTGGTGTCTGGTCTTGCCTTCTCTGGAGAGAATCAGAGTTTGGCAAATGAAGCATTTGACCGTTGGTGATTTAAATCAAGTCAACAAGATCAGGATTGAAAAGTATTTAAAGATAATCAATCCAAGGATCCCACCAACCCAATCAATCAATTAGGGAATTGATTGATTGAGGCTTCCTTAAATAGAGGATCTGATTGGATTAACCCTCCAACGGCTAGCCCTAATCCCCTCTATAAATACATGAGTGCAGTTCAAGAAAAAGCTCTTGAGACACCCTACGCGCATAAGTCCATCCAAGCTTTTGATAATCATTCTTAGCACTCTTATTGTTCTTTCATTCATATTCACTCTCAAGGAGTTATTAGACCTTAACCTGTTCATCTCTAAGATAAGGTTGAAGGTAGCCTACTTTAGATTGTGATTAGATCTAAAGGAATTGTAAGAAGGAACTGGTACTTCCCAATTCCAGTGAGTAAGTAAGTGAGTTGGTTGGTTGTTAGTGAGACCCCTTGAATAAAAGGGAGAGTGGACGTAGGATATTCAAATCCGAACCACTATATATCCTGTGTTCTTTATTGCTTTCATTTACTTATTCTCTTATTGGTTTTTGTGCTCTTGTAAAAATAATTTGAAATACATTTAACTTAAGCTTCCGCAATTAATCTAACTAGTGGGACCAACACAACCAACACTCTTATGAGAGTAAGGGAGGTAACTTTGAGTATCATGTCCCATAAGTTCCTTTGAGCTCGGTCCGGTATTAGGACCTTAAAAATAGCGCTGAATGGGAGGTAACCCATTTTTATTTGCTTTTGAATTTTTTTATGTTATTAGGGTGTTATTTTGAGTCGTATGTTTTAACCTCGTATTTGAGTAAGTTGCTTGTAGGCTTGTCTCGAAGGAGTAAAGGTATCATGAAATTATTCAGATTGAAGGAACCGACTCGAGGCCAAGGAGTGTAACACGTTGTTGAGAAACTTGAACTATTTGGATGAGGTAACCCACAACCCCAAACTTAGACCTCTTCACAAGGTCGAAGTTTGGGGGGTGGAGTTTTTTTATTTGTTTTATGGTGACATTGCACAGGTGCACACTCTCTTTGAGTTAAGTTTGGTTATTTGGTATCTTGAGATGTTCCTTGGGCTGTTAGTGTTTCGATGTGGTCCTACATATTTCATGCCTATCAATCATCTTATGCTTGTTGATTGCTATCTTTGAGTATGATTTGATAAGTAGGGTGAATTGTGAAGTCGAGTTATGGATTCTTTTGTGTGAGTGTTTGAGTTAGAGTGAATTTGAGAAAGAACTAGAATGCTTGCGGGTTTTCCTTTTGAATACTTGTGTGATGAGAGTGAGAATTCACTAGAACTAGCATGGATGTGAAAGCCGTGAGATTTGAGTCTTTTGAGATTTTGATGCATGAAATGATCTCTTCGTTTGTGAGTGAATCGTCACCTTAGGGGATGCTAGAACTTGTGTGTGCTCTCGCTTCTAGATTGTGTCTAGTTTGATATGCCGAATGTGATCTTAGGCCATCTTTGTTTTGATTGAGTCACTTAGCCTAAATTTTCCTTACCATTGGTATTTGTCCCTTGTTAGCCCCTTTGAGCCTTAAGCCTATTTCATTTTGCTAGCACATTTAAACACTATTCCAAATTCCTAAGCCTTTTTGTCCCAACTTGAATGGAGAATAGGAAAAGTGTGAATGTGAAGGGATTGAATTGAGTTGAAAATGGAAAATGTGACTGCTTGAGTGAGTATGAGAAGAAGGTGTAATGAAGTTTTGAGTTGTGGGAAAGAACAAAAAGTTGAGAATGAGCAAAAGAAAAAATGAGCTCATGTGTTTGTGAAAAAAAAAAAGTGATTGACAAAAGTAAAAAGAGTGAGAAGAAAAAAAAAATTGAAGTGTTGAGAGTGTTGGAATGGAAAGTGTGTTGATTGAAAATGTTTGAAGTATTCTGTTCCTAATCTCGAAGTACTAACGTTTGATTTTCTATTCTCCATTCACTTGAGTCATTTGCCCATATTGTTATCCCACTTGTCCAAAGAGCCTACATTACAACTTTGAGAAAAGTCCTTTTTTATTCGACATTGATTTCTAGAGTATGGTCGGAGTTGAGAGTGCTTACAAGCCTACACTTGTGAGGGAGTGAAACACATCGTTGAGTGCACATCCATGTTTGATTTTGGTGTTTCTTGGTATTGTTGCATGAGTATGATGAAGGAAGGTGGGTGAGTATACTTGTGATTGATCTTTGAAGCTTGAGTTCATTTGCTTGCATGATTTGATTCGTTGACTCATTCCTAACAATTTCACTTGACTTATTATTTCGTTGCTTGAGGACAAGCAACATGGTAAGTTTGGGAGGGGTTGATTAGGCGTGAAATTGTCATGATTCGTCACTCGAAATGCCCTTATTTTAATTGATTTATATGAGTATTTAGAGTCATTTAAGTATCATTTTCATAAACTAATGAATTTATCTCTTTGATGCTCATAGATGGATAGAGGGTGAAAAGAGGAGTTCGTAGGACTTTGAATCGACTCAAACGGACACCCGGATGAGAAGATATCGAAGAAATACGAAAAGTATTAGTTCGAGGGAGCAAAAGTATCATTGGAGTACACAAGCGATGAGTACTTGTGCACATAATGCACGAGCAGTCGAGTATAGCGCTCGAGCAGGTGCAACTCGTGCACCTAGTGCACGAGCACTCGTGCAGTGTGCACGAGCTGATGCGGGTCGTGCACTAGTGCACGAGCGATGGAGGTCGAGCACTTTTTGCTCTCTGGACGAATTGGAGCGCTCGAGTGGAAGTGATTTTTGACCCATTAACTCCTGATTCACCTGTTGCCTATTTATACCCCTTAGGAGCACATTTTGGAGATTACCACTTACCACTTGAGACCACTTGATATTGTATTACTTTGAGAGTTAGTTTTTTTAGAGGAAGAGATGAGCAAGCTTGAGATTTACGTTTTCGAGGTTTTCTTTACGAATACATAGTGTGATTCTGCTTTTTAATTTCGTTTCTTCAGACCTTTGTTCGTTAATACTTTGAGACTTCGCTTTCTTAATTTAAGTTCAGTTATTAGCATTAATCTTCTTTCAACCCTAGTTTATGTTTGATAATTTATTCGTTATAATCATTATGTTCATGTTCGTTACTTATTCAATTGTTCTTGTTTTCGTAAAAACCATGTCTAGCTAAAACCCTTGCATGCTTAGGGTAGGATGAACTCGTAGAAGTAGGTTGTGGGTACGTAATTAGGGTAATTCGTGACGTTAGGTTTTAATTCTCTTAATTAATGAATTCTTAAAATCAATCTTAACTTTACCTTTGAATTTCGTTCGAAAAGTGTTAGAGAGAGGACGATCTTATCACTCTTTAACAACGAGTAGACTTAATGAGAGGGTTTAGAAAGGGTTAATTAATCTACCGGTTTATCTAAGGAGGACGACCGCATCATCTTAGTTTAAATTAGGGTCTCGTTAATTAAGCACGATCTATTAACTCGTTAGTGGATTAGTGAAGTCGATTGCTAGGATAAAGTATTAGGGTATTAATTCTTGAGCTTTCATCTTACAATCTTTTACTTAGGTTATTTCTTGCGCGTCACAATTATTTTGATTATGTACATGCTCTGTTAGTATACGTAGGGATTCCTATCCTGAGCATCACCATCACTTATTTGAAAACACACCTTAGTTAATTCGTTTCTTTCGTTCTTAGTTTAATTAGTTTATTTTAGCTTTGATTTAATTCTTTGAAAAAATCCAAAAACATACATACATATTAGCTACGACGCGTAGATCTTCAGGGATCTATTCGCATACACTCTTTCCCTTGGGTTCGATAATACTTGGTCCCTATACTTACTTATACTACAGTGAACCCGTACGCTTGCGGGGAATCCACTAGTAAAAGTTGGTATATTCGCTTCAAGTCATGCACCTGGTACATATGAGAGAGTGTGTGTGTATATATTAAAATTAAATACTTCAAGTAAAGTTACTTTTTTTTTAATTATTGTATATTTTTGCATATAATATATTTTCTTACAATTAAACATATAAAGTATGTTGAATATCTTTTATTCCCTATTATACTAATATGAAGTTTTCCGTGTAACTAAGGTGCATCGTGCAATTCGAGGTTTAATGCTTATTAATATGATAAAATTAAATAAATAAAATTATTTTGATTTTAAGACAATATGAATAATTTAATTAAAATATTAATTTTCACGTAATTAGAATTATTCAAAGTTAATTAATCAATTTATCAATATAGTGAAATACAATAGATTATATAATAACATTTATGAACATAAGTTAAATAGTTATTCAAAACATGTAAAAACCTATAACTTAGTTTAGTTGGTAAGTAATGTTAAAATTATGCAAGAGGTGCTAGGTTTAAATCTTTGTCATTACATTTTTTTTAATTAAGACTCATCGTTATGATGCCGCATGGATGTCACATATTGAACACACACAAATAGAATACTACCACATCATCTATAATATTTTCAAACTTCATAAAAATACGACACGTTATCTAAATCAACCATAAGTTCGACACATAAGCAAATAAAACTCTCTATTAGTATAATAGGGGAAGTTTTTATACTTTTCTATATTATCGTTTAAAAAAAAGAGTTGGCAGTTGGACTTGTTGTTTCATCTTAATAATGAATTTATTTAAACATATTTAAAAAGACTTATTTTAGTGGGTGGACTCTTTAAAATATTTGAAATAGGTCATTAAATAAAATATAGAGCAAGTGAAGTATACGATCACTTCACAAAAATACAAAATTGAAAGCAAATATTTTCACTGTGTAATTTAATAAGGCAAGCAAATTTTGTTTTTCCTTTATTTTTTACAATGTCGTGGGATTTTTTATGATTGGCAAATGATTTAATGTTTTTTTTTTAAAATCACCAACAAATAATTTCTTTCAAAACAGATGATAATATACAAATGTGGATTTGATCTTATGTCAATCGGTGGGTGCAAAATTATATGCCTACTGTGAATGTGATAATGACATGTAAGCAAATTTAAGCAGGACCTCACTATTATTTTAATTGATTACTTAAATTTGCTTACATGTCATGATCGCATTTGCGGTGGATATATAAATTTATGTCCAACGGTGGGAATAGGATCGAATCCGTATATAAATGTTCATTCTCACTTGTCCACTGGTGGTCTAATTTCTTTTTCTTTTCTTTTTTGAATTGTTAATACTTTCATAAAAATCATATAATCTTTTATTTTAAAAATAATTAAATTTCTATTTAGAGATGAATTAGACGATAATATTTTTGGGTTTCATCCAAATGGACTTGTGATCCACATTTCAAATTTCAAACTCAATCCATATCTAAAAATATTACATTTATTATTATTTTTCACAAAATTCAATACCATTACATCATCATTTTTTCACCTTCTAGTTGTCACTCATTTTCTCTTTTACCTTTCTCACTCAGTACAATATAAAATACAACATCAATCACTATTAAACATTAATTTGACATAAAATATAAAATCGTATATTCATTCAAAACAAAATACATACTTGTATTATTCATCAAAATTTCAAATTCTAGGATATAGTGCTAGTTATGTGGCAGTAGTTCAATTTTTCTAGGGATAGAGATATTTTTAGTCCCATAACTTTTTACCTTTTTTAAAATGGTCCAAAAAACGATAAATGTACAAGTTTAGTCCCAAATTTTTGCAATTGTACAATTTACATCCCAAATTCGCCGGAAGCGACAAAAATAAATCATCATTTTTTTACATGTGTCGTGCACGTGAGCGTTCAACTTAGACAAACGTGTTGATTAGGTTATTAATAAATATTTTTTATATTTTGGAAGATTGTATTTGGGTAGGATCTTGACGTTATGGCAAAAAAAATATTGGAGAAGGATTGCTAGGGTTATTCAAGTTCGATTTACATTTTAAAAATGAATATTCACGGAAAATTTTCAAATTGAACATGCATGTATCGGGCTCATGTCAAAAAAACTATTGTATTTTATCAATTTGGCGAAAGTTGGGATGTAAATTGTATAATACAAAAAAAATTGGGACCAAATTTATAATTTTATCTTTTTCGGGACCATTTCAAGAAAGGTAAAAAGTTATGGGACTAGAAATATTTTTATCCCATTTTTCTATGTCATTTTATGGACTGAATTTTCAACTTTTTATTTTTATGGAGAAAATTTAATAAGTGAATAATTTAATATGGATGTAACCTCAAAAGAGAAACAAACTCATGATGTTTGGACATACCATAAACAAATTTTATTTTATTTAAAAATTCGAATTTAAGAAATGCGTAACATCAGTGCTAAGTTAAGCGGTAGCACATCAACTTGCGTTGTGTTCAGGTAAACTTTTGTCAATTCCAATTTTTTTAATATGTGCAACGTTTTAATTTAAAAAAAAAGAAGAAGAAAAAATGTGTGCAATAATTTTACGGCAGTCTAAATAACCCTCCAACTAATAAAGATACACATTTGTCTAAATTCACCTACTCATTTTAATTGGTATTAATAAATACATAATTTTTACACTACCATTTATATCCTTATTAATAAAAGAAAAAAATTATGATAAGTAGTAATCGGCAAACTGTTCCCAAAATTAACACAATTTTTCGGCAAAATATTTTCAAAAAACTAACCATATTTCAAATACTCGTAAATCATTCAAAATTTTGGCAATTGGTGTTCGAAAATATGTAAAACTTTCGACTAACCAGATCCGAAAACTGGTTTGGTGAAAATTTGAAAAGAAAAAATGTGCAAACGACAATCATTCAACTTTCAACGTCGTTCAATGCCTAAAATATCAATATATCGTACACAAATACACACAATATAAACAAATAACAACATTCAATATTTTAAACTAGGGTTTATACATTAAAGAGAAAATCTATGGAATAAGGGACAAAAAAACATACATAGGAGGGTTTAAATGCTCCCATTTTCACCAGAATTTAGTTAAAAAACATGAATTAATAGTTGTTGTGTCGTCTAATCGTATTATGATGGAAACAAGATCAAATTCTTTTTTTCTCTTCACATGTATATGGTTGAACGTCTTCCGTGTAAGAATGAGATGAAGGGTGCATGTAGTTTTAGATTTTCTTTTTTTTTAAATATTAAGGTTATATATGTAATTTTATAATTTTAATAAAATTTTAAAATATTGATGGAGTTGCATCTCTATTAGTCGGTATTTATTCAGGGCCTAATTTTACTGATTGGGCCTAGTTTTATCATTTGTATCTGTAATAAATTAATAATTCCACAAAATATTTGTCTAATTAATTTTAATGGGAAGGTCTTTATCAGGTCTTTATTTTTTATTTATTTTGAGCATAATTGAAGCACTCAAATATTTATCTTATTTAAAGAGAATTAACATACGATACTAACTAGTTTAGACAATGGTACTTCTGCCACCTAAAAAATATCTCACTTTATCACATACTCCCTCCAATTCAAAATGAGTGAGTTTTTAAAATTTATTGTCAAAATTAAGAAGTAATGTATATTGACCGTTATATTCTTATGATATATTGAAAGTATTTATCACATTTTTAATTGTAGTTCATTTTCTCTCCCCCAAATATCACTTCTCTTGTATAGATGGACTATGGTCAATCATTTTATTTAGAGAATAGAAAATAAAAGGTATGGTAAAATTAGATGGATAATTTAAGGGGATTAAAATAAGGGTATAATGGAAAAATAAGGTAAAAAATGTGTTACATCAAACATTTTGAAATAAGAACTACACTTTAAAACTTCACTCATTTTAAATCGGAGAGAGTATTATTTAAACAGAAATAATTTTGTGAGGTGTAAGCAAAATCAATTATAAGGGAATAAAAAATAAATAATATACAAATTGGAGTAAGTTTTCAGTGCAAATTTTTACCTTGCAAACCATTTTAAAATAAAGAACTAACATGTGGGACCACCCACTTCTAATTGAATATTTCATTTGTCTCAAATTTAATTATTAATTATCCAACCTAAATTTCTTCTTGCTCAATCGATATTTTCATAAATTACAATATAACAACATTATTTTTTTACAATTATATCTTCCCTATATATACTAGTATACTTACATTTCATGTTATTACTTTACACATACTACTTCATATTTATTAATTAAACTCAATTTAGTTTAAGATGACAAATAGTAAAATAGACAGTAAGATTAGGATGGAGGGAGTACAATAAACTATGCAAATTTACAAAAATGTGGTTTATAAGCAAACAGATGAATGAATTGGACTTACTCCCTCAGTTCCGAAGGAACATGCACACCTCTTTGGGCACATTTTTTAAGAAAAAAGTCTTTTTGAATAAAGTGGTGATATATGAGTAAATATACATATATATATTTGTGAATGTGCACGCAAATCAATATTTTCTTTTATGGAGTGTGTAGTTCTTTTGGAAAGAAAAGTGTGCAAGTTCATTCGGGACAGAAGGAGTAACTTCTAAATGAGACTCGAGTGAAATTAGATGGACGTTTTACAAATTAGATGATCATAGATATATTACTAAAGACAAGGTCTCATATGCACTAGGTGTACAGATTTTAGATTCATATATTCGTCATGTTTCAGTCAAATTCAGTGTTACATTCACGTTTTTAGTCAAATTTAATATCGCATTTTAGTTATATTACTTTGCACGTTTTAGTTAAACTAGTGCTATTTTCTGACAAGAATAGTGTTACATTTCACATCAATATCTAATTGTATGGTACAATTGATAAATATGAAACCGTTTCATTAATTATTCAAATTATTTTAATGTATTAGTTGAACGGGTATGTTTCATTTGCTTTCTATTTAAACCAGACACTACATTATCTCAAATAACTATTATTCTTTCCACTTATCTTTTATATATTCTTCCTCTCCCTCCGTTATTAGTAGTTTTGTTTCATGAACTGTTATTTTTTATCATAAGTTAAAAAATATTATTAAGTATTGTAAAGTCCATTTATAAATAAAGTAATTATTTATAAAAAAATAATAATTATATTTTTTTAATAAACAATAACTTTATCAATAAATTAATTTCATAATATCTTTCAATTTATAACAAAAAATAATAATAACTCAAAAATTGGACTATTAATATTGAAAAGGAGAGAATATTACTTTTCTATTTTCTTCAGGGTCCCTTTGATAGGGTATATAAGGGTGTGAAAAGGGGTGAAATAAACCAACTCACCCCTAATACTCTGTTTGGTAGCAGTTCCAAGCCGACACCTGCACCCGGTAAAAGGGCCACCCCGCTACTCTGAGTAGCAATGTATCTCACAAAAATATTGTTCTAGCATGCATTCCCCAACACATCAGGGGGGTGTGTTTCTGTATCTCGTCTCTAACCGTGATACCCCTTTTTCATTTTAAAATTTAATAGCATAATCTAAATTAACATCATAATCTGTATTTAAAAATTATTATGTATAAGGAATTACATAGGGTGATGGTGGTTTTATTTTTCGGGTTGCTGCAATCGGCCACTCACAAATCTAAAATACAAATTAAGAACAAAGTACACCTGTGAATCGGACCGCCCTGTGGTCGCCGGTGATAGCCCGCAATTCGCTCAGTACTCTCCGACTCCCTTGGTGTCGCCACATTTAGAACACCACTAAATCGGCGACTGTGATTGAGCAAAACGACGGTTGAAATTGAGCATCTTCCATCACTATGAAATCCATGAAATGAGGGGAAAGGGGAAGAGAGAGATGGGGGATGGAGGAAGAGAGGCGGTGGGTGTGAGGGTGGAGAGAGAGAGGCGGTGGGGGAGGACTGGGTAATTATACCGAGGAAGAGGGAGAGAGGCATTGATGGAATGCAAATTGATTGAAAAATAGTCAAAGAAGAGTAGGTTTTATATGAAAACGCTTCATAATAAGCTTAACATGAAATAGTTTTGGAGTATCATTAATCTCATCAGGAGTATCATTAAACCTGTCAGGGGTATCATTAGTCTGAGTTCAAGAAAATTATTTTAATGATACTCCTGATGAGATTAATAATACTCCCAATGAGATTAACGATACTTTAAATTGGTTTCATGATAAGTTTATCATGAATTATTTACATATAATACTTTGCCGTCAAAGAACAAAGTGGGAAGAGAAGATTCTAGGAGGGTGTGGAGTCATCCGTAATTAATGATGAAATAATTAATATTAGATCTTTAATTATAAAGATTATAAATTTTTTTTTTTAATTAATGTATCCTCTACCAAACACTCAAATAAAATTATATCAATTTAACTACCTTCTACCAAACACGCATATTAGAATAATAGATATTTTTATAAATCATATCAAACACCATTAAATAATACAAATCTCACTATTTTAAGCTAAATTAGTAACTATCTACTAATTCTTTTATACTCTACCAAACGGACCCTTAGGACTTGTTTGTTTCGGGATTTAGGTGGGCGTGTGAAGTCATAATTTTACATCCACAAGATGTAAAGTCTTGGATGATAATAAAAGGGGTAAATTGCGCCAAACCCCCTTATGGTTTGGAAAATCGGCATGAAACCCCCTTATGCTTTAAAAATTGCGTCAAACCCCCTTGTGATTTTATAAATATAGCGCAAGATCCCTTTTTTTCTTAAAACATTAATAACGTTATTTTTTTTACCCGTGTAAGCTATTATATACTTCTGAACTGTTGACGTTCTTTCATAAAACACCTAAACGCAAACTAGGGTTTATCTCCAAGTAAAATTTTAAAATTTATACAATTTTTTATTTAAAAAATATGTGAATTTCTTGAAAAAACTTGCTTATTGTGAATATACAAAGACTTGACAAAGAAGAAATTTATTGTTGCTAATTTTCTTTAAAACGAGAAATGTTCAGGGTAGGTTTCAATTTCTTTTATTTTTAATTTGTACTTTTCTTAATATTTCTAACTACAAATTATTTACTAAATGCTATATTAATATATAATTAGATATAAAGAGGATTTTTTAAAATTATTTTCACTTCTCGTCTATTTATAATATTTTATAGATAATAATTATTAAATAAATTAACTATATAAAAGCATAAGATTATAAAAAATAAAAAATTTACTTAACAAAATCCATAATAGAAGGAGCATTTAATTTAGTTAATGGAGGAATAATTGTGTCAATATATTAAAAAAATTCATTAAAATTCTCATGAAGTGTGAGTGAATTGCACACTACTGTCAATCTTAACAGAGTTGGGGGCTTAATGCTATATCTATAAACCACAGTGGGATTTCATGTTATATTTATAAACCATAGGGGGGTTTCATGCTATATTTATGAAACCATAAAGGGGTTTAGCGCAATTTTTAAAGCATAAGGGGGTTTCATGCCGATATTTCAAACCACAAGGGGGTTTGACGCAATTTACCCCATAATAAAAGTATGTGTTTGTTTTGGGATTTTAGTAGGGTGATATTTTACTTTATGTCAAATCATGTGTAAGAGTAAAGTAGGATGTGTAAAAAAAAATGTAGGAAAGAGTGTGTAAGTGAGAAAGAAGTGATATTGCATTGGGATGAGTAATACTCCCTCCGTCCACGAAATATGGTTCTGGTTGCCTTATTTGGCTGTCCACGAAAAATAGTCATGTTGCCTAAAATGGTCATAATTACTTTTACTAATACACCTCGTTTAACTCCCTAATTTAACTAAACTTATTAAAACAAAAAATCTCACATTTCAGTTTCTCTCTCTCACTATTCATTCAGACTCTTCGTTTTTCACTCTCACAAACCCTAGTTCTCTCTCGCCCACCACCGTCCGCCGCTCACCTCCATTCGCTACTCACCATAGTCTGTTCTCTCACCGCTGTCCGTTCTCTAACCACAATCCATTGTTCACCACCACGCCACCGCTCACTCCGTCACTCGTGTCACGCTGCCGCCGCCGCTCACGATCCGCCGCTGCTGCACCACGATTCGCCTCTACCACTTTCTTAGATAATGGGTGATTTCGATTCCAAAGCTATGGCGGTCGATTCGGATCTTAGCAATGTCGACGGTGTGGTAGCCGATTCGGATCCCAGCGATATGGCCGATTCAGAGTCCGATGGTGTGGTGGCCGATTCGAATCCCGGCGATGTGGTGGCCGATTCAAAGTTCAATGGTGTGGTGGCCGATTCTGATCCCGATGATATGGTGGCCGATTCGAAGTCCGATGGTGCGGTGGCCGAAACTGTGGTGGAGGAAACCGAGCTTGAAATTATGGTGGAAAAAATCGAGTTAGATGATTATGCAAAAATTTGGGGGAGTGTTGGGGGCCCCCGAACCCTAAACTGCGTCGGTTGACGGTTCAACACTATGCTATTTGGATTCCAGGAGTGTTAAAGCTTCTTGAGAGGTCTACTCTGATATCTCTCTCTGTGCATGTTAATTTTGATATCTAGATTGTTGGTTTTGGCAAGATTATATGGGTATCTTGGGTATGATTGTTGAGATGATGTTAATTGTTGAAAAATATGTGTATTGATGTTAACGGTTGATTGTTGAGATGATGTTAATTGCTGATTTTTATCTTCCAATGTCACTACTATGGATTTTTCCATAGTTTGGAGACTTGTGTGCCTATTATTACCCTATGATGACATTACAACCCGAGGGATGTGTTAGATGATGATTAGTGACTCTTAATGGTTGAGTTATGAGGTATTAGTTGCTAATTTTTGTCTTTCAATGTCACCACTATGAATTTTTCCATAGTTTGGAGACTTGTGTGCCTATTAATGACCATATGATGATATTATAATATGAGAGGTGTGTTTGATGATGATTAATGACTCTTAATGGTTGAGTTATGAGGTGTTAGTTGCTGGTTTTTGTCTTTCAATGTCACCACTATGGATTTTTCCATAGTTTGGAGACTTATGTGCTTATTAATTACCATATGATGACATTACAATCTGAGGGATATGTTAGATGACGATTAGTGACTCTTAATGGTTGACTTATGAGGTGTTAGTTGCTGTTTTTTGTCTTTCAATGTCACCACTATGGATTTTTCCATAGTTTGTTGACTTGTGTGCCTATTAATGACCCTATGATGACATTACAATCTGAGGGATGTGTTAGATAATGATTAGTGACTCTTAATGGTTGAGTTATGAGCTGTTAGTTGCTGATTTTTATCTTTCAATGTCACCACTATGGATTTTTCCATAGTTTGGAGACTTGTGTGACATTACAATCTGAGGGATGTGTTAGATGATGATTAGTGACTCTTAATGGTTGAGTTATGAGCTGTTAGTTGCTGATTTTTGTCTTTCAATGTCACCACTACGGGTTTTCCATAGTTTGGAGACTTGTGTGCCTATTAATGACCATATGATGATATTATAATATGAGAGGTGTGGTTAATGATGATTAGTGACTCTTAATGGTTGAGTTAAGAGGTGTTAGTTGCTGATTTTTGTCTTTCAATGTCACCATTATGGATTTTTCCATAGTTTGGAGACTTATGTGCCTATTAATTACCATATGATGACATTACAATCTGAGGCATGTGTTAGATGATGAATAGTGACTCTTAATTGTTGAGTTATGAGCTGTTAGTTGCTGATTTTTATCTTTCAATGTCACCACTATGGATTTTTCCATGGTTTGGAGACTTGTGTGCCTATTAATGACCATATGATGATATTATAATCTGAGGGATGTGTTAGATGATGATTATTGACTCTTAATGGTTGAGTTATGAGTTGTTAGTTGCTGATTTTTGTTTTTCAATATCACCATTATGCATTTTTTCATTGTTTGGAGACTTGTGTGCCTATTAATGACCCTGTGATGATATTATAATTTGAGGGATGTGTTAGATGATGATTATTGACTCTTAACAGTTGACTTATTAGGTGTTAGTTGCTGATTTTTCAATCTCAATGTCACCACTATGGATTTCAATCTCAATTTTAGTATAAGGATTGCTGGAAAATGTTCCATATATAAATAGAGTAAAGAACATACAATAGAAACATGTTTACAACTTGAAGCAAAATACATGTTTACATTTTGAGAAGCAAAAGACTTGTTTACAGCTTAAACAATGCATTTTCATCTAACATTTAAACTACTCTAGATGTTTATGCTGTAAACATAGCAAAAAGTTTTCATAAAAGTGACTAATACTTGAAGTCCTTAATAACCCAAATCTGAAATTAGAGTTTCCACATCATATGGAGACTCAATTTCATTTTCAGGTTGTCTTAAGTAGTCTATCACTTGCTTCACTAATTCCTTATCAACCTGTAGAACGAATGGTAGTGTTCCTTCTCTCAGTAGCTTATCCTTGTTCATATGAGGCAGTTTATAAGAGTTATGTCCATTGCACTTCATCATCTCAATCAAACATGCCTGCAAACTAAGGAAAACTTTGTTTAATGTGACATCAGTTAGTGTTTCAAAAGACAGATTAACATTTCTAATAAGGTCATTCACTGTTTTTTAATCTGTCTCATCTTGCAAACTCTGTAGTGCTCTAAACCAGCCTAGATCGTTGATATTTGTATCTGGACTATTAGCTGGTTGGCACAAAAGTTGGATATTGAATCCATCTGACGTTGCAACCGCTTTGAAATCAGGATCATTGTTGTTGATATGTGGTCTAGCATTGTCTTGTTGTATATAAATATCCTTACTTGCATGTGGTGGTCACTTAGACTTCATAGCAGGAATAATCTGAAATTTTATTGTAATGTAACCAACAAAGCAATAAAACAATAATGAGAGATGCTTTGTTTAGGATACTTGCAGTAAAAAACTAAATGATAAATATTTTCTGATAGTTTGAGAATTTGTGTTTACTTTATTGATTAAACACTCTTTTATGACTTCTTTGGTGATTGAATCAATTGGCTTAGTTGTTGATAAGCGAGCAAAATCGTCATCTGGGCGGTTAGGATTAGCTCAAAACACCCACGGTTAAGATAAAGTTAAACTGGGATGAAATAAGGTATCTGACGAGCAGAACATGCACGCTAAGCAAGACTAACTGGGCGAGCAACTTTAGCTTTAAGGTTCACCTAAGATATCTGGCGAGCAGAATCTGCACACTACATCAAGACGGATAGGCGAACAAAATCAGATCAAAAGCTACATGATGAGCTCAATTAGCGTCACGCCGACCAGATCCGACTACAATGCCAGGATAGCAACCAAGTAAGACAAGAGACCAACAAAATCAAACTAAAGACTCCTCCAGGACAAGTCCAATATGACGAGCAGCTCTTGACTGCGAGCAAGTCCATCAAGATAAGGATAGAATTTAGTTAAGATAAGGTCAAATTAGTCAAAGGCCAGGTGTCGAGCATGCAAGCCTGGTAGGCCAAAAGTCACGACACCTCCTGCTAGGCAATTGTCTATAAATACTTAGATTTTTTCAGTAAATAAAATAAGCACAAATTATTATACACGTCCGAACTTCGATTACGAATCTAAAGCAGCTCGATTAACTTACAATCGAACTTAAACACGTAAGCTTTTATACAACTCTAATCCACCTAAACCCGAAAATCCGTATTCACTAATTACGTTAGTGATCAATCACACGTAATTGTTTGATGATCAATTAACCATCTAAAATAGCCATTAATCTTCAAGATTAAAATTGATCGTCAACAAATTGGCACTAGAAGGAGGGTTCGAACCTTCGAATCGTTGAATACGGGAAGATTACCCCAAGATTAAAGAACAAGATTTGAACTTTTGAAGAAAATTTCAAGAACATCAAGAACAATACTTGATATCTTCTGTGAACATGCCTCAATCACGAGAGACACAACGTTCACAACATATAACTCGGGATTCACACTCCCGAATGTCCTAAGCTGGTGGGCGAGCAGGAGCGAGCAGAAACAACCAAGAAAATCAAACTAATGTTGCTCGCCAGTTAATACCACCGGAGTTGGACGCCATTGCCCGCAACCCCGATGAACTGGCGCACACAATTGCCATGCTCCAGGCTTTACAAAGACAACAAGCCCAACCTGGCCCTTCATATGCGCGAGCAAGGTGTAGCCCCACAAAGACTCGCGAACATGAAAAGGCAAGGGGGGATCATGTGAATGAGGCTGATAGCGCCCAAGCTCGTAAGGCTAAAGGCAAAGAAAAATTGAACGTTGAGGCCGCCAGTCAGGGAGGTTCAACTCAGAATCCGATCATGGCAGGGAGTCAGGGCACACGTCAAAGTGCTCTTGAAAGATTGGGTCGTCGAGGCCGGGGAATCATGGAAGTCCATCCAACTACTGGGACAGCTCGCCCAGGTGTAGTACCTGCTCGACAATCAGTCCATGACAGGCTGACTAGGTCAGCTTTTGGTCGCCTTGGCCCAAATGCAGAGCCCAATCCCAAGAGGCCAATCCAGGGGGTTCTCGCTCCCAACGAGGGACTGGAGCGAACAGACGGTTGTGCGCCTCTGCTCGCCAGACAGCCTCAGAGTCAGGGGGAATCCTTGGAAGAGCTCGCCTCCATGAGAAAGGCCATAGAGAGCATGCAGGGCCAGCTAGATCAATATAGAGGATATGGGAACACAACTCTTCCAGTCTCACCTCTATCTATGGTGATTCTGAAGGCTCCAATTCAGCAAAAGATCCAGTTTCCAGCAAGTATCCAATATGAGGGCACGGCGGATCCCCGGGTGCATCTGATGAAGTATACCAATTATATGGTATCAATGGGGGCAAGTGATGCAACACAATGTCGCAACTTTCCTTTGACTCTGGGGGATCGTGTCCATAAATGGTTTTCAGCCCTGCCGCCGGCTTCGATTCATTCGTTTGCCCAGTTGGGCAAGGAATTCTTGTCCAATTTCTCTACGGTCGGGTCTTATCTATCCCAGAGATATCGGTTATCCGACTTGAAACAAACTGACGACGAGTCGGACCGATCGTATCTGGAAAGATTCGACAAGGTCTTGTTAGAAGGGGAGTCTGTTAGTGAAGATACCAAGATTGTGGCCGTCTTAGCTGGGCTCAAAAAGGGCACTGGACTCTGGAAAGATGTACACCTAAGATGCCCGAAGACATATGCCGAATTTCGAGATCGGGCAGGTGTCTTTGTCTCCATGCATGAAGCCCTGCAAAAGGACATGGGAGACAAAGGAGAACAAAAAGAAGGTGCGAAGAAGCCTGGAACTAGTTATCGAGCTCCCAAAAACATGAAGGCGTTTACTGAAGGAACGGAGCTGAAAGACAAACTTAACCACATTTTTACTGTATCAATCGATACGGTTTACAATAACGTTCGAGACAAAGAATTGCTCACACCTCCCCGTAAAATACGTCAGGATACAAGCAAGCTGAACCAGAATAAATATTGTGCCTACCACCAGAGCGTGGGACACTTTACAAGTGAATGTCGTGACTTGCTGAAGCAGTTATGGCATTTTTACGAAGAGGGAAAGCTATCTGAGTTCGTAAAAAGACAGCCCGGCAAAAGAACCAGAGACGAAGATTCTGATGAAGAAGACCTAGAACAGGCACCTCATCGGAATCGGGTTGGGCGACCAGCTCAGGCGCCAGCCGGAGGACCAGTTCAAGACATCCAGATGATGGAGCCTGCAGGGCCCCTAGGTGGTTATTCTGATGGGCGACCACCAATTTCTAATCGAAAAAGAAAGGCAGAATTACGAGCGATTGGTCATGCACAAGAAATGGGGATCATTCCACCTACCATGCAAACACCGGAATTAACTTTTACCGACAGAGATTTGGAAGGAGTACTGACCCCTCACAACGATTCGCTTGTGATATGTGCCAAAATTATGGAAACGAGGGTGCATAGATTGCTGGTGGATACTGGAGCCTACACTAATGTCCTTTTCAAAAAGACGCTTGATCAAATGGGAGATTATGCAGGCTACATCAGAGACACAAACCACCGTATTCTGGGGTTCGGAAATGCTGTGACGACCCCGTTGGGAATAGTAACTTTCGCTGTGCAACTTGTGACGGTCAAAGAACCTGAGAAGAATATCGTAAGAATGGTGGATTTCTTGGTCGTTGATCAAGAGTCAACATACAACGGATTCCTGGGTCGACCTTTCTTGAACGAATTCAGGGCCACGTGTTCAACTTACCATTATTGCATAAAATTCCCAACAGCAAGTGGAGTTGGCACAGTGAAAGGAGACCAGAGAAAAGCTCGAGAATGTCTTCTGCAAATTCAGTCAAGACAAGGACAAGTATCTATGATGGAAGCGTCAGCCAGTCAACGTGAAAATGAACCCTCAATCTTGGAGGACATTTTTGAGGCTCAAAATGATAAGATGGACATTGACGACCAATCTTCGCCCACGGGCGACCAAATGCTGCAGGGCGGCGAGCAAAATCTACCAGAAGCAATGATACTCCCCGTGGTCGACGGCTTGTGCCCAAATGATAGCCAGGGGAGTCTGACCTTGGTGGCCAAGTCTAACCCAGAACCCGCAGACGATTTTGACCCCCGGTTGGGTGTTGAACCCATGGACATCGAGGATGAGCTAAGTCCTGAAGGACCAATAGTTGACCCTCGATGGAAGGGGCAAAAACGACGGGCAACTCCAGTTGAAGAATTGGAGGCCATCAAGATTGATTCCGAGCATGATGGTCTTGAACTTTACATCGGGTCTGAACTCCCCGAGCCTTACAGAACCCGCATGACAGACTTTCTGAAGGCTAACTTAGACGTCTTCGCATGGTCCCATGCTGATATGGTGGGAATCGATCCCAAAGATGCTTGTCACAGGTTGAATATCAACCCAGCCCGAAAACCTGTCCACCAGAAACGATAAAAATATGGACCAGACAAGTACCAAGCTCTAAACGAAGAAGTCAAAAAGTTGTTGGACAACGATCTAATTAAACAAGCGTTATGTCCACAGTGGGTTGCAAATCTTGTTCTGGTACGAAAGTCGAACGGAACCTGGAGGCTATGCATAGATTTTACAGATCTTAATGCAGCATGCCCGAAGGATAACTTTCCGCTCCCGCACATCGATCAACTGGTGGACAGTACTGCCGGTCACAAAATGTTCATATTCATGGATGCCTTCGCAGGATACCACCAGATTCCAATGCACCCGGACGACCAAGAAAATACGGCCTTTTATACTAACAAAAATTTGTTATGCTGGAAGAGGATGTCGTTTTGTCTAATCAATGATGGAGCCACCTACCAGAGGCTGGTCAACAAGATGTTTGATGAACATATTGGGGAAACGGTGGAAGTGTACGTCGACGACATAGTCGTCAAGAGTACACGGAAGGAAGATCACCTCCATCATCTTTCCCAGGTATTCGACATACTCCGAAAATACAATATGAAGTTAAATCCAAAGAAAAGTAGTTTTGGAGTACATTCTGGGAAATTCTTGGGCCATCTGGTCAGCAAACGCGGAATCGAAGCTAATCCAACAAAGGTAAAGGCAATCGTCGATATGGAGCCGCCACGTTCTGTTAAAGAGATGCAAAGGTTGACCGGATGCCTAGCCGCTTTAAACAGGTTCATATCACGATCGGGGGACAAGTGCCGTCCATTCTTTGAGGCCATCAAAAAAGGCAACTTTGCCTGGACGGAAAGCTGCCAGAAAACCTTTGATCAATTGAAAGAATATCTGGGAGATGTAAAAATTATGTCAAAACCAATCCCCGGTGAAAAGTTATATCTATACCTGGCAGCGTCTGAACGGCCATAAGTTCGGTATTGGTTCGGGCGGATGGCAAATTTCACCTGCCAATCTACTATGTTAGCCAGGTTCTGCATGATGCTGAGGTGAAGTACTCACCAACTGAAAAGCTGGCATATGCTCTTGTCATGAGTGTCAGGAAGTTAAGACCATACTTTTTCGATCATCAAGTCGAAGTATTGACAACTTTCCCACTCAGACAAATATTACACCGACCCGACACCGCTGGCCGTCTTTTGAAATGGTCCATAGAGATAAGCCAGTTTGGCGTGACTTATGCACCTCGAACCACGATTAAGGGACAAGCGTTAGCCGACTTTATAGTTGAGCTAACCTTCCCTCAAAATCCAACGAGAGGACTGGATCACCCATGGCATCTTTACGTGGATAGTTCGTCGACGAATCTGGCCTCGGGGGCAGGAATAGTGCTCATCAGTCCCGACCGGCAAGTATTCACTTCAGCAGTCAGATTTGAATTCATGGCCACCAACAATGAAGCTGAGTACGAGGCCCTCATTGCAGGTCTTCACTTGTCACTAGCTGTTGGAGTAAGACAACTCCAGATTTTCGGAGACTCCCAACTCATTGTAAGCCAAGTACGAGGTGAATATGAGGCCAGAGACGAGCAAATGATCGAGTACCAACGAATAGTTGCTCACTTAGTATCCCTGTTAGACCAAGTGTTTATCCAGCAGATACCACGAACGAGCAACACACAAGCAGACGCCCTAGCAAGATTAGCAACAAGCGATGGGCCAGCAGATCTGACGGACATTGTCATTACCAGAAAAGTCCAACCATCAACAATGGACTACGAGGTAAACCAAGTAGTCAAACACAACAACAATGAAGATTGGAGAATTCCTATAGCCAAATACTTGAAAGACGGGGAGTTACCAAGCAACTCGTTTGAAGCTCAAAGAATTAAGAAACAAGCAACCAGATATACTCTGGTAGATGAGCATCTTTACAAAAGAGGCTTTTCACTCCCGCTACTCAAGTGTTTGACTAGGGGGCAAGGAAGGACAGTCCTGGAGGATATACACTCTGGAGTTTGTGGAAATCACACTGGGGGGCAAGCGTTGGCCTACAAAACTGTAAGGCAGGGTTATTATTGGCCAACCTTACGGAAAGATGCAATCCAGTTAGCTAAGGCTTGCCACCAATGTCAAGTTTTTGCTCCAAGTATCCATGCCCCGGCCCAGGAGCTTGTATCGGTTTATAGTCCATAGCCATTTGCAAGATGGGGAGTTGACATTATTGGTCCTTTCCCAGCAGGAGTGGGAAATGTTCGATTTGCCGTCATAGCAGTCGATTATAATACAAAGTGGGCAGAAGCGAAGGCCATGGTGAAAATTACACAACAAAACATGATCAACTTCATATGGCAGAACATCATCTGTCGCTTTGGAATCCCACAAACAATCGTGACAGATAATGGCCCGCAGTTTGACGGAAAGGAGTTGAGAGACTTCTGTACAAAGTGGGGGATCAGGAAACACTATTCAACTCCCTATCATCCCCAGTCAAACGGGCAGGTTGAAGCTGTAAATAAGATCATCAAGCATACATTGAAAATACGCCTGACAGAAAGCAAAAGTAGCTGGTCAGAAAAACTCCCGGAAGTCCTGTGGGCATATAGGGTTTCTCCCAGGTCAAGCACCGGAGAAACACCTTTTGCAATGGCCTTCGGAACAGAGGCGGTGATACCAATTGAATTAAAGACTAACACAGTCAGGACGACCAGCTTTGATGAACAAGCAAATCATTCTGCTTTGGCCACAGAAACAAATTTACTCGAAGAAAGAAGATTACATGCTGAGCTAAAGAATGCCACGTACAAGCAAAGAGCAGAGCGTTATTATAATTCCCAAGTCAAGATAAGAAAGTTCGAGGTTGGTGACCTTGTTCTAAGAAAAAAACTTGCCCCACCTCCAGGCATATTTGGCCCGACTTGGGAGGGCCCATACAGGGTAACAGACAGGTTACCCAATGGAGCATATGAATATGACATAGAGGACTTAGATTGCAACTCGGCCCAATATTCCTGGAATGCAGCTAACCTAAGAAAATACTTTCAGTAGGCGACCAGTTTTGCCTTATGAAAGAATGAAGTTGAGTTGGGCGAGCTACTAGGTCCATTGGGCGAACTGGAACGGCAGAGATACGAGATGGATCCAAAAACTTGCCTAATTTTTTGAAATTTTCACCAAGTATAAATGGTCAAACAAGGTTGAATTGGGTCAAGTCTGGTCGCATACTGAAGTGCCGATATCTTATATGTTTTTATTTCCTCTTGAGAGTTTAAAGATGCCTTGACAAATTGTATAGTAGTCGAGCAACTTTGACTCCTGATGTAAATTATGTTTTTTAATAGTTGGAGGTTTGACATTGTTTCTGTCGAGCAGGTCCAACCTAGTTAGTACAGGTTTACATTCTTGGTCGCGTTTGATACTTGTAATTTTTAATATTTGTTCAATGTTAAGTTGTTCGTTCAAACAGAAGTGCAAGCTTAAGGCGCAAGTTGATTATACAACCAAACCCTTTAAAGGCTGTTCGTTTTTAAATGGACATAGCCTAAGGCCAAAAGCCCATTAAATCCTAAGGCCAAAGATGTTCTTAAGGAACAAGGCCCAACTACATTAAGATTGTTGAAGCACAGATAAAAATGCAAAGAACAATTAATGTAAGATAAAAGACGAGCGATTGAGCAAAATATATTCATTAGAGATAAGGCTTGATCGCCCAAAAATTACAAAAAAGACGAACAACTACAACAACAAAAAAGAAGTGAAAGAGTACAAGTCCCTAGCTAATCCTGTCCGCTAAGATCCTTGCCCGGCAGGTGGAGAGATGTTGTCATCTTTGGGATCTTCAAGAGGAGAGCCTTCGAGGGTAGGGTCAACTGTTGGAGTTATACGTGAAAGTATGCTTTTACTTTGTATAACTCGTGTATCAAACACTCGATTTATGAGAATAATTCTTTTATCACATTTGCTTTAGATATAATTGAATGTTGAATTTCTATTGCAAACCGTTCAATATATAGTACGTGTTACATTGTAGTTAATGTGGTGATACCCGATCACGGAAGACGACATTAACAGTTTACTTGTAACTAAACGTACAATTCACGACCCAGGTGGAATTGAACAATCCGCCGTGAAAGGTCGATGTGTAAGGCTCAGATTGGTCTGTCTTGACCAAGAGATTGCACTAGCACATTTAGTATGTGTTGAAGAGGTCCTACAGCGAGGAGAAATTCTTCTGTTCTGAAAGGTGAAGAATTAGACCTCAGTGGTTGTTGATTTCTTAATCTCCGTCACTTAAATAGGACCGTGTGTGCTTAGTAGTTACTGCTTTGATTCATGTTGGGTGAGAATCATTGTGACTTCGAACTTTGTGTCTTGGGCAGTAATATTAATCATACAACGGTTGCTAAGATTTAATACGGAGAAACGCGTGCGAGTACGGCTCGTGTGATTAGTCCCCTTGGTGGGCTCAGAAGTTTTATTGTACCAAATCTTGCAAGTGAAGAATTAGTTTCTTCGGTACGAATAATAATGTTGAGCTGTCTTTACTCCAAGGTGAAATATATTAATTAATTTAGAGCTATTCAGAAGCTCAATTAATTAATGGACTTGATAATCTTAAACGCGGGAAATAATAACCGGGAGCCCATATTATCGTAATATGGATTAAGATGGATAGTGCAATATTAATTTATTAGTGGTAATAATTAATATTAATGGGCTGAATTATATTGGGGCTCAATATTGAAATTCAGAAGTCCATTAGGAGGTCCAATCTTAATTCTCCTTAAGGCCCCTCAAGTAGCCCAATTAAGTAGCCCAATAATGATAAGGTGATTAAAATAAAAAGAAAATAAACATGCTGATTTTTCCTTGATTTTTTCGAAAATATGCTTGTTAGGGGAGATTAGATTTTGTTGATTTTCTTGGAAAGATATTATGGAGGATAAGTATTCTTGGAATACAAGATTATCTCATATATTCAAGAAAATCCAAATCTTGGAATCTACACCTAGTAATTTTCGAAAATTGCAAGCAAATATGGAGGATGAGATTTTTGTGGAATATTTTATTGTGGAGAAAAGAATATATGAGATATATTCAAGATTTCTTAGAGTCTAAGAAAAGATTTTCTCCAAGGCCCAATAACACATAAAATTTCGGCCATTACCTCTATATATAGGGGGTGATATTTTCATCCCCAAATACATAATTCCATGTGTTGGAAAAATCAAGAAGCATAGATATTTTTCTTTCCTTAGTTTATTAAATTGCTTGAAAGCGTCTCCCACCGGCGATCAAGTAAGGCGAAAGGGAAATACTTGAGAAGGTTTTTGGGTTGATAAAGCGTGTACGAGAGTCCCGTTTTATTCAAAGGCCAAGTTCTACAAGAGGTACGTTAATCACATATTTACTTGTTTATTCCGCCATAGTTAATATGTGAAATTAATTTAGCATGCATGATGATAATTAGTTGTTGGAATTATTATTTGAATTAATTAGGATTAATTCATGATAGTAATAATTGTATTTAAATTCGTATTTAAAATTCATCCCGAATAGATTCCGGGCACCCCTATATTTTTCCCAACAACTGGTATCAGAGCCACGGTTTCGGGCTCTGAATTTTAAATTGGAATTTAAATTGTTGAACATTAAAATTGAAATTGGATAGTAGAATTGTTAGATCTTTTTTGCAGGTATCCAATTGTCATGGTTTTTTAATGTTGTTAATTTCATGCGTGTGAATTAATTTTGTTTTTAATTCGATTCGTTCGAATTCGTTTTTCTCGTGAGAAAATCCACGAGTAGATTAGTTGTTTTTATTTTGATTCGATCATTGTAATAGACTAGTCTAGATCTAGTATTTATTTTTTTGTAAAAATAAATTGTAACCGGATCGTGACGAAGAACGAAGAATTAAAAATGGCGTACCCGGACGACGCATACATGCGTGGCGCGTGTATGGAGGTAAAATCATGCAAGGGGTGAAGAAAACGAGGACGAACGGCGAAAAAAAACGGCGCACGGGGGTGCACGGCGCACGCCGTGCGCAACGGGCGCACGGCGCCGCGCGCGCGCCTCGGCAGCTCCCTGCAGCGCCTCGGGGCGCCTCGGGTGCGCCTCGGCGCGCCTCCGTGCAGCGCCTCGGGTGCGCCTCGGGGCTGCGCTTCGGCGCGCCTCGGGCGCTTTTCCAGCGCTTCTCGGGCCGGGAAGCGCGCGGGCCCACTTCGTGGGCCGACGCGCGCTGTATCTCAGGCCGTGGAATTTTTTCGGTTCGTGTTTTTTTTCCGTGTGATTTTAAACGTCATCCTGAACCCCAAACGATGCTGTTTTTTAAGAAGTGTTGCTGTTCGAGTGGGAGCACGTCGAGACGAACGTCGGAAAGCAACAAGGACGATTTTTCGCATCAAGACGTGAAGAAATTAAACCGTGACAATTGGAATTGAGTGCTCCAAAGTGTTTAATTTTGTTTTGATGGATGTTTTATTTCGTGCAATTTTATTATTTGTTAATATGTGTTTGCATGAATTTAATTGTCCAAGAAAAACCTTACTTTCGAAAATTACTAAGTATGTTTTATAATCGCAATTTTATTCCGGATATTAAAATTGGATTATTTTGGCCTCCATAATTTATTTATTTGTGAAGTTCTTTTGGAATACATTTCCCCCTCGGATCGGCCAAAAGAACGGATTTCACATGAATAAATTCCAAAAGGATGATTGTGGATTATTACTAGTGGCGGTATTGACCCTCACCACGAGTGGCTTGCTCAAAGCGAAATAATAATCCTGTATTTAATTATGGTTATTACTTAGGCATAGGAAATTGATATTAACTTACTCCCCTCGGAGTCCCTGTCAATTTCTATGTGGTCAAAGTGGGAGCCAACTATTAATTTTGAATTAAGGATTTGTAACTTTTAAGTTTGTGATCCGCTTGAATGTATTTAAATGTATAGACCACCCCTCGTGGCGCATTTAAATTGTTTCGAGATGTTGGCTGATGCATGATTATATTGTTTTAAGGTTTCAATATAATTGATGTGATCGAATTATGTGATAATTTCATATTTTTCTAGATATTGATATGAATGTATGTTTTATTCTCATTTCATCATGTCGCAACCTTTTAATCCACTGTTTAATATACTTAAAGTTAATAAACTTTTTGGAGAGAATTATATCGATTGGAAAAGTTTTTTTTAAATTTGTCCTTACTGCACGAAAACACAATTGGGTTATTTATGTTAATATACCCGGCAAGCCTAATGATAAGTCAAGGAATGGGAAGAGACAGTTTATGATCGGAAGCGTGACAATGAATGAAGTGCATCATCTTGACATTTCTGTCTGAGGATTTGAGGCGCGTTCATGAAGACATTGTATCCGCTGTTGAAATCATGAAACGCCTTGAAGAGATGTTTTCACATCAGAATCCCATGACTAATCAGTTCGCCAAACATGACTCGGTCAAGTTGGAAATGGTGGAAGGAACGCCCGTGAGGGAGCACGTTCTCGAGATAATGGCATACCTTAACAAGTTGGAAGTACTTGGTGCGGATTTTGATTGATTTCATATACCATTCCCTACCGAGAAGCTTTGAGTAGTTTCATCTGAACTGTCAGATGAATGAACGGACAAGTCGTTTGCCCGAGCTCTTGCAAGCTTTAGTTTCGGTGGAGGTGATAATGGAGCACCAGTCTAGTGCTATGGTGGCTAATGGTCCGTCTACCTCTTTTGGTCCCAAGGGAGGGAAAAAGAGGAAGAAAACCAAAGGCCGGATCCAAGCAAATCCAATTGTTGCGAAAGGCAAATGCAAAGGCAAGCATCGAAGGGGAAGTGTTTTAGTTGCGGTGAGAGAGGACAATGGAGGTCTGCCTGTTCCAAGCCTAAGAGGCTAGGAAAGTTAGGTAATTCACACACCTTAGTCGTCGAAACTTGTGAAGTGGCGTATGCTGTCTATTCGTGGATAGTGGATACGAGAGCTACTGATCACATTTGTTTCATGGGTTTAAGCTAACCCGACGACTTAACGGAAGTGAGATCCCCATCACATCGGGCAATGCTACGAGAGTGGCAGCTGAAGCAGTGGGAGAAGTGCGCCTATCTTGTGAAGATAGAGCTATGGTCTTGAGAGACGTTCCTCATGTTCCAAGTTTAGAAAGAACTCAACCTTCAGTTTCTAAACTGTTTGAATAGATACTCAGTTTCTTTTAATAAGGATGTTATTATTGCTTGAAACGATGAGTTTATCTATTCCGGAACTTTAATGGATGATCTTTATACCATTATTTGGGCACACCACTCACAAAATTGAATCTAATAACACATCGATTATTTCGAGTAATAAAAGAAAGCGTTCTTCGGAGATGAACGAAACACTTCTATGGCATCTTAAACTAGGTCATATTAATCTAAAGTGGATAGAGAGATTGGTGAAAGACGGATCCTTGGAATCATTCCAAGTCGAACCGTTTCCAACTTGTGAATCCTGTTTAGAGGGTAAAATGACCAAGAGGGCATTTGGAGCCAAGGGGAATAGAACTACGGAAGTGTTAGAACTCGTTCATACCGATATGTGTGGTTCAATGATGATCATAGCAAGAAGAGGTATGAGTAATTTGATGATTACTCAAGATACGGATACATCTACCTTATGATGCATAGGGAAAGAAGTATCAAGTCTCTACGATTTGTTTGTGGAGGCGAATACCTTAGCAATGAATTCTTGAACTACCTATCGGAAGAAGGGATTGTATCCCTGTTGACCACATCGGGAACCCCTCAATAGAACGGTGTGGCGGAACGAAGGAGCCAGACTCTTTTAGAAATAGTCAGACCCATGATGAGTTATTCGGATTTACCCAAGTCGTTTTGGGGTAATGCCTTGGAAACAACGACTTACATTCTAAACTTGGTGCCATCCAAATCGGTTCCTAAAACCCTAATGGAATTGTGGACCGGGCGCAAGCCCAGTCTAAGACACTTGCAGATTTGGGGTTGTCCGGCATACGTGCTAGACAAGGAAGCCGGTAAATTGGATCCATGTTCGGAATTAAGGTTGTTTATAGGATATCCCATGGGAACGAAAGGGTGTATGTTCTATAGTCTCAAGGATTAAAAGACCGTGATTAGTTCGCACTTTAAATTCTTGGAGGAAGACTATATGAACAAAAGAAAGCCCAGAAGTGAGATTACCTTAGACGAGTTAAGAGGGCAAACTCATATACCAAGTATACAAGATGATATACCACATGTCATACCTTCACAACCGGAACCCCGTCGTAGTGGGAGGATTGCAAGGCAACCCGAGAGATTCATGGGAATTGGAGAATCTTCGGATTTGATTCCCAGCGATGAATCAGACCCATGAACGTACGACGAGGCAATCCAAGACAAAGACGCGGAAGTGTGGCAAACCGCAATGGAAACCGAGGTGGGTTCGATGGATTATAATCAAGTGCGGGAGTTGGTTGATCCACCTAATGGGGTAGAGCCCATTGGATGCAAGTGGGTGTACAAGAGGAAAAGAGGACTGTGACGGAAGGGTAGAGACCTTCAAAGCAAGGCTTGTGGCCTATGGCCTGTAGCTATGCTTAAGTCCATCCGTATTCTCTTGTCGATCGCTGCGCACTTAGATTACGAGATCTGGTAAATGGATGTCAAGACAGCTTTCCTTAACGGAAGTCTTGATGGGATCTATATGCAACAGCCCAAAGGTTTCGTTGAAAAAGGCCAAGAGCACCTCGTATGCAAGCTTAAGAGATCCATTTATGGACTTAAGCAAGCATCGCGTACTTGGAACTAGTGTTTGATCAATTAATTAAGTCTTATGGGTTTGTGATCAAAACAAGTTCGAAAGTTGTGTGTACAAAAGATGTGACGGAACTGCGGTGGTATTCTTAGTATTATACGTAGACGATATTCTGCTCATTGGAAACAATGTAAAGGTATTGTCAGACGTAAGGGTATGGCTGTCAAATCAGTTTGATATGAAGGACTTAGGGAAAAGCCGGTCACATCCTTGGATCAAGTTCACTCGAGATCGCAAGAGGAAGATGTTGGGCTTATCGCAAGTTTCATACAAAGCCACTGTTTTGAAGCATATCAGCGTGCAAGATTCCAAGAAAGGTTTTGTACCTTGTAGGCACGGAATCCATCTATCCAAAGAAATATGCCCTAAGACGCAAGTGGAGATAGATGACATGAAAGACGTTCCGGACGTAGGAAGTCTTATGTATGCAACGTTGTGTACGAGACCGGATATCTGCTTTGCCGTGGGCATGATGGCAAGATATCAAAGTAACCCCGGGAAAGCACATTAGATTGCAATTAAATGCGTTCTTTAGTTTCTGAAAAGAACTTGGTATGGAATGCTGATTTAACAATCAGACAATCTAATTCCCATGGGATACACGGACTCAAATTTCCAATCAGACATAGACTCCAAAATACCTACCTCGGGTAGTGTGTTTTGCATGGGAGAAGGAGCCATGACATGGAGAAGCGATTTGCAGAAATGCATCGCAGATTCGACCATGGAAGCCGAATAAGTAGTTGCTTGTGAAGTAGCAAAAGAAGCGGTTTGGCTCAAGTACTTCTTAGTGGACTTGGACGTTGTTCCGAATTTGCCCGACAAGATAACTGTCTTTTGTGACAATGCCGGAGCAGTTACAAATTCAAGGGAACCGAGAGCCCACAAGGCCAGCAAACACATTGAAAGAAAACACCATCTTATACGAGAAATCGTTGAGAGAGGAGATAAAGAGGTGGCAAAGATATGCGTCGGGGACAACCTAGTAAATCCATTCACAAAGGGTCTGCCTCTGAATACATTCGAGAGACATGTGGATGGAATGGGAGTCAAGACTATTGCCAATCTGCTTTAAGTATAAGTGGGAGGAATTATTAGGTTAGTGTAGGTTGACATGAGATGTCACGTAGAGCTACTACACTAAGACATGCGTGATGTATACTAAAAGCAGACTTTAAGTATAAGTGGGAGATTGTTGGAGTTATACGTGAAAGTATGCTTTTACTTTGTATAACTCGTGTATCAAACACTCGATTTATGAGAATAATTCTTTTATCACATTTGCTTTAGATATAATTGAATGTTGAATTTCTATTGCAAACTGTTCAATATATAGTACGTGTTACATTGTAGTTAATGTGGTGATACCCGATCACGGAAGACGACATTAACAGTTTACTTGTAACTAAACGTACAATTCACGACCCAGGTGGAATTGAACAATCCGCCGTGAAAGGTCGATGTGTAAGGCTCAGATTGGTCTGTCTTGACCAAGAGATTGCACTAGCACATTTAGTATGTGTTGAAGAGGTCCTACAGCGAGGAGAAATTCTTCTGTTCTGAAAGGTGAAGAATTAGACCTCAGTGGTTGTTGATTTCTTAATCTCCGTCACTTAAATAGGACCGTGTGTGCTTAGTAGTTACTGCTTTGATTCATGTTGGGTGAGAATCATTGTGACTTCGAACTTTGTGTCTTGGGCAGTAATATTAATCATACGACGGTTGCTAAGATTTAATACGGAGAAACGCGTGCGAGTACGGCTCGTGTGATTAGTCCCCTTGGTGGGCTCAGAAGTTTTATTGTACCAAATCTTGCAAGTGAAGAATTAGTTTCTTCGGTACGAATAATAATGTTGAGCTGTCTTTACTCCAAGGTGAAATATATTAATTAATTTAGAGCTATTCAGAAGCTCAATTAATTAATGGACTTGATAATCTTAAACGCGGGAAATAATAACCGGGAGCCCATATTATCGTAATATGGATTAAGATGGATAGTGCAATATTAATTTATTAGTGGTAATAATTAATATTAATGGGCTGAATTATATTGGGGCTCAATATTGAAATTCAGAAGTCCATTAGGAGGTCCAATCTTAATTCTCCTTAAGGCCCCTCAAGTAGCCCAATTAAGTAGCCCAATAATGATAAGGTGATTAAAATAAAAAGAAAATAAACATGCTGATTTTTCCTTGATTTTTTCGAAAATATGCTTGTTAGGGGAGATTAGATTTTGTTGATTTTCTTGGAAAGATATTATGGAGGATAAGTATTCTTGGAATACAAGATTATCTCATATATTCAAGAAAATCCAAATCTTGGAATCTACACCTAGTAATTTTCGAAAATTGCAAGCAAATATGGAGGATGAGATTTTTGTGGAATATTTTATTGTGGAGAAAAGAATATATGAGATATATTCAAGATTTCTTAGAGTCTAAGAAAAGATTTTCTCCAAGGCCCAATAACACATAAGATTTCGGCCATTACCTCTATATATAGGGGGTGATATTTTCATCCCCAAATACATAATTCCATGTGTTGGAAAAATCAAGAAGCATAGATATTTTTCTTTCCTTAGTTTATTAAATTGCTTGAAAGCGTCTCCCACCGGCGATCAAGTAAGGCGAAAGGGAAATACTTGAGAAGGTTTTTGGGTTGATAAAGCGTGTACGAGAGTCCCGTTTTATTCAAAGGCCAAGTTCTACAAGAGGTACGTTAATCACATATTTACTTGTTTATTCCGCCATAGTTAATATGTGAAATTAATTTAGCATGCATGATGATAATTAGTTGTTGGAATTATTATTTGAATTAATTAGGATTAATTCATGATAGTAATAATTGTATTTAAATTCGTATTTAAAATTCATCCCGAATAGATTCCGGGCACCCCTATATTTTTCCCAACATCAACTGGGACCACTTGGGTTAGCTCGGCGATTAATCCCTCGGTGTCAGCTTGCTCTCTGAGAGCTCTTTCATTTTGACCAGCCGGCAGGATTTGCTCGCCCTCGGCAGCATCGCCCTCCTCACCCTCCTCGTCCTCTGGAGGACTTGTAATAATTATCTCCGGACCGATGAAGTCAAGCTTGACTCCATATTCAGGCAGGTCGCCAATCTGCAGAGTTGTGCCCGGAGCAGGAGGGTTCGATTTGACAAAGTTGCACAACTCCTTGCCGATCTCTTCGACGACTGCAACAGCTTTAAACTCATGTGCGATAGAGATGCTCTCCGCATAGCCAGTCACATAACCCAAAATTGAGCTCACCTCCATTTTAGGAATAAATTCCTCTTGAGTAATGGAGTTGGCGAGCTGGGCTTCGAGGTCGGCGATCTTAGTTGTTGCCTCGGTCGCGAATTTCTCGGCGACCTCCTTCTGCTGCTGAGCGCGAGCAAGATCTGCTCGCATCTGCTCGACTTCGGCCATTTTGACCTTCAGCTCTTCGGAGACTTTGATGTGCAGGTCCAGAGCATATTGCTCGCTAACTTGATGAGCTTTGGCTTTGTTCTCGAGGTCGGCGATAATCTTCTTCGCCTCTGCCTTAGCATCATCGCGCTCTTTAGAAATACGGCTGACAGTGGCCGCATGCTGACGAGAGTCCTTCTCGAGGTCCTCAACCTGGTCGACCAAACGCTGCACGGCCGCCAGGGTGTTGCCTGCCTCAACAAGACACAGACGGCCATTATCACGAGGCGCCTATATCTTGACGGTCTCGTTTAGCTCCTTAGTCCAGCTACGAGCAACGACCTCGGAAGCGCGGCGGACAAAAGAGTCCGGGATCTCGCGAAGGTTGGTCGGCACCTTCGAGCAGGCAAAGCGGTGCACCAAGTTAGACCGCCCTGGGTACTGCTCGGGCGAGTAGCTGAAAAGAAATATTCAGTTAGTAAAAAAATGATGAGATGAAAAAGAAAATGCTAAGTGTCCTGGGCGAGCAGAGTTGTACCTGTCAAGACGACCCTTGTCCCAGCCTAGGTAGGTGGGGTCGGATGAAGGACCAGATCCTTCACGAGTAGTGACGACCAGAGCTTGCTCACCGGGGCGCTCCACGGAAGGAGTTTGCTCGCTGTCGCCTTCGGATGGTCGGACAGCCACGGTTACTTTTTCTTGAGCAGTCTTTGCTCGTTTGGCTGCCTTTTCAGCGTCAGAGACGGGAGTGCCATCTCCGTGAAGAAGTCTCTTCATCCTCGGGACCAGTGTCTTGGGCGGACTCGCCACTGGGGAAGGAGGCTGTGCCGAGCTCGACCCTCCGGCTTGCCTTGGGTCGCCTTTTCCACCCTTGGCCGCAAGGGCGATGATCTTCGAGAGGGGATCCGACTTCTTGCGTCCTTTTTAGTAGGCATCTCCCAAACACGGTTATCGAGCTCTAGGGAGGAGGGGTGAAGCGCAACTGTGGCGAGCTGATCTGTAAAGGACATAAAAAACAAGTTAACATTAAGTTTAATGCCGATCAGATTTGTTCGCCCAACGAGGAAAGATACTTACCCTCTGGGATACGAGCTAGAGCCTCGAGATGGTGAGGATAAGTTGTGAGATGGACAACTCGCAATGTGTCCTCGGAGAAAAGATGGCCAATGATGCGATCTTCTCGGCGACGGAGGGCGATCAAACACGCAACGAACAGGATTAGATCGCTGATGCTGTTCTTCACAGTTCGCCACCCCAAGTTTTTGGGACCTGAAACAAAGGAAAAAGAGAATTAAAATTAGTCTAACCACTTCAAATTTATAGAAGAGGTAAGACTCACGCTTTAATTCCCTAAACTCCGCCGGAGTCTCAATTCGTTCAGGACCCCCTGAAGTGCGAGCAGAAGCACGCCAGTCGCCTCCGACCCAGAACCAGTCATGCTTCCAGTCTCGCACCTTTCCAGGGATGTCCTCAACCAGCTTCTGGCCTGGTCGTGCCTTCAGATAGTACCAGCCCGCCTCTTCCCCGGTGCAGCCGGTCATCGTCATCAGGTAGCCAACTTCTTCGGCGGACAGCCTATTGGGATACCCCTCCAGGGTGAACATCACCATCAGAGCCATCTGATTTATCCACCCAACGGGAGTAAGTTGGGTGATAGCCAAGTTCACGTCTTGTAGGAATTGGCCGACCAAAGAATGCAACGGCAAAGAAACTCCAGCATTCAGGGTGGCGAGGTTGATCGCCGTCAATCCGCGTGGTGGGCGATCAGTTCTGTCGTCCACCAAAGGAGCATACATCGGGATGTCAAAGGGAATCTTGTAATCCCTCCGAATCCCGGCCAAGTCCTCCTCGGTAATGGCGGACACGATACAGCTCGCTGCGAACTCAGTCGCTTTAAGCTTCCGTACTTCGCGAGCAGGAATGACGAATCGATTGGAGTGCTCCTTTTCATACTCATTCCAGTTAACACGGCGAGCAACCGCGACTGGAACCCGATGCTCGATCAGTCTGGGCACAGGAAAGTTGATGTCTTTTAGATTGGCCCAGGTTAGTTCGTCAAGGTTCACCGGCTGAAGTACCTCGACCTCTTCGTCCTCGTCTTCGTGGAGGTCCGAGCTCGTTTCCTCCAAGAGCTGGCAAGCAGGATTTGCTCGCTCCTCTCTTTCTCCTGAGGGACGAGCTCCAGAATTGACCGAGCGTGCAACCGAAGCTGCCTCGGGATCGGATTCCAGGTTGACTATGGGAAGATTCTCTTCGACGGGCCATTTTTCAGGATTCCGGGGAGGAAAAGAACTGGTCTCAAAGTGCGACGCCATCCAATAAGTTAAGGGAAAAGTTTTGAATTTTAACAGATTCCGGCGAGGGGAATCACGGCGGTTCAGAACTATCCGTGGCGGAGTAGGGATTATGGTGAGTCTGGAACGCACACAACGCAAGAGAAGGAAAAAAAGAAGAAAAAAGCAGAGAAGAAACTACCTTGACGTCGTTTGAAGGTCGCCGGAAACTGGTATCGATCGCCGAAAATTTGAAAGAGGAAAGAAGGAGAGATTCGCGCTTGATATACAGTAAAAATGATAAAAATCGCGAATTTTTTCCTTAAATACTCTCTGGAAAAACGGGGTACCGGGCGAGCAAGTTGAGAAGTCGAAGGACTAAAGTGCAAATTCTGGGCGCGTGCAGCACCTGCCCGATAAAGCGGGAAGGTGCGTCACCTCGGGATCGTGTGTGCGTGGGCGGAAGCAATCATTCCGCCCACGTCACACCTCGAGCCGTACCCAGACTTTGGGATCCCAACCGTCACTGGCCCAAGCCTGCTCGACCAATGTTGTCCGCCCATCAAAAGTTGCTCGCCCCCTGATGACCTTGCTCGCCCCAATGACACTTGAAGGTTGCCAACTCAAGAATTGCTCGTTCATCATTCTCACAATTTATTGATCGACAAGGGGGCAATTGTTGATAAGCGAGCAAAATCATCATCTGGGCGGTTAGGATTAGCTCAAAACACCCACGGTTAAGACAAAGTTAAACCGGGATGAAATAAGGTATCTGACGAGCAGAACTTGCACGCTAAGCAAGACTAACTGGGCGAGCAACTTTAGCTTTAAGGTTCACCTGAGATATCTGGCGAGCAGAATCTGCACACTACATCAAGACGGATAGGCGAACAAAATCAGATCAAAAGCTACATGATTAGCTCAATTAGCGTCACACCGACCAGATCCGACTACAATGCCAGGATAGCAACCAAGTAAGACAAGAGACCAACAAAATCAAACTAAAGACTCCTCCAGGACAAGTCCAATATGACGAGCAGTTCTTGACTGCGAGCAAGTCCATCAAGATAAGGATAGAATTTAGTTAAGATAAGGTCAAATTAGTCAAAGGCCAGGTGTCGAGCATGCAAGCCTGGTAGGCCAAAAGTCACGACACCTCCTGCTAGGCAATTGTCTATAAATACTTAGATTTTTTCAGCAAATAAAACAAACACAAATTATTATACACGTCCAAACTTCGATTACGAATCTATAGCAGCTCGATTAACTTACAATCGAACTTAAACACGTAAGCTTTTATACGACTCTAATCCACCTAAACCCGAAAATCCGTATTCACTAATTACGTTAGTGATCAATCACACTTAATTGTTTGATGATCAATTAACCATCTAAAACAGTCATTTATCTTCAAGATTAAAACTGATCATCAACATTAGTCTCTATAGTACCCCTTGCTCTGTTCCTGCTGCTCCTTTGAGTTGGTACATCTTTTATGAATGGAAAAACACCAAGTTTTCCATAAAAAAAATTAGCTCCCCACTTGCTGCATATAATGGTCTTGCTACTGCACACATGAACATCAATTTCACTATGTATCTTTTGCTCTTGCATGCCCTGTAGGGCTCTTCTTCACCAGGTGCCAAGTAACTTTTCTCAAATACTTTGGTCAAATAGAACCACTTCTCATCAATGTGAACTACATTGTGCATGCTTTCAAACTTGACAATATTAAGTGCTCTATCGTATTTCAGATTACTTAAACTGTAGTACAACCTTGACAACATATTTTGATGTGTTAAAATTGGTTTGATGGCATTTGAATGAGCCCTGATTAGTTGTTTCTTAATCCAATTTCCCAATAAACTCTTGCTCACTCCCAATAATTCAGCTATTCTTCGAATTGTAGATCTGCTTTTGTAAGGAATTAACATGAGCATCTCAATATCCAGCTCAATCTTGTTGTTATGCTTCACCATTTTGTTATTTTTGAATGCCACAACTTGTCCCTTATTAATTTGTTTTTTTGTTGCAGACCAAACCATAGAAACAGATCTGATGGAGATGCCTAGAAGACCAGCCACTTCCTTGATTTTGCCTTTTTGTGGGTTGCCATTGGTGCTTTGCTGCAGAAGACATTGAACCACCCTGGACTTTAATTTTGGAGATAAATCCTTAGCTCCCATAATAGCTTGAATTTAAGATGTGATTTGTAAAAATAATTGTAATGGATTATGGTAGTTGGGTGTATTTATGGTGTAAATGAATTAGGTGGGAAAATGAATAATTTTGGGTTTGGAGGGAATATTTTATTTTTAATCACATCAAGAGATGTGATTGAGAGGGAAATGAAATGTGTTTTGGGTGGAAATGAAAAAATGCACTGGCGCAGTAAAAATATTTAAGCCTCTTTCTTTTAATTAATATTTTAATTGCAGTTTTTATTTATTTTTTAGTTGAAAATATAAAGTCAGCTTTTAAGCCCCCCCCCCCCCCCAAATTTGGGGGAAAAACTTAATTCTTAATCACTTTTGGTAATCCACCACAAAATGATCTAATACACTTACTTTTATTCATCATATCAGTTTTCTTAATAACCGTGAATAAAGTAACATGACCGTATTTCATGGACGGAGGGAGTAATATTTTTAAATTGTATAAAGTGAATTGTATTGGGATGAGTAATAATAAGTATTTATAGGTGTGGATGAAGAATGAGATGTAAAAACTGAATGTTACATCTCTAACTAGAATGAAACGAGAGTCGGAAAGTCCTAATCCTATCTGGGTGGATTCCAAAACAAACAAGCCCTTAGTGTCGTCCCGTTTCAGGTTGTAAATCATAAATGGGTGTGAGAGTTTGAGAGGGGGAAAGAAATTTCTTTACACTTTTAAAGCAATAAATAGATAGATAAACGCAGGCGGAAAAAGACAAAAGATCCAAACACCCGTCTCTTGACGGTGTTAGTTTTAGATGCAAGAATTAACAATACAACTGACGGAGTCAGTGAAAAGTGGGGGCCCCATGTTAGAAGATACCAAAATGAGTGGCGTAGGATTTCTTTTGATTTTATCGGCTTTGAAGAAAAAGTGCAAAAGGAACTCTCCGCCTATCGGTAGAAACAATGGGCCCCGTCTTACTTGACGGATGGGCTTCTATGGGCCCACTTCCACACGTGTCAATTTTCCAATTTTAATTCCCCTTTTTGGACTCCCTGGCCATAAATATGATAAATTATTGTTAAGTTTAAACAAATTGAATCATGATTATTAATATTGTTGAGTTTAGAAATCGTTGTTACAACTTTGGGTAATAATAATAACTTAACGACGAATGTAAATATTACGATACATCACTAGTTATTACTCCCCCTCCCAAAATTTTCTTCACAATTACTTTAAACGAACATTTCAAGATTTTTTTTCACCCCCTAAAAAAAACAACTCTCTCTCACAATAGTCAATAAAACATAAAATTGTCATTATTTTATTCAACTCAGCACTCACAATCTCACATACTCTCTTATTTCTTAAAAAATGTGTCAAATTCAAGTGTGAAGAACATCCTTGAACGAAAATATCCTAGAACGGAGGGAGTATATTTCTATATCCAACCATACACATTTTCATTCCTTCTGATATGCGCAACATCCACTTAATCTATGAATTACAATAGAACGGTACGAGTTTTAATTAGACGGGTAAAATAGTTTAAAGGGACACTTACTAGTAAATGTATTTTGTTAAGAGCTTATTACAATTAAGTTGGTAGACTTTTAAAAATTACAACTAGGTTAACTTTTTACATATATGATACCAAAATTACCCTTTATTTTCCTTCTATTTACTTTTCAATATTGTTCATGATTTGACATATATTTTTTAACTTTTGTAGATAGTTTTTAAAATGTTGTCAGATATGTGTCTACTTTTTTTTTTCTTTTTTAAATTAGACTTTTTTTAGCTGCATTTTTATTAGGTAATTATTCATGGAAATACGAAAATATCATGGTACATATTTTATAGATAAGGTACAAATTTATTAGACCTTTTTTTACTGCATTTCTTTATTTAATAATAATTCTCGTAAATGTATAGTACAAAATATAATATCATAGTACAAATTTAAATTTGGTAGGACAAAAGTGTGAGCATTGGTACATATGAAAATTTTATACCATAGTATAAGAAATAATACTATAGTACAAAATCATTTAATCTGTAGTATAAGTGATTGAACCTAGTACAATTTTTAACAGTAGCATACACAAGCTTGTTGAATAACAACTATCAAAAGCATAGTTCAATCTTTGAATTTATCTCAAGAGCATTATACACTTTAGACATTAACAACATCCAATTTTCTTCTCACCAAAACCCAATTCAAATCACCTAAATATGCAACAACAAAATCCATCTCTTGCTTGCAACAAAAACCTGCAACAAGGAAACCCAAATTAAGAAACTTTTTTTTATTTCACATAAATGTGGTCAAGAAAATGACCCTTCGCCTCAAGCGCCTCCCAAAATCAACCCCAATTCAAAATACACAAAATTGTACAACACCCACTCACATGATATATAACTAGATTTGAAAAAAAAAATTAAAAAAACATTAATTAATCACATACCAAAGGTCTCAAAAATTTGTTTGAGAGAATTAGCAGAAACTCCCTAGCAGAACTGCATGCGCCACTTCAGGGGAGAAGAACTGCGCCGCCTCAGAGGGAAGAAGAACCGCGCCGCCGTCAGGGGGGAGAAGAACCATGCCGCCGCTGCCTCCTCTATTTTTCCTAGCGGCCGCCTCCCTCTATTCTGCAACGCGCCACCGCCTCCTCTATTTTTTCAAGTGCCGCGCCTCCTCTACTTTTTCCATTGCGAGTCGCCGGCGAATTCGAAATTCAAATTTAGAGAGAGAAAGGGGAGAGTAGGAGAGAGAATGACCAAGAGAGAATTGGAGTGAGTGGATGTGAGTTGTGTGGTTTTATGGGAAAAAGGGATATACTTTTCTTTTTTTTAAATACTAATAAAATATAAATAATTAAAAATCTGAGATTGGAAAAGGGTAGTTTAGGTAGTTTAGTTTTTTATTCAAGAAAGTATACCTACTTGTCATTTTTAAAAAAAAGGTACTAACTTGACAGTAATTATGCATAAGAAACTTAAATGGCAATTATTAGGTATTGAATTTATACAATGGGTATCTCTTGGCGCTAATCTAATAGGATAATATAAAGTTATATAATTTATTTACTAAATACTTAAAATTAATAATATGATATATATTAACTTTTTTTTTTTAAATTTTTTTAACTAAATACGTGCATATTTATATTTATAATTAAAATTCATTTGTATTTAATTGTTAATAGATAGGGTGCAGGCGAAAATGATCATGTGTCCACAATGAATACAAATTTGTATCATTATATGTCCACTACGAGTCTACGAATGCGACAATGATACATAAATAGGACCTAATATTATTTTAATTGATTGATTTATATATGCTTTGAGTCATTCTCATGTACACTCGTGGTAGACACATAAATTTGTGTCTATCAATGGGCATGCAACCATTTCTCTAATGGTTTTTCACTTGTAGCTATTTGTCTTGTTATTCTGCCCTCCTCTTTACTTAATCTAAAATTAAAATTGTATACTTAATTATCTTCTATTATGCTCAAAAAATAAATATTTTCAGAAGCGCCTCCCCCCATCTCACCAATGTGATCTCTCCGCTTCCGCATCACAAGCTTTGTCGTCTGATAAAGAGATGGTAGAGGAGAGAAAAATCTGGTTTCAATTTCGATCATCTGTATGAGATTGAATAAATAATCATTGTTGATTTTCACACTCATTGTATACCAAATATATATACAACGTGTTACAAAAAAATTATAGGAAAATTCTAAAATTACAATTTGATGGTTAACATGTGTAATCGGCCATGGTGAACATTGAGTAATTTTCAGAAAAAGCAGTGTCGTCGTCCTGGGCCGCGTGTGTTTAGCAGAGGAGAAAGAGAGGTGAGAGACAATAAGTTTAAGAGTTTTCTTTAGTGTTTAGGATGATATCATATTAGATTGAGTAAATAACCATCCTTGAATTTTTTTTTTATCAATAAAAGCAACTTTTATTCCATCAAACTAAATATAACATAATATAAAGGTATGATCAATACCTCGTCTATTCTCTCCTAGCATTACATACTCCATCAGTTAATAATAAACAACAAGAACACAATAAATATTCAAAATCCGATAACAAGTCTTGAGTTCTCTAACCAATCTTGGATTTGAAACTCGCCCCAACTTTTCTCTCTATTTGCAAATCAACTCCACATTCCCGCCTTCATCTCTTCCACCACCTTTTTGCACAAGAAACTCCTTGTAAATATTTTTTCATTTCTTCCTTTCCAAATCAACCATGTGATGCACTCCCAAATACTAATAACTATTTGTTTACCTCTACTCCCTTTGAGAATCCTACTAAAATGTAGGAGATTCACAAAGGGGTTCGAGGATAGTACCGAGTTTAACCCCAACCACCTTATCGTCTCCATCCAAATTTTGTTGGAATGTTCACACTCGGAAAAAATGTGCTTCACAGTTTCCATCTTTTCATTGCAAAGGACACAATTTGTCTCAACATTTGAATTTAGAATTCCTCTCTTTCTCAGCTTCTTTTTTGTAGGTAGCCTTTTCCAAAGAGTCCTCCAAGCATGAATAGAGACCTTCCTAGGAATGCACTTGCTCCACAAGCTTTTGAAGCCTTTCACCTTCACTGACTCCACCACTCCTTCATCTTCTTGTTCTCTTAGCCTTGTGTACACTTCTTTAGTTTTGTAACTTCCATCCCTCGCTTCTTTCCATTTCCACCTATCTTCAACTTCTTCTTTTTTAGATTGGACCTATTCAACAATAAGAGAAGATAGTTGAGCTTTTTCACTATTAAACAGTTGACGCCTCCATTCCCACCCCCATTTCTGAACTTTTTCCTCCCACTCCCCCATTTCACCTACTCTACCATTTTTAAGATTGCATAGATAGTATAATCTGGGAAAACTATCTCGCAATCTTACACCCTCTACAATCTACAACTCATTCCAAAAATATGTACCCCTCCCATCCCCAACTTTGTTTTCAACACCCTAAAAAACCACCCATTATCTCCTCCTCCAGCGGCTTTCACCACCTCCCTCCACCACCCTCACACCCCTCTCCTATTATCTACCCTCCGTCCAAACAGCTCCCTACACCACCCTAGAACAAATTTTAATTTCAATCACTCTAGCCCATAAACACACTCTCTCTCTCTCTCTCCCTATCTCATTTAGAAACTTCCAAACCCATTTACTGAGAAGAACTCTATTAAAACGATCTAAATCTCGTACACCAAGCCCCCTTTTCGATTTTGAATTACAAATGGAGCCCCACCTAACCCACGCTAATTTTCTCTCACTCTCATTTGACCCCAAAATAAGCTTTTTTGCATTTTAACAAGATCTCTCGACATACATTTAGGTAGACAATAAATAGAGAAATAGTATATACGAATAGAATTCAGCACCACATTAAGCAAAGTTAGTCTCCCAAATAGAACTTTAAGTTCTCCCACTTTATCAGCCTATTCCTTACTTTCTGGATCACATCTCCCCAAACAGTCACACATGACGACACGAAACCAACCTTTACTCCCAAATACGTAAAAGGCAATGTTCCTTCACATCACCCCAATTCCCTTGCCATATTGTTCCTCTTGGCCTCTGAAATGTTCACTCCATAAATAGTGCATTTATTCAAATTTACACTCATCTCCGATATTAATTCCCACAACTTCAAGAATCTTCTAAAAAAGAACACATTTTTCGTCTTCGCTTCCCCCAAGAAAATTGTATCATAAGCAAATTGCAGGTGTGAAACACAAACCTTTTTTTTCGATCAAAGCTGGACAAAACAGGCCCAATTTGACAGCATTATTATCAAAAGTGACAACCCTTCAACAACGAGCAAGAATAAAAAAATGGTGAGAGGGGACCACCTTGACGAAGCCCCCTCTCGAGCTTGAATTCCCCAGAACAGCTGTCATTCACCAAAACAGAGGCACATATTGAAGTAACACACTCCATTATCCACCACTTCTGATGAAAATTGAAACCTTCCAACATTCTTCTAAAAATTCTCAAATCAAGTGAATCGTAAGCTTTGGCAAAATCGATTTTATAAAATAATCTTCTTATTTTACCGTGTTTCGCATCCTTAATTGCTTAATTTAGAACCACTATACTATCTACGATCAATTTTTCTTCCCCCCATGGACGCACTCTGGTTTGGTGAAATAAGATTTGTTAGAAAAAGGGGTGTGAATATTTCGAAACACTGAAGTATGGAATAAGGGAAAACACGAAATGAATTCGTAAAAAACCGAGTCTAGGAATAACCTATTCCCGCAAGATCGAATACGCCCGTACAGTGCTTACGGTATAATGCTTACGGATCCCCAAAGGTAAAATGGTTTATCTATTCACACTGGTAGCACTACCGAGTATGAATTTCCGGCGAACTAAATTGGAATTATGAGCTAAACGGGAATTTCTGCAGAGAACGGATTTCGGGAAATTATGGGTTCGTAAGTGATTCTGGAAAAACTGGACGAAAATGGGTATATATAGGCGGAAATCCGACCCATTTGAGGGCTGCTGGAGTGGAGTACGTGGTGATCATGGATCACCCACGTTCTGTCGTGGAGAGAAACGCAGTTTCTCAGTCATGGGAAGCAAGACGGAATATTCCAGATGCTCTGAAGTGTATTAATCAAATTCGTAGATGTATTAATCAAGTTCGTGGGCCGACTCAATTCTAAGTGGGCCAACTGAAATGGGACGACTCAATCCCATACGGGTCACCCGATCCGATTGGATCCAAAAAGCTATTGGGCCATTTTATATTTTTGGTACTCTAAAAATATAGGTATGGCACCAAAGCCCACCCAAAGCCCAATTGCCAAGAACCACGAACCCGCACCCGGACCCGGGCGGGGCGGGGCGCGCACGCGCGCGCGTGTGTGGTCCATGGTTAGGGTCCCCATGTCCCAATTTAGAGAACATGAATAATTTCCTACTTATATACAAGACAAACTTCTTGTAATTTTCCAATGTGGGATGGAACTTCATTTTCCATTTCCCATGGAATTATTCAACACACATGATTAATACTACAACTTCCCAAATTAATTTCTCACTCACCGGAAATCGGTTTTGAGATATTAAATATACCACGCTCATCTACTCCGCGAGTAGAACAACATCGTTAATTTTATTTTCCCAAAAACTAACGATTTTACTCCTCAAAAAATTGATCAAAGTAAGGGTATGAAACCTTTACAAAACCAATTTCCAACAATCCCCCACATGAGTGAGAATTGCACCTATACAGAGTCAAGCTTCTTCGTTCAGCTCATGTGAGACCTCATTGCTTCCGGATAAGTAACCAATGGTTTTGAACTTTCCGTAGCCCGGCACCATCGGGTATACCGGCGGCTTAGTGGACACGATGCCTTGAACTAATCCTCCTTAGTGTATACCTTACAGATAGTGCAGACACAAATCAGTCTCGATTCCGATTTGTTCTCACGTTTTTGTCCATTTTGGCCATGGACGCCCTTTGTATTCATAAATGTTTGGTTGAAGCGGCCCTCACTTCTCATTTATATAGGTGATCTCCTTTCGAGTATCCCGTCATACTCAGTCCCACATGGACTCATAGGAATCATTAAAAGTCAAAGACTTATCCTTTACCACAACCCACGGGTTCACTAACACTTGACACAGTGCTATCAGGAACGGTCATGATTTTCAAGTGTTGTACAACTAACATTCACAGCTTAGTTTTCCCTTTTGAACCAAGTTCTTGGGATCTCCAGTCATCATGGTTGGGTTACCACTGTTTCAGTTTTATTTGTGGATTTCAGACCCATTCCCTCTATCAGCTTATTCATTTGATCTCGGTTCAAGCTCTTCGTGAGCGGATCCGCTATGTTGTCAACTAATCTTACATAATCAATTGTTATTATACCAGTTGAGATCAAATGTCTAACGGAGTTATGTCGACGACGAATATGTCTCGACTTTCCGTTGTACATACTGTTCAAAGCTCTACCAATAGCAGCTTGACAGTCACAATGTATCATTACAGATGATACTGGTTTGTTCCAACAAGGAATATCTTCTAAGAAATTGTGAAGCCATTCAGCTTCTTCACCAGCTTGATCCAAAGTGATGAATTCAGATTCCATTGTAGAACGGGCAATACACGTCTGTTTTGTGGATTTCCACGATACTGCAGCTCCTCCAATAGTGAATATATATCCATTAGTCGAGAATGAGTCTTTACTATCGGATATCCAATTAGCATCACTGTACTCTTCAAGTACAGCTGGATGTCGCGTGTAGTGTAGCCCGAAGTCAAGAGTATACTTCAAGTATCTCAAGACCCTTTTCAGAGCTTTCCAATGTTCATGACTTGGATTGCTCGTGTACCTGCTTAGTTTGTTCACAGAACACCCAAGATCTGGACGTGTGCAATTTGTAATGTACATCACGCTTCCAATGATCCTTGCATATTCCAACTGATTCGCAGGTTCACCTCTGTTTTTCTTCAGATGAACATTTTGTTCAAGTGGAGTTTTAGCAGGTGGATCATCAAATGCATTAAATCTCTTCAAGACTTTCTCAACATAATGAGATTGTGTTAAAGAAATTCCATTTGAAATTCTTTCGATCTTGATTCCTAGAATCACGTCTGCTAAACCCATATCTTTCATGTCAAAATTTCTCTTTAACATGTTTTTCGTATTAACGATCACATTTGAATTGTTACCTATGATTAACATGTCATCAACATATAAGCATACGATAACAAATCCATTTGGTGTATCTTTCACATACACACACTTGTCACATTCGTTAATTCGAAATCCATTTGACAACATAATATTGTCAAATTTCAAATGCTATTGTACAGGAGCTTGTTTAAGTCCATACAACGACAGAACGAGTTTACAAACTTTTTTCTCGCTCCCGGGTACAACATAACCCTCTGGTTGATCCATGTATATTTCAGCATCCATCTCTCCATTTAGAAAAGCAGTTTTTACATCCATTTGATGTATTTCGAGATTATGCAAAGCAGCAATCGCGACAAGTACACGAATGGATGTAATCCTTATTACCGGAGAGTAGGTGTCAAAGAAATCATGTCCTTCTCTTTGTTTAAAACCCTTTGCAACCAAACGGGCTTTATACGTTTCAATAGATCCATCTGCTTTGTACTTTCTTTTAAGGATCCACTTACATCCTAAGGTCTTGCAACCTTTAGGGAGGTCAACCAACTCCCATGTATGATTTTGCAGAATTGAATCATATTCACTGTTTATTGCTTCTTTCCAGAGAGATGCATCTGGTCTGGAAACAGCTTCTTTGATAGTCCTAGGTTCATCTTCTAACACATACCTGATGAAGTCTGGACCATAGGTCTTATCAATTCTAGCTCGTTTACTGCGTCTTGGTGCTTCACTCTGCTGAGTGGAAGGACTTGCAGCTCCACTTGATTCTTCATGAGTTCGTTTATTTGAACTCACTTCTTCTTTGTCCCTACACGGGAACACATTTTCAAAGAACACAGCATTCCTTGATTCTATGGTAGTACCTACTGTCATATCGGGTATCTCTGATTTATGAATCAAGAACCGATAGGCACTACTGTTGAAGACGTATCCTATAAAGATCCCATCGACTGTCTTAGGTCCGATTTTCACTTGTTTAGGAAGTGGCACTTCAACTTTAGCCAAACACCCCCACACTTTGAGGTATCTGTATGATGGTTTGCGATTTTTCCACAACTCATAAGGTGTCTTATCTTGAGTCTTAAGTGGAATTTTATTTAAAATGTGGTTAGCTGACAGAATAGCTTCCCCCCACATGTTCTGAGGTAAACCTGAGCTGATTAACATTGCGTTCATCATCTCTTTCAAAGTTCAGTTTTTCCTCTCCGCAATACCATTTGATTGTGGTGAGTAGGGAGTTGTCGTTTGATGTATGATGCCGAATTCGGCACATAATTGTTCAAACGGAACCACATACTCTCCACCTCTATCACTACGAATTGCTTTAATTGTAGTGTTCATTTGATTCTCTACTTCACTTTTATAGTTTTTAAAAGCTTCAATAGCTTCATCTTTACTTCGAAGTAAATAAACGTAGCAGAATCTTGTGCTATCATCAATAAAAGTAATAAAATACTTTTTTCCACCTCTAGTTTGCACAAATTTTAAATCACATACATCAGTGTGAATTAATTCTAGAGGAGTAGTGTTCCTTTCAACTGACTTAAATGGTAATTTAGTCATCTTTGCTTCTACACAAATTTCACATCTTTTGGATGTATCAACATTCTCAATTTTAAGTAAATCTAAATTTACTAATCGTTTTATAGATTTTAGATTAACATGTCCTAATCTAAAATGCCATAAAGAGGAACACTCAACGATATAAGCAGAAGTAGAAGCATTCTCATTAATAATAGTGTTTTTGCCATCACGACTTACAGTCATCACAGACATCTTGAAAAGGCCCTTCTCGAGGTAACCCTTTCCTAGGAAGATGTCAAACTTGCTAAGTACAACGCCATTTGCTAAAAGTGACCCCCAAATCAGATTCTTCCGGATGTCCGGGACATGCAGCACGTCCTTCGGTTTCAGCTGCTTTCCCGAAGTCAGTTTGATTACCACCATCCCTACACCAGCCACTTCAGACGAGGCTTGGTTCCCCATGTAGAGCTTTCTCCCTTCAGCAGGAGAATAAGTGGAGAAGGCAGACTTCTCCGAGCAAACGTGGCAAGTGGCACCAGTGTCCACGAACCAACTCTTCTTGTTGTCCACTATGTTGACCTCGGTCACCACAGCGGACATGTCCATCTCTATAAGCTCACGTTCAGCAACGTTCACGGAGTTCTTCTTCCCTTTGTCTTCTTTCTTGGGCTGACGACAATCAGCTGCCCAATGGTTGGGTTTGCCACAGTTGTAGCACTTCTCGTTGAACTTCTTCGGGGCAGGAGCAGCAGCAACAGCCTTGCCTTTGCCCTTGTCGTCTTGGCGCTTCCTTTTCTTTGATGGTTCACCTTTCTCCATCAGGTTAGCTTTGGCCTCGATGGAAGCAGTCGAGCCCCTCCTTTCCCTCTTCTTGTTATCCTCCTCAATCCGGAGTCGGGTAACAAGGTCCTCCATCGTCACTTGCTTTCGCTTGTGCTTGAGGTAGGACTTGAACTCCTTCCAAGATGGAGGGAGTCTGTCAATCACAGTTGCTACCTGAAAGGCTTCAGGCAGCTCCATCACTTGCACTGCAATATTGTGGAAGATCACTTGCAGCTTCTGCACTTGCTCGACAACATATTTGTTGTCCTCCATCTTGAAGTCATACAAGGTGGAGACGACGAACTTGCTAGTTCCCGCGTCTTCAGTCTTGTACTTCTTCTCCAAGGACTCACATAGAGCTTTGGAAGTCGGGTACTCATCGTACACATCACAGAGGGCATCAGACAGCCCATTCAGAATGTAGTTCCTGCAGAGATAGTCATCGTGGATCCAAGTGTCATAAGCGATCCTTGTCTCACGAGTAGCATCATCAGCAGGAGCACTCGGGCTGTCCTCCTTGATGTATTTCACCAAAGAGATGGTGGTCAAATAGAAGTGCATCTTCTTTTGCCACCGTTTAAAGTCATTTCCCGAAAACTTTTCGGGTTTCTCCCCTTTTACTACCACCGGCCTAACAGTCCCTTGAAGGGAGGCCTGGTTGGTAGCCAAAAGTGGATTGACTCCGGCATTTCCTACAAAAGGATTGCCGCCAACATTTCCCACTAAGGTATTAGCACTAGAGCTTCCCACAAAGGGATTAGTGCCAGAGGTTCCCACAAAGGGATTGGCATTTCCCACGAAGGGATTGCCATTGGTTTGGTTCTTCAACCATTCAGCAAAGTAGTTGCAAAAGTTTCCGAACTCAAAAGGAGGAATCGAATTCGGATTACCTGGGGTGAGTTCCTTGGAAGGATCAGGATTGCCACCCTTAGAAGGATCAGAATGATCATCCTTAGCCGGTGAAGACAGGTCCATTTCGTTATCGGAGTTATGGTTCGACATGTCAATGTTTCGAAAAAATATTCGATCTTGCGATTGTTTGAAAAAGGGGTGTGAATATTTCGAAACACTGAAGTATGGAAGAAGGGAAAACACGAAACGAATTCGTGAAAAACCGAGTCTAGGAATAACCTATTCCCGCAAGATCGAATACGCCCGTACAATGCTTACGGTATAATGCGTACGGATCCCCAAAGGTAAAACGATTTATCTATTCACACTGGTAGCACTACCGAGTATGAATTTCCGGCGAACTAAATCGGAATTATGAGCTAAACGGGAATTTCTGCAGAGAACGGATTTCGGGAAATTCTGGGTTCGTAAGTGATTCTGGAAAAACTGGACGAAAAGGGGTATATATAGGCGGAAATCCGACCCATTTGAGGGCTGCTGGAGTGGAGTACGTGGTGATCATGGATCACCCACGTTCTGTCGTGGAGAGAAACGCAGTTTCTCAGTCATGGGAAGCAAGACGGAATATTCCAGATGCTCTGGAGTGTATTAATCAAATTCGTAGGTGTATTAATCAAGTTCGTGGGCCGACTCAATTCTAAAAATATAGGTATGACACCAAAGCCCACCCAAAGCCCAAGAACCAAGAGTCCCAGGCAGGGCGCGCGCGCGCGTGTGGTCCATGGTTAGGGTCCCCATGTCCCAATTTAGAGAACATGAATAATTTCCTACTTATATACAAGACAAACTTCTTGTAATTTTCCAATGTGGGATGAAACTTCATTTTCCATTTCCCATGGAATTATTCAACACACATGATTAATACTACAACTTCCCAAATTAATTTCTCACTCACCGGAAATCGGTTTTGAGATATTAAATATACCACGCTCATCTACTCCGCGAGTAGAACAACGTCGTTAATTTTATTTTCCCAAAAACTAACGATTTTACTCCTCAAAAAATTGATCAAAGTAAGGGTATGAAACCTTTACAAAACCAATTTCCAACAAGATTGTCCATCACTTTGCATAGCCTCCTTGTTAATACTTTTGAGATAATTTTGTCATTTAATTCCTCTGCAGCTTCTTTGTTTGGTAGAAGAATGATGAAAGATGGGTCTTCCCTGCTCATGGAAATCTTTCATTAAGCCCATGAAATCTTCCTTGTAGATATCCCGTAGCTCCTTTAGCAACTTAAAGTCGAATCCGTCCGGACCAGGACTCTTCCACGAATATATGGCTTCCCATACCTCTACCTCGTCATCAAACCTAGTGATCAACATGTTGTTATCTGTATTGGAGACCTTATTAACGAATAGATCATCCCCCAACACTAGTCACTAGTCTTTGAACTCTCCTTGAAGTAGTTGCAGACTCCTCTCTTCACCTCTTCAACCTCCTCCAACCAACATCCATTCACAAATATTCCTTGTAATTCATTCACTTTCCTTTGAATCACCTTCTTGCAATCACTTTTTGACGCATCAAGCTGTCTTTTTGTATTCATTGTATGGTAAATATGTGTTATGACAGATCCATGGAAAGAGTACTAAGTTGCAGGATCTATTTATGCTAAATATATCAATCTAATCTTCTAAAACACATTTGTATCCTTATTACTTCGTGATTCATTCGACACTTTTCGTGAAACTGCTCTATTATTTTACATTTTGTGTTTTTCTACATTGTATTCCAAAATTTGTTCTGTTTTTTATAAATATGATGCTCCATCAACTCTGGTGCAAGATTACTTATCAAAGTTGAACCTGGTGAAGTTATCAAACCTGGTATGTTCAAGTCTGGCATTTATATTATAGTTTCTGGTGAATTGGGATCATTTGTTTGGCACAAAATAATATTGCAAGTTAAATCTATTCTATTAATTTATTTAGTGAATGCTTACGATGTTGCTGTTGGCTCTTTTGTGTGGGTTATATCGTAGCAGGTTACGTAATATTTAATATGCAAGGCAACAGAACTGTTATGGAGATACATTGTTGGTATGGCTATTTTAATGCACTTTTTTTAATCTTCTTTTGGCAGAAATCTGTATGGTAAAAGTACACTAATATAATGAGGTTTCTCATGGTATTGCATTTCTTCTATTGTGGCATAAATCTATATGATAAGAGTTATGATAGTTTTTATGAATTTACATTTGTTTTAAATAAGGAGCATAATTGCTTGCTGTTTGACAGAAATGAAATCTTTATTAAGATGTGAACATTAGAATATTACTATTGAAATGAAAAAAAAAAAAAAAAAGATAATCTCACAGTTCTACAATCATCTTTTTAATCTTCCCTCCACCAAAGAGGTTGACTAATCTTCATGCAATTGATGTGAATGCAATGGATATTCCACAAATTCCACCGGAAACAAGGATCTATTGGTTGATAAGTATAAACATGGTTGCTTGGAGGAGCTACCCATTTATAAGAAGGTAATGGCCTTTTAGAGTTTATTATAGTATATTTTATGCTACTCAATATTTGACTCATCTGGAATTAAAAAAAAAAATGTATATATATAGTTCAAGAGGTTAGAGCCCCACTACCTAAGTCCTTACGTCATGAGAAGAGAAACTCGGGAAAATTGTGGTATCACTTCTAACTTAAAGCTGATTAGATTAAGTTTATTTGAAACATCTTTTAAGCTATAACATCTTGGGGAAACCGGTGTTGGAAAAACTGTATTCATCTCAAAAAACTCTTCATTATTTGATGTGCAATAGTACTTTATCTTTGCATTAGGCACATGCTCTTCATAATTTGAATTCAGGTACTTCACTACTTACGTCGCAGGTATGCAACTCAGTGAGCATCAATCTAAAGAGGCATCTTTCTATCTGCACTGTAATCATTGTCCATGCATCCAAAATCAGAATAAAGTCACAAATTGTTGAATGTTAAAATTCAATTTCAAGTGCAATATCCGTACTATCAATTCAAATTGTACTTTTTTTATTGATGTTAAGAAGAGGAGATAAAATTTAGAACACAACACAAAGTCAACACGTATCTCTAAAGAATAGAATTGTGTACACACTGCATTCATGAGTTGCCTGTCTCTATAAATGGGGTTTCATACATATATATATAAAAAAAAAAACTAAAATCTACGCAAAAGAAAAAGAAAAAAAAAATGGACATCAAAAACGAAAAAGACTAGTACATTATTAATAACCATCAACTTATATTTTGGGCATTTGTGATGCACATGTTAATATTTCTAATTGTTAAACATACAATGTTTGTTATGTACTACTTAGACATGAACTCTAAATTACATTCAAACACGCTTATTCAGTCACTTTTTTTTAATATATAGTTGGGCCTTTTCATTGTTGGATCGTGTTGTAGCCCTTTAACCCAAACAAACCCATAAACCCAATAATTAAGATTTAATTGCACAAAACTCCTTCATGATTTAGAAATATTGCGCGAAATTCTGTTATAGTTTGAAAATTGCATAAAAATCCCATACAGTCTACTAAATAAAGCAAATTATCCTCCTTTTTTATCAAAAAAAAAAAAAATACTATAATAATTTTCTCTGTTTCTCATCACGTTCTTAGTATTAGAGAGGTGTATTCAATTGAGATTCTATTATATTTTTTTTTTTTTAAAGTCTGTGGATTTAGAAAATCTATAGACTCTATGCAGAGTTTGACTAACTTTTTTTATTGATTTACTTGAATTTTCATAGACTTTAAAGGATTGTAGAATACACTTTTTTTTATTGATTTACATGGATTTCCTTAAACTCCGACGCCGGAGCCATTGATGCAAATGTATATGGAACACACTTGTATATAAAAAAAAAAGTTATCCAAATTGTTTAGGAAAAAAAATTGAGAATATTACAAATAGGTTCTCCTTTTAAATTAAAAAATCAAATTGGTTCTCCACCTTTATTAAATTCATCCAAGTTTAAAAATGGTTCCCACACCCAACCCCCTCCCACCGTCCAACCCCTCCCCCTTTACTGAGTTCATCTCTCTCCCTATACACATTTTCATATTTCTCTCTCTCTCTAAATTGCATCTCTCTCTTCTCACTCAGCGACACCGCTCTCTCTTTCTCTCACTTCGCGGCGCCGCCCTCTCTCTCTCACTCCGCTGCGACGACTACACCTCCGTCCCCCTCCGTCTCTCTCACTTACCGAGAGAGACGACGCCCTCTCTCTCTCTCTCTCTCTCTCTCTCTCTCACTCACTCACTCAGCAGCGGTGCAACCACCCTCCGCCACCACCGACGATGCCCACTCCACGAGGAAAGCTGCGACAATGCCACCACCACCGCCCTAATCTATTGACACATTCAGATCTGGCGCCGCGCCTCCGTCATCGATCTGCAAGGGCGGCGACATCGATCTGCAAAGGCCGATGAATGCATCTCCGATCCGCAAGGGCGACATCGTAGATCTACAAGGGGAGCGTCGATCTACAAGGGCCGATTAATACGTCTCTGATCTGTAAGGGAGGCGATGCATATCTGCAAGATCACTAAGCCTAGCTAGGAAGAAATCGAAGAGGTATTCATTCATTTCTCTCCCCACCTGAATAAAATTCATATAAATTTATCTCTCTCTGTCTCCAGCTGCAATGTGTGAAATAGACAAAGTGCCAGCAATTAAATTTAGAATTGTCCATGGATTGCTGCCATATATCTAAAGAAATCAAATTTGTTGTCAATAATTTTATGTGATAAGGTGTGTGCGCGCGTGTGTTTTTGTGAAAAATGTATGTGTGCATGGGATTTTTTTGTGCTGCAAGCAGTGTGTTTGAAGTATGTGTATAAAAATGTTAAGAAAATAAGGGGGTGTATTGGGTTAGGATTTCGCAGGATTTTAAAAGACTTTTTTTATAAAAAAAAAGTCTGCTGGTATTCAATCAGGATTTTATGTCACTTAGAAACAATCCACTGGTATTCAATCTGGATTTTCAAGATTTTTTAAAGAGTCCATTAAAATCCATTGGAATTCATTCGAGATTTTTTATTATTTAAAACAAATCCATTGGTATTCAAAAATATAAGAATTTTAAAGGATTGTTGTGTTAGATAGATTTTGAAGGACTTTTTAGTTATTTTTATACATACCGACAATCCCATCAAAACTCATAGTATTTTAAAGGACTTTTGAAGTGACTCTTTGAAGTGCTTTCTTCGGTAATGTCTTCACCTTTATCTTTTCACTTTTGAATATATATTACTAGAGTGTACCCACGCGAATTTCGCGTACTGAAAAAATATATTATATTTATTTTCTGTAGACATTTAATATAAGAGTATTTTTGTTTAAAAAATTTCGAGGTATATACAATAAATTATGGGGTTTGTTTAGCTGTGGCCCGTGCCCTTCACTAAACCCTATAAGTATATCCTACAAACTAAATAATTAAAAAAATCAAAATTCACATAAATTAATAAAATTACTTAGACTAATAATTTAATAATAATCAATTTTCATTTCAATATTGAATAATTTATAAATTAATCAACATTATTAGTTATTGGGAGTATACGGTAAGAAATTAATTTATATAAGAAACAATACAAAATTTAAAATAAACTTTAACGTTACAAATACATGTTCATCGATTAAAATGAGTTCCAAGTAGAATTTGTCTCTATTAAAATCATTAAAAAATATTATCCAACTTTTTCAATCCTAACTTTAACGGTCAATTTTTGGCTCTCACTCTTGATATTAGAAATCAGAGAAAATTGAGGTGTCATACTCTTGAAATATAAAATAAGATTTAAATTACAACAATTAAACCATCATAATTATTCAGATAAAAGTATATGGTATAGATAAATATATTATTTTTGCACATGAAGAATATTTAAACTGAACGATGTAGAGCATAAATCAGCAATCATTATTAGATTCATATTGATATTGATATTTAAATCTAATCAAATTGTGAGCACTTAAAATGATGAATTTAATTATAAAATAAATATACTAATAACAATAAATATATAACTAACCAACAATTGGTGGGAGAAATCTCAGCAAAAGAGTGGAACAAATGAAACTTTGATGTGAAAAAATGAAATACAATATGCTCTTAAATATAAAAAAAAATACATGTAATATTATATCTTGTCCATAATAAGAATATATCACATAAGAATATTCTTTGAAATATATAACTATATACCTTTTATTTTAGGAAAAAATAATCGAACATTATATTATACTATATATACTAACTCAAACTTAGAAATGATAAATTTAGATTCATTCAATAAGTAGATCATATTTAATTACATTAAGGTTTGGAAAAAATATGATTTATAATAAATTCTAAAAATAACTAAATAAGAAAATGGAAAAAATATCTATTTGCATTAATTATGCAGATATAAATTAATGGTTTAGATTTAATGATATAGAACGAAGGGTCGAGATTAAAAGTTTAACCAACTTTTAATGAGAGCGCAGTATTTCAAAATGGAGAGATTTGAGACATGTCACATCAGCCTAAAAATAAGGTGGTGTTGACACATCATCTTGGAGAGGTTTGAAAATATATTATTATAAGATACTATCCACGCCATCATAATCCCACTCCCACCATATTCCTTTTTTGATCGACCTCTATTTCCCAAATTCATCGTCATCTTCATCATTGCTGATTCCCCTGAGGTAAAATCACCAACTGGCTTTATCCCTTTTTATGTTTGGTTTAATAATTGTTGTTTCTCCATGGATATTTGTTTATTTATATCATTTGTTTCAATGTTTAAATTGTGTGATTAATTAATTTGGATTGACCACCTAGGTTAATGAGTATGTAAATTTAATTGACAAGTCGTAATTATTTGTGTTATTTTGTGTACTTTGATTGATTGTTTTATAACAATAATTCTTTATTTTACTCGTAATTGTACAATTTATGCTATTATAGTCTCGATACTTTGATTGTATATTTTTCTATTAATTTCACGGTATCTTGGAACTTTTGAGTTGAGTGGAAAAATTACTGGGACCGATTAGGGGTGGGAAAAAATACTGAAATACCGAATACCGTGCATATCGTACCGAAAAAATACCAAAAATACCAGAATTTTGATATACCGGAAATTTCAGTACGGTAACGGTATTAATATTCTAAATTTTTGGTATTTCGATATATACTGATAATATTTCGCGGTATGGAACGGTATACCTTTACATTTTCTAATTTTGGTATGCCAAAAATATCGGTATATGTCGGTATTTTCGGGATGTAACGGTATATCGATTATTTGGTACGGTAAAATATAAATTTTTAGGCATACCGAAAACTTTGGTATGGGATCGGTATGAAATTTTATCATACCGAACTTTTCGGTACGGTATACGGTATGCAATTTTCGGTACGGTATACCCAGCCCTAGGACCGATACAGCTGGTGTATGGATAAGAGACTTGGACCATGTGAAACTTCTAAAAAACTAGGTTCAAACGTACCTGCTAAAATCAGAGAAAGCACAAGGTTCTTCCCTTTCTTCAAGGTATGTAATAATTATCTAACAATAAAAATTATAAATAAAACGACACTACTATATTTATATTTTTCATTCGAAAATAGTTGTATTAGGATTGCATTGGAGCTATTGACGGGATACATATTCCAGCAATGGTAAGGGAACGAGATGTAAGCAGTTATCGTGACCGTCATGGAAAGATATCAAAAAATGTATTAGCCGCTTGTAATTTTGATTTGGAGTTCATGTATGTTCTTAGTGGGTGGGGGGTATAACAAGGAGGAATTGACTTAAAGTGCCACAAGGTAAATACTTATTTTTTATATTAATATTATTAGTATTATTATAATACTAATATTATATATTGCATATGTAATTAGGTAAATATTTTTTGATGGATTGTGGATTTCCTAATCGACGTCAGTTTTTAGCTCAATTTCGAGGTGTAAGATATCATCTACAAGATTTTGCAGGTCAGGGTAATGACCCTGAAAATGATAAATAATTGTTCAATCTTCGTCATGCGTCTTTAAGGAATGTGATCGAGAGAATATTTGGTATTTTTAAATCAAAATTCACAATTTTTAAGTTAGCACCTCTATTTTTATTTAAAACACAAGCAGAACTTGTATTAGCATGTGCAGCTCTACATAACTTTCGCAAAGAATGTCGTTTTGATGAATTTTCAGTTAAACTAGTGGACGAACCTTCATATTCAACATTACTGATTAATGAAGACCATAACTTTGAGCCTATTACTCAAATCCAAGAGCAAGAGCGACAAGACGCTAATGCTTGGAGGACTAGTATAGTTATGGATATGTGGACGGATGCTATTTAGGAGGACATGATATTATGGAGATTTTTTTTTTTTTTTTGTCTTTGACTCTTTTTGAATTCGAATGTATGAAAAAAAAATTGAACTCTTTGTATATCACAAATCCATGAAATTCTGCAAAGTCCACAAAGTCTTACAGAATCCATTAAAATCCTGATTTAAAAAGTCTTATAAAATCCTGCAAAGTCTTTTAAAATCTGCATAATTTTTTTAGCAAAAAAAATCCTTTAAAATCATAATCCAATACACCCCTGTAATTCTTATTTTTTGATGAGTTTGATCTGTTGAATGATATGCAGATCTGGAGATCCGAGGGAAAGAATGATATGAAGATCATGAGGGGGAAAATGAAGATGAAGATACTGTAAAAAAATTATTTTTGCACACTGTTAATGCATATAGACATGAATATGTAATTTTATTAATTTTATTTATGAATTTGTTATTTTTCAAATTCAAATATGTATATTTATGGGGTTTTAAACATGTTATTGATGAAACATGGGATTTCACATTATTAATGAAATATAAAATTTATACGTGCAAAGTATACTTGTAATTTCACATTATTAATGAAAATATAAAATTTATATGTGCAAAGTATACATGTGTAAAAATTTTGTGCAAAGTATATCTATGTAAAAAAATTGTGCAAAGAAAAATGGGTTGGAAAGGGTGTAAAAATATCTAATTCAAAAATCATGTTCAAAAGTAGACGGCCAGGTTGAATAAATATATGCTGAAAAAGTGACTTTATGTCACATCATACTGAAAAAGTAAAAGAAAAAAAGGCTGAAGTGGCCCACAAAATGAACCATGTTTGTATTTTCTTCAAAATTGTAAATCAAACACTAATAAATACTACTAATAAGGTAAACTCCCCTTGGGGATTGGTGCAATTAAATTACATGCAGATGCAGTCCATGAGTCATGACGCGGCTTCTCAGTTTGAAATGAAAAGACTGAAGCTATGATGAAAGAAGAAGTAGAAATGGAGAAGAAAGGCGAGAGGAGACCCCTTAAAATACAAAAACTCAGAAGAAAATCCAACACCTCTGATGCTGATATTCAACCATCACGCTCTTCTTCAAAGGTATATATGTATAATCTATCCGCTCTTTTTGATTTCTCATTACCCTCAATGAAGTAGGGTTTCCGGTTTCTCCTCTTTCTTATGAATGAAATTTGGTTTCTATTAATTGTGAGTTTAATTGAATGGAACTAAAATCTGTATAATGTAGTGATATCCATGCCTTCATTCTTTAATTAATTTTCGGATGTGTTATTATTTTGTGGATTTACCTTGCTGAATGAAGTTTCGATCTTATGGTTTAATACATATGCAGTAGATTGAGAATTTGATTGGTATGCTTGATTCATAGAGTTGTGATTTTGAAAGCAACTCAAGTTAATTATTATCTCCTGCATATTCGTAACATTTAGTTGCTAAAGTTGGGGATTACAAAGTTTTAAAACAGAAAGCAAGCTCTATATATATGCATGAATGAGATATCATATCATTGCATAAAGAACAAAATATTTTCACTCATGTGATTTGTTGGAGAGACTAACATATAACCAATATGAGGCTTTTTGCACGTTCTCATCCAGTTTCTCTTTACTATGGGATTTAATTTTATTGGTTTCTTTCTTGACGACCTATGATAGATTGCAAAATTCTTCAAGAATTAAAAATAAATAAAAGAAGATATAACTTAGCTTCTTTTGATCACAACAATCTTTTATTAAATTTATTCCTCATTTGTGAATACTTGCCTATTCTTCTGGGAACTAATGATATATTGTAGAATAAAGTTTGATATGTATAGGAATAGGAATTAAATGATTCTGAGTGTGATGTTTTCTTTGGCTATGTCTACTGCATATTTTTATTACTGAAATTTCGCCAACTAAGTACACGATTCAATTTAGTAGTCTTTTCCCTGATGATGTTTTGCTCACACACCGCTCTCGACACGCCCAGGCAATTGCTGACAAGCATGCACCGATGAACACTCCGTCAAGACACGATGAAGCCACATTGGCAGTGGTGATGCAAGTTCTTATTGGTTCAAAGAGCAGTGTTCCGGTGGAGTCTTCCCCTATAAAAGTTTCAGTACGTTCGAATTAACATTATGAACATGCGAGATGACTGTTAATATTGTTCCATTCATATATCATTAGTTGCTCTAGTAATAGGCTTTGGTGTGCTACTTTCTACTGTTTGCCTCACTTTCCTATATTTTCCGAGATTAACCAAAGCAGAACGATTCTGTTTTCAGGATGTACAGTCTTCCGAAACAGAAAATCAGCTAGTTCCAATGGAGTCTTCCTGTTTAAAATCTCCAGCAGAAGCTCAGGTACCTAAGCTGGAAATTAACATTATAAATGTAATACCATCCAATTTATATAGCTGTGGTTTCCTCGCATTCCTATATTTTCCAAAGCAAAACATTTTTGTTTTAGGACGGAACGACTACAAATCAGCTAGTTCCCGAAAAGAAAGTATTGGCATCAGATCTTCATGGAAATGAATTACCAATCCAATCCTTAGACAACAACAATTTACCTAAAAGAGAGGCTAATCTGGTGTTGCCCCCATTGGATAACGAGCCTATATCCTCTGATCATATTAATGTCAACGGTTACATGGTGAAAAGGGAATTAGCGCCTCTACTTATGGCCATCTTCCTAAAGTATGGCGACATTGCTAAGGAAAGCGTGGTTTCAATGGAATCACGTCCGGTCCTTTTAGAGTGGGTTTGCAGCATTTATAAGAAGTTGGAAGCGTTGACGTTTCTGCAGCTGACACCTTTGGAGATCAAATCCATGCTTGGTCAAATGAAAGACCTCCAAAATATGAAAATGAAAATTGGATGGCTGAATGAGAGGCTGTGCTGGATATCTAAGGTGAGGGAGATGTGTGACAGTGTTTCGACTACTGAGGAATTTGAAGCAAGAACTGTCGTAATGACTGATGAAAAGACGAAGGCGATTCAATGTTACGAAGAAGAGATGAAGAAGCTGCAGGAGAAGCTTCAGCAAGAAAAGGATGAGTTGAGTATGGTTGATGAGATTAAGAAGCTGAGTGGTAAAGCTTTGGTGCATGGACTTGTTTAGTACCAAAAGTGCAAAAGAAAAAAAAAGACTACTTTCGTACTGAGGTACCAAAAGTGTTTTGATCTCTTTCTCTTGGGACCAAAAATTCAATTATTTCATATATGATAGATGAATTGCTTTTTTGGAATGTATTCTGCAATGTTTTGTGTGTCCTTTCAACTGCTTTTGCATTTTGGAATGGAATGTTACTCTGTAGAAATTGGAATTAATGGCATGTATAAATATAGTTGCTAATTTTAGATTTTTGTGGATGCATGGGCACTTGAGATGCTTAATTTTATTTTTCAGCTTCCTTCGTATTCAGAATTGTTTCTCAGCTTCCATCTATTTCTTGATTTGTTTTTGGCGGCCACAATTATCATTTTTTTATTGGTTAGGTAATCGACTCCATCAACCTCGATCTCACCTAATGCAGTGTGTGATAAAAATGATTTGAACTTTGCTGGTATTAATAAGTATTTCCATGCATATGTTAGATTAAGGATACTTGAGGAATCTGGTGAACAATAAATCATTTATAGATGAAGTTGTTTCATTAAGTTGATCAAGAGTGATTAAAGAAAACACTCAGTTGTGAGATTAAGGTTTCTTTTTCAGGTGATAATATGGGCAGGTAGTGAAGCTAAACTACTCTTGATCCTGTATCAATTATTGGATGATTGATGACTTAGGGCACATGAATAGATATCATAAATAACTTGCAGAAATCATGGGTGTTTTATGTTTGACTACAGAGAAATTGAAATAATTTTCCACTGGCTAAATATTTTATGTTATAATTAACACAGAATTTGTATTTCAAACGATACACACGACCAGCTGCAAACATATAAGATGCTTTTTACGGTATTCCCTGTTGAAAAGGAATGGTTATTCTCTGTCTAGTAAACTTTTTCTCCATTCATTGTTTGCTTGGACCTATTTCTCCCTTAGCCTGTGGTTATCAACGTTTTTCTGAAGGTAAATTGTTTTTTTTTTCCTTTTAACTTTTTTTTCGTCCTACTAACTTTTAAATTTTGATTTTAATCCTTTAACTTACATACTTTATTTATTTTTGACCTGCTGACTTTTAAATTATAATTTTAATTATGTAACTTTACTACTTTTTTATTTTAGTCTTATAACTTTACCGCCTTTTAATTTTAGTCCTTTAAGGGTTAGTAGGTTGTAGGATCAAAATAAATAAAATATGCAAGTTACAGAACGAAAATCAAAATTTGAAAGTCAACATGACGAAAATAAAAATGAGGTAAAAAATTACAGGACTAAAATCAAAATTTAATAGTCTACAGGACGAAAATAAAAAAGAGATAAAGTTATAGGATAGAAAAAATAATTTTCCCTTTTTCTTACTTACAATTAGAGAGTGATGCAAAATAGTATCATCAATAAGGCACGCGATATTTTCAGTGTAAACTTTTCATTAGTGTGCAGGCGAAAATGATCACATGTCCACAATGAATATAAATTTGTATCATTATATATCCACTACGAATGCTATAATGATAAATAAGTAGGACTTAGTATTATTTTAATTGATTGTTTTATATATGTGTATGAGTCATTCTCACACTCATGGTAGACACATAAATCTGTGTCTATCAGTGGGCATGCGACCATTTCTGAGAGTGCAAGTAACCAATATAATACTCCCTCTGTCCCAATTTTATTTTCCTATTTGCCAAAAAAGTTCTTAATTTTATTTTCTCATCCCCAATATAGAAATAAAGTGATTCACCTTTTTTAATTTCACCCCTACAATTCAACTACTTTATTCATTTAAATATTACTTACTTCATGATGTATCATTCTCAAGACTACTTTATTTATTTAAATGCTATATTTCAACTTCCACATTAAACTCTGTGTAAAGTCAAACAGGAAAACAAAATTGGGATGGAGGGAGTATCTAGTTTAATATTTATAATGCATACTCTCTCCGTCTGCTTAAACATGTGCTCATTCGTTTTTTACAATAAATTTATTTTCTTTGTCATCCAATTATCACTTAATTATATCACATGTCATTGTTTTTATACTCACAAACAATCATTTAACTTATGATAGATCCCAAAATACACTTTACTAGCATAGAACCCCGTGTATTACGCGGATTGAAATTATATATATATATATATATATATATATATATATATATATATATATATATATATATATATATATATATAATGTTTAGATTAAATAGTTTAAATATTAATTCAATCAAAATATAGTTTTTTTAATATTTTATGTGTGCGCATTAAGTTATTTATTTTTAAATATATTAAAGCAAGTTGAATATTAATTATATAATTTAGTTTTTAGCAATTTTATTTTAAATATAAATTAGAGATGTAAATTTTATTTTGTAGAGGTGTATAACTAATTCCAATAATTATAAATGTGTAATTAATTCTACTAATTAAGTACATATATTAAGTACATATATGGTTTTATTTTTTATTTGATCAACTTTTTTTAATAGAATACATATGTTTTATTCAATTGTCTTTTACAAAAACATCATATATATATTGTAATTATTAAATTATGTTGGAATAATATGAATGTGAATATATTATGTAATATACTGTCAATTGTTTTATCTTAGACAGTGTTTATATAGTCTATTATCTATATGTTTGCTTTAAACATGTAATTTTATAATGTTTTTAAATGGAACAGGTGCATAATATCATATTATAATACTCCATAAAATTTCATATTAAATTTCCAAAAATTTAATTAAGTTTCCGTCTTTTTTTCTAAAATTTTGCAATATCGATATATCCATCGATATTTCCGTAAATTTAAGGTTGTGATATAACTTGCGATAGCGATATTTTCATCCTTGATTGTTGGTTGATCATATTGAATGTTAAATTTTTGAAAAATCGCGACATTCATTTTCAAGACTTGTTCGCTGAAATTGATATACAATTTTAGAAAAAACATCGAAACTAATTCATAATTTTGAAAAAAAATTCCGAAATTTATGTTTGGTTTTGAATTTCGGATTTTTAATTCCATGTTCGAAAAAAGTAGTTGAATATTTGTTCAGTTTTCGAAAAAAAAATCCGAACTCTTTTCAAATTTTTTTGCCGAATTTTGTCTAGTTTTCGAAAACATCAACTGAAAATATTAAAAAAAATCGGAAAAAATTATCGAACAAGAGAAGGATTTTTGGTTAAAATTTTCGAAATTTATACAGATTTTCGAGAATAAAAACCCCAAAAACAGTAATTGCACATTTTTTCATCAAATCTTGCATCAAATCAATAAACAAGATGCGAATCATACATATTCGTCCATGAACATGAAATAAAAACGTCCAAGAACAGTGAATTAATTAAAACAATTTAATTTCAAATAATCATCCAATACACTAAACCCTAAATATAGATTCAAACTAATAATATATATATATATATATATATATATATATCCGAAACCCAGCCTTTTCGTTTCTTTCTTCCAAAATTTTATTATGTGTAATTTTTTAAGTAATGTATATGATGTCAAAAGAATATTTTAGGAATGAAGAGGGTAGTGTATTTTTCTAAGAGATAGTGTGTTAATTTGTGTAGGGTATTTAATCCAAAGACTAGTGTAAATAAACTGGGTCCTTTTTTTTTGGACTTTAATTGGGCTAAAATGGTGCAGTGCTAAGACAATTTTCCTTTGTTGACATACGGCAGTAAATAAATGGCCCAGGTTAAATACAGTCTCATATTTTATGAATACAACCCCATCCAAAAAAATGTTCGGAAATTTTTTCCGAAAAATGTAACAATTTTCGGAAAAAAATTCCGAAAATTCATATGTTCAGTATTTTTTCTTTTGTATTTTCGGAATTTTTTTTTCGAAAAATGTCAAAATTTTCGGAATTTTTTCCGAAATTTTTTTAGGGGGTTGTATTAACAAAAGATATGACTGTATATAACCTTGGCCTAAATAAATTTTTCAAAAGAATAGACAAATATATAGAGTCGAAAATATAAAATAAAGCAGAATGGGCTTAATGGATAAAGAGGATCAAAGCAACAAAATGGGCCCCAGTGCTGGGAAACAGAAAAGGGACACTATTAGTGGGCTTTCACGTGAGTTGGGCCATTGAAATATTGTTGTCCGCAGGATTATGGATTTCCATCTCAACATAATAATTTATGATAGGCGCGGGTTATTGGCACTTTCACGTGTAAGTAGATACACTAATAAAAAATATAATATATAAGACAAATATATGAAATGACAATATTATCCTTTTAACTTTCGCTCCAAAATATATTTATTAAATTCGCTCTCCATCTGAAACATATGAAACTTTCGTACATCTCTACTCACTTCGAAGAGAAGATACGAAGCTTCACACTTCAAGAATGTGAGTCACTACCAATCGATGACTAGGCGCTTGAAACGTGTTGTGATGACCTATATTGTAAGGATGAACGATCCTCCAAACTCGGAATACATATATGTAAGTGTTTTAGTATTTTTTAGAAACTAGGTTTTTTAAATGTTGAATGAGATCATTTTTGTTGGTGTTATGATGTTTTTCATGCATATTGTTGTTCATTGAGTGTATAAAATTGTATGGAGTATGATAATATTGTTGTTGTTTGCTTGTTTATAGTATTTTATTTCAAAAATTGTGATGGCTGTTGTTCGGCTCTGGTTATCCGAACATGGCCACAATTTTCGAAAACTTTTTCCGAACATGAACATAATTTTTCAGAAAAAATATTCGAACAAAGTGTTCGAACTTTGTGGTCATGTTCGGAATTTTTTTTCGAAGATTATGGTCATATTCGGAAAAAAATTCCGAACATTGTGGTCATATTCGGATAACCAGAACCGAACAACAGGCATCGCAATTTTTGAATAAAATGTAGTCATATGTTGGGTAGAAAGCTCTTCGACGACGGTGGGTCGGCTTTGACTAACGACTAGTTTTGACGGCGGCGGGTTTGGGGTGAGAGAATGTCATGGTGTTCGAACTGGGACGGTTTGACTTCGGCGGTGGTTGGTCGCGTCTTCGACGGGCGCACGACGACAAGGCTTAAGCGGCTATTGGTCGAATCTTTCTTGACGGACGACGACAAACTTTGACGGCAGCAGCGGGAGATTGAGTGTTGTGATTACGATAATTATTTAAGAGTGGAGTGTATTCAAAACAAAAGGAAAGAATTGAAAGACTTGCGAAACTTAATTAGCACATTTTAGAAAAGAAGTAGTACGTTCGTTCAAAAGTGTAATGAATTTATATAAGTAGTATATTAACTACACATGTAAATGCCAATAACCTGGACTTTTATTAAATATTGTGCACCTATGCACATTTTATATATTAAAGTTTCATGTGCAAAATTTTCACAGTGCAAATCGCATTAAAATATATAAATTAAAATTTAGTGGGGCACCCACTTTTTAATAGGATCTAAATAATGTAAGTTGGATTGATTGTGAATAATTTGTTTCACGGATCTTAAATATTATAAACTCTGGGCAAGAGTGCTTTGAAAGAAAATTCACTATTTAGTGAGATTGTGCATAATTTAGATAATAAAAATAAAAACGGGTACTAGTTAGTGAATAATATGAGTAATAAAATTAAAATTCATTAAAAAAAAATTTGACAGTACATTAAATTCTTATTTTAAATACATCTGTATGAGAATTTGCTCAAGAATGCACCGAGGTATTAACTTAGGGGGCGCTTGGTTAACAACTCTTCAATGATAATGAGAATGAGATTAAAAATTAGTATAATTAGCATGGCTCATGAGAACAAAATCATCACTCCTCCTAAATAAAGTAATCACTACTCCATTTTGATTACCCTATTTTCTTCCTACAATCCTCATCCTCAATCACTCCCACATTCCTCCACAAACAACCATTTGTTGTCAACTTCTATTCCAAGATTGGGGCATGACACAAGCAATGGTGTCACCATTGGAACACTTCTTCCCCTAACATATCATTTTTCTTATGAGGACATAGATAGAAATAAATTTTCATTCCCATTATCATTGAAGAATTGTTAACCAAGCGTCCCCTTAATTTAGTTTAAAAGAAGTAGTCTCGCTTAAATTAGCATTTAAAAACTTACCTTTTGAGCAATCACATTAAAAGCTTAAGGCTAAACTCCAGTGGCCTTTAATTCTAATAACTGTGATTGACTATGGGTGCATCTCCACAAGATGCAAAGTCTATTGATCGTGCAACTCGAGTGTATTTTTAAAGGGTATGTTTGTTTTGGAACTCACACGGATGGACTTTGGACTTTGCAATCCACGCCCCATACGAGTTCGGGATTTAAAATCGGGTTTTCAAATCCCAAACTCAATCCCTACCTATAAACCTATTACTATTTTTCATATAATTAAATACAATCACATCATCACTTTTTTATCATCCACTCAACCTCTCTCCTACTTTTCTCTTACACAATATAATAAAATAATACAACATCAATCACTAATAAACATTGATTTGACATAAAGTAAAATCTCACCCTACTAAAATCCCAAAACAAACACATACTCATATTATTCATCTAGATTTTCACATCCTAAGATTTCAAAGTCATGACTTCCCCCGCACACTTAAATCCCAAAACAAACGTACCCAAATAGACTATAACTAAAACAATTGTAATTGTCGAACAAAAACAATTGATATTATTTAAAAATATACTTGAGTGGCACAGTCCATCTTAAGGCATAACATATATATATATAAACACCATGACTATACACAAGAAGTCAGACATAACTTGAGGTAGATTGTTTTTGCTTCCAAGTCAATGCACTTAACTATTGCATTATTTTGCAGATTATGCAAGGAAATTAAGACAAGGGATACAAAGTAAAGTAAATGAGCTAATCCATGACGCATTTTGCACATCAAAATGTTAAACTAAAGAAAAACGTCCATCACAAGATTCACAACTATTAGCATTACCAACTACTGTTCCAAAAATTCTACCAAAACAATGCATGTTTGGTGGCACAAAACCGGGCCAAACCATTGCTCGACCACTGCTCGTTTTTCACCGCGATTGACCATGACCCATCGATGCTGCCCCCGAGTGGGAAGATGAATCGAACATGACCGAAAAACTTCCACAAAACCATCTGAAGGAGCATCCTTACATTAATACTAAAAATGCTGAATGTAAAACCCAATAGACAACTCTGAAAGAGTCAAGTTCAGGAGTTAAATATTTGAGTTTTAAGTAGATTAATCAGGTACCTTGTTTATTACATGTAGAGTTGTTCAACACATGATTGGTTGCTGATGATCATGCCTTCATTCTGCACAATCACACACACTCACACCCACCCACCGGGGTGTGTGCAAAATGTATTTGAGAGTTTTTCAGTACGCAGGGGTCCAAGACGTAAGAGCGTAGACAATTCGCCCCTTCCATCCCTGCAACAACCATTGTCCATCTACATCTATCACAAAATCCTTATGATAAGAAGTCTCAACTCTTTTTCTAGCCAATCTCACAATCTCCTTATCCAGAGGAAGCTGCTTGAACCCAACCCTCGTAATCCTTCCCTGCCAATTCTTGTATGTCTCCGGTCTCTCAATCCTTTCCACACCTTCACACGCAATAACATTCATCGCCTCACGCCCAAACACCGTCTTCTCAAGCAGCATTCTCTCATGGATTTCTCTGGGAATATTAGCATCCAGCATATCGAAAAAGGACGAATAATGAAACAGCGCTTCACGGAATCTCGTGAGAAAAAATGGGGCGTTATAGGCACCATTCACAATTCCCTGCACAAAAACAGCCGGATTCATCCTCCTGATAAGATTCAAGACCACGCTCCTCGGACAGTTGCTTGCTAGCACGGTTTCATCTAGGAGACTCCGGAATCTATAAAGACAGTTCACAGCGAGGAACTCGTCGTTGTTAATCTTAAGATCTTCGAGCTTAATCGTCTCCCACTTTTGTGCTATAGCATTGAACTCAAACGGGACTTTAAATGTCTCGGCATAACAAGCCAAACGCCTCCCAGTCTCTTCCACCCTTTCAGATGGACGAAAACCTGGACATGGAAGTTCGATACCAGTGATACGAACACTGGGCGGCCCACCGGGTCTAGCCGAGAGATGCTGGAAAAAGCAAGGCCATTGGAAACCGTACAGAATACCGAAATCAACAATGTGGAGCTTTGTTGCTTTCTCAGAGAGGTTCCTAATGACCTTATTTGCAAAGAAATTAGAGATCTTCCTAAATGGGCAGGTAGCAAGGTATATATGATAAGCTTTCAAGATATCAGCAGCAGAAATAGAAAAATTAAGGAGAGACGTATATATCTGAGTTCCAGAGCTAGCCATACGTGCCTCAAGGCCGTTAGCAAAATAATACGCCAGTCTCTGCATTCCATCACCAAATGGAGTGGCGTGTTGTCTGATCTGCTTCAGAAGGTTATTCACAGCCCTACGATCGTTTACTGCAACAGCTTCTGCACAAAGGGTCAAAAGTGTCCTCATATCAACCTCATTCCTTCTGTTTTGCTTCTTCTTACCACTACTTTTGCCCCCATTAGATCCCATTAACTGATCATTCAACTGAGTGTTCTTGGTTATTTCATTCAACGCTTCTCTAAGGGCTGATTCGTTTTTCCCTCCACTGCATAAAAGAACCTTATCAAACATGTCTGAGATCACAGTTGTTTCAGTATAAACAGCTGATTGTTTGCTACTCCTTTCCTCTAACAAATCCGGGGTTTCATGATACGGGGTCTTCTTCCCCCTCGATACATCATTGTCAATTTTATTTTCCACCTTAACTGAGCCTTCTAGACCAACAACCGTAGGAAGAAACTTGCTTGCTTCTTCTACTCCCTTCTTAAATTGCATAGCTGATTGGCTGTCACTAAATATATCAGGAGTTCTAAGAGTACTCACTGGAGAATCAACAATAGTAGTACCACTGCTACTTGATGATCCATACGAATACTGAGGACCAGATTGAACCAACCTATCAGAATTCCAATCATGATAATCATTTAATCCGAACAATTTTTCCTCAGGGTTCTTCTTAAAGGCCTCATCAAAATTTGATGAATTCTGATGATCATCAGACGATGGAAATTGCTCCCCAATAACCTCTTTAAATGATTTCTCAGCAGCTTCAAGGGCTGCAGATTCTTGAAACATGCATGATTTCTCTTCTACATCTTCTTCCATGAGGATATGATTTATATACTTGAGTACTTCATCACTAAAATCAAGATCCTCAGGGGAATCGGTTTCAGATGATTGGACTCGTGCATCAAAATTCGAATGGCTTGAAGCAGGAATAACATCAGCCTGACTCCCATTTGGCAAATTATCACTAGCTCTCAAATTGTTGGTTGGATTTGGATCCAAATATACTGGAACAGCTTGGTTGTTAAATTTGATTCGAGATGTTGCCCCATCACAACCCCAAATATTTGACGCATGACCTTCTATTTGGTAGGAACCACTCATCGTAGAAATACGCCTAAATCCTGAATCCTTCATAATTATCAGATCAGATCCTACTTTGTTACTATTCTCAACTTCACTATTGTAGCACACTTATGATCAGAAATATTCAAAGGCCAGAATCTGAAATCCTGAAACAAGTAAACTAACTAGGAATCAGGCTTCAAGAACACCAATCTTCCTGAGATAGACACAAATAAGACCAAAAAAAAACTCAAGTTGCACATTAACCACATACTTTCATGCACCAATTGTACCGTGCAACTCAAGTGCATTTTTAAATGGTACTAGTTGTTTTACTAATATTGTTCAATGAAAACAACTAAAATCCCCCTAAAAAGGAACTAAAAAAAGCAAATAATCTAGAATCTGCCTAACCATGCATCTCTTCAAATTTCTGGTAGGAATGGAGCTGAAGAAGTAAATAAGAAAAAACCTTGAAAAATGGAAGTTATAATGAAAGCGACATTCATAAAGTTACAAAAACAGGTCCACTCGTTTTGGCTGGCATTATCTCTTCTAACACTAACAAAGATAGGATATAGGATTAGAGCAATCTTAGCCGTTGAATATTTTGTATCTTAATGTTATGGGGTATAATATAGGGCAATCTTAGCCATTTAATTCATACTATTTAGAAATTCAATAATGCATTTGCTTTACCTAATTTTTGATAGAACCTTAATATTATTATTCATGGTTTGCAGTTAAAATAAATATTAAAAATGCTTATTTTAGACCTAGCGATTTCTAAATACAGTCTTCCTGTTTTTCCCAAAAAAAGACTAGAATTTTTTCAGGTCTATTAGTTATTCAAATAACACTGATTATGCACTATCAATAAAAAATATTCAACAGAAGTCAGCAAATTATTATTTTCATGATAAATACTTTCAAATATAATTGTCAAATTAAAAAAAAATTCTCCTGAAAATTCCACAATCAAATATTTCAAAAACTGCAAAATCTATTACTCATAAAATCATACAGCAACTCTTGAATAAATAAATAATAAATATAAACATAAAATGCATTTTAAGTCAAATTCAGCAAACCCGGTCGTATGACTCATTGACTCCGGAGAGCGAACGACTGAAATCAGACGACGGCAGAGTTTCAAATGCACGAAATCTACACTTGGATCCATCGATTTATTTATTTTATTGATTGATGAAAAACAAAAAAAGAACAAAGTTTGTGCAAATTAAACCCTCATTTCTCACATCATAGCAATGAAATCAACAAGCAAAACAAACACAATTCCAATAAAGATCGATCATCCCTGCTGGGTCAACTTCAGTTTCCAACATTTCTCATAAAAACCAAATTATACGCACTCAAAAATAAACGGACGACTTTTCTCAATAAACTCGCCATGGAAAATCCAATCCAGAGAAAAAGCAACCACAGAAAGAGTTGCAGAAAACAAATTATACTGGTAATTATTTAACTAAAATGAATGATTACCTTTTGGGGGGAATCAAGGCGATTTACCGTTTGTTTCCGTGCAGAATAATAATTTAGATGGGTTATGGAGTGGGCGGCCGATGGGGGTCTCAGTGGCGCTGATGATCAGATGCTCAGAACCACTACATATATACATATATTATATATATATTCTTCTGGATCCGGGTCACCCATTATTTTTAATTTGGATCTTTGTTGTATCCACGAACGAAAATTCGTCATGTCACTGTTAGGTCGTCATGTTTTTTATGTGTGCACCGCTATACGCGCTTTTTACATATCGTAAATTTCTTTTCTTTTTTATTCTGGAGATTTATTGTATCGGCGAATGAAAATTCACCATGTCACTGTTAACTTAACATGTTCACATATATTTGTCGATCATCAAATAACGCTACACACACTCTCAATGTGTCGTAATTTCTTTATTTTTTTAATTAGGACTTTAATCGTATCGACAAATGAAAATTCACCACATCACTGTTAAGTTAACATGTTCATGTGTAATGTTGACCATCGAACACTACTGCACGTGCTCTCCACGTGTCAGTAATTTTTTTTATTTGGACCGATCGTTAGTATTCGACGAATGAAAATTCACCACATCACCTTTAAGTTAATGTGCCGCTAACATGTGCTACCGACGACGAAGATTGTTGCCTACATTCTCCACGTGTCGTAAATTTCCTTTTTTTAATTTAATCAGGTTGTATCGATGGATAAAAATTTGTTACATCATTTTAAGTTGCATGTGTCGCTCACGTATGTTATTGACCATCGAAAACTCATTGTCGTGTGTCAAAATGTCATCGTAGACACTGACATGTGTAAATCAGCTATTACTTCCGTCCCGTAACACTTTTCATAGTTATTGTTTCTCTCAAGTTTTAGCGAGCGATCTTTTTTATTAGTATTTTAAATGATAAAGTAATTTTAAAACTACTTTATAATAGATGAGAGATAGATGTATCATGTCCTACCTTAAAATTACTTTATCATTTCAAATACTTGTAGCAATTTCTATCATTTCAAATAATAATAAACAATTTGTTCGCTAAAACACGAAAATAAAGTAATTGTGAAAAATGTTTAGGGACGGAGGGAGTATAATGTGATGCGTGTTTATTTGTTGATATAATTAACTACTCGAATTAAAGAAAATTGAGTATGATGGCAAATGGAGAGATCATTTTATGTTTAATTTGTCACTTGGAACTGTATTTATGTGTGCATTGTCTTTGTAATAATTGTGTTGTGTTGACTGCACAATTTTTAATCGCCTATGTAATGATAACACGGATTCAAGAAACTTGAGTGTGTGATAACAAATGGAGAGATATAGTTCCATATTCTTCTATGGTTTTATTTGTCCCTTGGAACTGCATTTTACCTTTGCAATAAATGTAACGTGTTAAATTTGATATTCTGTTAATATTTTATGTGTTGTTCTTATGTTAAGCAGTTTCTTAGTGCAATTGGTTCACAACTATCACTTTATAATAATATAACTAATATTTTTAATGAAACAATTAACATTATCAAATCCATGTGTATTAATAGAAGAACTAATACAATCTAAAATTACACTCAAAATGCAAACTAATTGCACTGTAAAATTTGTTTTTATAGGACTTTGCAATATTTTAGTCACATAAAAATTATACAACAAATTTATTTAGAGTAGCACTTTTATACACTTAGTTATACCGTACAATTTTACACAACTAATGCTTTAGATGGGTTTTGGAGTGGGTTTCAGTCACTACAAAAAACTCGCGTTTTAGCGACCGATTAGAGACCGTAAAAGACCACCGGTCTTAAAATAAGATAATTGCGACCGATTCCGAAGGCGGTCGCTAAATCGAAGGATTAGAGACCGCCACGACGGTCGCCAAAACTCAAAGTTCGGTCAAACTTGACCAACTCAATTTACCGTCTGTTCAGCGACCGCCTAGGCGTTCTCTGAATTGAATTTTCAATTAGCGACCACCCCTGAGCGGTCGCAAAATTGTCAGTTGACCCGTTCTTGGAAACGGGCAATGGTCATTTAATGCTGGGGCATTAGTGACCGCTATAGGCGGTTGCTAATCACAAATTTGGTCATTTGGGACAGTCCATATACGTGATTAGCGACCGCCATAATTTTTTTTTTACCCTTTTTAGTCACATGTCGTACTTACTTTCGGCCTACACACAAAAAAAAGTCTGCCGCCGCCGCCGATCGCAGTCCGTCGAGCGTTCCGGTCAATACCCTCCTTGCTTCTCCGTCTATCTAATAAACGTAAGTTTTTCAAACTTTAACCGTTTATTATATATCTTTGTATATTTGAATAATGCATGAAGTTAGATATATATATATATACGTATATATATATATATATATGAATATATATATGAATTTAGTTGATTTATATTCGTAGTTGTGAATTTAATTGATTTATATTCGTAGTTGTGAATTTAGTTGATTTATATTCGTAGTTGTGAATTTAGTTGATTTATATTCGTAGGTATATATGAATTTAGTTGATTTATATTCGTAGTTGTGAATTTAGTTGATTTATATTCGTAGGTATATATGAATTTAGTTGATTTATATTCGTAGGTATATATGAATTTAGTTGATTTATATTCGTAGGTATATATGAATTTAGTTGATTTATATTCGTAGGTATATATGAATTTAGTTGATTTATATTCGTAGTTGTGAATTTAGTTGATTTATATTCGTAGTTGTGAATTTAGTTGATTTATATTCGTAGGTATATATGAATTTAGTTGATTTATATTCGTAGTTGTGAATTTAGTTGATTTATATTCGAAGGTATATATGAATTTAGTTGATTTATATTCGTAGGTATATACGAATTTAGTTGATTTATATTCGTAGGTATATATGAATTTAGTTGATTGATATACGTAGTTGTGAATTTAATTGATTTATATTCGTAGTTGTGAATTTAGTTAATTTATATTCGTAATTGTGAATTTAGTTGATTTATATTCGTAGGTATATATGAATTTAGTTGAATGTGTATAAATATAATTAGAAAAGTTAATCTTTTGGATTTAAATTTATTACAAATGAGCTCTCATGATAACCCCGATTAGAGTGGGGCACAGGGTCGGGGATAGGGTCGAGGGAGGGGGAAGAGGTCGGGGTCATTGAGACCGGTGATCCCGGAGGTTCGACGGGCCCCGAAGATGGCACCATCCTCCTCACAGCAGTCCAGTGCTGCTGGCTCTACTTCTATTGCCGAATCTACAGCTTCACTGCAGCATCCCTAGTTGGATAGTCATCTCACTGTTGTCCCTAGCGACAACATGTAAGTATTCTTAAATAATTTTAATTGTATTCATTAATATTAATTATTAATATTAACTTGAATTTTTTTTATGTCACAGTATGCTTCCAGGTCATGAGATCAGCGCTCGCGTCTCAGAGACCATTAAGAAGCTCCCGTTCGAGGTTGGCGCCCACTCGTGGTCCATGGTACCCGAGCGAAAGAGAAGGGAGTACTTCGAGGAGTTCGAGGTATATTTATTATGATTTTAATATTTTATTTTTAATTTAATTGCAGAAGCTGTGCGTCTGAGGTCCTGCCCATGATAGTGTTATGTACGGCTTGTTCTGCGCGAAAGCGCAGGAGCGGTACAAAAATATTATCTACAGGCTGAGGAAGAAGTTCAATAGTGGGGCGCAACTGAAGCTGGGCACAGGGCCAAACGGACGTTCCGTCTGGGACGCTTTGGTTGCTCACTGGAATAGTGAGCAAATCAAAGCCAAGTCCGAGAAGTGAAGGGAGAATCGGTTGAAGGACCCCACCGGGCAAGGCGTCGCGACATCGGGCTGGATCTCGGTCCATCTACGAGCACTCCCTCGCCTTTGTAAGTATTATACTTTTATTTACATTTGAATATTAATAAACTGTTAAATGTTTAATATTTAGAATCTATTGAATTTGGTTCGCAACAGGAGAGGGAGCACGGACGAAAGCCCACTCTCTATGAGCAGATGGAGATCTCTCACCCAGTGAACCCGGAGACTGGGACGTCTACCTACGCCCGTACCACCGAGATCCACGTAAGTATTTTTTAATTTTAATTTAATTATTATAATTGTAGTTTAATTATTATAATTTTAATTTCAGAACCAGTTTAAAGATCGTCTCGCCCAGACCTCGCAGCAGGTGGCCCCCGGAGACGACAGCGGAGAGAACCCCACCCCTCCCCGGATTGACGAGGACCGCATCTATTTAGATGTGGTCGGAGTCAAGAAGGGGAAGGTCGTGGGGCAGGGCGGTCACAGTAAGGCCATCCTGCAGACCTACCGCCAGAGCAGTGGATCGTCCTCCTCGATCGACTCTGCTCCCTCTCAGGTGGAGCGTGAGCTGAGGGACGTCTGGAAGCAGATGGAGGCCCTCGCGAGCTACAACATGAGTCTCCGGGATTGGTTCTTCACCGTCACTCAGCAGATGGGAATTAATGCTCAACCCCCACTCCCACCACATTTTGATGTCGGGGGGAGCGGTGCCGGTGTGAGTGGGCACGGAGGTGGCCAGGGCGAGGGTGATGATGACGATATCGATATCGATCAGTTCCTCTCTGGAGATGATCAGAGTCAGAGAGAGAGAGAGAGAGTGAATGAGAGAGAAATGATTTTTTTTTATTTTTAGTTGAATATTTTATTTTGTTGAATATTTTATATTTTTATTGAATGTCTTTTATTTTGTTGAATGTCTTTTATTTTGTTAGTAAATATATATATATATATATATATATATATATATATATATATATATATATATAAATGAATTAGAAACAAAAAGGAATTAATTTGATGAATTAAAAAAAATGGGAATCAATTTGGAATTATATACAATTAAATGAATACAAACGAATGAATTAATCTATATCTATATAATAACGCTAACCGGCCTACATTTGGAAACCATTGAATTTTTCCGCCAAAATTATTATTAAATTGGATATTAAATCTTTGGTATATATCTTTGGTATATATCTTATTATAAATATTGACAAATAATTATTTACAAAATATATTGGATATATTTTTAAAATATAATTTATAATAAATATTGAGAAATAATATAAAAATATATTGAATATATCTTTAAAATATTCGTTATGATAAATCCATATATTTTGTAGTATAAAAGATATTTCAACTATATATATATATATAATAACATGCCTACATTTGAAAACCATTGAATTTTCTAGCCAAAATTATTACTAAATTGAGAAATATTTGTTTTAAATCTTTGGTATATATCTTTAAAATATATTTATTATAAATATTGATAAATAATTGTTTACAAAATATATTCAATATATTTTTAAAATATAATTTATAATAAATATTAAAAATAATATAAAAATATGTTGAATAAATCTTTGAAATATATATTATGATAAATTCCTCTATTTTATGGTATAAAAGATACTTCAATTATTTTAAATAATAGTTATTAAATATTTTTGTGAATGATCAATATATAAAAATAATTTGATACATAATTTGTAGAAGTTTATTTTTTTTTGTAGAAGTTATTAAAATAAATATTTATTAATCTGAAAAAAATAATCTTTATTTTTTGGCAAAGTATAGAGTGAACATGGTTCATACATGAATAATTTGAAGCGTATTAATTATTTTCACTAAAATGTATTAGTTATTTTCACTAAAGGGTATTAGTTGTTTTCGACTGAAAAGTATTAGTTATGGAGGGTATTAGTTGAATGGTATAAAGAGTATTAATTATTTAACTAAAGGGTATTAGTTGTTATACAAATAAAATTTACAAAATGGTTTATGAATGAATCAGTTTCACTCTATACATACTCTTAATTTTGTGTAGAAAAGAGATTGTCTAGATGATAAAATATAGAGTGAAAATGGTTCATACATGAACAATTTGAAGTTTATTAGTTTTTTTCACTAAATGATATTAGTTCTGGAGGGTATTAGTTGTTTTCACTGAAGAGTATTAGTTCTGGAGGGTATAATTTCTTTTCACTGAAGGGTATTAGTTGAAAGGTACAAAGAGTACTAGTTGTTTAACTAAAGAGTATTAGTGATTATACTAAAAAGTATTGCAAAGTGGTGTATGTATGAACCAATTTCACTTTATACATACTCTTAATTTTTTGTAGAAGAGAGATCATTTAGATTAATTACTTTGAAAAAAGATTTTAGTAGACATATAACAATTAATATAGCAATATGTTCAATTAGGCAAACCACCAAATACATATGAGCATTAAACAATTAAAGGATATTAATGGTTATACAAAAAAATACTGCAAATTGGTTAATGTATAAACCAATTTCACCCTATAAATATTTTTTATTTTAATTAATTACTTTGGAGAAAGATTATAATATACATATAACATTTAAGAGTATGTCTTGTGTGGGACTATCTCATGTCATAAAATGGTGTTAATTTGTGATGTCACGTGCCATAAGAAAGTCTACGCAAATTATTGCAACAATTATTATATAAAATTATAAATATATTCTATTAAGCAAACCATCAAATACATGTGAGCATATCTATCACTAACTTTAGCATATTTGATTTTCTCACTTTAGTCCTTTGGGAACGAATTAAGGGAGTTATAAGGTGGCTTGGAGAATTCTTGGAGTTCTTGGGGGTTTGGTGAACTAACTTCTAACTACTAACAATTAACATTTACCGATAAAAAAAATATATGAGCATATCTATCATATTGGAATAAGTTTGGGAGATACCTTTGAGTTAATAAATCAACATACAAAAAAAAGGCATAATTTAATGCACTTTGTCGTCTATAAAGCAAGAAAAGAGTAAGATCTTCAACGAACTCTATATTCCACAATATTTTTACCTTTAGATTCAGAATAATTTCATTGGATAATAATATGAACAGTAAATTCCAATTGAAGTCGGAACAAAGCTCTGTTTGGACATACCCAGCGCAGGAATTGATAGAAATTGAGGGTTTCGAACTTCAAATCTAGATTAAATCTGGAGGATATATAATAATGTTAGTTATTTATTTATAAAAATATATGTGAAATGTATACATTCTTAAATTGTGTAACTATTTTAATGCATTCATTTATATCAATATTATAAAAATAAATCTTAAAAAACTAATATGTACGAGTAACCGTATGAAATGGAAGACTTCATAAATGAATTTTTTTAATTGAAAAATAAATGAAAAGATTCCATAAATAATTTTACAAATGCTTTGTTCAAAGCTATATTAAAAAAATATTATGGACAATCTGAATTATTTGAAGGACAGAGCCACTATAGTGCGTCGAATCATGATTTGAATTTGAAAGTTGAGACTTTAATTATGTAACTCAAATATATGGGTCATTCGAAAGGATTGTGCAACGGAACTAGATTGAATCTAATAAAACTAGATGACAATATTCTGGCAGGTAAGCAATTCAGATGAGATGAGATCCCTACACTTTAATTGACTTCATTTGATCCGAGACTTCCGTTCAAGTTTCAGGAAGGACAGTTCACATTAGTTATCTCATAAGAAATAACTCTAAGAATCAATGGCAATCACTCGCTGTTGTTGGCATATTCTTGAATAATTAATTTTCAGTCATACGTGGATGTTTTGAGATTCACCATTCACAATAATTTGCAGATTTTGATATGTGGTGGCTGGTGATGAACGTATCGAAAATTGAAGAAAATGTGTTTTCATAGCGGTGTTTCGAAATGTATGTCCTTTGGATTTTTTTTTTACATCTCATTTAATATGGATTCGTGGGAGAGGGGTAGTTCATAGGTTTTCCGAGTGGCCACCGGTGAGGCAGATATTCAAACCCATTAGGTCGTCAGCTAGGTCGGATATCGGACAATATGACAGGACAACCGTAGGTTTTTCGAACAGGGAGGTGGTGACTTTTTTCTTCAAGAATTTTCCAGATGAGTGCAAGACGGAGGATTTACTTATTAGATTTAAGAATATTGGAAGGGTTCGTGATATTTGTGTTCCGGACAGAAGAGATAAACGGGGGTCGAGATTCGGTTTTGTTCGTTTTGGGAGAGATATCAACAAGAACGAGTGTGGAAGAAGACTTAACAATATTTGGTTTGGATCCTACAGGCTGAGAGCAAATATCTCTGTTTGAGAAAGTTTCCGCATATAATCCCATGGATGCTGGTAGAAACTCCAAAAGTGAGAAGGTTAATCCAGTACCCATCATTTCAAGGAATGCTTTTGTGAAGAAGGACAGGACCTTTGCGCAAGTTGTGGTCGGTCCAATAGAACATGGGGTGTTAACAACTCGATCGGATAAGAGAGGGCCGTTTCTTCCTTCTGAGGCTCACATATCTGGCTTCGGGGGGTTAAGGTTCGAGACATCTAAGGATGATAGAGATTGGCTTGATAACTGCTACACTGGAAAATTGAAAATGAGTTCGCCTTGGATTGAAGTGGGAAATGATATTCAACAGGCTTGTGGGGACGAAATTTTGGTCAATTTCTTAGGGGGCGAGCTTGTTTTATTACAACCGGTAAATGAGTCAATCCCCGATCATATTTTTGAGGCTGTTAAAGACTGGTTCGAGTTCATTAAACCTTGGGGGCCAGAAGACGTGTACAATCGAAGAGTAGTGTGGACCAACTGGTTTGGAATTCCAATGCATGCCTGGAATGTCAAGTTCTTTAGACTCGTCTCCGGTAAGTTCGGGAGTCTAATTAAAGTGGATGATGATACGAAGGAAAGACGAAGACTTCAACAAGCTAGACTTCTGCTTAGCACTCCATACCCAGAGATTCCGAGGACTCCGTTCGAAGTGATGATTGATGGCAGGAAATTCTTCATTAGAGTAAAAGAAGAAGACAAAAATTTAGATGATGATTTTGACGAATGGGCGGCAGACGACTTATGTGAGGAGATGGATTCCGATGATGATTCGGAGGCTTTCGCTGATTTCACCGGGGAGTTTCATGCTGGTTTGATGAATGATGACGTATCAATGGCCGGAGCAGACGAAGAGCCGCCGTCTTTCAATCTCGAGAGTGGGCCCAATGTTATTCTTTCGACAGGAGTGTCAGTTGGTGGGTCCAAGGGGGATATTCCAAGTTCAGCAATTGATTGCGGAATTAGTCCGAGATATTTTGATCGTAAAAAGCAGATGTATAACGCGAATTCCAAGACACCTTTATGCCAGTTTGGTGCGCCTTTATTGGAAAATGGGAAGGCTTCCTTGATTAATTCTAGTTTGGGCTGCGATATTCCCTGTGAAACCAGTATTTTAATTAATCGTGCAAAGGACTCTGATTATTCGGCCCAAATGGTTACTTCAGCCAAGGCCCAGTTGGTTCCCGTTAAGGCCTCCACGCAAGGCCCATTTGACAAAAGCTTGGCCCAATTGGCTCCCGATAAGACTCTCACTCAAGGACCTGTTGACAAAAGCCGGGTTCAAATCAATCCGATTAAGGGTCTTTCAGAGCAGTCAATTTCCCCTTCTTCGTCTAGCGAGTTCTCAAAATCGATCGGGTCTCATGAGGATATCTCGTAATTTCTCGCAGAATCCCAATGCCATATGGAAGATGGGGCAACGAATCGGGGTGCTTCTCCGCCCTCTAAGGAGAAAAAACGCCGGAGCAAAAGAATGAAGAAAGATAAGAAGAAAAGAAGGGACGAAGCATCGTTGGAGGCAACAGATAAAAGTTTTGAAGAATTAAGGTGGGATTTTGTCTCGACAGAGAGCGAGGTCATCAAGGAGGCGTCTAAGGCAATGGAGATGGGTAAAATTCTGGGTATTACTGGTGAAGGCACGGACGATTCCTGGATGGAGAAATTGGCCTATTTGGAAAGACGAGACCGTGCCTTGAGGAAAAAAGGCAAGAAGAGCAAGAAGGGGAAGAAGTGCAGTGATCAATGAAAATTTTAAGCTTCAATACTAGAGGTCTGGGCACAAGGGCGAAAAAGAGGGAGGTTAGGAGTTTGATCTCCAGATACAAGGTAGACATCTGCTGTATTCAGGAAACGAAAAAGGCCGGGTTGGATACTAAGTTTTGTAAATCAGTGTGGGGGGATGGAAATTTCGATTGGTCGTGTGTGAATGCTGAAGGGAATTCGGGAGGAATTCTTACCTTGTGGAGAGAAGAGGTGTTCGCTAAAACCAGTTCGTGGCATGATAAAGGTCTGTTGGTGGTAAATGGGTTCTGGAAAGAAGACGGCATTCGATGCTGCATCGTCAACGTGTACGCTCCTTGTGTCTCTGCTGAAAGACTGGTTCTGTGGGAGGTAATCCAATTAGTGGTGGAGCAATTTGGAGACGGATATATCTGCGTGGTCGGTGATTTCAACGCCATCAGATACGCAAACGAAAGGGTCGAAAGAGGGGTTACCATTGAGGTGAGGGATATGTCCGCATTCGATAATTTCATTACTTCCTGCAACTTGTTTGATTTACCGTTGTCGGGTAGATTTCTCACTTGCTATAGACCTGATGGGTCTTGCAAGAGCAAACTTGACAGAATATTGGTGAATGAAACTTGGTTCAATAAATGGTCGTATCTTACTTTGAAAGGATTAGGGCGTTCAATCTCAGATCATTGTCCCATTGTCTTATCAGGGGTGATTAAAGATTGGGGCCCTAAGCCTTTCAAATTTTTCAACTGCTGGATGTTGCATCCGAACTTCAAGACTTTCTTTGAGGAGAAATGGAATGGGTACGCAGTGTCCGGATGGGGTGGGTATGTTCTTAAAGAGAAGTTTAAATGTCTCAAGAATGACCTCAAAATATGGAACAGAGAGGTGTTTGGATTTGTTGATTCTAACATTACCAAGAAGAAGGACGAGTTAGAGTTGCTGGATAGGATAGATAATTCTCTGGGGTTGGAAGAAGTGGATAGGATTAAACGAAGTTCTATTTCGGCCGAGTTGCTAAGGGACTTACACTGGAGAGAAGAACTTTTATCTCAGAAAGCTAAAGCTAACTGGGTGCTCGTAGGAGATGAAAATTCCAAGTTTTTTCATGGTTGGATCAATAGGAGAAGTAAAGAGAATAACATCGATGGAATTTTGATCGATGGTATTTGGCATGAGTCGGTTGAGAATGTAAAATCCGGGATTCGCAGGTTTTTTAGTGAACAGTACCAAGCCGTTCAGGGCTCTAACTTCCACATGCCTGAGGATGTGTTCTCAAACACGTTGGAGGACAGCGACAACGCTTTCCTGGAAGCACCGTTCTCGGAGGAAGAAGTCAAGAATGCCATTTGGACTTGTGATGTAAATAAAAGTCCAGGTCCCGACGGCTTCTCTTTCGGCTTCATTAGGAATAATTGGACTCTCTTGAAGTCTGAGATTATGAGAATGATGAATGAATTCTTCGAACATGGGAGGTTAGTTAAAGGCATGAATATATCTTTTGTGGTCCTCATTCCAAAGAAATCAGGGGGTCAGGAACTTCAGGATTTTAGACCGATTTCTCTAATCGGCTGTCTATATAAAATAATTGCCAAAACTTTGGCAATTCGGTTATCTAAGGTGCTAGACAGGGTCATTTTCGAGAATCAATCGGCTTTCGTGGGGGGCAGACAGATTCTTGATGGTATAGTTGTTCTTAATGAAACAATCGACGAAGCCAAAAGAAGGAAGATGGGCATGTTGTTCTTCAAGATTGATTTCTCGAAAGCTTACGACTCAGTTAGGTGGAACTTCCTGGAGGAAATGTTAAGAAGGTTGAATTTTGGCAACAAATGGGTTAGATGGATGATGGAATGCGTCTCCACTGCTTCAATATCTATTTTAGTTAATGGCAGCCCTTCTGGGAACTTCTCTCTAGGTAGAGGTTTGAGACAAGGGGATCCTCTATCCCCTTTTCTCTTCCTAATTGTAGCGGAGAGGCTCAGTCTATTGGTGAACAAGGCGGTAAAGATCGGTGCTCTCGATCCAGCAATGATTGGGAAGGAAAAATTAAGCATGTCTCATCTACAATACGCAGATGATACAATCTTCATTTGTTCGGACAAGGAAGATAATATTTTTACACTGAAATATTTGCTGAGAAATTTTGAGCTGCTATCAGGTCTAAAGGATAATTTCGATAAAAGCTGCATCTTGGGTATTAATGTGGATCAAAATGTGTTGGCTCGGATGGCTTCGTCTCTCGGGTGTGTAGTAGGGCAGCCCCCTTTCTCTTACTTGGGCTTGAATGTAGGGATTGATGCACGATGTTTGCGGTCTTGGTCTAATTTAATTGAGCGGGTTCGTAGAAGGCTGGAATTGTGGAATAATAAACATATCTCTGTGGGAGGTAGAGCTACGATTGTCCAAGCTGTGTTGTCCGCTATTCCGACCTACTGTCTGTCCTTTTACCATTTACCTAAAAAAACCCTGAGTGCTATTGTTCAGTTACAACGCAATTTTTTGTGGGGGGGCGGGAGTGACTTCGGTTCTAAAATTCTGTGGATCAGATGGAGCGAGATTTGTAGGGATAAAAAATTGGGGGGATTGGGTATTCGGGATTTGGGGGGGTTTAATAAAGCATTATTGAGTAAGTGGGTGTGGCGATACTTAAATGAACCGGAAAGACTGTGGGTGAGGATGATTAAGTCTAGATATGGGGGGTTGGAAATATTTGAGAGAGGGGGAGGGGGATCGGAAGTGGTGTCAGGGAGGGCAGCAAGAATTTTGAGAAGTGCTTCGGGTTGGTGGAGGGAAATTTGTGGGATTTTCTTGGGAAAGGAGGGAGTAGGAATGCGAGACGAATTGGTGAGGGTGATAGGGGATGGGACTAACACATCTTTTTGGGGAGATTGGTGGATAGGGGAGGAGAGGTTAAGTGTAAAGTATGAAAGGTTGTTTAGAATTAGCGATAAACGTGAAGCAAAAGTGAGTGAGATGGGTAGTTGGTTAGAGGGGATTTGGGTATGGGAGCTGAATTGGATTAGGGAGTTGAGGGAGAGGGAGAAATCTATATTCAATGATCTTTTATCTTTGCTCAACAGGTACAAGATACATAGGGAAGGAAGTGACGGATGGCGGTGGATTCACTCCTCTAACGGTTTGTTCTCTTCGAAGAAAGCATATGACAAGATCATGGATAAGGGAGGAGAAGAAGACGTAGAGGCGGTTCATAGGAAGGCGTTCAAGAGAATTTGGAAGAATTATGCCCCAAAGAGATTCAAAATTATTGCTTGGAGACTGCTAAAGCAAAAATTGGCTACTAAAGATTACATCATGAAGAGAGGCTTAATTCAAAGGGAAGACTCAAAGTGCATTCTTTGCGGGGAAGAAGAGGAAGACACTTCACATCTTTTTTTCAACTGTAAGTTTGCTAACCAAATTTGGACTTGTTACTATAGATGGTTGAACATTTGCATGGTGAAACACGTGAACCCGATGTTGCATCTTATCCAACATGAAAATTTATTCGGCGAAGGGGCTAGATTGATGATAGGAATTGGTGCTTGGATTTGTATTATTTGGCACATTTGGAAAGAGAGGAATGAGCTGCTATTTAACTCTATTGTACCAAATCCGTTCAAGATGTTTGATGATATTAGAATAAGATTGTGGTCTTGATTGTGTTGTAGAGGGATTTGCAAAACTAATAGTATTGTTGGTATGTGGATGGCAAATCCTAGATCTTGTTTTGGATAGGTTCAGTTATTAGTTTAAAGGTTCTAGTTACATGAGTCCTTGTTTCTGTTGTACGGATTCATGGTTGTAAGGGTTGGAGGACCCCTTGTCCTCTAATGTTAGTTGAAGGAAGTTTCTCTTTCCCGATAAAAAAAATGCAAATAAACGAACAACAATTACATGTGTCCTAGTGGTTCACACCTCTTTCGAGCTACCCGGAGGTTGTGGGTTCGATTCTCCTTGGGCGCATATATTAGCAACCGATGTTAAAAAGCGGTCGCTAATATTAGCTACCCGCTTTTTAACGACCGATATTTTTTGGTCAGAAATCGATTGCTCATCACGTTTTGAGACCGATTGGCGCTTGTGTCATCTATCAAAACCTCATTGTTATGTATCTAGATGCTGGCGAAAACATTAGCACGTGTAAAAAAGTTATAATGTGACATATGTTTATTCGTCTATGTAATTAACTGCTCAAATTAAATAAAATTGGAGGTGGCGGCAAATGGAGAGATCCACTTATATTCTTCTACGGTTTAATTTGTCACTTGGAACTATATTTTTTGGTGCATTGTCTATGCAATAATCGTGTTGTGTTAAATGTACGTTTTTATTCATCACGTAATAACAACTTGGATTAAAAAGAAGAGTGTGATAAAAAAAAAAAAAAAAGGATAGATCCAATTCCTTATTCTTATATGGTTTAGTTTGTCACTTGAAACTGAAATTTTTAATATGTATTAGCTATGCAATAATTGTGTAATATTTAATACACATTTTTATTCATCGATGTAATAACAACTCCGATTAAAGGAAATTAAGTTTGGTAGCAAATGAAGAGATTCAATTCCAATTCCAATTCCAATTTCTCTAGGGTTAATTTGTCACTTAGGACATTGTTTTTGTGTGCATTTTCTATTCAATAATTGTGTCGTGTTAAATTTGATACTCTGTTAATATTTTATAAGTTGTTTTTATGTAAAAACGGTTTTAGTGCAATTGGTTCACAACTATCACTTTATAGTAATATAAGTTATGAAAGAATCAATATTATTATTAACAAAGCAATATGTTTTAATAAAACAACTAATACAATCTAAAATACACTAAAATTGCATCATAAAATTTGTTTATACATACCTTTTGTACATTAATTGTGTTATACAACTATACACAACTAATATTTTTTAGTGAAATGATTAATAATAATAAATAAGTATTATTTAGTAAAGTAATTAATGTCATTTAAAATATATTTCAATTACATTGTGCACCTGATGTATAATTTTTTGTCATTTATTTGACTATCTATTATATTTAACTTGATCTATAAAGTACATTAGATAAGAATAGTAATTGTGTCAATTTATATTTTACTCAATTATATTTGAGGAGATCTTATTTAGAAATTTTTAGTTCATTAGTAATTTAAATAAGTAAATTAAGTATATTTATTATACTATTACTAAATTGATTAATAAAGGTATACAAATTCTTAACTACATGAAAATTTAAACATTTAATTGACTTATTTTTATTGTCTCATTATATTTGAAAAATTCTTATTTAGAAATTCATAATTCGTAATAATTCAAACTATGGAATCCCCATATACAGTAATAGGGAGTTTACTGCTTATGGCCAATTTTCGTGAGTTTTGATGATGTGTCATTAATTAGGATGATAGAATTATCCTCATATATATATTAATAGAGAGTTTATATTATTTATGTGTTAATTATTTGTGAATTTGATGATGTGTCGCTAATTACGAAGATAGAATTATGTGTGCGATTAGGTGTCAACTATATAGAGAGTTTGATATGTTAATATGACGATGAGTCAATAAATAATTGGTCTTCTATATTTGATGGAAAAATTAATTTATATATATGCAATACATTATGTTGCAAACTTCAATTAATAAAAAATTATGAGTAATACACGGGTCTCATTTAGTATCCTTTTATTCACCACATCACCGTAAAGTTAATGTGTCGTTCACATTTCTTGTTGATCATCGAACCCGTTCTCCATGTGTAGTAAATTTCTTTCGTTTATTTTAATCTGGACCATTGTTGTATATGTTACATCATTATTAATTTGTATATGTTAGCTTACATGACCAATAACATCTAATATTGCGTGCGTCAATTACATCGCACAATTAATGTACAATTTTTTTTTGTGAAAGAAACTAATACCGACTAACTAATAAGGTTCAATAGTAATAAATAGAGAAGATGTTGTGTACACTTTCTATATGGTGCACAACTAATAATAATATTAATTTTTACAAGTAATAAAATTAGGCCTTAATATTGTATGCACACCAGGTGCACCATACTACTCAAATGTATTTATTAAAAAAGTCACATATATCACTAAAAGGTCATCCTAATAAGGAACAATTTTTCAATGGTATCAATTGTGACTTTTAAATAATGCATTTGAATTGTACAGTACACCTCGTGCACAAGAGACTTACTTATAGTCTAGAATTAATTTTTCGAGCAATAATATTAATTTTTACGAATAATAATATAAGTGGTGTATATAATGAACAATCTCACATAACACGTTACCTAGTAACTAATATTGTCAACAAAGACAGTTAATATTACTGATATTTTTCAGAAAAATAACAAATTTTGTTTATTGAAAATACACACCAACTGCACATGGTAACTAGCGTATTAAAAAATTGCCTAACAAGAATGTTTTACTGCAGAGGATAAGGTTATGCACCAGTTGTACACATGATACCAACTTAATTGGTTGACCATTTACAAGAATGTTTTAACTGCAATTGAAAAACGTCAAACAAAAACAGCCTAATATAGAACTAGAGGTAAAAGACTAACATAAGGATTTTAATAGATTTTATCAGACATGATGAAATCATCAAGACTCCCATCAACTAATATAACTTAGCAATCTAGTTGATCATTTGAAATATAAATTTAACAGCAAATGCAGGAAACCCAGAAAACGCAACATAAATGAAAACGATGAATAATGATGAAAGTTAAAACAGGTTTCATTAGAGCCTCAAGCTCCCGAGTTCTCAACCGAGTCGGCTCGAAAATTCCAATGGCAACTCAGGCTCGCATACACTGAAGAATTCATGATCGAGAATTCAATTATTAGTTTCGGAAAATTACTACCTAGTACAACAATATATCAGATTAGAATGAACGAAACCGTTCTTATTGTCATTCCATTCCTCTCCTTCGCTTTTGGGCTTTCCAGTGCTTCAGCAGAACTTCAACGCCTTCCCTGAGAGTGGCTCTCCTACCTTCTTCGTAGTTCCACAGCTCTGTAATTACGTATCTGCCACTCGGATTATATTCATTTATCTCAAAGAGGGCTGCTGTCACAGCATTGTGGACTTCTTCACCATAATTTTCCTTCAAGTCTCGAAGCTTCTCATCGTCCTTTAACACAGCCTGAATCCAACAAAAACGAGCCTCAAAGACTAAAAGATAGTAGAGAGCATCAAAGATAAATTGGAGTCTATTTTCACGATCACAATTGATTCCCAAACAATATGTAGAACATATATTTTTATCTACAATATGTGCCTAAACCATTTCTTGTAAAATCCATTTAGTATAATCTTGCATAGGTGCACCATTAACTGTTTAATCACAAATGATTTAGTTGATATATTTATTGAATTTAAATTTACTCGTATCTATTTCATCTCAAACAAGCGAACTATACCAAGGAATTTCAGAAAGTTGTTTCAATAACCAACTGAAACCTATATCAACAAAAGAAGTGGAAAACAGATAATCCTGTGGTAACTCAATTAAATCACTAAAAACCAAGAAATTAGGAAAACACAAGAAACGAGATTTATATGGAGTACATCACTTAACACGAGTTACCAGTCACCTATACAGTTCTTTGTTCCCAAGACTTGTTTGCATGGATATAAAGGGGTGGACGCCCAAATTGGGAAAGAAAGTTCAAAATGAACTCCATATGGCTCTCTTCTGGGACATGACAAAATAAAACTCAAAATCATTGAGCGGATTCTTTTTTTTAAATCCAAAAACATCTTCAGTTAAAAGTAATAATGAGATAGTTATACAACCTCCACAGCTCGACTGTTAAAATTAATAATGTAAAAAGTACACAAAAATTCTATTCCTCTAAACTCGTATTAAAAAACTGCCATATAAAAAATTGGCCTCTAAAATGTGGGATGGAAGCAAGTAATTTCTTCTTATTTCTCTCCATAGAAGTTACCAGAACTTCAGAGATGTAGCTATTGGAGGCAACAAATAAAAAAGAACAAAGTTTAGATGCACAAAATATTTTGCTTCATGAATCATATGTGATTTAACTGCATACCTGTTCCTTGCCGTTAATGTTGACCACCTGAATAGGATGCCATTCAGGATCTTTAAGATACTCCTCCCACAGCGAGCACAATTCTGTAGATCTCTCTTCTGCTTCAGCCTCATTATACTTCCTTTTCATTGCATCATGAAATGGCTTGCTGTCGAGCTCCCCCATTCTCTTGACACCAATACGAGTACTTACTGACATATCCTTCAAGCCCTATAAAAGCAACTTTGTTAGCTACACCCTCGAGTTTATACCCAATAGAAGGAATATAGTCAACTAAAGAACAAAGAAATGGCTAAATTGGTTTGATGATAAAATGAGAACTTTTGTTCAATGTACAACATATAATCTCTCCCACAAATATCTGGCTAGAGGAAAATATAACCAGGATTGAGGCCACCATTGCAGATAAGACGACTATATAATAACCACATTAGAGGATAAGAAAATCAAACGTGATAAAAGAAGATATTATGAAAAATAATCAGAGAACTAACATTAACCAATTCTTTTCGAGCGTCCTGTAGCTCATCATTTTTCATGCGCTCGTGCACGATTAAAGTTTGGTTTAGTGTTTCCAATTCGTCGAGCTCTGCTTCCTTCTCCCTCATGGCCTTGAGCAGCGTGTCAACATCTTTTAACACCTCTAAATCGCCTTCATCTCCCATGTGCTTCACGACATTCAATCTACCTCTCAACTGCTCGATTTCGAGCTGTACTGCTTGTTTCGCATCCAGTTGTTTCTCCAGTAGAATAATTCTCTTATGGAGTTCCTCTTTTTGTCTCTGAAATTACAAAGACGAATATTTCTTTAGACCTCAAATGTGAAACAAATTCAGTCGCTATTGTAACAGACATGAGCACACCTTCTGTTCATCAGCCAACTTCATCACTTGTAAATCAGCCTTTCTTTGTTCATCAGCAGCAGCTTGAAGAGAACAGTTTTGGACCGCATTCTGGGAAGAAAAAAATTACCATAAAGGAATAATATGTAAAGGAAGAAAAAAGATAAATATAGAACATTGGGAAGTGAAAAGTTTACAGGTCTCTCAGCATAACAGCCCATCAAAACTTCATGTTACATGGAATGTGGGAGTAACGTAATGGAACAGATGGTAATGTATGACAAAACGCAGAGGAAGATTCTTTCGGACATAATAGTAACCACGTGCATCATCAATACATGTCCCCATAAACAGAAAAGAGAGTCCATTAAGTTTAATGGGAAATATGAATACCTTGGCTTGGCTTGGGTATGATTTCTCAAATCGACTAGCTAAATTGAGAGTGGCCAAAAACAGTATAAGATCCCACAACAATAGAGTGATGTTATATACTTGCCAACAGGCAACACCAAATAATGTGAATGATGCAGCAGTTTACATCTTATTTGACCCGACAAAAACATCAAACACACATAGCTAGTGGAAGAGAGACTCTTGCTATGTCTAATTCCACATTTTACAGATAAAGAGAAAATAAAACACAGAGTAGCTTTGTAGTCTGGAGACAACCAAGCTCATCAAGCCATATATAATCATGTCTGACAGTAATTAAGAATTTATTGCTTCATTGGCATATAAATAATTCATAGGTCACTTCCTCTTAGTAAAGATCCATACTTAAAATAGTAGATAATCACTAAATTTTGTTCTCATGCAACTTCAACAGTGTCAAGCTATCAGTAGATAAATTGGGATTGTTTTACGGGATAATTGGGGGCCAGAGAGTGAGGATACTATTTCAACTCAGAATAATTAAGAAATATATGCAACACCTGTTCAAGGTCTTCAGAAAGCTTCTTCCGCTCGATTTCATTGTGTGTCTCACGTTTCAATAGTTCCTGACCTCGGGACTCGAGATCTTTCTTTTGAGTTTCCAGTTGAGATTTAAGCCTTTCATGGTCGTTGAATATCCTTCTGAAATGGTCTCGGGCACTTGTCTCAATCTTTTTAATCTCTGGTCAACACAAAAGGGCATATCAGGTTTAACCTAATTCAAATGGATTTATTGGAAAGATCAAAGCTCTATGAATTAAAAACCTTCGTTGTAAGCTTGATGAAGATCATCCTTTTCCTTGACTAGCTGGCTTAGAGAGCTTTCCGTCTCCACGAATTTACTCTCCATCTCCCGCATGTACATTTTCTTAGCCTCAATAACATTCGTCAAATTACCTACAAGCTTCTTTTGCTTTCGAGCTTCTTCTTCCATAATATCTGCTATGGTCCTAAGGTCTCCAATTTTGCGAAGGTTTTCTCCAATAATGGTATTAGCATTATAATCATCCGTGCGAGCTACCCACGCATAATGACCGGACTTCTTCTCATTCGTCGCTAGCCAATTCCTCCTCCCATGATGATTAGCCTCGTAATCTTTCTCGAAGGACATAGCATTTGTGAATCCGGCCCAATCCTTGTGAAATTCAACAATCGCAGTCCCGGAATGGCCTTGGTAATTCCACAAAGGCCTCACTCTAGTAGGATTAAATCCTCTACTGGTCAATTGATCCCTCAATTCACTACCACTCTTTCCCACATAACGACCATCCTTAATGCTCGTTGGAATGTTGACAACAATACCAATCCACGGCCACACAAACATCTCATCCCCGTCATGATCTTCGAGGGAATCTCCCTCCACAGGAGGCTTCGACGGACCAGCTGCCCCAGCAGTTACATCACTTTCCAAGTACTTAGCCAGAGCAATGTGATTCGCCTTGTCTTTTGCAGTCCTTTTCTGTGAACTGGTCTTCCCAATAGAGCTTGAATGCTGCAAAAGCTCATTATAGTGGTAGTCTCCCTTTTTCTTCTTAGGACAGAACGGGCACGTGTAAACCTGATCGGATAATTTAACCTGGTGCTTCCCGTTCTTCAGTTCTTCATACGCCTTCTCTGCATACTCCTCAGTTTCAGAGTCGCTCATATCAGTGTCGTCCCCGGAACTGTTCTCTACTGAACTTCCCATGACTCTCAATCTCTCTGAAATTAAAACAATATGTAATACAAATTAAGAATAACAGCATGATCGGCATAATTAAGGATTAAACAACAACTATGGACCCATTACTCCGCATCGAGACATAGATACTTATGTGAAAATCATCATGCATAACAAAGGAAAGAACAAATGTTAGGACACTGGAAATTGCAACAAATTCAGCAAGGAAAAGATATCATTATCAGTTATCACCTTTTACAATTTAGAGTAAGGTAGTTCCAATAGAGATAGATTAATGCTTTCAATATACCTCTTCTTTTCAATAGAATTTTAGAAACTGGCAGATAAATTGAATAGAATTAGACATGCACTCTCAGGAAAAACAACGACAGATCACGAAACACTAGATCTGAACTGAATTAGGCATAACCCGAACCATATGCTGCTACATTTACAGAAAGCAACATTGGCGTAGTTTGATTTATTAAAATTACATTGAAATTATAGAAAGAAAAGCAGAAGCATATTCCAAGCCTGAATTGAAAATGCAAATGAAAAGTTCCTTTCACCTTTAGTGTAAGGTAATTCAATTCAAAAATCACCACTTCTTTTCCTTTGAATTTTACAAATTCTTTTAGAAAATTTGAACAAATTAAACATGCATTCCGCCGAGAAATCTATCGAAAATCACAAAATACAAGATCTGAGCTGAATTGGTCACATCACACCAAATTCGCCCACATTTAAAAAATAAATTAAAATAGGCAATTTCTTAAAAAGTTATTTATACAAAAAGAAACGCACAAGCAAATTCAACCTGAAAAACGTAAGTAAGTAAAACTGCAACACAGAAAATTGGAGAATAGACATGCATAATAAGAAGACTGATTAACAGAATACCTGCGAATTTGATGGAATTAAAAACGGAGGAGAAAAGTTAATCTCGCATGAATTCTGTTAGGTGATGATCAGAAAAAATATGTAGAGTCTAGAGAGAGAAAATTGGGAGAGAAATGAGTCAAGAGAAGAGTGAGAGGTTTTTGGGGTTTCACGGACACTGATAACTGAAGAGGGGGTCAGAAGAGGTACTTTGTAAAAAGAGAGTGAATTTACGATGCCTGCCTGGATTATTGTGATGTTCCAGAAACAGACATATTTCAGCTGTAAAATTTGTGTAAATTGAGGTTAAACTTAAAACCTTATTTTAAAATACATAAATAAATTTATTTATTTATTTATTGAGGTTGGATATTACTCCTTCTTCCCATTTTACGTATTGTTTAGATATGCTTTATGCGAATTAAGAAATTAATTAAATTTTAAAAAAAATTATGTAATGTGGGATTTTTATCCTTTTATTTAGAAGTAATTCTATAGTGCATTTGAGTGTATCATATGCACTTAAATTTTAAAATAAAATAAAAATATCTCAAGTAAAAATCAGTAATATCTCGATTGGAAAAAAAATTACGGCATGGTAGTGTGTGTTTTAAAAAATCAAAATTAAAGTTAAAATGGAGCTTATAATCCAAGGGCATGTCATTCAATCGGGTGCATACTAGAATTTGTGGTTATTTAGATTTTAGATATATGATCATTTAGGGCATATTATTACAAAATCGAAAATAATAACAAATTTGAAACATGGCATTTAATTCTAATTAATGTAATATGACAATTATTTTGACCAAAAAATTCTTCTCTACAATTACCTATAAGATAAGAAAGAAGAAATAAAAAAAAAAAATTATTCCCTTCTCCTATAAACTTACTTTTTTTATGTAGACGTTCACCAAAAGTGTGTTTATCCCATAATTAATAATTATTATTTTATCTTTATCTTATAATTTATGACAAAACATAAAATGAATTTGGTTCACATATGAACAACTTTGCAGATTATGAGTTGTTTTATTGAGTGAATAAATTGTTTTCACCAAAAAATATGAGTTGTTTGACTAAGGAGTATTTGTTTTTACTAAAGGGTATGAAATGTTCGATTAAAAAGTATTGTAAAGTGGTTTGTGCATAGACAAATTCCACACCATATATATTCCTACTTTATTCATATAGACCCCACAATACCTTTATTTTATCGACTTTATTCATTTTTTCTTAAAATGTGTGCCCTACGATGTAATACGGTATCAGATTCACACTCACCCTCTAAAAGGGATGTGATTCTTGAATCTGTGAATCTGATTCTCCACGTGGTGAATCTGCTGCGACTTGGCGAATCCAATTAACGGATTCTCGAATTTGTCTCGTGAATCCTACTTGTTAAGCATTAAATATGTTATTTAAATTAATGAATTTTATTATGTAATACTCCCTCCGTCCCAAGATTTTGTTCACAGTTACTGTTTTCTCGTGTTTTAGCGAATAAGTTTTTTATTAGTATTTAAAATGATAAAGTAATTTTTAAGTCACTTTATAAAAGAGTACAGATAGATCTATCAAACTCTACCTTAAAAGTTATTTTATCATTTCAAATATTAATAAACAACTCGTCCGCTAAAACGCTAAAATAAAGGTAGTGTGAACAAAATCTTGGGACAGAGGGAGTGTAATTCAAATTGAAAATGTGACCTTCATTTTAGATTGAATTCACTATTGTGACGTATCTATTGGATTAATGGACCTTGAATTGATGTTTTGTTATTTAATTATATTAAATTATTTAATATGATTAAACTTTGGGTCAGAGAAAATATAAATTACATACATTACATTAACAAAATTTAAAAAATATATATATATATATATTGGGTGTTATATATAATAAAATATAAATAAATAGACGTATTTTTGATAAATTGCACCCTAAACTTTGTGAAATTTTATTTCCCCAAATCCGTATCGTATTGCTCCCGCAACCATGCAACATAGATTGTGTTGATAGGCGAACAACAATCATTATTGTGCGAACAGGCATCAGGGACTTAACAAAAAAATCAAGGTTGGGGTGCACAATCAATCAGAGTGCTGTATAAAGCGACGAACAACTCCGTCAACGAGCAACTTATTAGCGAACAGGTTTTAAGACCCGAAACCAGCCACGAACATTTCGACGTATTGCAGATGACGAACAGCATTGTTAAAAGGTAGCACATCCACCAGCCTAAGAGGTGTATGACGACGAACAAATGACTAAGATTCCTAAATCAATCTCAATAAGATGCACGAGCGAACAACTTCTGAGCCATAACCTCAATAGGCGAACAACTTTTATGGAAAAACTATTCTGGGGATCAATTAAGCCGACCTGGACGAACAACAATGAAGTCCAAGATAAGACCCAAGAAGACTTTGTAACTAAGATTCAGCTTAGATAAGGTCAAACTGTTGGGTTTTAGAGGCACGAACACCATGTCCGGCGCAGCGGAAAAATACGATTCACCAACAACGAATCTAAAACATGGTTGTATAACATAAAATATAAAGGATAAATAACGATATATATATCCTTACAGCGATTTGTACGCGGAATCCTCAACTATGGTATCCACGTAACGGCTTTCTACCAACCCGCACCGATATGCCAGCGTTGAATCTCGAGACGAATTTGCTAGGAAAATTCAAACTGAGATTTTATGGAGAAATTATATTTCTTGTGTCGTTTCTGAATTCCCATAAGACTCATATTTATAGGGATTAACTTGGCTTAATTCCTAAGCAAGATATCGGGCCTAGCCCGTAATATAATCTCTACAGATTATATTTCCCTAGATATGTTCCTACGAATAATATCTTTACCATATCTATTATTCTTGTATAATAATATTCCAAATATTATTATTGGGATTTCATATTTAATTAAATCTAATTTAATTAAATAATAATAATTAATTCCAAATATAATTATTATTATATTCTCCATAAATTAAATATTATATCCAATACAATATTTAATCAACCAACTATAATTGGTAAATTGTCATTACTTGTTGTGTGACCCATAGGCCCTCGTATATCGAGCGATTAGTCAAACTAACGGTCTTAATTGAACCCTAGACAATAAATCAGACATTCTCAATATACGAGGTACGTTGCGAGGAAATCTGCAACTACCTGTAATACTGTAGGCTATTGTGATATCTTCCTTTCATTCACGAATACTCGATTAAGTCTTGAACATGATGAAGTGTCTATTCAAATAACTTAATCATATTATCTCCAATCACTAATTGATCTAGTATATCACACTTAGCCACAAAGTCTAAGTTGATGTGCGTCGGCCGACGACTTAGATCCAATTATGATGAGAAGACGAGTATTCTCTCTAAATCCACATCGAGGAATGAATCCTATTCTTGGCTCAACTACCACGCACATGCATTTCATGATGAACCCAATCCATGCCATATCTACCCGTGGAAGGGTGCAAGCGTCGGTCATGGTCAAAGTTCACCACTCCATACATGTCGTGCGTATTGACCTCAAGTCAGAGGAGTATCACATCGCTCCCACTAACCGAGACACCCGTAGACACATTATGTGGAATTACATCAAACGGTTTCTCGGATGGGTATACCAATACCCTCTAAGGTATCTGTGCATCCATCATGAGATACCTGGTATCTCGTAGTAAGTGAGATCTTACTACACTCTCTAAGAGTACGATGCAGATCGCACACCAATCTCAATTGCATCATCAATATCCCATTCTTGATGATCCTTGATCGGGGCTATTTGAGAATCATACTTAAGTCATCTGAGTTCTCACTCACTCAATGACAGTAGTGATTCATGGGAACACAAATAAGAATATATGCAAACAATCAAACATCATATTCATATAAGTGTAACGCCATACATTTAATATTAAACCAATAATAATATTAAACCAAATCTGAATATTATCTTAGTATTATGTCCTTTCGATGGATTGTCTCTAGGACACTAACACTAACACAAACAAGGTCAAAGAACACTTGTCTAGCATGCAAGCTAGGAAGTCCAAGAGTCTTGGACACCTCATGCTTGCTAGTCTCTATAAATAGTTGTTCTCCAGCTAAAAAATAGAAGTTCAAATTCACAAATACTCTAAAAAACTTACACTCATACACCTAAACGTGCACACATACGAAATTAATACGATTTCGAATCTCGCATTTACGATTTCATTACCCGAACCCTCGATTTACCATTTACGGTGGTAATCAATCACACGTTCTTGTTTGGTGACCCTAAACTGAATTAAACAGCCGCTAATTCATCCTATTAAATTCAATCACCAACAAATTGTGTCCAATCAATTAGGCACAATTTTGGTGGACGGAGAGAACAATATATTTAGTTAGTTCTAAAAAAAGTGTAAATTTTGTATGAAGTCGTCTCGCAAATAGTTTAATACGATTTAAAGTAAGAATATTTTTGTGTGAAACCATCTCAAAATGTGTTATGTGCAACTATGGGGAAAAAAATTCAACAAATTATTTATTATCGTTTTCAGCATAGTAATAAAAAATTTAATGAAAGAAATTATAAGTTATTATTTTTTACTTTCTAAAGTGTTTCCCCCCCCCCCCCCCCCCTTGAATATGATGTTTTTAGTTGTCATACAACACACATTGTGTGAGATTACACAAGTTTTGGTGTTTACTTTGAATATTTGAAGGTTAAAAATTGTTGTAAATAAGTGCGTAAAATAAAAGACGGGATTTGTTCATCCAGTTTGTCGGGAACGACTACGTTTGGGGCGAGCCAAGCCAAGAGTTTCACTAATGTTCTTGTGTATGAGTTTTTACAATTCCGAGTACAATGACATATTTATAAGAGTAAAACCCTAGTCTAAGATATGAAGCTCATTGGGTTATTGGTCCATTAGTAATGTCCACATCAAATCTTTTATATTTGGAATAATAAATCTTCTAGATTTACAACACTCCCCCTTGGACATTACAACATAACATAAATGTCTTGTCATAAAAACTCCACGTGCTAGGTATCGGCCAAATAATAAGTTAGTGAGGAATGTAATCGATCTTCTAGATCAAATCTTCTAGATTCATTTCGGGGTTACCGCTCTCCCTGGAGACAACAATACTTTGAGTCTTTGCATCCCAATACCACGAACGTACTTTTCAAAAGTAGACGTAGGTAAGGACTTAGTAAACAGATCTGCTAGATTGTTACTAGATCACGTCGCTCTTCTGGAGTTCGTATGGGTAGAAAAACTTAGGTGAAATATATTTCGTCAGGTTTCCCTTGACGTACCCATTACTCATTTGTGCGATGCAAGCTGCGTTATCTTCAAATATAACGGTGGGAGGTATATCGCCTTTAGCAATACCACACGAGTCATCAATGTGTTTTACCAAGGACCTTAACCAAACACATTCTCGTGCGGCTTCAAATAAAGTTATTATCTCTGAGTGGTTTGAAGACGTGGTAACCAAGGTTTGTTTAACCGATCTCCATGAGATCGCGGTACCACCACAGAGAAAAACGTAACCAGTCTGGGATATGGCGGTGTGGGGATCAGACAAATAGCCAGCATCCGCATAACCTACTAAGGCTTTGTCTTGGTTCTTACGGTAAAACAGTCCAAGATCTTGAGACCCTTGAAGGTACCGTAGAACATGCTTAACACCATTCCAATATCTCCTTGTAGGAGAAGCGCTATGTCTCACAAGCAAATTGACAGAAAATGCAATGTCCGGTCGAGTGCAATTTGTGAGATAGAGCAATGCTCCAACAGCACTAAGATAAGGAACTTCTGGCCCCAAAATTTCTTCTGAATCTTCTTTTGGTCTAAATGGGTCCTTATTCATTTTGAGGGATCGGACAACCATAGAGGTGCTAAGTGGATGAGATTTATCCATGTGAAATCTCTCCAATACCTTCTTCACGTAGGTCGACTGATGTATAAGAATTCCTTCTGGGAGATGCTCGATCTGCAGGCCGAGGCAGTACTTGGTTTTACCCAAGGCTTTTATTTCGAATTTGGCTTTCAAGATTGAACTGGCTTCTTCAATCTCTTTGCATGTTTCGATTATATTCAGGTCATCAACATAGACGGATATGATGCAAAAACCATTTTGCAATTTCTTCGTGAATAAGCATGGGAAAGCTTTATCGAATGTGTATCCCTTCTTCTGAAGGAATTCACTAAGTCGGTTGTACCACATGAGGCCCGATTGTTTCAGGCCATACAACGACTTCTGCAGTTTTATGCTATACATACTGCGATTTTCACCATCCCTCAACTGAGGATTGTCAAATCCATCGAGGATTTTCATATAAATGTCGGCATCAAGTGATCCGTATAAGTACACGGTTACTACGTCCATTAATCTCATTTGGAGATTCATTTTAACTGCCAAAGATATCAAGTAGCGGAACGTTATTGAGTCCATGACGGGAGAATTGGTTTGATCGAAATCAATCCCGGGTCTCTATGAAAACCCTTGAGCTACAAGTCTCGCTTTATATCTCTCCACAGTATTGCTCTAGTTTCGTTTTCGTACAAATACCCATTTATATCCTACTGGGATAGCGCGTGCGGGTGTACGAACGATAGAGCCAAATACTTATCTTTTGTTAAGCGATGCGAGCTCTGCATCACTTGTCTATTTCCACTTAACCCAATCGGAGCGTTTCCGGCACTCAGCGATTATTTTGGATTCTGGATCTAGATCATTTATAATGGAAAGAGCAATTGACGCTACAAATGTGTCGTCGACGATAGTAATATTTCTATTATATGTTTCTCCCGTATCTGTGAAGTTCATAGAGACTTCGACGTTTACATCAACCAGACCTTCCTCATTTCCCATTGTATTTGGGTCTGGTCGTTCCACGGTCCTAGTGCATTGAATATTTTGTGCACGTGTTTCATCACTAGGACGTTTGTCTCCTAGAGACTTTGAGTTATCTAGACGAATCTCTTCTAGAGATTTTACATTCGACTGGCCAGATTTGCTAGCCTTTTGTTTAGGTGTATAACTATCTTTTGAGGGTCCTTTGCGCTTCTGGTGCGTGGGGGCATGAGTACTTGTTTTTCTTGGGACCTCAACCCTTTGGGGAACATTTACTGCAGGTATATGCGATTTAGTTACACCTCTATGGTCAGTGAACGCGTCTGGCAGATTATTTGCTAGATTTTGCAAGTTAATGATCTTCTGAACTTCTAGTTCAGATTGACTAGTGCGTGGATCTAGATACTGAAGATTACTTACGTTCCACGTAAGCTCCCGACATTCATTCAATTTTGAATTCAGATCTCCCCCTAATGCCGGGAAGTAATCTTCATCGAACATGCAATCAGCGAACCGGGCCGTTAATTAATCCCCGGACAAAGGCTCGAGGTATTTCACGATGGATGGAGAGTCAAATCTGATGTAAATATCGAGTTTTCTTTGTGGGCCCATAGAGGTCTGCTTTGGTAATGTTATCGGGACATATACCGCACAACCGAAAATACACAGATGGGAAATGTTAGGTTCTTTTCCACGCACTAACTGTAAGGGGGAATGATCATTATATGCAGTTGGACGGATTTGTATTAAGTGCGATGCATGTAGGACTGCATGCCCCCAGCATGAAGTGGGTAGTTTGGAGTTCATAAGCAATGGTCTCGCGATAAGTTTGATACGTTTTATTAGCGCCCCAGCAAGACCATTTTGGGTATGGACGTAGGGGACCGAATGCTCCACTTTAATTTCCAGGGCCATACAGTAATCTGTAAAGGCCTTTGAGCTGAATTCAGCAGCATTATCCATGCGAATCGACTTAATTGGATAATCCGGGAATTGAGCTCTAAGCTCAATAGTTTTCGCAATGAGCTTCGCAAAAGCTTGATTGCGGGTGGACAACAAACAGACATATGTCCACCTAGTGGAGGCATCAATAAGGACCATGAAATAACGAAATAGTCCTGATGCTGGGTGAATCGGTCCGCAAATGTCTCCTTGAATTCGCTCAAGGAAAACTGGAGACTCTAGTCCAACCTTAGTATGCGACGGGTGTATGTTGACAGCGATTTATGGCTGGTCTCGCTGCCGGGTTCCCAGCGGGTAGGATTTGATATTAATAATGACAGGGAGTAATAAATGTGAGAGTAAAGGAGCTCTCAAGTGTGTCTTTGCAATAAATGTGATCTGTCCTACAACTTGGCATTCAAAGCCCTATTTATAATGTACAAGGTGGGGGTTCCCCAAGCTTGGTAGGTGGACTCGTGGGTCCCTCCTACTCCTAGCTGGAAGGTAATAAGTGGCTACAGCCTCCCCTACGAGCTAATGAGGAGACGCCACGTGGCACTGTCACCCCTGAGGTGATTGGACTTGGCCTCAACGGCCCTCTTTGACCCTGTCACATCCTCTGGATTGATGGCACTCGACGTCATCTCACAGCTGGCGCGGCCTGGGGTCGGGTAGACGGGTACTCGGGTACCGGGAAGCGAGTCCGGACGAAAATGCCCCGGTTGGCCATTTGCGGGCAGGCGGGTAGAGTACCTGCACAGGGGCTCGTCGTTGGCCGCCCGATATCCGGGCATGCGGATCATAAGTACCCTTCCCGGCCGATCCCAGCGAGGCTCATGTCGGGCAGCGTCTGGGTCCCCGCCCGTCTGTCTGACCGGTCGGAGGACTGTTCTCCTCCGAGCCCGCTACAGCAGTGTGACTGTATCCGATACCCGAGGGGTCGGGTAGTAAAATATCGGGTGTAACAATTGCCCCACCAGCCCGACATCGGGGGGCCGCAGCCGTCGGGTGGCGGGCTGGTCGAACTGCAGACCATTTCGATTTCGAATTTGAATTTTGGGGGTGACGTTTCGGTTTCCAAGACGACGCCTCGTCTGCCGCGCCTGCTGACGTCACGGGATGGCGTGACTGATGCGCAGAAATCCAGGGGTCACGTCCGCCGAACCTGCTCCCCAACCGTTGCGCGCGTGACCCCCACGCGCCCCCCAGAACTTTGTTTTATTTCATTTCCGACCCCGTTTTTTGCTGTTTAGTCCCCCTTTTTCTTCTATAAATAGGGGCTTCCAGCCCATTTTCTCATTTTCCCTCTCTTGCAAACTCGTGCCCCCCTTAAGGATTTTTAAGTTTTCCGGCGAATTCCTCAGACTCCGGCGATCTTTCCCGAGTCCCAAGGTAATTTCTTGCTTCTTATTCTATTTTCGTCATGAGCGACTCCGTCGAGAGCATTGGCGCCGCCGATGCTTATCACTTCCGCCGCCGTGCCGCCGCCGACGCTGAGAGGCCTTTCCAACCGGCCGGGGAAGGAACATCCCGCGCCGCTGCCAGAGAGGGCGAGGGCAATTCCACGGATGTGGATGCCTTCGCGGAAGATTTGGAGGGGATGAGCCCCCATCGAGAGGGGGAAACCCTAAGCGTTTCCCCGGTCTCCGCCTACCCGCCACGGGCCGAAGATTTCTTGTTCGAGCGGGAAGCCATGCCCGACCAAATAGACTACGCGGACAGCCGGCTAATCGGGTTCGATTACTCGAAGTATATGAGCCGGTTCGTGCGAAAGCGCCCTCCCCGCGCATATCTCGAGGCCCGGGATACTGACTTCGGGGCCTCTCGCCGCCCCAGCTGCCTTCCCCCGGACGCCGACGTGAAGGAGTTGTACTGGACATTCCAGGCGCCCTCCGACGTCTTCTTCTACGCTCCCCGGGAGAATGAACGGGCCGACCAACCTCCGGAAGGCCTAATCGCCATAAATGCGGACACCCTTCATGCCGGGCTCCGTTTCCCGCTTCACCCGGCCATCTCCAAGCTACTCGCAGCCTGGAATCTGTCGATCACCCAGATCACCCCGAATGGGTGGAGCTACATCCTGGGGGAAATGGTCGCTCTCGGTCGGCGCGGGCTGCATCGTATGCCCACTCCGTCCGAGCTCAACTTTCTATATTACACCGTGGCCTCGGTCGGGCGGATGAACCTTGGGTATTACTCCGTGAAGCCCCGGGGTGGAGATGCCATTGTCTTCGGCATCTCGCCGAAGGTGACGCACTGGCAGGAAAGGTGGTGGTGGGTCGGCGGCGCCTGGGAGAGCGTTGGCATAGACGGGCACACCATCCCGGTTCCACGGGAATATCGGGAGCACAACCGTCGAGGTAAATACTGAATTTTCTTTCATTTCTTAGTACTGATCTAATTCTTCTTTCATTGTGCAGGCTGCGCGGTACCAAATCAGGCCGACCTGACCGACGACTTCAGGCAGGCGCTTGCCTTAGTGAAATCCGAGAGCGTGGACAATCGCGACGTCGAACTTCTCAACGACGACGAGTACAGAAGGCTCTCCGGACTTCAGACTTTCCCGCGCCACTTGGATTTCGGTGGTAAGACCCTTTCCTGCCCGACTCTTCTTATACTCGTTCTCACTTCTCGATTTCTAATCTTGTCACTTTTCTCGCAGAGCAACGTTTCCCGGCCGAATCCTCCACGCCATCGACCTTCCCGGCAGTCTCCCCAAGGACCGCACCCGAGGCCGGCCAGGCAGCCATCCCGGTCGTAAACGTTGAATCGTCCGAGGAGACCGTTGACATGGCGCCTAAGAAGAATGCCCTGGCCAAGCTGGCGAAACGGGGAGCCGTCCGTGCCGCTGGGGTGGTGATCCGCAGCCCGCCCGCGGCCCAGGTGCCTCCGACATCCTCCTCCCCGGCAGACGGGCAGCGCCCACACAAGCAGGCCCGGGTCGAAGGCCAGACATCTGTCGACCCGGCCATGGTAACGGTCAACCTGGACCCGGCGACTGGCGGGCTCGTGGCCGGCACCGTCGAGGCGACTTTAGGGGGCCCGGCCTCCCCTGCCCGCGATCGCAGCGACTTCTCATTCTTGGGCTGGGGCAATAATCTCACGTAAGTATTACGTTTTCTTCTCTAAGTTTTCTAGTCGATTTTGCGATGTAGGATTTTTAACATATCTTCTCTTCCCGTGTTCATGCAGGCCTGAGCCTCTGCCCCCGCCCGAGGTTCTTCAATTCCTGCGCTCGCAGGAACCTCCGTACTCGGAGGCCGTGCCTGAGTCTTGGCCGGAGGAACTACGCCGCGCCGTGCTGAATCTTTCCCGGTCCTGGACCCTCAACTGCCAGAAGGCCACGAGGACCGTCTCGCTTGCCGACCGGATGAGGGCGGCGGCCATCCGTACTTCCCGCAACGCCATTGCCATGGAGGGCATTATGCTCGAATACGAGCGGGAGATGCGGACTGCCTCCTCCTACAGGGCAGCCTTCCAGTCGAAGCGGGACGAAGCTACCCGCCTGGAAGAGGAGAACAATAAGCTCCGGGAGGAGCTGGAGGCCGGCCGAGCGAGTCGGGCTGAACTAGAGGGGGTCCTCGAGGAGGAGAGGAGGAAGCGCGCCGAGGCCGAGGCGAGGACGGCTGAAGAAGTCCGCCAAGCCAAGGAGGCTCTCGCGGCGGAGGCGGAGAGGCGCCTGGAGTCCGAGCGTGCCCGATTGGCCGCTGAGAGCGAGTCGGCTGGGTCCATGGTGTACATTAATGCCTATGCCGACTCGATTCGCTCCCTACTCCGTCAGAATCCCCAGGCCGATTGCTCCGGGCCTCTGGCCGATCTGAGGAGTTATGTCGAGTCCAATCCTCCCTCCCCGGACTATGATATCACTCTGAAGGACTTGGTCGATCGCGGGATGGATCTGTCGTTCCTTGGCGACCCGGCGACCTTCCTATACCCGCTTGCCGACGAGGAGGCGAATGAGGACCTAGGGGTGGTGGACGAGGCGCACCCGTGATTTTTCTTTTCTTTTGTTTTGTTAAGTTTGCTGGCCGCTGGCCGTTTTGTATTTTCTCTTTTCCTCCTTAATGAAATTACTTTGCCCTTCATTTCGCTTTGTCTCCTTGAACTTTTCATTTTCCGGCCGGGTAAATAACGTAATTGGATAATAAATAATAAACGGTAGTGTTCTGGCCGATATTCGGGTAGTGACTTTTAACGATTGCCCAAAAGAATTTACCCACGAATTAATTAATGAAGTGCTATAGCCGAATGTCGGGCAGCGACTTCACGAAGATGGGATTGATCTAACAACCTCTTAAAGAATTAACCAATAGATTAATTAATGAAGTGCTATAGCCGAATATCGGGCAGCGACTTCACGAAGATGGGATTGATCTAACAACCGCTTAAAGAATTAACCAACAGATTAATTAATGAAGTGCTATAGCCGAATATCGGGCAGCGACTTCACGAAGATGGGATTGATTTAACAACCGCTTAAAGAATTAACCAACAGATTAATTAATGAAGTGCTATAGCCGAATATCGGGCAGCGACTTCACGAAGATGGGATTGATTTAACAACCGCTTAAAGAATTAACCAACAGATTAATTAATGAAGTGCTATAGCCGAATATCGGGCAGCGACTTCACGAAGATGGGATTGATTTAACAACCGCTTATTAGCTTTTACAAATTTGCGCTTCGAGTAGCGATTACAATGAGCTTCTACTGGTAGTATTTTTTTAGTAGGGAGGCGTTCCAAGGGTATTGGGCCGGGTTGCCCTCAAGGCTTTCCAGCTCGTAGGCTCCATTGGCGAGGCGGCTGGAGACCTTTAGGGGTCCCTCCCAATTCGGACCAAATGCCCCCTTGGGCTGCCCGACCGTCCGTCGGAGTACCAGGTCCCCGGTTTCGAACTCCCTGATCTTGATCTTCGAGTTGAAGTATTTTTCAGCCCAGCGTTTGTAAGCTATGTTTCTTTGTTCTGCGGACAGCCTTCTCTCCTCCAGCAGGTCCAACTCGTTTAGCATGGCCTGGTCGTTCTCGGTCCCCACGGGTTGTGAGGTGCGGAGGCTCGGGATGACGACTTCAGCCGGGATGACTGCCTCTGTTCCGAAGGCTAGAGCAAAAGGAGTTTCCCCGGTTGCGGTACGACATGTCGTTCTATATGACCATAACACTTTGGGTAGCTTGCTCGCCCATGTTCCCTTGCTCTCCTCCAACCTTGTCTTCAACGTGTGTTTGATTATCTTGTTTACCGCCTCGACCTGTCCGTTCGACTGGGGGTGGTAGGGCGACGAGAATAACCTCTTGATCTTGTGCTTTTGGCAGAATCTTTCCATCTCTAGCCCGTCGAATTGCTTCCCGTTGTCCGAAATGATTATCTGTGGGAGGCCGAATCGACAGATTATGTTGCGCCAGATGAACCTGATCACGTGTTCCTGGTCGATCGTTTTCAGTGATTCCGCCTCCGCCCATTTGGTGAAGTAATCCACGGCGACAATTGCGTACTTGACGCTGCCCGGGGCCGTAGGCAAAGGGCCAATGAGATCGATCCCCCACTTTGTGAATGGCCACGGGCTCAGGATTGAGGTGAGCTCGGTTGGGGCCTGGTGGATGGCCGGCGAATAGATTTGACACTTGTGGCATGCCCGTGCGTAGTTGATTGCGTCCTTTTTTAGGGTGGGCCAGAAATATCCCTGCCGGATAACCTTCTGGGCGAGCACCTGGCCGCCGGCGTGGTTCCCGCAGCGTCCTTCGTGGACTTCGATCAAGATTTTCCTTCCCTGCCCCGGCGTTACGCACTTTAGGAGGGGCAGGGCGAAGCCTCGCTTGTACAACTGGTCCCCGACGATCGTGTATCGGGCCGCCCGGAGCTGCAACTGTCTTGCCGCTACCCGATCGACAGGGAGTTGGCCGTCACGGAGATACTTCAGGATGGGGGTCATCCAGCTGTCCTCCTCCTGTCCCAGGTTGGTCACCCGCTGGTTCGAGCTCGTAGGGGCGGTCAGGTAAGTGACTGTAATCTGGGTCATGTCGGCTGCCCCCTCGGATGTTGCGAGGCGGGCAAGTGTGTCTGCTTGAGTATTGTCGAGTCGGGGTACCACATCTATGCGAACTTGATCGAATTTTTCGAGCAGGTTCTTGGCTAATCCCTGGTAGGCCAACATCCTATCGCTGCGCGCCTCGTATTCTCCTGAGATTTGACATGTAACGAGCTGTGAGTCGATGTATACCTGGAGTCTCTTTACTCCCATGGCCATGGCCATTTCCAGGCCGTTAATTAATGCTTCGTACTCGGCCTCATTGTTGGTCGCGTGGAAACCGAATCTTATGGCTGTCGTGAACGACTGGCCGGACGGGCTGAGAAGGACAATTCCCGCGCCGGCCCGCGTAGTTGTGGAGGATCCGTCAACGTACATTTTCCAAGGTGGCTGCTCGATCTTGGACATCGCCACCGGGTAAGTGAGCTCGACTATGAAGTCGGCCATGGCCTGGCCTTTGATGGATGTTCGGGGAGCGTATGTGACTCCGAATTGCCCGATCTCAACAGCCCACTTGAGGCACCTGCCCGCCGTGTCTGGCCGATGTAGTACTTGGCGAAGTGGCATTGTTGTCAGTACTTCTACTTGGTGATCAAAAAAGTATGGGCGTAACTTGCGTACGCTCATTACTAGGGCGTATGCTAACTTTTCCAGGGGTGGGTACCGTAGCTCGGCGTCGTGAAGTGTCTGGCTGACATAGTAGATTGGCAGATGTGCCTGCCCCTCAGCCCGCACTAGCACGGCGCTGAGAGCTGAGTCTGACGCCGCCAAGTATAAGAAAAGCTTCTCGCCGGGGACGGGTTTGGCCAACACCTGGGCGTTTGACAGGTATGCTTTCAAGTTATCGAAAGCGAGCTGACTCTGGGGAGTCCAGTTTAGTTTCCCCTTCCGTATGTTGTCGAATAAAGGCTTGCATCGGTCCCCCATGCAGGAGATGAAACGGCTGAGAGCGGCCAGGCTGCCCGTCACTCTCTGCACCTCTTTTACCGTGCGGGGAGGGCTCATGTCGAGGATCGCCTGTACCTTGGTCGGGTTTGCCTCGATTCCCCGCTGGCTGACCATGTGCCCCAAGAATTTGCCCGACTCGACGCCGAAACTGCACTTTTTCGGGTTGAGCCTCATCCGATACTTTCTCAAGATCTCGAATGTTTCGGCTAGGTGTGTGAGGTGGTCTTCTTTCTTCTCGCTCTTGACGATGATGTCGTCGATATATACCTCCATGGTCGCCCCGATTTGATCGTGGAACATGTGGTTGACCAGCCTCTGGTAGGTTGCCCCAGCGTTCATGAGCCCGAATGGCATCCGCTTCCAAAAATACATGTTTTTCTCGGTGAGGAAAGTTGTGTGTTTCTGGTCGTCTGCGGCCATCGGGATCTGGTGATAGCTGGCAAATGCGTCCATGAAAGTGAGCATCTCGTGCCCGGCCGTGCTGTCCACCAGGTGGTCGATGTGCGGCATCGGGAAGTGATCTTTTGGGCAAGCTTTGTTTAGATCCATGAAGTCGATGCACAGTCGCCATGTGTTGTTGCTCTTCTTGACGAGTACAGCGTTGGATACCCATTGAGGCTTGTCGTCGGGTTCGACCATCCCGATGAGTTTGTTGTCGAGTAGCTTTTTGACTTCGGTGGCAATGACCGCGTATTTGTCTGGGCCGAATTTTCTTCTTTTCTATGAGATCGGCTTGCGGGATGGATCGATGTGCAGTTGGTGTGAACATACGGCTGGATCGATCCCGACCATGTCCTCATGGGACCAGGCGAACACGTCTAAGTTCTCCTCTAAAAATGCGGTCATCTTTGCCCGCAACTCGCCGGACATTTACGAACCGAGTTGGACACTTACTTCTGGCCGATTCTTCATTGTGACCGAAATTAATTCCTCGATCGGGCTGGCTCCCCGCTCGCCGTAGCGTGGATCGTCGATCTGCCCTGTTAGTGTTTTGTCAATCTCCATGGGCTCGTACCCGAGCCTTGGCTCCAGGTCGACTTGGATGTTCTCAAAAGTTTGCGAATCTTCTTCCATTGGGTGGCCAGCGGGTGGGATTTCTTCGTCTATTTCCATGTCTCCCTCCCCGATTGTGCAGACATAATCTAGATTTGCAAAATTTGAAATAACATCGATATACGCCAAACATCCGCGTGCCGTTTTCTGATTTCCCTTAAGAGTCCCAACCTTCCCGGAGGGGGTTGGGAACTTGATACAATAATAGAATGCTGAGGCGGCGGCTTCGAACTCGTGCTCGAATGGCCTGCCTAGAAACCCGTTATAGGTTGATGGCTGGTCGACAATGATAAAATCGAGCTATTTCGAAGCCTTAACCTCAGCGTCTATACTAGAAACTAATTCTACGGCTAGCCTAACTATCCCGTAGGGTTTCACCGTGGTGTCGCCGAAGCCTTTGATAACCTGGTCGCATGGCTCTACATACTTCTCAAAGGAGCTGTCCAGCTGGTCGAATGCAGCTTTGAAGAGGATGTTGCAGTAGGCCCCGTTGTCGACGAGCATGCGATGGACGGTGACGCCCATGATGTTGACAGACACGACTAGGGCGTCGTGGTTCGGGTAGATGACCCCGGTGCGATCCTCCTCCTTGAAGGCGAGGAGGTCCGTCTCTCTTGCCGTCATGTTGACCGGCATGGTGATCTGGTGGACGTTGTCCATAGCCCGAAGCTCGCTCTTCTGCCTGCGGTTGGACAGCGAGGTGGCGGGTGCAAAGCCACCCACCGGGGAGAGCATGTTAACTGCCCGATGGGCTTGATGTTCCGGCATCGGTGGGCATATGAGGGCCGCCTCCCGGTTTGGCTCCACGGGGTGGGCAGCGGCCTGAGCCTCCGGCCTAGCCGCCGGCCTCTTCACGAACTCCTCCAGCCTCCCCTCCTCGAAGAGTCGCCAGAGTTGCTTCAGGAGGTCGCGGCACTCACTCGTGTTGTGCCCGACGGTTTGATGGTAGTGGCAGTACTTGTTGGGGTTGAGCTGTACCCCCGGCTTGTGGACCCACGGCCGCGCCTTGGGCATCATATTTTTGTCCCGGATCTGCACATAGACGTACTCCGGAGTGGCCGACAATTTTTCGGCCAGCTTCACTTCGACGGAATCGAAGGGCTTGAAAGGCTGGGGAGCCCGGTAGGAAAAGTTCCTCCGGCTTGATGTGGCGCCTGCCGAGGCGCGTGGTTTCTCCTTCTCGGCAGGGGCGCTCTCGCCCAGCCGCTGTGCCAGGATGTCCACATTGTAGATGATTTTTCCAGCCCGCTGCCGGAACTCCGCGTAGGACTTGGGGTAGTCCTTGTTCATCGACTTCCATAGTTTGGTTCTTAGGCGGAGTCCGCCTATGATCCCGACGAGCTTGACCTCGTCCCCGACGGGCTCGCCCTCCATAATGATGCGATCTACCCGGTCGATGTACACCCGGTCCATCTCGTCTTTCCCTTGGGCCAAGTTGGCCATGCGGTTGGCGCCGGCCATTCGTGGCGCTATCGAGGAGAAGTGCTCCAAGAACAGTTCCCCTAGCTGGTGGAATGAAACCACCTTCCCCGCGGGAAGCGAGGAGTACCATCGGTGAGCCCTGTCCCCCAAGGTTAGCGGGAACATCCTGCACTGGGTGGCATCTGTTGCCCCCATGGAGATCATGTAGGTGGAGTATTTGCTGAGATGGGTGACGGGGTCTGTCTCCCCGTCATATTGGCCCACGACGGCCACGTTGATTTTTGGTTGGGCCGGGGCCCGCACCAAGATGTCTGCGAGGGGCGAGTTGGGCATATAGGGGATATGATGTTGCCCGTCCCGCCTCTCGAGCTTGGCCTCAAGGTCCGAGACCTTCTTTAGGATGGCGGCCATGGCGTTGTCGGCCGCGGGGGGAGAACGGGGACGAGGGTTTTCCCCCAAGCGGTCACGGACCGACGGCCTCGGGGCTGTGTCGTTGTGACGCCTGGGAGATCGTGCCTGTTCTCGCTCCCGGGGCCTGGAGCTGGCGTTGGACTCACAAGGTCGGGCAGCTCCCCGAGCCTGGGTTCCCAACCGGGAGAAGACCGATCCCGCAGGTCGGAGAGAAACCCGCTGCGAGTCGGCCTCCTCGTCGAGGCGCCTCTTTAGATTCTGAGGTCGGGGGTTGCTGGCGGCCCTCCTGGCCGTCTCTTGCTCCTGCCGGGGCTGGCAGGTGGCCCTGCTCCGGGCTGGCTCCTTTCCAGGTCGGTGAGTGCGGATAGGAGCGGCATCGATCTCGGCCTGACGGCGTTCGATCATGGCCCTTGCGGCCTGGAGATCCTCCGGAGTTCTTATGGCCGACAAGAACTCGAAAGGACCCTGAAGGGTCTCCGCCGTGGCCGGAGCCGGAGTGGCGGTTTCGCCGATGTCCTCGACTTGCTACTGGGTTCGTGTGGCCTTCGAAGTGGTCATTTTTGAATGAAAGTGGATGGGGATTCGTTCGGGGTGACTAGATAAATAAAACCGAGTGTACTTCGATATTAGTCACCCTCCTTCTAGCGCCAAAATGTTGACAGCGATTTATGGCTGGTCTCGCTGCCGGGTTCCCAGCGGGTAGGATTTGATATTAATGATGACAGGGAGTAATAAATGTGAGAGTAAAGGAGCTCTCAAGTGTGTCTTTGCAATAAATGTGATCTGTCCTACAACTTGGCATTCAAAGCCCTATTTATAATGTACAAGGTGGGGGTTCCCCAAGCTTGGTAGGTGGACTCGTGGGTCCCTCCTACTCCTAGCTGGAAGGTAATAAGTGGCTACAGCCTCCCCTACGAGCTAATGAGGAGACGCCACGTGGCACTGTCACCCCTGAGGTGATTGGACTTGGCCTCAACGGCCCTCTTTGACCCTGTCACATCCTCTGGATTGATGGCACTCGACGTCATCTCACAGCTGGCGCGGCCTGGGGTCGGGTAGACGGGTACTCGGGTACCGGGAAGCGAGTCCGGACGAAAATGCCCCGGTTGGCCATTTGCGGGCAGGCGGGTAGAGTACCTGCACAGGGGCTTGTCGCTGGCCGCCCGATATCCGGGCATGCGGATCATAAGTACCCTTCCCGGCCGATCCCAGCGAGGCTCATGTCGGGCAGCGTCTGGGTCCCCGCCCGTCTGTCTGACCGGTCGGAGGACTGTTCTCCTCCGAGCCCGCTACAGCAGTGTGACTGTATCCGATACCCGAGGGGTCGGGTAGTAAAATATCGGGTGTAACAGTGTACAATCAACTTACCCTTAGAACATGCATCGCAAATAAATTCATCAACGGGAGGGATTCTATTATTCGAAATATTATGACCAGTTGAATTAGACATAATCCTATGTATCATAGTTTGTCCTGGATGACCTAACCGTTGATGCCACAATTTAAAAGAATTTGGGTCATGGAATTTCATACTCATAACTAGATGGGAACTAGACGGTCGGATGTAGGAATAGTACAATCCGGAGGAGAGGGAAGAAAGTTTTTCTATAACTTGGCTACCTCAAGTAATAGTTATCAAAAGGTATTCGTTATTGTTCTCAGTTTCAGTGTCAATGTGATAGCCATTATTTCTTATATCTTTAAAACTGAGCAGGGTAAGCTTAGATTGTGGAAACAATAAAATATTATCGATTATGAGTTCGGTACCCACGGGGAGGACAATGGAAGCTCTTCTGGAGCCCACTATCAACGTACTATCATTGGCTATTGTAGTTATAATTCCCTTACGTTCTATCAAGTTATGAAAATATTTCTTATCTCTTAAGATTGTATGAGTGGTGATGTTATCTACCACTTTTCGAACGAAATTCAAAGGTAAAGTTAAGATTGATTTTAAGAATTCAATAATTAAGAGAATTAAAACTAAACATCACAAATTACCCTAATTATGTATCCACGTCCTACTTCTACGAGTTCATCCTACCCTAAACATAAAAGGATTTTAGCCGGACATGGTTTTAACGATGACAAAAACAATTGAAGAAATAACGAACGTAAACATGATGATACGAACTAAGTAACTATCAAACATAAACTAGGGTTTTAAGAAAGAAAATAATGTTATGAACTGAAATTAGATTAATAAAAAGAAACAAAGTCTTAAGTATTCAATATCAACGAGCTAACGAAAATAAACTGAAAATCCAAGACGAACTATGAATTCGTAAAGTAAAACCTCGATTACACGTAAAAATAAAGCTTGCTCGACTCTCGTGCTCTTCTATCTCTAAAACGAACTCTAAAAAGTGATGATATGTGATAAGATGTCCAAAACATGTTCGTAATGAGTATATATATGTATCGGGCCGATTCGGGAACTCATGGGCCGGAAAAATGGATCAGAAGTAAAAAGGCCTAGGCGCTCGAGCACCACCCGCTCAAGCGGAGGCGCTCGAGCACCACCCGCTCAAGCGGAGGCGCTCGGGCACCACCCACTCAAGCGGAGGCGCTCGAGCTACCTAGCTCGAATGACACACTGGCTCGAATGAAGGCGCTCGAATGGTGTAGCTCGAATGGAACAATGGCTCGAGCGGGGGCGCTCGAGCTGCTCAAGCGCTCGAATTGTTCTGTAAGTTTGGGCGCTCGAGCCATTCCCTTGCTCGAGCGGTGGCGCTCGAGTGAGTGTACTCGAGTGGTTTCATTCCTTCTTCAACTAATACTTTTCTTCTCGCGCACTAATACTATTCGTATTTCTTCGATATCTTCTCATCCGGGCATCTGTTTGAGTCGATTCAAAGTCCTACGAACTCCATTTTTGCCCTCGATTCATTTATGAGCATCAAAGAGACAAATTCATCAATGTATAGAAATAATAATCAATTGACTCTAAATACTCAACGAAATCAACCAAAACTTGGGCATTTTTAACTACGAATCATGACAATTTCACGCCTAATCACGGGTTGCAAATTGATATTAACCCTAATATACTTCAATTTGTCAGTATTAATTGCTTCATTAAAAAGTATTAATCGTGTTATTATAAAGTGACAGTGACAAACTAATTATACAATAAATTTGTTCTATATAAAACTAATTTGAGATAAATATAAATTCAAGTAATATTATAAGCAAAGTATAAAGTGAAATTTATTCATATATATATATATATATATATATATATATATACTAGTAAGGGGCATCTCAATTCTTGAGATGTAAACCCATATTTTTTATTTTAATTGAAGTTAGGTTATATGTGTCATTTATGCTAACAAATGAAATAAAAAATATAAGATCTTGGAGAAAATTGTCTCTAAGGAAATGGAAGCTTCAAGTTGGTAATAACAGAGAAATTACACCATCAATAACCCATATGTGTTTTGGGATGAAGGATTGGCAGTTTATTATTTATTTCAGTCTTATGGTACCATTACCAAAACAGAGGAGATACTGATGATCCCAATGAAACCAACAGTAAACATTAGGAAATTCAGTTATATATAACAAAAAGATTTATACATGGTAAAAGTGAGAGCTTCTAGTTCATATTAATAACATATTGTAAACTAACAAATCATATTGGATTGAAGCAAGTCCATCTCATTTGTTCTTCAGCTTCCCTTTAAAACATATAAATTCATCTCCAGCACTCTATATTTTTGAAGTCTGCCAAACATGTACTCAACTTTATTTAACAAGATATTGCAAATAATTCCACAATCATACTACCAAAATACAATAAGCCACCATTAGCAAATATCAATACTCAATAAAATGAATATTTGCAGGCAATCTTACCTTAAGCACAAGCGCAAACTAATGTGTAAAGTTCTCACCTAGTACAATAGGCATAGAAAAAATGACTGGACGAAAGAGCAACTCAAACATAAAAGTATGTCTGCTTGTTTCTTAGTCATTTTAACACCTCGAATGAGTACTTTTAAGTTGCAGAAGTGTTGAGGCATTCTAATACTCTTCCTCTTTGCAACAAAAGAAACTCTGCCCTAATTATATTACACACCCAAACAATTTTATTCAAAAATTGCCTAGACTTTTACATGATGAAGATGACAAAATTGGTAACCATGTAGAAACCTAAGAAGAGTGCTAGACAAAGGTGAAACAATAGTGAAGATGGGAAACTATTGATATAATGAGAGGCATGTGAGAAAATTAGTAGCACAGAACATATATTGGTCCATTAATCTATAACTTAAACTCTAATCAAATTCAAGAAAACCTGAAAATTTCTAGATGACCCAAGTGACTTAGTTTGAACTACAAATAACGTACAAGCCAAAAGGAAACAAAAATACAAACCATATATATCATTTCAATAAATTTAAATATAAAGGACTCATTCAAATAACAACTTTCTTCTGTGCTAACCAATCAAAACATGCAAGGTCGAATGAAGTGACACTAATTTTATTGAATGTGTTGAAATGATTTTACCTTTTTATCAACAAAAAATAAGTTTTTTTGTCCTCCTTAGCTCAGAGAGAAAACAAAAGTTCTTTCACGTACCAAGTCAATTGAAAATTAATTATTGTGATTGTATTTTCCATTGACCTTAAAGTGAAGAAAACGAGCAAATTTACATCATGAAGTAGTGAAATATATGAATAATTAGTTTCACATTAATAAAGAATATAAATAATGAATGGACATATTGGAGTTGTAAAAGTAGTAGTTTGCCATAAGAATCTAAAGAATGCAACTACAAAGTCTTGACACAAAGAATGATAATCAAACAAGCTAACTGGAAAAAACTTGCAACAGTAACTGTATTGTTAAGCAAAGAAGGAAAATCAATACCAGAAATCGATTCAGATAAGAATTCACGCCGCAATGATAAAACAAATTCACAACTCAACTCCCCCTCCAATAGGATACACATTTACACACTAAAAATTTGTAATTATGCCAATACTTCAAAACAATCCATTTGATGCAATGTTGTACATGGTCAAAGCAATATGTAAGATTAAAGAAGTGAAGAGCTAAAACTTGAAAGCAGTTACTATATCAATCCTATTGGACAAGTCAAGTAGTACTAAATTGAAAAGAGAGTCAAGCCAATCAAGACCTGCATTGTCAATTAACTTCCATTATTATTATTATTTTACTTAAAAAGCTAGCAGTAAATACACATCATTTGTTTAATTATAAAAAAACCAGAGGGAACTACTCAACCAATATTTTTTGGACAAGAACTAAGGATGATTTAACCAATAAGGTCATGTTAACTTGCTGAAATTAGAGGTTCAACTTCCACTGCATTTATAAAAACTTATATATATATTTACTAAGTAGGAAATAAAAGAGAGAGAATGGTGGATAAGAAATTCGAGGGAGACGTACAAACCTGGAGTTGAGATATTAAATGGAGTTGAATAAGTAGGAATGTGGCCTATTGATAAAGACACTTAAATTTCCGTAATGTAGTGACAACAAACTACATCAGCATCAGGTAACAAACTACATCATCATCAAGTAGTTAGAAATAAATGGTCACTTTGTCATAATATATATCACAACTCACGAAACATTCTTTATGTCAAGTTAAGTAAGATAATAAGAAGCTGCAACAATCAAATTATTGTTATATATATAAGGATAGAATATCTAAAGAGTTAGGTTTAAGGAATCATTGAATTTATTTCCTGACTTTATTAGGTCAAGTAATTTAATATTCAATTTTAAAATACTGAAATGAGCGTATTTGAATAGCTTTTGGTGGTACGAATACTCAACAATTAGATAATTTCGTTATTACAATTGCTTGTTTTTCACTGGGGCACACTATTTAACTAATTTCAGTATTCTACAACTACAAACTATGAAAATTAAAAAAAAATTGGGTGTGCAGCTAATAACCGTTAAACATTGTGTATAGATTTATTTCCCACCATTAACACTGCGAAATTGTCATATGACAACATATTCTCCCGTTTCATCTGCACGCCTATGTAAATGTTTAAAGTTTGGGACTACAAGTTAAATTAATCAAACTGGGTTACATTTTCTTTTAAGAGCCAAATTATCAATATGAAGACCATAACTTTACATTATATATGTTGTATATTTGATTACTAAATAATTGAGAAAGTTATCTAATGGCCTCTCAAAAATTAAATTAAGAAACCCCTAAAATTGGTAAGGTTTTTGTGTTGTGCGACAATTTATCAAACACTTGGTGAACATTCTTATAAGAGGTTCAGATTGTGCCAGAAAAAATTATCATCTATCACAGTATATGGGTGTTATAAGGAATTAAAGAAACTCACACACGCACAGAGAAAATACAAGAAGTAATTGAAGGAACAAATAATAGAGATACAAATCCCACAATCATATAGATAGATAACAGAAGGTACCCGCAAAGATGGAGGTGTCGATGGCCGGAGTTGATTCAACAAGATTTGGGCTGAGCGAGATTCCGTAAATAGGGCACCGAGAAGAAGAGAGAAACCAAGGAACGAAGACAATTCTCCTCGACACCACCTCTGGCAGCAGCCTAGCAAGTGGAGGATTGCCGCTTAAAATGGAGGGTTTTTTTTTCTTTTACGGGGCTTAAAATGGAGTTAACCAGGAGGGGGAGATGAAACGGGGAAAATAAAAAGTAGGAAAAGTGAAAGGTGACACATATCTAACGACGAATCCTTTTTTTACACGGAATAATCTATTTACTGGCCACCGGAGGGAAACTGGCCATTTTAGGCTCATTCCCTCTTTTATACTAGTGTATATATATATATATATATATATATATATCATTTTAAAGGGTATGAATTGTTTTACTAATTTTTACTAAAAGATATTCCCTTCGTCCAACTCTTTTTTCACATGGTCATTATTTATTCATCTGAAATAGGATTGTGTTTATACACTGTGTTTATTATTTTGGTGGAAGATTGTGGTCACTTCAATGGTGAAGATTAACTTTATAATGAAAGTTAATATTCCCACCAAAATGATAGACACAATGTATAAATACAACTCAATTTCGGATGGATGAATAGTGACCCTGTGAAAAAAGAGTTGAGACGGAGGGAGTATTAATTTCGAAGGGTACATGTTGTTTTCATTAGAATATGAGTTGAAGAGTACGGATGGTATGAATTGTTTCACTAAATGGTACTCCCTCCGTCCCCGAGCTTTCTTCCCACTTTTTTTTTTTTTTTTTGTTGAATGGTTTAAGAAAGTGTATTTGTTTATTAATATATGGTGGGTCACATGTTGACTTTTGAGATAAAGTAATGAATAGTGTTGAAAAGTGAATTGAATGGGTGACACTTTGATAATATTGTGTGAATTTGAAGGTTAAATGTTTTATGTAATAAAGTGTTATTTTTGTCATTTATGGAATGAGAAATTTACTGGGAGACAGCCCGAAAAGGAAAGTGAGAAGTTTACTCAGGGACGAAAGGAGTATTAATTATTTTCATTAAAAAATATCAACTGTTCTATTAAAAAAAGTAATACAAAGTGGTATATATATAATAAATTTCACATTATAGTACTCTTATTATAGTGAGTAGGTTTTATATGAAAACGCTTCATAATAAGTTTAATATGAAATAGCTTTAGAGTATCATTAATCTCTTCAGGAGTATCATTAATCTCTTCAGGAGTATCATTAAATCTGTCAGGGTATCATTAGTCTGAGTTCAAGAAAATTTAAAACAATTTTCTTGAACTCAAAGTAATGATAACCCTGATTAGATTAATGGTACTCCCGATAAGATTAATGATATTTTAAAATTATTTCATAATAAACTTATCATAAACTATTTTCATATAATACTTTGTCTATTATAATACCTGATATTAAACTTCAACTCTTTGAGTTTAGATACGAAGATTGATTTGAAAGCTAAGCATAGAGTGATGGTTGATGCATGAAACATTTAAAACTATTAGTTTTTTAATTGAAAATTATTAGTTATTTTTACTGAAAAATATTAGTTGTTTAGTGAAAATAAGCTAAGGCTCTTTTATAAGTAAATTAAATTTGCACTCAATTAAAAGACGATACGTGAAAATTACGCCTTAAATATCAATTAAAATTATTATTTATTGGTATTTATATACATTTAATTCCTAAATAAATAAACAAATTGGTATAAATTAAATTGAGTCTTTAAAACTTACTAAATTAAATTGGGCCGGTAAAGCCTAATAAATTAAAATGAGTCTCTAAAGTCTAATAAAATAAATTGAGTCGCTTAAGTCTAATAAATCAAATTGAGTCTCTTAAGCCTAATAAATCGCGTCTCTAAAGTCCAACGGATGAAATTGGGCTTCCAAAGTCCAATCCCCTATTATACTAATAGGGAGTTTCTTTTGCCGATGTGTCGATTTTTGGTGCGTTTTGTTTATGTGTCGATTTCTGGTGCATTTCGCTTATGTGTCAAGTCTTACATGGTATGATTGTGCATCACTTTATCCTATGTGTCCTCCATGTGGCATTGTGACATTTCATAAGAAGAAGTCTAATAAAAAAATTTGGTTTTAATTGGGTTTGAACCAAGGACCTCATGAGCATTTTGTATTATGTTTACCAATTAAGCTAACTATGAATCAATATGAAATTTAAATATTTATTATATACAACTTGAATTAAATATATATATATATATGTATATATACAAATATATATATATATATATATATATATATATCTTTCTTTTGAACTCTTAATTATTTGCAATTTTATTATTCTAAACTCTATATTTTTTCTTATTCTTTCTTTGTCTTTATCTTTCATAATATTTTAGTGTTGTTCCTCGATTATTTGTCCACACATAAATGTTTAATTGCTAATATTTGACGATTACTTTATTTTTAAAGATATATTTTTTCATATAAACTCTACTTTTTTCTCCCTTCTTCTATCTTGACAATATTATATTTAATTTCTATGTGTTGCAAATTGACGGGTGAAGATTTTCAAGGATAATTTTAAACTTATCTATGGTATTTTTTTTTTAATTTTATTTCGACTAAATCATATTTTTTTAAATAGATTGTATTATATAATGTTATAATATTGAACAATGTGATGTGTTAATAAAATATAAAATTTTAAATTAATTTTACGAACTAACCCGCATAAAATGCGGGGTACTCATCTAGTAAAATCATAATTCATAGTTTTATGAATACCACCTATGAGCGAGGGATTCACTATCATATGAATATGGTTTAGTAGAAACCGGGCCTTTGCTTTATAAAGGGCCGAAAAGACAGTGCATAATACCTACCAAACTGAATATTATGGGTGTTAGTGTATCTAATACTCCCTAATACCCCTTACCAAATAGGTCCTTAAAACTCAATAGACCAAATTAAATTTTCCCAAGCTCATCAAATCAGTTTTGGCCAACCAGGGTATGTCACGTGGCACCGTAAGTGAGGAAGATTTTCATCTTCTCATCCTATAAATAAGGGTCTTTATTCATTCATGTTTAAACTTATTTTTTTACTGCTATAAATTACAAACAACATATTTTTTAAAATTATAAATTAATAAATATTTTATTTTATTAAATACTTTGAAGTGTTTACAAGCTTAAAACAAATTATAAACTGTTTTAAAGAGCTCATGAACTACGCTAAATATGCTCTTAATCTACTCTGATTAAGTAGTTCTCCGTCTCCCACACTAATTTTTATACTATCATAGAATATATTAATAATATTAAAAAATGTAGTAATCCGTACAATTATTTCCCGTCATGTAACAAATCAGCTCCTGGTCCCTTCGATGCTTAGATGCTAGACTAGTGGCCCCTACAAGAGCGGCTTATTGTGATATGCCAGATTTGCCCTTTTATCGAATTTATGAAGATCCAAATTCCAAACATTAGCCTAAGAGCCCTAAAAAAATGTTAATTTATTATGTAGTTGTGAAATAGAGTTTTACTCCAGAATAGGGTACCATCCCTTTTATAACGGTACTCTGTTTAAGAGTTTTAAAACAAAATTTTAACATTGAACTTCATATATAAAATTTATTGATCAAAACACTACATTCTATAATCTATATTTATTATTTTATTAATATTTACGAATACAATTATATAATTGACTGAAAGTATAATTAGAGTTCTCTTGTTAAATAACTATAATTTTTTTATTTTACAAAATTATAATATGATTATCGGTTGTGTAATTTAATATTTATCAAAAACATACATAATGTACATTATTTAGTCTATATTAAATGTAATGAATGTAATTGTTATTTGTTACCTTCCAAATATATTGTTTTAAGTCTACTAGTTTATAGTATAGTATAAAATGAATACCACTAAAAATATTTATTAATATTAATTAAATGTATTCACTGATACTATAGTATTTTACACTGGACTTTTAGTTTACAAGTATATTGCTATCAGTAAATACATGCAATGATATTAATAAATACATCTAATGGTATTAATTTCATATATACTACAAAACTTATCTATAGGAGAATTTGTGAAGAAAAAAAAAGTTGTTTTACTTTAGCCGGTCATCGGTCATTGTTCTCATATAACTTTTTGTTATTTTGTTTTAAAAACTTATCTATGACGATGAGTAGCGTTGAAAATTACAGTGCTACATCTTTAACCGCAATGTTCCAAATTAAAGTAATATCCACCCACATATTTGAATAGTTAAAATTAAGGAATAGAAACATCTAAAGAAACAATCGAGCACCATTTTTATATTAAGTAGTACCTTGAATTTTGAAGAAGTGGTTTTGTTGATCAACAAATTAATTAAGAACCACAAATAATAGCTTTGAAATCGGTACTTCTTGGAACGGGAAACTCAAGTGCAGCAAATGGAAAGGAGAAAAGACCTACGTTTTGTGAATTTTTAAAAGAATCATGGATATACATTGTCTGAAAAACCAATAGATCACATTAATCATAATTAAGATATTTTTTATACCTGGAAATTTGGAATATGTAACGGCTCTCATAAACTAAATACATGAATGCATTTCAATTTTAAAAACTGAAAATATTTGGATATCAAACGTTTAAGAAATAGTACGTGCACGAATGTCGTGTTAAAGCGTTAAAAACCTATGACAGCAAATATTTAATCGAAATAAATAGTCAGTATTGGAATTGCAAAGGTTTGAAAATTAATAAAAAGAAATAGTGAGTGTAGGAAATTAGGAATTACAAAGGTTTAAGAATAGTGGATGAAAGTAGGATTAAATTGTACTATAAAAAAGTGACGATGGTGTAAGTGTCCAAAAATGATTCTCAAATCTAAACCACTTTTTATGTAATATATAAGTACAGATATAGATAGATGTATGCTAGCGTAGAACCCCGCGTATTACGCGGGTTAAAATTATATATATACGAGTAGGTTTTGTATGAGACCGTCTCATGGCGTGAGACAATGAGAATGAGTGTAACTAGGGCATTGACTCATTAACACTTTGGTAGGTGTAGGTGTTAATTTGTGTAGTCTCATTGCATGAGACGGTCTCATACAATATATATATATATATATATATATATATATATATATATAAAGTGTTTAGATTAAATACTTTAAATATTAATTCAATCAAAATATAATTTTTTTAAAAATATTTTATGTGTGTGCATTAAGTTATTTATTTTTAAATATATTAAAGCAAGTTGAATATTAATTATATAATTTAACTTGTAGCAAATTTATTTTAAATATAAATTAGTGATGTAAATTTATTTTGTAGAGGTATATAACTAATTCCAATAATTATAAATGTATAATTAATTCTACTAATTGAATAATTAAGTACATATATGGTTTCATTTTTTATTTGATCAATTTTTTTTAATAGAATACATATATTTTCTTCAATTATCTTTTACAAAAGCATCATATATATATATATATATATATGTGTGTGTGTGTATTATAATTATTAAATTATGTTGAAATAATATGAATGTAAATATATAAGTATAATGAACCATAAATTTGTTTTCAAAATTATTTTGAAAATTTACACTTGTGGTTGATTTTTTTTTTCTTTTTGGATTTATCATGACGCACTTATTATGTTTATTAATTATGAATTCCGATCAATTTTAATTAAAAATATTTAAAATTGTCAATTAATAATATTTAAAATTACCTAAATATGCTTGGTCAATTAACCTATTGCAATAAAAAAATTAAAAATCAATTTTAAATAATAATTTTTCAATTACCTAAAATTCAAATGGTCAATTAATTCATCATAATAAAAAAAAAAAATTAAAACTCAATTTGTAATTAAAAAAATCATATTCTAACTAACTCATGCAAATTAAAAAAGGTGGCTTATATAGTAAAAATTAGATAAGTACCCCGCGTAAAAACACGGGTTGTTCACAAAATTAATTTAAAAATTTATATTTTATTAACACATCATCACATTATTCAATATTATAACGTTATATAATACAATTTATTTAAAAAATAGGATTCAGTTGAAATGAAATTTAAAAAAAAAAAAAACACCAGAGATAATTTTAAAATTCTCCTTGAAAGTCTTCGTCCGTCAATTTGCAATATATAGACAAAAGTTAAATAAAATAATTTTCTAAAATATGTAGGTATATATGTATTGGTTAGTTGGTAAGTATGTTAATTATTATATAGATCACATGGAAAAACATCTAATACACTTTGATAGACAAATGTTAAATATAATAGTTTTCCAAAATATATAAGAAATTATGAATTGATTTAGTTGGTAAGTTTATTATTTATTACGCAAGAGGTCCAAGTTTCGAATCCTTACTAATACATTTTTTTTTAGAAAAATTAGTATCTAATGTTAAGATGATACTAACCACTTCATACACAAACTAAAAAAAAAAAAAAACTTCAATATATAATTGCCACGTATGCACAAATATATGTATTGACTTCATCATGAGACGACATGTGTCAATAAAAAACACAAAAACATTGACACATAAACAAAACTCACTAAAATTCGACACATAATCAAATAAAACTCCCTATTAGTATATAGAGGGATAAGTGAATAGAGGGTGATTTACAAATCATAAATATATAATAGCAAAATGATTTCCTTAAATAGTTTTGGAGGGAGAGATTATCAACCTTTGATTTTTTTTCCAGTTATATATCATGGCCGTTCAATTTGTTGTATATTATGTATGGAATTGTTTTTATTATTAAAAAGAAAGTTGTGTTTGTATTTTTTTATTTAGTAATTTAGGAATTGCAGCTAAATTATGTACTTTGATTTTTTATCATTCATTGTTATCCATTAAATTGATTTCTGTAATTTAGGAACCGTTACTCTTTTTTTTTCCCTATATATATTCTTCATTTTCTTCTTCCTCATTATCATCTCTGAATTTTAGTATTGAAAATTATAGTAGTTCGTAGTTTTAATATATGATTTGCAAAGTGAAGCCCCTGATTTACTGCTGCCGATTTGGCACGGGATATAGTAGTTGATCGGATAAATGAAAAGTTGTGGCCTTGTGGGATGAGTGAAGAACACAACGAGGAAGAAGATTAATGTTTAAGTGCGTGTATTATATACAACTAACAATATCCATGTAAATCTTATACTCTGAAAAATATACCCGATATTCAAACGAATTAGTTAACTTTGAGAAGGTTTTTAAGATTTTTTTTATTTCATGCATTTATTAATTTGCTCAAGCATCTCCTTTAATTCAGTTACCCACTTCCTCCTATATATATTGGGTAGTAGTATATATATTTGGTTAAGATTAGTCTGGGCTGTGATCTAATTTTTGGAGATTTATATGTAATATTAATTAAGATATTATCTCACTTTTTTATTTTTTACTCCAACAGGTTTTTCTCTTTCCATCATATTAAGTGTGATGTCCCACTATATTTTACACGAATTAATTTTAAAATTAACATAAAAATATTTAAAGTTTATGAAACCCAAATAAAAATTAATGTAATCCATCAAAGCCCTTAATTATAGAGATGTGATGAATAAAGAAGAAAGAGAGTATACCATAGAATAAATAATTTATATTTTTTTTTAATAAAATATGATAATAAAAAACAAACTCTCTTTATAAAAAAACGAATCGTATTGAGGATGTATTTTTTTAATCAAGTTGTGATCTCTAAATATTAATAGTTTATATATTGTTTTTTTATAATTTAAAAAATGCATACAAAGAGTAATTTAATTTAATCATTTGTCCATCAATAACGAAGGATTTAAAGTTGACTTCATAACAAAGTATGATACACTAACCCCTATTATTTTAAGGTTGATTGCAGTACGCATACATTTATAATTAAAGAGTTTTTTCGATCCAATATAAATAAAATTGAATAATTACATAAATCATAAAGGCAAAATATAGAGTGAAATCAATCAATAGATATATGAACTAAAGAGTATTCGTTCGAAGGTACAAATTATTTTCACTAAAGAGTATGAGTCGAGAGGTATGAAGGGTGTGAGTTGTTTCACTAAAAGGTATGAGTTGGAAGATATGAAGGGTATGAGTTGGTTACATTAAGCAATATGAGTTGTTCTATTAAAAAGTATTGCAAATTAATTATGCATTAATGAGTTTCACACTATATATACTCCATGAATACATTATGCTTTTAAAAATAAGGTTTTATTAACATTATATTTACCAATATAACTTTCGTATTTCTATGAAATTTTTATACTAGAAAAATATTGGAAATTACAAATTTTAATAAGGCGAAGCCAAAATAATCAAATAAATCTTTTTTTTCCTATTCCTAAACTGTAGGTGCTTAATAATATTTGTTAAGATTTGGTAGAATGATTTCCGGTAAGATTTGATCAAATTATCGACTATCATGGCTCAATTTTGTATATATATTATAAAGATGTCAATTCATAATTAATTGTATTTAATGATAGCCTTCTTATGTTTTCTAAATTATAAAATGTTAATTTTTAAATCATCATATATCAAATTACTGTATTTTGAATATAACTAGCAAATAAAAAAAATTATACTAGAATTTATTTGAATCTTCACAAATTCTAGCATTCATTCAAGTGCATGTCATGCACTTGAATTTTAAACTCAATATTATGACATCTCAATATGTATAACCCACATATGATTATTAATTTAGTATAGTTCCTATTGTAGTCATGATACCCATTAATTTTTTTTTCATATTTTATAATCAATTTTAAATATTTTCAATCTATAAACATGATTTGACTATGATATTATGAAGATGTTTATTAAATGCACAACAATTATGGAAAATATGGTGGACGAGGATTTCGAGGGAGGTCTTGTTTGAGATTTAGTTATGGTTTTTTCATGAATTACTATTGTTTATGATTTAGTTAGTTATAGAACAATTTCACTCTATACATACTCGAGAGTTAATATTTTGAAAATATTTTTTATGGACCATAACTTTGGGGTTAGCATTTTACGGACTGTAATTTTAAAGAGTAACGAATTTATGCACAATTAGCCCTAATAAACCCAAATTGGGCCCGAATATAGTCCCTCAGTCAGGTCGAATCGGGTCAATTAGCCAACATTTAAGCTTGAATTCAACCAAATCCGGCCATGTAACATAGTTCGATTTGTGTGTACTTGTGATGGTTTGACCTCAATTTGCGACTTCCAAAATTATTTTCCTTAATTACAATCTCAAAATTTATGTTCCAAATTTTGTCACTCATTAAGTTACAACCCTTAAAAAAATATTTCCCATCGACCTAATATACTTATTTTTGTTCTATTTATCTTAATAATTTGTTTCTTTTAACTTTGTTTCTCTGTTATTTTACGATTATATCGTAATTTTTGCTTATAAATAGTATTAAATTTATTATTATTTAAATGTTTTAAAAAAAATTGTTTTATGTATCAAAAATCAAATATTAAAATTATTAATTATTAATCAAATTAAATACGATATATATATTATATAATATAACTATCTTCCCATACTATTTTAATAAGTTCGTCCACTTCTTAACTCACTCGCCTTTTTTTTTTTACTAAATATACAACTTTAAAATTATAATTTTATCCAACATATAATACTTGCACCCACGTCTCTAAAGATACTCACTCGTCAATCCTCTTTAATTTCAATACAACTACTAAATATACATACACGTCTTTGCACAAGACTGTCTATTACTTAAATATTTAATTATTTATTTTATTTGTGTAATTGTTACTTTATTAATATAAAATAAGGACCACTACTTTTTCGGGCTGCCAATTTAAGGACTGTAATTTTTAAAAGTTGTGAATTTAGCCACAATCAATCGTAACAAACCCAAATTTGGCTCAAATTTAATCCACATTCAGTGCAAATTAGGTCAATCAGCCTGAGTTTCAGACCGAGTTCAGCCCAAACCGGGCCATGTAACATATCTCGATTTGATTTAACTTACACTGGTTTGGCCTCGGTTCGTGACTTTTATATTACTTTTATTTGAATAGTGATAAAAAATTATATTGGATCATGTATACGCAATTTAAGTTTTTTTCATAATGTTTTTGCTGAAATCAATCCCATCCAATTTCAATACCATTAAACATATCGACTCCCCTACCTCTTCAAACCAGTGATGAGAAACATAATTAGTGTCATAGTACAATGGGTGTGAAATAAACCAACAATGAAAAGTAATTTATTTAGACGTATTATGTGTTTTTTAAAGTTAATGAAATTATCTTTTATTTTATTATATTATATTTTATTACTTTTGGTTTCATTGGTGAAGAATGTTATTTGGTCATTTATAAGCAATTTAAGTTTTCCTCCAAATGTATCAGCTAGAAGTAAAATTGATCATTTTGAAGATATTTCTAAAGAAAATTAGAACCAGTGAAGGTTTGTGAAGTAATTGAGCTTTTGGTAAAATTCAATAATGCTGCATTTATACGTTATCTGGTGAGAGTTATATTTCTTTGGATGCATTATTTTAATTTTTTTATTGAAACTGTGAGCTTAATATGGTTTCATCTTTTTAGTAAAACATACAAGTGTCAAATGAAAAGTTAAATGAGCTTGGGTTATTATGATTGGAGATTTATTCCCAATTTATAATGAAATTAGGTTTATTGATGACATGGATTATTAAATTCTTTGTCTAGCTAAAGCTAGATTTTAATTTTTTAGAAATATTGAATTGTGTAATGATGATAAAATCGTTTCGAAGAAATATAATAGTATTGATGTTGGAGCAAAATTGATTTTCATTGTTTGTGAACCGGTGTTGAATACTTTATACTGGCCCTTTAATTGAGTTCATTTGTAGGTTCTTTTATTTGTATTGTAATATTTTAACAATAATTATTTTATGTGGATTTTAAGGTTTAGAAACAGTTGACTTTCGGGGTTACAGAGATTTGAATTTAGTTATTTTTATTATGATTTGAGGTACTTATTTTTGTTAATTTTACTTAAGTCATTTGATAATTAATTTTATTTGTGTGTTTGTTCCTTTATTAATATAAAGTTGATTTTCGAAAAGTTTGAAAAGAACAATGACTTTGTTATTATGTACCTATTTAAAAATAAAAAACTTCTTTTGTTCCTTTATTTTTATTAAAAACAAGTTTAAATTGTAATAAAATTAAATGTGAATTTTTTATAAATAATATATTATAGAGGAACTATCCACACCACTATTTTACTAATTACACCCACCTCATTTATAGTTTTTACTAAGTATAATGCTTATATACACATTTCTAAAAATATTTACCTATCAATATCATTTAATTTCCATACAACTACCAAACATACTCACCCCTCCTTTTCTGTTTTATCCAACATAGTGAAACATGATTAACATTTTGTACAAGAGGTCTATTAGGTAGAATGACTTGAAATTGGTTGTGAAAGAAAGAGAAAAAAGTAATTTGTTCAAATTTATTATGTTTTCCTTAATGTTTATGTAGCAATATTCATTTCATTGTTAAAATAATGTTAAAAATGTTAGATTGCAAAAAGATAATAAAAATGATTATTATTAAGAAGTATAATGGCATTGATTTCGGAGCGAGAATTATTTTCATTATATATGTTCCAATGGATAGTACTTTATACTGATCTTATTAACTAAGTTCCTTTATCGATTCTTTTATTTATATTGTAATATTTTAACAACGATTTATTATTTTAAGTGGATGTTAAGGTGTATAAAAAATTCACTGTCGAGTTACGAAGGTCCGAGTTTGGTGATTTTGATTATGATTTGAGGTACGTATTTTTGTTATATTTTGGTTAGGTCAATTTATATTTAGTTTTGTTTGTGGGTTTATTACCTTTATTAATGTAAAATACATTTTTTCAAAAAAGTTTGAAAATAACAATGACTTTAGTATTATGTAACCATTAAAAACAATAAACAAGTTTGTTTTTATTTTTTAATAAAAAAATATTAAAATTATTAATTGGTGATCTAATTAAATGTGAAATTGTTTGTAGATAAATATATTATAGACCGCAAAATTTTGTACCTTGGATTAGTTGGTCCTTGGACTGAATATCGAGTCTCCAAAAAATAATAAGATGTAAGTATCGACATCTGCTATTTTAATATGTTTAACCACCTTATTTAGAATTTTTACTAGATTTACTCACTTTAAAATTAAGATTCTATTCTATATATAATATTTACACATACCACTTATCAATCTCATATAATTTTATTAAAATCATCAAGCATATCCACTCACCTACCTCTCTAATCTAAAAGTGAAAAATATGATTAACACTTTTGTACAAAAGTGTCTATTAGGCAGAGGGGTTAAAATTGAGTTTGAAAGAAGCCAATCAAACAAGATAATTTGTTTGAATATTAATATGCTTTTTATTAATTGAAAATGTAATAGCCATTTTTTGATTTATTATATAATATTAAATAATCTGTTTGAACAGTGATGAGAAATGTTATAGGACCATTTATAGATATTGTAAGTTATCCTACTAATGTTTCAATAAAAAGTCAAATTGATCATTTTGAAGAAAAATTTGAACCAACAAATATTGATGAAATCATTGAACTTTTTAGAAATGCAATAATGCTGAATTTAAATATCCGTTTGTGAGATTTATATTTATTTGGATGCATATCTATTTTCATTAATTTTTTATTGATACTGTAAATCTATTTGTTTTTCATCTTTTTTTTTAGCATATAACACTGTGTTGTGATTTTATTTTTTCTTTTTTGGAGAAGAATCAGGTTTTATTATATTGAAGTATGTCAAAATTGAAAATTTATTCTCGATTCATTCTGAATTAAGGTTTATTGGTGACATGAGTTATCGCATGCTTTGTCTCACTAAAACTTGGTGTAAATTTTTTAGAAATGTTGGTGTAAAAAGTTTAGAATTATTTTAAAAAAGAGTAACGGTAATGATGTTTGAGCAAGATTAATTTATGTTGTTTGTGTATCAAAATTGAGTACTCTATATTGATTTTTTTTATAAAGTCATTTTGATATTTTATTTGGTTTTCTAAATTTCAATGACCATATAATATTTTTTATAATTTTGTTTTTATTATATAGGTTGGTTATCACTAGGTTGAGTGATAGACTAATTGAGGTCAAGGTTCTTATTGGTAGCAACGTTGGTCAACTAACATTAATAGCAAGATTGTCATTGCCTCATTTTGATTACATGTTGCAATTTTGATTGTTTCGTATGTTATGTAAATAAATAAAACTCAAGGTTAATCATTTTAACATGTTGGAGTATTTCTTAAAAAATCTATTTTTTAGTCATGGTCAGCTTTATAGATATTGACAAAATTTATACTAATATGTATATATGTATTTATATTTTTTCAAATATTTTAAATTTATAGTTGTTTCGTAATTTAATGTTTAGGTTTTTTTTAAATCAAGCATAATTGTATATTTATGTTATCACTGTGTTTGAAATCATTATTATTTTTTCTTAGTATGGATATAATTTTTTATGTTATATTTTGTGTGTAATTGATTAATATTTAACTAAATAAATAGTTTATTAGTTTATATATGTTTCTTAATGATTTTTCTTTTATGTTGATGTAATTGAGAATGACAATTGATGAGATTAAAAATTGTTGTCTTTTTTAAATCGATAATATATTTTGTTTCTTGATAGAGTCTGCATGATTTTGATGGGATGTTTGTAGTAGTTGTTGATAACAATTTAACATTCCGTATTAGAATGATTTCACAAGATTTATCATATAATAGGTCTGAATTGAGAATTGAATATAAAGTTTTGCTAAAAAAACTTAAATTATAAACATCGTGTTGTTTATGATACAATAATTAGATAATTAGTAATGTCGAATATTGATGAAATTTATATATATATATATATATATATATATATATATATCTGATGGTATTGGAAAAATCTTTTTATGGAAGACGTTATTTGTAGGACAGTGATTTGAAGGTAAGTTAGTATCAAATGTAACATCCAGTGATATAACATCACTTTAATTTTAGTTCAAGAAGAAATTTAGTTATATCTTTTTTAAATTTTTTTTTTTTGTAAATTTTCAAATTTATAATTAAAATTTATTAATTATTATAATTTAAACAATGTAACAATTTTGGCCGTGCGAAGCACGGGTTTTACGATCACTAGTATGTATAATGAATATAATATTACCTAAAATATCATAAAGTTATAGAATTGTAGGATTTTGAAATAGAGAATAGAGAGGTGGGGGTTGATTCACAAATAGATATATAGATTTCATAATTTTATATTTAAATAAAAATAATATTTGAAAATTATAAATTGTTTACATCTTTTAATTTTGATAAAATAAATTATATTTGTATTTAATTAAATAAATTAATTTACAAATTGAATATATAATTATATAAATTAATTTAAATATCAACATAAATATATTGTTAAATGATTGTAATATGTTGGTGTTACAGCAGGAAATATCCTCGCCTGACAGGAGGTCAAATTCTCAAAGATACACTGACCCGACAGGATCGAGGGTCTACATCAGAAAAGAGCATTTAATGTATTATAGGTCTACTGTTGATCTTTATATTAATAATTGTAATAAATCCCTAAATAAAGAGTTGAGACGAGTTCAGGGCCACTTTTGGGCCTTTGGGGGTGAACCTCTATAAATAGGGGGTCACCCCCTCATTGTAAGGGATTCACTTTTCTCTCATTTCTCATATATCCAAGAAGCTCTCACATTCGAGGGAAGAACGAAAGTTCTTCCCCCATCGTTCGTGTTCGTTTATTATTATTGTTTGTCGGGCATACCCTAAATAGCCACATAAATCTACCCGTACGAAAATGTCTGTCAACAATTGGATTAAACGTTGTTACAATAATGCTTACATTGTTATTGTTTTGTTCGAATTTAGAAAAAATGATAAAAATTATTTATTTATTGAGGAATAATAGAATAAGGGAGGAGAAATAGAAGGGGAGACACTAGATAGTTAATAAAAAGCCTAATGATAAATTGTTTGAACAAACATTATCCCATGATCATTATTATTTTTATTAACTACAATAATTACTTTATGTTGAAAAAAAAAAGAAAAAAAGAAGAAGGGGTGGTGGTCGTCAAAAGAATGACATTTATAACTAAAAGTATTAGTTTTGTAAGTAATAGAATAAAGTTAATTCTGTAAAAAATAAAATCAACATTTATTCTTTTTAAATACATGTTCTACTTCTCTGTTTCCTACCAGTACCACCATCACTGAACACCAAGCTAGCCCTCTTCAATCCTGTTGTGTTTTCTAACCACAAAACACACACAAGTGTGAATTTGTGGTAAAAAAAAAAAAAACACCTCTTGGATGTCGAAACGCCACAACCCACTCAACCTCTCTCTCTACGGCTAAAAATCAAACAAAGCGGTCATAAAATAAAAGGGTAAAAAGTGAGAGAAAAGTAGTCAATTTAAGGCCATTTTTCGCTTGTGGAGTTTCCAGTGCTTCAACAGAATCGAAGCCCCTTCCTTTAGGGTAGCTCTCCTTCCTTGTTCATAGTTCCAAAGCTCCGAAGTAATGTATCTTCCACTTGGGTTATACTCGTTGATTTCAAACAGAGCCTTTGTTACGGCATGGTAAACTCCGTCACCATAGTTTTGCTTCAACTCCCTCAGTTTTTCATCGTCTTCTATTATCACAGCCTGCCCAAAACAACAAATACCTCTTTAAACAACCTAAAAACACTTCAATGACAACTTCAACTTCAACTAAAACTCTCTAAAATTAAATGGAAACACGCTATACATTCCATTCCGTATTTGATCTACAGAACTGAATTTGATTCTATGGCAAGCTATATTTTTGACCACACAATCGTCTAGTTTAAAAATGCATATGTGTAGCGAATTTTTCTTAAACACCTAAATGTACAATTTACAATTACATTCCCATCACATTACAACTTAACTCCCAACACAAGTAAAATTTTGCGCATCTGAATTAAGGATTACCAAGTTGGTCTACTGTTACTAAATTGGGCAGCTTTATACTTCAAGCCTTAATCTTATAACAGAAGAAGTGGAACAAAGATAATGTTGTGGGTCGCTAAAAAAAACAGGTTATTAAGACAACTCAGAAATGAGATTAAGGTGTAGTCATGTTAAGACTGTTTACAGCAGGGATATGATATACTAGAGGGAATTGTTTATGCATCGAATGGAAAACACATTTTATTCACCACTAATTTAATTGAAAATATTCTAGGATTTCTACTTCTCCAAAACCGCCATATGAGAAAACGACTGAAAGTAAATTATTTAACACTTATTTTGCTTAGTTTGAAGTCACCAGAAGTTGGGAGACGTATAGAACTTAGTTTTGTCTATAAATAGGATAACTTTGTGATGCGCTAGCAAATCTTTATTTTGCGTATTAAATGCATACCTGATGGTTTCCATTAATGCTGACCACCTTTATAGGATGCCATTCAGGATCTCGTAGGTACTCCTCCCACAACGAGCACAATTCAGTGGCCCTCTCATGTGCTTCAGCCTCGCTGTACTTCATTTTCATCGCATCAAGAAATGCCCTGCTATCGATCTCCCCCATTCTCTTTACACCAATATGAGAACTTATTGACTTGTCTTTCAACACCTACAAAATCAACTTTCTTTTTTTAGCATAATTTGATGATAAATTAAGAAATTTTATATGAAAAACAATTAGGAGACTAACATTAACCAATTCTTTTCGAGCATCCTGTAGCTCGTCGTTCCTCTTGCGCTCCTGCACAACTAGAGTTCGATTTAAAGCTTGCAAATCTGCGAGCGCTCCTTCCTTTTCCTTTAGGGCATTGAGCAGAAACTCAACTTTGTATAACGTTTCTAAATCGCCTTCATCTCCCATGTACTTCATGACACTCAATTGACCTCTCAACTGCTCGATTTCAAGCTGTAATGCTTGTTTAGCGTCCAGTTGAGCCTCCAGCTGAATAATTCTCTTGTGGAGCTTCTCCTTTTGTTTCTGAAATATTATCACAACAATTTCCTATAATTGTTTGAACTTCAAATCTGAAAAATGAGTCCATAACAATTATATACCTTGTGTTCTTCGGCCAACTTCTTTACTTCTTCATCAACCTTTCTTTGTTCCTCAGCAGCAGCCTGAAGAGAGCAGTTTTTAACCGCATTCTGAAAAAACAAAAGGAAACACGTAAGATGCATAGAAAAGAAAATTATTATACGACATAGGGCACTGTGATGAATGGGGTCCTCTCATCAAAACAGTCATTAAACCTTGACGTTTGCATGGAATAAAACGGACCTAATGGTAGTTGGCCACGTGACCTACACATTATTGAATATTCACTATGTAAATAGAAACTAACATAACTTTTATGGACAAAATCCGAATCTTCTAATTGATTACTTTCCAAAATAGACATCACTATTATGCTTGTTTTACAATATAAACGGGAAATACTAGTTTCTATCTTATAAATCAGCTTAAGCTAAAGAAAAGGTTAAGACACAAAATCTGCAAACTCCCAATAAGTGAAAAATATATGCAACACCTGTTCAAGGTCTTCAGCAAGCTTTTTTCTCTCAATTTCGTTTTGCTTTTCCCGTTTCATCAGCTCTTCACCTCGGAGATCAAGATCTCTCTTTTGAGTTTCCAGTTGAAGTTTTAGCTTCTCATGGTCGTTGAATATCTTCTGAAAATGATCTCGGGCACCAGTCTCTATCTTTTTCATATCTGATCAACACAAAAAAAAAAAAAATAGTATATCAGGTTTAAAACTTATGATTATTTAAGATACGATTCAAAGTTTATACATGAAAACCTGCACTGTAAGCTTCATGAATTTTAGTTTTTTCCTTGAACAGAAGACATAGAGAGTTTTCCGTCTCCTCCAGATTTTTCTCCATCTTTAGCAAGTGCGTTTTCTTTGCCTCGATACTATCTACTAAATCACCAACAAGCTTTTTAGTCTTTCGAGCTTCTTCCTCCATAATATCTGATATCGTTCTAAGATCTCCAATCTTGCGAAGATTTTCCCCGAGAATATTATCACAATCGTAATCATCTGCACGAGCTACCCATGCATAAAGACCAGATTCATCCTCGTTCTTCGCCATCCAATGTCTCTTTCCACGATGACTAGCTTCGTAATCTCTCTCAAAGGACAAGGCATTGTCGAAACCACACCAGTCCTTATGAAATTCCACAATTGCCATCCCGGAATGGTCTTTGTCGTTCCACAAAGCTCGTACTCTTTTGAGATTAAATCCTCTACTCATAAACTGATCCCTTAATTTACTACCACTCATCCCTACATAATGACCATTAGTAAAAATAATAGGAATGTTGACAACTACGCCCATCCACGGCCAGACGAAAATCTCATCACAATCATGGTTCGCAAGGGCATTTTTTTCCAAAAAAGACTTCGAAGGACCAGCTCCAGCAGCTATGTTACTTTCCAAGTACTTAGCAAAAGCACGATGATTTTCCCTGTCTTCTTCGGTCCTTTTCTGTGAACTGGAACTCCCAATAGAGCTCGCGTGCTGCAAAAGATCTATACACTGGAAACCTCGTGTTTTAGTATCAGGACAGTACGGGCAAAACATCTCGTCCTGGTTTTGGTCCGAAAGGGGACCCACGTGACTCTCCAAGTACTTAGCCAGTGCAACGTGATTTTCCAGGTCTCGTGCAGACCTTCTCTTTGAATTACAGCCGGCAATCCCGTTTGCATGCTGCAAAAGATCTCTGTACTGGAAGTCTCTCATTCTTGTGTTAGGACAGTACGGGCAAGAGTTAGACTTTCGAGCTTCTTCTCCCATAATATCTGATATGGTCCTAAGATCTCCACTCATGCGAAGATTTTCTCCGACAATGTTATTAGAATTATAGTCATTCGCCCGAGCTACCCATGCATAAAGATTATATTTTGTCTCGTTCTTCACCACCCAATTTTTCTTCCCATGATGATTAGCCTCGTAATCTTTCTCAAACAACATAGCATTGATGAATCCCGACCAATCGCTATGAAACTCAACAATGGCGGTCCCGGAATGGCCTTGTTGATTCCACAAAGGCCGCACTCTCATTGAATTGAATCCCCGACTCGCTAACTGATCCCTTAACTCACTACCACTCTCCCCCACGTAACGACCTTCACTAAAGATTGTTGGAATGTTGACAATGATTCCAATCCACGGCCAGACAAACAACTCATTCCCATCGAGGTTTGAAAGAACGTCTAGTTCTGGAGACGGCTGGGTAAGATCATTGCCAAAAGGTATGTCACATTCTAAGTACATAGCCAAAGCAATGTGGCTCGCCTTCTCATTTGGATTCCTTTTCTCAGACGTACAACTGCCTAATGCAGTAGCATGCTGCAAAAGATCTTTATACCCAAACTCTCCTTTTCGTTTCTTAAAGCAGTATGGGCACGTGTAAGCCTGATCAGACACTTTAATCTGGTGCTTGCCGTTTTTCAGTTGTTTGTACTTGAACAGTACAAGTTGATCATTTATTGCAGTGCTCGTCTGTAGACCATGCTGCTGTTTGTTGGCCTTTCGAGCTTCTTCTTCCATAATATCCGATTTGGTTCGAAGATCACCAATCTTGCGAAGATCTTCTCCAACTATATTATTAGCGTTATAATCATCCGCACGAGCTACCCATGCATAAAGATCCCACTTCTCCTCGTTTATCGACAGCCAATTCCTCTTTCCATGACCATTAGCCTCGTAATCTTTCTCAAAAGAAATGGCATGCGTAAATCCAGTCCAATCGTTTCGAAATTCAACTATTGCAATCCCCGAATGGCCATGGTAATTCCACAAAGGCCTCACTCTAGTCGGATCATATCCTCTACTCACTAAACGGTCCTTTAACTCACTCCCACTCTCCCCCACATAATGGCCATCCACAAAGGTGATAGGAATGTTGGCAATCACACCAATGCAAGGCCAAACAAACATCTCCTCTACGTGAGAAATAGGCTTAGACGGGCCCACCTCTCTCATAGCTGTAGATGGGCCCGCCTCTCTCGTAGCTGTAGATGGGCCCGCCTCTTTTGTAGCTATATCACTTGCTAAGTACTTAGCCAGAGCAATGTGATTTGCCTTATCCCTTGCAGTCCTCTTTAGTGAATTGCAAGTTCCAATCGAGCTTGCATGCTGCAAAAGATCAACGTATCCAAATTCGCCCTTTCGTTTATTAGGACAGTAGGGACACGTATAAGCCTGATCAGATAATTTAACCTGGTGTTTACCGTTTTTCAGTTCTTTGTACATCTTCGACACGTGCTTCTTTGTACAGTCGGGGACATTAATGTCATTGAAAGAACTACGCTTTACCGAACTTGCCATGAGTTCTATCCCACTGAAAAAGCATCAGCATTTGATCCAAATTTATATCCGTCAGAATGTGTATACATTTAAATCACTACCAAAGAGAGTGCATTGAATCAAATAACCAATTCATGTAGCATAGAGTAAACATCCCAAGTTCCAATTTTGCCAGATAATTATCATATAAATATCCATATATAAAAAAATTTACTATGCATAAGCTAACTTAAAAGGGAAAATAACAATATATTTCAGGTAACTGCAGAACACTGGAAATTGCAACAAATTCAGCTACGTTAACATTTCTCTTCCAGTCCAAAAAAGACAGCACAATTTCCCTCCCTCTCTCTCTCTCACACTTTTTCTTCTCCTTTTCAATTGAATTTTACAAATTTATCGAAAACTCCAAAGAAACTATTAAATGCATTCGCAAGATTGTAATTCAACCAAATAATTACATATATCTAAGTTGAATTACGCACAAGCAGCACCAAATTCAGGTACATTAACAAAGGATAAAAAAAAGTGTGTAAATTAAAGTGAAATTGAGAAAATGCTGAAGCAAATTAACTTGAAAACGGCAGAAATCATAAGCAAATGCTACATAAATAAGCAAGTGGATTAAAGAATACCTGTGAATTCGATGGAAATGAAGTGAGTGTGCCGGAATATACAAGAAAAAAAATGATCCTACGTCCCTTTATTTTATTTGCGTATTTGGGAAATGTGTTTTGACTGTGGGCTGTCTGAAGAAGAGGTAAGTTCTGTTTCAGGAAGGACAAAATTCATCTCGGAAATAAATATAAAAAAAATGGAGACAGAATTTAGTTACCTGTCAATTCAATCTCTTTTTTCTTCCTATTATGGTTTTTTTAAATCTCTTTCTTCTACTGACTGACTACTGGGGGGGTGATTGGAGGACTAAGGGGTGATTGGTTCGATAGTAATTTGAGAAAGAGTGTAAAATTAATGCATTTAATTATTTTCTTTAAACTTTTTTTTTATTTATGGGCTCGAACTTTTAATTTTTCTTTTTTCGATAAGACCCAATAAATTGATAATTTAATATGGGTGGAGTTGCTCTCTACGGGAATTGAACCCAAAATCTTTGTCCGGACGTGAGCTTTTGACTTTGATACCATGAAAGAATTTCGTCTCATCTAAAAGTTCGAACTTGTAGAGTGGGTCGAAATTAATTCATGGTAATGAAAATGAAAATTTATTTTCCATCTATGCCCCCATCATAAAAATGATGTGTTGGGGAAAAAATATTTCAACAGTAACTCCATTGCTAGTGTCATGCCCCAATTTTGGAATAAAAGTGGACAACAAATGGTTGTTGGTGGAATAATAGAGGAGTGATTAAGGAGGACAATTCCAGGAAGAGAATAAGGTAATCAAAATGGAATAGTGATTACCTTATTTAAAAGGGGAGATTTTGTTTTCATGAACCATTATAATTGCACTAATTTTCAATCTTATTTTCATTATAATTGAAGAGTTATTAAACAAATACATCTAATGATATTATGGATAAGTTTAACAGGAATTCTACTATTTAAGTGGCACTTTTTCGATATTAAATATAAATAAGTTTATTGGGTTTAATATATAATATCTAGTTTATCTTAGTAGGAGAAATTTTGGTTGATGATTAAATTAATTCTTTATTAAGTAAATGAGGTAAATTTAGGTTCGGGCGTAGATGCGGCTTTTAGTTGGAACAAAGATTATAGAGGTTGGGGTTTGTTGTTCGGTGTTTGTGCGTGAACTGCTAGTTCTTCTAACTCGATGGTATTTTAGTGGACTGCTATGTGCAACTGATTTTTCTTTATTCGAATTTGTGAGTTGGATTATGCAAGACTTTAACGAGTTTTGTGAAGGGGGAAAAATATTTATTTTTAAAATGGTTTCTCGTAACTTTAATTTTTAGAAGTGTTACTGTGATGGGCGGAACTTTCTGCACCACCTAAATTCCATTGACATTCTCGTATGCCATGTGAGTTGAACTTGATACTCAATTAACTCAAATTTCTTTTTCTTCCCATGTTTGTTTGGATTGAGTATGCATTTTAGATTAGTTTAAGTTTATTGTTTAGTTGATTTTGAGTAATTGCTTTACATTTTTCTTTTTACTAAAAATAAAAAATAATGTGTTCATTTGGAAGGCTCCGTGAAGTATCCCCCTAACACAATAATATTCCAATATGATTATGATATAGGATTATTGTTTGATAAATTTTTGTTTATACCTACTTAACGTGTGTTATACCGATATACCCCTTTATTTTCGATGCATGATACTGTTAATTATGAACGTGGTCACCATTTCAAGCGTATATTTATGTGGTTCTTCGTTGTTCGCTTTTCCTTTTGAAATTCATTTATGGAGCAATACTTGTATCCATCTAAAGATATATAAATATCTACTCAAACAATCTTAAAAAAAGTTCATATCAACAAACATATCTATTTGTTAAATACCCGGCGAGAGAAAATGTTTGACATTAGATCATCCAATTAGCCATGGCAGCATCAACAATTGAAGAGTCTATATTGTCAACCATATTTAACAGCAGATTCAAACATACAAGAAAAAATTATATCTAATTTGTTGCTCGAGCAAATCCTAGGTATGAAGAGAGATAAATAGATATATTTTAATATTCAATCAGTAAAAAGCGTTCCTATTAGGAATAATTCAAATCTAACCAGGGGAAGAATTACGAAGTGTGACCACTTCGATCGATATTTTGGGTACAAGACTTCCAAATCGTTAACATAGATGTGTTCAGGAAGGGAAAAATGAGAATGAGAAAATTTTAAGCACTAGAGAACTTATTTACAATGAAGGTGTTTTGGGCATTTTACCAGTTCAGCTAAGAACACTACGATAAGATGAAAAACTAGATCAGGTTAAACCGATTAACAGATTGAGGGAAACATAAATTAGGCAAGGGCCTGCAGGTTTGTCTTGGGCCTAAAAATGTCCTACCAAATGTTTGTTAGGACTGATAACTTCACAATCCTAGCGCAATCAGTAACACCAAACGGGAACTTAAAGTTTATTGTTCAAATCCTGAACAATGGTAATTAAAAAAATATATATATGTATATAACTGATTTTAGGAAAATCATAGGGATTTTTCTCTTTCAATGACAAAATCCCAACGGATTTTTATCAACGAAAAAATTCATGAACGTGAAATTAAAACAAAAAATAAATATATTTACATATTATTCATAAAATTCGCTTTTCATTTACAACCTTGTACGTAGCTTAAAGATGGGTCATGCAAAATGTATTCTACGTGCCGAGTATGATGATATTTTTGTGGTGAAATTATTGTGTGATTTGTTTTTCATTATATAGAAATTTAGTCATGTTTAAATTGTCAAGAATTATTTAAATTAGATTCTACGCGTATAAATTACTCCCTCGTTTTAATTTATTTGTAACTTTGGAGAAAGAAAAAATTGTTACAAAATACATGTTGCAGATTGTTGTAAATCGAGTGCGTAAAATAAAGGCGCGAGATTTGTTCACCCAGTTCTTCGGGAACGACTACGTCTGGGGGCGTACCAAGTCAGGAGTTTCACTAATATGTGTGTGTATGAGTGTATACAATTCTGAGTACAATGATATATTTATAAGAGTAAAACCCTAGTCTAAGATATGAAGTTCATTGGGTTATTGGTCCATTAGTAATGTCCACATCAAATCTTCTAGATTTGGAATAATAAATCTTCTAGATTTACAACACTCCCCCTTGGACATTACGACATAACATAAATGTCTTATCATAAAAACTCCACGTGCTAGGTATCGGCCAAATAATAAGTTAGGGAGGAATGTATTCGATCTTCCAGATCAAATCTTCTAGATTTATTTCGGGGTTACCGCTCCCCCTAAAGACAACAACACTTTGAGTCTTTGCATCCCAATACCACGAACGTACTTTTCAAAAGTAGACATAGGTAAGGACTTAGTGAACAAATATGCTAGATTGTCACTAGATTGCACCTTTTTTAATGGTAATCACGTCACTCTTCTGGAGTTCGTATGGGTAAAAAAACTTAGGTGAAATATGTTTCGTTAGGTTTCCCTTGACGTACCCATTACTCATTTGTGCGATGCAAGTTGCGTTGTCTTCAAATATAACGGCGGGAGGTGTATCGCTTTTAGCGATACCACACGAGTCACCAATGTGTTTTACCAAGGACCTTAATCAAACACATTCTCGTGCGGCTTCAAATAAAGCTATTATCTCTGAGTGGTTTGAAGACGTGGTAACCATAGTTTGTTTGACCGATCTCCATGAGATCGCGGTACCACCACAAAGAAAAACGTAATCAGTCTGGGATATGACGTTGTGGGGATCAGACAGATAGCCAGCATCCGCATAACCTACTAAGGTTTTGTCTTGGTTCTTACGGTAAAACAGTCCAAGATCTTGAGACCCTTGGAGGCACCGTAGAATATGCTTAACATCATTCCAATGTCTCCTTGTAGGAGAAGCGTTATGTCTCGCAAGCAAATTGATAGCAAATGCAATGTCTGGCCGAGAGCAATTTGCGAGATAGAGTAATGCTCCAACAACACTAAGATAAGGAACTTCTGGCCCCAGAATTTCTTCTGAATCTTCTCTTGGTCTAAATGGGTCCTTATCCACTTCGAGGGATCGAACAACCATAGGGGTGTTAAGTGGATGAGATTTATCCATGTGAAATCTCTCCAATACCTTCTTCACGTAGGTCGACTGATGTATAAGAATTCCTTCTGGGAGATGCTCGATCTGCAGGCCGAGTCAGTACTTGGTTTTACCCAAGGCTTTCAATTCGAATTCGGCTTTCAAGATTGAACTGGCTTCTTCAATCTCTTTGCATGTTCTGATTATGTTCAGGTCATCAACATAGACGGTTATGATGCAAAAACCATTATGCGATTTCTTCGTGAATACGCATGGGAAAGCTTTATCGAATGTGTATCCCTTCTTCTGAAGGAATTCACTAAGTCGGTTGCACCACATGAGACCCGATTGTTTCAGGCCATACAACGACTTCTGCAGTTTTATGCTATACATACTGCGGTTTTCACCATCCCTCATCTGAGGAATGTCAAATCCATCGGGGATTTTCATGTAAATATCGGCATCAAGTGATCCGTATAAGTACGTGGTTACTACGTCCATTAATCTCATTTGGAGATCCATTTTTAACTGCCAAAGATATCAAGTAGCGGAACATTATTGAGTCCATGACGGGAGAATAGGTTTGATCGAAATAAATCCCGGGTCTCTGCGAAAACCCTTGAGCTACAAGTCTCGCTTTATACCTCTCCACAGTATTGTTCTCATTTTGTTTTCATACAAATACCCATTTATATCCTATGGGGATAGCGCGTGTGGGTGTACGGATGATATAGTCAAATACTTGTCTTTTATTAAGCGATGCGAGCTCTGCTTCAATTGTCTCTTTCCATTTAACCCAATCGGAACGCTTCCAGCACTCAGCGATTATTTTGAGTTCTGGATCTAGATCATTTATAATGGAAAGAGCAATTGACGTTGCAAATGTGTCGTCGACGACAGTAATATTTCTATTATATGTTTCTCCCTTATCTGTGAAGTTCACATAGACTTCGACGTTTACATCAACCAGACCTTCCTCATTTCCCATTGTATTTGGGTCTAGTCGTTCCACGGTCCTAGTGCATTGAATATTTTGTACATGTGCTTCATCACTAGGACGCTCGTCTCCTAGAGAGTTTGAGTTATCTAGACGAATCTCTTCTAGAGATTTTACATTCGACTGACCAGATTTGCTAGCCTTTCGTTTATGTGTATTACTATCTCTTGAGGGTCCTTTGCGCTTCTGGCGCGTGGGGGCATGAGTACTTGTTTTGCTTGAGACATCAACCCTTTGGGGAGCATTTACTGCAGGTATATGCGATTTAGTTACACCTCTTTGGTCAGTGAACGCGTCTGGCAGATTATTTGCTAGATTTTGCAAGTTAATGATCTTCTGAACTTCTAGTTTAGATTGATTAGTGAACGGATCTAGATACTGAAGATTACTTATGTTCCACGTAAGCTCCCGGCATTCATTCAATTTTGAATTCGGATCTCCCCCTAATGTCGGGAAGTAATCTTCATCGGACGTCAATCAGTGAACCGGGCTGTTAACTAATCCCCGGACAAAGGCTCGAGGTATTTCACGATGGATGGAGAGTTAAATTCGATGTAAATACCGAGTTTCCTTTGTGGGCCCATAAAGGTCCGCTTTGGTAATGTTATCGGAACATATACCGCACATCCGAAAATACGCAGATGGAAAATGCTAGGTTCTTTCCCACGTACTAACTGTAGGGGGGAATGATCATTATATACAGTTGGACGAATTTGTATTAAGTGCGATGCATGTCGGACTGCATGCCCCCAGCATGAAGTGGGTAGTTTGGAGTTTATAAGCAATGGTCTCACGATAAGTTTAATACGTTTTATTAGCGCCTCAACAAGACCATTTTGGGTATGGATGTAGGGGACCGAATGCTCCACTTTAATTCTCAGGGCCATACAGTAATCTATAAAGGTCTTTGAGCTGAATTCAGCAGCATTATCCATGCGAATCGACTTAATTGGATAATCCGGGAATTGAGCTCTAAGCTCGATAGTTTTCGTAATGAGCTTCGCAAAAGCTTGATTGCGGGTGGACAGCAAACAGGCATATGTCCACCTAGTGGAGGCAATACGGACCATGAAATAACGAAATGGTCCTGATGCTGGGTGAATCGGTCCGCAAATGTCTCCTTGAATTCGCTCAAGGAAAACCGGATAATCTAGTCCAACCTTAGTGCGCGACGGGCGTACTATCAACTTATCCTTAGAACATGCATCACAAATAAATTCATCAACAGGAGGGATTCTATTATTCGAAATATTATGACCAATTGAATTAGATAGAATCCTACGTATCATAGTTTGTCCTGGATGACCTAACCGCTGATGCCACAATTTAAAAGAATTTGGGTCATGGAATTTCATACTCATAGCTAGATGGGAACTAGACGGCCGGATGTAGGAATAGTACAATCCGGAGGAGAAGGAAGGAAGTTTTTCTATAACTTGGCTACCTCGAGTAATAGTCATCAAAAGGTATTCGTTATTGTTCTCAGTTTCATATCCATTAACCCTAATGTCTCTAAAACTGAGCAGTGTACGCTTAGATTGTGGAAACAATAAAGCATTATCGATTATGAGTTCGGTACCCACGGGGAGGACAATGGAAGCTCTTCCAGAGCACACTATCAACATATTATCATTGCTATTGTAGTTATACTCCCCTTACGTTCTACCAAGTTATGGAAATATTTCCTATCTCTTAAGATTGTATGAGTGGTGGCGCTATCTACCAAACATAAATCACAATCTCAATCCAGCATGCCAGAGGAAATAGCCCAAACCTAATAGCTGATTTGTTTACAAGCCATGCATAAGAATAACAATATCCAGATAAAAGAAATGGACAGTTATCTAAGGTAAACACATCAAAGCTAAAACATAATATCATCCATAAAATAAAGCATCAGAAAGAAAGGATCTAAAAACATAAATTGTTTTATCTAAAAAAATAAAGTACTAAAACAATCAAATACGCAAATCATTCATCATTTCCAAAGTCCTTGAGCTTGATGCCCAGAGGATCGACGTTGTCTTGGTCAAACTCTGCTTCAAGCAGGCTGGCATGGTGAGATTCGACTCTAGGGGTCTTCCCCTTGTCGTCCTTCTGCTGCTTTTGATAAGCCTCAACCAAGTGCTTGAGAGTGCGACACGTGCGAGACCAATGACCTTTGCATCCGCATCTGTAGCAGGACTGTTCAACCTTTTCTTGATTGCCAGATTTTTAAAGAGCAAAATTCAAGGTTCTGTGACCACCGAATGTACTACGACCTCGACCTTTAGCCCAGATCATCTTACCGTCTCTCCCCCTTCCACGTTTGCAACCAATCATATAATTGTTCCTATACTGTTGCTGGAGTATAAGGTTGCTAGCGTGGAATGTTGACAGATTGTTCTGCATCAACTGGGTTACAATACGGTGCAAAGCAAAGTTGTACTCCGTTATAGACTTAAGGTCTTGGAAATGGAGTCTCAACCAATCGTATTGTACTGGAGGGAGGAGTATATCATTTTGTTGTTGGAAATGGTCATTCAGGGACTTCCACAACATTCTGGGGTCCCTGAATGAGGATCTAAAAAAAAATGAATTCCTCACTCAGATGATAAATGAGAAAAATCAACGCTTTCGCCTTCAGGGTGTTAGTGGATTTCGAACCTTCGAGAATTGTTTCGCTCAACTCATTTAAGGCTAGATGGATCTCGACATCTAGCGCCCATGTCAGGTAGTTATTACCATCGAGAGCAAGCTCATCGAATTCTTTCATGGTAATATCATATATTTTTCACTACGATTTTAAAGTGACATGGTAAGAGTTGTGACCAATTTATTGACAACGGAGAAACAAGGATTTATTTGATTGTTCTAGAGCATATAGAAGCAAGAATTGAGCGCCGTCTACCCAAAACATAAATTACGGTCCGACAAGTATCGGGCGCCGCCTACCCGGGCATAATATGCGGACTATAAAAAAATAAACTATGTACGAGAAAAATAATGCACGTAAGATAATTAAATCATAGATACATGCAAAATAATTTATTATGAACAATAATCACATGAAAATAATTTAAAGAAAATTTTACGACTTAATAAACATGCATATTAATGAGGCTAAATATTTCATGTATATTAATGAAATTTAACGAAATATTTTCAGGATTTTAAAATAAATTAATTAGAATTTTGTGTTATCCTAAAACGAAACCGAAATTAGATTAGAATTTCACAAAATTCCGGGGAGAATGACGCCACGTGCAGAGGGCTTGCGCCGCCTCGACGCCGCGCACGGAGGCGGCAAAGGGGCGACCGGCAGCGCACGGGTAGCGCCGCGCGGACGACGCACGGGGAGCGCCGCGCTGGCGGCGGCTGCTGGGCCGCGGGCATCGCGCTGGGCGGCGGCGGCTGCTGGGCCGCGGGTGTCATGATGGGCGGCGGCGGACGTTGGGCCGCGGGTGTCGCGCTGGGCGGCGGCAGCTGCTGGGCCGCGACGCATGCGCGGCGGCGTCGTGTGGCAACGTGCTTTCATATAGTTTTATTTGATCCAATTAATTGCAAATACAAAATAATAATTTATGCAATAATTCAAGGGCATATAAAACATAATACGCAGAGATCAAAATTCGATACGACAATTAAAATCATACTATTAAAAACAGTAACCCCTCAGAGTTATAATCTATAAGCATTGAACTTTAATAAACAATAAAGTAATTAAAACAAAAAAGAATTGACTGCATACTACAACCTTTGCCAATTCAGCCGTGTATTACACATGTTGAGTCAATTCTTAACGCAAGTCAAATTTAAAATATATAAACATAAGAAATATGAGATGAATCATATTAATTCACGAAACAGAACATGCTAATTTTGTGGATTATATGCATATAGCTATGTACGCATATATATAACGTGTATGCAATATAGAGAAAAGAAAAAGGCGATAAATTTGGATATATTTTAATTGTTGGAGATCTCTTTTTCCAATTGTTGGATTAATGGGGTAGAACAATTCGTGATGATAATGTGTTGTAAACCGAGTGCATAAAATAAAGGCGCGAGATTTGTTCACCCAATTCGTCGGGAACGACTACGTCTGAGGGCGTACCAAGCCAGAAGTTTCACTAATATGTGTGTGTATGAGTGTATACAATTCTGAGTACAATGTTATATTTATAAGAGTAAAACCCTAGTTTAAGATATGAAGCTCATTGGGTTATTGGTCCAAGATATTGAAAAATTCAACTTTACCTTTGCCTTATTTAATGTGATATGTCTTAGTATTTGTTAATAATAAATACAAGAATCAATATCTTAGCATTAAATGATTTTTAAAAAAAACAAGTATTAAATGATTTAATAATAACATGTAAATGATATATTATTCATATTACACAAATAATTATTAGTATTAAATAACTTTCTTAATACTCCATCCATCCCATAAAGATAAATTTACACGTATTTTCACACAGATTAAAAAGTGAAAATTATTATAGTTAAAACATTAAGTTTTTGCTTTATTTGACCAATTAGCTTCTATGACTACTCATTTCTCAAGACAATTACAAATAACAATGTGCATTAAATAGAGATAAAAATAAAAAATGCAAATTTAATGATACTTTAAATACAATAATAAGTCTATCTTTGTCGGATGAGTGAAAATGAAAAGTAAGTCTATTTTTGTGGAACATAGTCAAGAATGGAGTATATGTGGGGAAAAAATTAAAATGGAGAAAGTAATTTTTTTTACGTTATTTCTCTGTAAATTTAATAGCTTTTAAATTATCTTTTTTCTCACGCCCTTCTTATCTATATCTTTATTTTTATATTTTGAAATTATATAAAGATGAACTTTGAGAGCTTATGTAGCAGTACCACATTTTTCTACCACAATTATGTTCTATCATATTTATTTCGCTTGAGAATATTTTTGTTCTCGTTAAAAGTTTTTTGAATTTTTAATCTCAACTCTACTTCTTTACAAATAATCTTAACCACTAAATTTAAAAGAGTTCTACTATTCAAACTAGGGTTATTCACGGTACGGACCAAAATGAATATTTGAAAATATCTGTGTTCGTACTAAAGTTCGGTTATTTGGACCAAAACGGATATTTGAAAATATATGTGTTCGTACCAAAGTTCGGTTATTTTAAAATTCGTGTATCCGTGTCCATGCCAAAATTTCGGTACGGTACGGATATTTTATTTTTCGGTACGGATCGAAGCGGAGAAACGGATTTTCCCCTTTTTTTTATCATTTTCTCCTCTTTTTAATCATTTAAAACACACACACACACACACACACACACATATATATATATATATATATATATTGATGCATGTCCACTCAAACGAGTACTATACAACTTCAACCACAAACAAAGGTATATCATTATAAGCTCAAATATAACACATTATATGATAATGGATGGTTAAAAAAAATAAAGGCAAATCACCACCAATAGAATATTTAAAATATAGCATATAAAATAAATATTTAAAAAATTCATTTGAAATATCTTGTGAATGAAAAGTGTAATATTAAAATCACGTTGATCGTAATTTCTGACACAAGGTACACCATATCCAAGTTTTTGTAAGAAATTAATATACATGAAAAATAAAATTAAGAGAATGAAAAATTAATTTAACGTTTTAAGAACTTAATAAGATAAATAATATTCCCTCCGTCCCAAAGTTATTTGTTATATTATAAAAAGAAGTATGTCTCATACTCAATTGCTACATCTATTTTTTTAGGGAAAAAAATAATACTTTTTAATATTATATTCTTATACACTCCTAACTAAAAAAACATCTATTTCATCACTTTATCACTTTAAATACTAATAAACAATTTTTTTCTTAAAATTTGTGCAAACATTAATGTAGAAAATAATTATGGAACGGAGGGAGTATAGTGTTTGTATTTTGAAAAGGAGGAGAAATTATAATATCGTATAGTTGTACTTGTACTTGAATTCAATAAGATTATAATAAAATTTGATAAATAAATAATAATTAAATTTAATATATATTTAGTTCGGTTATTCGGTTCAGTTCGGTACGGTAACATTCGGTTTTTGGTACGATTCATTTGGTAATATCCAGATCCGTAACAAAAAAATATTCAGTTCGGTTTTGGTACTGTTAAAGTAAAAAAGTCCAAGATTTTTTTGGTTCGGTTCTTTTTTTGTGCGGATTTCGGTACGGATTCGATAATCTCCGAACTCCGTGAACAACCCTAACTCAAACCCCAAAATCCTCTAAATATACCCCATTATTTTAAAGACAATAATAGACATATATAAAATGACTAAGTTATCCTTATATAAATATGGGTAAATTATCTTCTAGATTTTATTGACATTGACTTTATTTTTTTTAATTATTTAATTTTAAAATTATAAGTTTAAATTAATCAAATTTTTTTCCTTTAAATACTTTGAAAAATCTAAAAAGATTAGAAATAAATCTTAAAAATATTAAAAAAGAAAAACAGCTAAATATTTAAATAATAAAAATATATGAAATTTAGAAATTCAATTAAAAAATTCTTTAAAATCTGAAAATTGATTTTTATTAAAATTATATCTTCCAAATAATTAAGTCAAAAAAATAAAATCCGATTTAAAAAAAAAATAGAAAACCAAATAATTTTTCAAAAATAACTAATTTTTAAGTTAATTATTTACGATGATTGAATTGACTTTTATGAAATATTTTTCCGATTTTACTTGGCTTTAACCTTTTTCTTTTAAAGTATTTATTTTTTATTTGATCTTTTGAAAATTAATTTTATTTTCTTAATTATTTACAAATTTATATTCTTCCTTTTTTTTGTAGATTTATATTTTTAATTAGAAAAATCAATTTTGAAGTATTTATTTTTATTTGATTTTTTGAAGTTTAATTTTATTTTCTTGATTATTTACAAATTTATTCTAGATTTAGATTTTAATTAAAAAAATCAATTTAATTTATTTTTTAAAACATTATTTATATTTTATTTATTTTTTAAAATATTTTTTAAACAATTTTATTTTATTAATTAATTATTATAATTTATATTTTTATGAAAATTTGTTTGATTTTTTATAGTATTTTTCAAAATATAGTTAAATTTTTAAGGTTTTTTTTTTTTTAAATTTCGAGCAAAAGTTAAAGAATAAGAAGGAATAAATATATTTTTATTGAGAAGAGAGACAATTATAAGAATATAAAATATAAAAGTGTTATTTTTTATTTTGATGGGGTAAGGTTATTATAGGAATAAAATGGAGTATGTTTAATAATACGTTGTTAATTTTTAAATTTTATTGGGGTATATTTAGTAAGTGTGGTGGATTTAGAGGATCTTGGGGTTTGAGTAATTTTAAAAATGTTAAATAAGGAATCTATTCATTAATATTAATAAATTGCAACAATTTGTGATATTATATTCTACAATGAATGGTGTGAAAGACTTGTATTTCGTTTGTCAAGTAAATAATCTCGTGCATTCTGTATTGGGTCTAATAATTTATTTATAGGATTGGGTCTAATCAAAATAACTTCAGTCGTTCAAGTTTGTTTTCTTGCAGCACCTTATTCATATTTTCAAGTAACATATAATATTGATAATACATAAGTATCTAAAAATATAATTGCAACTCCTATAATTTTATTAAAACGTAATGGTATGATAATTTTAGTATTGCAAAAAAAAAAAAAAAAATGAATCAACACGAAATACAATTTAAAATACATTATATTTTTTAATATATATTATTTACAATTTTAAAAAATTGCACCTATACAACATTGAAATGTGAATATAATTAAAATGAAGTAATCAACCAAACAAAATGTTTAACGTATTTAATTAAATTAATACTTTGTTATTCATGTATAGTGCGAAATTTGTTTGTATATAAATCATTTTACAATAGTTTTTAGTAAAACAAATAGCTCATATTATTTATTCATACTCTTTCGTGAAAATAATTTGTACCTTTTAAAACTAATATTTTTTAGTGAAAACAAGTAATATTTTTTAGTGTGAAATAACTAATATCTTTCAAGACGTTCATATATAAACCAGTTTCACTCTATACTTTACCTTTTTATTTTCATTCCACATAATACGTTGGGGTTATTGCGGTGTAGAGAGGATAGTATGGTGAAGTAATTCTTTTTCCTTTTGTTTTTTCTTTTCGATCTTTCAAGGGAGTTTTTCTTTTTTAGTGAAGTACAGGGTGAACAAGTTTCACTGTAAATAAGTTTTGAGAGTATTAATTATTACACTAAAGATATTAAATAGTTTTATGAAAAAGTATTCACAAAAGAGTATTAACGAAGAATATTATTTTTTCTATTAGTCATTCTCACTAAAAAGTATTAATAAAAATCAAGTTACATAATGAAACTTGTTCACACTATACGCACTCTTCTTTTTTCACTTGTTTTCGAAAGAGTTTATTTCTTGTCTCTTAATAAATAAGAATTACCTAAAAAAATTCCAAATTTTATTATTTATTGTCATACTAGTGCTAGACCCGCGATCTCGTTCAGAGTTTTAATATCTGAACATATAATACGTAATTATATTTCAAACACATCATGTTATCAAAGTCTTTGAGTGTGATAGTTTTACCTCAGGTTTCATATTAAAAACTCATTGCCTTTAGAAAAAGAAAAAAAAAATGCAGGTGGAAACATCGTAGATCTCTATTTCAATAAAATGAAGAAATCAAAAAATCATAAACCCATTACACGTTTGTTTAATTGCAATATAACTTAGTCGAAAGAAGAAAACCACAAGAACAACTTCAAATGTTGCTTTTTTATAATCCAATTCAAATGAAAAAATAATACACATTACGAAATATTTCTTTATAAACCACATTTGTTGTGCTTTTTGATGGTTTACCGTTTGAATCCAAACACATGATCTTTAAACTGTTCTTGTTCGTAACTCTAGAAACTGCAACATACAACTGCCCATGTGTGAACACAGGCTTGGGAAGATAGAGTCCAACCTTAGACAAAGATTGCCCCTGACCCTTATTTATCGTCATAGCAAAACATAGTAGAACTGAAAATTGTCTCCTTGTAAAATTCACAGGCATTGTGTGGTCCGAATTAGTCAAATTCATTCTCGGAATGTAGACCCTGTTCCCAATATTTCTTCCTGAATTATCCCAGCTTCGAGTATATGACTTCCAAGCCTAGTGATTACCAATCTTGTGCCATTGCACAATCTGGATTTCTGATCAATATTTCCCAAAAGAACCACCGACACGCCTTCCTTCAGTATTAGAGGATGATTTGACATACCCGAACACTTAACAAAATTTAGAAAATCAACAGATACCATCTCTTCATTTCGTCCATGCCTAAAATCAGACTTACAAACACTACCAGAGCTTAGGTACTCTCTCGTATTCCCAGGAATCATTGAAAGAATCTCATTATTTATCGATTCAACATCGCGATGTGTAGGTGCAAGGATGACCCTCTCTTTAAAGTATTTATACGTGTGTAGATTCTCAACTATGTTTGGATAAATACTTTGAATCATTGAATGCCAGGGTCACTCACATTGGATATTAGGATATCTTCAGGAATCTCAGCTTCCGGAAGACCATCACTACAATCCCCAAGAGTACCGTCCCCAATATCCAAAATCCACTTGGAGAAATCTTCAACCTCAGTCGAGTTGCTACAAGCAGAGTTATACTGCAGCCTCATATTTTTCGTCAAAGTTAAAACCTACAATAAGAATAAAAATAGAAATTTTTTAAAAAATAAGTATTATACAATATTAAAGTTAGTAAATACGCAATAAATACATATTTATCGTGAAATATACATTGCAAAACTCCCATAGATACGATGCATTTGTAGTAGAATGCACAACATCCTCTCTACTCCTTTTGGGTATAACGGGTAGTATTTGCCTAAAATCTCCACCAAGCACTACAGTTTTCCCACCGAAAGGAAGCTCACTCATCGAACCATCCAGATACCTAACAATATCCCCCATGATTCGGTCTAGAGCCTCAAAGCTAAATCTGTTGATCATCAGTGCTTTGTTCCACATTATAAGCTTCGCCTTCAACACAAGTTCAACCAACTCCGACCCAGACTTTATATTACACGTAGAAGTATCATCAATATTAAGAGGTATAGCAAACCTTGAATGTGTCGTACGACTCCCAGGCAGCAAAAGAGCTGCTATACCACTCAAAGCAACATTAAGCACAATATTTCCCTCAGACCGCAGTGCCGTCGAAAGTGTTCTCCAAATAAATGTCTTCTCAGTACCACCATAACCATACAAGAAAATATCTCGCCACTCCCAGAATTAACAACACCTAGGATTTCACCCAATATACCACTCTGCTCGGCAGTTAGGCTTGAAATTAATTTCTCATACTCTGCTCTGAGCTCAACACGATCATACAACAATTCCTCCGGTATAAGCTTACTCAAACCATCACTGACCATCCCATGATTGGGCACCGACATAGATGAAAATCTACTCAACGTCGACCCATTCATATGAAGAAGTTTTTCAATCTCAATCAGGGTGTTTTTTTAATTCATCATCACTCAACAACAAATCTTTACACCAAAAAGAATAAAAGTTGAGCATATAAATCCCACATATATTATTGCAATAATTATTGAAAAAAAAATGGAATTAATACATGGAATGCCCAAGACACGTCTCACTCTATATTATATATCATCCGCCAAATATTCTCAAGTCTTCTAAAAAATAATTTTGGGAGAGCTTATAGACGATGAAATTAGAAGTATGGAGAATAAGTTTCTTAAATAATAGGACGACGCCCAAAAACTTGCTTCTATAATTCCATCGATGTACTCCCTATCGTCGTCCAACAACCCCATGGAATAACATGCATCCTTAAAAGTATCATATACAACACCACCTATAGTACGTATCATCTCATGGGACATTGATCCATTGCTATGAGGCAGCAAAAGGTTCAAATAAAATTGCTCGACTGCACCAGGCGGAACATTAATCAACATCCCTATAGTCGACCTACTATTCTGACTATCATTCCACTGACGTTTATTTCAATCTCATACATATTGTGATGGAAATTCAACATACGTCAACTTTTGAGCTTCACGATCCTCCCTATTTCGCTCCATCCAACCCAAAAACATTGTTTTTTCAGATGATGGCCTCTGGAGAACATTTTCAATATAATCCTCATCCTCAAAATAGACATTGTGTTCACCCTCCAGATGGAAATTCAACCTAACCATAGGTGGGTACCTATAGTGTATCTCGTAGTGGAGAGTTCTCCAAACAGCGTCGCACAGAGATAAATACCTACAGTTGATGTAATTCTCCACCTCATCTTTATTGGTTGAATTCCTATTCCCAGCTCTATCTACCTCAACAGTTGCAGTAATACTGTCATAACCCTTGTTGACATACTTGAACAGATACTTAATGAACTTATGACAGTTGCACCATTCTACATTTATGTGTGTTTGATACCTCCTCAAAAGTACAGGACTGTACAGAACAACATATCGGTTGTCTAGATTAGTTTGACCCTTGGGTACAGATACACCAGTGTTTCTTCTCATGTACAGTGGGAACCCATCTTCATTGACCGAAGTAGCTTCGTTGTACATTTTGGGGAAATTCTTAGAACAACAATTGTTCACCATGCAAGGAGCGTATCTCCTAGCCAAACCACACGGACCGTGAATGATCCTTCACCAAATCATATAGCACAATATCGTCATACATGCTAGGTATCTCAGCAGAAATAATACGATCAACATCTTGTGTGTTGGGAATCATATTGTCGCGATTCAGAAAAATGAGTATATGAGCATGCGACAACCCTCTCTTTTGAAACTCGACCGTGTACACAACTGCAAGTTCAAATGATCTAAATTAAATATCTAAGAAATAAATACAATAACATACGTAAACACACATAACCAATATTATCATAACACAAAAGACGAATAGACAAATAAAAAAATATTTAAAAAACTTACGTGCATCAATCTTCCCAAATATTTCATTCTCTTTGAAATCCTTAACAATACGATTCAACTTCATCTTAAACATGTGGCAAAGAATATCCGGTCTATCCGCGGAGTCAAGATCATTGTCGTTCAAGAATCTAACAATCTCTGGCCACTTTGGGTTGCAAGTGATGGTGATGAATAGATCAGGATACGAATAATACTTACAAATGGTCATGGCATCATAAAAGTTATTTTTCATGTAGCTCGGTCCTCCAGTGAATGAAGCAGGAATTATTCTCTTACTCGTGGATAATGCATCTGCTTCACCCCTATCAACTGCACATTTGATGTCAGCAACCATCCCGGACCTCAGTCTCACCTGATTATTTCTTATATAGCACAGTCTCTCCGACTCAATCATGGTATATGAATCAACCAGGAACTTTTGAAACAGTCTTCTTGACCGGAACAAAGTGTTGAGTTCATTATTGCTCTCATGTATTCTAAAAGCAAAAAACTCACGCATTGTTAACCTGACCCTCTTCCTCGTAGTGAAATTGCAATCACTGTGAACGACATCGAGCCTGTAACCATCCTCACTATATGGAAATAAAAGAGGATACTGAAGAGGAACATAACACAGATGCAACTCACTTATTCTAACCAATTCTCCGCTACATGTTTTCAAGACGACATCCCTTGTTTCCATATTTATATCCATGTCACCAGGTATTAAAGCCGCAACCTCAGGAGCAGTTGGGAGATTGTGCACCCTACCATCAGAACCTCTCCTCTCCAACAGATTTAGTCTCAATCTCGGCTCAGCACCAGACATGAAGCTTTCCCTAGCACTACGAAACTGCATTGCAAATGGATTGAATGTATCGACCATCATTCGCAGCTCAGAAATGATCACGTCATTCAATCTTTTTTCCTCTTTCTTTTCTCGTGCATGGGAGATATATATATATATATATATATATTAGTTGGGTTAGACATATGTTAGAAGAGAAAACATTTTGTTTATATAGTAAAAAAAATGTAAATATAGTTAAAAAAAGGATTAACAATAATGAATTCAATAGCTCACCCCATTGCCTGAATCTTGTTCCGATCCTCATTCTCGGTGTCATATATATACAACTGAGAAAATTTAAGCTTCTGTCCAGGTACAGGTAACAAACTACCAATCTGATGATAGTTAGCTCCATGTAATTTATACACATACGGACCATGACCTTTGTTTATCGGCCTATCAATTTTTCCACCAATTGATGTAAAGTTGAACATCATGTTAAAAAATTCTATCTTTCTAATAAAATGTTTGTTTTCCGCATCTCTATTAGACAATAGATTTATTAGTGTATCAGGAGGGTGTCTTAACATCAGCAATTGGACTTTTCCATTGGAACAACACGATGGAAATTTGAGAGGATTTTTATTTTTTTTCTTGCCACTTCTCTCATCATACCAAAAAAATGCATTACAGTGTCTACAAAAAAACGTAGGATATTCATAATCAACATACACTGTCCACAAAAATAAGTTAAAAGAAAGTTAAGCTACAATCCTAATAATACATAAATAATTACTAAATAATTCACCATCTAATAATAACTTTATATATCTCGAAGTTTAAATGCAGAGCACAACGATACACACATAATTCTTCCGACAACTTATCAACAATATATAATCCAAGATCATTAATTATAATTTTTTTAAAAACCAACAAAATGAAGTACCAAATCAACACGCTCAGCAAAATTAGCGTCATCGCAGTATTGCCTATGCACAACATCAGATTGCACATATCCACCAAGGTTTGCTCTATGACCAACCATGGAAGAATGATCAAGCACCATACGATTTACATGAATAAATTCATTGTGTTGAAATTCAATCATCAGAGACTTCCTCTTATCTATACCAAACACAAAATATCTAATTACGTACGGATACACTGAATAACATATAATGGTTATAAAAGATAAAATCATAGTTAATATATATTAAAGATACATATCACAACCATATTTTTCACTACTGCTTCCGCAGTGTCCTTGACTTGATGAACCACCCAAATGCAAATGCGCGTTAACATTGAGCGCAAAAGTATCCCTGACATCATTCGTAGGAGCCTTTCCCCTACCTGCATTTTCACCGTGCTAATAGACATATCACAAAGATACAGTTTATACTCGATAAATTATAACTACTCCTAAAAAAGAACACACGTACGCCAATATGGAAAACATACCATCAGAAATTCTCACACGTTTTGATCCAGGTTCATCTGATGCCGGCGAAAGTACGTTCACATCTTGTTGTGTAACGGATTGAGCTAAAAAAATAAAGAAGCAACTGTGGTAAATGGTTTAAAAACCAAGAAGTACACACATTCATACAAACTGTATAACACACAAAGGCTGATCCAGAATTTTATTCTGGAGGTATTAATATCTATGGCGGATTGTAGCTTTTTACTTAGTGATTTTTTTTATGTTAGAAAAATAAAAATGATGGGATGAAATAAAAATCACTACTATTAATTTGGATAATTTTTTTGTGGATTTGAAATCTATAAACTTCAAATCCTTCTCCTTAACGAAACATGTATTAGTGGATGTCAAATCCTATTTTATCTTTTAATATTGTAACTGATAAAATCATAATTTAAAAAAATACAGATCAAACACATTATTTCTTTAATATTTAAAAAAAAACTTATAGAACTCCATTTGTCCCATTATTTTTTGCACACTAAAAAAATGATTTGCATACATACTCATAATAATATACACACATTTACCTATACAGGACTACTTTACCTCAAAAGTAGATTTTTCTTAAAATGTGTGCTGGCCCAATTATGCATAAAATACTGGGACGGGGGTACTACAAAATTGTCTCATTATATAAATTAGAGCCGAATTAAAATGAGTTAAATACATTGTGAGTGGCATTACTTCATTATAGCAATTTAATTATATTCAAGCTCTAAGACGTTATAAAATCTATTGAAAGAGAATTTTACTAAAGGTTAATGTTTAAGTTGTGATTTATAAAAAAAGATGACAAAAAGTTCATGAAATATCCAAAATGATTGATTTAAAGTCAATCTTGCGCTAATTTTTTTTAAAGTAGTCCAAATTAATTTATTCTTATTCATTAACTTTTCACTGTATGACTTCAACATTATTTCATAAAATATTAGCAATATTCCAATTATAGTATTTTCACTTGAATTTATAATTCTTTAGTACAATTCTTCCATACCAAGACATGACTTTTGTTAAAATAGTGATGAATTAGATCAAATATGGGTATTTTGTTAGATGATGTATCCCAAAAAAACTGGAAAGCTGCCCCTCTTGGCTTATGGATTTTGATAAATATATGCTGCACACATAAGATCATAAACTTCATACAAAAAATGTCAATCTAATTGATCGTAGGTTTAAATATTTCATGTACTAGATATCAAAGTTGAAAGACAAATGCAGGTTATATTAGCATATGTGATTTGTTAAACACGAATAAAATCTAACAACAATACATATAAATAATTCTAGTCTATATAAACAACTACAACTACATCTAAAATCATCATAACCAAATATAAAGCATGTAATACCAATAGAAATTGCTAACAAAATAATAGAACATTGTATAAATTTTATTGCATCAAGCCAGAAACATTACAATCACTGAACACAAAATCCTAGATATGAGTGTACATTTATTCAAAGTGAAAAAAAACAAACGTAAAAGATAATATTGTTTTATTTGGCACTTGAAAATCCATACGAATAAGTCACACGAATAAGTTGGAAAATTATTTAATATTTCTAATAAAGTGCAACCAATATTATGTACATCCATTTGAGTAGCACCCAAAACCAACTTTTATAAATTTATTCAACATTTTTTTAGCTTTAGATATTATATTCATATATCATTAATTATTCGCTCATATATTCAATTTGGATTAATACAGGAACATGCCATTCACACCCCAAAAAATAATCTAAACACTACTTCAATTAAAAATCTGTTTTTTTAGTTTGGTACACCAAGTTATTCATTTCTTGAACCTTTGAATAAAAAACTGACTGGGTTTTCAGCCTCAAGGGATTTATCCAAATAGCTGGCTCAAATTTGCATTGTTTGGGCTTTTTCCGTTTAAGGGATTGATACAAAGGGTTAATTGCATATAAATACACCACATTTTTTCCAACTTTCAATTTAATCCTGAACTTCACGATTAAATTTTAAAAGCCCAACCTTTTAACTAATTTTAACTCGATACACATTTTTTTGTCACCGCCAGTTTCCGACCGATAGCTGGTGACGTGTCTCGCCGGACCGCCACGTTGCTTGCCACGGTGGAATCCACGTATTTAACAATTTTTTTAATTTAATTTCCACATCCTTTTTCTTTTCTTTTTTTAATTAAAAATGAAAAGAAAACAACTCTTCCATTTTCGTGAAGTTGCCCAAATCAAATTATCGTCATTTTGCCAGAAATCAAAACTCAACAAATTTCTAACACACAAGAATCGAAACGCCATTGCCAAAAATCGCAAGAACCCTAGAAAATTCTCATTCAAAATCGCCCAAAATTGCAACAGTGAATGACAAATTGATTGGGGTTGTCCATGGTGGTTGTGAAGAATATTAGCAGCGGTGGCCCAAGTAGGTGAAAGTGTTGTCGTTTTCGTGCCAAAAAACACCAAGTAAGTCTGTATTTGTGCTCTGTTCCTTTCTAAAAATCGAAATTGTTTAATGGGATTATGTTTAGGGTATTTTTTTAATGTTTAACTCACATTTTTAGGGCTTATTAGGCTTTTTTGGAATGTTTAACTAATAATCTCAGCCTAATAAGCCCTAAAAACGTGAGTTAAACATTAAAAAATACCCTAAACATAATCTCATTAAACAATTTCGATTTTTAGAAAGGAACAGAGCACAAATACAGACTTACTTGGTATTTTTGGGCACGAAAACGACAACACTTTCACCTACTTGGGCCAACGCTGCTAATATTCTTCACCACTACCATGGACCACCACAATCAATTTGTCATTCACTGTTGCAATTATGGGCGATTTTGAATGAGAATTTTCTAGGGTTCTTGCGATTTTTGACAATGGCGTTTTGATTCTTGTGTGTTAGAAATTTGAAGAGTTGTTTTGATTTCTGGCAAAATGACGATAATTTGATTTGGGCAACTTCACGAAAATGGTGTTTTCTTTTCATTTTAATTTAAAAAAAAAGAAAAGAAAAAGGACGTGGAAATTAAATTAAATTAAAAAAATTGTTAAATACGTGGATTCCAACGTGGCAAGCAACGTGGCGGTCCGGCGAGACACGTCACCAGCTATCGGTCGGAAATGGGCGGAGACAAAAAAATGTGTATCGGGTTAAAATTAGTTAAAAGGTTGGACTTTTAAAATTTAATCGTGAAGTTCAGAATTAAATTGAAAGTTGGAAAAAATGTGGTGTATTTATATGCAATTAACCCTTGATACAAATGGCCCAGGGAGAGGAGACAACTGGTCATTTTTTTTCGACTTGTCCGTTCGCTGAAAGTGTTTGGAACAACATCTTACAATGGCTCCAAGTGCCGATTGCACATCCCAATAAAGTCACAGATCATTTTCTCCCTTTTCCGGTCTTTTCCAAAAGAAAAAAAGAATAGCAATTGCAGTGACTATTTGAGACTGTGCAGTTTGGGTGTTATGGAATTCTAGAAACAAGTTGATCTTCGAAAATAAGGAGATTAATTCGGACAGGGTAGTAGACGAAATCAAAGAAAGATTATGGAGTTGGTTTTTAGCTAAGAAGGTGATTTGTTGTAATGCTTCTCTAGCTTCTTGGTTAGTTAATCCTAGAGAGATTCTCAAAGTGTAATCTTAAAGATGTACTTTTCTCCCCGAGTATATATCTTATGCCTGGTGGGGATTTTGGAATGAAAATTTTCTCTTGACTGATAAAAAAAAACAAATGGCCCAGGTTATATAAAACCCAATACTTTGTTAAATCACTCTTCCAAAATAATATTTGAGGGGGAAAAAAAATAAAAAACATGTGGAAAATTTTCCCAAATGCGAAATTTTTTCTATACATAAATTTGCGTTTTTTTTCTTCCCAAAACTTAATAGGAAGGACGTGGATTAAAATTGCGTATATTAAAACAAAGACAACAAAACTCCCAAAATACTTTAAAATTCTAGAATAATTATTTGGGTTGAAAATCTAATCTTCAAATATAAAATTCGGACATCTCAACTCTGCGTGATCCAAACTCCATAGAAGTGCTTTGATTTCTTCCATCAACGTATGCCCCAAGACTTGTTCACCGCAAAAAAATAAAAAATAAAAAATTAAAGGCAACATTTCAAGATTTCAGTAAAAGGAAGATTTGCGCCAAAGTCGAATTAATTTTTATTTTTAGAAAATTGTATTGATTATCTAGTAAAATCTAAGTTAATAATCAATAATCAACGACCTAAATCATTTCCCACCTAAATTATACTATCTCTGTCCTAGGAAAATTTGCACCCTTGGATTTGCACGTGGATTAAGAAAATAGGTAAAGTAGTGACATATGGGTAAATATATGTATGTATGAGTGTGCACATAAATCAATATTTTCTTTTTAGGTATTGTGCAAATTAGTGTGAGACGTCCAAATAAGGAAAGTGTGCAAATTTATCTGGGGCGGAGAGAGTATATAAAAGGGTTAGTGATATTATAAAATAAATAAATAAAAAAAATTATATTTTCGTTAAAATTGATTAATAAAAAAAATCAATAAATAAACTTAATTAAAAAGATCAATATCAAATATTCAAATCAGATATGAAGGTAAAATTTCGGATGACATGAAATTGTTATTGAGTATGTATATAGTGAAATTGGTTCATACATGAATCATTGAAAATATTAGTTTTCTTACTAAAGAGTATTATTGCTTCCACTGAAGGATATTAGTTGTTTTCACTGAAGAGTCATAGTTTGTATTTTAGTAAACAACTAATTATCTTCAGTGAAAACAACTAATATTTTTCAATGAAAACAACTAATACTCTTTAGTGAAAACAACAAATACATTTCAGTGGTTCATGTATGAACCATTTTCACTCTATACTTTGTCTTATACTATGTAAATCAATTTTTCACTGCATAATTGATTTGTAATAATAAGATACATTATAATAAAATAATGAATAACATTTAAAGAAACTTCTAATATGCTTAAGCGAATATTATTCAATATAAAACAACTAACATCATTATAAATAACTAAAAAATATTATAAATAAACATGTCATATTATAAATAAAAATGTACTTTTTATAAATTATAGATAAATAGAAAAATTCAATAAAATTAATTAAAATACAATTAACAATATGACAATTTTGAATGTATATTACACAAATTTTCTACTGATAACCCTGCACTTAATTAAACTTGCAAAATGAGTATTGTCAATTAATATATCATGAATTAGAATTACTCATAATTAATTAATTTTTTTAATGATAGTATGTAATTAATTAACTTGTAAAATGAGTATTGTCAATTAATATGACATGAATTGTGCCTAATGAATTAATTAGAATTTCCGTTGAAAACATGCACTTATAGAACGAAATTGGCATATTAATTAATAATCAATTAATCTTATTAGGAAATTACGCAATTACTTTAAATTTGATTATACTATAAAAAAACTGGTTAAAGTCAAGGCTATATTTTCGAATACATTATCAGCTAAATTTTACGTATTTTTGAAACAAACTAGGTGGTACCATGTGCGTTGCACATCGTGCATAATATAATTTTAAAATTTCTTGTGAATAGATCAAGTGGAAAAATATTAAATTTGTTGCTTCCTAGTTGAGACGATATATTTTAGCAGTAAATTTGGATGATATATCCAACAATAAAAAATTATTTGAAAAATTGTCGGGTGAGCAAGAAGTAGTGAATTATGTCACGTTGACCTCTGTTGTAAAATATTAAAACAGTAATTCTATCACAATTTTTATTCTAAAAAACATTCATAATCAAAGGAACAATAGGTATCTATTGCTAATTCATAAAATAAATTGATTTGATATGGTTGTAGATTTGCAATAATTGTTTAAAGAGTTATTTTTTGACCCAAAATCAACCCGCAATTTTTTCCTGCACGGTTCAATTATTACGTGAGGTGAGAAAATTAAACAAACTGTTCACCAGCTAAAATAATTTAAGATCCATTCAAGATTTATTTTAGCAAAAAATTAAAAAGATTGAAAAAATATACACTATTCTAGAAGTTTAGACAGTGATAACAATAAATTGAGCATTTCAAGTTATTCAATGAGTATTCAAGGTATTTCTATTTTTCTATTCACTTGTTACCATGGTTTCTATTTGTTAATCTATGACGTTTGAAATCTGAAAATTTTCTCTAATACTCAATTCTTAAACCTTTAATTTTTGTTTAACAAAGTTACAACATGAATAAAAAGAAGAGTCCCACTACTCAAACCCCAAAATCCTCTAAACAAACACCATAATTTTAAAGAAAAAAATAGACATAAATAAAATGACCAAGTTATCCTTATATATATATATATATATATACATATGGAATGAATTATACTCTAAATTTATGTTGATTTTAACTTTAGTTCTTCAAGCCATGTAATTTCAAAATTAGTATTTTAACTTTTAATTGATCTTTTTTTTTTCTTAAATTTTTTTTAACCCGAAAAAAAAATCTAAAAATATGTTTAAAAATGTATTAAATATTTAAATAATCAAATTAAATAAAATTAAAAAATCCTTAAAATTTTGAAAAATAAAAGAAAATAAATCAACTAAATCTTCAAAATAGTTTAATTAAAACAAATCCATTTAAAAAAAAAAACTAAAAAATAGTTAAAAAGATCAACTAAATCTTAAAAAATAACTAAATTAAGAAAATTATTTTAAAAAATCTTAAAAATTCAACCGAAGCTAAATAAAAATAAAATTTTAATTAATTTTTTAGTTTAATTATTTATGACAATTTAATTAACATTTATAAAATATTTTTCTGATTTTATTTATCTTTAGTCTTTTCCTTTTTTGAATATTTTTTATTTTTTTTTATCATTTTTTAAAATTTAATTTGTTTAGATTTAGATATTTTTCTTATATTTATGTAGTTATCTTATTTTTCAAATTTTCATTTTAATTGATTTTTTAGATTTTTTTATTATTTAATTTTTGTCAAATTTTATTTAGGTTTAAATGATTTTTAAAAAATTAACTAATTTTTTTAAATTATTTTATTTTCTGAATTACTTTAAAATAATTGTCAAATTTACTTTTAATTTTTTTATTTAAATATATTATACAATTTAATATATTATTAAAATTGTCTTTATATTTATTTTATTTTTTGATATTCTTTAAGATATTTATTTTGATAAATACTTATTTAGAAGATTTAGTTAATTATTATATATTTTTTTCAATATGTATTTAATTTTTAATATAATTTATTTTATTAAAACCAAAGAATATGAAAAAAATTAAAAAAATAAAAAATGAATGATTTTATTGAGAATATGGAAAGGTGAGAATTTTTAGTAAGTGATGTGGATTTAATGGAATTGTGAGAATGTTAATGGAGGAAGAATATTATAGGAATGAAGTGGGGTATGTTTAGTAATATATGTTGATTTTTTAAATTTTAATGGGGTATGTTTAGTAGGTGGGGTAGATTTAGAGGATTTTAAGGGGTTTGAATAGTGGTACTCTAAAAAGAATTACAAAAGCATATCAGGCAAGAAAAATTATTTATGGGAAACTTTAAAAGATAAGGAACTATCTTCACTTATTTTCATTCATTCACTCTTCCAGCAATGTGATACAAAATATGAAGAAAATTAAAGGTAGTAAATACACGCAAGTAAATTATCATACCCTATCATTTAAACAATCATTTTCTGGAATTAATTTTTTTAGGACAACCTTTGAGGGTGTAGCATTAGGACAACTTTGTTTTTGGCCTTTCAAATTAGGACACTATCTTTTGAGTTGCTTCAATGTAGGCCGATTTTGCGACGAAACTAAAAAGGAAAAATGTCAATTAAAAAATATGGACCGATGTGCACGTACCTCTCATGTAATGTGCTTAAGTCAGGTCCGAGTCTTACATGACATCCACGCAATATACATATCGGATTCTTTTATTAAATTAAAAGGAAAATATTTTTTTAAAATAAAAGGAGTGTATTTATTGGGAACATAAGGAACACATTTTCCAAATTTTGACTTAACGCTTCTCCCAAATTGTATCCAGAAATACGATCAAAACTTTAATTCAGTCTCCCCAAATTATAAAATCCCCAAATCATATATCTTTGATTTAGAACCCTAACAGTGATATCACACAATGCATAGATCTTTATCTTACATCTACTCATAATTAGCATAAACTTTTGATAGGAATTCAAGGAATGAAAATTTTAAACTTTTGGTGGCATTCCAGAGCACCATACAAATCACAAAAAACTTCCAAATATTTAAAATCACTTTTGATCTCAATAGATTATATTTCATTTAAGTCAAACCATTATTCAAATAATAATTAAGAAATGAAAATAATTTCAACACAACAAACACACACTTGAAACCAATAACTCCAAAAACTGGAAAGCAATATAGAAGGAGAGAGTAGGAAAGTGGTGGAGCGGATTCAAACATTCGACGACAAACTTTATAAGACTGCACACTTGGAAATATGTGAAAGTGTGGATCAATTAGAAATAAACCACAATGAACCATCAAATAAAATGATAATTAAACCTACCCACAATTGGTCATCAAATAAAAGTGTTTCACATGTGAGCAAAACACAAACAAAAGCAAAAGTACTTCCCTATACCTTCAACAGTATTAAGGATCTGACAATTACTTGTAAGGACCATTAATGCATAAAGCATAGATTCTCATCTTGGCAATCAGAAATTGAATAATAACTCAAAATAGAATAAGTAATCAGAAATGAAATTAAAAACACAGTTACGTATATAGAACCGTGTGACTCAAATGTATTTTTAGACAAAATTAGTTGTTTTACTAAAATGTATTAGTTGGTTAATGCACCTAAATATGCACTAATAGACCCCGATATATAGCATGCTTTAGCACCCGGCGCGACGGCACCTGGTGCAACGGCAAGCACCAGTTTAACTTGGGGAGGGGTGGTGGTTGAATAGTTCTTTTTTTTTATTAAGGGGTTGTTGAATTATTGTCTTGGAATAAATCGAAGAAAACAGATTTAGTTTGGTGCAATCTGATCCATTATCCGAGAACAATCCTGAACCCGAGGGATCATTCCTTTTTCCAAGGAATTCATTATAACATGAATACATTCTTAGACTTTTTTAAAGAAGAAAAAAACCATTGAAACGTCTACATGAAAAGGCATCTTACTTGGCAAAACATGTGATCCCACTTAAACCAATTTGACGCATCAGTTCCACCTGTTCTGAGAGCAACCTGTTGAATTCCATAATTTGTTCTTTCACCAACAACTTTAGATAATAAGCCTTAAAAACACTTGATTTTCTTCTTCAAGCCTCTACCAAACTGGAAAACAACGGTATTAACTGTTTAGCCATGCATATAAGCTGACCACATACAATTCCATAAAGTATAGCAAAAAAAGATCCTGGTTCTTATCAGTTATGGAAATCAAAGGGCATTTTGGCAGGATTTTGGAAAGGCTTTTAGGTTAACACTTTCAATACAAACAAACATATAGAACTCATTTTTATATACAACATTACATACACATTCCAAGAATGTTATGGGCATGACATCATAAATTTAGTTATAAGAATATTTCTAGCACCCTACTATGTTATATGTGATAAAAAGGTAAATATCCAAGGCCATGATATACTATTTTCCGGAGAAATATTTTCCAATCGATTATTCAATGCTCACCATAAAAGCTATCATATGACCTTAATAAAATCTAAGTTTAATGCATATGCAACAAAAATTAAACTAATGAGTAACGCCGTTGCAAGAGTAAGTAATGCACTACATGACAAACCCAACCTCATACATGGTTCTAATTGCCACTTCATTAGCTTTAGTTCATACAGCTTAAGCATATTTCCCAGGTGAAAGAAACTTAGAAACCAAATATACTCAAGAATGTACGCGAGATCAACAAAAAATTTCTACACTATATTAAAAGAGGCTTGACCATGAGAATCAAACTTAGGAAAACATAACATCAAGAATGAACTTGAATTCTAGGAAGAGAAGATGAATAATATGGGGTAGCACAAAAGCTCAAACTGTAAAACAAAAGTGTTCAAATCTACACGTGCACAAATTCAAAGTGAAACCACTCCACAATGATTCAAAAAACTCATTGTCAAACAGTGATAAATCTTTTAGCTAGTAATTGCTTCATTTGTATTTTAAATTTTTTTTTTGAAGTTTAGTTGCCATTTCACTTGCTTGAGGGTTGTGATAGCCAGTAGCTTGTTTGAAAAATTGTTTGAGCTCTCCCGAAATCTTTTTAGATTGCTCATATAAATGGAATAGTGCAGATTTAAATGAATTTTTTTTTTATATTATATTAAATGGGGAAAAGTTGAGGGTATATAGTTCATTTCTACTTTATATAAAGAACTCCATACATCAATTTAAAGATTTGATCAATTCAATTTTATCAATGTCTCCCAATTGTAGCTTCAATTAAAGGGACAAACACTCGTAAGCTTTTTAACCGTACGTCGTTGCATACTTTCTCAAACACGTCACACAAGTATGTTATCCATTATATTACTGGAATTGAAGATTATAACTTGTAACACCTCAATCTCAATTTTTCCATCTAGGTTCTATAAGGACAGTTACATCAATAACTATAAGCAAGTAGCATAATAACCAGAAGAACTGGGAAACAATGTCAGTAAAGAGAGAAAAAAAAACTTCATATCTGGGCATGCATTTGATTTATGCCCATCATAAGTTCTCACTGCCATCTGGAAAAGAAAAGGTTATAACATTGGGAATTTAATTGTCAAACAAACACACATGTATGCCTCAGTCTTAACCCAAAAGCTAAAAAATAATACAACACATATACCTAATATTCCTCAATGAATGAAGGTTTCAGAGCCTGAGTAGCCAGGCTCATCATAATCGGCTAAATTAAGTCAATCCACATGAAAGACTACACTCTACCCTTGCTCATAAGCTGCACAAAATCAGCCACCTTATAGTAAAGATTTTTTCACCTTATAGTAAAGATAATACAGAGTATTGTACAAAAAAGGCGTAGCAGGGTTTTGAAGGTAGATAATATGTTGGGTCATCATCTATCATCCCTTCATCCAAGAGAGTAAAATCATCATCAATTGAAATAATATATTTTTTACGTGACAAAAGATAATGCAATGATTTTCATATACCATGCCATCTCATATACCATTTAGAAGCACAAAATTTTCATGTACCAAAAGAAGCACCGACTATTAAGCAAAATTCTAATTGAACACACAAAAGTTGTCAATGATTTAACATTCCAAAAAAGAAGAAGGAATAATTAGCTAATAAAAACATTATTTAAGCAGTGATCAGCCTACCTTAATATATTGTCATTCAGATTCTCATATTGAGATAACACTAATTAATACATCAATAAAAAGGACACACATTTATAAAATATGAGGTGAAAGAGGAGTTGATAAACATGGTGGAGAATAAGGTGAGTAAAATGGGAATTGTGGAGCCACAAGTCATATACATGCAATAGAATATTGGAGAAGACAAAGAGAAGTGCCAAAGTTTTTGTCTCAATTACTAGAAGCTATAGGCAACCCATGTAATGTCTTCTCAAAGGTAACATGCAACATCCAATTTTAGGTTTCTACATATATTATCCACGTATGATCCAACTCTAGATTCATACAAAAAAACCATCCGAACATAAGTGAAATTATAAAAATTAATATGCATAAAGATGCATAAAAAATTAGGGGACTCCCAAACTAAATGTATAAAATGAAATAGAAGATAATATTTGCAGAATGAATTTTCACTAACTTGAATAAGCATTACACACATTTAGGCCAAATTGGCCCAAAATGTGATTAAAAAAAAGGGACCTAAATTTGCCAATTAAAAATTCAGTAACACATCAAGTAGTGTGCTAGAACAGAGAAACAAAAAAATTCCCAACACGAAAACCACACAAAATGGTGCACTGCAAATTTTGCATAAACTAAACTATAGCAATACCTGCACCAACTACTATATGAATCTCATCAACAAAAAAGATTATGTGCCCCTTCCGAATCTTGATATGAGAGCTCTTATATCAAGAGATATCAATTGCATAAATAAAGATGAAACTGCTTCATCACACTATAAACAACTCTATTTGGATAAGAATCCCCCATAATAGAGTACTTACAGGTTGTTAGTTTTATTTCTTGAGTTTAGCAGATGTAGTAGAATTTCATTCTCATAATAAAGCCTTCCATTTAATGAAAACAATTTGGTATAAACCATAGACAAATAACTCTTTGTTCAATACACATAAAACTTTACAAAATCGCAATCAACTTGCTGGAATGTTATAGCACACAAACAATGAAAACACGGAGAATAAGGATTGAAGTAAAATTAATTAAGGAAAATCTACGGCACCGATTTTCTATCCAAATAAACCAACACACATATCCCAATAAACATAAAATCAATCTACCTTCACTTAAAAATCCTTCGAAACTTTACAAGGGATCTTATATTCACCCAAATCAAATGCCTTGAACCTAATTTAGCCAATACATGGTTCGGTTGAGGAAGGATATTGGGTTCGCTTATGCTGCACTAATCTCAAAATTAGACTGAAATGTTAATACAGTCAATTTACCTATATCCAATTATCAGAACCATGGAGCAATGTAAACATCCAAAAATAAAAAAATATTACTTCATGTTTGAGCTTGGGAAGAAGTAGAGATATTTTCGGCAATATAGAGGGCGAGGATCGGACTCATTACCTGCAATGAAATACATCTGAAAATAACTAAATTAATTCGATGGCAAGTAGGATAGATAATTAGGGCGAAAATTTCACCTTGTTGTCGGAACAGGAGTGGATGACATTGAAATTCTAAACAGAGAAACGCCGCAGATTGGGAAGGTGTGGGTGAGGAGGAGAAGGGCTCACCGCGTTGACGAGAGAGGAGAGAAGACGCAGAATGGCTGGAGGTAGAGGAGGATAAGACGATAATTGGAAAACGGAAGGAAATGAAAAAAAAGAAACAATAGTAGGGAGAGGAATGCCCGTAGGGTGAAGAACGCCAAAAAAAACAATGGCAAGGGCAAATGGTCTAAAAATGATTTACATGCCCAAGCCACTTTTAAATGTATTATAGATAAAAGATTATTATATCTATATTATGGAAAGAAATAGTGATATTACCCAAAAAAATATTCCAAGGCATGATATTAGGAAATCTTGAAACAAATAAAAGATGATTATATTTATATTATGAAAAAAATGATATTAACGGAAAAAAACATATTTCAAGGCATGATATTAGGAAATTACACAACTATTTTTAATTTCAAAGTCAATGCAATCCTTTTAGGAAACTAAATCATTAAAATGTGCAATGTCCAGTATTAGTTTATAATATAAAAATATACATCTAAACCCTATGTTTGCATTATATAGCTAATGAGTAGTGATCATGTGCTTAAAAATGGAAAAGATGTTGATAGGCGAGCAGAAATACCAAAAGGGCTAACAGGATTAAGTGAAGTTATCCCATCTAAAGTCAGGATTAAACCAAGCCAAGCTGGAACTACTAGGCGAGCTATATCAGCCTAGCGAGCTAATCTAACCATGCGAGCTACTTCAAGGCCAAGGCCATGTGAACCCAAATGGAGCCCAGGCGAACAATTCTAGCCAATAGACGAAAAGTTCCAAATAAAGCATCAAGATATTAAGTCAATACAAAGGATGACCAACAAAATTAAACTAATAACTCTTTAGGACAAGGCCCGAAGAGGCGGACAACTCACCAAACGAGCAAATCCAGTCTAGAAGATAGAATTTAGTTTAGATAGGGTCAAAACAGTCAACTCTCCATGTGTCAAACATGCACACATGAAAGAGCAAAGGTTTGTATACCTCCTACTTGTAAAACTTGTATAAATACCTTGAATTTGCAAATAATAAAAGAAGCACAAATTCACTTTTACATCTAAACTTCGACTACGTTAACAAAAGCACCTCAATTATCAAACAAAATGAATTAAATACGTAATTGATACCCATGTTTATTCTTTTTCACTTCCAATTTTTGTATTCACTAATTACGTTAGTGATTAATCACACGTAATTGTTTGGTGATCTAATTAGCAACTAAAACAGCCACTAAGCACTGTGATTAGAAAAGATCATCAACAAATTGACGCTATAAGGAGGGTTCGAACCTCCGGATAAGTCTGTTTAAGCAAGAACTTCAAGTTTAAAACTTGAAGGTTTGAAGAAATCCTTAAATTTCCCTTGAAGATTCATACAAATGTGTTCTTGGTGGTCTTGGTGTTCTTCATTCGAAGACTTAAAGATTTGAAGATTTTTATCAACACCCTAGCTAAGGATGCCACAGTCTCGGGAAACACAACATTCTCATCTTTCAAGGAGGGCCTCATACACTAGGGGATCTTCCGCTGGCCGGCGAGCAGAAGTAGCTCGGCATGAACAAGAAAATAGGCCAATAGCCAATCAGATGATGCCACCTGAGCTAGAAGCATTGGCCCGCAATCCTGAAGATCTAGCTTACACAATTGCAATGCTTCAGGCATTACAAATGCAACAGGGACAACCTGGCCAATCTCATGTTCGAGCAAGGCATAGCCCAACAAGAGCTCGTGAGCATGAGAAGGCAAGGGATGAACATCAAAACGAGGTAGATAGTGCCCAGGTTCGTAAGGTAAAAGGCAAAGGAAAACAGCTCGATGAGCCGACTAGCCATGGAGAATCAACCCCTGGTCAGGCAGTGAGGGTTAGCCAGGGAACCACACGCCAGAGCGCGTTTAACAGATTAGATCACCCTGGCCGGGGAGAAGTTGAAGTTCGTCCCAGAGCTGGAGTAGCTCGCCCATCCCAGGCACCAGCTCGCCAGTCAGTCCATGAAAGACTGACTAGGTCGGCTTTTGGTCACCTGGGTCCAGATGGGGCACCCAATCCCAGAAGGCCAGTCCATGAGATCGCCCTTCCAAGTGAGGGACTGCGACGAACTGATGGTCGTGCACCAGTATTTGTCGAACAGCCTCCAAGTCAAGGGGGATCATTAGAAGAATTGGTGTCTATGAGAAAGGCAATTGAAAGCATGCAGGGACAGTTAGACCTGCAGAAAGGCTATGGAAATACTACTCTTCCATCCTCTCCATTATCTTCAGTAATTTTAAAGGCTCCAATTCAGAAGAAGATCCAGTTTCCTGCAAGTATACAATATAAAGGCACAACAGATCCCCGGGTGCATTTGATGAAGTATTCTGACTACATGATATCAATGGAGGCAAGTGATGCTACCCAATGTCGAAACTTTCCTTTGACCCTAGGAGATCGTGTTAATAAATAGTTTTCGGCTTTGCCGCCAGACTCCATTTATTCACTTACCCAGTTGGGTAAAGAGTTTCTATCTCACTTCTCCACGGCCGGGTCCTACCTATCCCAGAGACATGGGCTATCCGACTTGAAGCAGGCTGATGACGAGTCAGACAGATCGTATTTGGATAGGTTCGACAAGGTTCTGTTGGAGGGAGAGTCTGTCAGCGAGGACACCGAGATTGTGGCTGTTCTAGCTGGATTGAAGAAGGGCACTGATCTCTGGAAAGAAGTACATCTCAAATGCCCTAAAACATATGCAGAATTCCGTGACCGAGCAGGATTCTTTGTCTCAATGCACGAAGCCTTGCAGAAAGATGTTGGAGACAAAAACGATCAGAAGGACAATGCAAAGAAATCTAGTGGTGGTGGGTATCGAGCTCCTAAAAATATGAAAGTATTCAATGAAGGGGCTGAACTGAAGGACAAGCTAAATCAAGTGCTCACCGTATCAATCGATGCAATATACAATAATATCCGGGAAAAGGACTTACTTACCCCTCCGAGAAAGATACATCAAGACGCTAGCAAGGTAAACCAAAACAAGTATTGTGCCTACCATCAGAGCGTAGGGCACTTTACGAGTGAATGTCGAGACTTTCTAAAGCAGTTATGGCAGTTTTATGAGGAGGGTAAGTTATCCGAATTTGTGAATAGACAACCCGGTAAGAGAGGTTGAGAAGATGATTCCGAGGAGGATGATATTGAACAAGTCCCCCGAAGAAATCGTGCTGGGCGACCAGCTCCAGCCCTAGTAGGAGGACCGGCTCCTAAAATTCAAATGATGGAACCAGCCGGACCTATTGGTGGTTGTTCTGATGGGTGACCTCTGATGTCAAATCGGAAGAGAAAGGCTGAGCTACGAGCAGTAGCTCATATATAAGAAATGAGGGTCAACCCATCAATTCTCCATACATCAGAGTTGACCTTTACGGAAAAAGATTTGGACGAAATTGTAACTCCCCATAATGATTTCCTCGTAATCTGTGCCAAGATAATGGGGACTAAAGTACACCGTTTACTGGTGGATACTGGGGCTTATACCAACATCATCTTCAAAAAGACGCTGGACCAGCTAGGGGACTACGCAAGCTATATTGAAGATTCCAATCACCGAATTCTAGGCTTTGGAAATGTTGTAACAGTCCCGTTAGGGATAATTAGGTTATATGTGCAACTTGTATCAACCAAGGATCCCTAAAAGAATATAACTAGAATGGTGGATTTCTTGGTCGTAGATCAAGAATCCACCTATAATGGGTTCTTTGGCCGACCATTTCTAAATGAATTTAAAGCTGCAGTTTCAACCTATTACTATTGTGTTAAGTTCCCAACTGCAAGCGGAGTTGGAACATTAAAGGGGGACCAAAGAAAAGCTCGAGAGTACCTCATTCAACTGCGTTCAAATGAAAATAGGTATCGATGATGGAAGCCTCCACCAGTCATCCTGATAATGAGCCTTCTGTCCTCAATGACATTTTGGGACCTCATGACAATCAAATGGAAACTGACGAACAGATCTTGCCCATGGGCGACCAACAGTTGCTTATGGACGAGCAACCCTGGCCGACAGCAAAATCATCAATGGCATCAATGGCCATTGACAGGCTACCAATGAACATTAGCCTGGAGGGCCCAACCCTGGCGACCAACATTGATCCTGACTCAGCAAACGATTTTGATCCCCGCCTAGGTGTTGAACCCATGGATATTGAAGATGAGCTAAACCCAGAAGGGCCAATCATTGCTCTACGGTGGAAGGTACAAAAATGACGAGCAACCCCAGTCGAGGAACTGGAAGCCCTCAAAGTTAACTCTAACCGTGATGATCTCGAACTTTACATTGGGTCTGAGCTCCCTGAACCTTACAGAGCCCGAATGGCAGAATTTCTCAAAGCCAACCTTGACGTCTTTGTATGGTCACATGCAGACATGGTGGGAATCGACCCAAAGGATGCTTGTCACAGGCTAAATGTTAATCCGGCCCGACGACCTGTCCATCAAAAAAGGTGAAAGTACGGACCGGATAAAAACCAAGCCCTTAATGAAGGATAAAAACCAAGCCCTTAATGAAGAAGTGAAGAAGCTGTTGGACAACGACTTAATCAAACAGGCATTATGTCCACAATGGGTAGCAAACCCAATAATGGTGCGGAAGCCGAATGGAACCTGGAGGCTATGCATAGATTTTACAGATCTGAATGCAGCATGCCCAAAGGATAACTTTTCACTTCCACACATTGATCAACTGGTGGATAGCACAGTCGGGCATGAAATGTTTACATTTATGGACGCTTTTGCCAGTTACCACAAAATCCCAATGCACCCTGATGATCAATAAAATACAGCTTTTTATATAAATAAAAACTTACTCTGTTGGAAGAGAATGCAATTCGGATTGATCAATGCAGGAGCAACCTACCAGAGGCTTGTGAACAAAATGTTTGACGAACACATTGGAGAGACGGTGGAGGTGTATGTTGACAATATAGTCGTTAAAAGTACCCGAAAAGAAGGCCACCTCCAGTATCTATCCCAAGTGTTCGACATTCTCCGAAAATATAATATGAAGTTGAACCCGAAGAAAAACAGCTTCGGAGTACATTCGGGGAAATTTCTGGGCCACCTGGTCAGTAAGTGGGGAATCGAAGCTAACCTCGTAAAAGTTAAAGCTATCGTTGATATGGAACCCCCTCATTCCGTAAAAAAGGTACAAAGATTGATAGGATGTCTGGCTGCTTTGAACATATTTATATCACGATCAGGAGACAAGTGCCGTCCATTCTTCGAAGCCATCAAGAAGGGCAATTTTGTATGGACGGGCAATTGCCAAAAAGCCTTTGAACAGCTGAAGGACTACCTGGGAGATGTGAAAATTCTATCAAAACCAGTCCCAGGAGAGAAGCTGTACTTATATTTGGCAGCCTCTGGGTGGCAATAAGTTCGGTTTTGGTGAGGGCGGAAGGTAAATTCCATCTACCCATCTACTATGTCAACCAAGCTCTACATGAAGCTGAGGTGAAATACTCACCCACAGAAAAGCTGGCATATGCTCTATGAGTGTTAGGAAGTTAATACCGTACTTTTTCGATCATCGGGTCGAAGTGTTAACAACTTTCCCACTCAGGCAGATTCTGCACCGACCTGACATGGTCGGCCGCCTGCTGAAATGGTCCATAGAGATTAGCCAGTTCGGAGTGACCTATGCACCTCGAACAACGATTAAGATTCAGGCATTAGCCGATTTTATAGTCGAGTTAACCTTTCCCCAAAACCCGACGAGAGGGCTAGATCATCCTTGGCATCTTTATGTGGACAGTTCGTCAACAAACATGGCCTCAGGGGCAGGGATAGTCCTTATTAGCCCCGATCGACAAGTATTCACCTCGGCAGTCAGATTCGAGTTCATGGCAACCAACAATGAGGCAGAATACAAAGCTCTCATTGCAGGTCTCCATTTATCACTAGCTGTTGGAGTCAGACGACTCCAAATTTTAGGAGATTCTCAACTTATAGTAAGTCAAGTACGGGGTGAGTACGAGACCAGAGATGAACATATGGTTGAATACCACTAAATTGTTGCTCACTTGATATCAATGCTAGATCAAGAACATATTCAGCAAGTGCCACGAACGAGTAATACACAAGCTGATGCCTTGGCTAGGTTAGCCACAAGTGATGGGCCAACATATCTGACAGATATCATCATCACTAGGAAGGCTCAACCTTCAACGATTGACTACAAGGTCAACCAAATAGCCGAACAACTAGAAGATGATGATTGTCGAATTCCTATAGTCAAATACTTGAAAGACGGGGAACTATCAAGCAACCCTTTTGAAGCTGCAAAAATAATAAAACAAGCAACCAAGTATACCCTGGTAGACGAGCAACTTTACAAAAGAGGCTTTTCGGTCCCGCTACTCAAGTGTTTGTCTAGGGGGCAAGGGAGAGCTACTTTGGATGATATACATTCAGGAGCTTGTGGAAATCATGCTAGGGGGCAAGCTTTAGCTTACAAAACAGTAAGACAAGGCTATTACTGGCCAACATTACGAAAAGATGCAATCCAGGTAGCTAGAGCCTGTCACCGATGTCAAATATTTACCCCAAGCATTCACACACCCGCTCAAGAGCTCATTTTGGTTTTCAGTCCTTGGCTGTTTGCACGATGGGGAATGGATATCATTGGACCTTTCCCGCCGGGAAAAGAAAACCTATGATTCGTCGTCGTGGCTGTGGACTATTATACCAAATGGGCAGAGGCAGAAGCCCTAGTCAAGGTCACCCAGGAAAAAATGATCGATTTTACCTGGAAGAACATTGTCTGCCGATTCGGGATCCCTCAAACACTTGTGACAGATAATGGTCCTCAGTTTGACAAAGCTTTGGGACTTCTGCACTAAGTGGGGAATCAGAAGACACTATTCAACCCCTTATCATCCACAGTCGAATGGCCAGGTGAAGCCGTTAATAAGATAATCAAGCACATTCTCAAAATACGGCTAACAGAAAGTAAAGGGAAGTGGTCTTTAGAACTATCGGATGTGTTATGGGCATACAGAGTTTCTCCCAGGTCTAGCACTGGAGAAACACCCTTTGCATTAGCATTTAGGACTGAAGCGGTTATCCCAGTTGAGTTAAAGGCCAAAACCCTAAGAACGGCCAGATTTGAGGAAGGAGCGAAAAACTCTGCCCTATCAGTCGAGCTAGATTTGCTCGAAGAAAAAAGAATTACTGCTGAACTAAGAAATGCAATGTATAAGCAGAGGGCAGAGCGTTATTACAATTCTCAAGTCAAAGTAAGAGAATTTGAAACTGGCTACCTCGCTTTGAGGAAGAAGCTCGCCCCCACCTCCAGGCGTATTTGGACCGACTTGGGAGGGCCCATATAGGGTAACAGACAGGTTACCCAATGGTGCATATGACATTGAAGATCTAGATGGCAACTTGGCCCAATACTCCTGGAATGCAGCCAACTTGAAGAAATATTTCCAGTAGGCGAGCTACTTTGTCTATGGGAAGAGATAGTGTTGTTTTTACCGGGCGAGCTAATGTGTCACACGGGCGAGCTAAGACTGCTTATGGGCGAGTAAGGTCCAAAAACTTGCCTAATTTTTTTAAATTTTACCAAATGTTGGTAGTCGAGCAAGTTTAGTTGGTCGAGCTACCTTTGATCAATCACTTGTTTGTTAGTCTTAAATTTTACAATGTGTTAAAAGTTAGTTAGACAAAATGTATAGTAGTCGAGCTACTTTGACTTGGTTTGTAAATTATATATTTTGGCAGGTTAATGATTGTTTGACAAAATTTATAGAAGTCGAACTCTGCATTAGCTTGTTATGTAGAAGTTTGTAAATTAGGACGTCATCCATACTTGTAATTTTTTAAGCAAGTTCAATCACAAGTTGTTCGTTCAAAGGAGATTCGAGCTCAAGGCACGAATTTGTTATACAATCAAGTCCATTAAAGGTTGTTCATTTTTAAACGAAAATAGCCTAAGGCCAAAGCCCTTATTCCAATTTTTAAAGGCAAAAGTTCTTAAGGAACAAAGCTCAACTACATTAAGATTGTTAAGCATAAGTATAAGTGCAAAGACAATTGATGTAAGAAGAATAAATTGAGCAAAATAAGATATTTCATTAATAATAAGGCTATTCGCCCAAAAGGGTTACATTCTCCTACAAGGAGAAAACAACTGCAAAAAAGGAAAAGTAAAGACCTATCTAATCCTATTTTCTAAGATTCTTGCCCGGTAGGAGGGGGAAGATTGTCATCCTTAGGATCCTCTAAGGGCACCCCTGATATGGAAGGATCAACAGGAACGTCCTCAGTTAGCTCGGCAATGAGCCCCTCCGCGTCTGCCCACTCTTTTTAGCCTTCTCACTCTGCTCGACTGGCTCGGTCTGTTCGTCCTCAGCGACCTCCTCTTCCTCGTCCTTAGGAGGACTTGTAATTATAACCCGGGGGTCAATGGAGTCGATCTTGACCCTATAGTTGAGTAGGTCGCCAATCTGCAAAGTTGTCCCGGGTGCAGGAAGGTTAGATTCGATAAAGTTGGTGAACTCTTTGCCGATCTCCTCAACGATGTGAGGGATATTGAATTCGTTACTAGCCCGAATGCACTCAGCATAGGCCGACACAAATCCTATAATCGAGCTTGCCTCTATCTTTGGGATTATCTCTTCTTGAGTGATGGAATTAGCGAGCAGATTCTCGAGGTCGGAGATTTTGGCAGTTGCCTCGGTAGCAAACTTCTCGGCGACCTCTTTCTGCTTTTGCATGTGGGCGAGCTCGGCATGAAGCTGCTCGTTCTCGGCCATCTTGACCTTGAGCTCTTTCGAGACTTTGACATGGAGGTCGAGGGGGCGTTGCTCGCTCGTTTGGTGGGCCTTCACTTTATCTTCGAGATTGGCCACCATCTTCTTGGCCTCCGCCTTGGCCTCATCTCTTTCCTTAGCAATATTGCTAACGGTTGCCGCATGCTGACGGATATCTCTTTCCAGATCTTCGACCTGATCGACCAGTTTCTGCACAGCGACTAGAGTGTTACCCGCCTCAATGATGCACAGACGACCGTTGTCACGAGGCGCCTGGGTTTTGACGATTTCGTGCAGGTCCTTGCTCCAGGAACGAGCAACGAACTCGGAGGCGCGTCGGACAAAGGAATCCGGAATTTCGCAGAAGTTGGCGGGCACCTTTGAGCAAGAGTATTGGTGCACTATATTTGATCGCCCAGGTTATTGATCAGGCTCGTAACTATAAAGAAACGCCAGAGGTGTTAAAAAAGTTAAGAACAACTAAGAAACTCAGGCATCATAGCGACCTTTATCCCAGCCGAGATAAATCGCATCATGAGGGTGGTCAACAGCACGTCCTTCGGGAGCAGCAGTGACCAAATGCTGCTCGGGATGTAGCTCCATAGAAGGAGTTCGCCCACCTTTGGGCTCGACTCGCCCCACTCCCTTGGGCGACCTTGGCTTTCTTGGCCACCTTTTCAGTGTCAGATATGGGAGTGCCGTCTCCTCGAACAAGTCTCTTGGACTTGGGAGTTCCAGCCGCTGGCGGGCTGCTGATGGGTGCGGGCCATTTTACAGAGCTCGACCCGTCTGCTTGCCTGGGGTCATCCTTGCTCGCTTTGGCCGCCAGTGCGATCATCTTGGTGATCGGATCCCCTTTCTTCCTCCCTCTTTTGGTCTGCATGTCCCACACGTGTTGGTTAAGCACGTAGAAGGGATGGTGAACAACAACTATGACAAGCTGGTTTGCAAAAGAAGCGAATAACAAAATGTTAGACATATATAAAACAAAGATGTGAGTAGAGTTGTTCGCCAAGACTAAGAACGCTACCCTCGGGGACTTGGGCTTGAGCCTCAAGATGATGGGGGAAGGTTATGAAGCGAGCTACCCTGCGAGTTGACTCCGAGCAAAGATGGTTGATGCTTCGATCAGCTCAGCTCCGGAGGGCGATCAGGCTGACGGTAAACAGGAACTATTCGTCAACACTGCCTTTGGCACTTCGCCACTTGAGATTCTTGGGACCTGAAACAAAAAAAGAAAAAATTAAAATTAATCTTATCACTTCAAATATTTAGAAGAGATAAGACTTACGGATAAGGTCCCCAAACTCCGCCGGAGTGTTAATGCGCTCTGGACCGCCCTAAGGTCGAGAAGAAGCACACCAGTCCCCACCAATCCAGAACCAGTCGTGCTTCCAGTCTCACACTTTTCCAGGAATATCCTCAATTAGCCTCAAGTTTGATCGCGCTTAGAGATAGTACCAACCCACCTCGTCTCCAGTACAAGTGGTGGGCGTCATTAGGTAGTTAACCTCCTCGGCGGACAGTTTATTTGGGTATCCCTCAAGGGCGCACAACACCATGAGGGACATGAGATTCATCCACCCAACAGGAGTCAATTGGGTGATGGCAAGGTTTGTGCGCTCCAGAAAGCTGCCGATCAGAGGATGCAGATGCAACGTGACTGAAGCATTCAGAGCTGCCAAATTGATCGCCGTGAGTCCGCGGGGAGGGCGATCAGCTCTATCATCGGTCAGCGGCACGTACATATGTACATCAAAAGGGATTTTGAAATCCCTTCTGATTTTAGGCAAGTTCGCCTCAGTAATGGCGGACACAATACAGCTCGCCACGTACTTAGTTGTTTTGAGTCTTCATTTCCCACAAACTGGAACGGTGAACCGGTTGGAATGTTCTCTTTCGTACTCATCCCAGTCCCCTTGACGAGCTACAGCGACCGAAATCTGGTGCTCGATCGGATTGGGCATTGGGAAGTCGATGCTCTTCAAGTATCCCCAGGTCAGTTCGTCGAGTGGGGCGGGCTGCATTACTTCGACCTCGTCTTCTTTCTCGTGGAGGTCGGAGCTGGTCTCTTCTTCAACTTGGCAAGCAGGATTTGCTCGCACGACTCTTTCCCCGGATGGATGAGCCCCTGAGTGGACGAAGCGAGCAACGGAGGCTGTATCGGGATCCAAATCTAAATTAACTACGGGAAAAATAGGTTCTCCAATGGGCCGTTTCCTAGGATTGCGAGGTGGATAAGATCCCGTTTCGGAGTGCAAGGACATTTGAATCGGAGGTCCGTGGAAGAAAAAGTGATCGGAAAAGCTTAAAGGATTTTAATGGTGGATTCAGGTGGAGAAGATAAAAGGGCAACGACGATTTAGTTGGAAAAATGGTGGAGCTTGTGTGTTTTGACTCAACAAAAGCAAAATTAAACAATAAGGGAGGAAAAATAAGAAGACTTTTACCTTAAATGCTCAAAACTGGAAGAGTTATCGTCGGAGATGGAGGAGAGTCGCCGGAAATTTCTTGAAGAGGAAAAATAAGGGTTTTGGCGCTGAGAGTGTAAAATGGAAAATAAAAATTTAGAAAAAAATTTTCTTTTATAGTAAGAGAAAAAACGGGGTGCCAGGTGAGCAAAAACAAAAGTACAAGGACCAAATCGCAAATATTGAACGCATGCAGCCCCACCTCGATCTCGCGTGCGCATGGACGGCAATAATCATTCCACCCACGTCACGCCTCGAACCCAACCCGGCGCCTTGGAATTACAACTGTCACCAATCCAACTCAGCTCGTCTAAGGTAGCCCGCGCAACTGAAGTAGTTCGCTTCAAGTGAGAACAACCCGCCTTCATGACACCAGATAATTGTCAGCCCATAAGTAGTTCGCCCCATCTCATCACCACATAATGACTGGCAAGGGGACAATTATTGATAGGCGAGCAAAAATACCAAAAGGGCGAACATGATTAAGTGAAGTTATCCCATCTAAAGTCAGGATTAAGCCAAGCCAAACTGGAACTGCTAGGCGAGCTATATCAGCCTGGCGATCTAATCTAACCATGCGAGCTACTTCAAGGCCAAGGCCATGTGAACCCAAATGGAGCCCAGGCAAACAATTCTAGCCAATAGACGAACAGTTCCAACTAAAGTATCAAGATATTAAGTCAATACAAAGGATGACCAACAAAATCAAACTAATAACTATTCAGGACAAGGCCCGAAGAGGCGGTCAGCTCACCAAACGAGAAAATCCAGTCTAGAAGATAGAATTTAGTTTAGATAGGGTCAAAACAGTCAACTCTCCATGTGTCAAACATGCACACATGGAAGAGCAAAGGTTTGTACACCTCCTACTTGTAAAACTTGTATAAATACCTTGAATTTGCAAATAATAAAAGAAGCACAAATTCACTTTTACATCTAAACTTCGACTACGTTAACAAAAGCACCTCAATTATCTAACAAAATGAATTAAATATGTAATCGATACACGTGTTTATTCTTTTTCACTTCCAATTCGTATTCACTAATTACGTTAGTGATCAATCACACGTAATTGTTTGATGATCTAATTAGCAACTAAAAACAGCCACTAAGCCCTGTGATTAGAAAAGATCATCAACAAAAGAAAAATATGAAAATTTAGATCAATATAAAAGTTCGTTTATAAGTCTTATTTAGTGAAAAATTGATAAAGTTATAATTTTCTAATTTGGGTAGAAATAAAATCAAAACAATGTAATTGGAAATAATTTCAAAAAATAGTACTTTATTAAATTACACCAGTGTTGAAAAGTATAAATAGTCATGTAATTTTTATAATCATAAATATATAATAGGAACAACTTTTCCTTAAATAGTTTTGGAGGGAGAGATTATCAACCTTTGATCTTTTTTTTAGTTATAGATCATGACCGTTAAATTTATTGTATGTTATGTATAGAATTGTTTTTATTGTTGAAAAGAGAATTGTGTTTGTATTTATTTATTTAGGAATTGTAGCTAATGAGCTAAATTATGTATGTTGATTTTTTATGAATCATTGTTGTCCATTGAATTAATTTCTGTAATTTAGGAACTGTTACTTTTTTTTCCTATAGATTTTCTTCATTTTCTTCTTTCTCATCATCATCTCCGAATTTTAGTATTAAAAATTATTGTAGTTCCTAGGCCAAGCGCTCTTATTGCTAGCCGACTATATCCAATTAAAATCGATGGTTAGGTTAGGCTGCCACTACGCCTATTATACTCACCCCATTGGTAAATAATTATGATTCTGATTTTTTTTCTTTACATCACATCTATTATGTTTCAATTGATGGGTTTATTAAAATTTTCATGTGAAACAAAGATGCAATCATCATTGTATTGTAGATTTCCATTGAGAATCATCTTGAATATTATATGAGGCAAGCACATAGTGGAGCAAAAAGTCATTAAGGTATTAGGGAGATCATCAATTTACGCCACTTGTATTCGGGTGATTTTCTTATCTTGGTTGTAGGTTGGACATATTTTACTTTACTTTCATGTTGTATTATGATAATTGATTTGTGGTGAAAAATATAAACTACATTTGTTTATTAGATGATTATATTTTTTTGGTGAAATTAATGGACTGGAATTTGCAATATGAAAAAGGAAGTTCTAAAGTAATTACTAGCATAACATAGCATATAAAGTTCTTGAAATTTAATTGTTGTTATTGTAGGTGGTAATGAGACGAAGAGTTTGACCCTTAGGAGAATCTAGAGCACATATTCTGATTGACCATGGCTACTTCTGATCCCGACAATAGGATTGCCAAAGCATGTAGACTGTGATTCTCCCTTCAATATTCTTATTTTCATTTTATTTAATTTTTTGTTATTTTTCTTTACATTTTCATTAAATATCTCATAATCATAATTTGGGGTGAACTAAATGAATTCAAATGTGTGCTCTTTTAAAATACAGCAAGGATTTATGAATGTAGAAAATAAAGAAGAATACTCATAAAAGATAGGTGATTTTCATCAATCCGTTGTAAAGAATTTTAATCCTCCATTGATTTTACAAGCATTTTTTACTCCATCATCTCCTTATATGAGATCTATAATCATTTTTTATTTTGGTGTCATTTTGTTTTAGTCGTTGATGTGTTTTGATCTCTCTCATAGTGGTCGTTGATCATTTTATCTATTTGCTATGTAATTATTTTAATTGTTGCATTTGCATTATTTTAATGTAATTGATGAAATTGGTTATTTCCTTTGAATTATACCTTGCAACATGAGACCATTACATTTGATTTACTAATATATACATGTGTCCATTGTTCATCCATTCATCATTGGTTTATTTGACCTTTTGTTTTGTTATTTCTTTCTCTTGGAAGAAGTATGTATTTTCTTATCAAACTCAAGGGGTCATGGATCTTTAGGTGTATTGTTGTTGATCGATATTTTTTTCTTAAAGTGATACATCCGATAAAGTATGTATCTACATTTGAATTTATCTATTTTTCTTTTGATCATGTGGACTAGACAAAATTTTATTTTGAATTGTATTCCTGCAATGTCATTGTAAATATTTGTTAATTTATGTAAAAAAAAAAAATTGTATCATGATGAATTCAAGAAATTTTGTTTTGATTTCAATTGTAATCATGCATTATAAATATTTTTATGAACTTTTAATATGCATTTCATTAGATACATACACTAAGTTGTACATATCTAAATATTAACAAACCCACTACATTTGGCATAATTAGAGTACAAATTTTAGCATATATTAAGCACAGATATTAATTTGATTTTTATAAAAAATTTAATGTTGAAATTATATATTTATTATAAATTAATAAAACAATGTCACATTAATATACACCCATCATATATATATATATATATATATATATATATATATATATTATTTAACTTAATTAATACTCCCTCCGTCCCAAATTAAGAAAAGAATTATTTATTAGTATTTAAAGTGATAAAGTGATGATAAAGTGATAAAGTAGATATTTTGGTTATTAGTGTATGGAGAATATAATATTAAAAAATATTGTTACTTTTTTGCCAAAAGTAAATGTAGCAAATGAGTATGGGACAGACCTTTTTGGCGAACGGGAACTTAAGTTTGGGACGGAAGGAGTATTAATTTAAATAGTCAAGGTAATAATTGATATCATATTTCACTCCACATCCCAATCTTCGCTTTATTTAATTACTTCATATGGTATATTTGATTAATACATTCATTCTTAGCTCTGATTTCATGCCTCTTAATTATCTAATCTTAATCTTAAAAAATGGCAAATTTGAAGGATATGTTTCTCATACATGTATTTAGTCACACCATTTAACTCCCTGCTATTCATCGGATATGTTTCTCTTATGGTCTACTGCAGTGGTTTTGTAAACTTCTTTGTCATCTCTTAGATTACTCTTTGTCCTCACCCTCAGAGATTGAATTGCTTTCTCCACGGTTGTCATCTCTTAGTTATTTTTACAATTCTCTATTAAATTTTATTAAATAAATCAATTTGGTTTTGCAGTTTAATTGATGAATATTATCCATTATCCTACTATTGAGTTATGCAACATTTGTACCCATTTGTTCCCTTTGAGTTGAGTGTTTGTCTGGGTTATTCAGGTGAAAGGTGAATGGTGCGGGTGAAAAGGTGGGTAGATGCCCATCTTGCCCAATGCAAGTATAATGTTCTGATTTTTCTAATTAGCCAAGTCAAAGGGCGTATGACCTCCATAAATATTACATTTGGACATAATTTTAGTTTTTTTTTATTCCTTCTTTCAAAGGCTTCCAAACAAACTCCAACAACCATGCATTTCTCATTCAAAGTGTATATTGAAAATATAATACTACTATCATCAATCTTTTCCAGAGTTATATATATAATCGATCATGGTAGAGTCATATAATTATATATACAAATACAAGAAAAGTGTCACTATATATACAAATACAATGTTAAATACATCAAAATAATGTATAACAAAATATTCATAAGATTATAAATTCATTTCTTAATCCGTCAACTATTTATTTGTTTATTTGTGAGTAAAGGATGATTGCTAGCGTTTAATATTTAATTTATTTGTGTTTAATTGTGTATCATTGAAGACACCACTACGCTAAGAATAATGATTTTTTCCGCTAATCAAGTTTTATAGAATGAAATTTATACAATTACATTAATTCACTAATATCATAGTATTTCATAGGATAAAATATTATGATATCAGTGAATGCATGTTATGCTATCAACAATGGCATGTAATTGTATCATATTAGGATGTGTTTAGCTCTAATATTTGAAGAATTGTCTTTATCACACACTTTTTTTTTAATTTCATGGTACTTAACATTTTATCTTATAAACAAATTATTTTCTCATTATTTTTATGAATGTAATTTTGTATGCTATAATGGTTTTAATATTATATTTAATGGGTGAATTAAATTATGTGAATGACAATACATGTTTTTGATCGCCTTCCATCATAATACAGTTTGATTAAAAATTCCCTAATCACAAATTATTAAATAACAGTTAATATTTTTTAATAAATCACTATTTATAATTCAGCTTAATAGAGATTTGATTATGTTTTTGTCACTTAATTAGCAAGAATGATTTTCGTTAACAATTGATTAACATTTTTAGAATCATAACTTAGGCGTGATGAGAAAATTAAGACTTTAAATCTTCTGGCAAACAATTTAAGGACAATAAACTTTAAAAAAAAAATGATATGGTAAGAAATTTGGGCTTATTTTGTGTGGTTTGGCCTAATTTGGGTGAATTTGGACTTGAGTTGGGTTGATATGGCCTAAATTCGTTACTTTATAAAGTTATTGGCCTTAAATTGTCAGCTCATAGAGTTTGATCCTTATTTGGCAAGCTTGAAAAGTTACAATCATTATTTTACCACATCTGAGTTATGATCCTTAAGAACTATTATTTATATATTAGAAACCTATTCCTTTATTTGTATTGCTTTCAACTACGATATTTCATTTTGTTATAATTGTATCGAAGATTTAATATTTTATATGGATGTTAATGTTTTGAAACAACTTAATGTCTGGTTATGGAGGCTTGAGTTTGGTGATTTTTATTATGACCTAGAGTATTTATTTTCATTATATTTGTGTTAGATCATTTAATTTGTTATTTAGAAAATTATCAAATAAACTTTTTATCTTATCGGTAAGGATCAAATAACCTACAATTATTGTTTTGTACATCGATGCCCTTTTCTTTTTAATTAAGATCAAATACACCTCTAATGTTAATAAAACCAATCAATCATACTTTTTTTGTCAAATTAAAACAAAAATAAAAAAATTCAAACCAATTTTTATTTAAAATTTGAAAAAATTATATAAAGAATTTCGATATGATTTGAAAATACAAAAAATAATATTTTAGGGTTAATTTCATATAAATTTACCACTTTTATGCTTAGTATCAATTTAATCACATACTTTTAGAGTTTTGTAAAAAAAACCAACCTTTAACACTGTTGCAATTTGATACACGTTTTTTTCTTTCGGCCGACAACTGATGATGTGACTCGCCGGAGCCCGTGTCATCTTGCCACGTAGGATTACACATATTTATTTTATTTATTTTTTATATCCACATCACAAGTAACACTTACAATTTGAATAACACTTTTCTACTTAAAATTAAAATAACAACCAAATAAATTAAACAACCAACATAAATTATATGTAATATTTCTCTTTACTCTATTCAGTTGAAGAACACAAGCAATGGAGAAATTTTTAATGTTCGTTATGATCATCGTTTCATAGAATGTCATGGTGAACATTCTATTTTTATGCGTCTATGTGACAATTGGAGATCTTTGGTGTTGAGTGTTTCTTTAAAAATATATGATAAAGTCTATTTTACAAGGAGCCCAATGAAGAAAATGATACTTCCCATATTTTTTGTTTTTTATCTTTCGAGGATGATTCTGTAAGGTGTTGTGTCTAATTAATGCTTCTGGAGTGATATGGTTATTATAACTTATTTTATAGTGTCAATAGTTTATGAATAATAGTATTATTGTTTGTTTTCATAGATTGTCGTGTTTAATACTAGCTATTAATAATACATTACATACAAGAAATACTATAAATTTACTTTCAAATATATACTCACTACCATCATGATTTATCAAAAAAGAATAAACAATGTAAAATTACCTGAATGTCATTATCTCCTATGGGTGTTGTAGAGCTTTGTTAACAATTCATTTGTATATGTCGATCGTTGTTTCATGGTAATATATTATTACCAAATATTCCATTTTTTCATTTCAAATTAATAATTGAGCAATTACTTAATCAGATTTAAAATGCAAAGAATTTTGTACCTTGGTAGTAGTCCCTCTGTCCCGGCCTAAATTTTCCACTTCTTTTTGTTGAATGGTTTAAGAAAATGTATTTGTTTATTAATATATGGTGGATCACATGTTGACTTTTGGGATAAAGTAATGAATAATGTTAAAAAGTATATTTGAAGGTTAAAGTTTAAATGTAGTAGAGTGTTATTTTTTCCATTTATGGAATAAGAAACTTAGTGTGGTTCGGCCCGAAAAGAAAAGTGAGAAGTTTACTCTGGGACGGAGGGAGTATGTTTTAGTGTTTGTTCGTGTCCTAAATCTGTTTGAAATCTGTAATGCATTTCGAATCCATCCACTCTGCCATTGATATGAATGTTTAAGGTGCTAATTAACTAAAATTGAAATTAGATTAAATCAAGACTATACTTACCTTTGGAAAATTCATGTGTTACTAATAAATTAACAACATTTGGCTTCTGGGAGTGGTCAGATGACCTTATCTTTGACATGCAGCAAAAGTACACCGAACAATTAAACAGAGTAATGTGTGAATCTTTCATACTTCAGTGAGTTTCTTTGAATCTTGATCGGTTTCATTATATATCCGATTGATCTATTATGCAACTGGAAAAATTTGTTAAGGTTTTTAAAATATTAAAATTAAATTAGGATTTAAATGAAATTTATATTTCACAAATCAAATAATTAACCTATTAAATCACCTGGAATTCAACATGCATACAAATTTTTTTATTGGAATTGGACCGATGACTTTGTAATCCTTTCATAATTCATCGAGCTTTGACCAGTCGGAGGTTGGTCCTCTTTTTGGGTCTAATCTAAAAATGATGACTATTTGAATAAATTATGAAGAACAAAAATATAAAATAACTTAAATGTCTGAAATGTACCTTAAATTTAATAAATAATTCTCGAACTGTAATTCTCATTTCAGTGGCTTTCGAAATCTGATGAATTTTTTTTAGATGGTGGAATTTCAGGCGCCACCTTTGGTTGTGGTTGTCAATGGTTTCGTTAATTGCTTACTGGTTTAGCTGGGTTATGATATGTAGAGTAATAGTGGAGTTGATATACAGAGTGTGGAGCAAGAATTAAGGTTTTCTTCCACTTATAATATAGAGGAGTATATAATTTTTCCACCTTTAATAATTAGATAATTTGAATTGATTCAGAAATTTGAATTTGGGAGACAGTAAATTGTGAATCTCTTCCATGCTTATCACGTATGTTATCGAATGCATATGTGAAATTGTTAAAGAATTATTCAATATGTGATAAATTAATATTAATGTAATTTATTTTGTGTTTACATTTTGCAAAAAATTATAAAAGACCATTTTATGGCATGAGACAATACAAATTGACATCCACTTATAATGAAATGTTAATGTATCAACAACCAAGTTATACATCATCCCATTGTCTCATGGGATTAGACGGTCTCAAACAAGACCTACTCTTACTTTTTTTTATAAGTAATAGTTACTCCTACCATCCTTTGTTACCTGTCCCATTTTATTCATTCACACAAAATTAATTTTTTTATTTATTAGTACATCATATATAAGACACTTACACCCTTATTTATTATTTCTATTTATTACAAAATGATGATTATCTTCGTGATTTATTAGAGGCATTGTTAGAAAAATATTGGTAAAATATTGATTTATATTAATGGATTGACAATTACAAAAAGGACGCCGTTTTGGATAAAAACGATACACTTAAAAAGGGACGGATGGAGTATTTAAAAAAAATTAGTCTCTTTTGTAGTTTAATGTTCAAAGTATTTTAATTATATGCTGAATTTTTTTATAATGTATCATGTTATTGAACAATGCATATTAACAAACACATGTATTAAAATATTAATGTGTTACGTTCAATTCATATTCTATGTCAATTATGGTTTATATAAGAAAATAGCTTATCTTAAATTAATCAAGAAATTGTTTTAAGTTATTGAATATTTAATCGGGAACATAACAAATTTCATTCGAAGTATATTTGATCTAGGATAAAAAATAAAGTTTATAATAAACTTTTTCATTAAAAAAAAGTTATTTTAAAGTTTTTATAATTAAAGATAAGGTATTATTATGGTTTTAAAAATTGTAACAAATTATGTCCGTGCGAAGCACGGGTAGAACGATCACTAGTTATTGTAAAGCGTCCTAATAGAGTTGAAAAATTCAATTTAGTTTTTTGCATTGCTATTTTATGTCAAAATTACAAAACATTGTCGTTTTTTGCTCATTTTTGGTTCCGTAACTTTTACCCTTTCGCAAATTATCTCAAGACTTATGTAAAAAACACTAATGTTAATTTACAAAGGTATGGGATTAAAATAATTTTTTCTTAACTATCTTGGAACGATAGTAAAAACGTGAGAATTATGGAATCAAAGATATTTTTAACTCTGTGGAATCAAAACGATTATTAATGTTTATGATGAAATTGGAATATTAAATTAATCTGCAGGGATCAACATCAAATATATTGGGAGAGGCATGTAATTACATTAAGAATCTACAGAAAGAGGTGGAAGATTGAGTGAAAGTCTTTCTCAACTCATGGCTTCTAGAGACATTACAATTTATTTGGGGAATTAATTTACTATGTAGAAATAACAACACATCTCATAATATCTTTGAAATATCTTTTGATCTTCAAATGTTACATCTCTAATTTTCCATTTTCCCGGCATTGTAATACTCTCCTGCTTCTTCTATTTCTGTTGCCATTAAATCTCTTGCCATCCACGAGCTCTTCTCGATCTATGTTCATAAAATCAGAGTATACGTCGTGCTCTCTCCTCAACACTCATAATTAAAACCATTCCAAATTACACACATAACGGTCATTCATACCCAAACCCAAAAAAAGAAAATGTAACCGTCCACTAATGATAAACGAAAAGTATGCATGACAAGTCATTACAACCAATAATGACCTAGGCAAATGAATTTTGGATAGTGGATGATTTTTTGTAAATTGCTTTTAATACACACCATCACTCATGAACGAATGCAAGAATGCACAAGAAAAAAAAGGTAAAAAAATATTTCACTCGACAAATAATATCGGTTGCATTACAAATAATTCGATTACACGAAATTGAAGAGCAAATGAAATATAGAATTAACAGACGAACCACAAAGGTTGCACTACTACAACTGAATCCATAGTTGTGTAACAATTCACTTGATTCTTCCATCTATACTTGTATGTTTATTTTGGCTGATGAATATCTCTTTAATGATGATACGAACCGAACATGTGAAATCCCAGCAACCGCCTTCCAAAATTCCTTCACCCAAAAGATGATGATACAGAGTGAATGGGTGAAATACGATCCAAAAATACTTGGCAACGGATGCAACACCTATATAAACAACATTACGAAGGACATATATTTAAAATCATTTCATCATTAGGAATTACGAATGAAAAAAATACCCAACACATGAGTGGTCTACCAAATCAACGAGAATAGAAGCAAGGAAAGAAGGAAAAACACAGCGTCCGTATGATGAAATGTCATATGCACCAAAATTCAAAATTTATAGAGCAAGGAAATACAAAACAAACGACCAAGATTAAATCAATAAAATGGACGGCTAACAAACACACCATAAGCATGGATTAAGGAGAAAAAAGATTTTTTTTAAGCACAAGGCTTCGCCACATAGGACAAAACATCCCTTGCTTTATAGTATGGTAGGATATCACCTTCCCTTTTTCTCCCGGGGTCTAAAATTTCTCAATTTGAAGTAATTTTTTTTCTTCACATATATCTTCCCTCGGAAATGATCATATGCCATCGGTGGTCACAATATAATATACTCATTACGAATGTGATAATGACACATAAACAGTGGGTCCACTATAATTTTAATTGATAGATTTTATCTACTTATGTGTCATTATCACATTCGCGGTGGGTATATTATATTGTGTCCACCGGTGGGCATGAGATCATTTTTGTATCTTCCCTTTATTCATTTTTCTCAGTTCTCACTTTGTTATTGTCCTTTTTTTCCTTCCCATTTCCATGTGGAGCATTGAATTTTTTTTAATAAAGTGGTGTTTACAGTATTTAGTGATGTAAAACTCAAACGATCAAACCTATTTTTTATTTTAAAATTTTTCATCTTTTCTATTGCATATTACAAAGAGTCACATTTTAGTAAGTGATTCTATTGCATATTACAAGGAGTCGCGTCTTAGTAAGTGATAGTGTGGTTATTGATCCCCTCAAGACTAGCTACTATCAAAGAGAATTGTTTAAGAATCGATGAAAGGATGAGTTAGAAAATATAATTTTGAATAATTAGTTATTATATAGTATATAATAAAATAATCATATAATTTATACTTAAAAAATTATAAATATAAATTAAGAAATATTCATTATTCTATAAAATATGTTAAGTAAAATTTGTTAACTTAGTAAGTTGCATATATAATATTAACGAAGTAAATCGACTTTGAAAATAAGATAACACAAGATAATACATAATTTTGTTGAGTCTGATTAGATTAGATTAGATTAAAGGACATATTGTGTTTTTTAATTAATTCATAAAGGTAAAGTATTATATAAAAATAGTTCATGATAAGTTTATCATGAAACTGTTTTTCAGGAATTCATCATTACCTCATGCTTGTATCTCGCAACAAGGGATAGGATCACCATGCCGCCATAGTTGCCTTGGTGACTCTAGAACCCCTATCTTCAACTTAGCAAAATCTTTCATAAACTCCTAGATGCGAGTAATGTGATATAACAAGAAACATTAGTCTCAAGCGATCAACAACCATAAGGTTCGAAGCTAGAAACCGCAATTTCGAGCGAGAAACCGTTCAATTTCAGGGGGTTGAAGGAGAGACTGAGAAGGAAGTTGGGTGCTCACGTCTGTGATTAATCGAGAGATGAGTTTGCATTAGTGGTTCGGGAAAGAGATACCTGACACATTGAAAGAATGCTAAATGGTGGTGCTCCTTATCCAGATCATTGCACAAATTGTCGATGCTTGAACTCAAATGTGGATATGTATAACCCAGACTCTATTCCTGCCTTTGGTCAGGAATAACGAACTGGTAGTTTAAAAAGAACTACAAAAAGATACTAAAGATACCATGATCCTGTTATGTTAACGTATATGACAATTTTCCTCTATCAGGCAGCTTAGCACACCCACTACCACATTTGTTTTCTAGAGATGACAATTCACCTCATTCATCCCATGAACCTTGAAAACACGTCTCAAGGCATAAGCGTGTGTGTATATAACTAGTACAGTTCCCGCGAATTTCGCGGGCTTTTAAAAATATTCAGCTTTAGTAGTGAATTATTTTATGAATGATTCATGATGCTAATTCTTTGAATTTTATTTTAAAAATATTGTGTAATATCTTATGAATGATTCATGATGCTAATTTTATGAATTTTATTTTTATATGTATATATTATTCACCACGAATTGAAATTTGGTCAACTATAATAAGTACACTGTTAAAAAATACATAACGAAAACTTAGATAATTTTTTTACGCTCATCCACTAATGAAAAATAAATATAAAACTGTATTTGAATAATATTACAGATTTCTTAAGATTTCTCAGTACTCAACATTTGTTGTATATTTGACGGTTTACCATCGGAATCAAGACTCAAAATTTTTAGTCCTCTCTTGCTTTTTACTCTAGAGACTGTAATGTACAACTGCCTACGCGTGAAAACTTGTTTGGAAAGATACAATTCTATAGTGTAAAATGACTAGCCTTGACTCTTATTTATTGTCATGGCAAAACAAAGCAACACTGAAAATTGAAGCCTAGTAAAATTCACCGACATAGTTTGATCCGAGTTTGTTTGGAATATAGACTTTACTGCCAATTTGATTCTAAAACATACTCTCAATAGTAATATTTTATGATTAAAATGTAATACCACATTGAGGGTAATTGTGTTTCTAATCTATATCCAATATTGTCTAAACTACGAATTGCTATGTATAGAATAAGTCATGCCTTATTTAATATTGATATATGATTAAAGATTAAATGTGGCTGAACACAAATATTTGTTTCACGGTATAGTTTTCGCTATATATATTTGGAGTCTGTTAGTTGCCTATTTAGCCCGCGGGGCGCTAGAGTTAGATTTTAGGTTCCAACTATTAGGGGACCTCTAAAAGTGAATCGATAAGATCCTGAATCGATTAAACTCGTACTCCTATAGAGCTAACCCTAATGAATTAGGACCAGATCGGACTAGACTAACCCATTAACATCTTTAGTAAAATGCTTCGGTTCTTCAAGGTACTATTAGAGATGGACAAATTTATAATTTAAATGAATTATAAATTAATTGGTGGTCGAAGCTTTTAGTTCATCTGATAATAACAACTCTCTATTTTGAAATGCGATGAAAGCTTGCAAATGGGAATCAAGAAATTTCTCGGTAGTTTGGGCAAACTGAAATGTCAATTTTATGCCACTTGCTAGGATTGCTAGATATTATCCTAGTCCTTATTGTTGGGTTGGACTTTCGTCTTTCGTGGAAAACCTCCCTTGACACGTCTTTCATTCTACTTTTGGTCCGTACTATTTCTAATTTTTACAAAGCAGAATGCGAAGTAAAAAAAGGTGGAAAGTAATGCCCAACCTATTATAGGTCTATGAAATATATATTCTTTACAAATATTATTTAAAATTATATTAATAAAATAAATTAATTAGCACTTTAAAAAATCATACGTGTTTGTTCTTCTATTTTGTAACGTGTATCTCTCTGTTCTACGTGGCGACATTTAAAATTATCCTGTTATATCTTGTCTCACTCTTAACTCTTTCTCACTGTTGATCAAATCCCTCAAATTTCTAACCTGCAATTCCTCTCGTCTCTGTAAACGATTATTTTTTTATTGATGATTTCGTCGATCCTACTTATTCACCTCTATCCAATGCATGTGGCTTTGTACGTCTCCCTTCTCACCCTTCATTCAAATAGTATTTTTTTTTAATTTAATTAAAAAAAGAACTCGATTGATTATTTATTGGAATTATTGTAGTTAAAACTTTGAGTGATTGATTTTCTTTATAATTTCTTCTTTGATATTCTTTTTCCCGGTTAATGGGGGTTAATTCGTAAACAAAATAGATATTCAAGTTATAAATATAGTAAAATATTATATTCATGCTAATCACATGTATTGTTTATTGATGGTTGCGAGATTATAGTAAAATATACTTAATTTATGTAGGATCTAATAATTGCTTCAGTTATTTAGTCTTTTCCTTTTCAATTGTTGTAGGTACGGTTTAATTTTGCTTTTAATTTTTCTATTTTGGTGTACTTAAAATTTTGGGTAGATAATAACAACTCATAATTAGTGCAGTATATTCCCCACCTCTTGTCTATTAAGGATACTTTCTTTTTCATGATTCTTAATTATCTCCATTTTAAATTTTAACTCTATTGAGTCAATAGAAATGGAGATTATTTAGCCTAAAAAATAGCACACACAGTTGAAAATACATTATGGGTATATATTTTTATTGTAACTGTCTACAATTAAAGTACAATGTTCCCACACTATTAAAATTATCGCCTAATTTAAATATATCTGATTTAGTATGTAAACCAAATTATCCCTAATGTATGTAAACCAATGTTGAAGATATAAAAGCTGATCATCAACTCCAATGGTTTGGTAGGGAAGTAAATGAAATATAAAACAACGAAAAATCACAAAATCAAGTCATGGTTAGCAAACTAATACTGAAAATCAGTTTTGAACCAATTGAAATAATGAAATACATTCCTGCCAAATCTACTTCTCTCTGACACCAACATCCAAAAAATTCAGATTCATGTGAAAAAAAGTCGAGAAAAACATCACGCGGGAGTTGGAAAATTCCGACACAACCGCAAATGTGAAGGCCAACTTGAGGTGGGCTGCGGATAGTGGGGGGCTGGTGGTGGCTGGGCGTCTGGGTGATGGGAGATGGGAGCCGCATCGAAGGCGGCCGATTGCGGTGGGGGGCTGGAGAAGGACAAAACCGAGACAAAATACCAATATATAGACGGAGAAGGCAAACAATTAATCGAATATAAAATATTCAATCAGAATTAGTATAACAACAATTAAAAATGACAAGAAATTCCAAAATCAAGAACAAACGTACCAATTCAATGATGGCCAAAGAAAACAATGAATAACACAGTGGGAAGAGATGGCACATTTATAGAATAAACATTACAAAATCGAAGGGCTGAGATCGAAAGCTAATTAGATTAACAGCCAGGATCAAATTAAGAAACTTAGATAAATGAGGATGGAGAGAGAACAAAATGGAGGAAAAAGAAATATGCCACATATGCAACAAATGCTTCCTCTATATTAAAGTATGGATATAGTATTTTCTTTTAAATGAGACATTTTGGCTATGTTTGATTAAGGATGGGGCCATTCCATTCTCCATCTAAATACCCATCCATCCCTGTTATTTATACATATATTTTCACCATACTTTATTCTCACCATACACTTATACTATCACATCACTTTATTCTCACTAATTTATCTTTTCTCCCATGCACCTACTTATTTTCTTTTCTATTTTTTTTGGGAGACAAGCAAAAGTGCCCAAAATTTAAGGGGGCATTTGTTTTTTGCCTCCTTTCTTTCAAAAGATGTATTTTGCCCATTTTGGACCTAAATTGTTCACACTACCCTTACTCATCCATTTTGCATTTCAATTTTTTTCTTCTTCTTCTTTCAATATTAGTTTTGTCTTGCATCCAAACACTAACCAATCCAAAAATAAAAAATTCAGAAAAAAAGAAAAAGAAAAACCAAAACCAAAACCGAACAAGAAGAACTTGACGGCTTCTTTATCTCGACGGCTTCTTCATTCCCTCAACGACCCGGCACGGGTTCTTCTAAAATCGAACGAGTTCTTAAAAAATTCTCACGGGTCTTCCAAAATTCGCCGCGACCTTCCCTTGTTGTTCCATAGTTTCGGCCAATTTAGTCACTGGAGTTGGAGAAAATTCTCACGGGTTCTTCCAAAATCTCGATCCGTTTTTTATTGATCTGAAAATTTAATTTATGTCTATATGATCTGAAAATTTACTCTTTTGATCATTTATGTTGTACTATGGTGTTAATGAAATATGAATTACTAAAAAAAAATTCTGAAAAAATTTCATTTATCACTATGCCCTCCAAGTGTTTGACAAAATTCCTAAATGAAAAGAGTATAATAACTTGATGTGCTAATTCAATTTATGTCAAGAAGGTATGAAAATTCACTCTTTTGATCGTTTGTTTTGTATTATGGGGTTAATTAAACATGAATTACTCAAAATAAAATTCAAAAAATTTCATTCATGTAAATGCCCACCAAGTGTTTGCTAAAATTCCTAAATGAAAGAGTATAATAACTTGATGTGCTAATTCACTTCTTTGCTCATATATTTTTGCAATAATTGACATCTCATATTAACCACAATAGTTAGGGCTTGATATAATCCTCAATAATTTTATATTAGTACATTCATATATGGTTCACAATTTTTTGCCAACTATATTCAACTACATGCCAACTGATTGCCAACTCTCACAACACTATTTATGTTGGAAAAAAAATATTATAGTAGGATCAGTGAGCTTTAATATTTCCACATGATTAATAAAGAATATATCATGCTCTTTACTAATGTTTGAAGCTCTATATTGGTTATTTTCTCATTGTACTAATTTTAAGAAATTATGTATTTTTTTGCAGGCTTATTTTATCAATTTACGAGTTTGAACGTTGAAGTACAAAGTGATTTATATACTTGTTTTGTGGTTTATTATTCCAAAAAGATGCATATTCAAACATGTTGATGGACAACCATTAAATATTCATCTTTCGCTCGATATGTGAGACGATAAACAAATAGTCGACTTGGTTTTTTTTTACTTATTTTTTGCAATTTCGAATATTGATGGTTGTTTGATCTTTTTATTTTAGTGTTAGCCACGCAGAGTAAAATGTGTACAACCATATTTATGGTATCAATTGAGGCTCAAAACGACAATAAATGGCAAACTTAAAGGATTGCTTAATTGAATTGAAATAAACATGCAACATCATACACAATAACTTACCTAAAACAAACTAGATTTACTGCACGAAAAACTGATAATGTGGACCGAATGAGGATACGAACCAACCTAAGTTTCCCTACTTTTAGAATAGAAATGCATACTAAGAAAATATGAAAACAATTCATAATACAACCAAATTGTTCAAACTTCTCTACGAGAAGAGAAGGACCACTCGTAGAAGTTCTTTGAAGCAGAAGAGCTAGAAGTGTCAGCACTGTTTGAGCTCATACTTGAAGTTGGAAAGACATTTGTCTGAAGAAATTGAGTGCGAGGAATGGTTTTAAATGCATTTGAGGTGCGAGGGGATACGTAGCTAGGAATTTCATGGGTAGCATCAAGATTTGGAGTAGATGATCTTGATGGCTTATGAAACAGCCTTCTTCGACTGGAAGCGTGCCTGGGGCCAGTAAAAGACATGTCTTCTTCGTCTTCCGAGTCTGGAATAATCATGTTCTGTAGGAGTGGATGGTTTGTATTTTGTTGATGATTTTATGTTTCATCATTTGTCTCAATCTCACCAGACTCCTTGAACAGAAATGACAAGGACAAGAAGAATGGTTCTCCTTCACGGACGTAAGCCATAGCAAGACGATCACTCTATATAACAAAAGCACGATGTATATTAATATTTTGAACTCAATAAATATCACATTCATGACTATGCAAATTTTTTAAACCTATTAGAAAAAACAAACATTGACCATCTGAATCCAATCTTTCTTAGCTGCTTTGAGCTTGTTAGTATTTGGATCCCAAGTGAAACCCTCAGCCTCTTGACACTTAACAAATGTGTCATACCTCTATCGTAGATAGTTGAGTTGTAGACGTGCCTCTTCGAAAGACAAAGACTTATGAAACACCTCATTCACAGTGTTCATTGAGGTTAAGATTGCATTAAAGTTTAATGCATCTCTACCTTCCCAGTTACCTTGATGCTTTTGCATCAACAATGTGTTTATGAAACATGATTCCATTTCGAAGGTCCATATTCCATCATACAATATTTCATTTTGAAGGAGAATTTTTTTTAGTAGAGGCATTTTTTGTGGAACTCTTGAGATAGTACACTGATGTATGGTGCATAACCTCTTTTATATACTACAAAAGTATTCTATTGTCATTGTGGTCTATTTACTAGAAGACAATTATTTTAACTGGATAAAAACTCTCGTGACTAAAGGGGATTTGACTGGGCAGTAAGAAAAATTGACCTGTCAGAATGTGTGGTCAATTTGTCACTGAATCATTACGTTTTAGTGGGTTGTCAAGTCACACTGCAACCATACATCCTACATGTGACAACCCCTATTATACGATGGAAATACTATTCAATAGATACTTTTTTTTTGCCCGCCAATTTTTCATTTGATGTTCTCCCTAATCCAAAATATCATCAAATAAAGATACTATATCAAAGATAATCAACAAATTATACAAGCCACAAAGTTAAATAACATTATCCAAAAAAAAACTATGCAAAATGATGATGTTTTAATCCATAAGTACGCAAAATTAATCTACATCATCCATAACTAAGCAAAATTAAACAACAACATCCATAACTACGCAAATTAAAAGTCCAGTTCATTGTTCTAAAAGTTAGCACACATCAATTTATTGTGGCGGGTCTTCATATTGAAAATGTCCTTGTTGGATGTGCCAATCCAACATGGCTTGTTGGCACCGCTCCATATTTTGTTCTCTCCGACTCCGCTCCCTAAGTATTTCTTCAATCGTTGTCTGTCTTGTAACCACATCTTCAATTTTAGTAGTCAACCTATCATTGCTAGAACAGAGTCCTTGAATATCCACCCTAAAGCTCTCTATAGTAGTGATTAAACTTTCAATGTCGTTTCTCCTTCTTGAATACACCAATGGTTGTTGAGTCGGTTGGACATGAGGTTGTGATCTCTCCACTTATTCTTCTTGTTCCTCCCTTGTTTCCTCTGTTCCAACTTGCTCTTGACCTATGCTCGTTCCTTCTCCTGCTCTCGCACGCTTCCTCGCTCTTGCTCGTTATACAGCAATATTATCATGAAACTCTTGTCGAAATCGGATGTGCTCCTCAAATTGCATGAGCCAATTTCCTGTTTCCTCTCTTCTCCATGTTATTAGAGACAAGTTATTCAGTGGAAATCCAAGTTCACCCTTCAACTTCACGCAATACTCATCTCCCACCTTCTCTATTACTTCGCTCTTTAACAGATAATGGATGTCAATGTACTCCTCAGCAATGCTTTCCATTCCATCCGGTCTCCAACCGACACTTTCAGCTATATGAGTAAGCATCCCTCCTACTGCACATTGCTTGATGTTAGATAAACACCGACTCCCTAGGTATGCCATTAGGTAAGCACCGAAGTTGGCATGCATATCATTGATCATAGAATAAATCAAATACAACTCCTCACCCCTCATGGCTCCAGCTTCATGCCTAGCAAAAACAGTGTTCATTATCACTCTATGGACCATTTTGAACATGGGATTACGAATCCTTGATGCTTTTGACTTCCCAGCAACAAATTCTACTTGCTTCGGATTTTTAGTGGAGATCGCATCCCATGTTTTTTGCTCATCCTTATAACAGCCACTTTCGTAATGATTCCTGTTGTGTACACGAGTTACCGTCTAGAAAATCTCATTCAAGCGCTGACAAGTGATCGAGCGATCCACATTTCCAGCTCTGAACGTCATCGTTGTTGGCACTTTACCAGCATCAGTTAAAACTTCCACCGTGCTCAGGAACTCGATGGCCAAATCCTTGTAAAGAGGCTTGTGGATTGAAAGCATCTCTTTCCATCCAATCCTTTCGAAGAGTTCTTCTACATCTCTTCTAGTGTTCAATACATCCATGGTTGTTGAGTCGTAGAACCTTGTGGGATGGTAAGTCATGGTGCTAGCTTTGATGAAGTTATTGTAATACCTCGCTTCATCGCCAAAATATAACCCAAGATCAGATGGCCTCTTTTGACATTGCAAGCAATGAATTTCATGATCTTCATTATTTACCCTTGGAGCTTGATTCCTTCCTCTTCCACGGCGTTGGTTCATCTCTCTACACAAAAAGGTTAAAAAAATGTATGGTTGAGTGATGGGAGACCACAATAGATTTACAAGAAATTTGGCACTATAAATCAATATAGAACACACTCTACGCAATAAGAAATTCACAAGAAATTCTGCACTATAAATCAATATAGAACACACTCTACGCAACAAGAAATTCACAAGAAATTTGGCACTATAAATCAATATAGAACACACTCTACTCAACAATAAATTTACAAGAAATTCGGCACTATAAATCAATATAGAACACACTCTACGCAACAAGAAATTCACAAGAAATTCAGCACTATAAATCAATATAGAACACACTCTACTGAACAAGAAATTTACAAGAAATTCGACACTATAAATCAATATAAAACACACTCTACTCAACAAGAAATTCACAAGAAATTCGGCACTATAAATCAATATAGAACACACTCTACTCAACAAGAAATTCACAAGAACTTCGGCACTATAAATCAATATAGAACACACTCTACTCAACAAGAAATTCGCCACTATAAATTAATATATAACACACTCTACTCAACAAGAAATTCGCCACTATAAATCCAGTAATGCCAACTTTCATCATTATTGATCACAAGAAATTTCAAATGTTCAATTCATAAAAAAATCAAACACACAAACTTGCATAAAATTCAAATAGGTATTCTCTTACCCATCTCTAATATGCCTAAAGCAATCCATATTGAGCATGCCCATTGTTTTGACATAGCATAAAATAAGTAATGAACCTAAGTCAAGGTAGAAATTCACAACATTGAACACAATAATGCAATGCAAGCCAATTTTCGGCACTATTCACCCAAATAAAAATTGAAAATTTCCACTTCATGAATATTCCCAACAGTTGGCATAAAATCTAAGAGATATTGAGTTACCCATCACTAATAAACCTAAGAAAACTTAAACATCAAGGAATCAAATAATTAATTAGGGCTTACAAGTTTCCTTTTTTAAGCACTATGCACAAAAATCCAATGAACCTCCAAAAGCATGTTTCAATCTTTCAAAATAAGAGAGTGTAGATGAAGAACTTACCTTGAATGTTTAAAATATGAAAAAACTTGAATGCCCTAAGTGAGTAATTGTTCGACCATGTGGGTGTATATGTATGCGCGCGTGAAGATGAAGAATGGTATTCAAGTTGAAAACTGAAAAAATTATGAATAAGTGACGGTTAGGGTTATGTAAAAAGGTTTAAAATGGGGTGAATAGGTTTCCGGGTTGTAAATTTGGGTTGTAAAAAGGTTAGGGTTAAAGTAACGACTTTAAATAAGAATCACACGGCCGAGTCAACAAATTTTGGCATTGGTCGAGTGAAATAGACCGTATTGGATTTACTCGACGAGAAGATGGTCACTCGGTCGAGCAAAAAATTATACCCATTGTCGAGCAATATTCCCCGAACCCATGTCACTCGACCAAGCATAATTTCACCCGGTCGAGTGATATTTAAATTGGTCGAGTAATTTTAGCCGAAGGGTTCTCACTCGACCACGATGAAAATGACTCGGGTAGGAACATTTCACTCGGTCGAGTAGTGAGGTATTAAAATATACAAATTAATTAAAACTAAACCCATTCCAATTTTTTAAAATTAACTCAACCTAAAGCCTATCACCACTCGCTCGACTTGAAACTCGAACACGCCACCACTCGACCGCTCCCGTTCGCCACTCTCTTGTGAAGCACCGCAGGTCGTCCGCCACATACGTTGGACACTCGCCGGAGAAGCACCACAACATATTCAATTCACACGTCTGCCACTCGACCGTTCAAGTCACATGTCCTCCATACGCCGGAAAAGCACCACAACCCATCCGCCATTATCGCCGGAGAAGCAATACAATACGTCCGCCATTCTCGCCGATATAGGCCCTTTTCAAATCCTTGGTGAATTTATTTGTCCAATTTAAATTAGGTATTCAATTCATTTGTTCATGAATTGGATTACTAGAATACTTGATTAGTCTTCTAAAGTAGATGAATTGGATTCTTGTGTGTTGATTGCTCCTTTAATCTAGATGAATTATGTTTATTACTAGATTACTTCATTAGTTGATTACTCTTCTTAACTAGATACATTAGATTACTTAATTACTCTTCTTAACTAGATACGTTAGATTACTTGATTACTCTTCTTAATTGGATGCATTAGATTACTTGATTACTCTCCTGAGCTAGATGCATTAGATGAAGAGTTTTCCCTTCTTAACTACATGCATTAAATACTTGATTCTTGATTATTTGATTGAGGAGAACCACAAAGCCATCTGATTTATTTTAGTAACGATATTTTTTTATGGTGCAGGTTTGAATGGCTAGAGTAAATTCTAGAGCTGATATCAAATGCGTTGTCGATGCCATTCAAACTTATTTGGATGACGATAATCTTACAAGGTTCCAGAATTCATGTTTCGGGAAGTTCTTGGAATTGCAACCACTTCAATTTCAAGGACAAGTTGTACATCACCTATTATTGAAACAAGATAAGTTTGGATCTAGGAAGAAGATCACATTTGATGTGAATGGTTGCGATGCAGAGTTTGGACCGGTCGAGTTTTCGTTGATGACTGGGTTGAGTTTCGGCGAGGTTCCAGATACACTCAATGCTTCAGTATTTTTTACAAGTGTTTTTCCAGGAAAGAAGCATCTATTTCTTAATGACGTTTACAAAGCTTTGGAAGCTCAAAACGGGGGGTCTGAAACTGCATTCAAACTGGCCATGCTACTGGTTGTGTACGACTTGTTGCTAGTACGACACCGAACTAACAAGAAGCTTGACCTGCAGTACATTCACCTGCTCGATGACTTGGATTCATTCAATCGATTCCCATGGGGTTCCATAGCGTACGAGTTCCTAGTTGATAACCTCTGCAATATAATGGACAGACAAACGAGAAGAACAATAAAGTTGAGAAGACAAGAAGGATAAAGAAAGCCAAGCAGAGGGACATCGAGGAAACAAAGAAACCGTGGTTCGATTGTTACGGTTTCGTGCACGTGCTTCAATTGTGGGCGTATGAAGCTACCCCTAAGTTGGCCAAAGTTGGTGCAAGTATTATGGAACCGTCGAAGCTCCCGAGAATGTTGAGATGGACATGCATAAACAGTTTGTCCAAAAAAGTATTGGAAAAACATGTCTTCCCTGACAAGAATTCTTCTAGAAATGTAAGTTCATTTAAATTTTAGTTTCTCATAATTACTATGCAAATTACATATTTACCTAACACTAAGCTAATTAACTGTAGTTTGTACCTTCAAATTGATTTGTTTTAGGCCTCCCATACTGTACATCGGATGTTGGAACCAACTGAGGCTGAGATTACTACCCCCTGTTATTTGAGTGCTCTTCAATGGGAGCAAGATCATCCAAGTACTCCGATTGATAGTTCCAGAAAGCGAAAGTTGGAGGAGATGGACTTTGAAGATGAAGAGGAGGAGTTCAAAGACCGCCATGAAGATATTGCCGGGTCCAGCAACAATTCTTGCATTCTCAAGTTGGAAAGAAAGATAGATGATTGTGCACTTCAATTGTCCACTGTGTGCAAGAAGCAGGATTATTTTGAAGTGTTAATGAAGACATTGTTTCACCCTTTGGGCTGCACTTTGCTAGAAGTGCCGAATGAAACCAACAAGGAAGAGGTTAGTATAAGCATATATTCTTCCTTGTTAATACGATAGTTCTGAGATTTGTGCATTGTGTATCTGTAGATTTGAGATAGCATAATTAGGATATCATAATTATACACATCTTTTGGTATGTCACGTACATTTTAGTCTTTGTTATTATCTGATGATGTTTATTATAAATAAACCGACTAATTTGTATGTTTATTGCGTATGATCTACAGAATATTATTGGCAAGGGTTTGGGAGTACATGATGATGCTATTTTTGTAGATGCATGTATGGACTTTGATCATGTAGGGAGTGGGAGGGGGAGTGGAGAGATAGAGGTGGAGACGATTGAGAGAGATGGCGGAATGGAGAGTGGACGGAAAAATGTGGAGACTGAAGTTGAGAGAGCCGTTGGAATTGAGAGTGGAGGTACAGAAATAGAGCCAGTTGAGAAAGATAAAGATAGGGAGATTGGGGGGAATGTGTGGAGCCGATTGTGAGAGACGAAGAGGAGGGACATGTGGATAGAGATGCAGAGAAAGAGTTGGAGGAATTGGCAAAGGAAAATGAGAGTGAAGGAAATAAAAAGACAGAAGAAGAGGTTCAGAAGGATGGGGTGGAAAAGCCTAAACGATTAAGAATCAAAGTTAGATCAAAGCGGGTCACGAGGTCGGGGCCATCGAAGATTAGTCCGTTCACAGACCCAAGTCACTACCCAAAACCACGGAGCAAAAAGGTTGTTGTGGCAACGGATGAGAGACCAAAAACTTTGTTCGACCCCATGTCTTTATTTGATGATGGTGCAATTCAAGAGTTTGAAAATTGGTGGAAAATGGCACAAGAGAAGAAGTTGACAACTGACATTGTGACTCAGAATATGCATGCGGTTGATGCTGATTGGTTTAAGGATTTGTGGTTTTCGAATGGATGGCTTCAAGATTCTGTATTTTACTTGTCTTGTATTTCTGTATTGAATTTATATGTTATTTTTTGGTATTTTAATCTGAAATCCCTATTATTGTGTACGACAACATATTGATTCACTTATGTACCTTGTGACACATAAGTCCAAATTAATGCCTGATGGTTTCCTCAACAACTGAACTTTCGTGGACTTTTATTTCACGGTAATATATAAATATATGTATTTTTTTACTTAACTTTTAATTAATCTTACATTTTGTTTGTCAACTTTGTGGTTGTAGAACCAGTTGAAGGCGCTCCATTCAAGATGGTCAAAGTTCAATCACAAGAAATGATTCTGGGATTGGAAGGTCCAATGTATGAGGCTCTTCGAATACGTTACTGGAATCTGACCATCCAATTTCCGTAACAGGCTGTGGTCAGAGGAATCCACCGTATACGGGGTCAGGCATGTGATGGGAAAACATTGTGTGTTATATGAAATCAATTTAAAGAGTCTTCATATCACAATTTATGACTCCATGTCGGAAGACACGCGTTTGACCCAAATGGGCAGGTACTTTGATAATTTGGGTTCAATTTTGTTTCACTATGCGAACAAGGAATGGTATGGGGTGAACAACAAAAGGGGATGAAAGCAAAAAAGTTCACAGTAGGGAGATTTCACAAGCCTCCTCAACAAGCCAACGAAAGCGATTGCAGTATTTTATGCATCAAATTCATGGAGTGTTTGGTCACAGGTCGACCAGTATCGTACATTGACTCTATAGTGTGTGGCTTGTTTAGGAAGTCATTTTGTGTTGATTTGGTTGCTAGGAAACTTGTGAGCAAATTACATGATTAGATTTATTTTGTTGTAGGAAGGATATAAAACTGATTTTTATTTTGGTAATATGTTTGTGGGGATTATGGAAGGTTTATGATTATGTTGATGTAGACGTTGTTTTGTCAATTATGTTAGTCCTTTTGTTGTCATTTGAAAGTGATTGTTGGTATAATTTATGACTTTGATACTTCCATATAATTTCATTCAAAAGAGATGAATGCACCTAAATACAATATTCAGAAGAATGAAGGAAGGGATCATAGAAACAAACTCTATTGTAGCCATAATAATTGCATTGATGGAACACATACACCAACCCCTAGAATAACATACAACTTACACAACAATTTAACTAATACATATAAAAGAAAAACAAATGACTAAATTAAATTACACAATTAGATAATTAAACACTTAGGCCACAACCAGAGGGACAACCGAAATGGACATTCCCCTAATCCTCGCCTTCTTGCATCTTCGACCACGATGCATACTCCCTTGCACATTTAGACTCAATATCCCGTATTTGATGAGTTATGTTATCCAGACACTTTTTATACTGGATAACACCAAACGCATGAAACATATCATCAACAAGAGGTTCGCCTTTATCTTTAAGTCTTTGCGCGTATGGATTGTCCTACACAAATTGGATGGTTGAAATTATAATAAGGAATTTTTAATGCAAATATAATATATGTATCAATACCTTGATGACTGCATCCCATGTAGCTTTATCAGCAAGAAGCATCCCAGTATGATCAAACTTCATTCCTCTGTGCATCTTCACCTTGTCAAATTTATTCCATCTCTCGAGTAGGGAGTAGAACTTTTTAGATATTTTCTTGCATGAAAAATCCTTTCGAAGTGTTGAACAGAGTTCTTGGGTAACATACTCCAAAAGACCACCCTCAAGACTATATTTCACCATATAGCCATCGTGTCTTGCCTTCATCAAAAGGAATAACAAAGTCTCTTCCTCCTTTTGTGTCCATGACACCATGTCGAACATTTCATCAACATGTTTTTGGATCTTAGCCATTTGACAAGAAATTTGTTTGTAAGTGTTTCAGGATTGGTAGTTTTTATCTAAATTTATACTGATTTTGGTGTAGAAAACGAAAAAAATGCATATGCCAACTCAGTCACAGATAACGAGAGGAATTCCAATATGTTGCCAATAAATCTGCCAATCACATCCATCAATAAATGACATTATGCTTAAAAAAATAGAGTAGGGTATGCAAAGTAAATAAATAATTTTTTCACATGTAGGGTAATACCTAAACCCTGAAAATATGTTGCATCAACAAGACAATTCAATTAAATATTGTGGAGCATTTTTATTGAATGAGTAGTACTAAATGATTCTCACTCTAAAGAAGCAAAGAATATGGTTGTACCATCAATACTGAAAAGATATCTGAAAATGTACTAATTTTGGTGTAAAAAACGACAAAAACGCATATGCCAACTCAATCACAGCTAACAAGAGGCATTCCAACATATTGCCAATCAATCTACCAACCACATCCATCAATAAATGACATTATGCTTAAAAAAAATAGAGAAAGGGTATGCAAAGTAAATAAGTAATTTTTTCACATGTAGGGTAATACCTAAACCCTAAACCCTGAAAACATGTTGCATCAACAAGACAATTCAATTAAATATTGTGGAGCATTTTTATTGGATGTGTAGTACTAAATGATTCTCACTATAAAGAAGCAAAGAATATGGTTGTACCATCAATACTGAAAAGATATCTGAAAATGTACAGATTTTGGTGTAGAAAACGACAAAAATGCATATGTCAACTCAATCACAGCTAACGAGAGGCATTCCAATATATTACCAATCAATCTACCAACCACACTATTGTCAATAAATGACACCATATTTAAAAAAAAAATAAAAACTAAAATATATGCAAAGTAAATCAGTAGTTTTTTCACATGTAGGCTAAACCCTATTATCCCTAAACATGCCAACTCATTCAAAACTCATTTTAAAGGAATCTTACCTATAAAAGAAAGTAATTCACAACCCTATTTTAAAGGACTCATTTTTAGGTAGGCCTGAAAATGAATAAAGTTACTAGTACTCCTACTTTTGGTGGGATAGGAAACGACAAAAACACATATGCCAACTCCATAAAAGTTAACAAAAGTAATTCCAACACTTTATCAAATACTATGCCAACCCTCCCGTGAATCAATTATAGCATTTAGTGAATCTTGTGAATTGATATGAAATGTCTTGTACATTGGACAAAAAAGAAGTCATCATTTTCAGAGTGTTACCTTTTCAAATATTATATGCACTTCAATCATAATTTTCCTATATAATGCTCACAGTATATGTATTTATTTAATTCAAACTAAAATATTGCTAAATAACTGAAAAACATGCTTCCCGGCCATTCCCAAGAGGAACTGTTGTATGGGTGGCCCTGGGATGCTCAATCATCATCCACATTTGCTGAAGCTCTCTCCGACCAAGCATTACAGTTCGGCTTTTCTACGACAGGAGATAACACCGATGCAATCGAAACTGCACAATTGGCTGTCAACATATATCACAAGACCAGGTTGTATTTTGACCATTATCGTAGCCACGTTCACAGGCTACAAAACCGACATCGTGTTTTCTCGTGGTTGCTCACTGTACCTGGAGTTAGGTATGATGAAGCAACAAATCGTGTACACGCTGATCCTACACTCTGGCATACCATAGTTGGGGTCATTTTTATGTTCATTGTTTATAAATAAAATAAAAAATCTATAAAGTTGTCACTCATATGTTTATTCATCTTAATAGGAAGAACATTTTGCTCATGCTTACACAGTGTATGGTGATCCATGTTGGGAATACCTGAAGATATTGTTCGGTGACCCCAATCAAACTACGAAAATGGTTGAAGTCATTGACATTCCACCTGACGAAAAAGAGGACTCTGATTCAAACGATTCTGATTCGGACAAATTTGGTTCAGTGAATAAGGAGGCAAGCTCGTCCAACCCAACTACTTCGTGCCTACCTCAAAAAAGGAAATCTCCAAATACCTTTGCTCTATGGCCTCGTTGGAAAAAAGTGATTGGTGTCTCCTACTAGAAATCAAGAATATGTCCTACCGTCACGTTTGTGTTTGTGTTGTTTGTTATTCTAAAAAAAGTACGACACGTACTAGGATGTATTCGGAAGAACTCGTTTGAGTTTCTGTTTGTGTTAAACTCGTGTGTTAATTAAATGTTTCTACTTTTCACAATAATATTAGTGTGGATCCTTTTAGGTGTTAATATGACTGTAAAATGAGGTCACTCGACCAGACTAGAGTACACTCGGCCGAGTGATACATCATTTGCCCGAGTAGTATATACCGTATGCATTATACTCGACCATATATATTATCACTCGACCGAGTGATACATCATTTGCCCGAGTAGAATATGTCGTAGGAATTATACTCGACCAGATGAAATATCACTCAACCGAGTGAACTCGAGTCCGGTCGAGTGATTTCGGCCATGGGTACTCCACTCGATCAAGGGAGTTTTCACTCGGCCGAGTGATCTTCTTTTTTGTTGCATGTAGTGTTTGTTCAGTTTTAACATTACATTTTAGCTTAGATAACTCATTTTTTGCCGAGCAAACTACTTTTTGGTCGAGTCTATTATCACTTTCTTTGAGTTTCCTTCTATTATAATATTAATGCATTACGATACATGATGCTTCATAAATACATGATACACGTAAAAAGTTAAAGTTCACAACAATTAAAGTTTACATCATAAATACTAATACACGTCGAAAGGTACACAATACTTCCATAAAAATATAAGTAGAGTTGATAATCCTAATATCACAACAAGCTCACCACACCTCAACCTTACAATTCAGATATCAATAGGTCTTGGACATTTTCTCTTTGTATGACCGAGATCACCACACATTGAACACCTGCGTGGTTGACGTCCAGGAAGATTGACCCTATTCGATTGTGGCAAATCGGATGCTTCTGTATCAGGAGTTCCAGATGGAATGTAAACGTCACAATTTATTCGATTGTGGTTGGTTTGTTTGCATCGTGAACATTGTTGATTTGTACGCCTTGAGGAAGACCCTTCCTCAAAATGTGAACGCTTCCTGCTTTTCCTAGGGCGTCCAGCTTGTCGGGGACAAGGTGGAGAATGACAATTAATGGATTTGATGTGAGGAGGCACAACCCATTCTTTTGGATGAGGTACGGGCATGACTGATCCACCCCACATCTTCAAATGAAGAGAGGTGTAACATTCCTCAACAAAATTTTTTACATCATAATTTTCGTGCCCATAGACAAATTGAAAGTAAAAAGAGTGGATTAATAAGGATATTGGAATAACAAAACATGATAAACAGAATCATTCTCGGGGTATTTAACATTCTTACCTAATTGCAGCAAGGGCATGAAGACAAGGAATCCCTAGGGACTGGAATTCACAGCATTCACAACTACGTTCAGACAAATCAACTATGTAGCTCTTAACACCGTGAAGTACCTTATACCTATCGAATGCCAATGACTCAACACGAAGCTTATCAGAAAACTTGGTAAGATTTAGCAATTTATATGTAACTTCAGTAGATAAATCCCCCTGTGAAGATTTGGCATCTGTTGATCGAGTATGAAACCATTGTTGAATGATTTGTCTAACACATTCCAACACATACACAATAGGTTTGTCACGAGCCCATAAAATGGTTTTGTTCCAAGACTCAGCAGCATTGGATGTCATGAACTCGTACCGCCTAACATGACAATGCACTCGAGACCATCACTCGGGACCTATACTACTTAAGCTATTCTTGAAATTGTCATTGTCAAAATGTCCGATGGAATCCATTATTCTGTTAATTGTACATATGGCGATGATCAACATAATGAGAAATGTGAAACAAAATAAAATTGGATATTAACGCACTTGACGTATTCCGACTCTCGATAAGTGTATGCAACGCTCTTGAAAGAACGAATAATGTGCCGGCCGTACGATGCAAACTTCTTCTGTATGTGATTGTAATAAAATCCATGTTTTGCTTCGGGGTAAATGATCTCCACGGCATGGATTATGCCTTTGTGTTGATCAGAAACAATCAACAAATCTTCGGGACAACTATATGCTTCTCGTAATCTATAAAAAAACCACGTCTACGACTTATTACTCTCCACATCACCTATGCTAGTTGCAAGTGGAAATACTTGCTTATTGGAATCCTGAGTAACCGCAACAAAAACTACTCCCTTGTATTTACCCTTGAGATGAGTCTCATCCACAACAATAACAGGTCTGCCATAATTCATGAAACAGTTAATTGATGCACGAAGCACAAAGAAACAATACTTGAACCTATCTTCATCATCAGTGTGTAACTTTATATGACTCCCGGGGTTTGCAATACGAAGCTGATCCAAATAAGATGGTAACATGTTGAAAGACTCCTCAGGATCACCATATATCATATTCATGGCTCGTTGTGCAGACCTCAGCGCTTGACCGTACTGCAAATTCATCCCATGATTTAATTTCAAATCTCCCAAAATATCGGTAGAGGTCATTGATGTTGATTTCTGTTGCTGTCTAGCGGCATAAAATGATCCAACCACTTTTGAGGGCAATGACCGTGGTGCATTCCAATTTGGATCGAAGGCACATGTGTGAGGGGTCAACTTCGTTGTCTTCCAAAACCCATGTTTTCCACCTGCACGGAATGAAAATTCACAATTTGCATGCTTGCACTTCAAAACCCATCTGCCTGGATCGGATTTTCTTACACGGTACTCCACTTTATTCGTCAAATGGTAAAAACCAACAGAAGTACACATCTCTTCTTTGCTAACAAATATGTCGTCTATCTTGAGTACCCCAGGAGTGAAGTTCACATTTGGAACATCCACAGGAGGAGGAGGCAAAGTTGAAGGCATACACGGAATGGACCATGGACGAGCACGTTCGGAAAGAATTTCAGGATGAATTTCGGTGGGATCCTCAAAGGACTCATAATCATCATAAGACTCATCAGAAGAATGATCAACTTCTATACCAATATCATCATCGGATGTGGGGTTGTCTTCACCCAATTTTGGAATGTTTTGCGAAAGATCATTAAACAGATGGGCATCCTTCAATGCATTGAATGTATCCATCATCTTTAGAAAGCCCCCCCGGTTGTGTGAAAGAAGAACAGTTACCTACAACTCCATCAATGAAGGGTTCAATTATTTCCGGTTGTGCACCTAGACGGGACACGTAAATCACAGGCGAATGTGTTGTGCGAAATAGTGACTCGACATCGTCATCAGTATCTATATTAACAATAACCGAATCTCCCTTAACGTTAGCAACTTCAACAATTTGATAATCATTTTCACTCGTGTTAGCATCTTTCAAAACACTATTAACCAAACTTCTAAGACTTGATAGGTTGATATGTTCATCGTGGATAACTTTACCACGAGAAATACCACCCATGTAAGAAGTGCCATCCCATTTTCCGTTAAAATAGATCACCAAAAATCTTCGTTCACTCATCTGGGAACTAGAAAAAAGGGTGCGGGTAAGAGTATAAACTAATAAAATCACAGAAAATAAGATCATGCACATTCATAACTTTCATAAAAGGTGCTGTTGCAGTTGGCAAATTGTTGGCAATAAGTTGGCAAGCGGTTGGCAAGCTTCGTTAGCACAAATTCCCTTCAATTTATAAACATCACACTCAAAAGAGATATCATAACTGAACATTCAGAGAAATTCATGCTTCATTCTCACCATACCACAAAATACATGGACAAATGAGTGAATTTAATACAAAAATATATCATGTTCTTTCATTTAGGACTTTTGTCAAATACTTGGTGGGCATCTACATGAAAGAAATTTTACTTAACAAATGCTTTGAGTAATTCCATACCTTATCACCACAATACAAAATAAATGGTCAAATGAGTGAATTTAACACACAAACATATCATATTATTTCATTTAGGACTTTTGTCAAACACTTGGTGGACATTTACATGAATGAATTTTTTTGAGAATTTTTTGAGTAATTCATGTTTCAATAACACCACAATACAAAATAAATGATCAAAGGAGTGATTCCATACCTTATTGACATAAATTGAATTGAATTGGACACTCAATCACTCTTGCATCTTTTTTTGGTGGAGATACCTTGGCCAACCAAACAATGGTGTTTGATTTCTTGAAGGGTGTAATATGAATGAATGAAAATTGGCCTCTCAAAAGTCTTGATTTAAGCAATAATGCGTTGTGTAAATCGATTTGGACTACAGTAGCGAAACAGAAGCATGATTTCGCCGGAAACCTTGGCCAACGCCCCAACGCCCGCCGCCGAATTTATTTTTCTGCTATTGACGAAAAGGCATAATACCATAGTTATTGGAGTGTTTGGATATTGAATTGGAGTGTTTGGATACAAGAATGTTAATTTGTGAAATAAGAATTATTTTGTGAAATTGCAAAATGGATGAGTAAGGGTAGTGTGGACAATTTAGGTCCAAAATGGGCAAAATACATCTTTTGAAAAAAAAGGGGCAAAAAACAAGTGCCCCCTTAAATTTTGGGCACTTTTGTGTATTTTTTTTTTCACATCATTAAATCTTATACTTTTTCCTTATTATCTCTCTACTTTTCTCTCACCTAATCAATATTTCGCTAACTAATAATAATAATATATTGCAACATTAATTTTCATTTAACATAAAACTTCATCAAACTCTATATTTCAATTCCTAACCAAATACAAATTTACTATTAATGGAATTACCCTATCCTTCTTCTTACATTTCCTCACCCATTCCATCCCATTCACAACCATTTCTAACCAAACATTACCTACTTGTGACTAAGAGATTATTGGTTCGAGTTACAACTTACTGATAAAAAAAAGGGTAAATTGCGCCAAATCCCCTTGTGGTTTGGAAAATCGACATGAAACCCCCCTGTGCTTTAAAAATTGTGTCAAACCCCTTTGTGATTTTATAAATATAGCATGAACCCCCCTGTGATTTATAAATATAGCATGAAATCCCCCCGTGGTTTATAAATATAACATTAAGCCCCCAATTCTGTTAAGATTAACAGTAGTGTGCAATTCACACACGCTTCATGTGAATTTTAGTGTTTTTTTTAATATATTGACACAATTATCCCTCCATTAACTAAATTAAATGCTCCTTCTATTATGAATTTTCTAAATTATTTATTTATTCTTTATAATCTTATGCTTTTATATAGTTAATTTATTTAATAATTATTGTCTATAAAATATTATAAATTAATAAACGAGAAGTGAAAAATACTTTTAAAAAATTCTCTTTATATCTAATTATATATTAATATATCATTTAGTAAATAATTCGTAGTTAGAAATATTAAGAAAAATACAAATAAAAAAATAAAAGAAATTGAAACCTACTCTGGACACTTCTCGTTCTAAAGAAAATCAGCAAACAACAAATTTCTTCTTAGTCAAGTCTTTGTATATTCACAATAAGTAAGTTTTTTCAAGAAATTCACATATTTTTTTAAAAATTGTATAAATTTTGAAATTTTACTTGGAGATAAACCCTAGTTTACGTTTAGGTGTTTTATGAAAGAACGTCAATATGTCAGAAGTATATAATAGGTCATACGAGTTAAAAATTAACGCTATTAATTTTTTAAGAAAAAAAAGGGATCTTACGCTATATTTATAAAATCACAAGAGGATTTGACACAATTTTTAAAGAATAGGAGGATTTTATGCCGATTTTTCAAACTACAAGGGTGTTTGACGCAATTTACCCTAGAAAAAATAATCTTTCATAAATCATAATGCTGTCATTTGGTATTTTGATAAGTGGCAATAACTGAAGGCACTACAATTCAAAAAATTGAAACATAAGGGGTTCAATTGGTATATTAATAAAACTATAACATCGTCTCTACTCCGATCAGATATCAGAATACGATCGGATTCAAGTTAGAAAGATGTTGCATTTCGGGTCGACGGCGGAGTCCCTGAGCAAGGCGTCGACGATGGTGTTCCGGATCGGCACCGACGCCCATCTCTACGACGATCCAGATGACGTCAGCATCGCGCCACTCCTTGATAGTAAGTACGAATCCGAGAAATGCGAAGCACTCAAGCGCCTGCTCGCTCTCATTGCTCAGGGCTTCGATGTATCCACTTACTTCCCTCAGGTGAGTTCCCTTCCAATTTCGTTAAGTAAATTCAGCTTATGTGCGAATTAGGATTTGATGAAGAGTCTTAGTTCAATTGATATTACGGGGTAAGTTACATGAGCGTGTTTTGTGCTTTACGAATTTGATTGTTTAATGAGTTCCGATTTTGTTTTCTAATGTTTACAAGTTAGATTAATGGCTGTTTCCTTTGAACCATAGGTGGTGAAAAATGTGGCATCTCAGTCACTTGAAGTCAAGAAGCTGGTGTACTTGTACTTGCTGCATTATGCTGAAAAGTATGCCACAATACAGTGCTTTACGGGTTGAATTTGTTGTTTCAAAAATATTGATGAGTTCATAGTGTAGTATAATAATTATATGATTAAAATTCCCTACATATATGAGTTTATAATATTACGAACAATTTCTCTCTTGAATGACAAGACTTTTCTGTTTTGTAGGCGACCAAACGAAGCATTGCTGTCAATAAACTATTTTCAGAAGGATTTGGGGGATCCAAATCCTTTGGTGAGAGCATGGGCGCTCCGTACAATGGCAGGGATTCGCTTGCATGTTATTGCACCCCTTGTTTTGGTGGCTGTAGGGAAATGTGCCCGAGACCCGTCTGTATATGTTAGAAAGTGTGCAGCAATTGCTCTTTCAAAGTTGCATGATTTGCGGCTGGAGGAACACACATCAGCAATTGAAGAGGTCAGTTTAGTAGCCTCCTTTTCAATTTTCTACTCATATCATTAAAGCTTTGATCTATATAAGGAGCGAATACAGAGGAAAAAAATTGATTGCTAAAGTTTTTAATGCGGTAAACTAGTTGTCCTACAACATACTTTTTCATGGGAAATATTTGCGGGAAGCTTTGTAAGTCCGAATTCGTTGTCGTTTGCTAAAGCCTTTATAGTGGCACGAGACTGTTTCTTGGAGCAATCTCTCAAATATTTCTTAAGAATGACCAACTTAGTTTTGAAAGGCCATTGCTTTATATGTCTTAGTTGTCTGGATGGGATAGTTGCCTAGAGCTTTTACTCGGTGCTTTGGCTTAGGAAACCTGTATTTGCATTAAGCTCTGATATAAGACGTGTTGTGATTTATCGATAAGCTGTATATTCCATCTTATTTTGGTGATGGGGTTCCCCTTGCATTCTTTTTCTTGTGTCCACATAATAGTCTTTGCAAATGCTTGTTTGTGTTTTTGAAGTAAACTAACTTGCCTAAACAAGTGATTAAATTACTCCAGACACAGTGGAGCCCCAGATACTATAAAGGAAAATCTGGAAAACCTTATGAGTGACTTTCGAGACAATAATTTTTATTGTAGAAGGCTCTTCTACAAATGATAACTCTGCAATGAATTTATAGTAATTACTGCATTATATGTATATTATAATTTTCTTATGTAACACAACTAATTCCAAGTATGATAAGTGTTATAGCTATTCAAAGATTATTGACTAGGCTAATAATTTTCCAGTGCACAATTAAGTTCTTTAATGTGGACCACAATTTCCAAAGTTTGACTGCATCAAATTTATTCCCTCGGAAAAACTTGTCCTCAAGTTAGTATCATGTCCATCTTACCTTGAATCTTGTTTTCCATTAGTCTCCTTCACGAATTGATGAATTCGAATTCGACGGCAGCCACTTTTCAAATCAATCTTTGAGAACACATTTGCTCCGTGCAACTTATCTCGCATGTCATTAAGCCGTGGAATTCGGAGCCGATACTTCACAGTGATTTTATTGTAGCTCAACTATCTATACACATTCTCCACAAGCCATATTCTTCTGGGGTCAAAAGAGCTGGAACTGCACAATGATTCATTGGTTCCTATTCAATCCTCTTCGACGCAAATTTTCAACCTGTTTTTAAAGCTCTTTATGCTCCTTAGGACTCGTCTGGTAATGTGGCAGAACTTGCTCCAGGTTCAAGATCAACGTGATGTTGGATTGTTCGATTAGGAGGTAAGACAACCAGCAATTCTGATAAAAAGTAGTGTCAAATTCTTCGAAAAAGCTACGAACTTCACTAGGAATATCTGGTCTCTCAGATTTGCCTCTTTTGTCAATACAACATTAGCAACTCCTCCAGTTTCAACTTCGGCCAAGAATTCCAGCAAGCTTAAGACAGGAATGCCCTTTGACAGCCGTAGTCATCTATTTCTTATTCATCGACTTTGACTCCATTTTTTTGTCTATAGTATAAACATTCTGCTGTCTGTGGTGGATATTTTTTTTTATCAAACTTACATTGTCTGCCAAGTAATAGATGGCAGACCTCCATCTCGACCACATCACATAGAACTTCTTAATATGATTTTCCTATAGTCTCATAGAGAAAGGAACAAGGAATAAATGTGTCACCTTGACTTCACCTCCTTTCCTGAAACATGTTATTCAGTAAGGCTTTGGATGAGGCTGAACCCTGTGATTCAACTTTGTTACCACCTCTTGAGAAGAAAAGGTTCTCACAGCTTCTGCCATCCATAATAATATTGCAAAGCTGACCATAGCTGGTATACTTTGTTTTGAAAATGTTATTAGGCCTCCAATATGCTAGATGTGCGTTCTATTATATTCCAGAAAGTGTATCCTATGGATAATATTGATAAAGTTTGAGTCAGTTTTTAGATCTGGTTCGTTTCTGTATTGATTTTTAGTTCATTTGCTTGCTATTTCTTTTAGGTCATAATTGCTAATAAACTAATTGTTTATCGCAGATTGTTGGAATATTGCTGAAGGACAACTCTCCCGGAGTAGTTGGTTCTGCAGCTGCAGCTTTTGCTTCTATATGTCCCAATAATTTTTCTCTGCTTGGAAGAAATTACAGAAGATTGTGTGAGACTCTTCCTGATGTGGAAGAATGGGGTCAGATTGTCTTGATTGGGATTCTTCTGCGCTATGCAATTGCAAAACATGGGCTAGTTAGGGAATCCCTAATGTTGTCCTCTGATGCTCTGGTGAAGCGAAATTCAAGGGAGGAGGATTTGAAACCTCAGCTTACTCTAAGAGAACCCCTTGGCGATACCAGCTTTGACATATGTAGTGATATTGCAGATATAGTCTCCCGTAGTTACCTTGAAGGACCAGATAAGTATTTGTCTAAGTTGGGTGATGTGAATAGAGATTCACTTGGATTAAATGGTTCTTGCATTACATCCGCCAAAAGCAATGATGATGTGAAGATCTTGTTGCAGTGCACGTCACCGCTATTATGGAGTTATAATAGCGCTGTTGTGTTGGCGGCTGCTGGTGTTCACTGGATTATGGCACCAAAGGAGGACATTGTAAAGATTGTCAAGCCTTTGCTATTTCTGTTGAGGTCATCTAGCCCCTCAAAATATGTGGTTCGTAGCTCTCTACTTTGTAATATTAGACTTGGCCAATTTTTTTGAGCTCTCTCTTATCTAGTTTCTGTTAGTCATTGACTATGCTGCACAGTTGGGTTACCGTGCATAGAACTCCAAACATGTACTCCAAACGTGTTACTGTTTCTACCGCTTTCATATTCCATCTGTTTTTATCTTAAGTTTACATGTGAAATATAATTGCATCAAGTTTGTTTGACCTGTAGTAGATACAAGTCACTTGTTCTAATGGTGTTCCAGTTGTGTCTGTATGCAATATTATATTTATGTTTCTTTCAAGGAAAGCTGAATCCCTTTTATAAATTTTAACTTCACATCAGTCAATTTAGATGGTAAAGCATTCACTGAAAATATTTTTTAGGTTTACACCTCCCCACAAGAAAAAACTTCTTAGTTATATTTACAAAAGGAAATGCTCCTTTGTGTTTGAATATATGTGACGCTGCTGGTGCACCTTTATCAATATATTGTCTTATAATAGATGAGGAAAGTTCTCTTGACTTGATTTTAGTTGGCTATTGTGTTGGTGGTTTTAGCATTTTGTGGATCCCAGGCATTGTAGCATATAATATTCATAATTTGAATTAGTCCTGCCTATTGACAGCTTCGATAGCAGTTACTATTGTCTCAAATCATATGTGGTAGCAGTTACAACATGACTTTTTTAAGTTGTAGATCAACTTCGCTTCCTATTATTGAGGGTATATTCATGCAAATCACAACCTAGTTGCACCAATTAGACAATCTTTCTTTAATTGACCTCTGCACAATGTTTCTATGTGCAGGTCCTATGCAACATTCAGGTCTTTGCGAAAGCAATGCCATCTCTATTTTCTCTATATTATGAAGATTTCTTCATCAGCTCTTCAGATTCATATCGGATAAAATCACTGAAGCTCGAAATACTTTCATCAATAGCCACAGAGTCTTCAATTTCCTCAATCTTTCTGGAGTTTCAGGTACTTGCTCATATAGTTAGTTTATCCTTCTATTTCTGAAAAACTTGGGTCAATTTTTCTGATTTGCCATCAAAGTAGTGTTGCTAATCAGCAATTATGCGGCCACTGACTTAAAATCTGGCTTGAACTATCAGCCAGGCTTTCAAGTAAACAGTTAAAGCAATTTAAAACTATGAAATTTTTAATAAATTGGGCACAACTGTTATTTGGGTCAACCCATCAGCTTCCCAAATTGATTATGTTTTTGTAAGTGTAAAATGGTTTTCAGCATGGTAGCATCAGCCTCCTGGTGAAAGCTGGAGACAATAATGCAGCAAAATGTGGGGGTGGGGTTGGGTAGTAACATTTTTCGGTAGTACACAGGAGAAATAATTCAGAGAATATGCTATGCTGCTACTGTATTTTCCAGATGTAGGTGAAGAAATGAATATGGAAAAAAAAAGTTGGTGGTGTATTAGTTAAGAAGATTTCTACAGCAATAAAATTTCGGTGTCTCATCAAAAAGGAAAAAAAAAAAAAGAACATAAAAGAGGAATACGAACAAGTGATACCAGGCATGGTCAAATTTAGTTTAATCATTTGCTTATGAGCTATTTAATTAATGTATAATTTAGTCTGTTCAACATATTCCTTGCCATTCTCCAAAATTATACTTTTGGTTTCATTTCCATTGCGGAAAATTGTTGTAAGATACCTTTTTGAAAAATATGTAGAGAATAAAAACATGTATGGATTATTTGTTTGGAAAACGATCTGATGTATTTTTGGAAAACATTTTCAATTGTAGGTGGCTTGTCAATGCTGCTTTATTATAGTTAATGTGGTATAAAAGAATGTCAAATTATTTAAATTATATAATGATTGATTGAGATTTTGGGAGAATGAGAATATTATTCCTAATTTTGTTAAGTAACTCACTTTCATCTTTGGAGAAGGAAATTGATATAGACAAAACAAAACCAATAAATTTTGTAGGATTTGGGTTTGATTTGGAATTTAAGTTATCTTTATATTTCTTTCTAATTAAACAAATATTGCTGAGGAATATGTATTATAATTTTGGATATGCATTCAGGCATGAGATTTGTGTTGGTTCAAATGAATTAATTAAAGAAGTGGAGTTTCTAATGGATAACATTTTGTAATTCATCCTAAACGAATTTCAGCTTTCTGGGTATAGATTTCCTTCATTGTTTTACAGTTAGTTTTCAGTGTCCTTCTTAGTTCATTTTGTCCTAATCCAGGTTTTGTTTTGTCTAAATTAGGTTCCCATAACCAGAACATTTTATTGATAAAATAAATAAATAATAATAATATGACTGGATGCGAAAGGCATCCCTCCGTGTATTACAAAGAAACTAAAGAGCTCAACTCCAATCTCCAAATAAATCAAATACCAAAAAGATTTAAACACCATATGACTTGACACCCAATAATAGAATACAAGCTCCATGGGGGTATTATGTGATCATAACATGCCACTACGGCTGAAAGGGAAGTTCTACTGGACCTCTATAAGACCAACCTTATTATATGGAGCAGAATGTTGGGCATCCAAGAGAACTCACATACACATAATGAGTGTGGTGGAGATGTGTATGCTCCGTTGGATGTGTGATAAAGCCAGGAGAGGTAGAGGGAAAAAATGAAGAAATTCACTCTGTGTTAGGTTTCACACCTATTGAAGAGAAGCTGCAACAACATTGTTTGGGTATGTAAGACTTAGGCCTATAGGTGCACCTGTACTTCGTGTGGAGTTGATGGACTTGAGTCCTTTTAGAAGAACACGGAGGTGACCGAAGAAGGCGTGGCTATAAGTCATGCATAAAAATTTGGAGACTAAGAGGCTTAATGAAGATCTACTTAAAGAGAGAGGCATGCGAGAAGATTAATTCTTGTACGCGACCACCCAACGTGATTCTCTTATTGGTTTATGTAGCTACCCCAATTATTTGGGGTTAAAGGTTTGGGTTGTTTGTTATGACTTGACACCTTATCCAACTCCTCCTTTACGACTTCCTCTTGGTTTCAAAAATTACTATTGTTTATTCCTCCAATCGTATAGACCAACATATAGCTGGAATAATCACCCCCTTAACAGCTGCCCCATGTTGCATAAATCCTCCAAATAAGAATATTGATAATCTGAAGATTGATTTAGTGTTAATATTCTTGGATTTTCTTTTGTATGGTGATGCTTATCTTTTAGTTTATTATTAGGATTATATTAGAGATCCAGATAGGAGGTTTGCTTCTGATACCGTGGCTGCAATTGGTATATGTGCCCAAAAACTCCCTGATGTTGCCAACACATGCTTAGAAGGGCTATTGTTTCTCACATTATCTGGTAATTTTTTTGAAAGATATCTGGAAATTGTTGTTATTTCAATATATTATTTCTGCATTCATAACTTTATATCTGAAAGTCTTTTTGATGTTATTCTAATTTCAGAATCTTCAAATAGTGATGCTGCATCATTGGGTGAAGAAGAAATAGTATTAGTTCAAATAATTAAGTCTATCATGGCAATCATAAAACAAGATCCTCACCGTCATGAGAGAGTAAGTTTGTCAATCTCATTCTTCATTTATTTTTCCTTTCCCCCCTTACGCTCATTTCTTTTATACTCTTCATACTATCTGTATATATCAACACGTGAGGAAGATCTGGATATCCTTGCATAAATAATTCATCATATGTTGTTGTCGTCTGACATTTACATTACCATACACGATTTCCTTAGGTATGAAAACTGTGTTTTCTTGCCAGATTAATATTCATATTTGGACTTTCATGTGGCGTTCTTAATTAATCTAATGAAATTAGAAGCTATGCCAGGCCATGCATTGTCAAACAATTCTTGCCATGGAAATTTTCGAACAAGGTAAATTTGGCTTGATAGCGCTCTAGGAAAATCTTTTGGAAGACTTCACCAGTCTAACTGTGAAACTGAAGCAAAAACAAGTCGGCCTATATGATTTTGAATCTCGGTGGAAGACAGTGAAAATGGGGTTTTAGGCATTCTAAGTATTTAGGAGCTTTCCTTTAAGAGATGAAGGGACCAACTGGGTTCTAGGCTTTGTTTCATCTGACAACTTTCTGAGGTTTACCATGAAAACAAATTACTTTACAGTGTCTCCATGTGACTGTGTTCGTAGGTTCAAAAATAGTTCCTAGCCTTGATTTTTTGACAGATCTTTTCCTTTCTGTTAATTTTCTTGCCCCATTTATTGATTGGTGTTTGTGATGATGCCTTTTCTAATTTATTCACCAAGACAACATAGAATTGACTAAAGTCATGCTCATTGTCCTGAAGCTCTTAAATGTACAAGAATTATATACTTTTAATCATTTCGTGCAGGTTATTGTTCATTTGTTGCGTAGCTTGGATTCAATGTGTGCACCTGCAGCACGTGCAATGGTTATATGGATGATGGGTGAGTACAGCAGCATTGGATGTCTCATTTCAAAGATGGTCCCCACGATTTTTAAGTATCTTGCTGGGCGCTTTACCTTGGAGGCGGATGAAACAAAGCTCCAGATCATTAATGCTTGCATCAAGGTAGTTGTCAACATTAGTTCTTTTGGTTTCAGCTACTAATCTTCATATGAATCCATATCCAACTTGTCCGTCTCTAAAAATGTTATTTTAACTGGACTTGAATTATAATTAAGATTTTTATTTATTTAAACAATTGCATAATCGGTGAGTGTGATGAACATGTATGTTTATTAAAACATTCATATTTTGCGACTTGTGGTAGTAAATAAAATGCACAATCCTGATAAAAAAGACAAAAAAAAAAAATGCATAATGAACCAACAGCAGTATTTCCTCTTAAGAACTACAGAATCTTTTGTCCAACATTTTATATGAATTTCCTTGCTTTTGCTTTTCCGACATTTATCATTTATGATGTGCTTGTAAAAAAATAAAAATTGCCTTGGCCCCAAGGAATTCTCTCCATGCCTTCACCTTACAATTTTTAATTAATAGCACAATTCTATTAATTTGACATAAACAAAAATCTCTCTTGAGATTCTTCCTTGTAGTTATTATGTGTAAATGTAAAAACATATTCATTACATTATGAAGTGCTATTAAAAAATTAAGATATTATACAATTTTTTTTTAAAATAGAAGGTAAGATGTAGTTACTTTTCTTTTATGGAGCAGCTTATTAGAGCTTATATTTGCATTTTCTAAGCTTCCTTAAACCAAACAAACATTTGCTCACCCTCTTTATTCCTATACACCAGGGTGTCAGAGATGCTTTCCTCATTCATAATCCAAAATGTAGAATTTTCTTATTGTTGAATCGTAAAATCATGTCTTTCATCTTCTCTTCCTTCAATTCTTCTATGAGAATAGTTATAAACCCATCTCTGCAGTTTGTTAGACATAATGGATGACAAAAATCTGATCCGTGATTGACTTATCTATTTACTAGTTTTTAATTGATTTTGCACAATCTCCATATGTTTCCAGGTCCTAGTACGTGCCAAAGTGGGAGATATGTCTAAAGTGCGAATAGCTGTGGGGTATGTGCTTGACCTAGCCAAGTGTGACTCAAATTATGATGTGCGTGATCGTGCTCGTGTCGTGAAGAAGTTTCTGTCTAACTGCAAGGGGTTAAATTATTTGGAAGAAGTAGACCAAACAAAATTCAGCGACCTGACATATGTACTTGCTGAATACGTATTTGGGGGTCAAAAGAAAGTGCCATCTGAACCATTTAGCTATCGATTTTATCTTCCTGGTTCTCTTTCGCAGATAGTGCTTCATGCTGCTCCTGGATATGAACCTCTCCCAGAGCCTTGCAGTTTAGTTGATGATGATACTGATAATTCCCCATCTCATGTGCCAAATGAAAGTGATGATTCTGATTCCACGTCGGGTTATCTGGATGAGGAAAACACATCTGATTACAGTTCTCAAGGTTCTGTTTCTGGTTCGAGTGGTGGTGGACACAAGTATAATAGTGCGTCTAATGACGATGAAGATGAAGACGCTGATGCTTTAGTTCATTTTTCAGATGGTGCTCCCACATCTAGAGATCGTGTTGAAGGCTCAGAAGAGAATAGTTCGTCTGTTTTGATGGATTTTGGTGAATTAATGTCCAAAGGAGCTCTTGAATCGTGGTTGAATGAAAATTCGGGTACGGGCCCGAATTCATCCAATCCAAGTCATGTTCAGAAATCATTCGCCAGAATATCAATTAAGGACGTTGACCAGTTGGTTAAACCTAAGTCACACACACTTTTAGATCCTGCAAATGGAAATGGGTTAAGTGTTGAGTATAAATTTTCTTCTGAGGTCTCAGATATATCTCCGCAGCTGGCATGCTTACAGGTTTCCTTCCGGAACGGTTCAACAGAGCCTATGTCAAATATATTGATCTCTGAAGAGGAATTACAACAAGGTCCAGATTCTATGGAGAAATCTGCAACATCGAGTGAAAGGTATTTGTAACTAAAGCATTAGTTTTTCTACGCATCACGTTTCATTAGCTTTATTTAAGTCCACTTTCCAACCTTTTGGTAATACATATGTTGCTAATTTTGAATATTCATGTGTTCTTGTGGAAATTCCAGTATGGACCTCATATATTAAGGGTGATAATCCATGCATCTCTCTCCGTCAAACACCTATCTCTTAAATATACACCTGTAAACGCATAGGGTATGTTCTTTTTGAGTTTTAAAAACTCGGATTTAGATTTTTCATTTTAAAATCCATTCTAGTTTAGGTTTTAAAATCAGATTTTTGAAATCCTAATTATACAACCCTATAAATAACCCATACAACATCATAAAGTTAAAACCTTCTCTACTAAAATCCCAAAAAGAACACAGATTTTAAAATCCCCTAGATTTCAAGAACCACTAGTTTTCAAAAATTGGTTTATAAAAGTCACGTAAAACCCAAAAAGAACATCACCATTATATATCTGTGTGTGTGGGGGAGACTCTTTATTTTTCTTTTAAAGGTGGGGTTTGCTTGCAATTATAACTACACAAGTAACTATTAACATAATCACATTACATTACTCATCAAAGTCATCCCACTGTCAAACTTAATGAAATTAAGGTTTCAAATAAACATGAGCTGACGCTCAATAAAAAAAATTCATGCATGCTCATTGAATGATGTAACACAAGCTGTTCATCTCTATTTGTTATCATGTGTGATATCCATGCTCTGTTCACTGTTGACTATTGAGAACCTTATTTTTACCTACTATTTTAGGTTTTCTGTTAGAAGAATCTCATTCTTATTGTAATCTAACCCTGTGAACCCATAATCTTGTGTTAAACTGAGTATCAGTTTAAATGTCCATCTGACACTCAATTTTTTACCAGGGAGTTAGGATAATGAATTCCAATTCATTTCTAATAAAAAAGGAATAGATGGTTAAATTATCTTCTTGCTACAACTGAAGTTGGTAACTAAATTGCACTACTGTCTGTATTTTATGTATAAAGTTGTACGCAATAACGTTTGGACCACTTGGATTTATCCTTCCATTCAGAGTGTACTTCAATGTTTTCTGGAAGAATTTAAAAAACAGATTCTTATCCATATATACATCCATCTTCTACTTTATATCAATCTCTCTATATACCCAAAACAAAATACAGACCCGATATAAACACGTGTACCATAGATGCTGATGTAAGATTTTTGATGTTGTACATTATCATTTAAGCTCATTTATGTTAACTGCATCCCCAAAGCCCTAATTCTCCATCTTTTTTGTTATCAATTCTAATGCCAATCCTTGTTTTCTTATCTGACACGACTGTATCGGCCTTGAGAACAGAACAATCACATTGAATTTTTGCATTTTGATGTATAGTTTCTCCACGTCTCATGGTGAAGTGGCAACACTAGTTCCCATGGAAGAGATACGCATACTCAATCCTGGTCAGACAACAAGTAGAGTTCTCCAGGTTCGCTTTGAACATCATTTGTTGCCTTTGAAGCTGGTTTTATGGTGTGATGGCAGAAAGCAGCATGTGAAGTTACGGCCTGACATTGGTTACTTTATTAAACCTCTTCCAATGGACATTGAATCATTTCTAAAGAAGGAATCTCAGCTTCCTGGAATGTTTGAGTGCATAAGGAGGTCAGTTCTTTTGAGCAATTAGTTGAATTATTGGTCAATTTCCCATATAATCTTCCTTCTAAATGCCAGCAGTGAGTTCTGTCTAGAGAGTCCAAGGCCCTTTGTTAATCCTAGAGTTGATTCATTTGAATCTTCATTCTGCCATTAATTAGAATTTAATATTTCTCAAAATTTTCAGAAAGCAACGTGACCTTTAATTTGGTTTTTTGTTTTTATTAGCAGTGTAATATGATTGTGCTACATGTACGTGGAGGTGAAACAGATATTATCATGATACATTGAAATAAGATAATATGCTATGATTTGCTGACATGATCGATGTTTTAGCTGCAATCTTGTTGGTTGCAACTCCTGTTAACTCATTGAAATTTCAGAAAAAAAAAGCTGGTATTGTGTAAACTCTAGGTTTGACCTTATGTGTATAAAACAGCTTGGCCTGCCTGTGTGATTGTAAACTATGTTTAGCCTAAGGTCCCTGGAGTAACTTTCTTTAGGGAGTTGATGCCTGAAGAAAAAAAATTTGTGATAATTTCTTTGTATTAGCTAATGATATGTCTTGTTTGTTTTTGGAAGACTCTGTTCTTAGTTTCCTGTTTATAATTTGGGTAGGTGTATCTCAATGGTTGGTCTATTTCATGTCCTATTTAACAAACCATTAGGATCAGCAGTGGTGACACAAGAACTGGCTAATAAATTGATTCATACAACATTTAGCATCTTTGGCTGAGGGGTCTGTGTAGTTAGCTTTTTCTCAGACCATAACATTGACAATCAAGCTTCCTGAAGCCTCTGCCCTCAGAAGTTGGTTGAGATAAGTTCCTGGAATCCTTTCAGGATAAGCTTCCTTGATAGTCTGCACCATTTTTCTTTCTTGGTTTCTTTTTAGTTTCAAACTTTCGAGTTTTAGATATTTTATTACCTCTAATATGTGGTTGCCAATTCAATTGTCACTTAATGTGTTTTCTTACTGTTTGCAACAGGTGTACCTTTACGAATCACATTAACCAGCTGAATGATAAAGATGTCCAATTACAGATAAAGGACAATCTTCTGATGATATGTGAGAAATTGACATTAAAGATGCTTAGCAATGCAAATTTATACCTCGTATCAGTAGACATGCCTGTTGCTACTCACCTCGATGATGTATCTGGGTTATGTTTACGGTTAAGTGGTGAGATCTTGGGCAATTCTATTCCCTGTTTAATCACACTTACACTTAAAGGTACTTGTTCCGAATCTCTCGAAGTGATGGTTAAAATGAACTGTGAAGAAACTGTATTTGGTTTGAATCTGTTAAATAGGATTGTAAATTTCTTGGCGGAGCCAACCCCGTGATGATAAATTTTGGGAAACCGAGTTGTAGTTATTTTTTCTCTTGTACATTTTTGCTGTTGTAAGCCTGTCTTTCTTTCCTTTTGTCCTTTTGTAACACAACCAATTTTCTCTTGATATAGTGATGAAAGAGGATATGATTCTTTTACTTTGTATATCTCGTGCATGTGTTCACACATATGCACACATATGTGTGTGTAAACATACATCCTGTACAGGTGTACTTCAGTAAATGCAAAACATTTTTTTGGTGATAATTTAATCTTTCACTCCCTACATCAGAGGATTCAGTCAGTTGCTATAAGAACTCAGATGCAATTTCTTAGAAAAGCCAAATATTTATATCGATAATTGAGTTTAATCAACAAATTACAATTTGTTCTCAAGTAGCCTAAGGAAGGCATGACCCCTTCTACATTTCTTTCACTCTAATACCGTTCAAGGTGGAAGAAAGGGTCCTTTGAATTAGCCTTTTGGTTCATCATCTTAAATTGGCAAAAGATGTACGATATTCTCATTTACATTGGTTCACATCTTCTCTGGAGTATATATGGTATGCACCTCTTTATTATATAGGAATCAAGTAGCGGAATTCAGACGCATAAGACTGAATTTCAATCAGCTTTTGTGATGGAGATTGAGCTTCTCCATTTAGGCATTCTATCATTAATCTTTTCAGCGAGCTAGTGTACGGTAGTTGGCTATAAATCCATTCCAGAAGTGATTCGACATCATCAGCGAAGTCTTTCACGTGCCAATGCATGAGCTTTGGCACCGAGATCTTCTTCCTGCTTGTGATTCCCACCGAAGCTTCCAGGTATTCTACTTTTGCTTTCTCTAATTCATTCATTACTTCATCTGCAGTGTAGAATCTTAACTGCAAGAATCAATGTTAGTTATGTTGATGATTACAACATAGTGAATACAAAATGAGTTGTTGAAAAATGTGCCTACTGCTGGAGATGACCAACTTCCTCGGCAGAGAGCAAACACAACATTGGGTTCCGGGTAGTCAAGTCCACAAGCATGCCTTAAAATTAACTCCTTTTCATCAGTTAATTCCTGTAGATAAAAAAATTTGTTCTGAAATGAATAAAGATATCTTCCGGTCCTCTTCTTTACTACATAATGGGAGACTCTAGAACTTCTCTCTGATTAGAGAGATTTCAGTTCCATTAAATACAGTTTTGTTCGAATAATCTTGGTTGTTGTTGCTCACATGTTTAACTTCTGCTGGACGTCGGAGGATGAACTTCTCAATAGTGGAAGCCTTGAATATGAAACCACCAACATTAAGTGCAGCCTGGATGAGAACATATTATCAAGTTTTACATTATGTGAAATGATTGTAACTGTCTAATTAAATGGTACTCCTGGTGTATTTTTGTGTTTTTACAATTTGAAATTTGGAATCTTCCCAACCAAATCATCAGTAATGGCTGATGCCAGTAGAATAAAGAGCTAGGTGATGTTACCTCGTTTATGAGCTCCAATAGCTTCTCTTGCGTGGAAGGTAGTCCATGTTGCAGAAATGCCTGAAATAGAGGGAATTTATTCAAACAACGATGCTATTTGCATGTAAGTTTTTGAGGCAGTAAATTTTTCATATATCTTGCAATACATTCATTATGGAGGCATTATAAATGTTGATCCAGAACGCCAACTTCTGCTTGTGGGTGAAGTAGTTTATGTCGACTTTTTTGAGTCTCTGCATCAAGATCCTGAAAAAAATAAAAAAATAAATAAACATTGTTTTTGTGTTAGATTGGCTAGAAATATGCAAGTAAGTACCTCAGTCTCTGCATGGCTGGAAGACATTCAGAAAGCCGGGTTGCATCCAATGTACTTACTGTTATATGTATGAAATTCTTGTATGGCCCCACATCTCTAATACTGACATCAGATATTTCGTAAGGATCAAGATGGGACCCGTTTTCATTGAATGGAAATACAGGCGTTTTACAACTGAAAGTGGCTTTGGATACCAAGCCCTTCGAGTTCATGCAGGTCAGACTATTCTTTGTAAGGTTCGTCGTTTCTTTGCTCCTAATTGTTGTTTGGTTCAGCTTTAGAAATATGCTTGTCAAGCACTTGATGAGTTCTGCTGATAATATATTCGGGTTTGCAATTTCACTTTCTGTATGTAAACTATTTAAGTATCTTGAATTCCCACTTTCGTGTTGTGTTTCCACAGCTGAAGAGCACGAGGGCTTCATAGTAATATCACCGTTCAAGATGGGAGCTCTATTCAAAGGTAAGGGCAATTCAGTTTTACCTTGAAATTCCACAGAGGAACCTACAGATGCTCTTCTTTCCCTTGGATTTCTGTATCTTCGGTTTTCATAGTTTTGTGATGTGGAGAATACATCGCATTCTTTGTGCTGTATCTGGTTTGGTCGCCTAGATGGTAGCTTCTTTAGGCTTCGTTGCTCCCATTGTGGTCGGAAGCCTTTCAAGTGCGATATTTCCCGTTCCTTAGTCTGCTTCTTCTCTTTGCAGATATCCACCTTGAGTTGATTAATCTTTTTCTCTAGCCAGTCTACCTCTTCTTCCACTAGGGCTACTTCTGCAAGAAGCATTTGGACCTGCATTTTTTGATTCAGTGTTGAAAACATGCACCTTTTTAGGGGTGTAAATCTTAAATCAATCAGGTCAATTAATGTCAAGTTCGAACTCAACTTGATTAAAACACTCTAAGCTTGAAGCTCGAACTCGAGCTCAAATCCATAACTTACATATCATTAATTAATGTTATATATTTATAATCAGAGTATATTTGTAAATAATTAACATACTATGGGTAGAATAGTAAAATTATGCGAGTTTGATTAGGCTCTCTATCCTGACGAATCTAGTATTTCTGAGCTTGACTCAGCTATTTTGAACTCTTTTTTTTGCCTATTGAGTCGAGCTGACTTTACTCACTTACATCCTTAATCTTTTATCAATCATTTGAATGAATACTAGTTGCTTTTGGAAAAACCTGAAAGGGAAGGAAGGCGGTGAGGCGTGAACATGATTCACAGCACCCAATTGCTCCCTGCATTGCACATTGCAAAACCCTCTTCATTTGCAGCTCCCCATCTAACTCTTCCTCCAATCTCTCAACCTGATACCATAATAAACCTCACTATTAGAATCATCTGCACTCGAGTTTTTGCGACACAAATGGGAGTCTGTGTGCAATGCACACACGTTTTCCCATTTGTGTTGTTAGTTGTGCCTATACGTACACATAAAATGATACAAATCCTAGACGAGCGCTTCCATCCACAAAATTAGGGAAGGAGCCGAAATTATAGAGAATGTAAAAAAGAAACGTACGTAGAGTTCTCAACCCTACTAAAAGAAGTAGGGACAGGGACCGCAATTAAAGAAACGTACGTACAGTTCTCGACCCTAGTACTCGGACGAAAATAGGCCTACCTGGTGTTGGAGCTGGAGTTGAGTTTGCTTTTCTTCACCTGGTTGCATCAACAAATCTTCGAATTTCATGGTTGAAAGGGCAACAACAAAAGTTTAGAGTGTTGCAACTTTTGTTGGATGTATATAAATGCAATGTGTGTTGAGAACGTGAAAAGAGTCATCGCACTCACAAGCTGTAATGTGGGAAGGAAAGAATGAGAGGTGATAGACGTGAACCCCATGATTGGTATTAACACATTCAACTGCTCATTGGAAAATGCTCAACATAACTAGCTACCATTTCCAACTGTCTTCTTTTTTCTTTTTCCTTATATCAACTATCAAGGACCAAATATAATGAAAAATAATTCAATTTCGTCACGGGGCCAGATTTTATCAAAGGAATGATGATTTGATTGAAAGTAAAATAAGTGAGTGGAAAAGTCACGGAAATATGGAAAAGAAAAATCTTTAAAAAAAATTCAGATGTTGTATGGATTGGGCAATTGCTTCTATTTTATTGGATATCTCAAATGATATGATATTGAATAAAAAAAAAAAAATTGAGAAAGTCTCACATGCATATGTACACCAGGAAAAAATAGATTAATTACATAACACCGCCGTCTGTGGGAATCGAACCCACGACCACATGGTTAAAAGCCATGCGCTCTACCAGCTGAGCTAAGACGGCAAGCGGTGTTTTAACCTCATATATAGCAAATTGAACTACTAGCTTAGGAATTGACTGTCTTGTAGTACTTAATTTTGTTATGGAGATGGGAAATCCATAGAATAGTTGAGAATATGCTATGCTTCAAACGAGAGGAATTTGGTTTACCTTTGAAGTGAATTTTGCCTCGTGATATAAATATCTCATCCCGCAAAAATAAAAAAGATTTATAGTTGTTATTAATTCACATAATCCACATTTTAATAGAACTTATTATTTTGTAGTTTGTACTACTATTACTATATATTAATCTTTTCACGAGCTATTTACAACCTTCTCCTAACTTTTAGAAATAATTATATACACTCGTATTATTCTGGAATTTGGATATGCGGGTTAAATTATTTATTTTCACTCTGTGCAGTTTTTCTTTTTCTTATATTAAATGTGCGATATCATACGAATAATTAGGTACAGAATGAGATGCTTGAAATGAAATGAGATCAAAAGTCAAGATGGAGAACCAACTGGAATACTAAATATCTTTTGGTTAGTATTGATTTTAAGGAAATTTATGATATACGTAAAATGATCCATCAATTTGGAATGAGTAAGATTAGACCTAACCTTAATGGTTTAAACTCGTCTCATGCACAGAACACTAAGAAAAACCAGGGAAGATGGCTTGAAGGTCCAAAATCAGAAGTGGACCCATTCTAAAAGCTTATTAAAAGTTGGGCCTCTTGCCCCGAGCTAGGCCCAAACATGAGTTGTAGACGCCTAAACTCAACTCTGGTAAATAGTTCTTAGAAGTTGACCCAGTCAAATTCAGAACGGGAGGTCGATCGGATCATACCTGAAAAGAGAAGGTCTGATGGACAAAATCCAACAACTTAAAAAGACACGGGAAATAATTAAACTGATCTACTTTAGTAAGAGCTCAATAGAACCCTTACAACACACTGTGATACAAGATACAACTTAGTTCCTTAATTCAGATTGGAATAATACTGATTATGTTGTTAGAATTTTTTGGTATCCAACAACGTCTGAAAAGACAATTGTGCCCTCCTATGACTAAAGTATAAAGGGGGAGAAGCCAAGGGGTCCAATATATTAAGAGATAATACTACAAACTTGTTTTTACTTTTTGAATTTCCAATAGGTACATTTTGCAATATAATACATCCACACTAAAAGTTGTTTTTGATTTGATGTGTGTCCATTTCAAATATATTAAAAAATTGGTGAATAGAAGGACACAATTTTTTTATACCAAAAAGCAGACTAATTATTCATTTACCACTGTGTCAAAAAACTTTTTGGTTCCCTCCACTTTCCCACACTTTTCCACGCAAATTCTTCCGGAAGGCTCTCCACTGTTGATCTTCGTCGGAAATTCACCATAGAAAGTCGTCGTCGTCTTTAATCACTGGTAAAACTTTAGCCATAGTTTCAATTATCGTATACAGAGAGTTTCAATTTCCCGTTTAATTACTGATTTCGACCGATTAAATGGGTTTTTTTTCTGATCCAAAATTCTGGTTATAACAGCGACGCAGCAGAGACCGAGAAATATATTGTCTTTTCAACGGGCTTTTTCTTGGTATAGCGAGGTATAACAACATTTCGTACATCTGGGTTCTAAAAAGGGATTTGAAATTCAAAATCTTCTTAAACTAGGGTTTTTATTTCTTCGTTGGTCCTTCTTTCCTAATTTTTTTTAATCTTTTGATGTTTGTTGTGTGATTTTGAGATATTTTTTAGAATGACAAAGACAAGGAGAAAGGGTGGTGAAAAACTAGTGATTCAATGGACACAGGGGATGATTCTCATTTAAAAAACGATCGGTATTCAAAGGCTAATCGCCAGAAAAAAAAAGAGAAGGTATTTATTTGAATTCACATTTATTGTAGTAGTGCTATGTTAATGGTCAAATATTACCGTGACATGCTATCACTTGTAGTATAACAAAAGGTACATGTGCTACAGTTAGAGTGCCATCACTTTAGGTTAATGTTCCAGTACTATAATTAGTGTGTCAGTACTGTTTATATAGTTGTGGTACTGGGAGTATAATAAATGTACCAGTACTACAGTTAGTTTGCCAGCACTACATATATGTTCTCAATACTATAGTAAGTGTACCAGTACTATTGTTGTTTTGGTGGCACTTTTGATTTTTTCCAGATTAATTTAGTTAAAAAGAAGTTAAACTTGAGATTTCTGCTTTGATAGGTACAACAACGACATCACGAAAAGGAAAAGAACAACATAAACCTTCAAAAGGAAGAGGTAGATCCTATTTTTGAGAATAATTATTTAGATTTTCGGTTGGGTTTATTATATTGTCACTCAAATTCATAATCTGTGATGTAGTAGGGAAGAAAGTAGTAGCCAGTGTTAGTGAATACTCCGATTCAGGTTATAAAACTACCTTAACTTAGAGTTTCATTTTTTTTTATTAACATGTAATGTCTCAAAAAAGAATTTGTCCTGGTATAAAAGATTCAGGGGGTATTCATTGAAATAGGGAGAGGAAAAAGAAGAAGATGAGAAGCAGGGACAGTGATGGGGCCAAGAAGAAGAGGTCAGGTAATGGTTTTGGTAATTGATTTAATTAGATATATATTATGGTGTGGTAGCTTCACTGTATTACTTAAAATTGAGCTATACATTACTTATGGGGATTTGTTTTTCATGTTTTGAGATCTCTATTTTTTTCATTTAGTAATTGATATTATTTGTTGAAATGAACAAGGTAAATCTGGTCAGGATCAAACTCTGTTAGATGATTTGCTTGGGGATTCAACTTCTGATTCTAGTGATAATGATGTCCAAAGAATAATTTTGGTGAGTGGGATTCTATTTTTTGGTTGGTAAGAAATTTGTATAAAATCGATTCTAAAATCTTTAAATATATCGATGAACTTTTTTTTATTTTTTTATAGGGAGATTGACACTGGAGGATGGTACACCGTATTTTAGGAGTAACATTGTTATGTGTGCAAAGGAATTACAGGAGCTGAAATTCAATGAGCATCACCTGTCTGAAATTAAAAAGACACCATTTTGGCTCTTATTCGATGCTTTAAGAAATTTGGATTACAGCTCTTACAGGTTTTTGTGGCAGAAAAATGAAGACGACATCAAAAGTGTCATGGCAACTTTCGATCAGAGGAGTCAGACATTTTGGCTTGGGAGTGAGCGATTAGAATTGACAAGCAGGGATGTCCAATTGATACTTGGGGTTGCATGTGCATCAAGGAATATACCGCTTCGTTCGAATGACTGTGGTGTTGTACCTTGGGTAGATCGTTGCTTGGGGGAGGAGGTTAAGGAGCGTGGGGGATCTATCTATCTGCAGAGGAAGAAGACACTTGACAAGATCAAGTTCTTCTTGAAGTTGAGTACTGAACACAGCTATCAGGATGTAGCCAGGCTTGTGCATGTGTATTTCTTGACAACTTTGCTGATTCCAGGGAGGAATTCTACTATACCAGGACACTATAGTATCTATCTTGAGAATTTTGAAGAAATTAGAGAGTTTGATTGGTGCAAAGTAGTTGTTGAGGTACTGGTTAAACAGCTGACAAAATCAAAGAATTTGAATATATCTGGATGTGCTGTATTACTACCGGTAATAAAATTCAGAATTCTATGTGATTGGTTTAGATTAGTCATTTAATTTTATCATGATTTATTTACTAACAATTTGATAAATTTAATTTATAGTTTTGGTTATGTGAGCACACAAATTTGGTGGTTGCGTCTCAACCTGGAAGATTTCCACGTGTTTTGAAGTGGGATCTCTCATTGTTAGGAGAAAAGCTAGAAAGGTTGGATCTGATTTCACTAAGAACTTCAAAAGTGAGTAATCAATAGCTATTTTGTGTGTAACTTTTAATTTAGCGGAACATATTCTGAAAGAAATGTTGTAACTTGTAATTATTTAAATATCTTCTGCAGATTCACAAAGTTGTTCTCAAGCCAACGTCGTATGAGAAGTAAGTTCTGCGGTCTTTGATGGAAACATGGAGTAGGGATTGCATCGTGGATGGTGGTACAAGAGGTGAAGACAGCAGATCACACGGAGTTAGCCCGTAGCTGATAACATGCATGAAATGGATTCTGATTCAGATTTGGGCATTTGTGGCACTTACCCCATTGCAACTAGGCCAAGAGGTGGTGCTTTTGCTTCTGATTCACCAAGAGTTAATTCTGACGGTGGTCAGCCAACTGGGTTAGAGAATGAAGTAGCAGAAACTCTTGTTATGTTGGAAGATTTTAATGAAAAAGGATAAGGCTGGGAATTCAAGAGCCGGTGACTGCCCATCTTCAAAAGGGAAAGATGTTGGGACAAGACCTAGTGTCCCATCATTTAGCATTGGACTGACCGCAGAGATCGATAATGCGAGAAAATCCTCAGGCAGTGTTTTGAGGATAGTCAGAGAGCTTGATATGGATGATGCAAGGGACAAACCACCTGAAGATGTTGAGTTGGAGAAAAAGTTATTGGGTGAGATTAGTCAATTGAGGGATGAAAATGCAAAGTTACGTAACGATTTGGTTGACAGAAACAATGAAATATTGAGATTGAATGAGCAGTTCTCTGATTACTATCTAAAGCTCGGAGCAGATCATGCAGAAGAGAGGAAAAGATTGTTAGCTGAGCTAGAATCTAACAAGCAGGAGCTCACCGATACAAGGGCAAAATTACATTCATTATGTTACCCAACTGTATCCCAGGTGCTTCAGGACGAAAGGAGTGTGGCTGTGCTTGACATGCAAGCTCAGCTCAGTATAGAAAAGACTAAAAAAGAGAAAATGATTAAACAAAAGAAGAAGCTGGAGGATGAGAATGCAAACTTGGTTGATACATTGAAGTTATATGAAGTAATCGATGATGTTAAGATCGACCAGCCTATTGAAGCGTCACCTGTTGTGAAAAGGCAGAGGTCTAAGAGACATTATGAGCCTAACACCATAGCACGTGGGGTTAAGACGAGGTCGAGGTATGATGATAGGCGGCCAACCATGATTTCTCCACAAGTGAACACAACTGAACTTATCGAGATGCACGAGGTGAGAAAGTTTGGCGCTGTGAAACTGAATAAGAAATTCTCTGCTGTGAAGAAGCTTTCAAAGAAGTTAAAACAAACAATAGAGCAATGTTGGAGTGAAGGGGGAGAAGAGTAAGCAAAAACAACTACTTTTAGTATGATATGATCATCGTTTAACAAGTATTTTTAATGACTGATTATTTAATAACATCCAGATTTGTTGCTTGGAGTATTCCGGAAGCAATGACAGAAGTAAGGCTGAAGGATATATTGAATATATTACATCACGACATGATTTCAAAAGGGGTATATTTATGTTGAAACTTTTAAATCCAGGATTCAGAGATACGTATTTGAATTTCTTATAAAATTACCTTTTCATATTTCAGAAATTTCATTGAATTTTATAGGTTGTTGACTCTTGGGGTGAGCTATTGAAAATAAAATATTCAAAGATTATGGATACCAGTCATATTGTCATCTTTTCTTCGATGTGTTGGGTATGTACATCAAACTCTATTCAGAATAGAATTGACAGTATATAGAGTTACCCAAAATATTATGTATGTTTTGATTTGATCGTATATTTTATCAGGACTTGATTGTGAGAGATGGGGGTAAGCCTAGCCATGGTCTAAGCGCTTTGGTTGATAAGAGATTGCATAAGGTTGGATAGAAAGATGTTCTGATATTTCCCCTGCTCACAAGTGATCTTGACAGTGGTATGTAAGGTGATCATTGGACGTTGTTAAAGATGGACCTGAGCATGTGCCAATGGAGTTTTTACAATTTTCGTATACCAAGACGACCGGATGAAAGGGATCAGGACCTAGACAGGTCAATTCATGTTGTAAGTGTATGATCTTTAATTCAGTAATTGGATATACTTTATAACATTCATGCCTAAAACAAGTTAAATTTGCAGGTTAACTATGTTGTTGGGAAGCTGAGTGCTATATTCATGCAGTCGAATGTCAACCATATGCTACTTGCCAAAGGAAATAGTTTGCCTTATTCAGTCCCATGTTTGCAGCAACAACCCGATTCTTTAGATTGTGGTGTGGTTGTATGCTACAACATGGAAAATATAGTTACACATAAATTCTGCTCATTAAGGGATATGACACATACGGCTGCTGGTGATTTTAGAAAAAGAATGGTTGAATTGTTTATGGATACAGAAAATGTAAAAGTGGTTGGCAGCAACGAAGAGTGAAGAATTCTGCATTGCTTTTTTTGTATATTTAGAAACTTTATGTTAGCATGGATAGTCTAGAAGTAAGAAACTTTATGTTTTTTGGCAGTGTACAAGTAAGAAAACTTTGGGCATTTTGGCAGTATTTTTGTCATGTCGATCCGAAAGGGCAGTGATTGGCATGCTTATCTTTTGGATATAAACTGATAATCAAGACAGTAGATTTTTTGGAACTCATTTTGGATTGGGTTGTTATTGTATAATTAAGATAAGTCTACCATGATACTGTGAATGCCTTACTCTTTCCCATTTGTATGACTGTGCTGAATTTTTTTGAAATGTGCTCATACTTTATAGAATTATTGCCTTATGTTCGAGTACTATAGGGAAAAAAATAGAAAAGTGCAGCCTCTATGAGTTTTTCATTTTCTAGTGCAATCAACTATTATAGGAACATGTATATAAATTGGGCATTTATCATAGTGAAGAAAAAACATTAATGTTGATAACCCAAAAGGGAGGGATTCCCTCCTATTACACAACCTTTAAATAGCCAACATAAGAAAATTCTTATGTGTCCACTTGAACAACATAAGAAGACTCTTGTGGGGCTAGCAATTTAACTTACATAAATACCCTACAACAAAATATATGTTCAAAGCACAACTACTGCAGACCACGATAACTACCAATTTGTGCATCCTATCAAACACCAACAACCCAAAAAAGAGAAAAACCCAAAAGAAGAAACTTAAAACCTAATCTCTAAAATAACTTTAAATGACACACGATACTCTGAACAAAGCAGAAGACAGAAGCACAATCATCTTCCCATATTGGGCCTCGAACGTTGTAGAATTGTTTTTCTAGAGTATCGTACTCCACAAACCTCCCAAAGGGCTCAAGCCTACATAGAAGCCTTCTCCCATCAGGTTTAAGCAACAGTAGGGGTTGGATTCCAAAAATGAATTCGTCATTGCGTACCCGATACCCTACATTGAAAACCAGCCTATTCCATGATAGGGGATTGTTGTAGTCCTCTAGAATCCATAACTCAAAATCAGTAAAGTTTTCGCATATGCTCGAATACACGACAAGTTTATCTTTATTAATGGCTGTAATTTCTCCATAATGTTTAACACTAACTCTACCCGATGGGACTGCTATCAGATTGAAGGTTTCAGTTGAACAGTTAAAGGAGGCTATATGGTCTACAAGAAAATTCTGCGCAATCTGCCAATTTAGAAAACCACCACACCATACTTCAGGGCTTTGAACCGGATAGTTGAAAGGAAACTCACCCACGTACCTCCATATATTTGTCCTGGTTAAAAAACAATGAATGGAAGACTTAAATGCAACAGAGTTGAATAGAGCAACCCTATATACTTTGTATTCATTGTTAACTGCAAGATAACCCATTCTGTAAACAACTGTGGCAGTGGTGGATTCTTCCGGAAAATCAAGTTTGACAGGAGGAAGATGCAAACAAATCCCACTAACAAGGTTCCCAATAAAGAATTTGTCTTCGGAATTACAGAGTAGGGTTAGACCATTACAAGCTGCCAGAAAATTAACAGTTGGGTTGGGGTTTACAATTACCCGGTTGTTTTCTTCATTTTGGGAAGGTTCAGAGGGCTCGTATGTAAGAGGGCAATAACCAAACTGGAATTGCAAGATGAACCCAATTCGATTTTGGTCGCGCATCATAGGTAGATGCCTAAATGCGCCAAATCTTCTACTGGATATCAGACGATCCCAAGCTCGATTCACCATTTTGAATGTGGTTAGGGATTTTGGGGAAACCCTTGAAAGAATATCCTCCATGATTTCTGGTGGGAATACGGTGCCACCGATGTTCGTCGACGGAGGATTATTTTCATTCATATTTGGGAGAAGATAAAGATTGTTTGCAAGTTTTGATTTCTGAAATATGAAAGTTCATCTCTATAGAAATCTATTTATAAAATTTGTAGAGTTGTAGCCATTGAGTGATTGATCGTGAGTTGTACTATGGCATCGTTTGGTATTATAGCGGGAAAACGAAGAACAAATTGGTGGGAAGCCACACGTCCATTGTTGATTTGTTTTAGACGTCTAATTGTAATTTGTCGTTTAATTAACTATTATGGTGGTTAAAAATTAGTTAATTAACTACCTAATCTAATGGTTACAACTAGTTAATTACTTGTCAGAAGAATATATGGTATCCACTTTTTTTTTACTCAAAATAATGAAAAAAAGGTATAGTAATGTTACTAAGCCAGAATAGTATTATTCATTTAGATTATTAGTATTCAATAGTAAAAAATGGATTAGTTGTTCTATATATAATTATAGTATTTAGAAATGGGGTAGGTTCGGGTACTTTTGCTTGTTATTGTATACTATTGGATAACTAACAGTACTATAACTGTTTTTCTGTACTAACGTTGATATACACTGTAGATAGTCAAATCTGGAAAAATAGCCGTTACACAATAAATGTCAGTACCCCAGAATGTTACCGTTGCATTATGTTGGGATATATTTAGTTTTGATGATTTTCCAAAACGACATGTAATAGGTTTGAAAGCAGTCAGGATAGTATCCTTTAGATCAGGTCAGGCTAGGTTAGCTCTCAGTAGAATAGGTTGCTCAGTTGAGGGGGAACTCAGCGAGGGGGAACTTCTCAACACAGCCTGAAGATATCAAGATGACAACCAGAAGAGCTGACTGAAGACATGCCATCAACCTGAACCAATGGAGAAGCCTGAAGGAAGTCCCACTGAGTGTAAGTCAGGCTGATCTAAGCCAAGTCTGGTGGACCACTCAGTGAAGAGCCTGATCAGGTGGATCAGTGCTGCACCAAGTAGGCCCTGAAGGAGTCAGGCTACTGTGTTCAGGGAAGTTTGTCATTCAGCCTTATGACAAACTTCTTGGAGTGATCTTCAAACAGTCCTTGAAGGACAACTACACTGAGGACGAGTCAATCCAACTGAAGATCATCTTGTCAGTGAAGGAGAAAACTACCTAAAGTCAGTGGGTCTTAGTCAAACCCACTGAGTCAAAGATCCGTGAATCCAGGCCACGTGGACCAATCAGCACGAGGCAGCAACTCTGACACTGACAAAGGCCGCATTCCAAGAAAAGTGGTTGAAACCATTTAATGCTGGATTCAAATGTATTTCCTCTCCAACGGATACATTTGAATCCCCATTATAAATACAAGCTCATGGCTGTGTATTTAAGTGTGTTGTTTTTGTTTGAGAATTGTATTGTTGTATCTTGTAAGAAAAACAAACACCTACGAGCTGAAAGTGTGAGTAGTAGCATACGTGCATGGGAGTTATAAGGAGGGTTTACTCACATCTTAAACACTGACCATTAGGGTCTTCAAATATACACATATGAGTGTTCAGCTTGTAACTCTAGGCTTAGAGAGGTTTTCCCTATCTTAGCTATTGGCTAACACACTGTAAAGGGAAAACCTCACCTAGTTGGAGAAAACCTAACTGAAACCAAAACCCTCTAGTCAGGTTTGTTGGTAGTAAGTGAGGAGAAGGGCAGCCCAGGGAGTGGCGTGAGTCCAGTTGTAAGTGCACCTTGGCACGTTAAAAACAAGAATCCAAAGGAGTGGATTTCCTGTTAAATCAGGCCGTGGATGTAAGAGCTTGAGTCTCTGAACCACGTTAAACTGGGCGTACTTATCTTTCAAAGTATTTACTAAAGTGTCGTGAAAATCAGCTCACTGAGAGCTTTGTTAAGAAAACTTTAGTTAAGCAATCAGGTCAGAGAGATTCCTCTCACTGACCAAATCAGGCTAGGCACTCGAGAGTTCAGTCTCTCGAGTCACTGCCTTGTTGAGAGCCTGAGCTTTCAAGTATCATCACTGACTTGATAGCTCTGACTCTCAGCAACGCAGTGACTTGAGTATTTCGTTACTGAACTCATTCAGGGTGCGACGCGAAGGTTTTAAAAAAAAAATTTGCTCCTGAATTCCCATTTTGCCATTTGAAAACGGGACCATCAATTGGTATCAGAGCGGGTTGTTCACATGACCACTGATCCAGTTTTGCTAAGAAAAATGGTCTACCGAACAGATCTTAAACGTTTTAAACTATGGGAATTTCTGCATATTTCATACTATTACTTGTATTCTGACATCATTCTTGTAATAGAAAATCATTTGGTTAGAAGTTTTGGAATCATCAAAAAGGGGGAAATTGTTGGGATATATTTAGTTTTGATGATTTTCCAAAACGACATGTAATAGGTTTGAAAGCAGTCAGGATAGTATCCTTTAGATCAGGTCAGGCTAGGTTAGCTCTCAGTAGAATAGGTTGCTCAGTTGAGGGGGAACTCAGCGAGGGGGAACTTCTCAACACAGCCTGAAGATATCAAGATGACAACCAGAAGAGCTGACTGAAGACATGCCATCAACCTGAACCAATGGAGAAGCCTGAAGGAAGTCCCACTGAGTGTAAGTCAGGCTGATCTAAGCCAAGTCTGGTGGACCACTCAGTGAAGAGCCTGATCAGGTGGATCAGTGCTGCACCAAGTAGGCCCTGAAGGAGTCAGGCTACTGTGTTCAGGGAAGTTTGTCATTCAGCCTTATGACAAACTTCTTGGAGTGATCTTCAAACAGTCCTTGAAGGACAACTACACTGAGGACGAGTCAATCCAACTGAAGATCATCTTGTCAGTGAAGGAGAAAACTACCTAAAGTCAGTGGGTCTTAGTCAAACCCACTGAGTCAAAGATCCGTGAATCCAGGCCACGTGGACCAATCAGCACGAGGCAGCAACTCTGACACTGACAAAGGCCGCATTCCAAGAAAAGTGGTTGAAACCATTTAATGCTGGATTCAAATGTATTTCCTCTCCAACGGATACATTTGAATCCCCATTATAAATACAAGCTCATGGCTGTGTATTTAAGTGTGTTGTTTTTGTTTGAGAATTGTATTGTTGTATCTTGTAAGAAAAACAAACACCTACGAGCTGAAAGTGTGAGTAGTAGCATACGTGCATGGGAGTTATAAGGAGGGTTTACTCACATCTTAAACACTGACCATTAGGGTCTTCAAATATACACATATGAGTGTTCAGCTTGTAACTCTAGGCTTAGAGAGGTTTTCCCTATCTTAGCTATTGGCTAACACACTGTAAAGGGAAAACCTCACCTAGTTGGAGAAAACCTAACTGAAACCAAAACCCTCTAGTCAGGTTTGTTGGTAGTAAGTGAGGAGAAGGGCAGCCCAGGGAGTGGCGTGAGTCCAGTTGTAAGTGCACCTTGGCACGTTAAAAACAAGAATCCAAAGGAGTGGATTTCCTGTTAAATCAGGCCGTGGATGTAAGAGCTTGAGTCTCTGAACCACGTTAAACTCCTTGTGTTCTTACTGCTTTGATATTGTGCATGCTTGCCATATTATCTGTTCATTCATTGCATTTAAGTTTATCAGGTCTGAATCAATCAACCTGATCCTCAAAAGAACCTGCCCTACTAAACACCTCTCAGATTTGAGTAAAGCAAGTTTTCAGAAAGCAAACTAATCAAGACTTTAAACTATCAGGGCTCAAACATTTCCGCACTGAACTTGAACTGATAGTTAGCCAACTGACCCGCACCAAGTGTAGTCAGTGGGTGTATTATCAGCTCCTAGTTCTTTACCACTCTGAGTGAAGGGGACTCAGTCAGTTTTAAGTTTGAAAAATACGTATACGTGTATCCCCCCCCCCCATACACGTATTCCTCAGTCTTGCACCGGGACCAACAAGTGGTATCAGAGCTTGAGTCTCTGAACCACGTTAAACTGAGCGTACTTATCTTTCAAAGTATTTACTAAAGTGTCGTGAAAATCAGCTCACTGAGAGCTTTGTTAAGAAAACTTTAGTTAAGCAATCAGGTCAGAGAGATTCCTCTCACTGACCAAATCAGGCTAGGCACTCGAGAGTTCAGTCTCTCGAGTCACTGCCTTGTTGAGAGCCTGAGCTTTCAAGTCTCATCACTGACTTGATAGCTCTGACTCTCAGCAACGCAGTGACTTGAGTATTTCGTCACTGAACTCATTCAGGGTGCGACGCGAAGGTTTTAAAAAAAAATTTGCTCCTGAATTCCCATTTTGCCCTTTGAAAATGGGACCATCACATTATGCACTTATATATATGTTGCTCTCTCATATTGTGTAACAACTATTTCACAAACCCTCCTTGAAAGAAGTAGTAGCAGTAATCTTAATATCCCCAACTTATACAATTCCACAACAAAGCCAAATTGAAAACTATCCAACATCCATATATACAACAAAATTCCAGATCAACACGTCTTCAGCCAGTCAAAACAACATCAATGACACATATATTCGGTATGCAAAGGAAGCTTATAAAAAGTGTGGTCAAAACACGATTACTAAAATAAATTGTTCAATAGATAACCCTAGGAGGTTTTACTATTGTTGTGATGTGCATAATTTCTCCCATTGGTGTGTACTAGTAAGTTTCGAGGCGCTATGTTTCGATCGTAACCGCCAGGAGGCCAGAGATGAACAAGTACACACGAATGCAAGGACCACTTATGAGATTAGGTTGGAAACTTTGCTACTGGGAAATTTTATCACACTGTGTGTGCTTCTTTACACTGCATTTTACGTTAGAGATTTGTTCATGTAATATGATGCATATAAGTTTGGGCACCCATGCCACAAACTCAGTTTAAAAAATGTTCTTGTTCAAATCAATTAATAGTTGTGCTGGGATTGTGTTGATTATCCCTTTAATTTGTGTGTAATCTATTGCCTCATAATATAAATATATTACCTCTGATTTTATTTTCAAATTCTCTTGTAAACACAATCAAACATAGACCATCCAAAATAATGCAAACAAAACACATCCCACACCTTCAAAGACGAGTTGTATAATGGACCATAATATATCAAAATAACACAGAACATGCCCAGTATTTATACATAAAAAAGATGTCCATTATAATGATACATCAAATAGCAAACTGTATCGAGAATAACTACACGAAGGTCCACGATATGCAAAAAAAGGGTCTGCTCTTAAAAAAATGCTGGACACTACCAGTGTACATCGTCAGCAGATTTTCTAGAAGAGGCTATGCTAACAAAAATACACAAAAATTATCAGCCCCTCGCGTTGTTCAAATCTAACCAGTAATCATGCATATACCAGCTGCAGCAAAAAACACTGTAAAATAAAGAGCACTATCTTTTGTTCTTTGGAATTTCACCAAAGGACTTCATTCTAGTCTTTTTTGGATGCCCGGGCATGTTCTTCAGGACTGGAGGGTTGATTTTGGGTTCATTGTTTTGGTCATTGAATTCAAACTTCTCTGTTTTGGGAATTGGTTGTATAACATGTGTGTAGCATGTTTGGTATGTGGTGGTAAGGAAGGATTCATCAATGTAGTCAACGAGGGGGGTGCCATACGTGTTAATAACGAGAGTTGCGTGTGAACAGGGAAAACCTGTGATCTTCCATTGGCAGCAGGAACAAGACCTCTCGTTTAAGTCGACAACAATGGACGGTGAGGTCAATACTTCAAACTTTCCATTGCTCCTTTGCTGCACCTTCCATGATCGTGAGACAGCTAGATGATGTTGCCAAAGTGCTTGCTTATTGGGACAAATAGTTGTGGTTCACGAATTGCTTGCGGATTTCCTTTCAAGTTGCCACCTGCTGATTTCTGCCAACACAAAGAAATGAACACAGGGCTTAATTAGACACAGAAGCAATAACTATTTAGGGGTTCAATAAATATAAAACGAACAGGGTAGAAGAATACCTGATCTGATATAATCTATCATGTGTGTAATAGGATAACCTCGAGCTTCTTTCACCCATGAGTTAAAGGATTCGGCTGCGTTAGAAGTCATCTCCCCATACCTTATTATATGGGGGGGAGTGCGAAACTGCCCAATTCTGGAATGGTAGCTGGTCCAGAAACTGATTGGCTTTATCCCCTCCAAGTTCCTTGAAAAGAGCAAGCTTTTCATCAAAAATCCTTGTATTAGGGGCATATGCACAGTCTTTGAAAAAATCGGACAACCTGTGCTGGGAATTCTTTCGTAACCCACCACCGAATCTACCTCTTAAATTGTTAAGAATGCAGACAAGATAAAAAAAGTGCTTTGGAGTATCAAATACTAGAGGAAAAGCAGCCATCAGTCCACAATTTCTATCAGAGATGTAGAAAATCTCCTTCTCGTGATTGCAAAAATCACGCAACTTAGTCAGAAACCATGTCCAGTTTGGAGTATTCTCTGCTGACACAATTGCAAAGGCCACCAGAAACAACCCTGCAAGACGTAACTTATATATTAAAAGGGCAAGCAAACACTGATCATTACATTTATCAACATGAACTATTTTTTTACACCATTGTTATCGTCTTTGGCAGTTGCAGTAAGTAGAATTCCCTTGGCGCGTCCATGTAAAAAGGTACCATCAAGAAACAGCATGTGCCGACAACTTTTGAACCCCTCAAGACTTGCCCTAAAAGCAATGAACACACGCTCAAAACAGTTGGAGGACGAGTTGACCTCCAGATCAAATATGCTCCCTGCATAAAATTGAAACACAAAATAATAGATGTGATAGTGTCTCGTAAGAAACTGACGATGAAACATAACAGTGAGATGATATACCTGGATTTGTTCATTTCACAGCAGCTCCGTACCATTTAAGGTTGTCGTATGAGTCTTGATATGACCCAAACAACTGTTCTCTTGCACCCTCTGCTGTCCGATAGCCACTATAGTAAGGTATGGTTATCCCGTAGTTAACTCTAATGATGTCGACAACAGCTTTGGCGGTTATATCGGGGTTCGCCATAACATCGTGTTCCACAAGATGCATAACAATCTTTAGTCCAAACCGTTTCTTATGGATACTTCTCGATCTCCCCAAGCACGTGTGTACAAAAACACCATTATATATTTTTAAAAAATTGTTCTCTTTCATAAAGTGCGCTTTTATATGCCACCCACACCCAATTGTATTGTTCTCTTGACATATTACATATATGTATTTGGAGTCATTTCTAAAAACTTGTAACTAAATCCCATGCTTGTTGAGTGTTTGATTAGTTCTTTCCGGAATCCATCCGCACCCTCCCTAAATATGGTACCAATACCACCTTGCATTATATCTTTGTTAGGATATTTTTGTCCTAGGGATTTTTCTCATGTTAATTTTGATAATGTGAAAACAGATATTTTTGTATTGTGGAAACTAACATTGCAGGTACAAAGAAAAATAAAGAATTTAGATGAAAGTCTACATCTGCAAACATTGGATATAGACCCTACAACTAGTTGAAGACAAGTCTACATCTGAAGAGTTGAAGAGAGGTCCACAGCCGAAGAGTCTACATCTGCAGAGTTAGAGACTAAAAGTTGTAAACTTGAGATTAGTAGGACTAATTAAGTGTAATACACATGGTACACTCACTCACTTAATTTGAAAAGTCTCAGTGTTTACCAGAGCTAATTACTAGCCAGTAGAAACAAGTGTTTCAGTGATTAACATATATTTGAGCAGTCATCACTAAAAGACAACTTGTACTACTTGAAGGACATTGCTATATGACAAGAAGCCTTAATTAAGCAGAAGTCAAAGCTGGAGGTGAAAATATTTGAAACTCTCAATCCCTCCAATGGCTAGAGGACCCCTCAAGACTCCTATAAATAGGAGAGGAGACCTCAGAGGATCAACAACAACAATCCAAAGCTCTCAAGCATACAAGCACAATATTTACAGCCTTCAAAGTCTACAGCCCTTCAACTCTAGAAGTTTTTAGGACTTAGAAGATAGGAATATTGTCTTATATTTTTGTTGTTCCTCACTATATACCCTCTTGTATTCTACCTTGTGTAGATTTTATTTCTTTGTGAGTTTATTTCTGTGTGAGATAGAAAGAGTGTTCTGAGTGAACTTTTTGTTTCATCCTAGACTAGACTGATCTGAGTGAGAATTCTAGGTCTTAGGGGGAACTTATTGTGACTGCGTGATATCTTAGTGAATTTGGCACCTGTGTGGTGTAACATTGGATGTAGGAGGATTACAACACCTCTGAACCACTATAAATTTATCTTGTTCTTTATCTACTGTTCATTCATTTTATCTATCATATTGCATCACTCATTTTCTCTGTGTTTATTAAAGTTTGTTTGGATTTGATTTTTGAATTCACACACTTTACTTTTTTCCGCTGCACTAGGTGTTAAAATACTCCTAAGTATTATAACACCAATTCTGATAAGTGTTTGATTTTAACTATACAGACTCTACATTTCAAAAAGTCTGCAGCTGCAACCTTTGTTTTCAACTCTACAGCTGCAGAGTACAATATGTATACTTCATTTGTTGCCAAAAAGTTTTAAATTTTAAGAATCAAGGTCTATTCACCCCCCTGTAGACCTTGATACACCTTTGGGACCAACAAGTGGTATCAGAGCAGTTGACTTGCCACTGCTCTGACCAAATTTCAAAAGTTTTCAAGCCAGATCCAAAATTGTTTTTTGAAAAATCATATTTGCATTTTCTATGGCTCCTAAAATGATGAAGTCTAAAGTGTCTATGTTTTCCATAGATGAATATGATGATTGGAAGATCCGAATGCAAGCTCACCTATCTGCTATGAATGATGAAATGTGGTCCATAATTGAGGATGGTCCAATTGTGATAGAAAAGGCCAACACTGCATGAGATCAGACTGGTCTAGCCCAAATCATTCCAAAACCCAAGAAGGAGTGGACAGATGAAGACAAGAGGAGAGCAAACCTCGACAATGTTGCAAGAAACACTATTTATCACTCTCTAGATAAAATTATGTTCAGCAAGATAAAAGGTTGCAAAACTGCTAAAGAGATATGGGAAAAAGTTGAGATGATCTGTGAAGGGACTGATCAATTTAAAGAGAACAAGCTCATGACAGCTGTCTAAAAATTTGAGAACTTCAAGATGAAATCTGGAGAAACTCTTGAAAAGTTTGATTTAAGATTCATTGAAATACTCAATAAGATTGAACTACTTGTAAAATAATACTCTCAAAAGGAAAATAACATGAAAGTTCTAAGAGCCTTACCATCTGAATGGGATATGAAAGTGGTTGCTATGAGAGAATCTAAGGATTTATCCAAAGTATCCACATCTGAGTTGTTTTCTGACCTTAAAGCCTTTGAATTTGATATTGACAGTTAAAAAGACAAAGACTCAACAAATTCAAAAGTCACAGCTCTAGTAGCTGCAGAGTCCAACCCAACTGCAGAATAAGATTCAGAAAATGATGAGATGGCCCTGTTAATAAAGCAATTCAAAAAGTTTGCCAAGAGAGTCAACTGGAAGAAAAATCCACCTAAGCAAGAAGGTAAGTCAAGTAAACTAGCTGCTAACTCCAACTATATTTGCTATAATTGCAGGAAACCTAGACATTTAATCAAGGACTGCCCCTACCCAGAAGTAAAGAAGTACATTGAGGAGGAGAAAGGTGCAAGAATGGAAAAGAATAAAAAGTTGGATAAAGAAAGAATAAGAGCACTACTATCCGAGTTTGAAAAGACTCAGGAAGAAAGTCCCTCTTCTTCTTCTTCTTCTTCTTCTTCTTCTTCTTCTTCTTCTCACCCAACTGTAGAGTGTGAGTCCACAGATTCTGAGGACAATGAAGCACTAATATGTCTTATATGGCAAAGGATGAAGAGGTACAATCCTCATCCAGTTCTTTAACTGAAAATGATTCTTCCAGTGATATGATTCACTTGCTCCAAAAAGGTTTTGAAGGACTGCTTCATATAAGAAGTGATTATGATGAACTTTTAGTTGAAAATCAATAACTTAAGCAAAGAATTGAGGAAGTGCTTGCTGAAACCAATGAAAACAGAAACAAGCTATCCTTGATGAGTAATTTACAAGAAGAATTTGATTATCTAAATATGAGTCATGAATAACTTTTTGAAGAAGCTACATGCAGAATTGCTGACTGTATAGATCTCAAGAATGAAGTAGCAAAGAAAGACAACATTATTCAAAATGTTGAAGCTGAGAGAGATTATTTTATTAAAAGATTGGAATGCTATGGTAAATCTTCTAGGAAATTTAAGGAAATGCTTGTACAGCAAAGACCTTCTGGAGATATGACAGACATTGGATACAATCCATGTGATTGGATGGAATATCTTGAAAAATTTGTTCCCACATTTGTGAAACAACAACAAGAGTTCAAAAGAGAAAGCATTCTTCTACAAGAACTTGAGGAACCAACTGTTCAAAGATTAGTAAAAAATCTATTTGATGAGAAACAAAAGACGATTATTGACATTATTTATGGAAAGGTTGAAAATGCACAACATTTGGAAGGAAAGATCAATATGTACACATACAAGATCAAATCAATCTGTAAAGAAGAGACTTCAAGTCAAACTTTACAGACAACAACTGTGCAGCTGGAATCAACTGTAGATTTTAAGAGAAAAGAGAATTTTAACAAATTCTGGAATGGAAAGAAGTCTACAGGGGACAAGAAAGTTGCTCAGGAAGTTCCATACAAGAAGGGCAAAAGACCAACTATTGCAAAATCAACTTGGGTGGTTAAGAATGTCACTGGAGGAGATCTAAATCTTTGGATACCTAAGCACTAACTCTTCACTTATTGCAGGGACATTTGTCAACCACTCCAAAGGAAATCTGGTATATTGATAGTGGTTGTGCAAGGCACATGACAGGTAATAAAGAAACACTTTCCAACCTTAGAGAACTAAATGGACCTAGAGTAGTTTTTGGTGATAATGCCAGTGGAACTGCAAAGGGTTCAGGTTAAATAAGAAGAGGAAATGTGCAGATCAATGATGTATATCTTGTGGATGGACTAAAGCATAACTTATTAAGTGTGAGTCAATTTTGTGACAAAGGATACATTGTAGACTTTACACCAAACTCATGCATGATTAAGAATGCTGAAACTAAACAAGTCAAACTTTGTGGTACTAGAAAAGAAAATGTGTATATAGTTAAATAGAGCTCAGCTGAAGAGAATGTTTGTTTTATAGCAAACAACTCTACATATACAAGCTGGCTCTGGCATAAAAGACTAAATCACATAAATTTCAAAACCATGAATGACCTTGTGAAAAACAGACTTGTAAGAGGTCTACCAGAGATAAAATTCAAGAAAGATCATCTTTGTGATGCATGTCAAAAGGGTAAGCAAACAAAGAAGACTTTTAAGAACAAAATCTTTGATGGCTCAAACAAAGTCCTGGAACTGCTTTATATGGATCTTTTTGGACCCATAGAACCAGTTAGTTTAGTGGGAAAAAGTATACCCTTGTGGTGGTAGATGATTACTCAAGATTTACCTGGACTGTTTTCCTAAGGAAAAAGAGTGAGACTCTACAGAGGTTACCTGAACTTATGAGAAAAATTCAAAATGAGAAAGGTTTAAAGATTGTAAAAATCAGATATCTGATAGAGGAACTGAATTTACAAATCAAGTTATTGAAGAGTTTTGTTCTCTTCATGGGATTCATCATGAATATTCAGCAGCTAGAACACCTCAACAAAATGGTGTAGCTGAAAGAAAGAATAGAACTCTAAAAGAAGCTGTTAGAACCATGTTAGTGGAAGCTCATTTACCCAAAAGGTTCTGGGCTGAAGCTACCAATACTGCTTGTTACACACAAAACAGGTGTTTAATCAACAAATCACATTCCAAAATACCTTATGAATTATGGAAAGGATTTAGTCCTAACATATCTTATTTTCACATCTTTAGATGCAAATGCTACATTCTGAATAATGAGAAGGATTATCTAAGAACATTTGATCCTAAGGCAGATGAAGGATTCTTCCTTGGATATTCAGTAGTAAGCAAAGCCTTTAGAGTGTTTAATAAGAGAACAATGCTGGTGGAAGAATCTACACATATTGTCTTTGATGAACCACATATTAAAGACAGAGAGAATCAAAAGATCATTAAAGATCTGCAGAAAGATGAAAACTCTACAGATAGAACTTTACAGCCATATGTAACAGTTGAGATTCCAGTAGGAATAACTGAACAAGGCAATAAAGAATCTACTAAGGAGTTACCATGGATTGAAGATCATGTAAATGAAACATATTAAGACAATCAAGGTGATGTTCCTTCAGTGGAAGAGTTAACTGAAAGACTCAATGAATCTACAGTTAATAACTCTACAACTGAACAAAATATTCACCATGACCCCTTAAACTTGAAATGGCTTAAAAATCACCCCCTTGAACAAGTTATTGGAGAAGTAACTGATAAAGTAAAAACCAGAAGACAACAACATGAAGCTATGTTTGCAAGTTTTCTATCTGAAATAGAACCATCAAACATAGGAGAAGCTCTTATGGATGTCAATTGGATACTTGCCATGCAAGAAGAACTGAATGGATTTGAGAGAAATCAAGTTTGGGAATTAGTTCCTAGACCTATGAATCAGAAAGTTATTGGAACTAGATGGGTGTTTAAGAACAAACTTGATGAAGAAGGAGTTGTTACAAGGAACAAGGCCAGGCTTGTAACACAAGGATATTGCCAAGCAGAAGGAATTGATTTTGATGAATCTTTTGCACCAGTTGCAAGACTTGAGGCAATTAGGATATTTTTGGCCTATGCTGCTCATATGAAATTTACTGTATATGAAATGGATGTAAAGAGTGCATTTTTAAATGGACATTTGGCAGAAGAAGTCTATGTAGAGCAACCTCATGGTTTTGAAGACTCTACTGATGGAGACAAAGTTTACAAACTAAGAAAAGCTTTATACGGATTAAAGCAAGCTCCCAGAGCATGGTATGATACTCTATGTGATCATTTAATCAAGAATGGTTTCAAGAAAGGAATAGTGGATAAGACCCTATTTAGACTCAAACATGGTGAAGACATCTTACTAGTTCAGATTTATGTTGATGACATTATCTTTGGATCAACTAATGAAGAATTATGTAGGAAATTTTCACATCTCATGCAAGAAAAGTTTGAGATGAGCATGATGGGAAATCTAAATTTCTTTTTAGGACTGCAAGTAAAGAAAATGGACAAGGGAATTTTCATAAATCAGTCCAAATACACTCAAGAACTAATCAAAAAGTTTGGAATGAGTTGTTCAAAGCCTACATTTATTCCCATGTCACAATCAACCCTGTTGGATAAAGATGAGAATGGAAAAAGTGTTGATGTTACTTTGTATAGAAGATTGATTGGATCCTTACTCTACCTTACAGCTAGTAGACCAGATATTATGTTTGATGTGGGTGTATGTGCTAGGTTCCAAGTCAACCCAAAGGAATCACACTTGAATGCTGTGAAAAAGATAATCAAGTACATTAAGTCTACCCAAAATCGTGGTTTATAGTATTCAAAATAGGGTGGAATAGAACTGAAAGGTTACACAGACTCAGATTTTGCTGGATGTAAAGTTGACAGAAAGAGTACTAGTGGGATATGTCAATTTCTTGGACACAGACTAGTATCTTGGCATAGCAAGAAACATAATTCTATTGCACTATCTACAGCTGAAGCAGAATACATTGTTGCAGGAAGCTGTTTTGCACAAATTTTGTGGATGCAATACCAACTAAAAGACTATGATATTGAGTCAAAGAACACTACCATATTCTGTGACAATACAAGTGCAATTGCTATCACACAGAACCCTATTTTACACTCAAGATCCAAGCACATTGATGTGAGACATCATTTCATTAGGGATCATATTGAAAAGAGAGATATCAAAATGGAAAAGATACATACAGACCTTAATCTTGCAGATATCTTTACCAAACCTCTATGTGAATCAAGATTCTCTATCTTGAGAGGAGAATTAGGAATGTTAGAGTTATAAGAAAATCACTCAGAAATGAAGTATAAAGTTGAAAACTTCAAAAGAAAGTCAAGAAGTTATGATGAGTTATTCAAATGTAAACTTAAAGAAAGCAGATGCAGACTTAAGTCTACAGATGTAAACTTTGATTAAACTGCAGACTATTCTAACTGAAGTTATCAAACTGCAAACTTCAAACTGTAGATTTTCAAGTTGACTTGTACATTCTTAGCTATTAAATGCGCACACTACTAAATTCCAAATCCTTGTACTTGCGTGTACACATAATTTTTGGATTTATTGTCCCAGGTTTTTAATTGATAAAAACATACTGGACAGTGTATATTTATATATTGACTTTCAAAATTTGGATTTTATTTACTTCATTTCTAAGCCGTTGATCTTTTAAATGAGTAAATAACCCAAACATTTTAAACCGTTAATTTCCAAAATATAAGGAAAAAGTGTTCTCTCAACGTTAACACTTTCCTTGAGTTTTGTGCAAGTATAAATAGGAACCCTTAGCACAAAACCTGTTCATTACTTTTCATTTAAACCCCTTTCGCATTCTACCTACAAACTTCAAACCAAAGTTTTCTTCGTTTTCAAAACTTCTAAAATCATGAAGATACTCTTTGGATCACTTTTTTATTTCAATGCTCTTATCGAAGCTCTTGAAAATTCCGAAGCCATGGCTCTCATTTTTCGACGCATAAAGACCCAAGGCTTAGAATATGTTCTAACCAACAGACCCAATGGTTATGATGATGTTTTACCTCGTAAATTCTATGAAACTGCATCATACACCGAAGAAAAAAACTATATCACTGCTAACATTGATGGAGTTAATGTCAAGATTACTATTAGAGTCATCAATGAGGCCCTAAAGATACCTGCTGGAGGATTTCACTTCACTGAATTCAACTTTAAGGACAAAGATATTGTCTATTACAACAAGTTTACTGGTGGATTGGAGTTGCCAGAAAGTTGGAGCAGACATTTCAAGAAGAACCAACTTTCAAAGGAATATGTTTATCTTTATGAGTAATGGACAAATCCCTTCTCAATAGGACAGGTAGTCATGATGATGGTCCTGAGATTGCATGGGACTTAATGATTACGTTTGATAAAGGTCTTAAGGTAGATGTTAGTTCACTAATTTTCAATAGGATTGCCTATAACGTGACCAAGAGTGGAAACATTAAAGGTTTTGGCTTATTCTTGAACTATATCTTGAAACATCTTGGTGTACCTTTGTTTCAAACCCGTGGTCCTGTACCTATCTTCGTACATAGAATTATTGGATTGGGAAAATTCAAGAGAGGTGTTGCGGATGCACCATTGATTACTAAGAAAAGAAAACAGATGAAGCACAAGTTTCTAAGCCCCCTGTTGTTCACCAATATAAGTCTAATGCGAAGAGAAAGTTGGAGTTAGTTGAGGATGAAGACACTATTATTCTCAATGTTAGGAAAATTATTGTATAGTTTTGATGAGTTAAAACAAACCAGAAGATGTAATAGGACCATCTGGACCTGCTAGCCAGATGATGATCTAGATTAGGACTTAGTCTAGGGGGAACTGCCAGACAAGAAGACTTCACCAGAAGAGTCACCAGAAGACCCCACCAGAAGACTCCACCAGAAGACTTCACCAGATGAGATCTGACCAGAGGCAGAGGACCTTCCCCAGACCAGACGAGTCCGGACCAGACGAGTCTGGTAGAACAAAAGATGCTCAGTTTGATCCCCTGTTTCTACTGAGTATTCTGGATGTTAACCAGATCAGGACCAGAAGACACCGAGGTTGCCTGGTGTCTGGTCTTTCCTTCTCTGGAGAGAATCAGAGTTAGGCAGAGGAAGCATTTAACCGTTGGTGATTCAAATCAAGTCAACAAGATCAGGATTGGAAAGTATTTGAAGATAATCAATCCAAGGATCTCACCAACCCAATCAATCAATTAGGGAATTGATTGATTGAAGCTTCCCTAAATAGAGGATCTGATTGGATTAGCTCTCCAACGGCTATTCCCTAATCCCCTCTATAAATACAAGAGTGCAATCTCAAGAAAAAGCTCTAGAGAGACCCTACGCGCATAAGTCACAAACCAAGCTTTTGATAATCACTCTTAGCACTCTTATTGTTCACATTATATATCTACTCTTAAGGAGTTGTTGGACCTCAACCTGTTCATCTACAAGATAAGGTTGAAGGCTGTTGATCTTTAGATTGAAGTTAGATCTAAAGAGTTTGTAAGAAGGAACTGGTACTTCACAATTCCAGTAAGTAAGTTGGATGTTGGTTGGATAGTGAGACCCCTTTGATCAAGGGAGAGTGGACCTGCAAAGAGGAAGATCAGGAAAGTCAAGAAGAGCTTCCTTGAGACTGTTGTTGAAGAAGCACAGAAGAGATATAAGGAAGAGACTCCAGAGGAGAAGCAGGCAAGGATCAGAAAGAACATAGATGAAGAGCAGAGGCTCAGCTATGTTAGGAGGCAAAATAAGAAGTCCAGAGAAGCTGGTGTTCCTTCTGGTGCAGGTGGATCTAGTCAGAGGAGGAAAGCTCCTATTGAAGTGATGAACATTCTGCCTCTCAGGACAGAAGGGTCTTTTGACTCTACTGTGCATGTACCCTTGATTGAGAAATGGAAGGAGGCAAAGACTCTGGTTAATCCAACATTATATCCAGAGGCCAGCACCAGAGGATGATGAGCTGATCAACAGAACCTTTCACTCCTGGATGCAAGCTTACGATGTAGATTTGTACAAGCAATTGATGGACTCTACCATTGAGTTCAACCTGGAGGTGACTGCTCCTGAGTTTACTTATCTCAACACACCCATGGTAGGAGACCAGGTTGATTGGGCTGAGCTGAAGAGATTGTAAAAGACAAAGGTGTTGGTCAACTTCACTCCAACATCTTCTGCAGAGCTGAAGGCCGTCCATGATAGGTTCCTTGACTAGTTTCTTGTGTCCAAGGAAAACAGGAGATATGCATAGAATAGGACTCTGAACTTCAATGTAACTTGTAATCATCTTGTCCTTATTATTAATGAAAATATCATATCTTCTCTGTTCAAAAGACAACCTCTTGTTGTCTTAATTGTCTGCCTGATAAGATCTATTCTAAGGTCTTGTCCTTTATTGTTTTCTTGCTTAAAGTCTTATGTTTTGATCAGTTCTGGTAGTGTTTTAACTTCATCAAAAAAGGGGGAAATTGTTAGGAAAATTATTGTATAGTTTTGATGAGTTAAAACAAACCAGAAGATGTAATAGGACCATCTGGACCTGTTAGCCAGATGATGATCTAGATTAGGACTTAGTCTAGGGGGAACTGCCAGACCAGAAGACTTCACCAGAAGAGTCACCAGAAGACCCCACCAGAAGACTCCACCAGAAGACTTCACCAGATGAGATCTGACCAGAGGCAGAGGACCTTCCCCAGACCAGACGAGTCTGGTAGAACAAAAGATGCTCAGTTTGATCCCCTATTTCTACTGAGTATTCTGGATGTTAACCAGATCAGGACCAGAAGACACCGAGGTTGCCTGGTGACTGGTCTTGCCTTCTCTGGAGAGAATCAGAGTTAGGCAGAGGAAGCATTTAACCGTTGGTGATTCAAATCAAGTCAACAAGATCATGATTGGAAAGTATTTGAAGATAATCAATCCAAGGATCTCACCAACCCAATCAATCAATTAGGGAATTGATTGATTGAAGCTTCTCTAAATAGAGGATCTGATTGGATTAGCTCTCCAACGGCTATTCCCTAATCCCCTCTATAAATACAAGAGTGCAATCTCAAGAAAAAGCTCTAGAGAGACCCTACGCGCATAAGTCACAAACCAAGCTTTTGATAATCACTCTTAGCACTCTTATTGTTCACATTATATATCTACTCTTAAGGAGTTGTTGGACCTCAACCTGTTCATCTACAAGATAAGGTTGAAGGATGTTGATCTTTAGATTGAAGTTAGATCTAAAGAGTTTGTAAGAAGGAACTGGTACTTCACAATTCCAGTAAGTAAGCTGGCTGTTGGTTGGATAGTGAGATCCCTTTGATCAAGGGAGAGTGGACGTAGGATATTCAGATCCGAACCACTATATATCCGGTCTTATTTAATATTTTCTACATTTAAATTCCTGTTTTTCATAGTCTGCTCTTGTAAAAAGAAGTTTTCTAAGACATTTAACTTAAGTTTCCGCAATTTATCAATCTAGTGGGACCAACACTCAACAATAAGGAAATCTTTAAGGAGATGATAAGGAAGAAAAGGGATTCCAATGAAGCATTAGAGTCTACAGCTCAGATGCCTAAGTCTACAGATGCAGACTTAGAAACTGCAGCTAAGACTTGTAAAGAGAAAGTGATTGCCTCCAAGGAGACACAAGCTATTGTGACTTCTTTATCTACAAAGTTTCTAAGCAAGAATGTTGGAGAGAAAGTGAAGGATTTAGTTGAGACTGAATCAGGAGATGCTGAGTTAGATGATGAAGAATTGACTACAGAGCATGTTCAAGAACTGCAGAGATATGAAGAATGGAGAGATCTTAGGAATAAGTTGGAATTTCTTAAGAAGAAGGAGGGAGAAGAATTTATCTGGATTAAAGAATGGAGTAACACCTCAGATATTGAAGTGTTGCTAGATAATGAGTTTTTCTTCAAGAAAATTGCTGAAATGAAGAGAAAACAAATCAGTGAAAGGAAAGCCCTAGAATCCAAGAAGGGAAAAGGGAAAGAAATTTCTATTGAAAGTTCCAAGGGAAAACCACTGAGCAAGTCAGCAGCTGAAGCATTGAGAGTTGTACTTGCAAATGAATCTGATGATCAAGCTATAATTCCTGGAGCAGAATTGCTATCTGCCAATAGAGATGAGGAATGTACAGATGAGGACATGCCTCAAACTGAAGGATTTTTAAGTGGAGAAGGTGGAAGCTCTGCTGTGCCACCAAGCCCTCCCATGGAAGACTTGTCAAACCTGAACACATTGATTGAAGGTGTACAAATTGTTGCTGAAGCTGAAAAATCTTTTGTTACTCAAGAGAGAGACTTGGAAGAAGGACAGTCTACAAAAGACAAAGAAAAAAAAAGGTAAAAAGAATGACAAATCACCTTGCAAGACTGATAATCTGAGAAAGAGTGATGATGATGATGAAGCTGGAGATGGAGGTTTACTACCTCAAGGAGGCCAAACGATTGCAAATACTTCATCTGAAGTAAATGCAAGTACTACAAGCTCTACAGCTCCAAACCTTCAAAGGTCTGCAGATGAGACTCAGCTAACTACAAGTAATCAAGGTAAGGATTTAGAAGCTTTCAAAGCACAATCCGCCTTTATTGTTTTAGAAAATACTGATCCATCTACACCTCTAGGTGAAGAGACTATGAACGAGAAGGACTTCGACGATTACTTGAAGGAGTTGGCCACACCTGATGTGCCCACACCTTTGAATTTGAAAAGGAAGACACCTGCTCCCAGTATGTCTGATCCCAAGAGACCTAAACTCATGGAAGGAAAGGAAAGTCAGATCTTGTTGTGAGAATATCTGAAGGAGAGGAAGCTATATTTGAAGAAGAAGTTGTCAATAATGAGGAAATTCTGAGGAAAATTAGTTCAATTGAAACTACTGTGGAAGAGATGTCTACAAACATCATGGAAGAACTAAGAAGGATTTCAGAGCACGTTGTGTCTAAGAGAATCAAGGAAGGACTGCAAGAGATGCTAACTAAGCTGTTTGAAAAGGCAAAAGAAGAAAAATTACAAATCCAGGAGAAATTCAAGGAATCCATTGAAAACCTGGTCAGTATGCATCTCACAATGAAGAAAAAGTTACAACAAAAGGATAACATGATTGGAGAACTGAAGAGATCTATGGAAAGAATTCAGGATGACAACAAGCTGATAAAGGACTCTATTGATGGCATTAATAAAAATATGAGCTCCTTAGCTGCTAATTCAAGTCACATTGAATCCCACCTATCTGCCAAGATGGATACCCTCCTAAGCTATTTTGTTGATGGCAAAAAGGGGGAAGATGTTGTATCCATAGGATTAAAGGATAATTCTAGTGAGAAAGATGCTCTTGATGTGGCCCTAACAAACTTTCAGAACTTACAAGGAGACTTTGAGAAATAACTAAATCAAGCTTTCAAGATTGGTCTGAGTGGTTTTGATAGACCAGTAGGTGGAGTTTCTTTATTTGCTAAACCTGAGGAGAAGTCACATGCCCAAGAACATTTGCACAAAGCCAGAATTATCAAGATTCCGCAAAGTCAAAAATTTGTTGGAAAATGGGAAGATAAGGTTAATCGAAGAAGGGAAGCAATATTTCAAGAGGCAAGACAGCAAGAAAAGAAGTCACAGCCAATATCTGTGTTCACACAAAAACTGTTAGGAAATGTTCAAAGTCAAGGTTTTGAGAATCCTACAGTTGCCAACCCTACATAAACTTTTTCTTCTGTACCTGTAGACATGGTTTCAACAGTTGAGGTCAATCCTGCAGCTGAGATGTTTGAAGAGTCTACAGACACACTTCCAGAGGAAGAAGAAAATTTGGTGGAAAAGACCAAGATGTTTATGGAGGAGTTAAAAAAGATTGGTCCTTTCCATCCATTGCTAAAAAAGCATGCCAGTTTGACGGACAGATTCAGATTGTTCAAGATCTTGAAAGGTCAAGGTACTTTGTATTCAGGTGATAACGTTAAGTTGTTGAGGAAGCTAGGAGGAGGTGTTGGTGATCGGTTCTAATCGTGAGGATTAGTGGCTGTTTTAAACCGAATTTAGAATCACCAAACAAGAACGTGTGATTGATTACCACCGTAAATGGTAAATTCGATAGTTCGGTTTATAAAATCATAAATACGAGAGTTGAATTCGTATTTATTTTGTATGTGTGTACGCTTAGGTGTATGAGTGTGTGTATTTAGAGTGTGTGTGAATTTTAACTTATATTTCTTAGCTGGAGAACAACTATTTATAGAGACCACCAAGTAGGTGGTGTACATGACTCTTGGACTTCCTAGTCTGCATGTTTAACACGTGTCCTTTTGACCTTGTTTGACCTTATCTAGGCTGAAACTTAGTTAAAAAGTCTTGTCTTTGGTTTTATCTCGAATTCATTATTGTTCGTCTTGATGGCTTGATTAGTCTAGCATACTCCCTTTGTAGAAGTTGTTCGCATCTTGTGTGCATGGTTCAGAAGTTGTTCGCCTCTTGAGTTAGTAGATACACTGCCTCGTGATAATGTTGTTCGTCATCAATGACATGGCGTAGGGCTCATATCTAATCCCGGATCTCTGGACTTGTTCGCATAAGGCTGTTCGTCGAAGAAGTTTCTTGTCATATTATACACTTCCTGGATTAGCTTATGCACCACCTTTTTAGTTAATCTTTATTTAGCCCTTAAACTTTGTTCGCCAATATAAGATGTTCGCCTATCAACAATTGCCCCCTATCCTGGCCAGATGTTTTTTGCGAGCAACTATGTGTCGAGCAACTGTGGTCAGGATATCACTTTGATGATGAGATAGGACGAACTGCATTCGTCTCGGCCGAACAACATTGGTAGCATCTTTTCATCTTCCCAGAATGTGGGGGTTATCCGATGATGACGTGGGCAACATGATTATGCACCAACTACGCGCGAACAATCCCGAGGTCACGTGCCCCTATATTTGTATATAGGTCCTTCGACTTTTATTCTTGCTCGAAATTGACCCCTTTTTCTTTCAATTTGGTCCAAGTTTTTTGGGAAAATTACGGGTTTTACCCCGTTTTTCTTATGAGTATATATATGAGTGGGAAATGAAATTTTTCCCACTCTTCTTCATTTGCAACAGTGAATTCCAGCGACTTCCAACATCTCCGGCGACCTTTGACGTTTTCCGACGCAATTTCTTCGAATTTCAGCCTTTAATTGCTTCCCAAGGTAGTTATTTTAATCAATTGTTCAACTTTCCATTTTTTTCTTTTTTGAATTTCGTCACCACCACCGTGTAAGGTACAGCGCCGCCGTCTGCAATAAATCACCACCGTCTCAACGAAACTCTCACTGGAATCTTCAGTTAAACCTCTAAAACTTTTTAATCCTCAATTTACTTGATTTTAATCCCATGTCCTCGCATTCGAGCAACCACAGTTCCGAGGAAACCCTTGATCCTTTATTTCCCATTGTTGCATACGAAAACCAACCTCCATTCGAGATTTCATCGGAATTGAACCCCCACGTTGATTCAGTTGTTTGATCTGTGGAGGATACTGGTGCTCGCCCGTCTGGAGGTGAAGTTGTGGTTGTGGCGAGCGGGGATTCGAGTAGGGACTCTTCATCAAGTGCTGAATCGGAAGATCCCGAATTCGACGAGCTTACTCGCGAATTTTTGGAGGGGATAGTCTTTCCGCATCCCAAAATGTTGGAGAATGAGATCCCATCTGGAGTTGCTCGCCCCTTTGAATGGCGAGCATATTCAAATGAACACGTGAACAACTTTTCTCGCCCCGAATGACAAATTATGAAATTGAAGAAGACTGAGTTCCAGGCGAGCAAAATTAAGAGTGTTGTTCGCGAAGATGACCTCACTTTAATCCGAGAGACGTATCAGATCCCCTTTGATGTGCATATGTGGGCCCCAAAGAGGAAAGAAAGAGCTTATCGTCCTCCACCTGGGTACACATAGATTAATATCCATACCTTGATGGCCGGTCTGAGGTTACCCTTGCCCCCAGTAGTTGGTCATTTTCTGGAGGCGACCAACCTTGCTATTACTCAAATTACTCCAATAGGGTGGATGAACTTGCTCGGCACAATGGGTTTGTTCGCTTTAGAGGGGTACATCAATCGTATTACAGTCGAGGAGATTAATTACCTCATGATGATCACAAAATGCCCAGTAGGAGAAGATGGGTACTATTACTTGAAGGCTCGCACAGGGCTCAAAATCGTTGAAGGAGTGCCGAACAAGATTCGGGATTGGAAACAACACTTCTTTTTCATTGGGGGTGATTGACGGGCATCCTCTGGCCCACACGGTGGTGTTGGGCGTATTAATTCCCCAGCCTCTTATGGGAAAATTAAACGTAAGCTTAACTTTGCTCGCCCTTGAACAATGTAGTTCTAATTTAACTTTTTTTGTTTGTTCGCAGGTCCCCGTCTTCTCAAGTGGAATACGGAAGAGGAAGAAATCGGCTCAGAATTCCTCTTCACTTCGTGTTTGGTCGTCCTTAGGAATAAAGCTGACAGGACGATCCAATACGTGAACGAAGAGAAGTGCAAGAAAGCTGCTCGCCTCCTCACGTATCCGCATCACCTCGAGGCTCACATTGAGGTGCCCCCTGGTATGCTAAAAATTTTAAGTCCTCAAGCTATCCTTGTTCATCTTTTATCATTCTTGTTTGGCTTTAACTTACTCTTCCCTCCTTTCCTTTTTTAACCGAACAAGTCACAGTAGCCGTTTCTCCTTGCTTTGAACTTTTGGAACAAAGAGTTCACGAAATGCCACCTCCCAAGGGATTTAAAATAAAAGGGGATCCGCCGTCCAAGGTCCTAGCTATGACGAACAAATTGGAGGGGGCCAAGGTTACTCGTCAGGCCGCCTCCCCACAGAATGTTCGACCACCATCTCCCCACTGCTTCTTCTCCGCAGGGGGGAAAGAGATTGAAGAGGGGTGATGGGACCCCTATCACTGTAGTTGCCCCTGCTCAAAAGAAGGGGAAATATAAAGTGGGAAAAGGGCATGCTCGCCATTCCTCAATTGAGCCAACTGAAAGGGCGAGCAAAGGTGGGAATGACATTACCCCCTCTCGCGGCCCAGAAGACATCACCCACCTTGGTTGGGACGAGCGCAAGTTTGTCGAGTAATTGTACCTTCCTTTTTAGTAATCTTGACTCCAACTCTTCTTTCTTGAATTTTTCTAAGTGTAAATCCATAATGTTGTTCGCAGATACCGGCCCAAAAACCATCACGGGCGAGCAAACCCGGTGCATCAGTATGCTTGCTCCAAGACCCCTATCAATATAAGGGAGATTCCGGGTGAGCATGTTCGAAGGGCCACGGAGTTGATCTCCAGGGCTTGGACCAGGCCTTCGGAGAAGTCTATCACCGCGCAAGGGGTGGCGGACAACTTCCACTACTCCATGCTTCAACATGCCAATGCCCTTGTAACTGCCCAAAAGGGGATGACCCAGCTCGCCGAGCTGGAAGATGTTGTTCGCCGGTATGCCAATGTTGCTCGGCAGCTTACTGAAGTGAAGGATGGCCTCATCAATAACTACGAGGCAAGAATTGCTCACCTGAATAATCAACTCAACCTCGCTCTTTACTCTGAGAAGAAACATCTCGAGGATTTTCAAGGCCTATCTACTGAGCTAAAATGTAGAGAGGCTTTGCTCGAAGAGGGAGGGAAGAGGTTAGCTGCCGCCGAACAAAAGACCGCCGAACTCGAGGCACAAATTGCTCGCCTCAAGGAGGTTAATGCAAGTATGTACACCGGCGAGCAACTGGAGGCCGAGCTGCAAGTCCAATCTGCTCCCATCTCTAACTTAGGCTATATTTGCGCCTATGCTGACTGTATTCGTCTGGCTAATATGTACGAGTACAAAGATCTAGTGGAGGAGATGGGCAATGATTTGACTGAGTTCGTAGAGAACTATCCCCCACCTAACAACATCGAAATCCAATTGGGAGATATGGCAGACTACGGGGTCAAGATTGACAAACTTGACCCCAGTATTATTGTTACTCGGCCTCCAATTCCCCTTGATGAGGGCGAGCAGGTAGCTATAGGCGAGCAGATAGCTATAGGCGAGCAAGAGGCTGCCGAGAATGAGAAGAAAGATGTTGAAGATCTTGCGAGCACAATGATCATTGAGCCTCCTGCTGATCAAACACAAGATCTTCCTCAGGGCGAGCAACATCAGGATTAGAACTTTGGATTTCCTTTGCACTTATGTAATAGTTGCTCGACAGGATTTTGTTACTTATGCATGTACTTTGTAATTTTTTTAGGCTTAATGCCTTTTATTAATGAATGTCTTTTTTGTTTGCTCATCCTCTTTTTTATATGTTAATTGCCTTTATATTTTTATTCAATGCTTTTGCAATTATAACATATAATCTTGGGCTTTGTTCAATTTGAACTTTGCCTTAAATGAATATGGGTTTAGCCTTAGGTTTTATTCATCTTAAAAGACGAACAACCTTTAAATGGCATTGGTCCTCAAAATGGACTTATACCTCGAGCTTTAGACTGATTTTCAAATGAACAACCTTTATACATTGAGACTAAATAGTTGCTCGCTTATAGAATTTTGCCGAGCAACTTTTTTATGAAATATAAAGATCAAGTACTAAACTATACAATATGTCGATCAACTAACTGTTCAACACTTAGCAAAATTTTCAAAAAATTAGGTAAGTTTTTGATCTATTGCCTATGATGATTATTGCTCGCCCCAGTTTAGACTTGTTCTTGCTATTGATAGTACTTCTTGAGATGTACAATGTTCCAGGAGTATTGGACCGAGTTGTCTTTCATATCTTCGATATCGTATACCCCATTAAGATATTTTTCCGTTATACGATACAGGCCCTCCCAAGTCGGTCCGAATACACCTGGAGGTAGGGTGAACACCTTTCTTAGAACCAAATCTCCAACTCTGAATTCCCTGATTTTAACATGGGAATTATAATACCTTTCTGCTCGCTGTTTGTAAGTAGCATTTCTTAATTCGGCATTCAGCCTTTTTTTTTCTAACAAATCCATTTCAGCAGCCAAAGCAGAGTTGTTTGCTTGTTCATCAAAGTTGGTTGTCCTTAAGGTGTTAGTTTTTAACTCAATTGGAATAACAGCTTCTGTTCCGAAAGCCATTGCAAAAGGTGTTTCTCCGGTGCTAGACCTGGGAGAAACCCTGTATGCCCACAAGACTTCCGGAAGTTCTTCAGACCAATTGTCTTTGCTTTCCGCCAATCGTACTTTCAATGTATGTTTGATGATCTTATTGACAGCTTCAACTTGTCCATTAGACTGAGGATGATAGAGGGTAGAATAGTGTTTTTTGATCCCCCACTTTGTACAGAAGTCTCTCAACTCTTTTCCGTCGAACTGCGGACCATTGTCCATCACAATCATTTGTGGGACTCCAAAACGACAGACAATGTTCTTCCATATGAAGTTGATCATCTTTTTTTGCGTAATTTTCACCATGGCCTCTGCTTCTGCCCATTTCGTATAATAATCGATTGCCACAACGGTAAATCGAACATTTCCAACTCCCGTTGGGAAGGGACCAATAATATCCATCCCCCATCTTGCAAACGGCCACGGGCTGTAAACTGATACGAGCTCTTGAGCCGGGTGTGAATGTTAGGGGCAAAAATCTGGCATTGGTGACAAGTTTTTGCTTTCTTGATTGCATCCTGACGTAAAGTCGGCCAATAATAACCTTGGCTGATAGTTTTGTATGCCAAGGCTTGCCCCCCAGTGTGATTTCCGCATACTCTGACATGTATTTCTTCTAGTATTGCTCATCCTTGGCCCCTAGGCAAACATTTGAGAAGTGGAATCGATATTCCCCTTTTGTAAAGTTGCTCGCCTACCAGAGTATATCTGGCGGCTTATTTTATTAGCTTGGCAGCTTTAAAAGGGTTGTTTGGTTTCTCTGCATTTTTTAAATATTTGACTATATTTGTTCTCCAATCTTCTTCTTCACTTGCTTGTTCGTCTAGTTGGTTGATATTATAACTTATCGTTGATGGGTCGTTCATCTTTGTGATTATAATATCTACCAACACTGCAGGCCCTTCGCTTGTTGCTAGTCGGGCCAATGCATCTGCCTGAGTGTTGCTTGTCCTTGGAATTTGTTCAATGAAGACTTGATCCAGTAAGGACATTAGGTGAGCAACAATCTGTTGATATTCGATCATGTGATCGTCTTTTGCTTTGTATTCACCTCGGACTTGGTTTACGATCAGTTGTGAGTCACCGAATATTTGTAAACGTCTGACACCTACCGCAGGGGATAAGTGGAGACCAGCGATAAGAGCTTCATACTCAGCTTCGTTGTTGGTGGCCATGAAACCAAATCTGATTGTCGAGTTGAAAACTTGTCTGCCAGGGCTAATTAGGACCACTCCTGTCCCCGAGGCCACGTTGGTTAAAGACCCGTCGACATAGAGATGCCAGGGATGATCTAGTCCTCTCGTTGGATCTGGTGGGAAAGTTAGTTCGACAATAAAGTCAGCTAAAGCTTGCCCTTTGATCCCTGTTCGAGGAGCATAGGTGACCCCCAAACTGGCTAATCTCTAGTGACCATCTTAATAGTCGACCAGCTGTATCTGGGCGATGGAGAATTTGTCTGAGTGGGAAAGTTGTTAGCACTCAACTTGATGGTCGAAGAAGTATGGTTGTAACTTTCTCACACTCATAACAAGTGCATACGCCAGCTTTTCGGTTGGGGAATATTTGATCTCCGCTTCGTGTAAAGCTTGGCTGACGTAGTAGATTGGTTGATGAAATTTGTTGTCCTCCAGAACCAAAACAGAGCTGATCGCCACTTTCGACGCTGCCAGATACAAATAGAGCTTTTCACTTGGGATGAGCTTTGATAGAATTTTAACATCTCCCAGGTAGTCTTTAAGTTGTTCGAACGCGTTCTAGCAGTTGTTAGTCCACATAAATTTTTCTTTCTTGATGGCCTCGAAGAATGGACGGCACTTGTCTCCTGATCGGGATATGAACCGGTTCAATGCTGCTAGGCATCCTGTGAGCCTTTGCACCTCTTTTACCGAACGTGGCGGTTGCATATCCACAATGACTTTGACTTTTGTTGGGTTGGCCTCAATTCCTCGTTGGCTAACAAGATGGCCCAGGAACTTCCTCGAATGAACTCCAAAGCTACTCTTTTTTTGATTCAACTTCATGTTGTAATGTCGAAGGATTTTGAACACCTGGGTTAAATGTTGGAGATGATCTTCTTTTCGGGGACTTTTGACCACGACATCGTCTACGTAGACTTCTATGGTATCTCCAATTTTTTCATCGAACATCTTGTTCACCAACCTCTGATATGTTGCTCCTGCGTTGATGAGGCCAAACGACATTCTTTTCCAGCACAACAAGTTTTTGTTCGTATAAAATGCTGTGTTTTCTTGATCGTCTGGATGCATTGGGATTTGATGGTATCCGGCAAAGGAATCCATGAATGTTAACATCTCGTGACCCGCTGTGCTGTCCACCAATTGATCAATGTGTGGGAGAGGAAAGTTTTCCTTCGGGCATGCTGCATTCAGATCTGTAAAATCTATGCATAGCCTCCAGGTTCCGTTTGGCTTCCGCACAAGGACTGGGTTTGCTACCCATTGTGGACAAAGTGTCTGTCGGATGAGATCGTTGTCTAACAACTTCTTCACTTCTTCATTCAAAGCTTGATACTTATCTAGACCGTACTTTCTTCGTTTTTGATGGACTGGCCTTTTTGCTTGATTGATATTAAGCTTGTGGCAAGCATGCTTTGAATTTATTCCCACCATGTCTGCATGAGACCAAGCAAAAACATCTAGATTCTTGCTGATGAACTCTTTCATTCGGGATCTGTAAGGCTCAGAGAGCTCAGATCCTATGTATAGATAGCTCAAGATCTTCGTTCTCAGGATTAACTTTGAATGCCTCCAATTCTTCGACTGGAGTTGCTCGTCGTTTTTATCCTTTCTAACGAGGATCAAGTATTGGTCCCTCGAGGTTGAAATCACTTTCGATGTTCATGGGTTCTGCTCCCAGGCGGGGTTCTAGATCATCTGTTGGCCCTGACCCATTGTTGTTAGTCAACATCTAGCCCTCCAAGATACTTTTTGTATGTTGCTCGTCACCACCCACATGATGTTCGTCAAGTGCGGGTTCTCCATGGGTGGTGGCGAGTTGTTCGTCCAACAGCTGTTCATCGGCGGGAAGAAGCTGTTCGTCAGTGTCCATACGGTCGTCTGCCTCCATCATGTCTTCCAGTATTGATGGTTCATCAACTGGGTAGCTGGTGGTGGCTTCCATCATAGAAACTTGTCCCTATTTTGATTGCATTTGCAGGAGACACTCACGAGCTTTTCCTTGGTCTCCCCTTATTGAACCAACTCCACTTGTTGTTGGGAATTTTATGCAATAGTGGTAGGTTGAACATGCAGCCTTAAATTCATTCAAAAAAGGTCGACCAAGAAACCCGTTATAGGTCGATTCTTGATCTACGACCAAGAAATCTACCATTCTTGTGATATTTTTCTCAGGTTCCTCGGTCGTTACAAGTTTCACAGACAAAGTAATTATTCCTAGAGGGATCGTTACAGCATTTTCAAAACCTAAGATACGATGATTTGAGTCTCGGATATAGCCTGCATAATCCCCCAGTCGATCAAGTGTCTTCTTGAAGAGGATGTTGGTGTATGCCCCGGTGTCCACCAACAGTCTATGCACTCTGGTCCCCATAATCTTAGCACAAATTACGAGCGAATCATTGTGTGGAGTCAAAATTCTGTCCAAGTCCTTCTCTGTGAAGACTAACTCCGACGTTTGTAGGACGGATGAATTGATCCCCATTTTTTGTACATGGTCGATCGCTCGTAACTTGGCTTTTCTTTTTCGGTTAGAAATTGGTGGTTGTCCATCAGAACACCGTCCTACAGGTTCTGAGGGTTCCATCATGTATAAATCTTCTACCGGGCGAGCAACAACAGCTGGAGCTCGTCGTCCGGGTCGGTTATTTTGTGGAGGCTGATCATCAATCTCATCTCCCGAACTGCTCTCCCGACCTCTCTTCCCAGGCTGTCTTTTGACAAATTCGGAGAGTTTTCCCTCCTCGTAGAATCGCCAAAGTTGCTTGAGTAAATCTCTACACTCACTAGTAAAATGCCCCACGCTTTGATGGTAGGCACAATACTTGTTCGGGTTGAGTTTACCAGTTTCTTTGAGAATCTTCCGGAAAGGGGAGAGCAACTTTTTTTCCTTTACATTATTGTACACAGTATCGATGGATACTATTAGCACCTGATTTAGCTTTTCCTTCAGCGCCGTCCCTTCGGTAAATGCCTTCATATTTTTAGGAACTCGATAGCCTGTTCCACCGAGCTTCTTATTGTTCTCCTTTGGATCCGCTTTGTTGTCCCCCAAGTTTGCTTGCAGGGCTTCATGCATGGAAACAAATATGCCGGCTTGATTTCTGAATTCGGCATAACTTTTTGGGTACTTCAGGTGTACCTCCTTCCATAATTCGGATCCTTTCTTTAACTCGGTCATGACAGCTACGATTTTTGTGTCCTCACTGACTGGCTCCCCTTCCAACAACACTTTGTCGAATCTTTCCATAAACGCCCGGTCTGACTCATCATCATTCTGTTTTAAGTCAGACAACCGGTATTTTTGGGATAAATATGATCCAGCAGTTGAGAAATGGGAGAAGAACTCTCGGCTTAGTTGAGCAAACGAGTGGACAGATGCTGGTGGCATTGCAAAAAACCACTTGTGTACTCTGTCCCCCAAAGTCAAGGGGAAATTCCGGCATTGGGTGGCGTCGCTGGCTCCCACATAAATCATATAGTCCGAATACTTCATTAGATGGACTCGGGGACCAGCAATGCCTTCGTATTGTATGCTTGCCGGAAATTGTATCTTTTTCTGGATTGGGGCTTTCAGTATAATTGATGACAAAGGTGAAGATGGCATGCTGGTCATCCCCATTCCCCTTTGTTGGTCAAGTTGCCCCTGCATGCTCTCCACAGCCTTTCTTAGGCTTGACAACTTATCAAGAGATGCCCCCTAACTTGGAGGTTGTTCGGCGAGCAAGAACGCTTGCCCCTCTGCTCGTCGCAGTCCCTCTCTTGGAGGAAGAATCTCTTAGGGTTGCCTTCTAGGGTTGCTCGCCGCATTTGGCCTTAGGCGCCCAAAGGCGGACCTAGTGAGTCTTTCATGCACCGATGGGCGAGCTTGCTCAAAAGTTGCTCGCCCATCTCCTGCTCCCTGGCGGACAACTTCTTGTTGGAGTTGAGGTTGGCCAAGTCTGTCCTGTGTACTGGAACGAGTCGTTCCATGGCTAGACATTACTGTTCGCCCATGGGCAGACTCAACTTGTCCTTCCTCTTGGTCGACTATTTTAGCTTTGCCCTTGTCCCTTCGATTCTGGGCACTATTAACCTCATGTTGTTCGTCGTGAACAGACCGTGCCCTTACTACTTCCAGTTGGCGAGACCTAGACCTTGCTTGTGAAGGCCTATGTTGTTGTTGTTGCTTCTGAATTGCCTGAAGAGCAGCTATGGTTTTGGCCAATTCCTGGGGGTCTTTAGCTAAGGCTTCCAAATCTGGTGGCATTACATGAGCTGCAACCAAAGTTTGGACTTTGTTCGTATGGCGTGGATTACTATCTTGATGGTCAGTGGATGAAACCCGAGTTGGGGAAACCTCCATCGACGAATGTGAAATTCTAGTTTCCTTAGATTGAGGCATCCTGATTTGAATTATCTTCTCAATCTTTGAGTCTTCAAATTTAATAATGAAGAACACCAAGAACACTTTTTTTTTAATCTTCAAGAATTTCTTGAGGATTTCTTCAAAACTTCAAGTTTTTAAACTTGAAGTTCTTGATTAATCACACTTAACCGAAGGTTCGAACCCTTCTTCTAGTGCCAATTTGTTGGTGATTGGTTCTAATCGTGAGGATTAGTGGTTGTTTTAAACCGAATTTAGAATCACAAAACAAGAATGTGTGATTGATTACCACCGTAAATGGTAAATTTAATAGTTCGGTTTATAAAATCGTAAATACAAGAGTTGAATTCATATTTATTTCGTATGTGTGTACGTTTAGGTGTTTGAGTGTGTGTATTTGGAGTGTTTGTGAATTTTAACTTATATTTCTTAGCTGAAGAACAACTATTTATAGAGACCACCAAGTAGGTGGTGTACATGACTCTTGGACTTCCTAGCCTGCATGTTTGACACGTGTCCTTTTGACCTTGTTTGACCTTATCTAGGCTGAAACTTAGTTACAAAGTCTTATCTTTGGTTTTATCTCGGATTCATTATTGTTCGTCTTGATGGCTTGATTAGTCTAGCATTCTCCCTTTGTAGAAGTTGTTCGCATCTTGTGTGCATAGTTCGGAAGTTGTTCGCCTCTTGAGTTGGTAGATACACTGCCTCGTGACAATGTTGTTCGTCATCAATGACATGGCATAGGGCTCATATCTAATCCCGGATCTCTGGACTTGTTCGCATAAGGCTGTTCGTCGAAGAAGTTGCTCGTCATATTATACACTTTCTGGATTAGCTTATGCACCCCCTTTTTAGTTAATCTTTATTTAGCCCTTAAACTTTGTTCGCCAATATAAGATGTTCGCCTATCAACAGGAGGAGTTCAGAAGAAGCAATCTATCAGAAGGAAGAAGATGCCCAGGACTCTGTCACCAAGATCCAAAGCAAAGAAAGAAGAAGAAGAAGAAGCTGAAAGTGCAAGGATCGAGTTTGAGATGTTAAAGGCGTATGAGGAAGAAGATTTGAAGAATGCTGCCCTTATAGCTCAAGGAATCATTCCACAAAGCCCTGAAAGGTATGACTCTGAAGATGAAGATGTGGATCCTAAGCACAAAATAAGGTAAAGAGTAGGTAAATCAGCTGAAGTCTATGTTAGAATAGAAGAGGTTGTAATTGATCAGTGATCATGTATTAATTTACAGTTGAATGCAATTCTCTCTATTCCCTAGACTCTGTTTGTTTCTTTCATGCAATTTAGTTTCTCAAATTATTTTGTTTGATTGGTTTTGCCATCATCAAAATGAGGGGAAATTGTTAGGATATTTTTGTCCTAGGGATTTTACTCATGTTAATTTTGATAATGTCAAAACAGATATTTTTGTATTGTGGAAACTAACATTGCAGGTATAAAAAAAATGAAGAATTTAGATGAAAGTCTACATCTGCAAACATTGGATACAGACCCTACAGCTAGTTGAAGACAAGTCTACATCTGAAGAGTTGAAGACAAGTCCACAGCCGAAGAGTCTACATCTGCAGAGTTAGAGACTACAAGCTGTAAACTTGAGATTAGTAGGACTAATTAAGTGTAGTACACATGGTACACTCACTCACTTAGTTTGAAAAGTCTCAATGTTTACCAGAGCTAATTACTAGCCAGTAGAAACAAGTGTTTCAGTGATTAACAGTTCTTTGAGCAGTCATCACTAAAAGACAACTTGTACTACTTGAAGGACGTTGTTATATGACAAGAAGTCTTAATTAAGCAGAAGTCAAAGCTGGAGGTGAAAATATTTGAAACTCTCAATCCCTCCAACGGCTAGAGGACCCCTCAAGACTCCTATAAATAGGAGAGGAGACCTCAGAGGATCAACAACAACAATCCAAAGCTCTCAAGCATACAAGCACAATATTTACAGCCTTCAAAGTCTACAGCCCTTCAACTCTAGAAGTTTTTAGGACTTAGAAGCTAGGAATATTGTCTTATATTTTTTTTCCTCACTATATACCCCCTTGTATTCTACCTTGTGTAGATTTTATTTCTTAGTGAGTGTTTATTTCTGTGTGAGATAGAAAGAGTGTTCTGAGTGAACTTTTTGTTTCATCCTAGACTAGACTGATCTGAGAGAGAATTCTAGGTCTTAGGGGGAACTTATTGTGACTGCGTGATATCTTAGTGAATTTGGCACCTGTGTGGTGTAACAGTGGATGTAGGAGGATTACAACACCTCTGAACCACTATAAATTTATCTTGTTCTTTATCTACTGTTCATTCATTTTATCTATCATATTGCATCACTCATATTCTCTGTGTTTATTAAAGTTTGTTTGGATTTGATTTTTCACTTCACACACTTTACTTTTTTCCGCTGCATTAGGTTTTAAAATACTCCTAAGTATTACAACACCAATTCTGATAAGTGTTTGATTTTAACTATACAAACTCTACATTTCAAAAAGTCTGCAGCTGCAACCTTTGTTTTCAATTCTACAGCTGCAGAGTACAATCTGTATACTTCATTTGTTGCCAAAAAGTTTTAAATATTAAGAATCAAGGTCTATTCACACCCCCCCCCCCCTCTAGACCTTGATACATCTTTGGGACCAACAATCTTCCCACCCATCCGACAACAAATTTTTCCTTACTACAACCGGACATATATCAAAAGAAGGCAAGCATCGATCTTCTCCACTAAACTCTAATTCTTGAGCATCTAATTTCCTCTTCTTTGAAGCCTTAAATGGGATCCTACCCTGTTTCAATACCTTATTGGGAGATATAGCACTATTACTAATAGTAGTAGGTTCTTTGCTAGTTGTCTTAGCATCATCTAACGGGTTTGAATTTGAACCATCACCCTCTATGCACAACATATTAGGGCAGACACTAACATTGGATTCAACATGGGATTTAGCTAGTAATGAAACAACAACACATAAAATCTTCTCGGACATTAACTGGGATATGGATATCATGTTAAACAAATCAACATCGGATGCTAATACACAATTATTGATTTTACCAACCGAATACCTCATTTTGGAGTCGGAAGCTTTAAGGTCAAGCCACATACCAGAAATTTGATCGGTGAGCTGCGTAAAAGTGGTAGAATTATCGACCTTCACGACGCGACACTCTCCATTGAAATGGACTGTGAGAATCGTGTCTATTTCCACCGGGTTAACTGCAACGGGCTGGAGTTCCATTAGGCGTCGGAGATGATGATTGAGTGGGCGGTTCAATTGCCTTAAATATCTGATCCACCGGAGATGATAGATGGTTGATTTTGAAACGAGAAATGAATGTTGGATTCCCTATATCGCAATGAAAGAAAACCTAGAAATATGGAAAATGAATTTTGAAATTTGAATTCCTACCTAATAGAACGAAAAATCCATGAAGAGAGAGATGGGCTTCTACTGTATATTCTGGGATTGATTTGATTGATAGTGGTACTGTTGCCTGGAAAATGAGGGTGCACATTTCAGTCTATGGAGTGCATTAAACGGTGCTATAAAAGTATTTGTTAGAAACTAATTTTTTCTTAACTATAATGGACTCTAAAGCATGTATTGGGCTGTATTTTTTCCAAGTATAAATACCTCTAATTCTTCAAATGGTAGAGGCTCTCTCTAAAAACTCTCTTGACTTGAGGGTTGGAGGTCCAATCCAATGCCAGGTACCTCCCAGCGTGTGTTTACATAGTCCTGTGGAAGGATTTCCAGTCTCTCAAAACACGTTTAAGGGGAATGTTCTTAGGTAAATGAAACTAAGCATTTATTCAATAATATTTGCTTCATGTTTGTATTTGAGTCGAAACAACTTCATATTACAATTGTATTATAAGCACCCTAGCATATTTGTTGATGCATGTAAATAATTAAATAATCACTTGATTGAATGGACTAGATGTGATTGGACTCCACTAATTGGATTAACTTGTATTATTTAATTTTGAATGTATATTTGGATTTTGAGATTATATTGAGATCAAACAAAAAATTAATCTCACCTCATTGGCAGGATTGAATAGTCCCCGTCTGAGGGGTTAAAGGTGATTTTGGACCCGAACTCCAATTTACATAATTACATACATAATTGATATATACTCCCTCCATTTTATTTTTTACATGTCATTTTAGTATTTAATTATTTCTCAGTTTTAATTTATTTTCCCTCAATATTTCATTTTTACCCCAACTATGCCATTAATGTCGTTCTCTTTTTCCCTAAAGATGTGTGCTACTATGTCTCAGCTAATAATTAACGTACTTAGCCTTAATTAAGGGCAACTTTTGTATAAAAATACATTCTTCATTTGTGTGCTTACAACTAAAAAGACATCTATATAAAAAATAAAAATAAAAAGTGGAGGAGTACATATGTGTACGTTATATAGTAATATATATTTTGTATATAAATTGTATCTAAATTTCGGCTATATTTCTAAAAAAAAAAATAGAAACCCATATCACATTTTAAATCAATAACAAAACAAAGTTCATAAAAATGTCAAATCTTACAAGGGTCTTCATCAGTCAATTAATAAATAAAATAAAAGAATTATTATTGGCTTTCCTATACAACTAGTTGCTTCCAACTTAGATATCAAGAACAATAAAAGAATAATTATTGGCTTTCCTCCACCAAGTGTTCGTTGATCAAACTCCCCCCCTGCACCAAAAATATTTAATTAGACATTAAAAAAAAAAAACTAACAATATATGTAATTTTAATCAGCTCAATTATTCCTCCTTTTCTTGAGAAGGAAGGGAGGGAAAAGAAAGAAAAGATAAACTCAGTTATAAAAATACTTAGTTCAAATTTTATTAATTACCTTCAATATAGATTAGACTTTAACTCAAATGAGACCCCAACTTGAATTTCTCCATGATAAGTACCATCCCCTAAAACAACCCTATATTTTTGAACGCCAAGATCAGCTCTCCCCTTCTCCACTCCTAAATCAAATAATTCCTCCACGTCGATGCTGCATTCATTTTTTGAAACAATTAACTTCAAAACAATGTTAATTAATAAAATAAAATAAAATAAAATAAAAACTGAAAATTAACTTTGCATACCGAAGCTAAAGTTTTCTAACGTGGCTAGCTAGTAAGGATACATTAATTCATAATTTGTATAGGGATATATATAAAATCTCATAGTATTACTTTTTTGAACTTGAGAAAAAGAGATAATTTAATGCCTCGTTTTGAACGTAAATTATAAATAAAATTTGTAAGAAATAAGTTTGATACCCTAAACCCTAGGCATTGTATAAATCATCATTTTTTTAATTTACTATACTAGGCATTTTTTTTGTATATATATATATATATATATATTTTAAAATATATAAAGAATAGAAAAGGGAAAATGCATGCGATTTAGTGTATACGTACATGGTGTGTCCCAAATAGTCATCATTATCGAAAGTGTCGTGGTCATAAATTTGAAGAATGAGTTTGTATTCATCTTCTCCTTTAGCTGGATATTCAACCCCAAATCTGAATGCTTGATTCCACCTTGGTTTGCTACCTAGCCCTGCATTAATTTAATTAAAATAATATATTATTATGACTACGGTTAAAGACTAAAATTTGATGAATAAAGTATTAGTTTGATAATAATAATGTACATTAAAAACAATTCATACTGTTTCAAATTGCACCGTAAAATTAATTTAAACTTGATAATTGTTTTATATATGTTGCTAAAATATTGACATAAATACTCAGTGATCATAAGCTAATGATCGATGAGGTTCGGTTCGGTTCGAATTTAAAGGTCAATATTATGAATTTATGATATTACTAAATTTAAAATGATGAATTTGAAAGAGAGGGAAAGTAACTTTATTGGAAAAAAATAACATAACTAAAAAATATTCATGTACCTTCAGAAATTTTGCTCACTTGCTCTTCATTTCTGTATTGAAGCACAACATATGGATCTATTTTGCCTACATCAACACAAAGTCCGTGTTAACTAAAATCGAATATATATAGTCTTATTTTTGTACCCAACAAAAAACTTGTATTAACCTCGTAAGCAAGCTTTACATTTGATCATTAATTTAAGGAGTTATTATTTTATTTTTTATGAATAAAATGAAAACAAACTCTCTTATTAATTAATCAAACCTCGAGTCGAGATATATCATACATTATTTGTATGCATGCATGATGAGGTAAATGTAAGTAGATTGTCATTGCCTCTCTAAATTAAATTAAAGGTATTCAATATTTTTCAATTTAATTATATGCTATACCAAATAAAAATGTAATGTAATTTAGGAAATGAGGCCTCAATGAACAGGAAAATAAAATTAGTTATCTAATAAAAAGATTGTTGTAAAATATAGGGTTAATTGCAAAAAAAATCACGAACTTTATAGTCTTTATCAATTACAACACGAACTTTTAAAGTTTGCAATTCAATGCACGAACTAATTTATTATTGCAATTTGATACATGGGTAAATTTTTGGGGTTACAGATACATGGTGTAAATTTTTTGCGATACTAATATTATGTGGCAGCCGAAGACGCCACATAATAAACGTCACACTCTACATCAAATGTCAAATCTAGAAGAATTTTTTTTTAATTTCAAAATGTTTTGTTATAAAATATTTCTCAAACACGGTTAATAATAGTGAAATATAGTAAAAAATAGTGTTTTCTAATATTTGTAAAAATTTGTATGTTATGAGAAATTTATTGTTACATAAACTAGAAAACACAAACACTTATAATTCATTATTAAACGTGTTTGAGCAATATTTATAAAAGAGTTTTTTGAAATATTAAAAATAATAAAATTTTATACATTTGACATTTTACATGGCGTGTGTTGCGTCTTTGGTGTTGGCTCTGGCCGCCACGTATGTGTACATATCGCCATAAATTCTTACTATGTATCGAATTGCAATAATAAATTAGTTCGTACATCGAATTGCAAACTTTAAAAGTTCATGTTGTAATTGATAAAGACTATAAAGTTCGTGATTTTTTTTGCAATTAGCCCTAAAATATATAAATAACAACAAATTTAGTGTGTGCGCGCGTGTTTTCTTGGGAACAATTAATGCTATTCAATTCATTCTCAGAATCACACACAAACATACATATGATATGGAATCAATTGGTCATGATCAGTTCTGTTATAGACTCAAACTCAACACAAATTATTAGTAACCCTTTTACTAGTAATTTGCAATGTATTACAAATAATATATAGATTAAAGGGCATGCATATGTACGTACCAAAGAAGTCTCGTGTTTTGAGGCCCTTAGCACCCACCAATAAAACTTTCATTATTCCTAAACCCATCTCTCTCTCTGATGGAAAACGGATGGAGAAGATGATGCAATTACGTGTGTGAGTTCAAATCTCTCTCTCTCTCTCGTGTATGTGAGTTCAAATTTGCAGTTTGTAATGAATTAGTAATAACTAATTAAGAGATATATTCACATATATATAGGGAGAGAGAGGGGAAATTGCAATGAAAGCTTGATGCATTGTTGAAGAATTATGAGACTTGGTCTTTGCTGGAATATTCCTCATATTTTTCCTTGGTCCAGCAGACTTGAATTATGTTTGGCTAGGGATGAAGTCATTTGGATGGGAATGAGTCATCCCTCATCCCATTCGATTTTGTATGGACACATCCTATTTTCCATCGATTCCTATTATTCATCTATTTTTATTATATTTTATACAACCACATCACTTTTATCTCATTCATTTATCTTATCTTCTACTTTTTCCACATTTATTCATTGTCCCTTCTATTTTTTCTTACACGTTCGATCTCTCTCATATTTTTTCTTATCATCTCTTCTACTTTTCTCTCGCTCAATCATTATCTCACTAACTAACAATAATAAAATATTTCAATATCATTTTTTATTTGACATAAAGTTTTATCCAACTCTATTTCTTCATCCCTAACCAAATACAGATTTATTATTTATTGGATTACTCCCATCTTCATTTTTCTATTTTCATTTCCATCCCATCTACATCATTATCCCTAGCCAAAAGAGCCATCAGACTTGGTCTTTGCTGGAGTATTCCTCATATTTTTCCTTGGTCCAGCAGACTTGAATTGTCTTACTCCTAATTTTAATTTACTCGCCTCCTACGTTGACCCACACTTTTTCGTAATTGGTATAATAATTAGTAATTAATGTTGTAATATGAAATATAACTGTTTTTTTTTTTTTCAAAGTCGTCAAAGTATTGAGTGCATAAACTGCACTTTATATGTACCTAATACTATTGTTTGTAAATAATAATACTATATTTTCAGAACTAATACTATTTGCTAGTGGTGTACTCGTACGGTGTACAAAGTGTACATGATATGTTCTATTTTACAAACTAAGGGTGAAATATAATATTGATTTGAAATAAGAGATTTTAATTGTCCATTTTTTCGATCTTAGTTGGAAATTGGAGAAATATTTATACATCTCAATTTTAACGGGCCATTTTCTACTGAATAAATACATTCATTTCACTTGTGATTTTTTTTTTTTTTTTTGTAAAAAAAAAGGAGGAATTGAGTCAAGATGTAGATAAATTAGATGTGTATGGGAAACTTCAACGATTTATTGTGGATTGAGGATAAAAGTGAACAGGGTGGATTATCCAAGTTGGCTTTTCCAGAACTTTGTTTGTTAACGTTTTAGAAAGGCTCAGGTTAACTATCGGCCTATCTTTTGGTAATACACTCTACGCAAAAAATGTTCAGAATTTTTTTCGAAAAATTTGACTATATTCGAAAAGTTTTTTCCCGAAAATGTGTACTTTTGTTATTTTTGAAAAAAAGTCCGAAATTATTAATTTTTTTTTTTTAATTCCAAACATTTTTTTGATGGAGTCTTTAACAAAAAAAAAAAAAAAAAAAACTGTATTTAACCTGGCCAGATTTGATCTTCTATGGGCCATACACTTGGTCACGTTTTCTTTAGTTCTAGGGCGCGGTTAAATACCCCTCTATCTCTAATACATACACCCTCTTAATTTTTTTTATTATAATATATTTATTAAATTACTTATATGCCAATTCCAATAAAAAATAACCTAAGTAATTCGATCCATACACCCTCGGGCCTCAGCTCCCTTTTCAGCCGCCCTTTTCTTCCAAACACACAATACAAAAATTTCTTCTTCTACAAGATTTCGCTCCAACGCTTCCATCACCGAGCAATTTTTGATTTTCTGAAAAATACAAAATGAATAATAATCAACACATATGTAAGTTTATTTCTTTGGTTATTTTTTATTTTTTCATAGGATTAATATCTTTGGGTGAAGGAATGACAATTGAATCACAAGATATTATTTGGTATGGTGAAGGGATAAAAATGATTGAAAAAAAAAATAGAAATACAAGACGAAGCCGGCTAAAAAAAACTAAGAACAAGGGGGAAGAAGAAAACAGAAGGCCTATGACAACAACCACTTCCCATATATTCTTCCCAAATACTCTTCCCTTCCCTTGATATTAATTACGTGACAATCAAAAGGTAAAATATATGGCAATAATTAATCGTGATCAAGCTGATTCCGGCGGGAGTTGCCGGGGAATTACACCTGATATGATTAATAGGCCGACTTATCTCACCCAGTGGATTGGAACAGATCGATTCGAGTTTTTTTTTTTTTTACTATAAACCGTCTTCTTGTTTTCTGGATGGAGGAGGAAATCTAAACAAAAGGTCAAGATTGAAATTTTTGGTGGAGTGTGTCTACCAATAATATAATTATTAGGTGGGTAAACTAATAAAGAGGTGAATGTATTAAGGATGGAGGGGTATTTATCCGGACCCTTAGTTCTATTGATATTGTCGATTTTCTATATTATTTGGGCCAGAGTGTAATGCTTTATTGTTGGGCTTGGCTGGATTATTTTTAGGCCACGGTTATTTGCACTAGCCTTTCTGTTAAATACATTACTCTCGACTTTTTTTTTCGAAAATGTATAAAATTTTCGTAAAAAAATTTTGATTTTTTTTTCAATTATACTATGTTCAAATTATTTTTCCAAAAAAGTGAAAAAATTCCGAACACAGATAGTGTATTTAACATAAAGGCTAGTGCAAATAACATGTGCCTTATTTTTAAGAAATAATGTTACGTTTTTTTATTTGAATTCTATACAAGCGTTGTACATATATACGGTGCACAAAGTATTATTTCACAAGAGACCACCTATATATATGCATGATTAGAAAATTATATTATCTCTGTATAGAGAGTTTAGGATGTAAATGAGTTCATTCCTGATTAATTTAAGCCTAATTGTCTTTATAAATAAAGTGTAGGGAGGGTGGGTGTGTGGAATGAACAAAAATGTATCAAGATTCAAGACTAGATTGAATTAGACAGTGAAATAATAGAGACACGGAGACTAATTAGTTTCGAATTAAAGCGTGCGAAGAAGAATTAGACAACGAAATAATAGAGACATGACGACTAATTAGTTTCGAATTTAATCGCAATGAAAAATAGATTAATTCTGTTGTAAATCTGGAAGATTTGATATTCCAAATCTAGGAGATTTGGTGTGGATATTACTTAAGGACCAAGAATCATATTGGGTCTGATCCATTAGACTAGGGTTTTTACTATTATATATATATCTCATTGTATTCATGAATTATGTACTCTGATACACAACAATACTAGTGGAACTCCTGGCTTGGATAGCCCCCAGACGTAGTCCTTCCGGACGAACTGGGTAAACAAACGTTGTCTATTTAATTTACGCACTCAATTACAACACGTTATCAGCACGAGTCTCTGCCCGAGATAAAACGGTACGCCTTTAATTTATTTTAGATGAATCACATGTTTTATTGTGTACTTGAATAATTGATTTCGTTCCTAAATTTTCCTGTGTGAAATTATATTACGTGAAAATTATTTTGTGAATTGAATCTATGAACAACGGCCGTCGCCCGTAGTCGAACGACCGTCGTCCAACACTAGCCGTGCGCCCGTAGCGCCGCTGGTCACCGCCGACCCGAACCTGTGCCGCCCGCGGCACGCATCGAGCGCCAGCGCCGAGTGCCGCCCTCAGCGCGCACCGCGCGCACCAGCGCCGAGTGCCGCCCGCAGTGTGCACCGCGCGCGCCAGCGCCCAGCGCCGCCCGCAGGGCGCGCACCTCGTTTCGTGGCCTCGCACGCTCGCAGCGCCGCACAGGCCCCCGCGCGGGTTCGCGCCCAACGCCGCACGCTCCCGCGCACGTTCGCGCCCAGCGCCGCGCGGGCCCGCGCGCATCCGCGCCGCCCGTCGCGCCCGATGCCGCGCGCATCCACGCCCATCGCGCCCGTGCGCGACTCACACGACGCTTTTCTTCAGATTTTTCATGATTCTTTAACCCGATTCGTTTGTGTTCTTGATATCATAAAATTCGTATTTCGCTTTATTATATAATCCTGAAAATATTTCGTTAAATTGCGTTAATGTACATGAAATAATTATTCTAATGATTATTTCCTCTGTCCATTAAACCGTATATTTTCTGCAAATCATTTTCATGAGATTATCGTTATTTATTGTTATTGCATGCTTGAGTGATTTGATTATCCTTCGTGCATTAACACTGTGCACATAGTTTATAGTCCGCTCTTCATGCCCGGGTAGGCGGCGCCCGGTATTTGTCGGACCGTAATTTTATGCCTTGGGTAGACGGCGCCCAGTATGTGCATCTATGTGTCTTAGAGTAACTAGATAAATCCTTGTCTCCCCGTTGTCTATGTTTTTGGTCAATCCTCTTACCCATGTCACTTTAATTGTAGTGAATTATGTCTGATATTACCAAAAGAGAATTTGCTGAGTGATTAGGCGTGAAATTGTTATGTTTTGGTGCCCGAAACGCCCTAGTTTTGGTCGAGTTTATAGAGTATTTAGAGTCAATTGAGCATTATTTCTACACATTGATGAATTTGTCTCTTTGATGCTCATAGGTGAATAGAGGACGAAAAACGGAGTTCGTAGGACTTTGAATCGACTCAAACGGATGCCCGGATGAGAAGATATTGAAGAAATACGATTGATATTAGTGCGGACGAGGAAAAGTATCAGCTGGGATGAGTTGGAGGTCACTCGAGTGACTAGGTCGAGCGCCACCGCTCGAGCGCATAAACGTACAGAACTTTTCTTGCGCTCGAGCAGCTCGAGCGCCCAAAACATACAGTGCATTTTCACCGCTCGACCGGCTCGAGCGGAACCACTCGAGCGATTGTGTCATTCGAGCTACACTGCTCAAGCGGGACCCCTCGAGCGTTTTGCTCGAGCACCCTTGGATTTTTGCCTCCGGATGCGTATTTTCGGCCCATTAACTTCCGTTTCGACCCGTGCCTATATATACCTCTTCAAAACACGTTTTGAAGGATCCCCGAACTTTATAAATAATTTTTAGAATTAGTTTTTGGAGAGGAAGGAGAGGAGCAAGCTATACTTACGTTTTGTTGAGGTTTTGCATACGAATTCTTAGTTTCTTTTCTTTCTTAGTTTCTTTTAATTAGCTCGATTACTTTTAACGCTTTAAACTTCGTTTTTATCAATTCAAATTTCAGTTCTTCGTATTTATTTTCTTTTAAAACCCTAGTTCATGTTTCGTATTTTCTTAGTGCAATTCATTATGTTTGTGTTCGTCGTTTCTTCTATTGCTTTTATGATTGTTAAAACCATGTCTAGCTAAAACCCTTGCATGCTTAGGGTAGGATGAACTCGTAGAAGTAGGATGTGGGTACGTAATTAGGGTAATCCGTGACGTTAGTTTTAATTCTCTTGATTAATGAATTCTTATAATTAATCTGAACTTTACCTTTGAATTTAGTACGAAAGTGTTAGAGAGAGGACGACCGCATCACTCAATAACAATTAGTAGTCTTCACGAGAAGGTTTAGGAAAGGTTAATTCATCTACCGGTTTAGCGAAGGAGGACGACCGCATCACCTTAGTTAAATTAGGGTCTCATTAATTAAGCACAATCTATTAACTTGTTAGTAGATTAGTGAAGTCGATTGCTAGGATAAAGTATTAGGGTTAGAAATCTTGAGCTTTCATTCTACGATCTTTTACTTAGGTTAATTCTTGTTTGTCACAGTTACTTTGATTATGTACATGCTCCGTTAGTATACGTAGGGATTCCTATCCTAAGCATCACCATCTCTTATTTGAATCCAACCCTTAGTTAATTCGTCTGCTTTAGTATTTTAGTTTAATTAGTTTATTTTAGTTTTAATTAATCTTTCTAAAAATCCAAAAACATACACTCATATTAACTACGACGCGTAGATCTTCAGGGATCTATTCGCATATACACCATCCCTTGGGTTCGATACTACTTGGTCATTATACTTACTCTTACTACAGTGAACCCGTCCGCTTGCGGGTGAGCGACTAGTAGAAGTTAGTATATTCGCGTCAAGTCAATGGCGCCGTTGCCGGGGATGGCGTTGTATGCTTTTGAATAGGACTTGTAGATAGCTTAGTAGTTAGTAGTGGGTGATTTATTTTCTGTTTTTATTTTTTATTTGTATTCAATCGGCAGTTGCGTTTTGACCCTTCTGCTAGTGTGTCAGGTTTATGAAAACACGCTCACAAGGCAATACGAGCGAAGAGAGAATACCGTTGGACCCTGAGACAATATCCAGAAGGAACCGAGCCTTCTTGAGAAGGATGAACGCTGCCGACTTAGGAATGGAACCAATGGATATCAATAATGAGTTGGACGATGCTGCCAACGATTTCAATCAGGCAGTAGACCGAGTTGAAGGCACTGGAGTTAGTGGTAGCCAGAATCAAATTCCATTAGGGGATAGCCAGAGTCTAAACCCGGATACACAAAACGTAGGGAATCCAGCACAGAACCTTGTCCATAATCCTCATAACAACCATGCTTACCCACAAAACCCAAATAACCCTTTTAACAACTCAGTATACCAACATTACCCATACCCACCTTTTCCTTACCCACCATATCCATATCATCCACCTCCTGTCTACAACCAACCACCTGTTTACCAACCACCACCCCAACAAGTACCCGTACCAGCTGCTAATCCTCAACACGTTCCTCAGAACGTAGATCACAATATGGCTATTCGAGGGAGGTTTGCAGCACAGCCACAGCGGTACTATGATGGAGTGGCTTTGCCTCCTGTTGCGGCAAACAACTTCTCGATATCCCCGGGGATTTTAAAGCTGCTTACCGAGAATCAGTTCAAATGGGTGATCGGGAAGGAGAACCCTCACACTCACTTGATGAGCTTTCTCATGATAGCCTCAACATTTAATTACAATGGCATGTCTGAAGATGCCAAGAGGCTTAGGCTGTTCCCATTCTCATTGACGGGAATAGCTAAGGAGTGGTACGATAATACGCTTCCACGGGGAGGTATTACCACTTGGGCCAAGCTCGAGCGTCTATTCCTCGAGCGATTCTACCCTCCATCTAGGATGATCAAGGCTAGAATTGAGATCTCGTCCTTCCGCCAGAAGTCTGGAGAGGATTTACGCCAAGCGTGGGAGAGATACTCAAACATGCTGATTGAGTGCCCGCAGCACAGGTACAACGAGGGAGATATTATGGCATTCTTCTATAGTGGTGCCAACAAGGCGGGGCAAGACCATTTAGACGCTTGTGCGGGCGGAGCATTCTTGAACCAAGGCATAGAGAGGTGTAGGGAGATCGTGGACAACATTGTCACGAATGCCGGTGCTTGGGGTGCGGATGCAGATTTGCAAAGAGTGCATCAGGTTGAGGAGGGAGAAGGAACGAGAAGGCTATTGATGGCCATGATGGAGAAGATCAACAACCTCGAGTTGGGGAAGAGTTTGGTTGGAGAGCATGCAGTAGAGAATGAGAGAGTAGACCAGCCCAGTGGACAGCAAGAGGTAGCCAATTACATGGGAGGTCCGTATTACAATCAGAATGGCTACCAAGGTGGTAATCAGTATGGAAGGCCTTCTTATGGCCAACCATTTGTGCCTCCAGGCCCTCAGCCACTTCAAAATCAATGGAGGAACACACAAGGAGTTCAAGGAGGCCAGCAGCCTCCTCAAAACACATGGAGGAAGAACGATAACTTTTCTTATGCTAACCCAAAAGCTGGTGTTACTGTTCCTGCAGGTGTTGATCCGGGGTCTAAACCTCCTGGTGGAGAAGGCGGTGCATCAACCGAGGAGATGTTGAGAACGATCCTTCAGAAGGTTGAGGAAGGGAGCAAGAGATTGTCATCCTTGGAGTACGATGTGAAGGAGTTGCATAAGAAGGGTGATCATCGTGATCAAGAGCTCCAGAAGATGAATGTTGAGTGGACTAGAACTCAACAAGAGAACAGTCGAAGGTTCACTTCTTTAGAGCTCCAGATGAGCCAAATTGCAAAGTCAGTGAATAGAATGCCGGAAGGGAACCCGAAAGAGCATTGCAAGGCGATCCAGCTTAGAAGTGGAACCAATTATGAAGGTCCTCAGATGCCTGCTGATTCTGAGACGCCCCAAGTTGAGAAGGGAGAGAGAGTTCCTAAGTGGAAGAAGGCAAAGGAAGCAAGGGATAAAGTGAAAGAAACAGAAAGAGATGAATGGGGGGTACCCAAATCTGTGATACCCGTCCCGTATCCACAGCGCTTCATGAAAAAGAAGCTTGATGAAAAATTTGCAAAATTTCTTGATGTTTTTAAACAACTTCACATTAACATTCCTTTTTATGATGCTTTGGAACAGATGCCGCACTATGCGAAGTTTTTGAAGGACTTGATTGCGAAAAGACGGCGAGTGGATGAGCCGAAGTTGGTGCAGCTGAACCACGAGGTGAGTGCATTAGTGCACAAGGCGCTCCCACCAAAGCTGAAGGATCCCGGGAGCTTCACGATCCTATGTGATATTGGGAACGGGATCAAGAAAGGAGCGCTATGTGATTTAGGGGCGGGCATCAATCTCATGCCCTTGTCGCTTTTCAAGAAGCTGGAAGGTGGTGAACTTCAACCCACAATGATGACGCTTCAACTTGCCGATCGGTCTATTACTAGACCTCAAGGTGTGGTCGAAGACGTTCTAGTGAGAGTTGGAGATCACATTTTTCCAGCCGACTTTGTAGTGCTAGAGATGGAGGAAGATGAGCACGTTCCATTGATCTTGGGAAGGCCGTTCTTAGCTACGGCGGGGATGGTGCTAGACGTGGCAAATGGGAAGATTACGTTGAAGGTCGATGATCAAGAAGTGAAGATCTCCCTAAATGAAGCCATGAAGCACCCGAGGGAGGACGAGAGCTTGTATTGCATGGATGCAATTGATCCTCGTGTTGAAGACACGCCTTCTATCCCTAATCCTTCTCATATTCATGATTTGGTTAGTCCTTCAATTGATAATTTAACCCATGAGAATTATGTTCTTGATTATGTTGATAGGGATAAAATGAAGAAGTTGAAGGATGAAAAGGTGAAGAAAGTGGACGTGGTCCAGTTAGAAGGAAAAGGAGGAGTTAAGAAGAAAAAGCCCAAACTCAAGAAATTGTTTAGTAAGACTCCTCCAGATAAAGGTGAGAAGGAGTTGAGACCCATAACACTTGGGAATGAGAAGAGAGCAAAAGGGCTCATGATGGTGGGGGATCAAGGAAATGAGTTCAAACACCACTCTTATGAGAGTGAGGGAGGTAAATTTGAGTATGATGTCCCATAAGCTCCTTTGAGCATGGTCCGGCATGAGGACCTAAAAAATAGCGCTGAATGGGAGGCAACCCATTTTTATTTGCTTTCATTTATTTTTAGTGTCTTTTTATATTATTAGGGAGTATTTTGAGTCGTATGTTTAACCTCGTATTTGAGAAAGTTGCTTGTAGGCTTATCTCGAAGGAGTGCCAAAGGAGTGGAGATTGAAGGAACCAACTTGAGACAAGGGAGTGTGCAAAGCTATTGAGAGAAACTGAATTGTTCGGTTGAGGTAACCCACAACCCCAAACTTAGACCTCTAGCAAGGTCGAAGTTTGGGGGGGGGGGGGTGGAGTTTCTTTTATGTTTCTTGTTACATTGCACATGCATGCACGCCCTTATCTTTTGAGTTGAGTTTGATTGATTATTGATTTGTTGAGATACTCCTTGGGGTGAGTTTGATTTGACTCGCTAGTGCATATTTCATGTCTATCAATCATCTTATGCTTGTTGATTGCTATCTTTGAGTATGATTTGATGAGTAGGTTGAGTTGTAAGGATGAGTTAGAAATTCTTTTGTGTGAGTGTTTGAGTTTGAGCTGATTTGAGAAAGAACTTGTATGCTTGTGAATTTTTCTTTTGAGTACTTGTGTGATGAGAGTGAGAATTCACTAGGACTAGCATGGATGTGAAAGCCGTGAGCTTTTGAGCCTTATGAGATTTTAATGCATGATTTAATCTCTTCGTTTGTGAGTGAATCATCACCTTAGAGGATGCTAGAACTTGTGTGTGCTCTTGCTCCTTGATTGTGTCTAGTTAGATATGCCGAATGTGATCTTAGGCCATCATTGTTTTTATTGAGTCACTTAGCCAAAAATTTACTTACCAATGACATTGAATCCCTTGCTAGCCCCTTTGAGCCTAAAGCCTATTTTATTTGCTAGCACATATGAATACTATTCGAATTCCTAAGCCTTTTTGTTCCAATGTGAGTGGAGAATAGGAAAGTGTGAATGTGAAGGGAGTGAATTGAGTTGAAAAAGGAAAAGGTTGTTTGTTGAGTGAATATGAGAAGAAGGTGTGATGAAGTTATGAGATGTGGGAAAAAGAGAAAAAAATTAAGAATGAGCAAAAGAAAAAATGAGCTCATGTGTTTGTGCGAAAAAGAAAAAAGTGAAGTGATTGAAAAAAGTGAAAAGAGTGAGAAAGAAAAAAAATGAAGTGTTGAGAGAAGTGGAATTGAAAGAGTGTTGATTGAATATGTTTGAAGTAGTCTGTTCCTAATCTCGAAGTGCCAAAGTTTGACTTTCTATTCTCCATTCACTTAAGTCACTTACCCATATTGTTATCCCACCTGTCCAAAGAGCCTACATTACAACCTTGAGAAAAGTCCTTTTTGATTCGTCATTGATTTCTAGAGTATGGTCGGAGTTGAGAGTGCTTACAAGCCTATGGCTACTGATTTGTGTGATTGATTGATTGAGTGAGTCCCTTTATCATTGTTATACACTTGTGAGGGAGTGAAACACATCGTTGAGTGCACATCCATGCTTGATCTTGGTGTTTCTTATTATTGTTGCATGAGTACGATAAAAGAAAGTGAGCGAGTATACGGGTGATTGACTTTTGAAGCTTGAGTTCATTAGCTTGCATAATTGATTTTTTTGACTCATTCCTAACAATTTCACTTGACTTATTATTTCATTGCTTGGGGACAAGCAACATGGTAAGTTTGGGGGGGTTGATTAGGCGTGAAATTGTTATGTTTTGGTGCCCGAAATGCCCTAGTTTTGGTCGAGTTTATAGAGTATTTAGAGTCAATTGAGCATTATTTCTACACATTGATGAATTTGTCTCTTTGATGCTCATAGGTGAATAGAGGACGAAAAACGGAGTTCGTAGGACTTTGAATCGACTCAAACGGATGCCCGGATGAGAAGATATTGAAGAAATACGATTGGTATTAGTGCGGACGAGGAAAAGTATCAGTTGGGATGAGTTGGAGGTCACTCGAGTGACTAGGTCGAGCGCCACCGCTCGAGCGCCTAAATGTACAGAACTTTTCTTGCGCTCGAGCAGCTCGAGCGCCACCGCTCGAGCGAATTGCTCGAGCGCCCAAAACATACAGTGCATTTTCACCGCTCGACCGGCTCGAGCGGAACCGCTCGAGCGATTGTGTCATTCGAGCTACACTGCTCGAGCGGGACCGCTCGAGCGTTTTGCTTGAGCACCCTTGGATTTTTGCCTCCGGATGCGTATTTTCGGCCCATTAACTCCCGTTTCGACCCGTGCCTATATATACCTCTTCCAAACACGTTTTGAAGGATCCCCGAACTTTAGAAATAATTTTTAGAATTAGTTTTTGGAGAGGAAGGAGAGGAGCAAGCTATACTTACGTTTTGTTGAGGTTTTGCATACGAATTCTTAGTTTCTTTTCTTTCTTAGTTTCTTTTAATTAGCTCGATTACTTTTAACGCTTTAAACTTCGTTTTTATCAATTCAAATTTCAGTTCTTCGTATTTATTTTCTTTTAAAACCCTAGTTCATGTTTCGTATTTTCTTAGTGCAATTCATTATGTTTGTGTTCGTCGTTTCTTCTATTGCTTTTATGATTGTTAAAACCATGTCTAGCTAAAACCCTTGCATGCTTAGGGTAGGATGAACTCGTAGAAGTAGGATGTGGGTACGTAATTAGGGTAATCCGTGACGTTAGTTTTAATTCTCTTGATTAATGAATTCTTATAATTAATCTGAACTTTACCTTTGAATTTAGTACGAAAGTGTTAGAGAGAGGACGACCGCATCACTCAATAACAATTAGTAGTCTTCACGAGAAGGTTTAGGAAAGGTTAATTCATCTACCGGTTTAGCGAAGGAGGACGACCGCATCACCTTAGTTAAATTAGGGTCTCATTAATTAAGCATAATCTATTAACTTGTTAGTAGATTAGTGAAGTCGATTGCTAGGATAAAGTATTAGGGTTAGAAATCTTGAGCTTTCATTCTACGATCTTTTACTTAGGTTAATTCTTGTTTGTCACAGTTACTTTGATTATGTACCTGCTCCGTTAGTATACGTAGGGATTCCTATCCTAAGCATCACCATCTCTTATTTGAATCCAACCCTTAGTTAATTCGTCTGCTTTAGTATTTTAGTTTAATTAGTTTATTTTAGTTTTAATTAATCTTTCTAAAAATCCAAAAACATACACTCATATTAACTACGACGCGTAGATCTTCAGGGATCTATTCGCATATACACCATCCCTTGGGTTCGATACTACTTGGTCATTATACTTACTCTTACTACAGTGAACCCGTCCGCTTGCGGGTGAGCGACTAGTAGAAGTTAGTATATTCGCGTCAAGTCACTGAGCTTACTCTTGATGGTAGTAACTACCTGACATGGGCGCTAGATGTCGAAATACATCTAGCCTCGAACAATCTTAGCGGCACGATTGTCGATGATCCTAAATCAACTGACGCCCAGAAGGCGAAAGCTTTGATTTTCCTTAGGCATCATCTCAATCAGGACCTGAAAAATGAGTATCTCACTGAAAGAGATCCCGGAATGTTGTGGAAGTCCCTGAAGGACCGTTTCCAACAACAATATGATATACTCCTCCCTCAAGCTCAATACGATTGGTTGAACCTCCGTTTCCAAGACTTTAAATCTGTAACGGAGTATAACTCAGCCCTACATCGTATTGTGTCTTAGTTAAAGTTATGCCAGAAAACTATAACTGAGGACGACTTAATCCAGAAGACTTTGTCGACCTTCCACGCAAGCAACCTTGTACTCCAGCAGCAGTATAGGGCTAAGAACTACACTGTACACTCTGAGTTAATTTCTGCACTTCTGGTAGCAGAAAAGCACAACCAGCTCCTTATGCAGAATCATAATGCGAGGCCGGTTGGCTCGACAGCGGTGCCCGAAGCACATGCTGTAGCTCAAAGTAGTAAAAGAGGTCGCAAGCGTGGAAGGGGGAGTGGAAGTAAACGAACTCGTAGTCAAGGCCGAGGTCGTAACAAATCCGGTAATTCAGGTGCCTCGAATGACAGTCAAGCTCAGGTTCGTGGGAAGGCTGCACCTAACACGAACTCCGCTCCCCGAAAATCTGACAATCAAGATAAGGGTGAACAATCCTGCTATAGATGCGGATGCAAGGGCCATTGGTCTCGCACGTGTCGTACTCCCAAACATTTGGCCGAGGCTTATCAAAAGCAGCAGAAGGACGAGAAGGGGAAGGCTCCGAGAGTTGAATCTCACCATGCCAGTCTGCCCGAAGCAGATTCTGACCTAGACAACGTAGATCATAAAGGCATTGGGCTTAGGGATTTTGGAGATGACAAGTAGATTTACGTATTTAGTTATTCTTAGTACTTTGTTTTCTGAATAAAACAATTACACATTATGTTTTGGATCCTTTCTTTCGGATATTTTATTTGTGGATGAATTTATTAGCTTTGATGTGTTTACCTTAATAGTTGTCCATGTGTCTATTAGGATATTGCTGTTTTTTTATTTATGGCTTGTAAACATATCAGCTATTAGGTTTGGGTTAATTTCCTCTGGCATGATAGGGTTGAGGTAGTGATTTATGATTGGTAGATAGCGCCACCACTCATACAATCTAATAGAAGAACTTTCTTCCTTCTCCCCCGGATTGTACTATTTCTACATCCGCCGTTAAAATCTCCATCTAGCCATGAGTATAAAATTTTATAACCCGAACTCCTTTAAATTAAGGCATCAGCGGTTAAGTCATCCAGGACAATATATGATACGTAGGACTCTACCCAATTTGAATAGTAGAATCCTTCCTGTTGATGAATTTATTTGTGATGCATGTTCTAAGGGTAAGTTAATAGTGCGCCAGTCGCGCACTAAGGTTGGACTAGTGTCTCCGGTTTTCCTTGAAGTGAATTCAAGGAGACATTTGCGGACCGATTAACCAAGCATCAGGACCATTTCGTTATTTCATGGTCCTTATTGATGCCTCCACTAGGTGGACATTTGCATGTTTGATGTCCACCCGCAATCAAGCTTTTACGAAGCTCATTGCGAAAACTATCGAGCTTGGAGCTCAATTCCCGGATTATCCAATTAAATCGATTCGCATGGATAATGCAGCTGAGTTTAACTCGAAGGCCTTTACAGATTACTGTATGGCCCTGGGAATTAAAGTAGGGCATTCGGTCCCCCACGTCCATACCCAAGATGGTCTTGCTGAGGCGCTAATAAAACGTATCAAATTTATCGCGAGACCATTGCTTATTAACTACAAACTACCCACCTCATGCTGGGGGCATGTAGTCCTACATGCATCGCACTTAATCCAAACCCGTCCAACTGCACATAATGATCATTCCCCCCTTCAGTTAGTGCGTGGGAAAGAACCTAGCATTTCCCATCTGCGGATTTTTCGGATGTGCGGTATACGTACCGATTACGATACCCAAGCGAACCTCTTTGGGCCCACAAAGGAAACACGGTATTTACGTCGGATTTGACTCTCCATCCATCGTGAAATACCTCGAGTCTTTGTCCGGGATCAATTATCGGCCCGGTTCGCTGATTGCATGTTCGATGAAGATTACTTCCCGGCATTAGGGAGAGATCCGAATTCAAAATTGAATGAATGCCGGGAACTTACGTGGAACGTAAGTAATCTTCAGTATCTAGATCCGCGCACTAACCAATCTGAACTAGAAGTTCAGAAGATCATGAACCTGCAGAACTTAGCAAATAACCTGCCAGACGCGTTCACTGGCCATAGAGGTGTGATTAGATCGCATATACCTGCAGTAAATGCTCCCCAAAGGGTTGAGGTCCCAAGCAAAACGAGTACTCATGCCCCCACACGCCAAAAGCGTAAGGGACCCTCAAGAAATAATAACACACCTAAACGAAAGGCTAGCAAATCTGGTCAGTCGAATGGAAAATCTCTGGAAGAGATCCGTCTAGATAATCCCAAGTCTCAAGGAGACGAGAGTCCTAGTGATGTAGCACGTGCACAAAACATTCCATGCACTAGGACCGTGGAACGACCAGACCCAGACACAATGGGAAATGAGGAAGGTCTGGTTGACGTAAACGTCGAAGTCTCTGTGAACTTCACAGATACGGGAGAAACATTTAATAGAAATATTATTGTCGTCGACGACACATTTGCAGCGTCGATAGCTCTTTCCATTATTAATGATCTAGATCCTGAACCCAAGACAATCGCAGAGTGCCGGAAGCACCACGATTGGGTTAAATGGAAAGAGGCAATTGATGCGGAGCTCGCCTCGCTTAACAAAAGACAAGTATTTGGCTCAATCGTTCGTACACCCGCACGCGCTATCCCTGTAGGATATAAATGGGTTTTTGTACGAAAACGAAATGAGAACAATACTGTGGAGAGGTTAAAGCGAGGCTGGTAGCACAAGGGTTTTCGCAGAGACCCGGGATTGATTTTGATCAAACCTATTCTCCCGTCATGAACTCAACGTCATGGACTCAATAACGTTCCGCTACTTGATATCTTTGGCAGTTAAGTTGAATCTCCAAATGAGATTAATGGACGTAGTAACCGCATACTTATACGGATCACTAGATGCCGATATTTATATGAAAATCTCAGATGAATTTAACATTCCTCAGTTAAGGGATGGAGAAAATCGCAGTATGTATAGCATACAACTGCGTAAGTCATTGTATGGCCTGAAGCAATCGGGCCTCATGTGGTACAACCGACTTAGTGAATTCCTTCAGAAGACGGGATACACGTTCGATAAAGCTTTCCCGTGCGTATTCTCGAAGAAATCGCAAGACGGTTTTTGCATCATATCTGTATATGTTGATGACCTGAACATAATCGGAACATGCAAAGAGATTGAAGAAGCCAGTTCAATCTTGAGAGCTGAATTCGAAATGAAGTCCTTGGGAAAAACCAAGTACTGCCTCGGCTTGCAGATCGAGCACCTCCCAGAAGGAGTCCTTGTTCATCAGTCGACCTACGTGAAGAAGGTATTGGATAGATTTCACATGGATAAATCCCATCCACTTAGCACCCCGATGGTAGTCCGATCCCTCGAAGTGGATAAGGACCCATTTAGGCCAAGAGAAGATTCATAAGAAATTCTGGGACCAGAAGTTCCTTATCTTAGCGTTGTTGGAGCTTTGCTCTATCTTGCAAATTGCACCCGGCCGGACATTACATTTGCAGTTAACTTGCTTGCGAGATATAGCGCTTCTCCTACGAGGAGACATTGGAATGGTGTTAAGCACGTTCTACGATACCTCCAAGGATCTCAAGATCTTGGACTGTTTTATCGTAAGAACCAAGACAAAACCTTGGTAGGTTATGCGGATGCCGGCTATTTGTCTGATCCCCACAACGCCGTATCCCAGACTGGTTATGTTTTTCTCTGTGGTGGAACCGCAATCTCATGGAGATCGGTTAAACAATCCATGGTTACCACGTCTTCAAACCACTCAGAGATTATAGCTTTATTTGAAGCCGCACGAGAATGTGTTTGGTTAAGGTCTTTGGTAAAACACATTGGTGACTCGTGTGGTATCGCAAAGGGCGATACATCTCCCACCGTTATATTTGAAGACAACGCTGCTTGCATCGCACGAATTAGTAATGGGTACGTCAAGGGAAACTTGACGAAACATATTTCACCTAAGTTTTTCTACCCATACGAACTCCAGAAGAGTGGCGTGATTACCATTCAAAAGGTGCAATCTAGTAACAATCTTGCAGATCTGTTTACTAAGTCCTTACCTACGTCTACTTTTGAAAAGTACGTTCGTGGTATAGGGATGCAAAGACTTAAAGTGTTGTTGTCTTCAGGGGGAGCGGTAACCTCGAAATAAATCTGGAAGATTTAGATTTAGAAGATCAATGACATTCCTCCCACTTATTATTGTGGCCGATCCTTAGCACGTGGAGTTTTTATGACAAGACATTTATGTCGTAATGTCCAAGGGGGAGTGTTGTAAATCTGGAAGATTTGATATTCCAAATCTAGGAGATTTGGTGTGGACATTACTTAAGGACCAAGAATCATATTGGGCCTGATCCATTAGACTAGGGTTTTTACTATTATATATATCCCATTGTATTCATGAATTATGTACTCTGATACACAACAATACTAGTGGAACTCCTGGCTTGGATCGCCCCCAGACGTAGTCCTTCCGGACGAACTGGGTAAACAAACGCTGTCTATTTAATTTACGCACTCAATTACAACAAATTTCATAAAAGAATTTTGAACTTTGAGAGCTCTTTTTGTTGGGTCCACCCTAGAGTTTGGGCCTCATGATACCATATGTTGTGTTTGCAATTGCAATTGCAATAACAAAAACATATGCTGCTAATTTTCAAAGGCGCAGGTTATTTGCACTAGCCTCTTTGTTAAAAACACTATTGGATGAATACACTTATTTTTTTTTCGAAATTTTTTCATTTTTTCGAACATTTTTTTCGAAAATAACTAAATTTATAATATTTCGGAATTTTTTTTCGAATTTTATGTTGATTTTCGAAATTTTTTGCCGAAAATGTATCATATTTTCGAAAAAATTGATAGTGTATTCATCCGGGTAGGGTATTTAACAAAGAGGCTAGTGCTAATAACCGTGGTCATTTTCAAAAGAAAAATAAAAGGATTCTGAACTTGGACGTTCAAATTCAAAACTACAACAGGTTAGAAAACTTCAACGTTCCCCATAATAAGATCTAAAAACAAACACCCCCCAAAACTTGAAACGCCCATATTTACAAATCTGATTTACCCTCCCCTATAAATATCTTAAGCAACAACCATTGAAGTATTTACACAGCAAAATCAATTTAAAGTTGGCAATGAGAAAATTAAAGAATATGAACTATACATAATTTCTCAAACTGGTGGTATAAGCAAAATAAACAACCCCACAAAACTCATATTTGCCTATCCTTTACCACCACTTGTGCCTTTTCTCATCGTCTCTTTAAACACAGAAATAAAACCACATCCATCCTTCCCACTCAAACAACGATGGGGGAAGAAGGTCTCGGATAAGACGCCGTTCTCCTGCTCGGATCTTCACTACGTGTATATCGATGATGTTTCCGACCTTCTTCAATTTTAACACTACCCGTGTCTTGAAGCTGTTCCAACGCCTTCACCACCTCATCCATCGTCGGCCGGTACTTGGGCTCGATAGCTAGGCATTTTACGGCAAGAGTTGCAGCTCGTAATGCCCCACTGGGCGTGTATTGGCCTTCTATACGAGCATCTATAACTCGAAGGACTCTTCGTTTGCTAGCTAGGTAAGGCTTCGCCCACTCGATCAGATTTTGTTCCCCATGAGGCCGGTTTTTGTCAAGTACGCGTCTACCTGTCAGCATCTCGAGGAGAACGACGCCGAAACTATACACGTCGCTTCTAGCGGTTAGATGCCCTTCAAGAAACCAAAGTGAAGATTATCAGATGTCAATATGTATATTGATATAGCTAGCACAGATTTAGCTTAAGGCGGACCTCTTTACACTTTGGATTGGTGGTACCTAAAATCCCTGAGAAAACAGAACATGAGGATAAATTGGGGTGGGGTGGGGTGGGGTGTGGGGGGCTTGGGGAGCATTATCAACAATAGGCTGAGAATCAAAACAAGTTATTCGATACTCGAATCGAGACCATTCGATAACAGCTCGCTTTGTCTTCTACGTTACACAAATTTCAAAAAAGTATGTTGGGTAAAGTTTGAAGCTCGGCTTGAACTCGATAAATAGAAACAATAAAACAAGTATAAAAATCACAAACATTTCTAGCTCGACTCATGTTTGGCTTGATTAAAGCTCGTTCGAGCTCAATTACATTAATATCAAACAAACTCAATAAGTTTCAAAACTTTAAAAAAAAGGTTGAACTAGTGTGTGTTCGACTCATCTACAGCCCTACTCAACAAATTTCAAAACAAAGGGTGAATTCGCCAAGATTCAAATTTTGTGGCATTAAAATTCTCGATAGCAGCGAGACGAAGAAATTCACATGCAAAACCAAATCGACCCAAGAGACGAAAGAAGAACTTTGACAATGAACTACGGCATGAAATTCGGGATAACAATCCAAGTGAATTCAAAGTAAATGTGTTCAAGAATAGTTTGATATACCTGTGGCCATATACTCGGGAGCCGCATAGCCGTAGGTTCCCATTACTCGAGTAGACACGTGGCTTTTTCCATCCATCGGCCCGTCCTTGGCCAACCCGAAATCAGAAAGCTTCGCATTGTAGTTCTGTTACGCAAACAAACCACATAAGATGCGTATTCTTCGTACAAAATTCAATGATGAAGTACGGACTCTTTCCACATACCGGATCGAGCAAGATGTTGGAGGATTTGAAATCGCGATATATAACTTTAGCAGCAGGGCTGTGAAGATAAGCAAGCCCTTTCGCTGCGCCAAGAGCCACCTTCATTCGTAGGTTCCACGACAATGGCTGAAAGTACGACGTCCCTATATATCCAAACACGTTCGAAATCACATTAAGTATACATATACATGTCATTGTAATAAAAGATTGATTAATTGGTTGAATAGGATCAACAACTCACTCCTGAAAAGATGATTCTCTAAGCTTCCACGAGGCATGAACTCGTAGACCAGCATTCGGTGTTCGTCCTCTAAGCAATACCCGATCAACTTCACAAGATTAGGATGGTGCAGCTGCCCCAGATAATTGATCTCTGTCTGAAATTCAACACGACAAAAAATCAAACTCGTTAGAACAAAGAGTTGGTCTTATGTAAAACAATTTTGCAATATCTTGTGTGAACCCAAGTTCACGTGAACTTGAATTCTTCAAATATCATTGTTATGCAAACACACAATCACTATTTAAAAATCAAGTATCTTTTAGACATTGATAGTGAATATGCATAACAGTGATAGCTGAAAAAGAGAATTCACGTGAGCTGGGGATCACAAGAGTCCTACTCAACAATTTTACCATACAAATGGTTCGCAACCATCACTTTACAGTACAATAACCAATACTTCTAAACGAAACAAATGATACTGTTTAAAAAGACACTGACCAGCCATTCCTTGTGACCTTGGAGGCCTTCTTGATTCAATCTCTTGACAGCAATGACAGTTCCAGTGCCCGGTTTCGCGGCCTTAAACGTATTCTCATCGATCCAACCCTTGAAAACACACCCAAAACCCCCTTCTCCCAACACACTATCGGGACGAAAGTTTCGTGTGGCAATTCTGAGGTCATTAAAACCGAAACCCTTCAAATTTGGAGTCTCCAAGATTTCGCCCTCGTTGCGAGGGGTCAATGGCGCCGAGGGAGACGAGCGCCTGCTGCTCGAGTCCCTTCCATCAATGCTCATGTTAGAACTAGGCCCTGTACATACACCATTAGATACAAATCAACATCTGTTACCTAACTACAGTTGATCACATATTCTTTGATCACCTAGGCTGAAAAAGGTGCTTTAATTCTCTTTAATTTTTAAATCCGAATATACCCATCAAATTTCCTTCACAAGAATATCCTTGATGCCATACAGAGTATATAGTAGTATACTATATAATTTGGTAATTGCATTTAGTTAGTGAAATCAACAATAAACCCAGAAATTTGGTATTACACCAATAGAGATAAATCAACATCTGTGAATCATCTACAATTGGTCACATATTCTTGATCACTTTTAATCCGAATATACCCATCAAATTTCAATCACAAGAACATCCTTTTTTTTTTTTGACGGAAATCACAAGAACATCCTTGATGCCAAACAGAGTGTATACTAAATAAATTTGGTAATTAGTTCAATAAATTATACTAGTAATTCCCTGGATTGCCTTTAATACATTTCATATGGAAATTATTTATTAATTCTCTCCAAAGTGCAGAATTAAGCTAACTCTTTATAGCAAAATTTAACAAAAATCTTCACTTAGCTAGATAAAAATAGTTAAAATTATGACTAATGTGAAAACAAAAACAATTAAAAACATTCCAAATTTGCAGAAATTACAAAACTTTATTCATCTTCATCATCATGCACGCAATACAGAGCTCTCTCCTAAATGAAATCAATTAAAGAAAAAAACTAACCATCTCGACGAGGGCTATGATCGGCCCTGATTCGAACACTGAAGCAAGAACCCATCAATTCTCTCTCTCCAGATTTCTACAGAAAAACAGAAATATCGCCCCAAATTGAAATTTAACGTGTGAACTAAGAGAGAGAGAGAAAGGCAGAAATGCCAGCCGAACTGTATTGACTGTTTTATCAGAGTTGAAATTTATATTACGTTGGGTTGGCGTCACGAGAAACTGGCAACTGGTTTTATATTTTCCCAAGGGTTGACTTTTCCTCTCACTTGCAATGAGTCAATCGATTCTCCCTGCAACTTGAGCACGGGTATAGATACAGGTTTTGTATGGATAGGGGTAGGGTACGTAGACTGTAAGCAACTTTCATCCTAAATATTGATTTTCAGTTTGATCCTTTATGCTATGTTTGTATTGAAATTTAGATGTGTGTTTGAAGTTATTCTTTAAAGTCCATAAAATTCTTGATAAATAATAAAAATATGTGTTTGTGTTTTTATTTTGATAAGGTGAGATTTTGATTTATGTTAAATAAAAATTAATAATAATTGATGTTGTATTATTTTAATGTATTGGGTAAAGAGTAAAGTAGAAAAAGAAAAAAAATGTATTGCGTAAAAATACAGTAAATTATATTAGAAAAAGTAATAATATGCTTATTTTTACGGGTGAATTGAGTATAAGATGTGAAAATTTGATTTTAAATCTCGGACTCAAATGGGACGGGATCGGAAAGTTCTAATCATATTCGAGTGAATCTCAAAACAAACGAACCTTAGTGAAAACAACTGAGTAAAAAAGTTAAGAGTGATTTTTGTGTGCGCTCAAATTTATAGCATGCATTTGGATTTTGAGTTCAAATTCAGATTAATTTTGACTTTTCAAAATCTAATTTATTTAATGAACTTTAAAAAATCAAAATTGGTTTTAAATTAAATTTAAAATTTAAATACATATTATGCACTTAAGCGCGTACAAAAACTTATAAACTATTAATATATTTTGTTAATATAGTAAAATAATTCATACATTTCAACAATACATTTTACAAAATCAATTAATACCCTCCAAATTCATTTATGATAAAACTTATTGGCTCTATGCTTATCATTAAGATGGGGGTGGGGGTTGGGGGAAGAGACAACGTAGTGGTCTTATCCCCAATTTATGTGGTTTTGGCACTTTGCACAAGAGTACAGTGTGTGGTTGGTTGCTTTGCATTTCCAGCCGTTGGATCGGTATCCTAACTATTTATTAGCCGGTTAGATCATTAGATGCTCCCCACAGTCCACATTTATTTTGGTGAATTAATTTATGTTGTAGATATACTTTTCGGCCTTCTTAAATGGAAAAGCTTTAAATTTTTAATTTTTGTAGTGTTTTTTAATAGTATTTTATGATGTGGCCATTAATGTGTTCATAAAGTAATAGAGTAGCTCCTTTTGAATTTGGGTTATGTTAGTAAGTATCACTATTTTAGAAAAAAAAATTGATTTATGTTCATTTTAAATTGAATAATATTGATATTTAAAAAAAAAACGTAAGTTCATATTCACATAAACAGTAAATTGTAAAATTAATCTCATATTTACTGAGTGTGTGATACCATACAAATTAATTTTCTCATATGAGTTTTCTAGCTTTGAGAATAATGTAATTTTTGTCCCCAATGGACAACTTTTCGTTTTAGAATAATAATTAATTAATTAGTGATATTTTTTTAATTAAACTTACTATATTGTTGTTTTATGCCATATATAAGCGATGCTAAGTCATTAGTTCGGTTGCTACTTGGCGATACATGCAAGCGACACATATAAAAATTCTGCAACCTTGTCAATATAAGCATAAAATTGCATCAATATATATATGTTATAAAAATTTAAGAAAATTAATTCCACATAATCTTATATGAACAAGTTTCATAATATTAAATTTATACAATTACATATAGTCACCAATACCATTAAATTTTATAAACTGAAATTACAATATAAAATAATATGATATCAATAAATACATGTAATGATATCAATTTTATATCATGAACAAATTTCACATGAGACATATTCAATTAATTCTCATGAGAGTATAATCACCAACATCCCATAAACGTGAGACCAATTTTACAATTTACACTCTATATCTGCTGGATTCGAATACTTGCCCAAAGGGAAAAAAAGGAAGAAGGGTTGCAACTAGTTTGTGGCTTGGAGTGACTTGGATAATATGGAAGTGGAGGAACGAGATTACTTTTAAGAATATGGAGCTGTCACGGTCGAGAATTGTGGAGGAAATCAAAGTAAGAATATGGAGTTGGGTTGTGGTGCGGGATCAATGAGTGACTAGATTTTTCTTTGGTGAGTGGCTAGATAATCCAAGGATGATTTTGAGTGTTTAATTTTGATTGTTGTTTAATTCTGTAAGACTCTTTTGGTACTATTGGTACCTCTTCATTATTTATAAAATTGTTTTACTGATAAAAAAATATCTATCAAACTATATTAGTATTGTTGTTTTAGAGATAGGGGATGTGTCTTGAACACTGAACGAACAAAGTAAATACGAAACGAATTCGTATGAATAAACCGAGTCAAGGAAAATCCTTTTCCCGCAAGACTGAATACGCCCCGTATAGTGCTTACGGTATCGTGTGTATGAGTCTCCAAAGGTAAAACGGTTTAACAGTTTATACCGGTAGCACCACCGTGTATAAACTCTCGGCGAACGAAATTGGAATTTCGAACTGAACGAAATAAGTATATGCGAAAGGCTTTCTAAACTCTAAGATTTGTAGGCTGAAAGGTGAGTACGAAAGTCTGAATATGAAGGGGTATATATAGGCGGAAATCTGCACTGCAGATGAGGACAAACGATTGAGAAAATCGTGGGATAATCACGAAATCAGTGGATAGAGGCGTAATCTCTTTCTTGGGAAGCAAGAACAGAATATTTCTCCGAATATTTCAATTTTAAATCAAATTCGAAATCTGGAGTGTATTAATCATGTTCGTGGGCCGACCCAAATTCGATGGGCCTCCCAAACCGGTTCGGCCCAAAAAAGGTATTGGGTCTTTTCATATTTTTGGTACTCTAAAAATATAGGTAGGCCCCAAAGCTCAATTGCCAAGACCCATGGACCCGGTCCCGGGCCCGGGCGGGGCGCGCGTGTGTGGTTCATGGTTAGGGTCCCCATGTACCAAGTTGAAGAACATAAACATTTTGTTTCTTATATCCAAGGAACACTTCTTGCAAGTTTCCAATGTGGGATAGAACTCAATCTTTCCATTCCCATAAGTTATTCAATACACATGAATATTTATCCAACTTTCCAAATTAATTTCTCACTCACCGGAAATCGGTTTTGAGATATTAAATATATCACGTTCATCTACTCCGAGAGTAGAACAACGTCGTTATTTTTGTTTTCCCAAAAATTAACATTTTCATTTCTAAAAAAAAAATAGTTAATATATAACCAATTTCCAAGAAGTATGTTATTTCCTTAATTTTTTAACCAGATTAAATTGAAAGATATTTATTAATTAAGTAACTAGAATAGATGTACGGTTCAGTACATGTACGTTTATTTCTCTATAGAGTGAATTAACAATAAGTATATGTAACTTCGTTGTCAAACTTCGTGGATGACGAATTTGCGGCAGTTTAGTATTTATCTATTTTCCCGCTAAAAACAAGAAGTAGGTATAACATTTTTCTTTTAAGACTCACTTCTCCAATTTAATGACCGACTAATTTGAGAATTAAATTACACCGTGCACTAATAAAGAATACAATTAAAATCAAAATAAAGCTCTATATAAATTGATCCAACACAAAGGACCGACTAATTCAGGGTTCAATCCCACCCTCCACTAGCAAAAGGACACGATATAAACCAAAACAAATCTTTGAATCAATACATATTTTTATATTATTTTAAAAACATGATATTTGAAGAGAAGCATACTCTAATACTCCTAAATTTCAATTTTACACTATTAATTAGGTATTAATTAGTAGATGTAGCATATTTAATTCTACCCGTATTTAAAATTAATTAATTAATTAGATCACTACCATCAATTTAGCTAGGGGGAATATTGGGTCTTAATTAATAAACAATGGACCGGAGAGTGTTAGGTGTACATTCAGATAATGGCAAAGTGTACCCTAAATCAATTCACTTTAAAACTTATTTTTTATAGTTGTTTCATTAAAAGATAAGAATATTATTATTTTGTATTAATATTGTACAGTCAAAATAGTTAGAGTAACTCTCTTGTGCACTTGGTGTATGGTGCACTCACTCAACAGTTGATGTTGTCTACAATGAAAAATATGATTTGCTTACACTGAAAAAATTACATTAAATGTCAATTTTCAGTATAATCTAATTACACTTTTTAGTGTAATTAATTACACTTTTCAGTATAAACAACCTCAATTGTTAATGAGGGTACTATGTACTTAGAATTTCAAAGATCACGCTGAACCTAATTATAAAAGAGAGTTATTCATGAATGACTGTATATATGCTAATGAAATTTAATTAATATCAGCTTGTGATCCACTAAAAGTCTATATTTATCAATACGTATGCACATCAATGATATTAGAAAAAAAAATCACCTAAACTCGATTTTATATAAAAAAAAATTGCCTCAATTAATGTGTTCTTAAAGTAATACAAAAGGGTATGAATATTGAGCACACCTATATCTTTTATTGAGTAAATGGTAAAATTAATCTCATATTTATTGAATTTTTCGTAATTTTAATATTTTATAAATTATTTTTAAAATGCAGTTTTAGTTTAAATTGATTATATGTTGTTTTAGAATGCTAAATTAATTTATAGTTTTTTAATTGAAATTAATATATTGGTGTCTTATTATACCATGTACATAACTCATAAGTGATGCTTTTTTTTATCAGACAAAGTTCACATTTTTATTGCTCAACAAAGCAAATTGCATAAGATATGCCTACAAGACACATTACATAATTTTAGTCCTTTAAAACAAGTCTAGGACATAACAACCAATCTCTAAGAAAAAAATTACAATGAATCATATGTTTCACCAATACTCAACTTCAAAGTCTACCTTTAATTTCCTCCAAGATTTTGTCTATATTAAATCCCCCGCCTTCAAAGATGAAACAATTTCTTGCCTTCCATAGTACCCACACTGCACACTCCCAAATTGCAACGCCCAAGAAAGCATCTTTCTTTTTCCGTAATATGCCCGAGAAGAGAAGGGAATACTCTATTATAGTACCTGGAAGTGCAGCAGGTGAACCGAGACATTCTAAACATTTTTCTCATACTTTTGACGCCAACGGACACCTAATTAAAAAATTGATATGCAGTTTCTTCTTGAGTGCCACACGCTGTACAGGTTAAGCAACTATCTCCATCAATGATTCCTTTCCTAGCGAGATTACTCCTTGTTGGCAGCCTATCGTGAAGAGTTCTCCATGTCATTACCGCCACTTTTAATGGAGTTGTCTTACACCAAACTACCTCAAATTCCTTCCTCCTCCTGCAGTCTCATTTGCCTTCCAATTTCTTCAAACTAAGCATGTTATGGGCTGAGCTCGATGTGTATCCTCCCTTCGATTCCAACCTCCAATGCCAGCTATCTTTTTCGTTCTCTATTAACCTGCAACAATTCAGCTTATCCACAAACTCATTAAAAACATGTAGTTCACGATCAAATAACTCATTGCGCCAATTCCATTCCCATTTCCAACTCCCTCTTTCCTAACTACCCATCTCACTTATGTTTCTCTCCTTATCTCTACTCAAATAAAACTGCCTAGGAAATTGTCTCCTAAGTGACGAATCCTCCACCCAAATATCACACAAAAAATTTGCTTCTCTACCATCTCCTAACTTTTTATCCAGGGATTCTAGAAACCAATTCACTCCACTACCTGACCCGATCCCAATCACATCCTTCCACCATTTTGACCAATTCCCCCCTCTCCCCTCAACATGAACACCCCCATCCCTCACACTCACTTTGTCATAAATAGATTCAATCACCCTCACCCACAAATTTTCCCTCTCGACTAGAAACTACCAAAACCACTTCCCCACCAATGCCTTACTAAAAATCCCCACCTCCCTTATTCCAAGCCCCCCTACATTTTTCCCAGCACAAACATTGTCCCAGCTGACCCAAGCCATTTTCCTCTCCTCAACCCCTCCCCCCAAAGAAAATTCCGAAAAAGAGAGTTAAGGGTGCCAATAATTTTTTTTGGAAGATAGTAGAACGAGAGATGATAGATAGGGATAACCATCAGTACCGCTTTCAGGATGGTGAATCTGCCCCCAAAGGACAACTTTCTATCCTCCAGCGCCTTCAACCTCATCTTCACTTTATGAATCAAGTGACTCAACTCTGCTACCTTATTCTGATTACTGCCAACTTGGATCCCCAAATACATAAATAAAATAGACTCCCTTGCACACCCAAGAATGTCCGCCATATGATCCAGCCTCTCCTCCTCGATGTTAACCCCTATGAGGCAGCTTTTGTTGTAATTTATTTTTAGCCCAAAAGCCATCTCAAAGTTTCTCAGAATGGATTTAATAACCCATGCGTTTTCAGACTTACTAGAGACCACAAAAATTGTGTCGTCCACATACTGTAGTAGTGGAACCTTCACCTTTTCTTTACCAAGCTCAGCAGTTTCTAGCAGCCCATTTTGCATCGCCTTATTCACTAACAAATTCAATCCCTCGGCCACAATAAGAAAGAGAAACGGTTAGAACAGATCACCTTGTTGTAGTCCTCTTTCTAACTTAAATTCTCCACAAGGGTTGTGTTGGTCCCGGACAAGTTTGAGTGATACGTATATGGGGGGAGAATACACGTATACAAAATTTTCTTTCTTTCTTCAAACTGAGTCCCTCAGCTCAGAGTTATAGTGATAGACACTGAATAGATAATGCACCTACTAACAGCTCTGAAGCACGTCAATTGGCTAACTATCTATTTATGTCTAGTGCGGAAATGTGTGACCCTTGAAAGATTTTAGACTTGTTATGTTGCTTTATGAAAACTGAGTTTTTCTTACTTAGAAGTCGTGGTTAGAAGGGCAGTGCAATGAGTTCAAGATCAGGCTGATTGATTCAACACTGATAAATAATGCAATGAATGAACAATGATAAGCAATAAGTACAATATCAAAGCAGTAAAGAACTCAGACCGTTTAACGTGGTTCAGAGACTCAAGCTCATACGTCCACAGTCCTGATTGAACAGGAGAATCCCTTAATGGATTAGCTTGTTTTTAACGTGCCAAGGTGCACAGTGACCAGTCATACTGATCCCTAAAATTAGAGTTTTAGTCCTCCTTCTCCTAACCAACTTTCTAACCTCAACCAACAAACCTAACACTGACAAGCTTTAGGGTTTTGGTTTCAGTTTGGATTCCAACTAGGTGTGATAATCTTTACAAGGCAAACATATGCTAAGGATTGGATTATCACTCTAAGCTTAAGATATGTATATGAAAGCTCAATGGAATACAGAATGACTCTAGACTGTAGAAACACTTGGGATATTTAGAAGGTTTCTAGTGCTTCTTGAGTACTTGAATGCTTGTGAGTCTGAGTAATTTCTTGGCTTCAAAATTTCTCGTAACCTTGTTTGGGTCAAGGTCTTATGTATTTATAGATGAATTTGAAAAACTATACATTTGAGAGATAGCCTTCAAATCACCTTTCTTGTAGGATTCTTCAACGGCCATTGTCCTCATACAGCCGCCTACTTGCATGGATTAGGTAAGTGCATTAAATGCATGCCCGTTGAAAACTGCAGGAATGGTCAGGCTTGATGTCAGTTCCGTACATGCGTTGTCCTTCCCTGATTGGTCCACGTCATCAGGTAGGTGAGAATGTCAGAACTCATTCTTCAGTTTAGTCTTGTCTTTTCTGAGTTCTTTTTGTTCTCATCTTCGTACATGGCCCATCGCTGACACTCCTTTTGCTTGCTTGGATCCTACTCCAAGTCTTTCCCAAATACTCAAGCAGCCTAACTCCTTCAGGACTGTGAGCTAGCAATGTTCTCAGGATCATGCTCTTCATCCTGACACTTACTTAGCCAGCTTAGAGAGACTAATATAAGTTCAGTAATGGTGCTCTTGTGTTCTTTAGGCTTCAGTCTTGATTGTCATCAGTGAGTTCTCCTCTCACTGAGTACCTGTGAATATAAAATATTTTAATTTATACTAAGCCTATCAAGACTAGCCTGGCTATTATACACTTACACAAAACATCTTTTCAGGGTCTTTGGGATCAACTCAAAACTGACATTATCCCAACAGATGCCATTAACAAGTACGTTAGCCGAGGCAGTCGAAATGCATTCTTAAATCCATTCTCTCCATTTTTGGCAAAAAAAATGAGTTGTTCCATCATATTGTCCAAAAAATCTCAATCAATAGAATCATATGCCTTTGCAAAATCCATCTTAAAAAATATTCGCCCGATTTTTTTTCTTTTAGCCTCCACAATCGACTCATTCAATATCACAACCCCATTATGAATCAATCTGCCACTCACAAATGCACACTGGTTTCCTGATATAATCTCATCCATTACCTTGCTCAATTTGTTCGCCAAAATCTTTACAAGTATTTCATACATGCAACCAATTAGTGAAATAGGTCTGAAATCTCCCAACTGACATGCATCTTCCTTTTTTGGAATAAGGACGATAAAAGAAGAATTTATACCTCTCACTAGCTTGCCATTGGAATGGAATTCTTCCAGCATCCTCATAATGGCACGCTTGATAATCTCCCAACATTCTTTGACAAATTTGAAGTTGAAACCATCCGGCCAAGGACTTTTCGAGCTTTCACAACCATCCACAACCTCTTTAACCTCTTGTTCTAAGAATGGAGCCGTAAGCATCAGATTATCAATTTCTGATAATTTATTTACGACCAGATTTGAAGACAACCTCGGCCGCAAAAAAAACACTTGATGCCCTTCTTCACTTCTGTCACATCTTCTACCCATGTATCTCCCAGTTGTAGCCTTATAATTCCATTTGATTTCCTCCTCTGATTAATAATTTTATGGAAGAAACTGGAATTTACATCGCCCTCCTTGAGTTATCGTACCCTCGCCTTTTGAGCAGCCAATCTGTGTTTCCGATTCAAGGTTTTGAACAGCTCCGCTGTGGCCCTCCTTCTCTTCTCAGCTTCTTCCTCTTCTAACCCAAAAATATTATCCAGAATGTCTAATTCATGAATTTTTCCCTTTAAAATCTCAATATTCTTCTCTACGGAGCCAAACACATTCCTGTTCCAAAGCTTCAAGTTCTCCTTCAGAATTTTGAGTTTCTCTTTAACCACAAAGCACGCCCAACCTCTAATATCAGCACCATTCCATGAATTCGCTACCGCCTCCTTAAACTTCGAATGATCTGCCCACGCATTAATAAATCTGAACGATTTCGGTCCCCAGTCCATAATATTAGTTTCCAAAAGCCACGGGCAATTGTTCGAAACAGACCTTGGAAGGCCTTTCTGGATCAAGCTGGGCCATTTCGTCATTCACTCATCATTGATCAAGAAGCAATTCAATCTGCTTTTGCATTTTTTGTTTGGGTGATACCACGTATAGTTCCTCCCATGAAGTGGCAAATCAAACAAATTTGATGTGCTAATGAAATCATCGAAGGCTCTTATATCACTCAAGTTAATCACCTAACTTGCTCCCGCTCTTTCATTATCAAAACGAATAGAATTAAAATCACCTGCGAGGCATATACACCCATCACCATTCTGTCGAATAATGGATTAGAGTCTATCCCATAAATTCTTTCGGTCTTCAAGTAAACTGGATGCATACACATTCACCAAGCAACACCTAGTTCTCTTGTCCTCCCCCGCCCCCCAAAAAAAAGTTATTTACTATAAGTGCCCCCTTCTATATGCCACCAACTAGAGCATTCAATTTATCCGGGTTCCACAACGTAATTATCACTCCAAACCGCCTCCCTTGCCGCCCAACCACAGTTAGAATTTCCCCAGATTGAGCTACTAACCTCCTTATTCACAATATCAAGTTTGATTCCTAAATGAAGACAACATTTACTTTAAATTTGCTTACCATACCTTGAATTTCTTTTCTCTTCACCCTGCTCCCTGCCCCTCCTGATATTGAAGGATAGCATCTTCATTTAATCAATAGTCTTTGAACCCTCCTTGCCCATAGTCGGTGCCACTGCGGTGTTGTTCTCCATCCTGGTGAGATTTTCTACCATCTCATTATCCTTACCTTCTAGCCCGATTTTCTTGTCTAGTTCCCAAACCTTATGTGCCTCTGCCTCGAACTGTACCTTTCTTCCTTCATCTTACCCTTTTTTGCCACGGTATCTCAAATCATTGTTAATTTCTCTTAGATCTTCCTCTGAAATCATGTTTTCCACGAACTCCACCAATTTCTGATGTTCCTCGAACCTATTTTGTGTTTTCTTCTCCCACGTTGAATTTATTTTCAACTTGCTTCCACCCATTGAACTTTTCGAACTTGGTTGCGTTGAATTTCTCAGGCTGCACATACTCCTCCCAATTCTCACCCCAGATTGATTTGATGAAGCTGGAGGATTTTTTTACTGCATCTGTTTGGACGCGAATTGTAAAGTAGAAATCGTAGGGCTATTGCATCACTTTTTTCCCAATTTTATTTCATCATTCAGGCTCTTAGCATTAGATTGATTATCAGTGGGTTCTATCAATAAACCGTCCCCGCTAGTGTGCTTAGGAGACCCAATATAACACGGTTGGGGCCCAGACATTGTGCAGATGCTAGCCTTAGAGGCCTTTTTATATCTAAATTGGGTTCCTGTCCTTTGGCTATTGTTGGGCGAAAAATGGGGTGGAATTAATTCACCTGGGCCAGCCTGTTAACTCATGGCTTTCTCTTGTAAACGGGCCTCTGGAGAATTACACTAATTAGTGGTATTAGGCCCAATTCTATTCACCATATTGCATTCATTTGGGGGATCATGTGAGTAAGATATTTGTCTATCCACGTTCTCCTTGGTTCTCGGAGAAACGAGCTCCTACCACCTGTAACTCCACCGCCTCAAAATCTGCCTCGATTGATGTAACATTCAATGTGCGGTTCTCTGCCTCCGTATCCAATCCTTACTCCTCGGAATTTGAACAACCTCTGCCGTAAAAAATTAAGGTATCGTCTGGCTCGCCGTTATCGTCAATATCACCGTCGTCTAGAGAAGTTATGCTTCCACCGGATACAATGACAATTCTTCCTCAACCTGCCAGATCCGTTCCTCCCCATCTTCGTCTTCCTCTTCAAAAACTTCCGCCGCCGGTCGTGTGCACGAGCAGTTCCATTCTTCTACCACTTTGATCTTGAATAAGGAACCGTCTACTTTTACTTGCATAATCCTATCAATTTGAGACCAGCACGTTGTCGAAATTAACACCTTTGCAAAATTGAATCTCAATTTTTTTTCGTCGGAGCATCGAGCTCCACAAATCTGCCCACTTTCGCACACGTGAGTGAGAAGAATCTCCTTATCCACGCGTGTACCGGAATTCCAAATTATCTCGTCCAAATCTGTCTGTGAGTGCTCACATCTTCCTCCTTCCATGGTCATATCCATTCAAACCAGTGATTGGCCCATTCATCAAAATCCTCGATCAAGTTTTTTATGCTTACCCCCTCAGTGCCATGAATTAAAATACAGTTTCCCCCCAAATCACGAAGAATTAGTTTCCCGCTACATTCGCTCATCATCTCTTCCCCATGATCCACCCATGAAAACTCATTTTTCTAAAGTCCCGTGAAGCAGTATTCTAACCATTTCTTCTCTGCCTCCAAAATGTTAAAGAATATCTCTTCAATCTCCTTCTGTTTAAGTAAATCAAGAACCTCTTCATGATTGGATTTCCTACCGGTTAACAAATCAACGAAAGAAACAGTCTTTTCTTCTGCCGCTATCAGCCTAGAACACATTAGTTGCTTTCTTGTTTCTTTCCTTTTGTACCTTGGGAATGCCTCTGCTGTATTTGGGAATAAATGCCCTTAATTTGTAGCTCTCAAACCAAATTCCATTCAAGTCGTTCAACATTTTTTCATCGCTCATGCTTGAAGGGAATCTGACGAAACCAAATCTCTTCCCCTCCTTGTCCTTTTTTTGTGGACAATAAACATCCATCACCTCTCCGATAGAGTTGAACTTAGCCCAGAGCTCATTCATGCCACAGTTCTCTGGAAAGTTCTTGAAGAAGAAAGTTATGACTCCCTCATATCCTTGGAAGCGAGTCCCACCATTCCGAAATGCAGTACCTTTGACGACACCTGATCTATCATCTCTCTTCCGCAGGTTAGGGTTCAACCTAAGGTTTGGAAAATATCTCCGCCTCACCGGTTGTCGCTCGGAAGGGTGGTTAAGCCGCCGATTTTCTACCCTTCTACCTCTCCTCACCACTCTCCACTCTCCATACTATAAATTGCTACTTAGTGTTGGAATATGACTCATAAGTGATGCTAATTCATTATTCTGGTTGCTACATGAAATTCTGATAACTTATGCGAGCAACACATGTAAAAATCATGCAAACTTACCAATTGAGGACTGAAATCTTATCAATTTAAAAGTTACCGAACTTAATTGAAAAAATTAATTCACATGAAACTAAAGTCGTTAACACACATACGAGACCAATTTTGAAATTTATTTTTGGAAGAATTTCATATGAGGACGTGACTCTATTTTTAGATAGAGTCACAATTTAAATCTTCATTCAAAGTGTTTCAAATCAGTATCTATATCTTTTTTCCTTGAAATTAAGATCCAATTTTATTCTATTTGTCTCAATAGAATTAAATTGGGGGAAAAACAAAAATTACATCACAATTTAAGACATTTTACTATTGAAGACTTAAATTGAACTATACTTAAAATTGGGTCTCATGTAAAATTCTTCCATTTATTTACGTAAAATTCTTCCATTTATTTTTTTATCTATCAAATTAAATTAGTAGGTCACCATCTTAATTTTTAAACAAGATTAAATTGAAAAAAAAGAATAAAATAAGTAATTAAAATAGACGTACGCTACAGTCCTGAGTCATGTACGGTTTATCCGTGAGTTAACAATATGTAGATGTTACTTTAAAAAACGAGAAAAAAACCCAATAAGTAGCTGTAACTTCGTTGTCAAACTTTGTGGATGCAAAATTTGCGGCAGTTTAATATATAATTGAATATGAGATTTATTTTTCCACAAAAAAAAAATTGGTTGAAATCTTCTATCGTGCGATAAAATATCACAAATTTTTGTATGCACCAAGTGCATAATGTGCATTTGAATTTTGAGTTAAATTTCAAATTAATTGACTTTTTAAAGCTACTGAGCTTTGAAGAGTCAAAATTAATTTGAAATTTGACTCAAAATTCAAGTGAATATTATGCACTTTAGTGCACACAAGAATCGTTCGATAAAATATAGAATTTGACTTAACACTTTAGAAGAGATGAGTGTTAATTTATGGACTTTTTCACCGTGAGACTGTTTCACAATTTTTTTTATAAAAGTAAAACAATAAGTAGAAGCAGTCAGAAGTTGAGTTTGCACCCGATCTATCAAATTCATCAATTTAGCTATCGGGAACATTTGGTCTTAATTAATGAACAATGGACGGACTATAGAAAAGTGTATTAGGGCTGTAAATAATTATCTTTGTTAAAAACATTTTATTTACATCAACTTGCGATCCACTATAAAGTCTATAATGATAAATGGCAAAACAGAAGTTTATAGTGGTACTTCAGAAACGGTGACAAACTAGTTTCATGGTGCAAATTAAAATTGTATTAATCATTTTAGTGAAAAGTTTTATTATCAAAATAATATTTTTTAATAAAATAACTAATATTATAAAAATATATATATAATTCAAACAAGTATTACTGTGAAACTTGTTCGCATTATACTTTATACTTTGTATTTTTATATTACTAATGAATAGTACAAAATGTGTGAATAAATAATAAAATTGTCTTATTGAGTACATGTTGATGATTTTAGTCTCATATGAATTAATTTTTTTTTAAATTAAGTCTCATAACTTTAAAAATAATGCAATTTTAGTCTATATTGACAAGATTATTGAATTTTTACATGTGCCCTTCAGGTGAGTTGTCTGAATCCCACATAACAAACGGACATCGGTTAATGCTTACATGTTAATTGTAGAATTGATCTCATATCTATTGAGTGTTGACGATTTTAGTTTCATACGAATTAATTTTTTCAATTAAGTCTCGTAATTTTTAAATATGCAAGTATAATTTAGTCCTATATTAACATGGTATTGGAATTTTTAATGTGCCACTCATGTGAGCTGTCGGAATTTCATGTAACAATCACGATAACGACTTCACATAGTTTACATGTGAGTAAATAGTAAAATTGATCTCGTATGTATTGAGTGTATAAGATTTTAGTCTCATTAGGATACATCTTCACAATTACATCTTATAATTTTTAAGATAATGCAATTTTAAACTTTATATTGACAAGATTATTAGATTTTTGTGCGTGTCGCTCACCTAAGTGAGCCAGAAATCCAAGTAACAACTGAACTAACGAGTAACGACTTGAGGTAGCATGTGTGTCATAATGAGCCCAACATATTAAAATAAATTAACAAATCACAACTTAATTTTCATTTAACAATATAGGACTAAAATTGCATCATGTTAAAAACTATGTAATTTAATTGAGATAATTGATTTGTATGGCCCTAAAGTCACTAATACCCAATTGATATAAGACTACTTTTGGATTTTACTTGCAAATGTGATGTAGGAGCACCTATCGATCTAGCTCCCGAGAAACCAGAAAAAGAGGCTCTTAGTGGTTGATACGTCCAAGGAAACATCTCACATCGAGTTATGATGCAAGACCGGTCCTAGATAATGGGGCCAGAGCAAACCACTCATTTTGAGGTACAATTGCATCATATTGATATCATACTAAAAGCGTAAGAGTCTCAAGGGCGACTAGATGATGTTGGGACAAGGGCAAACCTTTCCTCTTGACTATGGTTTTGAAGTGACAACAATTTTTCCACCAAAGTCACCCATTCTAGGAATTTTGCGAGATCAAGGTCATTTGTGAATTCTTGAATATCAAGGAAATGTGTTGGTGACAGTTAATTAGATACAATTCCTCAAGCCTTATCATGGAGCCTCCAGCTGACGACTAAACTAACCCTTTTCAGAGTCACATCGCGCATCAACCTAGGTATATATCAGTGGCAACTTAGAACCTAGGTTCACGTGGAGGCATGGTGTAGAATGCAAGACTGGATGGTTAATACCAACTAACATAACGGATGCGTACAACTGGAAGATTGATAATAAAACTCTCGTTTTATGTTTTTAATCGATTAACAACAAATAAAAAAAATCTTTTAAAGCAAAACAAAAAGACCTAATGTCCATAACTAAATAGTCAAAAAAAAACATAAGAGAATAACCTACTGAAAATAAAAAATAATACCAAAAGTTAATATATATATATATATATATATATATATACGGAAATCGGTCTAGATCGAGATAAACGATCAAATCTCTCGATGAAGGCATGTCTTCACCAAAATATAATATTTATCGTTATATAAATTTACATTAAAAATATGTGTAAGCAATTGTGCATAAAAATAAATAATAATATACTAAGGTCGATATAATTTGTTTAACTCAACATTCATTAAACAAGTAAGACTATTCTTTAATCATAAATAAATCAAGGGAAAGTCTTGTTAAAATGGTCGAAACTCCATTTTACTTTCTTATAAAATATGATAGGACTAGAGTCCAATATACTTATGAATATATAATAATAATAATAATAATAATAATAATAATAATAATAATAATAATAATAATAATTTGTGTAATATATGAAACCATCACAAATCAATTTGTGAGAATGAATAATTTTGTTCTAAATGCTTAATGTAAAACAAGAACTAGCAATGCTAGCTAGTAGGACTTTATGTAGCAATTAATAAAATAATTACTTAAAATTGAAAACACGGTAATCGATGGGTCATCATCTAATAAAAATCTAAAAATTGATTAAGATCAGGACCCCAATCAATTTGTAGATGTGGTCAAGATACCCAATCAGAATATGGAGGTGCGTTGTTGATCATTTTCACATGTTAGGATTAATTCAATCACAACTTGAATGATTAACCAACTAATCCTCACAATTGAAAACTCAAGAACTATGAACCGTAAAGAAAAAGAAAAACGAGAAACAAATGCGAGCAATTTACGTGGTTCAATCCGAAAAGATCTATGTCCACGGGGATGAAATCACAATCACACTATCTCAGGATCACTCAATTTTACAAGGGATTACACCAATTCTCCAAAATTAGATCACACAGCTCTTGAACTCTCAAGAACCCTAATTCTATGAATTTGTAACTCTCTCTCTCTCTCTCTCTCTCAATTGAATGCAAAAACTGTAAAATTACGCTCACACTAATACAATGAATTAAAGGTTGTATTTATCTTCTATTGGAAATGGATTCTGTTATGCTTCATCATCTTCGCACAGTTGGGAAAACCTTCGAATTCAGTTTGATAACAGAAATAACAGTTATGAAACAACTCAGGAAATACCAAAAATGCCCCTCATGACTTAACAGTTATAAGTATCAGTTTCCTTGCTGGATAGTAATACTTTCTCTTATTCATAGTATCAATACCACAGTGCATTTATACAACAATCCTCCACCTTAAATGCAATTGTGATCATCCCAGTTCTCACCTTCAATAACTGATCAATGCACATCCCAGGACTTAAGCTTCACCTTCTTTGAACAATACTTGAATTTGTTGCTCGGCAAGGCTTTAGTTAGCATATCAGTAACATTTTCCTTTGTATCAACCTTTTGGATAGACACCAACTCTTTCTCAATCATGTCCCTGACAAAATGTAGCTTCACACGTATGTGTATAGACCTCTCATGAAAAGTTTGATGCTTCACTAGGTGAAAATTGTACTTTGGTTGTCACATAGAATAGTTACACTCTTTTGAGCTACTCCAAAATCCTTTGCTATCCCCCTTAACCACAGTGCTTCTTTCATTGCTTCAGTGACAGCAACATACTCAGCTTCTATAGTTGACAAAGCAACAATAGTTTGTAATGTGGACTTCCAGCTCACAGTAGTACCATAAAGTGTAAACACATAACTAGATAAGGACCTTCTCTTATCCACATCACCAGCAAAATCTGCATCTACATATCCCATTATCTGATCCCCAGCTTCATTTTCTCTTTCAAAGAGCAATCCTAACTCTGCAACTCCATTTAGGTACCTCAGTATCCACTTTAGTGCATCCCAGTGGAAACTCCCAGGATCAGCCAAGAATCTGCTCACCATACTCACAGTATAGGTTATGTCAGTTCTTGTGCAAATCATTGCATACTTTAGACTACCCACTCCACTGACATAAGGGACCTGACTCATCTTCTTTCTTTCTAAAGTGGTCTTAGGAGAGTGATTCACAGACAGCTTAAACTGCTGCCCCATAGGTATGGACACAGATTTACACTGATGCATGTAAACCTTCTTAGCACCTTCTCAATGTAGTCTCTCTAAGATAAGAACAACATTTTAGCCTTCATGTCCCTTATAATTTCCATGCCAAGAATTCTCTTGGCATCACCTAGATCTTTCATCTCAAATGCCAAGTTCAGTTTAGCCTTCAAGCCTTGTATCCTCGACAGACTATTACTTGCTATGAGCATATCATCTACATATAATAGCAAGCAAGTGAGTACCTTATCACTTTCTTTTCTAAGTACACACACCTGTCATAGTGAAATCTGGTAAACCCCACTGATAGCATGAACTGGTTAAACTTTTTGTTCCATTGCCTAGGGCTTTGTTTCAGTCCATGTAAGGACTTCCTCAAAAGACACACCTTGTGCTCATCTTCAGGCATTATGAATCCTTCTAGTTGTGACATGTAGATGTCTTCAATGAGATCCCCATTCAAGAAGGCAATTTTCACATCCAACTGTTGGAGTTCCAGATCATAGTGAGCAACAATAGCTAACAGTATCCTGATAGAACTATGTTTTACCACAGGAGAGAATACTTCAATATAATCAATTCCCTCCCTTTGAGTGAATCCTCTGGCAACTAGCCTTGCCTTATACCTAATTCTCTCTACAGCTCCTACCTCAGTTTTCCTCTGGAATAACCACTTGCTACTCACCACTTTTTGTCCTTGCTTCCTTTTTACCAGGATCCAGGTTTTATTCTTGTGCAGTGATTGCACTTCTTCTGTCATTGCCATAAGCCAGTTTTCTCAGTGTGAACTAGACATAGCTTCTTTATAACTCTTAGGTTCACTGTACTCAACATTTTCAGCAGTAACTAGTGCATAATGAATCATATCAGCCTGACCATACCTTTGTGGTGGTGTGATCTTTCTTCTTGTTCTGTCTCTGGAAAGGGCATAATCTCTCAAAGTATTAGACTGGTCTTCCTCATGCTCTGGTACTTCTTTATCTTCAGAAAGATTTTGTCCTTCAATATGTGTCTCATGGAGTTCCTCTGCATCCTTTCGAGGACCTTGGTCAGGTAAAACTGGCTCATCATGGTTATTGTGATCCCTATGTGCCTCCACCTCCACCTCCACTTATACATCTTCACCAGAAATACACCCATCAATGTCTTGATTGCTTCCAATGTATTTGTATCCCATATCCTGCTCATTAAAGATAACATCCCTACTAACAAAACACTTCTTATGCCCAAGTTCCAAGCACCACAATTTGTATCCTTTGACACCCTTAGGGTATCCAATGAATATGCACTTTATAGCTCTAGGATCCAATTTATCCTGTCTATTATGTGCATATGTTGTACAACCAAAAACCTTGAGATGTGTATAGTCATAGACCTTCCCATACCATAACTCATCTGGTGTTTTCATATTAATGGTTGTAGAAGGAGATTTGTTGATCAAATAACAAGCAGTACTTACAGCTTCTCCCCAGAAAGATTTAGGCAGCTTTGCATCAGCTAAGAGACATCTCACTTTTTCTAAGATGGTTCTGTTCATTCTCTCAGCAAGGTCATTTTGTTGTGGAGTGGATGGTACAGTTGTGTGTCTTGTAATCCCTTTCTCTTTACAGAATTCTAAGAACTCTTGTGACATATATTCTAGTCCATTGTCCGTTCTAAGATGCTTTAACTTCATCTGTCTTTTGTTCTCTTGTTCATTTAACCATTCTTTGAATCTGGTAAATGCATCACTCTTGTTTTTCAAGATGAGGACCCACACTTTCCTGCTGTAGTCATCAATGGGAGTCATAAAATATCTACCTCCACCATGTGATTCAACTCTAGAAGGCCCCCACACATCAGAGTGTACATAATCAAGGGGGCCATTTGTACTGTGAATTCCCTTATGGAATGACAGCTTCTTAGATTTTCCTAGGATGCATTGTTCACAGAACTTCAGATTTGCAACTTTTTCCCCAGAAAATACACCCTTTTCTGACAGGTTTCTAAGCCCATTTACACTAATGTGAGCCAACCTTTTATGCCACAAAGATGCATCAATATCACTCATCACAGTTCCTGCTTCTCCAGTAACTGTCTTTCCTACAAGAATGTAGAGCTCATTAGTCTTCACACCTTTCATGAGAGTTCTTTGGTCCTTTGTAACATGAATAAGGTCTTGAGATGTGTTGAATTCATACCCCATTGCATTCAAAGTTCCAAAGTTCCTTTTAAGGTCATGAATGTATCTTACATCAGTGAGAATCCTATGTTTACCATCAAACATCCTGATTCTCACTGAGCCAATCCCCTCCACACTACAACTTTCATCATTCCCCAACAACACAGATCCTCCATCAAACTTCTTTAGATCAGAAATCCACTTGGATTTTCATCCCTTCTTTCCTTTCTGACCTTTCTTGTTTCCAGATTTGAACTTGACATTCAAGCTTTCAACCTGGTTCTTCTTGACCAGATTTGAACTTGAGGGCTATTTGTACTTCTTCAAAGGAGATACTAGATTATCTTCCAAATAATAATGTATCTTTGAAAGTTCCATGGGGGCAGAGAATTCAGTAGCATCAGAGCCTTGTACTCATAATCTAACTCCACCTCCAGATTATCTAAATCATCAAGAGCTTGATTAAACTCATCCAGTTGTTCACCAATGGGCTTATCATTTGACATTTTAAATGTCATAAGTTTCTATTTCATGTAGAGTCTATTTGGTACAGATTTTGCCAAATATAGTTCTTCAAGCTTCTTCCATACATCCAATGTGGTTTTCTCCTTTGACACTTCTCTTAGCACCCTATCCCCAAGGCACAAGATTATCAAGCTATGTGCCTTCTCAAGAGTCACAACCCTTGTTGGATCTACTGATGCTCTAGAAATGAAGTCATCCATTAATGTGCCTCCCAGATTGTATTGGATTAGCAGTGCTCTCATCTTGATTCTCCATAGCCCGAAGTCATTGTTACCAGTAAACTTCTCTACATCCATCTTAAACGATGCCATTGATCTTGAGCTTCGTTTCCCACAGACGGCGCCACTTGTTAGGATTAATTCGATCACAACTTGAATGATTAGCCAACTAATCCTCACAATTGAAAACTCAAGAACTATGAACTGTAAAGAAAAAAAACGAGAAATAAATGCAAGCAGTTTACGTGGTTCGATCTGAAAAGATCTACGTCCACGGGGATGTAGTCACAATCACACCATCTCAGGATCACTCAATTTTACAAGGGATTACACCAATTCTCCAGAATTAGATCACACGGCTCTTGCACTCTCAAGAACCCTAATTCTATGAATTTGTAACTCTCTCTCTCTCTATTGAATGCGAAAACTGTAAAATTACACTCACACTGATACAATGAATTAAAGGTTGTATTTATCTTCTATTGGAAACGGATTCTGTTATGCTTCATCATCTTCGCGCAGTTGGGAAAGCCTTCGAATTTAGTTTCATAACAGAAATGGCAGTTATGAAACAATTCAGGAAATACCAAAAATTCCCCTCATGACTTAACTGTTATAAGTATCAGTTTCCTTGCTGGATAGTAATACACTCTCTTATTCATAGTATCAATACCACAGTGCATTTATACAACATCACACCATGCATGTGTTACCACGTTAGCCAATTACTTCTCCACAAAATCCGAATTTTTAGATGAAATAAAATTTCTTTCATGATATTAAATTTTTTTGGTTCATTAATTCCCATGCATGTTCTAAATATAGGGATCAATAAATTATATATCCGTGTAATAGCTCGTAAATCATGTGAAAAAATAAATCACAGATCCGTTGAAAATGGTAGCTTGTAACATTATAAGATCAAATCACGTCACTATTGCACATGTTTTTAATATATATATATATATATATATATATATATATAATCCAACCATAGACTTCGAAACTACATTTTTTTTTCTTTTAAGAAAGCAAGTGTTTTCTTCTGGGAAAGTAAGAAGTGAATCTGATTCATATATAAACAAAGGATATGAATTATTTTATTAAAAAATATTAATTATTTTAATTAAAGAATATTAGCGTTGGAGGGTACATGTTGTTCTCGCTAAAGAGTATGAGTTGCTGGATATAAAAGGTATGTGTTGATTTAATAAACTCTATAAATTATTTACACTAAAAAGTACTAGTAATAGGTCTACCCGTGCTTCGCACGGAAGTCATTTTCTTTTTAATTTTTATTCTAACTTATACATACATATATATAATATTTTTTGAATGATTTTAAAATGGAATTTTTTTTCTCTAACACAAATAACTAAAACTTATAGTTACAAAAAAAACCATTTATATTCACAAAAATAAATGAAATGTTATCATTCATTTTTTTATTATTATAAATAAAATTACTAATACATTTACATGTCTGTTTTAATTTTTTAACACAATAACATTAAGAAAATGAAATTTGTTAATTTTTCATTAAAAAGTAGTCATTTTGATAAGATTTAAATTATATAGGCTAAATAAGGCAAATATAATGCACAAATTATTCTTTACTGTTAAAATGTAAAGGTTTGAGGATTTATTAGATTTTCTTTTTATTAAATAAATTTAATTTAATTGATAAATACCATGCAATAAAATATATATAAATGGTGCTTGATTACTTTGATATTTGTTTAATTAAGATATTCCACAAATATTTTCATGTCACATAAAAAGAAAGAGTTTTGCATCACAAAAAATGAATTAAGTATAAAATTATCATTATTTTGTTCAACTCTACACTCACATAACACATTTTTTCTTAAACAATGTGACACTTTCAAATGTGAAAGAAACAATGACATGGAGGAAGTATTTTTTAAATAAAACCTATAAAAATATATAAACAAAGAGAAAGTATAGAGTAGAAATGATTTATACATGAAAGATTAAAGGATATTAGTTGTTTTTAGGGGTGATCAGAAAATTGAAAAAATTGAACACAACCGATGAAATTCGGTCCATTCGGTTCGATTTTAAAAAAATTGATCCAATTTTTTTATAATGTTGGTCCATTCGGTTCTGAGAAAAATAAACCGAACGGGCCGAAAAACTGAACTTATATTAAAAAAATATATAAAATATATTATAATTAATAAATAAGTAAGAATAAATCTAACCCTAATTTTCCATGAATGAAGTGATTTTGTTGGCTTGTTAAATATTTAAATTAATGTTGTGTAATTTTGATTAAACTTTGAATTTTGGAGTATGGCATTGAGTGTTTTTATTGAACTTAATTGTGGCGTGTATGTTTAAACATTGTCATTAGACTTTATTTCGTATTGATTTCTTTAAATTATCGATATTGAACTAAATTTAATGATATTTGTGACGCATAATATTTATTTATTGAATTTTTTTTTTTTAAATGTTATCTTTGACCGAATGGACCGAATTATTAGAACCAAAGTAATTTGGCTCGGTCCAATTCGATTTTACCCTTTGTTCGATTCGGTTTAATCCAAATGATAAATAATTTGGTTATTTCAGTTCGGTCCAAAAACAGGACCGAAGTGACTAAATTAACTGAATTACTTAGTTGTTTTGAGAAAAAAGTATTAATTTTTCCCCCTAAATGGTATCTATTGTTTCACTGAATAGTATCAATTGTATAATGCAATGAAACAAATACCCTTCCATAAAAACAACTAATACTATATAGAGAAAACAACTAATATCTTAGAATAATTTATGTATGAACCAATTTCACTCTATACATTTGTTATATTCGTATCATAATCAATTAAAATTGTTTACAAATTAAACAAATAAAACAATGGCAAAACAATGTGTGGTATACTTTTAATAGTATATGTATGTATGTATATATATTATCATTGCCGTGCAGTGCGCATATTTTGTCCACATAACTGCAATGGACATAGAGAATTAATTTCATAAGTTGGAAACCTTAGAAGTAAAAAATAAATTTAACACACGTGTATTTTGTCCCTATATTCTAACAATAAAAAGTTATTGTATTTTCTACCCACAAAAGTTTGTTCTACATACACTTAACAAAAGAACAGAGCATATAAAATCACCCACACATACTTGCTAATTTCAAAAATTCATTCTACAAAGAAGAAATAGAAGATGACGGAAGATACAAAAAAACTGCATTTCACATCTATATAATTTCTTTCCTTAGTTGCGATTTTGTCAAAATCGTCTTATTCTTGTCGGGAAAAAGTACCAGAAGAGCAATGAAATGATACCAAAATAGATACATTTGTAGCATAAAAAATAGGTATGTTCAATTTTAGGGCTTCGTTAACAAATTCACGGACCTTATTTTTTTTCATTTAATATATACATTTTCAGGTTTAGAAATATTACCGATCGATATCCGTATTTGATATCTTTGAGTGAATTAGGACCATTTTGGGTGAAGTATTTCATTTGTTTCCAGAATTTTTCAATGCATGTCGGAACACTAAAGAGGGCGATCAATCTGAAAATGAATTCTTCAACACAATATCCACTACTTGCTAAGGTTCTTTGAATTGTCAACAAAAAAATTCTTTGAAGGAATAAAGAGCTCCAAAATAACAAAAACTAAAAATGAAGGTAAAAATACCAATACATTTTTTGAATCAATAACATTGTCTAGGGCACTTCATAATATATTTATTTCTGATCATGTTGTTTTGTGTTTGTATGCGTAAATCGGCATGTGTTCTTTCAATATTGTATATTAAGAAAACATTGATTTAATTTTTTTTATGTATAAGTGATAGAAATTACATCAGGTTTATATTAGAATGGATTTTGTGGAAGAATTATTCTTTAATTATTTCTAAATGAATTGTGTATATGTCAGTAGATACATCTATAAATAAGTAAAGTTAAGTTAATATTGTCATTCAGTGATACACTTGGTTATGGTAAATACAATTAAAAAATTATTTAAAATAAAATTATATAACACATATATTTGATGCACTGAATTATTTTGTAGTAAACTATAGACAATAAATTCTAATCTTTCTTAATTCTTGTTTATAAAGGTATAAGAAATTAGTTCGGATGTATCGAAGGAAGACCTTGGTGTTAGTTGTCACATATTTTACACCAGCCTTAAAAAGGCACTACTGGATTACATTTTACTGTTGAAATTATACAAATTTTTATTATACTAAAACTGATAACCCAATTTTTTTAGCGGTAGAACTCTGATCTACTTTTATGCAAACTAACATGATTGTCCATAATACAGAACAATTGACTGTTCTAAATTTAAGATAATGACTTATATGTTTAATATATTTAGTTGAAGTAATTTGAACTTATCAAAATTAATATATCACTTTTGTACGTAGAAAACTAACCAATAAACTGTGTTGTAATATTCTAGACAATAATTATTTCTTGATATAGATATATGAGTTGTTGTTTAATGAAAAGGGGTTAGATCGGACACAAAAAGTGAGATTGGTGACTTTAATAAAAATAATAAGGAAGGAACATTAAAAATTGATTCAAATTTATTTAGATAAACATATATTATATTGTGTTTAGGTTAATGTTAAATCTATATATATGTATATATAAATGTTTGTGCATAAACCTGCATATATATAAAACCATATATGGAGTAAACTTAAATTGTCAAAAGAAAATAAAACATCATCACAATGAAAGTCACAACTTATAGGGGTTTACTCATTATATGTTATATTTTTGTTACAATTTTAATTTATATAAACTACTAAATCTCCTTAAATTATTCAACAGATGTAGCACATCAAACATAGAGGGTATATGAAGGCAACCCAACTCCTATCCCTTACTCCACCGCACCAACCCATACAATACTCCCCATCCATCCAAAGCACCTCATGAAAAATTCGACAACAAAAGTTAATTACGACCACAAAAATTTTCGAGTTTATCGACTCTAGTCTCGTCTCAGTGCTAGGAATCAAAGCCTTTAATCAATTTCAAAATTTGATTCTCTTATTTGCATATCAAATAACACCTCTGAATTTTCTCTTCAATATCTCTTCTTTGCAAATCTCTTATGTAAATCTCATTGGACACAAGCAACGCACGGAATGGCCAATTTAGCAAGTTAGGACGAATATCTCGTCATCAAATTTCTTCCTGTAATTAACTGTACGATTGGACTGTGGGTACTTCTTCGAGACCAAAACATAGAAATCTGAGTTTTGTTCTTCGGGCCACTATTGGATGTGTTGATTTGCTGGAGGCTGACGCTGGCCTTCAGAAAATAACGTTATATCGAAGGCGGTCAGGCGATATTAAAGCATGGGGAGGGTCGAGTTCATCGTTAACACCATAATATTTTTCCAAGAGCATGGAATTGTGCATTATTTTTTCAAAGAGCTTTGAGATTTTTTGACAAATAGAGCAGGGAAATGATGTGCTTGGAAGTTTGGAACAATGTTCAGAAAGGTACGGGAAGGTGGGTGTAGAAGTAGGCGTAAGGGAGGCTCGTCGCAATCAATTTTGTTAGGTTCACATTCAGTGAAATTTCAATATTTAAATCTAAAGTTATATATTATGGAAAAAAACCTTAAGTTGACGGCGCGTTAAGGTCACGCTTGATTTTTGTTAGTAATTTAACATAAATATCATATGGGACTAAAGTGTTATAAAAAGGACTAATCCGAAATCAACTCATTCTCTTGGGACCTAAAGTGAATTTTTTTTCTTTATTGATCTAATATAATCAAGTGTTGTAGCTAGAATTATTCTATCCTGTAGAAATTCATGATCATACGTTTGAGATTTGAGATTGGGATAAATGCAATAAAATTCAGTAGCAATAAGATCATCACCATAACTCAACAAAATATCATTTTGGAAGTTATATCAGAACTATAATTAGTTCATAACTCAATACTTCCATCACTAATTGATTTATTCCATTAAGAAAAGATTTTCATTTTATTGATTTATTTCCAAAGAACGACTAATTTTGGGTACCAAAGTGTGCCCTATAATATATTTATCTATAATCAATTCCAGAGTTAATTGATTATTAATAAATTTAATATTTGAGCCTAAAAAAACTTGTTCATTTTTAAAAAAGTTACATAATAATAAAGACAATTATATTTTTAAAATTTTCAAAATATCAACTTTATCGTAATGGCAACAAATACACACAAAAAATTTAAATATCAAATGATATATGATAAATATTAAACAAAAAATACCTCTTGTCATAATAATAATCATCAAACACATTAATTTGTAACCAGACAGTGAAATATTTTTAAACCTTAACCATCAACATAAAATAATAAATTTATGATACAATAACAAAATATTATATGGTCGTTGAAATTGAGAAATACAAATAAAATAATCAACAAAAGGACTTAATAAAAAAAATCAATATTAAGTGCTCAATTTTGGTAGACAACAAAAATCAGTCTTGCTCAAACATCATTACTATTACACTTTTAAAAAATAATTCTATTATTTTTACACCAACATTTCTAAAATATTTATTCCAAGTTTTAGTGAGACAAAGCATACGACGACCCATATCATAAATAAACCTTAATTCAGAAGAAACCGGGAATGAATTTTCTGTTATAACATATTTCAGTATAATAAAATCATGTTCTTCTCCAAAAAAAAATGAAAAAATAAATCACCGAACACTGTTATATGCTAAAAAAAATGGTGAAAACAACTTAAATTAACAGTTTCAATAAGAAATTAACAAAAATATATACGCATCCAAAGATATATAATTATAAAAAACCACATTTAAATCAGTATTATTGAATTTCACAAAAAAATTAGTGATTTCATCAACATTTGTTAGTTCTAATTTTCCTTCAAAATGATTAGTTTGACTTTTGGCTGAAACATTAGCAGGATAACTTAAAATATCTTTAAATATTCTGATAACATTTCTCATCAATGTTCAAATAGAAAAAATAAAAAAATTACATAATGCAACGGAAAAAAAGACTATTACATTGTCATTAAAAAAACATTGTACATTCTAACAAATTACCTTACTTTATTGGTTTCTTTCAAACTCAATTTTAACTCCCTCTGTCTAAACGACATTTTTGTAAAAATATGTTAATATTTTTAACCGCTAGATTAAAGAGATGGAGAAGTGGACACGTTTGATAGTTTAAATAATTTAAATACACATTTAATCAAGGATTACAATTAATAATTAAAAATATGATTTTTTAAAAATATTTATTTTTAAATAGTTGCATAATAATAAAGTCATTTTTATTTTCAAAGTTTTTTTAAAAATAACTTTATATTAATAAAGGAGCAAAAACACAAACAAACTTAAAAATCCTATGACTTAAGTAAAATATAACAAAAATAGGTACCTCAAATCATAATAAAAATCACTAAATTCAAACTTCTTTAACTCGAAAGTCAATTGTCTGTAAACCTTAAAATCTACATAAAATAATAATATTTTATACATTCAAAAGAAATATTATATTATTGTTAAAATTTTACAATACAAATAAAATAACCAACAAATGAACTCAATTAAAAAATAAATATAAAGTATTCAACCTTGCTTCACAAACAATGAAATTCAATCTTGCTCCAATATCAATACTATTGTATATCTTCAAAATAATTTTATCATATTTACACAATTCAATATTTATAATAATTTTATACCAAGTTTTAGTGAGACGAAGAATTTGATGACATAATAAAAATTTGATTCTTCTCTGTAAAAAATGTTCTCATCTGACACTGTTATGTCTAAAGAAAGTAAAAAAAGAAAATTCAATTCAATTTTTAGTAAAAAAATTAAAAATAAATAAATATGCATTGAAAATATATAAATCTCACCAAACAAAAAATAATTTCAGCATTATTGCAATTAGCATAAAGCTCGATGATGTCAATAACATTAATAAGTTCTCATTTTCCTTCAAAATGATCAATTTGGCTTTCAGCCGAGATATTTGGTTGAAAATTTAAATTACCTATAGATGGTTTAATAACATTGTCATCACAGTTAAAGTAGAAAAAGTATATATATATATATATATATATATATATAATACAACAAAAAATGACTATTACATTACTATTAAAAAAAACATAATACATTGGAACAAATCACCTTGCATTGTTGGTTTCTTTCAAACTAAATTCTAAGCACATCTGCATAATAGACATTCCTTTGCAAAAACAATTATTATGTTTTTTACTGCTAGGCTAAAGAAGTTTTGTTTCAAAGTCAAATCGATTATTTTCAGAAAATTGTATTTATTTTCTAGTAAAATCTAATTTAATGCTCTATACCAGTGGGTGGAGATTTAGATTTTCAAATTAATTTTTTTGAACATTTTTTATAATTTGATAATTAGTGTTGTAGATAAAAATAAAATACTTATTATAGACTAACTATTTAAACTTGATCCTTTAAAATCCAATATTAAAATTAAATTCAACGTGTTGAAACCTAAAGATGAATGATGCCCACATACTGTGCCCGCATACCCTCAAAGTATTTTGTAAAATAATGTGTTTAACAGTTTGTAAAATCACACAATAAGCTTCTTTTAGCTTATAAGTTGTCAAAAAATAAGTTGAGAAGTCTCAATTTATTGTAAATCATATTTATTTTTAGGAATTAATGTTCAACCAATTTAAATAATATTATATTGTTAAACACTCCAAATGTAAAGTGTGAACAACAAAAAAAATATTAAGAACATGTCTCCTCAGAAAATTATTCATAATACGAAAGTGATATCATTACATGCAATCGGTGATACTATTACATACATTCACTTATATCATAACATTTTATTTGTTATGATAGTAGTGATTACATATAATGATATTTGTGAATATATGTAATAGTCAAAATTTTATATTATGAAACTTGTTCATAGGAGACTTTGTAAATAGATTAAAATAATATATATATATATATATATACATATATGTGTGTGTGTATGTATAATTGCTTGAATTAAGATCTAGACTATGCATATTTTAACTTAAATATCAGTGATGAATAACTAAATAATTTTTATTTATAATAACTTAATAACACAATAAAAGTATAAATAATTTTATTAATTAGAATAATATTATCAATTAAGTTTTTCAATACCCTACATCTAATTCCAACCATTGATGAAATTAACATTACATGATATTTTAATTTCAAATTCACCTAACATTTATATTGTAATATCAAATTCTAATTATCAATGAAAATTATTCGAACAGTTGATATAATATAAAAGCAAACGTGCTTTTATTTATAAAAATTCCTTAATTGCTTGAATTATTAGTTAGGCTACAAATTCTTATTAAAGATCACAAAAATTACAAAAACGATTTAAATATTCTAATTTAGTATGAATTTGAATATAACCACACATTTTAAATAATTTTTAACACAATCAAAATTTCAGTATTATATTATTTGTTATATAAACTTGAATGTTGCAGTAATCGAAGTTTAAACTTATAGTTATGGAAAAAATCGCGTGTGTTATATTTAAAAAAAATTAATTAGCAAAATTAAAATTGAAAGACCTTGATTGCACAATTATATACTTAATTACATGCAATGATCACCATAAACCAATTTTAATGGATTTACTATAGCCCAAAAGTTAAGGCCCTTAAGGGATTAACATCTACTATAATTAATGTGGAATTTATAATATGATTATTAGACATTTACGTGGTTCATCAGAAATTACAACATTGCATGAATTAAGATTAAATTAAAACAAAAAAGTTAAGAGATGTGTATTTCATTATTTATTTATAAATATAATTGTTTAAATTAAAATTTAGGTGATCAACTATGATTTTCAATAAACAAAAACTTGTGTAAGACCGTCTCATAGTATAAGATCGGCGAAATTAAAAAAAAAAAGTGATAGGATTATAATACAATGTGACAATATTTTTAAAGATAAGTGTAAATCACTTTTACCAAAAAAATATTATCATTTTTTAAAAGTGACAATTTTTTAATTAATAAGTGACACATTTTAAGTTAAAACTGGATTAAATAATATTAGTCTTATTACTTATACTATGAGACGGTCTCACATAACACTTGCTCTTTGCAATATTTATGAAAAATAATTAAGACATTAATCTAAGTCTAAGATAGTCATTATACCATGATAATATAATTTTTCAGATTAAGTTTTAAATAACCTTTTTTATTGGAATTTGCAGAATTGACGAAAAAGAATTGAGACGTTAAAACTTAGGAGATATGTAACTAAACTATAAAATTAATTTATATAAAATGAGAAATCTTGATATATCTTTTAAAATTACTTGCTATGTTATACTCTATTAATTAATAATGATAGAATAATGAAGGTTTGGAAATTTTAAGTAAATGAACTCACAAAGCTATATTGTATATACATAATGATGTTAAATGATGTGCATAATACATGCATAAATTTCTGACTATATATTTCTCAATTCATTAAAATAACCGGCCAACATAAATAATAATTATAAGATATTATCTATCACTAAAATATATATTAGATAACTAGATATATTAAATAATAACAATCTAGTGGCAATAAAATATAAATTTATATTATTGTGCAAAATATCCTAATTTAAAAATTGCTACAATATGGAGAGAGAAATGTCTAATGAATACAAATAAGTTAACAATGAATACAATTAAATCAAATCAAATATTTATAAGAAAAATAAACACCATATATCTTCAAAGTGAAATTAGTCATCATCATGCACTTCTCCCTCCTCATTCCATAACCGTTCTTCTCCAACATGCATAATAATTCACAATCCTCCAGTGAGTTTCAAAATCACGATGTCATCATATGCTCTCGGGACGTAAGCGGATTCATGGAAGATCGCTATGAGGACGATGGCCACCATGTCCGCGTTGTAGAATTTTTTAGCGGAGGCCACGACGCGTGAGGCAGCGGCATATCCGGAAATATGCAAGAATAAACAAATGAAATTGTGCACTTATAGATACATATAATCTTAAGATTGTTCATAAACTCTCTAAACACCAAAAAATCGAAAATACAAAGCATCTACATCATCATTGACCTCCCAAATATTCCAAAATGCTTCAATAAAAATAACTTTCCTGCAAGTAAAAAAATGAAAAAGTAAGCAATGATGTAGATGAATAATGAACATACATATATATAGGTAAAAAAAAGTGTAACGGTCCCTAAACTCAAGCATTAATCCAATGGAAATAACCAATTCTCGCAATTATATTAAAATGATGCAAATGCAACAATAAAACTCATTCCATATCCAATCAAGAAATTGATCCAACGGCCACTATAAAAAGCATAAAAATGATCAACGGTCAAGACAAAATGGCGCCAAAATTATATATGGAAAACTTGGTGCTATTATATATTTATGATATGATGAATTGTTCTGCTAAAAAATATTGCAAATTAGTTTATGTATGAATAGATTTCACAGTATTCTTTTCTCAATACCATAGTTTAGTGTACGGAAGTTTGACATTAATAACTAGGATAAACAAATTTTTTTCCACCAATAAGAACACGTAGACAAATTTGCACATGACAATATATTAAGATCATTTTTCATTTCAATGTCATAACATAATTTAATTTGGTCAAAGATATTAAATATATTTCCTCAGCTTATAAAGTCTAAAATAGACAGAGAGGGATAGAGAATTCTTGAACTTGAATTAAATTATGAAAGCGAACAGATACACGCGATTAATATCAATTATTAAATGGAGTACAATGCTTAATTAGTCTATGTTTTATTTTAACGGAAAACAATCTTGCATTAAATCAATGCCAAATTAGCCATACCAATATCCATAGAGGCATCAGGCAAAACATAAAAAAGAAATACAAAATTAACACTTGTCTTTACCAAAGTGTTAATGAACCAATGTCCTAGTTACAACAATTTTCAATGTCTCATGCCATGAGACGGTCTTATATAAGATATACTCAAATTCAAATTAGCAGAAGAACCTGCAGTAACTAGAGTGTAAGTTGAGTTTAATAATTGTTAAAATAAGTACACCCTCAGTCAATTTTAAGTAGTCTTGTTGTTTTTACATGAATTTTAAGAATATATATATATATATATATATATATATATATTGTGTGTGTAAAATATTTTCCTCCGTCCCCTCTTAATATTCACACTTTCCTATTTTTTATGTTCCACAATAATATTCACACCCCAAAAAAAGAAATAAAACACTCTCACATTATATACTGTAATTCAAAATACTCTTCATTCATTGATTAAAAAGTCAATAAAATAGTTTTTTTTTTTAAACTTGTGCCCACACAAGTGTGAATATTAATAAGGGACGGATGTAGTAATATTTTAAGAAAGTGGCCTATTTTTAATGGACGGACTCAAAATAAAAGCAGATCATTTTAAAATGGACGGAGGAGTATCAAAATTTGCGACATGCATGAGTACATAAGGATTGCAATTTACTTATAAGTAGCACATTAATATGCAATTATATTACTCGAACCATTGAATTTCTTACAATATTTGAAACTAACTTAATTTGACTGTCTTAGTTGTTAGGCTAATTTTCACCTATATATCGGTTAATCAACCAGCGTTGCCAATTTGATAGTACAGTCACTTGTGAAACAATTTAATTGGAGACATACGATTGGGGGAAGTACTGTCTCATACTCACATATAAGTATATAAAAGAAATTTATTATTTATTTCAATGAATATGTATTGCTATTTAAATTACAAATAATCTTATCTTTTTGTTGAGCTCCACTGTTTTTTTTTTATTTCTTTTTTGTTTACATTACCAATGAATAAGTGAATAAAATTGCAATAAGATCACATTATATATATATATATATATATATATATATATATATATATATATATATATAGATGTATAGTTTTTGTTTAGTGTTCATGATTCAATACATTAAATTCTTGATGAATATATTCAGCTTTAAGGACAATAATGTCCAGAACTCTTTGATCCAGGAGTATGATATTCCTGAAAACCTAGATCTGTTAAACAGATGGACTATCCCAAGGATAGAACCTAAAACGGTTTACAAAATCGGAACTTTTGAAAGAATTGGTCTTCACTACAAGAAAACACGAAAATTACAACGGAAAAAAGTCGTTGCTAATTAAGAAAATCCGTTAGTAAATATGTTTACTAACGGATTAGTAACGATTCGTCATTTGTTGGAAAACCTCTCGTTGGTAAATTTTACCAACACGATTTTTGAGTCCGTTGAGAAATTACAAACGGATTGCCAATGAAAGGAAGATGCCATTGTTAAATTATCAACCAACTTATCATCGCTAAATTCGTTGGTAATCCTACGGTCGTTGGTAAAATTCTTTTGGTGATGGACGGAAAACAAACGAAAGGATGGCGCCATTGGTAAATCACCAACCAATTCATCGTTGGTAAATCTTTTTTCGTGAGTATTTTTTATTCCTTTAGGACGAAATGCCAATGAAAGAAAATTGTAGTTGCTAAATTACCAATCAAGTAACAGTTGAAAATGTCATTAGTAAATCTATTTTCGTTAGTATTTTTTATTTTTTTATTGACAGAATGTCAATGGAAGGACATTATTGTTGCTAATTGCCAACCAAGTGATAGTTGACAATGTTGTTAGTAAATCAATAGTCGTTAGTAATTTTTTTTTAGTTATGGCTAAAATTTTATTGGTAATCCGTGCATAATTTACTAATGACTAAAAAGTCATAGGTAATTTTTGTTGGTACTGGTATATTTTACTAACGAATTGAACTTCATTCTATACTAATTTTTTTACCAACATATTTAAAAGAAAATAGTATTATAATTTTTCAATAAACTATAGGATATAAACATATTGTTTATAACTGAGGATCCAATATCATTTTGAAAGTGTCTAATGAAACAACATATGTAAAACCAATAAAAGGATAATCATGTAATTTAAATTACCTAAACAGGTACAAAAAGAGGAATGCAAATCTAGTCACGGAAAAAAGAGTACCAAATCTAAGTAAAAACTATGAAAAACTACATATAATACACCTAAAGAAGTTAGAATATGATATATAATCCTCAGATGATTATGGTCAACCAATTTTTTTATACTTTCTCAAACTTGCTTCTCAAGTAGCCCAATGTTTCTGTCAACTCTCCCAAATCTCTTTATGGAACATATGCAGGTGGCTCATTTGATCTCCTCAATTCAGAAAGCATGTCAAAATAACACTTTGCAACCTGACGCTCCCAAATAACTTTAACAACCGAAAAATCTCAATCAAATGAAAATTGTTTCTGCAATACATAAATTAAAATATATATTTCATAATCACTCATCTACATGAACAAAATATTTGTTAAATTAAATATTTTAAAATCTTAAAAGGAAACAAAAAATAGTAGCTAATAAATAAAAAAAAATCAATTATGATGTGTCTATGGTGACATATCTAGTGATACTATGAGATTGAAATTCAAAATGGCAAACTCAAAGCTCAACTTCACTGTAGCTAGTATAATTAAAGGCATGTTGTTCAATTAAACATTGATTATTACCTACAAGTAAATTACTATAATACACGTCTATTAGATAAGTGATTGTTAATCTTAAATCTTAAACATTCACAAGATTGAATACCCAAAAATTAAATAAAAAATAAAATTAAAATATATCCTGGAATAATAATGAGTGGAATTGTTCAAGGAGAGCACATTGGACATGGTACTTGTTGAATGATGTACTAAGTTTTATAAATGCCAAAATATCTCAGCCTATTCATATATACATTTAATAAAACTATTTTTTTAAAGAAAATTATGTTTTCATTTAAAAAAAATGGGAATTCAAACTTTCATAATTTGTGGTGATTGAAAGAGAGCATATAGGATAAAGGATTTTTTCTATTTATAACAAGAAAATATACCTTAAAAATATCCCAATAAAACTCTTTTACGTCTTCGGGGACTTTTGACCAAGTATATTCTTCTTTGTGAAGGTGGTGCTTCAGGGATTGTATTCGAAGCAACATATGAGGGAGTGAAACTACTTGAAAAAAAATAACATAAAATATATAAATCAAGGTTAATGAGAATTGTAAAAAATAAATAATTAATGATGTTCTAATTGATAATTAGAAATGTCGGCACACTTACACATTGTAAGCTATCCGGAGTAGTGGTTTTGGATTACAAGTGCGAGTTGGAGCTGCCGCTTAATCTTGGAGAATTGGTCTAGCCCATAGTACTATGATAAAATTATACATAAAAAAAAAATTAAGTTATGCAATAAATAAAAAAATAACTTGATTCAATATACAGTAACAAAATATTAATATTTATAATATCATACACATTCATTAATAATTTGTGATGACAAACAAATTTTATACACATGAACAAGCATCCACTCAACAAAGAGTAAAATTTATCGGATCTAACCACTATTAATTATCAAATCTTATAATTCAATTTATACAATCAAATTATAATTTAGATTGTGTCTCGTTTCTAAACCAATCAACCCCTTAAAAGAAATAGCAATGTGGTAGAAATCAGAAATTGCCTAGCACCCCGCCTAAACAGCGCCAAGCTTTTTATTATTATTATTATTATTATTATTATTATTATTATTATTATTATTATTATTATTAGTATTATTTTTATCAATTATTATCACATTAGCAGATTTAATAATAATATCCCTATGAATTCCTATCAATTAAGTGATTAACACATTAGCAGATTTCGTTAGCAGATTAGCACATTAGCAGAATTCCTATCAATTAAGTAATTAGGTGATTAAGTGATTCAGATTAACACATTAGCAGATTTCGACATGAATTAAGTGGTTCCATTACTCATTAGCAGATTCAGATTATTCGTTAGCAAACTCACTTGGAGACTTGGAGTCCACGCTGCGGTGGCTCAGTTGCGAACGGCAGCGGCGGCGTGGGCTGTGAACGGCGGAGGCGGCGTGGGCTGTGGGATGGCGTGGCTGCGAACGCGGTGGGGGTAGCATCGTGGTTGCCATGGCGTGGCTGCGAACGCGGTGGGGGTGGCGTCGTGGCTGCCGAACGGCGGTGGGGGTGAGTTGAGGCCCTGTTTGGTTTCGTGAATGAAATTGAGAAATGGGCGGCTGCTATTTTTGGAGTCTATATTTGTTCAGTCTTTTTCCATATACACCATATATGCTTTTATCTCACGGCTAAAATTTACAGTTATTGAAATAATTTTTCTACCAGTTTTGCGATGAAGAAGGACGTGCCGAGTGGGGGAGGATAAGTTTCTGTAAAATTTATTTTGAGTGGGTTGTGAAGCACGTAACTCTATGGGAAGTTTCTGCCTATTCTTTTTGCTTAATGAGATAAGAAGGCATTTTTTTTATGAAAGTCATAATTTTCGATAGATTATAATTAAGCACGTAACTCTATGGAAAGTTTTTGCCTATTCTTTTTGCTTAATGAGATAAGAAGGCATTTTTTTAATGAAAGTCATAATTTTCGATAGATTATAATTAACTATCTAGAAGATTTAGAAGAATAAGTCTTGTTAACAAACCCCTCATAAAACTCACGAATCTTGAATGTGTGTATATATATATACACTTTCTGCTCTGTTTCTTCCATATATAAAACATACATATTTTCAATCTCCCGCGTCCAATTTTGCACTAAAATTTCAGGCGTCTAATTTCGCGGTACAATTTCAGTTACTGGAGTTAGGTTTTTTAATCTGAGGGAGGGACGTGTTGAGTGGAGAGGTAACGGCAAACTCTGTTGAACTGCTGGGTGATGAATTAGTCTCTGTGAATTGTGATATGGCCGGTGTATATACACGTATGTGTATTGGGATTTCTTGTTTTATTAATGTGAATTTAGTGATATAAGTGCTTTTTTTTAAAGGTGCTTATATCAACCTCCTGACTATCCCATCGAAATTAAATATATTAACCGCCACTCCCTGAAAAGTAATTAGTCCTTTCTAGAACTCCATATATAAATTCCATTCTAATATATAAATAAGAATTATTTTTTAATTAATTATTGTATTTAATTGATTCTCTGTAAGATTTAAATCATTTGGATAAAGTCATGATAAAATTTATTTGAAGGGGATTAGTAAATTATACTAAATGTATTAATTCACATGTGTATTAGTTGTTTTTAATAAATATATAGTTGATGTATATATTAAATGCATTAATACTATTTATATTATTATATTGGATAGAGTCATGATAATTATCAAAGATAAGATATTATGTGAATGATACCCCAAGAAGCAGTCAGTAACACCCCAAAAAGGAGTTAATAATACCCCAACTATATAAAAACACAGTTCGGTGTGTTTCGAAAAAAAAAATCAAAATTGAGCTTAAAATCCAAGTGCATGCTAGAATTTGTCTTACATATTTTATTTTGTTTACGATCAATTTTGTTTAAGTAGTTCTAGTGTGCACTTGAGTGCATGACATGCACTTAGATTTTGAAAAAAAAAACCTCAAGTAGAAATCAATAATACCATAAGAAATTATTAGTGATACCCCAAAAAGTAATCAGAAATACCCCAAGAAATTAATCAATAATACCCCAACTGAAAAAAACACACAGTTCGGCATGTTTTGAGAAAAGTAAAATTGAAGTCAAGATTGAGCTTAAAATCCAAGTGCATGCTAGAATTTTTAATGACTTCTGTAATATATTTATCAATTAAAGAAAACAAATAAGAATAAATACAATTACATGTATATAATATAACATATCATAAAAGTGTGTGTAAGTCTCATGTACCTCATATATGCACTATGTAATGCAAATGCATTTTTGAAAAGTTGTTTTTACTATTACTGAAAAGTTACCTCTATTATTACTGAAAAGTTGTCTCTTATTAAATGAACTTTTCAATAATATTATGGATAATTTTTCAATAATAGTAGGAGCTATTAACTTATAAAAATATACTTGAATTGCATGGTGCTCCAATAATTACTTTTATAATTTACTTCCTTTGTTCCACAAACATAGTCTTATATTCTTCTTTTTTTCCCCTTTTTTTTTCCAAATCATAATTCAATTCTATATTAAAAATGTGTAAATTTATTCAAATTTTCTTATTTAATAAATATTTATTGTTTTTTAATTTAATAAATAAGAGTATGTCAAGACCTTTTTAGTAAAATCCATAATTTTAAGCATAATAAATGATGTCGTATTGATTTGTGTGAAAAACAAAAGTGAACTATTTTTGTGGGACAAAGGAAGTACTTATCAATTAGTAATTGTTTATGTAGTTACTATAATATAAATATGTTGATGAGTAGCAACAATATGCAATTCATTAGTAACTAATAAAAAATCACAATTTAGTTTGATATTTACCAACACATTATATTCACTAGTAATTACAAAGTGAATTATCTATTAGTAAATATCAACTAATAGATAATATGTTGGTAATTAGTAATGGGTGGTAAATATATTAACACATATCAACACACGATAAACTCATTTTAAAATACTAATAGATTATTTTAGTCGGGGATGCAATGCTTTTTTTTCCCAATAAATATTACTAACGACAAACATTAGTTAGTAAATTTTGTTAATAATTTGTTGTTAAATAGTTGCTAAAGTAGTCGCAAAAAAAGTGTGCCATAATTACCAATAAATTAAGTCTGTTTGTAAACTTTTGTTGCTAATCAGTTGATAAATTAGTTATACAAATTAAAATATGAATTACATTTCTAATGTGTTGTTATTATATTTGTATTTACCAACAAATGACAACAGTTGGTATTTTACCAACATATTTATGTATTAGTATTTACAAACGGACAAATCAATTAGTAATTACCAACTAATTGATAATTTGTTGTTAGTTAACAATGGATGTAACATTTGTTAGTACATACCAACACACGACAAACTCGTTGGAATTTACTAACAGATATTTTGGTTGGAAATGCAATATTTTTTCTCCCAACAAATATTACCAACGACGAACATTGGTTAGTAAATTCTGTTAACAATTTGTTGTTAGACAGTTGCTAAAGTTGGCGCAAAAAAAGTGCGCCATAATTACCAACAAATTTAGTTCGTTTGTAATTTTTTGTTGTTAACCTGTTGGTAAATCTGTTATAGAACTTATAATATGAATTCCATTTCCAATCTGTTGTTATTCTGTTTGTATTTATCAACGAATGATATCAGTTGGTAAATTCTGTTTGTAAATTGGTGTTTTCTTGTAGTGCTTAGACAAGTAGTTAAAACTACTGAATCCTCGATTTCTTTAAATAATGAGGAAATGGTTATTAAGTTACTTAATAAAAGTGATATTTTACCTTATAAATCAACTCATAAGTTTATCCATATAGGATGTGTTCAAATAGCTTTCAGACCTCTTACTTTTAAAGGTCTCCCGGAAAGCTTTCTTGCTGCTTTAAGAGATGGCAGAAACTGTAACTGGAAACAATCTCTTATGGGAGTTATTGAGTCCAGTCTTGCGTTAGGACCTGTTTATTTCAATGTTTATCCTAACCTTGCTCTCTCTTTATCTGATGAAAATATTCTCAATGCTTTAACTCTAAATGTTAAAACTCATGGTTATGATTATATGCCAGGTACGCAGGTTATATGTATTTGCTACCGTATTTACTATAAACCTCTTTTTTCTCTAAATCCTATGTGCAGGATAAGTGAAAAGGATAATAATGAGACTATTCTCATTGAAACTAATTTTGGTAAGTCTAGTATTACCAAAAGAAAACATATAAAATGGGAAGAAATTAATTTTCCTGATAACTGGGTTTTAGAACAATCTGTGTCAAAAATTCCTTTTATTAACAGTAACCTAAGTCACATTAAACATGACAATAATGGTGTTATTAATATTGGTTTTAATAGCCAAAGGAGACAAAATTCTCTTTCAAGGTCCTTCTCAGGACGCTCTTATATTTCTCCTTTAGATTACGAGGTTAATTTTCCCTCTTCGTCTAGAGCTTCTACTTCTCACTACAGAGAAGATACGTTTTCTAAAAATAATGTTTTTGATGAAAACGATGTTATTATTAATAAAAATAATATTATTCATAATGCCGAAAAAGAACCCGAAACAATTTCGGAATGCAATTTCAAACTTTGATTTATGGATATTAAACCCATCCTTGATTTTGCAAAAGGTTCTTCTACAAGAGCCTATATCAATAATGAGTTTAATGATCCTAAATGGGATAATTTTAGAATTTGGTATTTTAAAACCTTTTCTAAAGATGATTTAGATTTCTTTGTCAAAAGTTTTTATAAATTTTGTGAAGAAAACAATGAAATCACTTTTTATGTTCCTTGGTTCATGAAAACCTTTTATATTGATTTTATATCTGTGATTGAGCGCGATTATAAAATCGTTGCTGGAGGAATTCAAAGATCGATATTTCCTCCTCATATCCCTTTTCAAATGGAAAAGAATGGCAGAACTTTTAACTTTCTACCATTCTCTAAAATTATTGAAAATGATACTCTTCATATTACGGCTAAGCATATAAATTATATGATTGAGCAGAATAACTTCTGCAATATTTATCTTTCCATTCTCGGAGAAGAAATTATTTCTTTACATGGAAAAATTGATAAAATTATTTCCTTACAAAATAAAATTGTCTCTCAGACTAAGTCTGAAGAAAAGGACAGTCAAATTGACACTGTTATTAAAACTGCCTCTTCTATTCAATCTCCTATTGAAATTAAGGATTTTAAAACTGAAGCTTCTGTTTCTGAAATTGAGAAAATTCTTAATGAAAAACTTGAAAAAATGAATATTAATATTTCAGTTTTAGAACTTGAAGATAAACCTTCTAGTTCCTATGAGCTTGATAATCCAAGTATTAATAAAATTAAATGGGCTGATAAACCCAACTTGACTAAATACTATTATCAAAGGCCTACTCCTCTTGATGTTCTCCATGAAGAACAAGAAAACTTCTTCACCACCTCTTATTCGGGGAAAAGTATTTATGAATGGAATATTGATGGTGCTAGTGATAAACATATTTTCGCTCAGTGTCATAGAATGCTAATGTATAGTTCTGCTTGTAGAATTTGTGGTAATAATGATCTGCAAACTGCTCAGGCAATAACTGTTGGTTTTACTGGCCAACTCAAAGGTTGGTGGGATAATTATTTAAGTCCCAATAATAGAAATGAAATTCTTTCTTCTATTAAAACTGAGAATAATGAAGTTAAAACTGATGCTGTTTATTCTCTTGTGTGTACTATATTAGAACACTTTACTGGTAGATTTACTAATAAATCTGAAAACACTAAAACTCTTCTTTTAAATATGAAGTGTAAAACACTGACTGATTTCAGATGGTACAAAGATACCTTTTTATCCAGAATTTATGATATCCCTGATTGTAATCAAGATATTTGGAAGAATAAATTTATTGATGGTCTTCCTTATCTTTTTGCTGAAAGAGTCAAGAAAATTTTAAGAAAAGACTCTGACTCTATCCATTATGAATTACACTCTTTTGGAAAAATTATCAGTATTTGTGTCCAAGAGGGATTAAATCTTTGTAATGAGCTCAAATTAAGAAATCAAATGAAAAGAGATAATCTCTTAGAAAAGAAGCAGTTAGGTCATTTCTGTGACCAATTTGGTTTAGATAATTCTAAAACTAAAACCAGTCTAAATAAAAGAGACCGGAAAGAGACTACTTTTAAAAGAAGGAATAAGAAGCATAAGAGTTATCCTGATAAACAGGGTGATGATCGTAGACATGCCTATAGGCGTGGCAAGGGAAAAAGAAATTCTTTTAAAGGAAAAAATTACCTTGACAGTATTATTTGTCGAAAATGTGGCAGAAATGGCCATTATGCTAACCAATGTTATGCTAAAGATAAAATCAATAACCTTGATATTGATGATGCTTTAAAGAAAACTATTTCTGAAATTATTATGGATATTGAAAATAATGTGTCTGAAGAAGAAAAAATTTCTGAAAATTCTGACACTGATTTCTCTAAAGAGTCAAACTCTGATAATGAGAAAGATTGTGATAATTGCTTAAATGGCAAACCTTGTCAAAATCTCAATTGTATCAATAATAATAAAGATGATGATTTTTATAAACTTATAAGTCAATTTCAAGACATGAATATAAGTGTCTTAGATGATAACAATAATTTTATTGATTTTCTTAAACAAATCAAAGATCCCAGTCTAAGGGATAAAATTATTGAACAATTTGATATCTCTAAAAACAATACCAGCCTTTCTAAAAAGGTCAGTAATAACAATTATTACAATATGGGAGAATTAGAGAAAATTCTCAGAAGTAAAAATATTAAACAGAATCCTGTTACAATAAATGATTTAATACAGGAAATTGAAAATATCAAGAATAATGTTAAAAGCCTTCAAAAACAGAATATTGATCTATCTCTTCGACTTTCTCTTGTCGAAAAAGGTAAAGAAAAAGTTAATGATTTTGATTCTTGCACTACTTCTTTAAGTGAGCTTGATATTGATAAAAACCATCTTTCTGCAATAAATATTGTTTTGTCTAGAAAATGGTACACGAAGATATCTCTTCTTATCAATAATTCTTTTAAAAAGGATTTTATTGCTATGATTGATAGTGGTGCCGACCAGAATGTTATCCAGGAAGGCATTATTCCAACTAAGTTTTTTGAAAAAACTACTCAATCTCTTTCTCATGCAGGAGGAGGCTCTTTAAAGATTGAGTATAAACTCAGAAATGCTTCTGTGTGCATTAATAATTGTTGCATTCCCAATGATTTTCTTATTGTTAAAAATCTTTCCAGCCAAATGATTATTGGTCTTCCTTTTATCCAAAAGATTTATCCGATTAAAGTTAGTGAAACAGGTATCTCTGGTGTTTATAAAGAAACACCTATCTCCTTTAGTTTCATTACTAAACCTTATAACAATATCTTTGATATCATTCAAAATCAAATTAATTATGAAAAAAGTCAAATCAATTTTCTCAAAGAAGAAATTAATTCTTTTACCATTGAGGATAGGATTAAAAACCCTAAACTCCAGGATAAGATTCGGCTTTTATTTAATAAGTTTTCTATTGATATTTGCAATGATTTTCCAAATGATTTTTGGAACAGAAAGAAACATATTGTTTCTCTACCTTATGAAGAAAATTTTAAAGATACTAATATTCCTACTAAATCCAGACCTTGCCAAATGAAATCTGATTATTTAGATCTTTGTAAAAAAGAAATTGACTCTTTATTACAAAAAAAGCTTATTACACCTTCTAAGTCCCCATGGTCTTGCACTGCTTTCTATGTTAATAAACATTCTGAACAAGAAAGAGGTGCTCCGAGGTTAGTTATTAATTATAAACCTCTTAATAAAGCTTTGAAATGGGTTAGGCACCCCATTCCTAATAAAAAGGATCTCTTAGACAGGTTAGTTAATGCTCTTGTCTTCTCTAAATTCGATTTAAAATCGGGATTTTGGCAGATTCAAATTAACCCTGCTGATAGGTATAAAACTGCCTTCAATGTCCCTTCTGGACATTATGAGTGGACTGTCATGCCCTTTGGTTTGAAGAATGCTCCCTCAGAATTTCAGCAAATTATGAATGATATTTTTAATCCTTTTAGTGATTTCATTATTGTCTATATTGATGATATTCTTGTTTTCTCCAAGGACATTGATATGCATTTTAAGCATCTTGATATCTTTAAGGAGATAGTCATAAAAAATGGTCTAGTCGTTTCAAAACCTAAAATGGTTTTATTCCAAACAAAAATTAAATTTTTGGGTCATTTTATTGAAAAAGGGAATATTATCCCTATTCAAAGAAGTATTGATTTTGGAAATAAATTTCCAGACATTATTACTGATAAAACTCAGTTACAGAGATTTCTTGGAAGTCTTAATTATGTTTCTTCTTATATTAAGAATCTTGCGGAAGACTCTGCTATTCTTTATGATAGACTTAAAAAGAATCCTCCACCTTGGAATGATTATCATACCAAAGCTGTTTCAAAAATTAAAGAAAAGGTGAAGAATATTCCTTGCCTTTCTATTTCTAATCCCCTTTGGGAAAAAACGGTTGAAACAGATGCCTCTGATTTAGGCTATGGTAGTATTTTAAAACAAATTAATCCTATAAATAAGCAGGAGTATATTATCAGATTCTACTATGGGAAATGGAATACTTCTCAGAAAAATTATTCTACCGTGGCTAAAGAAATTTTAGCTATTGTTAAAAGTATTCTAAAATTTCAGGATGATTTATACAATCAGAAGTTTACTATTAAAACTGATTGTAAGGCTGCCACTTTTATGCTTACTAAGGATGTGGAACATAATGTTTCCAAACAAATGTTTGCCAGATGGCAATCTCATCTTGCCTATTTTGATTTTAATATTGTCCATCTTAAAGGAAATGATAATCATATTCCTGATTTTCTAACCCGAGAATATATTTCTTGAATGACAGTTATGAGCCTATCTGGCAGAGGTTCCTATTCCTCTTTTAGAGGAAGAGGAGGCAGAGGAGGGAGACCTCCAATTATTCAAATGGGACAAAGATCTCTCTACAACCAGAATATTTCTGGTATCAGCTCTTCAAAAGAGCAAAAGGAGTTCCAAGAATTCCTTAGACAAAGGGCTAAAGCCTCTACATCAACAGAGAATAATTCTCAAAATGATGAGGAAGTTTCTTATGCTTCCACGGTTCAAACTGAGAGTAAATTTTTTGACTCTCCTAACAAGAGTTTGATTCTTCTTATAGAAGATGGTGATGAGGATTTTAAAAATTCCCCATGGACTCTCATGGAAAAATATATCCCAAATATTTCTTGGGCAAACCAGACTTATAAACCCAGAGGGTTTTATGAGAATATTCTCATCGAGCTGGGAAGTGTTGATATTTCTCACTTTATGATCAAGAATAATATTAATTATTCAAAATTTGTGATCAAGAAGATTTTTTCTATCCAAGAATGGGGAACTTCACCTCTTTCTGAGAGAAAAGTGACTAATAAGAATAGTCAGACAACTTACCAGTATAATTACTGGGATTATGTTGAAAGTTTTTATAAAACTCTTCTTCATCAGAATGCTAAGCATTCTCATACTTGGCTGATTAAAATCTGCGAAAATATTGGACGGAATCAAATTCCAAACTGGTTCACCTCTTGGTGGAATACCTATGGGGCTTCGGTAGATATTCTGCCTGAACATTTGAAACCCCTCCTTGAAGAATATTCTATTGCCGCTTCTTCAAGAAATACTCATAATACTTGTGAGAAAACCACTTTCAGGTTCTTTGTTGACTCAGGTATTCCTTGGGTCTGGAAGTGGAGACCAGAATTCGGTTATACTGAATTCAAGTTACCTTGCTTATGGAGAATAAGTTCTACCAGATTTTGGGGCAACCTAAATGTTGTCCAGGAGGGTTCTCAGGAACCACCCATTCAGGAAAATATTGAAAAAATTCGATCTAAGATTGAAGACCTCTTAGACAGGTTAGTTAATGCTCTTGTCTTCTCTAAATTCGATTTAAAATCGGGATTTTGGCAGATTCAAATTAACCCTGCTGATAGGTATAAAACTGCCTTCAATGTCCCTTCTGGACATTATGAGTGGACTGTCATGCCTTTATATATATATATATATATATATATATATATATATATATATATATATACACACGTGTGTGTTATTTAATAATTTTTTTAATCACATCTTTTAACGTCAATTCAAGTGGATTTGAAATAATACTTTTTCAAAGCTAGCGTTGTTCTTTCACTGCCACACAAGATATATTATGTTGAGAAAATTAATGAAATTTTGCTTGTGAGTTGTCCCACGCTAAGAAATAAATAAAATTAATTTATAAGCATAATAAACTACTTCTTCCATCATCATTCGATTTTAAAATGAAATCTCAGAAGACTCACTTATCTTCTTCACATATTGAGAGAGTTTCTGTGCGTATGATTACATCAAATCCCTTCATTTCTCGACATTTGGTAAAACAATATCATATAATATTTTACGTGTCTTAGTTAGTATCCAAAATAATAAAGAGAGATGATCTTTTCACCACAAAAAACTATTAATTTAAAAAGGATTTTGGAGAGGAATTTGGTTTTAAAGAGAGTATTGAAGAGGGAAGGGAAGTATTCCCTCTACAAAATGCTGATCGGCAATTTATAAACAAGGGAAAAATACATCCCTCGAAATTCACGAGGGAGTTCACGAGGAATTTAAAGTGGGACCGAACGAGGAAGACAACCCCTCGAGAAGCGTTTCCTCGGCTACTCCCTTTCGAACGTCTGCAGCTTGGCGAGCGGAGCTTTCCCTCGTTCAGTTTTTGTAGGCGAATTTTTTTTTCCGTGGGTTTCGAACCCGCAACCTTCCGCCCATGGGCACACTGCGGAACCGCTGAGCCACCAGGCACCTCTTGCTTGGGGCGAATTTTCGCCCCTTGAAGGAGTCGAACACGCAACCTCCTTGTATGCGGAGGCCTTGCGTGTTTCGCCATTGCCGTTTGGGCAAAACAATTTAATATGTTTGCCTTTGTAAATGTATATGTCTCATATATTTTCTGTTAAATATTTTAAATGTAATACTACTTAATATTAATTGTTTGTTATATTCTATTTGAAAATTATTATTACATATAAAATTAAACTATATATCCAAATGTGTACATATATACACTTATAATATTAAAATATTTTCAATAAAATTGTACAATAAATACTTTTTAAATTTTTTTCACTATGTACTAACATTTGTAGATATATACACTTATATTGATCGTTTTTATTAAAAAAATCAATAAAATAGTAAAATAAATTCTTTATAAATTCTTTTTCACTATTTAGTAACATGTGTACAAATATACACCTATATTAATCGTTTTTATAAAAAAATTCAACAGAATTGTAAAATAAATATTTTTTAAATTCTTTTTCACTATTTACTAATATTTGTAGATATATACACTTATATCGATCATTTTTATAAACCACTCGGAGGGTAACCATGTGCAGAATAATCCACTCGATCGTTTTCATCATCATCACCTCTTTCATGTGCAGAATAATTACCACTCAGAGGGTAACCATAATATGCACCTCTTTCAAGTAGTTCTGTAAACCCAATTGGAGAGACGGTATTACGACGAGACGGAGAAGGATTATAAGTACCACCGAAACCTGGAGGACGAGCAGGAGAGGCATGAGGAATAGAAAAATCACTAGGAGGAACGGGAGGAACACCACTAGAAGGACCGGCGGGAGGATAAGGGGCGTAACCCGGGGCAGCAAGATAAGAAGAATAAGTTGGGTAAGGAGGATATGAAGCAGCTAGTTGGGGAAACCCACTAGGTAGGTTTCCCTGTTGGCCTTGCATCTACGCTAGCATCTGATTATGCACTTCCTGGCGCAAGTTATCATTATACTTCCTTTGTTGCTCCTCCAGCATTCTTTCATATCTCGCACGCTCTTCAGCCAACAAACGCTCAACATCTCTTTGGTCATAGCCGACAATGTGTGTGTCAGATGATGTCCCGCCTGGGCCAGATTGTATGCGCATCTTCTTCATTTGACCGAGACCCATAACTTTTACGTGGTCTGGCCTCACTGTCTTAGCATACGCTTGACTCAATCGATTCAAGCGCTTATTGTCGTATGCTGGATCCGGTAATTGCACGACTAGTTCCTCCACGGATTGATATACATACAAAAAATTTGACAATGAGAAATTATACAAACATGTTATTTATATTCAATTTATAATGTTAATGTAAAACACTTATAATTATGTTAGCAATTCCCTCATATGTGTACTCCCCTTCCCCACAGTTGTGGAAATGTTGCACCAATTCTCATTCAGTTGGGAGCCGGTCATATTTCTGCTCCTGTATTTTAATATAAAATATGTATAATCAAGTAATTAAAATCTCCCTATGTTGTAGTGCAGGAATTACTTACGTATTCCTCGGACCATTGTGCGGCTCCTTTTGTCCCTCCTTTGTGTTTTGAGGGCCTCTTCCTCCGGCCGCAGACAAGCGGTTTGCCCTGCACTGGTTGCTTTTATCAATGACTTCGGGTCGCTCCCATTACCGGAGTAGTGCAGTCCATAATCTTATGTCCCATGGTGGTATTTTTCCTTCCCTTCGACTGATCCTCTTCCAAAGACTGAGGAGATCGGTAAATTGTTCTCTAGACCTTCGGATAAATGACTCTTTAATGACCACAATATTTTCCCTCCTCGGATCCCAGTTTGTCTCCCTCTGAAAAAAAAAATATATACAATCACGTTGATTTTAATTAAGTAAACATGTATACATACATATAAGACTACTTAATTAACAAAATGAATGTATACCTGTAATGTTTTCCACCACTCATCCTTCCTTTCTTCTGACACCAACTTATATGTGAACCCCCCGCCCATCTCTATTCGACGGCACGTGATATTTCGAATCAACCTCGAAACAACATTTGAGGGCATCAATCTGTAGAAAGGTTGTTTCACACGTATAGATATATTTTTTAATAAAATCAAATAAAAAAGAGAAAGTGATATTTAACATACACATTGTGATACGTATAGATGCATAGCACATTAGGACGAGGTGCATGGTTGGTGAGCTCTTCTACATTTTCCTCAATGTGAGGGTCGTCCTCAACCATTTCTGGTATTGTTCCAGTTTGTTGAGCTAGATCATCTTCCTGATTCTGGAAATCAAGAACCGGTACTGTTCCAGTTTATGAGGGCAAATTTGAGGACAGTCGCCAAAAGCTTCGTTGGCCCCTACTTACTTCTGATTTTCCCTCTATATTTAACAATTACAGTTATAACATGTGTACAAGATATTTTATATAACAACTACAAATAGTGGTACCGGTTCTCTCTCTTGGTCTGACTCTGGTGTACGAGAGGACGATCGCCGATCACCGAACAAGTTATGGATACTTCTACCTCCAGCCATTTGTATACATAGCAATTAACACATTAATTAACAATGTAAAATTAAAAAATGTATACATAACAATTAAAACATTAATTAAAGCAAATAAACATAACAAATACAGAATCCATTAATTAATTAAAACAAGCAAACACATCAATACATCAAGCGTACACAAAAACAATATCAATTCATTAATCATCATCATCATCATAATTACCATGAATATCTTCTTCATCATCATCTTCTTCATTCTCTACCTCAATTAGTGCAGCGTCCAAATCAGCCAAAACGACAGGATCATCATCTATTTGCACATTCATCTGGGATATTATATTGTCCTCTTGAAATAGGGGAAGCTCTGGTTCACTCTTTCTATTGATTTCCACTAAGGATCGCGTCTTGGTGGTGCAAACTGTCCACTATTCTCGACCCGGTTAGACAGATGCACCGGGGTACTTGCAATAGTAAACTTGAGCAGCTTGACTTGCTAGTACGAATGAATCATAATGACTGTATCGCCCTCTTGGATTAATATCCATGGGTTTATAATCATGATGTATTCTTGTTTCCCCCGGTATAGTAGGATCAAACCACTGACATCTGAATAAAATAACTTTTTTTTATTTCAGCAAGTCCAGAGTATTCCAAAACCAGTACTTTCTCGAGTATCCCTTAGAAATCATTTTCATTGGAATCATAATTTGTTCCTTTAATGAAAACTTCACTGTTCATTTAGAGGCACCATAATCTTGTGTGTAAAATTTAAAACCATTCACGTAATACCCAGGTTATGTGGTGACACTACTGCTAGGACCGCCCGCGAGATTACGTATAAACTGATCCTGAATACGATTTCTCTTCACCTATATATACATAATTTATGATATATTCAATTAAGTTTATAGTTTATATATAAAAGTTAATGATTACAAGTTACTTATACATATCACTTACAAGTTTTTCAAACCACGATGCAAATTTCATTTGAAGCACATTGTCTTTTTCAGCACTTGATAGATTCGGTTGAACACTTTGTAGTTGCTCGAAAAACACTCTACGTACAATTGAGGCACAAATTAGAAGATCACTAACATGTTAAATTTCCACTAAGGGGTAGGTTAACTTACTCAATATACGATTGCACCTCGTTGCAATTTAGTAACATGTATGTGTGAACTACTAGCTTCTCTAAGTCTACAATCCATCTTTTACCCTTCTTTCCAAGCTGTGTTCCAGGAGGCACAAATATCAAAAGATTACCTTCCACTGCTTCGGGTACTTCACGATCGCTGAAATTGCGAGGTACATTGTGTCGCCTCGTCAGCACATTGTCCTCAAAATAATGGGAACAAAATATTGATGCTTCTTTTGTTAAATAAGCATTTGCAATTGAAGCTTCCACATGCGCCTTGTTACCCACGCTACACTTTAAATTGTGAAGATACCTAATTCGAGGTACATGAATGAGCTATTGTAATTCTCCAACGAGATTATATTAAAAATAAACAGGCTAATTAATAGATTATCTCTAAAATGGATACATCCATCTGTATTGTACTGGACCTGCGATCTTTACCTCATATGCAAGATGGACAGGTATATGCTCCATTGAATTAAAGAAGTTGGGTGGAAATATTCATTCCAACCTGCACAAGATGTCTGGGATATCATGATCCAACCGAGTCATGTTTTCCACTATGATGGTCCTAGATGTTAACTCCTTGAAAAAAAATTAATTTTAGTGATAGCTTTCCAAACGTTGGCCGATAGTAATTCACGGAAAGCAATTGGAAGTAGTCTCTGCATAAACACGTGACAATCATGACTTTTCATCCCAAACATCTTCAATTTTGTCCAGTCTACGCATCGAGACATTTTGGACACATAATCATCGGAATTTCAATTCCATCTACCCATTTGCAAATAATATCTCTCTGTCTCTTATCAAGTGAATAAGCAGCTTTGGGGTACTTTCCTGTATGTGGACATTTCTGCAAGGAAGGTCGATGACAATATTCATTAAGTTCATCCCTAGATTTATTTATATCCTTCGTTTTCCCTTCCACATTCATCACAATGTAGAAGAGATTATCAAACACATTTTTTTCGATGTGCATCACATCCAAATTGTGTCGGATCAACAGGGCACTCCAGTACGGTAAATCCCAGAAAATACTCTTCTTCTTCCAACCCCATCTAAAACTTTATTGTGAGCATCATCACCCTCTTCTGTTACTTTCATTAATCCAATCCAATTAATTTCCTCAAGGGTCGAAACACCTGTACGAATGGATGGTGGATCATCATCAACTGTTTTGTTCTTCCTGAATGCAGTCTTGATCCTTCGATATGGATGATATCTGGGTAAGAACTTACGATGGTTGTCAAACCACGACTGCTTGCGACTGAGCCTCAAAGTTAAAATATCAGTGTATTCTGCACAATATGGACAAGCAAGTCTTCCAGATGTGCTCCATCCAGACAACATCGAGTAGGCTGGAAAGTCACTTATGGTCCAGATAAGTGCAGCTCGCATAAAAAAATATGTTTTGTAGAAATATCATACGTTACCACTCCATATTCCCATAAAATTATCAAATCACAGATCAATGGTTGTAAAAATACGTCCAATTTATCCTTTGGATTTTTTGGACCAGACACCAGAACCGTAAGAAACATGAATTGATCCTTCATGCACATCCATGGCGGTAGATTGTACGGTGTCAGTATCACCAGCCATGAGGAGTATTATTTCCTCGACTGCCCAAACGGCTGAAAACCGTCAGTGCTCAAGCCCAACCTCATGTTCTAAATTTCTGATGCAAATTCAGGATATGACTGGTCCAACTGTTTCCAAGCCTGAGAGTCTGCAGGGTGATGCATAACGCCGGACTGATCATTATTAGAGAAACTTGCATGCCATGTCATATCCTTCGCAGTTGCATTGGACTGATACAATCTTTGCAGTCTAGAGATGATGGGAAAGTAGAACATCTCCTTAAAATGACTCTTTTTTTTTTCAGTCGACCATTCACATTACATCTTGTGGGTTTGAACTGTGGCCAACCGCAAAACTTATAATGTTCAAGATCGATGTCCGCACCCTAATATAACATAAAATTCCCTGCACAACAATCGATCCTCTCCACCGGAAGCCCCATCTCACCCATCAACTGTTTGCTATCGGAAAACTTTCTGGGCACCAAATTATCCGGAGAACAGATCTCACGAACCAAGTCAACGATTTGATTATAACCCCTTTCAGATAGTCAGTTTTTAGTTTTAATGTTCAGCATTCGGGCATTGAATGATAGTTGAGAGTGCGATTCGCAACCAGGATACAAATCTTGATCCGCTACACAAAGCATATCATAAACCTGTGCAGCAAACTGATTAGGGGGTTCCTCAACAGACGACTCATCATCCACATTTCCAAAATGGGGACCGAAAGTTAAGTCCGTGATCATATCGTCGTACGAGCTAGATCCTGCTGTCTCATCAACCGGCCCGTATGAAGCCGACGCCTGATCATTGTATTGATGCACAATTTGACCTCAATTTTCCTCACCGTGAAAAACTCAATTGTAATAATTGGGCATAAAGCCAAATCTATACAAATGAGCTTTCACGTCATTGGGGTACTGAAACGTCTTGTTCCTACATCTAAATTTGTTGTGGGAACACCTAATCTTTCCTCGATTCATCCAATTCGGGTTACTAGTGGTAAAGTCTACGAATGAATCGAGTCCACTAATAAATTCAGGAGCTATCATGTCATCCAACGTAAACGACTTGAATAATCCATATCAATCTGTTTTACATTAATGAATTTAATAATACTCAAATTAGCTTAATTAATAATTTTAATTCTCCTATTAATTAATTATTACATTATAATTAATTAATATTTTCTAAAAATTTCGACAAAGTTTCGTTTAGTTTTTACGTATTCCCAAATTAATCAAAATTCCTACTTGCATCCATTTCCGACTTAATTAATTATAATTAATTAATCAAGTTAGAATGCACATATTCTACAATAAAAAATAAACAACATCCCTCCTCCCACTACAATTATCAATATGTAATAAACCAAATAATTTATTTTTCATATATAACAGAAAAATTGGATCGAACATCGATCACCTAGCTAGCTGTATATTACCATGCAAAATAATTCATTCAATACAATAAATTGAAGAATATATATATATATGTACACACGTACGTAGCTAGCTACCTATATTCATATACTATATACTAATAATTCATTAATTAAGCTAATTAAACATGCAAATATTCAATTAATTAATTAGTTAGTTATATACTACGAATTAAACAACTAATTACATAAAACATGTATATATACACGTGCACAAATTAAAACATATATATGCATGTCGAAAATGCACAATAATTAGTTAGTAAATAATTATTTAACCGATTAAAACAAAAAAAATTACCGTATAAATGTTCTCGTGAACGTGTAGAGCAAAGTCCGACTAGTGGTGGATTATTTTTCACGTCTGACGGTGTGGTAGACTTCTCCCTAGCTCCTTTTCTCCTCCTCATCCCCAGATCTTCCTCCTCTTCTCGGTTGATAAACTGGAAATGAAGGTAGGTGTTGACAAATAAATACAATTGGGCGAATGTTTTTAAGAGGGAAAAACCCTCTTCATGCCTTAGATTCTCTCGTCCGGCCCCACGCCAGAAAACACGGTCAATAAAGCTGCATGCATAACAACATTTTCAAATAGCCGAGGGAGTACTTCCCTCGTGACGCAGAATCTAATGCAAGACGAGGGATCAGATCCCTCATGAAATGTCAGACGGAAGCAGCCGAGGGAATATTCCCTCGTGTAGTGTCAGCGGCATGTTGACGAGGGTTCGGAACCCTCGAGAAATCTGTCCCTCGTCCAAACGCTCGTGAATTCCCTCGTTTTAGACGACAAAAATATGTCCCTCGTCTAATCCCTCGTATTTTTTTATCCCTCGTTTTATCCCTCTTTAAAAATGAGGGCTTGAATTCCCTCTTTAAAAACCCTCTTTATATTACACTTTTTTGTGTAGCGCTTGTAAACCAGTTTTACTATGCAATTCAAAAGCATTTTAAGAAACAATTAATACTATGAAATATATATTTTTCTTAAGTAATATTTCCTCCGTCCCAATTCTATATTTTCCATTTGCCAAAAAGGTCCCTCCCAATTTTGTTTTCACATCCCCAAAATAGAAATGAGACTATCTTTATCAACAATCTATTACAACCCAACCTCTCAATAAATAATTCATTTCTCTCTCTTCCACATATATAATCTACTACCCAACCTAATTTAATCTTTTTTCATACTTTATTAACAACCTAACCCAACACAACCTAAAATAATTTTCTTTTTTATTATTTAATAATTACATTTATCTATAATTAATTTTTATTATATTTATAAAGTGATACATTAAATTATTTGATATTCAAAATTAGTAACTGTAAAAAAATTACTATATATATATTTAAAATAAGTTACAATCTTAATAATAAATTTAAATTACAAGAATTAGATTGTAAAACTGTAAATAAAAAATTGACTACAGAATTAGATTTACCTACAGAATTTTCCTAAAAAAAAATTTCGTAGTAGAATTGTCAGTCTACAAAATCTTCTAATCATGTAGGGACCTTCATTCTTCACCCTATAAAGAATGTCTACGAAATGAAATTACTAGGCATTAATTACTTACAAACAATTTGTCTACGAAAATTTCATAGACAATTTTTTTTCTTTGGACAATTTTTTTTTTGTAGTGGGAGAGAAAAGATAGAATATGAAATTGTGATTCAAAATATATCAATATTGGTCTCTATTTATAGAGAATTAAAAATTAAAAATATTGATATAATTATTATCTTTTTTTTTTATTGATAAGTTTAAAATGTATTCAATAAAATTAATAATAAAATTTCGACATGTGGCATGCAAAAATGAATGAGAGATTCCACAATCCGGATTGGTGAATCACACCGATGGTGAGGTTTAATTTCATTTCTCTTTTTCTTTTAATTTTTTTCTTTGTTGTATGCGGACGATCGACCGTAAAGAATACCGAAAATTGTAATTTAAAGTGATTCATATTTTTAAACTTTACTTTTACAATTCAACTACTTTATTCATTTAAATATTATTTTATTCACTATTCTCAAAATTACTCATTCATTTAAATACTATATTTTAATTTTTGCATTAAACTTCTTGTAAAATTAAATGAGAAAATAAAATGGCACGGAGGAATTAGTAGTTGTTTGTGCAAGATGGATTAAGTACTAGAAGAATGGAATAACGAAGTTCTAGAAAAAGTGATGGAAAACAGCAAATACTAGCTACCAAATCAGAGGAAAGGCGTCATCTTTGAAAAGTGGAAATCAGATAGCGTTAGCTCTCGTGAACGCTGAAACCTAGACTTTTCACATTATTATTTAATCCGAGTTAGGCGGGCGTTGATAAACATAAGTTGACATCTTTTCTCTTTCTTTCTCTAGAAAAAGACATGAAAGTCCAAATCTGCGTAAAAAAGTAACCAACAAATAATGAAAACATACACTTTCTTTAAAAACCAAAACGTATATTATTTGGTTTATTGTTATTGTTTTGTATTTTAATTTGACATTTAATTATTAAATGGTGTTCAGGTCTTTCAACGGATACGCAGTACTTTTCAATTTTATTTTTTTTTTTGAATTATTTTGTGTTAGTAAATCAAATATTGGACAATTGGGGTCGATAAAAAGAAACACGTAAGTTCACATATTTTGGCTGAAGTAATATTTTTAGGAGATCGATCATACATTAAAAAATGTAAATTTTGATAAAGATACCGTTTCAGAATTTTGATATATATAAGATGTATTGGTTCAAATTCTTCGTAATAAGTGGGTCAATAAATATTTACAGATCTGAATTTTCACGAGAAATCCCTGTCCCATAATTTCTTTTATGTGCGATGGCACATAAAATAATAAAAATAAGGTAATGATTAGATTTAGAGATATGTGGGGTAATTTTGTAATTTTCTTTATATAAAGAAGATAATTGAATTGTGTATAAGGTTGATTCAAAAACATAATATTGTGTACAAAAGACTGGAACAAATAAAAAAAAAGAAAATGTAAAAGTAATGAATGAAGTTACATGATAAGTTTTTTACCTCTCCTTTTATTTTTATCAAGAAAACGCGGTGAGCCGATCGTGACTTTTAGTAACACGTATGAATTTAATAATAACTATCTTTATTTGGTAGTTTCCCTTAATACTCGTGAACGTGCCAATTGTTTCACAAATTTAGAACATAAATTTGACTTGACACTTTGTATTCACACGGTCTCAATTAGTAGGAAAACTCGGAAAAAATAGCCACGTTGATATTTTAACTAATACTAAGATTATAACTTTCTTGGAAACATATACTCCCTCCGTCCCGGGTTTTATTTCATAGGTTGACTTGCACAATCTTTAAGAAAAGTGAAGTGTGTGAGTGTAAAATTAAATAATTAAATAATGAAAATGTGCTTTATTGACTTTTGTGTGTGTAGTTTATTTCCATTTTGGGAGTGTGAAATAAGAGTTGGGACACCCAAAAAAGGAAAACGTGAAATAAGTTCCGGGACGGAGGGAGTAGTATAATATTGGGTGATGCTAAATGGGCAGAATCAGACCAGGGCAGAACCCAAAAAATAATAATTAAATATTAATTAAATTAGATAATTACTACTCCCTCCGTCCCAAGGGAATTTGCAACCCTTGGTTGCACGCGGATTAAGAAAACCAATAAAGTAGTGGCATATGGGTAAATATGTGTATATTTATGTGAGTGTGCACGCAAATCAATGTTTCCTTTTTAGGTAGTGTGCAAATTCGTTTGAGACACCCCAATAAGGAAAGTGTGCAAATTCGTTTGGGACGGAGGGAGTATTAGTTTTAGGCGCTTAATTTCCCTCCATCCACTAACTTCCCTCCCTATTTTCCCCCCATCAATTCCCTCCACTCCATATGCATGCGCATTAATGAGAGAATATAATTAATGATAGAATTACTCTTCCATTATTATGAAAGACTTAGTCAATAATTTTTTCTTAATCAGATTTAAAACGAAACTAAAATTTCGAACAATTTTTTTAATAGTAATTATATAAAGAAATTTCAAATTATATTATATAGTATTTCGGACTATTTTTTTATTGCTATTCTATTTCAAATTTTATTTTAAATAAAATTCAATTATATTAATAAATTATATTATTTTTTCCTGCTTTATTGGTACGGTTATTCTGAACTATTCCAATTAAAAGATACAAATTCTATTAAAATTTTCAACGGTAAGTTTGAATTATTCAAGGAGAATTAATTTTCTTGTATTATACAAAATAAAATTATTAACCAAAACATTAAAACTAATGTATATTGCGTCGTGTACAACAATTTTAAATCAATTTTAAAAATTCACGTACTACAACTTTAAGATCAATTTTAAAGTATATTGTGTCGTGTATTATAACGAATACAAAAATATAATTACAATTTGAAAATTCTTTATATTTAAGATCAAATATAATATATTGGTACGGTTAGTATATAAATTTTATTAAAATATTAATAAATAAATTTTAATCAACTTTTGCTTATTGATACATTAGTATAGTTCAATAATGCTATTATTAAGTGTGTATAATATATATTCAAGTGTATATAATATATATTCAAATTTAATATATAATCAAATTAAATATTTCTTTTCAAAATTCAAGTGTGTATAATAATATATATTCAAGTAAAACTAAAGTTTTATTCAAATTTAATATATATACGAATTTTTTTGAATTTGAAAAGACAAAAATACGAAATAAAAAATATTGAATCTAAAATACGAATTATTTTGAATTTTGAATCTAAATAATATTATAATGAATTTGAATTTGATATTTTTTTTAAGGAATGAAGTTAAATTTTTCGGAAAAAAATATATTAATAATTTTTAAGAGTTTATAAGGAATAAATTTAAATTTTTCGGAAATAAAAACTATTAGTGATACATTGAATAACTCTTAGTAATACATTGAAAAACTCTAAGTAATACTTATAAACATTATTAATAATACATTGAAAAAATATTAGTAATACATTATAAAACTCTTAATAATACGTTGAAAAACTATTAGTAATACATTGAAAAACTTTTATAAACCCTAAATCCTAAACCCTAACCCTACCCTAAACCCTAACACTAAACCCCTAACCCTAAATCCTAAACTCTAACCCTAAACCCCTAACCCTAAAACTCTTAGTAATACTTAAAAACACTATTAGTAGTACAGTGAAAAACTATTAGTAATACATTGAAAAAATATTAGTAATACATTGAAAAACTCTTAGTAATACTTATAAACACTATTAGTAATACATTGAAACACTATTAGAAATACATTGAAAAACTATTAGTAATACATTGAAAAACTCTTAGTAATACTTATAAACACTATTAGTAATACATTGAAAAATTATTAGTAATACATTGAAACACTATTAGAAATACATTGAAAAACTATTAGTACTACATTGAAAAACTCTTAGTAATACTTATAAACACTATTAGTAATACATTGAAAAAATATTAGTAGTAGATTGAAAAACTCTTAGTAATACTTATAAACACTATTAGTAGTACATTGAAAAACTATTAGTAATACATTGAAAAAATAATAGTAATACATTGAAAAACTCTTAGTAATACTTATAAACACTATTAGTAATACATTGAAAAAATATTAGTAGTAGATTGAAAAACTCTTAGTAATACTTATAAACACTATTAGTAGTACATTGAATAACAATTAGTAATACATTGAAAAGATATTAGTAATACATTGAAAAACTCTTAGTAATACATTGAAACACTATTAATAAATTAGTAATACATTGAAAAACTATTAGTAATACATTGAAAAACTATTAGTAATACATTGAAAAACTCTTAGTAATGCTTATAAACACTATTAGTAATACATTAAAAAAAAAATTGTAGTAGATTGAAAAACTCTTAGTAATACTTATAAGCACTATTAGTAGTAAATTGAAAAACTATTAGTAATACATTGAAAAAATATTAGTAATACACTGAAACACTCTTAGTAATACTTATAAACACTATTCGTAATACATTGAAAACATATTAGTAATATATTGAAAAACTATTAGTAATACTTATAAACACTATTAGTACATTGAAAAACTATTAGTAATACATTGAAAAAATATTAGTAATACATTGAAAAACTATTAGTAATACATTGAAACACTATTAGAAATACATTGAAAAACTATTAGTAATACATTGAAAAACTCTTAGTAATACTTATAAACACTATTAGTAATACATTGAAAAAATATTAGTAGATTGAAAAACTCTTAGTAATACTTATAAACACTATTAGTAGGACATTGAAAAACTATTAGTAATTCATTGAAAAAAATATCAGTAATACATTGAAAAACTATTAGTAATACTTATAAACACTGTTAGTAGTAGATTGAAAAACTATTAGTAATACATAGAAAAAATATTAGTAATACATTGGAAAACTCTTAATAATACTTATAAACACTATTAATAATACATTGAAAAAATATTAGTAATACATTATAAAACTCTTAATAATACGTTGAAAAACTATTAGTAATACATTGAAAAACTATTAGTAATACATTGAAAAACTATTAATAATACATTGTGTTGGGTGGCGAACAAGTAAGTAATTAATAAACAGAAGAGATTATTAGACTTGGTAACAGGATAATAAATGAAAGGAGCTAGCAGTTTCGTGGAACGAACAGCTTTGTAAAGGAGCTAGCAGCTTCGTTGAGCGAACAGTTTTGTAAAAAAGTACTAATGCGACAAGCAAGATATTTAGGCGAGCAGCCTTGCAAAGAACAGCTGTGCAAGCAACTCAAGCCAAGATCAATTTGGGCGAACAGATTCGTAATGGAGCGAGCAACATTGTAAAGTAAGCCCAAGCAAGGAGCGAACAGCTCAGAACGCAAAGGATCACATCCAAAGAAGACGTACAAGCGAGCAGCCGGTCACCGTCGAGAGCATCTCAATAATGCCAAAGACCAAGTACAACATGGGGAATTCCAAGAGTCACTAGCTTGGATATGGTCCAAGTGTCCTAACACTTGGCACCCATCCAATGAGCAATAGTGTAGATGTTGTACAAGTGTCCTAACACTTGACACCCATCCAATGAGCAATAGTGTAGATGTTGTACAAGTGTCCTAACACTTGGCAAAAATCCAATGGTTAAGCCACCAAGATGGTGACACATGGCCACTTTGTATGTCTATAAATACTCCCTTCATGTATATGAAAAAGGGGAGAACAATTGAAAAAAGTAGCCAAACTCTTGCAAAATTATTCTTTGAGCATTACTTAGCCAAATTCCATGATTTCGTGATTCTTGTTTGATGATCTTCATGGAATAAAACAGCCACTAATCACATTCAATCGAAAAAGGTCATCAACAATTGGCGCTAGAAGGAGGGTTCGAACCTTCGATTTGTAAAGTTCGAAGAAAGTTTGAAGACTACCACCGGAATCTGCATAATCTCGCCGGAATCCGGGAAGAGGTTGCCGGAAGACAAGAGTGCACATTCTTAAGACAAAGATTTACAACACTTTAAGGGTTTTAATGCATGTGTGCATGAACTAGGGTTTTCAAACCTTCATAATCACACACAAGGCTAGTAACCCTTGGAAAAGGTGTTTGCAAGAACAAGATTACCTCATCCATTTGCTCATTTACCCACATTTCGATAGTCAAAATGGTTAGATCGCAAAAAGAACGACATTCGAGTATATCTCCAAGTCGTAAACCGAGGACTAGGGTTTCGTCTACTGAATGACATGCACGGACAGTGAGAGCAACTTCGCAGAGGAATATACAAGTCACTATTGACACAATTCCACCGAAAGTTGAAGCTCTTGCTCAAAACCCTGAAGAACTAGCAAAAACCATTGCTGTCCTTCAATCCTTGCAAAATCGACAAGCAGCAGGACCATCAAGAGCACATGTGGCGACCAAACGAGCAGGCGAGCAGAAGCGTACGGGCGAACAAAGAAGTAAACTGAGAGAAGATGCACGTCGGGACGAGGCCGACAGCGAGGAAGTTCGTAGAAATAAAGGAAAAGCTCCATTGAGCGAACGTCTAGGAAGCAGAGGAGAATCATCACCAAGTCGAGCAGATGAGTCAAGCAAAAGTACTTCCCGAACAAGTGCTTTGGAGAGACTAGGTACAAGGAACGCAAATAGGAGGGAACCATCCCGAAGGAACGAGGAGCGATCACACCATCCTGCTCGCCCATCAGTGCATGACCGAATCAGGAGGTCAGCTTTTGGCCGGCTAGGGCCAAATGGAGCTAGCAATGCCGCTAGGAAGACGACTCAGGAGAAATGTCCCGTTGGTAAGGGACTGCATCGTGAAGAGGTCACTGAACCCAATCACGATGAACAACCTTCCATCGGGAGAACTCCCCCAAATGAATTGCAGGAAATGAGAAAGACGATCGAGGAATTACAGAGACAGTTGGAATCTCATAGAGGTGTTGGATCGACTATTCTCCCTTCTTCACCGTTATCTCCATCTGTCCTCAATGCACCAATCCAGAAGAAGATACAGTTCCCAGCCATCAATTTGTACGAGGGAACGTCGGACCCCCGCATTCATGCGACAAAATATTCGGATTTTATGATTTCAATGGGGGCAATCGACGCCACACAATGCCGAAATTTTCCACTCACCCTGGGAGATGGCCCGCACAGATGGTTTTTTGCACTGGCTCCTGGCTCCATCAACTCTTTTGCCCAACTAAGCAAAGAGTTTCTGTCCCACTTCTCAACTGCCGGGTCTTACTTGACCCACAGACACCGTCTAGCAGATATTAGGCAGGGAGACGAGGAGTCTGACAAGCAATTTCTGGAAAGATTTGATAAAGTCTTACTGGAGGGCGAGATGGTGAGTGAGGACACGAAGATTGTGGCAGTGATGGCTGGTTTAAAGAAAGGAACTGATTTGTGGAAGGAAATGCATCTGACTTGCCCGAAAATATACACAGAGTTCAGACACAAAACGGGAATTCATGTTTCAATGCAGGAGGCCCTACACCGAGAGATGGGAGACAAAGCCGATCCAAAGAAGTTTAGCAAGAAGTTGGGAGGAAGCGATTACAAAGCTCCGAAGAACATGAAGTCATTCAATGATGGAGCTGAGTTGAAAGAAAAGTTGAGTCAAGTCCTTACTATGTCCGTGGATGCTGTGTACAACAACGTTAAGGACAGGGAAATGTTGTCAGAGCCGCGGAAGATAAGGCAAGAGAGAGGAAAGCTGAACCCGAACAAATACTGCGCTTATCATCAGAACATCGACCACTTCACGAGCGAGTGCCGAGATCTGTTGAAGCAGTTGTGGAGGTTCTATGAGGAAGGAAAGCTGTCCGAATTCGTGAAAAGGGAACCAGGTAAAAGACCAAGGGCGCCGGTACCATCCAGTTCGGATGACGGAGACAGTGATGACCAACCAAGCAAAGTTGGTAAGAGGGGAAGGAAGGTCCCAGCAGCCCCAGCAAGGCATATCCCGGAAATCCTAATGCTGGAACCCACTGGACCAGTAGGTGGTTGTTCTGATGGGAGACCACCTATGTCAAAGAGGAAAGCAGAACTGAGAGCATTGGATCAAGTGATGGAAGTAGGCGCGAAACCATCGACCAAACGAACGGGGGACCTGACTTTCTCAGAAAAAGACTTAGACGGAGTACTCACTCCCCACAATGACTCGTTGGTCATTTGTGCCAATATCATGGGGACAAAAGTGCACTGTCTACTTGTCGATACTGGTTCCTATACGAACATCCTGTTCAAGAGCACGGTGGACCAACTGGGAGATTGCGCTGAGTACATCAAAGACTGCGATCACAAGATTGTAGGATTCGGGAATGCTGTGACCACCCCGCTAGGAATGGTTACGTTGGCAGTTGAGCTTGTATCGGTCGAGGACCCAGAGAGGAAAATGAATAGAATGGTAGACTTCCTGGTTGTAGACCAACAATCCACCTATAATGGGTTCCTCGGCCGTCCTTTCTTGCATGAATTTAAAGCAGGTATTTCAACGTACTATTATTGTTTAAAATTCCCAACAAAGAAGGTGCAGGTACAGTCAAAGGAGACCAGAAGAAGGCTCGTGTGTGTCTTTTGCAGATACAGTTGCAGGATCATCAAGTCAACATGACAGACAGGTGCTCAAACAAGGACGAAGACGATAGCGAGGCCATGACCTCTATCGACACTGAAATAATGGAAGTCGACGAACAGCTTTGCACAGACGAACAGCCGCGCATCGGCGAGCAACTGTGCGCAAACGAACAGCCGCGCATTGACGAGCAGCTGTGTGTAGGCGCACAGTTGGGCGAAGACGAGCAGAAATGCGGGGACGAGCAGGTTGTCCAAACAAGAGATAGAGAAGCTGCTCGCCCAGCGGACTTTGATGCAGAGGATATCGAGCCACGGCTGGGAGCAGAACCGATGGAGACCGAAGATGAGCCAAAGGCAGAAGGGCCCATTATTGACCCCAGATGGAAAGGCCAGAAACGAAGGGCTACCCCGGTTGAAGAGTTGGAAACTGTAAGAGTCGCCCGAACCAAGAGGGCTTAGAACTCTTCATAGGGTCCGAGCTACCAGAGCCGTACAGGACCAACATGATTGAGTTTCTTAAAGCAAACCTCGATGTGTTCGCATGGTCGCACGCAGACATGGTGGGCATCAGCCCCGAACATGCCTGCCACAGACTCAACATCGACCCGAGGAAAAAGCCAGTTCATCAGAAAAGGAGAAAATTTGGGCCCGACAAATACGAGGCGCTTGACGTGGAGGTTAAAAAGCTGCTGGATAACGACCTAATCAAACAAGGGTTATGCCCGCAATGGGTGGCGAATCCAGTGTTGGTTAGAAAAGCGACTGGAGCATGGAGACTTTGCATCGACTTCACAGATCTTAACGCTGCTTGCCCAAAAGACAACTTCCCGTTGCCTCATATTGACCAGCTAGTTGATAACACCGCCGGACATGAGCTGCTAACGTTCATGGATGCATTCGCAGGATATCATCAAATCGCGATGCATCCAGATGATCAAGAGCACACAACGTTCTACACCAACAAAAACTTGCTATGCTGGAAGAGAATGCCATTTGGGCTAATCAACGCTGGAGCTACATATCAGAGACTGGTTAACAAGATGTTTGATGATCACATTGGGAAGACGATGGAGGTATATGTGGATGACATCGTTGTCAAGAGCTCAAAAAAGGAAGATCACTTACAGCACCTGGCTCAAACATTTGAAATACTTCGGACCTACAATATGAAGCTGAATCCCAAGAAAAGCAGTTTCGGAGTCCATTCTGGGAAATTCTTGGGACATCTGGTTAGTCAGCGTGGAATTGAAGCAAATCCCGTAAAAGTGAAAGCGATCATGGAAATGCAACCACCCAGATCAGTTAAAGAAGTCCAACGGCTAACCGGATGCCTAGCAGCTCTGAACAGGTTCGTTTCAAGATCCGGAGATAAGTGCAGACCGTTCTTCGAAGCAATCAAGAAGGGAAAATTTCAATGGACAGACGCCTGTCAACAAGCGTTCGAGCAGCTGAAAGAGTACCTCAGTCATACAAAAATTCTTGCCAAGCCAATCCCAGGGGAAAAGTTATACTTGTACTTGGCGGCTTCAGAGGTAGCAATCAGTTCAGTGCTCGTTCGAGCAGAAGGAAAGTTCCACCTACCCATTTACTATGTAAGTCATGCCTTGCACGAAGCAGAACTCAGATATTCACCAACAGAAAAGCTAGCATATGCGCTGGTGATGAGCGTCAGGAAACTTCGTCCATATTTTTTCGACCACCAGGTGGAAGTGTTGACAACGTTCCCGCTCAAGCAAATACTTGCACAGACCCGATGCGGCCGGTCGGCTCCTAAAGTGGTCCTTGGAAATCAGTCAGTTCGGGATTTCATATGCTCCTCGAACAGCGATCAAGGGGCAAGCCTTAGCAGACTTTATAGTCGAACTGACTTTCCCCCAAGATCCAACGAGAGGACATAGCCATCCCTGGCACATGTATGTTGACGGATCATCAACTAATACAGCATCGGGGGCAGGTATAGTCTTGATAAGCCCAGATAGGCAAGTTTTTACTTCAGCTGTTCGATTCGAATTCATGGCGACGAACAACGAAGCAGAGTACGAAGCTGTGATCGTTGGGTTACGCCTAGCATTAGCAGTTGGAGTACGAAGGTTGCAAATCTTTGGAGATTCGCAATTGATCGTCAACCAGGTCCGAGGAGAATATGAAGCAAGAGATGAAGACATAGCTTTGTATCAAAAAATTGTTGCTCACTTGGCCTCCTTGTTCGAACAAATATACATTGAACAGATACCGAGAGACAATAATGCTCAAGCAGATGCATTAGCCAGGCTAGCAACCAGCACCGGACCAGCAGAATTGTCGGAGGTAACGCTAACAAGAATGTCCAAACCATCAACCGAAGATTACAAAATCTATCAAGTCAACGAAGATTTCGAAGAAGACGACTGGAGGATACCAATCATTGAGTATTTGCAAAACGATAAAAAGCCAGACAACCCGTCTGAAGCTAACAAGTTGATCAAGAGAGCAGCAAGATACACTATGATGGATGTACAGTTGTACAAGAGAGGATTTTCACTCCCACTTTTGAAATGCTTGGCTAGGGGGCAAGGGCAAGCAGTACTGAAAGAAATTCATGAAGGCATATGCGGAAATCACGCTGGAGGACGAGCATTAGTGTATAAGACCATAAGACAAGGGTATTACTGGCCGACCCTCCTCCAGGACGCAATCAAAGCTGCCCGAACTTGTCACAGGTGTCAGTTGTTCGCCCCGAACATCCACAAGCCCCCGCACGAACTAATCTCTGTCAATAGTCCGTGGCCATTTGCGAAGTGGGGAATTGACCTCATCGGGCCTTTTCCGCCAGGAAAAGGGAATGTTCGATTTGCAGTAGTGGCAGTAGACTATTACACGAAGTGGGCTGAGGCAGAAGCACTTGTGCAAATCACACAGGAGAAAATGATCAACTTTATATGGAGAAACATTGTTTGCCGCTTCGGGGTGCCTCAAGCGATCGTGACAGATAACGGAAAACAATTTGAAGGAAAAAAGATAAGAGATTTTTGTGAAAAGTGGGGAATGAAGAAACATTTTTCAACACCGTACCACCCCCAATCAAACGGCCAAGTAGAAGCAGTGAACAAAATAATCAAACATATTTTGAAAATTCGCTTAGCCGACAAACAGGGGAAGTGGTCGGAAGAGCTACCAGAAGTGTTATGGGCATACCGAGTATCTCACAGAACAAGCACAGGCGAAACACCATTCACAATGGCATTCGGGACGGAAGCAGTAATACCGGTTGAGTTAAAAGTCCCGACAAAACGAACAGCTGCGTTCGACAAAGAAGCAAACAACTCCGCAATGGCAGCAGAGTTGGACTTACTTGAGGAAAAAAGAATAACAGCAGAATTGAAAAATGCAATCTACAAGAGAAGAGCAGCGAAGTACTACAATTCTCAAGTAAAAGCAAGAGAATTCGAAATTGGGGACTTAGTACTTCGAAAAGTTTTAATACCACCAGGAGTATTCGGCCCGACTTGGGAGGGCCCATACAAGGTGACGAATAAGTGGCACAACGGCACATACGACCTTGAAGACATGGAAGGCAAGTAGTCCCAATACTCCTGGAATACAACTTTACTCAAGAAGTACTACCAATGAAGTCATGTAAGTCTTAGAAAGTTTGTAAATAGATCCTTTGTAATTTTTGAAATTTTTGCGCAAGTTTATAAGCGAGCAGATTTGCATTTATCTTACTAGGCGAGCAGAATTGCATTTATCTTTTGTCTTGCTGAATTTTAGTTTTTGAGCCTTAAGTCCAAATTACTTAGTTGCTCGCCCAAAAATTTGCAAAATACAAGTCTGTTATAAGACGAATAAGAGAACTTATTAAAAGCAAAAATAAGGCTAAGTCCATAACGGACCAATAGCCCGCATTAATGCAAGGCCAAGTCCACAAGCGACCAAAATGGCCCAAACAACTAAAGGTCAAGTTCTATAAGAACCAAATTACCAACTTAAAATTTGACTAAGTGTTTACCTTAAGAAAAAAGGAACACTTAGAAACTAAGTCATAAGCAAAAGAAAGAGGCGAGCAATTAAGTAAGACAAACAAAGAGGCACAAATTTGTAGATTAGCAAAAGTATTCATTTCATTGAGTCAAAAATATGTTTACAATGAGGATGAGCTGATAAGCACAAAAAGAAGAAACATCCTATTGTAAAAGAAACTAAGTTATCAAGCAGGAGGAGGAGCATCTGCAGCGCTGGTCGCCAGGGCACTAGGCTGCTCGCCCGGGATACTTGTGGCAGGCCCATCTAGAGGAGTTATGGGAAGTGAAGGCAACCCCTCAAAGACTTCATCAGTGGCCGCCGTGCTGGTCGCCACTGGGGTAGGATCGGGCTGGCCGCCATAAGTGGGGGCAGCGATGTCAACCTCCTCGCCAAACACATCTAGAGGAAAGCCAAGATCGGCCAGATCAGAGATGAACAGGGTAGAGCCAGAAGCAGGAGGGTAATTCTTGACATATTCAATGAAGTCCGCCTTCACCGCATCACGAATATCTTGATTGTGATCATGAGCGAAGTGGACAGACCTCAAGCATTCGGCAAAGACACAGATGTACCCGAAGTTGGTCTTGTCCAACACCTCTTGCTCGTGGACTTCATAATCGATCATGTTTTTGCGCTCTTCTTCTAGCCTCTTGATGTGCTCCTCGGCAGCTAGCAGGCGAGCAGCTAAGTCTGCTCGCTCTTTCTCAGCCCTCTCAACTCTCAAATCTGAGGACTTCACCTCCAACAACATCTTCTCAGCCTTGTCCAAGGCATTCTTCTCGCCGACTAAGGAGGCCTCCATCTTCCTCTCCATCAAAGCTAGCTCCTTGGCATGCTCGGCCTTGCACTCATTGATGGCAGAGGTCTTCTCTTCGTCCAATTTCTCCACGCGACGGCCCAGATCACGGTTTGTTCGCTCGAGCTCCATGATTTGATCGAGCAGCATTTGAGACTGGACCAACTGATGGCTAGCGTTGTACGCCACCAGGCGAGCATTATCGCTAGCAGATTGGTTAGCAACAAGAGTGTTCGCCGATTTGGTCCAGGCCCTTGGGACCATTTCAGCTGCCCGACGAATAGGAAGATCAGGGATGTCGCGAAGGAGGAGGGGGCATTTTTAACAACGGAAAGATGGTGGAGTGTCGCCCCTCAGCCAGGGTAAAGTGTTGGGTTATACCTAACAAATAAAAAGCAAATGATAGTAAGCGAGCAACATGGTGTTAGGCAGTAAACAACAAATAAGTCGGGGACGAGGGACTCACTCTCTGATTTTGACGGGGTCCCAACCCAAATAAGAGGTGTCTTTGGGATTGTCCCCTCTCTTGGTCGCCACCAGGCCAGCGACCATTTGCTGTTCGTCCACCACTTCCAAGGAGGTAGACTTAGAAGCAGGAGATCGGGGAGCAGCGCTGCTCGCCTCCGCCACGGTCTTTGATCGCTTTGAGGCGCGATCATCACCGCGAGTGCCGCGAGCATCATCGCCCCGCGACGCTTTCTTCTTCTCCCTCTCCTGTTCCCTCTCCTTCTCCTTCCTTACATCCCGCGGAGAGGACGTAGTTTTGGCCGCTGGCTTACGGCGACCGGCTCTGGCGGCTGGGCGACTAGTGGGGTTCTCCCCTGCTCGAAAGCGCATGATGGCAAGAGGAGGATCCATCTTCCTTCTTGAAGCGTCGGCCATTTGCTTTACTCGTCTGGCGAGCAAGTAATATAAATCGGGCACAGCCGGGATGGCAACGGTGACTCGTTGATCTAACAAGAAAAAGACAAGGGTCAGGCGAGCAAAAAACGATTAGCGAGCAAGAATGATTGGCGAGCAAGAATAAAAAAGTTACCTTCTGGGACGGCGGCTTGGGCTTCAAGGTGGTGAGGACTCGTAATCAAACCAGCAAGTTTGCGACAATGAGCCTTCGAGAGATGGTGTATGTCGCGACTAGCAACGTCGCGAAGAGAGATGATGGCTAAGGTGAAGAGAAATTCGTCGCTAATATCGGGATGCCCCCACTTCAAGTTCCTTGGACCTGCAAAACAACGAAAAGGATTAAAATTAGTCCTACTTATGAATTAGCAAGACAAAATTAGCCCTACGTTTGATTTTTCCAAAGCCTTCAGGCGACATGATGCGCGTCTGCCCGCCGGCGAATCCCTCAGTTGCTCGCCAATCTCCACCAATAAAAAGGAATTGGCAATGCCAACCCTTAATCTTATTGGGAACACCTTCAACGAGTTTCAATCCAGTCTTCGCTTTAGCGTAATACCAACCAGCACCGTCCTCGGAGATAGTTAAGGCATAAAGAAGCTCCGCGGTTGTTATTTTATTTTTGTAACCCTCAAGACCAAAAAGTGTCATGAAGGCTAGAAGAGTGCTCCAACCGTTTGGGGTGATTTGAGTGATCGCCAGATTCATGTCGAGCAAGAACCGGCCAATGAGCGGATGAACGGGGAGCGGGAAACCCTTGTTTAACACATCCAAGTTGATCGCCGTGCAGCCAGGAGGGGGGCGATCAGCAGTCTCTCCTTTCTTCGGCACATACATGAAAATATCGTAGGGGATTTTGTACATTTCACGGATGCTCGCCAGATCATCCTCAATAACAACACTGGCAACCTTGCTCGCTGCATAGTCCCCATCCCGAGCCTTCATAATTATCCTCGATGTGGGGACAAAAGTCTTCGAGTAGCGAGCAGAGTAGTCCGCCCACTCGTTATCACGAACAACTCCTTCCGGGATCCGGGATTCTGGTGTAGTTTGAGAGATGGGAAAATTGATTTCCCTTAAAAACTCCCAAGTGAGCGTGTGACCTCCTTGCTCGCCACCTCGCTGCTCGCCAGCAGTGTCAGCTTGATCGCCCTCAAGTTCAATTGAACCCTCTATCTCCGTGGCCACTGCTGCAGAATCTTCTCCAAGGTCAGAAGATGTTTCAGGTTCGCGAGCAAGAGAGTGAATCTCTTCTTGATCGCCAGAGCGGTCAGCGGCGAACATCTCTACCGAGCGAACAACGGAGCTCGCATCTGAGTCCGTACCTTCATCCACCAATAACGTGCGCGGATTGTTCGCTAACGCTTGGCGAACAGATCTGCGCAGAGAAGACTGATCTACGGGTCTTTTTTCCGGGTTTCGTCCGGGTCCGGATTGAGAAGAACTTGAGAGGGAAAACTCCATTCAAAATAACAAGGAAGAATTTTGGTTAATTTTGGAAAAGTTTTAAGTACGATGGGACCAGTGTCAGAATCACGGCGATGACGTTACTACGGGACGGCGGCGCAATGGCGGTTCACGGCCGGAGTAACAGTGATGAGTAAAGAAAATACAGAAAAAAGAAAAAAGTTCACGAAATTAGAAGTAGAAAAGGAAATGCGAGACGAATTACCTTTGAAAACGAAGATCAAAGTGACACAAGAGGAGAATCAGGTACAAGAATTGCAAAGAAAGAAAGCTTCGAAGCGTTTATCAATGGCGAAAATTTAAGAAATTCAGAAAGAAGAAAGAAGAAGTCGACGCCTATTTATAAGGATAAGACTGGGGCGAAAATGCAATTTCCCCAAAATTATGTAGGCCCCTATGGGCAAATTGGGGATCGCGCGTGACTGACGCGATGCCTCGCATTCCGTGCCTCGGGAATTCAACCGTCGCGACACGAAAGGGCGTTCGCTACTGGTCGCGCGCGTGAGCTCTCATGCTCGTCTGTTCGCCCAACTGCTCCGATGCTTGTCCATATAAACATCCATGTTCCATTCTTGCTCGCCCAATTTTCAAAGAGATTATAGCTTGGTCTCAATTGATCAATCCATGCCCAATGCGAGACCAAGCTAGGGGGCAATTGTTGGGTGGCGAACAAGTAAGTAATTAATAAACAGAAGAGATTATTAGACTTGGTAACAGGATAATAAATGAAAGGAGCTAGCAGTTTCGTGGAACGAACAGCTTTGTAAAGGAGCTAGCAGCTTCGTTGAGCGAACAGTTTTGTAAAAAAGTACTAATGCGACAAGCAAGATATTTAGGCGAGCAGCCTTGCAAAGAACAGCTGTGCAAGCAACTCAAGCCAAGATCAATTTGGGCGAACAGATTCGTAATGGAGCGAGCAACATTGTAAAGTAAGCCCAAGCAAGGAGCGAACAGCTCAGAACGCAAAGGATCACATCCAAAGAAGACGTACAAGCGAGCAGCCGGTCACCGTCGAGAGCATCTCAATAATGCCAAAGACCAAGTACAACATGGGGAATTCCAAGAGTCACTAGCTTGGATATGGTCCAAGTGTCCTAACACTTGGCACCCATCCAATGAGCAATAGTGTAGATGTTGTACAAGTGTCCTAACACTTGGCACCCATCCAATGAGCAATAGTGTAGATGTTGTACAAGTGTCCTAACACTTGGCAAAAATCCAATGGTTAAGCCACCAAGATGGTGACACATGGCCACTTTGTATGTCTATAAATACTCCCTTCATGTATATGAAAAAGGGGAGAACAATTGAAAAAAGTAGCCAAACTCTTGCAAAATTATTCTTTGAGCATTACTTAGCCAAATTCCATGATTTCGTGATTCTTGTTTGATGATCTTCATGGAATAAAACAGCCACTAATCACATTCAATCGAAAAAGGTCATCAACACATTGAAAAACTATTAGTAATACATTGAAAAACTATTAGTAATACATTGAAACACTATTAGAAATACATTGAAAAACTATTAGTAATACATTGAAAAACTCTTAGTAATACTTATAAACACTATTTATAATACATTGAAAAACTATTAGTAATGCATTATAAAACTCTTAATAATACGTTGAAAAACTATTAGTAATACATTGAAAAACTATTAGTAATACATTGAAAAACTATTAGTAATACATTTAAACACTACTAGAAATACATTGAAAAACTATTAGTAATACATTGAAAAACTCTTAGTAATACTTATAAACACTATTAATAATACATTGAAAAACTATTAGTAATACATTATAAAACTCTTAATAATACGTTGAAAAACTATTAGTAATACATTGAAAAACTCTTATAAACCCTAAACCCTAACTCTGAACCCTAACACTAAGCCCTTAACCCTAAACTCTAACACTAGACCTCTAACACTAAACACTAACACTATTAGTAATACATTGAAACACTATTAGAAATACATTGAAAAACTCTTAGTAATACTTATAAACACTATTAGTAATACATTGAAAAACTATTAGTAATACATTGAAAAACTCTTAGTAATACTTATAAACACTATTAGTAATACATTGAAAAACTATTAGTAATACATTGAAAAACTATTAGAAATACATTGAAAAACTCTTATAAACCCTAAACCCTAACCCTAATCCCCTAACCCTAAACCCTAAACTCTAACACTAAACCCCTAACCCTAAACCCTAAACACTAACACTATTAGTAATACATTGAAACATTATTAGAAATACATTGAAAAACTCTTAGTAATACATTGAAAAAATATTAGTAATACATTGAAAAAATATTAGTAATACATTGAAAAAATATTAGTAATACATTGAAAAACTATTAGTAATACATTTAAAAACTCTTAGTAATACTTATAAACACTATTAATAATACATTGAAAAAATATTAGTAATACATTAAAAAACTCTTATAAACCCTAAATCCTAATCCTAAACCCTAACACTATTAGTAATACATTGAAAAAAATATTAGTAGTAGATTGAAAAACTCTTAGTAATACTTATAAACACTATTAATAATACATTGAAAAAATATTAGTAATACGTTGAAAAACTCTTAGTAATACTTATAAACACTATTAGTAATACATTGAAAAAATATCAGTAATATGTTGAAAAACTTTTAGTAATACTTATAAAAACTATTAGTAATACATTGAAAAAATATTAGTAATACATTGAAAAACTCTTAGTAATACATATAAAAACTATTAGTAATACATTGAAAAACTTACAAGAAGCATTTATTTCCATAACAATTTCAGTTAAAAATTAAATTTAAATTTAAATCTTCCCCTCACACCTACTTTTGTACATTGCAGTTATTTTCTACCATTTTATCATACAACATCCAAAATCCAACTGTTTAAAAAAAAAATCAAAGATCAAAGAATGTGAAGGGTTTTCATTTGCCAGGCAAATATCATTGAGGATTCTGAAGATCGATGCAACACATTACACTATATATACTTAACTAATTTTAGAATCAATCTCATCTATCAAAACATCTCTTCTACAATATGGCTCACACTCCGACCAAGAGTTCAAAAAATAACCCTCTAATCCCCTCATCGCCAAAAAGTCTTATGTCCGTCTATGAATACAACAAAAAACAACATGAAGATCTCAAGTCCGATGTGAAAGTCTTCATCCAACGGCTGATCAATTACTTCAACCCAAAACCTATCAATGATGTGATTCTCGAAGACGAACCATGTCACAAGTTGTACAAAGTTTTTCAGGAGGTAATGAAGGAAAGGAAGATTCTCGTAATCGTCCTAGAAGATTCAAGTGTCCGTGAGGAGGAAAACAGTGTTGCTAATGTTGGTGGTGGGGATGATAACATGTTCGACCATTGCAGTGACAAAGATCGTGCATAGATGGTTACATTGGGATGAGATTCGTGGTTGTTAGAACTTTTGAAATATCATCTATATGACCCTTAGGCCTTACATTTTTTTTTATCTAAAAAAATGTACCAATGGCCGAGAGCCAAATTTTCACTATCAATGGTATTAATATAAATTTATTAAAACTTTATTTATATTTTTGGAACATATCATACAAATTGAAATCTAAAAGTTTATCCACCAAGTCATCAAATATGTGCGTACTAGCACTTACGCGGGATTACAAAAAATAATTATATTATTAATTTACAATCATATTAAATTTAATTTTAATATTTTATAAGTGCAGTGATATCATATACAAATTATACTTATAATTATTTTGTACAACATTAAAAAAAATAGAATATGACAGTTCACTTAAAAATAGAATATGGTTATTCGCATTCTGAAATATACACACGGAGTAAAATCACTCCAAAAGGGTAATGGATCAATCTAACAGTTTACAGAGATTTTCATGGAAATATATGAGAAAAGCAATTCTAATTTGCATATATTAGATTAATTCCAAAAAATAATAAATCGAAAAAAAAATCATGGTGATATGGATGCGTCTTTTTATAGGAAATTTGTTACATACAAATAATTAAATTCTAATGAATTTAATAATTAAAGTACGACATAAGAAATTTAGAGTGTGTTTACTTTTAAAGTAAGGATTAAATGAGATATAATATAATTAATAAAATTAATGTAAAATTAAAAGATAACAAATGTAGGATTTATCTCAACAAAAACTTCAGCGGTAAGTTTGAATTATTTTAGGGGAATTTTCTTGTATTATACATAAAATTATTAATATAAATGATGAAGTAGCAATAATTAAGGGTTTAGTGGGGTTGTATATATGCGTGTGATTTATTGTGTAAGACTTAGTCAATTTATTGGTACGGTTAGTTTGAATTATTCCAAAGGCACACTTAAAGGTATACGTGGAGATGAATTATTTCAATTAAAAGATACAAATTCTAATAAAAACTTCAGTAAGTTTGAATTATCCAGGAGGAATATTCTTGTATTATACATAAAATTATTAAACAAAACATTAAAACTAAAATTTTATTCAAATTTAATATATATACATAAATATCGGCAATGTGTGAAATTTTATTCAAAATTAATATATAATCAACTTTTATTGAAATATTAATAAATAAATTTTAATCAACTTTTGCTTATTGGTACCTTAGTATAGTTCAATAATGATATTATCAAGTGTGTATAATATATATTCAAATTTAATATATAATCAAATTTAATATTTCTTTTCAAAATCCAAGTGTGTATAATATATATTCAAGTAAAATTAAAATTTATTCAGATTTAATATATATACATAATTATCGGATGAGTGAAATTTTATTCAAATTTAATATATGATCTGGTTTTCACCATTTTTTCTAGAGGATGAGATGGAAGAAAGTGAAAATAATATTTTGAGAATGAGACGAAGAAATAAGAAAAAAATTGAATTTGAAAAGCCTAAAACAAGAAAAATAATATTGAATCTGAAAATCTTAAAATACGAAAGTTTTTTAATTTGAAAAGCCAAAAATATGAAATAAAAAATATTGAATCTAAAATACGAATTTTTTTGAATTTTGAATCTAAATAATATTATAATGAATTTGAATTTGATATTTTTTTTAAGGATAATTGAAAAAATTTGGGATCTCCACTATCTTGGAAGTTACGAATAATTAAGTGGAGAAAGAAGATAGAAGACATTTTCAAATTTCAAATTTGAAAATAGAGAGAGAAGACAGAAATTGGGTTTCAGTTTTTCCAAGACTAAATTAATTTCAAACTATCATATGCATTCTCATTAATACACCTATTTACATATAGATTACCAATAATACCCTCCTTCTACCCTGGGCTGATTCTGCCTATGTAGCATTACGCTATAATATTTTGTTGCCTCTCGTACGAACATTTCTTATACCTTATGCTGGGGAATTTGATGCGTATAATAAGTGCGTCTGAAGAAACTATATATAATAAGATTAAGTTTTTTGTAAACTTGTATTTAAGTGGTTTTTTTTCCAAGTATTATTATTTAATATACAAAATTATTATGTAGTATATGAAGTATCACTATTTAAGAAATATTTGATTTTATATGCTTATTTCCCAAAATTACTAAACAACGATAATGCGTGTACTGACTATCTTCGTCTTCCTATTTGCTTCTTATTTGGTTTGGAAACATATACTAAGGCAATAGTATAATGATAGAAGTAGTATAAGCAATGCGATTCAGTGAAAAGATAAGTGCTACTTTTTAATTAGCAAAAGTTGTGATATAAAGGATTTGATAAAAGTAGGATACAAAGTTTATAGTGAACATATAAAAAAAATAGAAAAGTTACTCTGAGATGGAGAAATAATATTTTATGAAAAAGAATTCATACAAACTTGAATTCCCATAATTATTTGTGAAATAATCTAGAGCATGAAAAACTAACTCTATTAATTCGAGTTTATGAGATAATAATTGAGGAGGATGATTATAAATGGGAGGTAGTCTATTGATTTCAGAATGTTTATGAACATCAAAGCTAAAGTTTGGTCATGGTTAAACATTAAGGATAATATTCTTAAGTCCAATTCCTTTTCCGATTGGAATAGAGACCCTAGACCATGCTTATGAAGTTTCATTGTAATAGGACCAAGTTCAAAACCATTTGATCTATTATAAGATTTGGAGCAACTCCTTGTTCTCCAATTTTTATAATAAATTCTTTTTTCTGTTAAAAAAAATAAGTTCACAGAACTTAAAATTCATTGTTGAAATTGACTCAAACACATTGGAATAAATATTCGAGTAATGCAGATTGAGAGTTAAACTCATTTTAGTTGTTGGATTCCTGATTAAGCTCTGGTATTTGTTGTCTGAATGCATGGAGCTAAACTGGTAGTTTAAATGTAATAGATGGCATGATGTATCTCACACTATAGTGTTACATGTGTGAGATTCTATTTTAATAGAAGTTCATTTTTCCTTGATAAAAGAAAATGTATGTATGAATATGAAGTATGAACCATCAAGGAATCTAGTAGCTTCGCGAAATCTAGGGTGCACATGCTTTTCTTTCACTGCAATTATATTGGAAAAATAAAAAATAAAAAGAACACGATAAAAGTCAACAATTTGACTAATTGAATGGCATTGATTGGAAGAATCCATTGTTACAATGGCCCCAAAAATTTTTTTTTTTTGAAAGGACAATGGCCCCAACTTCTTAAGGGGAGTGTGTGATGCAAACGAATTATACTATTCATTAATTTATATGGCACTTCTTTGAGGGCAATGGGATATGAATATGATACAATACTGGCTGACTTCTTCTAGTACTGTAGGTAAGGGGTCACTGCTTAATTGATTTCTATTCATATCTACATATGTAAATTACGTAGCTAGTTATGTGAGTTGAATTTAATTGTTCAATATTTAAAAAAAAAAAATTCTTGATAATATATTGGGTTATCCCCTTGTTTTTCCCTATTATACACTTTTGACTTGAAGCCAAAAATACTAACTTTCTACTAGTAGTTTCCCCGCAAGCGTACGGGTTCACTGTAGTATAAGTAAGTATAGCGACCAAGTATTATCGAACCCAAGGGAGGGAGTATATGCGAACAGATCCCTGAAGATTTATGCGTCGTAGCTAATATGAGTGTATGTTTTTGGATTTTTAGAAGAAAATAAATTATAATCTAAACTAAATTACTTTATTAATGCAACAAGGAAAATTAAGTTACGAATGTAAAAGTGTGTTTTCAAATATGAGATGATGATACTCAGGATAGGAATTCCTACGTATACTAACGGAGCAGGTACATAATCAAGATAACCGTGACGCACAAGAAATAACCTAAGTAAAAGATTGTAAGATGAAAGCTCAAGAATTATAATCCTAGTTCTCATGCTCAATTCATCTCAAATACAAGCCTAAACTACGAATTAAATGAAAAGAGTTAGAAATTACATACCTTGTTGGAGGATTAACGAAGATTTGTGAAGAAAACGAACGAATTCGTGAGCAAACAAGCAAAACCCGTATGAAATCGCCCAAAATCGTGTGTGTAAAGTGTGGGGGGGGGGGGGGGGTATTTATAGAGGGGCTCGAATTTGGGCTGAAACCCGCGATCCGATCGAGCAGACCCGCTCGAACATATAGCTCGAATGACACAGGGGGTCGAGCGCTCTCGCTCGAGCTGCTCGAACGCCAAAAAGTTTCTGGACAATTCGGGCGCTCGAGCTATGCCACTCGAGCAGGTCCTCCCTTCAACCTCAAACAACGCTTACAAAACTCGAATTTTTCATACGAACCAAGCTCGAAACAATCATCAAACTCATCCAACACATAAACTAACCTGAGAACTCCTCGATTTAAGCCAGGTCGCTCATTCGACCGAGGAGTTGGGGTCTCTTCTAAACGTGCAAATCACTAAGCCAATTCAAGTCGAACTTAAGCACTCACACTTAATTCGATCCAACTACCCTCATGCATCGATATTTTCGAAAAATTTGACCAATTTTTTATTAGAATTTTGTGTACGAACTCGAAGTACGAATACACACCCACCCAAACTTTGTTCTTGCTACGCAATAATAAAGTTTGAAAAGAATGAGTACGTATGAGTAAGTACACTAAATTCTCATGAACTTAAATCGCTATCAATGCAAAGTAATGAACGAATAACACCTCACCCCCAAACTTCGACTTCGCAAAGAGGTCGATGTTTGGGGTTGTGGTTACCTCAAACTCCAACAATCGAATGCTCCACTACTCGACATCTCGACGTCGTCATGAATGGCTTCACCTTTTAAACCCACTTACTCGAATCAAGCATCACGAAACAAGCCTACACCAAAAAAATTCTCAACAAAAGAGGTTAACACTTACGATTCACAAAACGACAAAATAAACAAAACAACTAAAAACAAGTAAAAATGGGTTGCCTCCCATTTAGCGCTAGTTTTAAGGTCCTAATGTCGGACCGAGCTCGAAGGAGCTTACGGGACTTGAGAATCTAGAATACCTCCCTTATTCTCATAAGAGAAGTTGAAGAATTTCTTTACTCGATGCCCGTTCACCATGAATTTATGTCCATCCTCTTTCTCGACTTCAAGGAATCCACTCTTATGCACTTCCCTCACAATATATGGCCCGTTCCACTTGGACTTGAGCTTTCCACCAAACAGCTTCATCCTCGAATTGAATACGAGGACTTGATCACCCACTTTGAACCCTTTTTTTCTTAATCGAGCATCATGCCACTTCTTGGTCTTCTTCTTGAAAACTCGGGCATTCTCATAGGCACTATCTCGAAACTCCTCAAACTCATGCAATTGGAGTAATCTCTTCTCACCAACCAAGGCACTATCAAAATTCAGCTTCTTGATCGCCCAATATGCCTTGCACTCCAACTCCACGGGCAAGTGACATGCCTTTCCGAAAACCAATTGGTAAGGAGACATACCAAGAGGAGTTTTGAAAGCTGCCCTATACGCCCAAAGTGCATCATCAAGCTTCATTGCCCAATCCTTCATACTAATGCTCATCGTCTTCTCAAGGATCTCCTTGATTTGACGATTCGATACCTCTGCAAGACCGTTAGATTGAGGATGATAAGCAGTAGAGACTCGATGACTTACCTCATATTTTGACAGCAACTTCTCCATCCACTTGTTCACAAAGTGACTTCCCCATCACTAATCAAAGCTCTTGGGACTCCATATCTAGCAAAAATATTCTTCCTCAAGAACTCAATCACCACTCGGGAATCATTCACTCTTGTAGGGACAGCTTCAATCCACTTCGAGACGTAATCGACACACACGATAATGTACAAGAATCCATTGCTAGGAGGAAATGGGCCCATGAAATCAATCCCCCATACGTCAAATACCTCGACTTCCATGAACACGTGCAATGACATCCCGTCCCTCTTAGTAATAGAGCCAAATCATTAGCACTTATCACACCTCTTAACCCATTCCATGCAATCCTTCAAGAGAGTTGGCCAATAAAAACCAGATTGTAGCACCTTCCTCCCGGTCTTCTCTCCACCCAAATGTCCTCCACATGGTAAGGCGTGACAATGCCTTATGATATCACTCCACTCCTCCTCTCGCACACACCTTCTCAACACATGATCATTCCCTCTTTTGAACAAGTATGAATCGTCCCAAATAAACTCCCGAACTTTCTTCAAAAATACCTTCCGGTGCACCGAGTCCATCTCCGCCGGTAACTCTCCACTTGCTAAATAATTAGCATAATCTGCAAACCACAGCGCTTTCCCTTCAACTCGATATACTGGAATGTCTCCTAAACCAAACAACCTCTCGTCCGGAAATTCATCGTTCACCTCTCGATCTTCCATGGTGTTTTCCTTTGTAAGCTCCAACCTCGAAAGGTGATCGGCTATCATATTCTCACATCCCTTCTTGTCTCGAATCTCGACATCGAACTCCTGGAGTAACAAGATCCAACGAATGAGATAGGGTTTTGCATCCTTCTTACTCATGAGGTACCGAATCGCTGCGTGGTCGGTATATACTATTGTTTTCGTCCCTACGAGGTAGGGTTGAAATTTATCAAAAGCATACACGACCGCTAACAGCTCCTTTTTGGTTGTCGTGTAATTCACTTGAGCAGAATTCAGCATCTTCGAGGCATAGTATATAGCGTGAAAACGCTTCTCAAGAATCTACCCCAAAGCAACCCACATCGCAAAGTCACTAGCATCACACATCAGCATAAACGGACTAGACTAATCTGGGGTCACAAGTATCGAGACATTCACCAACGCTTCTTTCAACCTGTTAAAAGCTACTAAACACTCATTAGTAAACTCAAAGGCGAATTCTTTTTTAAGAAGCCGCGAAAGGGGTTTAGCAATTTGTGAAAAGTCTTTTATAAAACGTCTATAGCTTCCCGCATGTCCTAAAAATGACTGAATCCCCTTCTCGGTCGAAGGTGGTGGAAGCTTCTCAACAGCAATCACTTTCGCCTTGTCAACCTGGATACCTTTCGAGGACACATGATGTCCAAGAACAATACCCTCTCTCACCATGAAGTGACACTTCTCCCAGTTAAGCACCAAGTCCGTCTCTTCACACCTGCTCAACACAACTTCAAGATTGATTAGACATTTATCAAATGACTCCCCGTAGACGGAGAAATCGTCCATGAAAACCTCCATAATCTTTTCGATCAAACCATGAAAAATAGCCATCATACACATTTGAAAGGTGGCGGATGCGTTACACAACCAAAATGGCATCCTCCTAAAAGCAAAAGTCCCATAATAGCAGGTGAAGGTGGTTTTCTCTTGATCCTCGGGGGCTATCATGATCTGATTATACCCCGAATATCCATCTAAGAAACAGTAATACTCAAAACCACATAATCTATCAATCATCTGATCAAGGAACGGTAGAGGAAAATGATCCTTACACGTTGCCTTGTTCAACTCCCTATAATTAACACACACACGCCATCCCGTCACTAATCTAGTAGCTACCAATTCATTAGACTTCGTCTTAATCACCGTGGTACCCCCTTCTTAGCAACTACGTGTAACAGACTTACCCATGGACTATCAGAAATCGCAAAGATCATGTTGCTATCTAACAACTTTAAAACCTCCTTATGAATCACCTCTTGAATCACCGGATTAACTCTACATTGATTTTGCACTACAACTTTTCTACCCTCTTCTAATCTAATCCTATGCATGCAAATGGAAGGACTAATTCCCTTAATATCCGCGATCGACCATCCTATAGCAGATTTGTGCTTACAAAGCACTACCAAAAGTCTCTCAAGTTGATCATCAGTTAAAAGGGCAGATACAATTACCGGATACTTATCGGTCTCATCCAAATAGGCGTACTTGAGGTGATCGGGGAGTAGTTTTAGCTCCTTTTTGCCTCCAATGGTGGCGCCTTATCGAACATCTTCTCGAAAGTTGACTCCTCGGCTTCCAAGTCGTCCTCATCCTCTACTTTCTTCATCTCTAAGAACTTGACATCTTTATTATCTTTCAAGTTGTCAAAATAATCAAGATCATAAGAATCATAAGATAGATCGTCAAGAATAGGATAATCAAACTGATGAACATAGAAAGAACAAGGGTCTAGAAGTGTGTCTTCAACACAAATGTCTGTGATGTCAATGAAGTGGCAGCTCTCATCTCCCATGGGGTATTTCATCGCTTCATAAATAGCTATCTTCACTTCTTGATCATCAACCTTGACCGTAATCTTCCCATTCGCTACATCGAGTACCATCCCGGCTGTGGCTAGAAACGGTCTCCCTAAAATCAGCAGCACATGCTCATCCTCCTCCATATCGAGTACCACAAAGTCGGTGGGAAAAACAGGATTCTCCACCGTCACTAGAACATCCTCCACTACTCCTTGAGGTCTAGTGATAGACCTATCAGCAAGCTGGAGCGTCATCATCGTGGGTTGAAGCTCACCCCCTTCCAACTTCTTGAACAACGAAAGAGGCATCAAATTAATGCTCGCCCCGAGATCACACAAAGCTCCTTTCTTGATCCCGTTCCCGATATCACATAGTATGGTGAAGATCCGGGATCTTACAACTTGGGCGGAAGCGCCTTGTGCACCATAGCACTCACCTCGTGGTTCAAGTGCACTAGCTCGGGTCCATCCACTCTCCGTCTCTTCGCTATCAAGTCCTTCAGGAACTTGGCGTAGTTAGGCATCTGTTCCAAAGCATCATAAAAAGGAATGTTAATATGTAACTTTTAAAAAACATCAAGGAATTTTGCAAACTTTTCATCAAATTTCTTTTTCATGAACCGCTGTGGATATGGGACAGATATCACAGATTTGGGTACCCCCCATTCATCTCTCTCAGTTTCTTTTACATTCTTCCTTGCTTCCTTTGCCTTCTTCCACTTTGGAACTCTCTCAATCTCCTCAATGCCCTCCTCTTTAGGCTCTTTTCCCTTCTGGGGCTCATCCATATCTTTACTCTTCTGAATACTTTCACCATTAACCCCATTCTCAACTCCCATCTCCTTAATCTCATCTCTATCTGCCTCAGGCTCTTTTTCTTCTATCTCAACCTCTCCTTGGGGCGTCTCAGAATCAGCAGGCATTTTAGGACCATCATATTTGGTCTCACTTCTCAACTCAATAGCCTTGCAATGTTCCTTTGGGTTTCCCTCGGGAATTGAGGGATACTTGCCCGGCTCTCTTGTCTGAGACTTTGCAATTTGACTAATTTGATACTCAATAGAAGTGAACCTGCGGTTGTTCTCTTGTTGAGCTCTATTCCAATCTATGTCTCTCTTTTGGAGTTCTTGATCACGCTGATCGCCTTTCTTATGCAACTCCTTCACATCGTACTCCAATGAGGACAATCTCTTGCTTCCTTCCTCCACCTTCTGAAGGATAGCTCTCAACATCTCCTCAGTTGAGGTACCGCCTTCTCCACCCGGGGGTTTCGAACCTGGATCAACACCTGGAGGAACTGTAATACCGGCCTTCGGATTAGCATATAAAAAATTCTCATTCTTCCTCCATGTGTTCTGAGGAGGCTGCTGGCCTCCTTGATACCCTTGTGTGTTCCTCCATTGATTTTGAGGAGGCTGTGGACCTGGAGGTACAAATGGTTGGCCATAAGAAGGCCTTCCAAATTGATTGCCACCTTGTGTATACCCGCCTTGTGGATAGTTAGGTCTTCCAATATAGTTGGCCTCTTCTTGCTGACTTGTGGGTGGGTCCACTTTCTCGCTCACTGCTACATTCCCTCCAACCAGATTCTGCCCCATCTTGAGGTTACTTATTTTCTCCATCATCGCCATCCACTACTTCCTCGTTCCCTCATTCTCCTCCAACTTACAAGCTCTCTGAAATTCTGGGTCCTCGTTCTATGCCCCGACATTCGTGACAATATTGTCAACGATTTCCCTACACCTCGCTATACCTTGGTTCAGAAAAGCTCCACTAGCACACGCGTCAAGATGGGCTTGACCAGCCTTGCTGGCTCCACTATAGAAGAATGCCATGATATCCCCCTTATTGTACCCGTGCTGCAGGCACTCAATTAACATGTTAGAGTATCTCTCCCACGCCTGACGTAAGTCCTCACCTGGCTTCTGGCGGAAAGAAGAAATCTCTACCCTTGCTTTAATGGTTCTAGATGGAGGGTAGAATCGCTCGAGAAACAGACGCTCGAGCTCGGCCCATGTGGTTACACCTCCTCGTGGGAGCGTGTTATCGTACCACTCCTTTGCTATTCCCGTCAAAGAGAATGGGAACAGTCTGAGCCTCTTGGCATCTTCAGACATGCCGTTATAATTGAACGTGAATGTGATCATCAGAAAACTCCTCAGATGAGTATGAGGATTCTCCTTCCCAACCTCCTCCTTGAATTGATTCTCGGTAAGCAGCTTTAGAATTCCAGGGGAAATTGAGAAGTTGTTTGCCTCTACAGGGGGGTAATGCCACTCCATCATAGTACCGTTGCGGTTGTGCCGCGAACCTTCCTCAAATAGCCATGTTCTGATCGGCATTCTGAGGAACGTGTTGAGGATTAGCAGGTAGTACGGGTACTTATTGGGCTGGTGGTGGGTTGTAAACAGGAGGTGGAGGGTACGGGTATGGTGGATACGGATATGGTGGGTATGGGTAAGGGTAAGGTAAGTTGTTTTGTGGGAAGTTGTTCTGTGGAAATGCAGGGTTGTTCTGAGGGTGTTGGACAACGTTATGAGCTGGATTGTTTACGTTCTGTATTTCCGGGTTTTGGCTCTAACTCTCCCATAACGGGACTTGACTCTGACTTCCATTCCCTCCAGTGCCCTCAACCCGGTCCACAACACTACCTAATTAAACTCATTTGCAGCATCATCCAACTCATTACTGATGTCCATGTTCTCGTTCTCTCCTCCGGCAACATTCATCCTTCTTAGAAAGTCTCGGTTTCTTCTTGCTATTGTCTCAGGATCTAGTTGTAGTCTCTCTTCGCTCGTATCACCTTGCGAGCGTGTTTTCATAAACCTGAAACACTAACAAAAGAAAAAAAATGCAACTGCCGAACACGTACAAATAAAATAGAAAAGTAAAGCACTCACTACTAACTACTAAGCTATCTACAAGTCCTATTCAAAAGACATACAACGCCATCCCCGGCAATGGCGCCATTGACTTGAAGCCGAAAATACTAACTTTCTACTAGTAGTTTCCCCGCAAGCGTACGGGTTCACTGTAGTATAAGTAAGTATAGCGACCAAGTATTATCGAACCCAAGGGAAGGAGTATATGCGAACAGATCCCTGAAGATCTATGCGTCGTAGCTAATATGAGTGTATTTTTTGGATTTTTAGAAGAAAATAAATTATAATCTAAACTAAATTAATTTATTAATGCAACAAGGAAAATTAAGTTACGAATGTAAAAGTGTGTTTTCAAATATGAGATGATGATGCTCAGGATAGGAATTCCTACGTATACTAACAGAGCAGGTACATAATCAAGATAACCGTGAGCAAGAAATAACCTAAGTAAAAGATTATAAGATGAAAGCTCAAGAATTATAACCCTAATACTTCATCCTAACAGTCGACTTCACTAATCCACTAACAAGTTAATAGATAGTGCTTAATTAACAAGACCCTAATTTAAACTAAGGTGATGCAGTCGTCCTCCTTAGATAAACCGGTAGATTAATTAACCCTTTCTAAACCCTCTCATTAAGTCTACTAGTTGTTTAAGAGTGATAAGAACGTCCTCTCTCGAACACTTTTCGAACTAAATTCAACAGTAAAGTTAAGATTGATTTTGAGAATTCATTAATTAAGAGAATTAAAACTAAACGTCATGAATTACCCTAATTACGTACCCACATCCTACTTCTACGAGTTCATCCTACCCCAAGCATGCAAGGGTTTTAGCTAGACATGGTTTTTACGGAAACGAAAACAATTGAAGAAGTAACAAACATGAACATAATGATTTTAACTAAGAAATTACCAAACATTAACTAGGGTTTAAAGAAATAAATGCTAAGAACGGAAATAAAATTAATAAAATGAAGTCTCAATGTATTCACGAACAAAGAACTAAAGGAAAGAAACGAAAAATCAAAACCGAACTATGAATTCGTAAATAATACCTCGAATACGTAAAACTAATAATATTATTTCTCTTTTAATAATAAATTCTATGACATTAGTGGCCAAAAAACTGCTAGAAGAAAGAAGGCCCAAAACTTAAAGCTTAAATTAGAAGGGAACGCAGCCCAAAAAAAATAAAATAAAGGAAGGCCCAGTTATTTGCACTAACCTTTGGGTTAAATACCCTATCCAGATTAATACACTTCATCTTGGAGAAATACACTACCTCTTTATTCCAAAATATTCTTTTGATATCCATACACTACCTAAAATCAACACATAATTTTGGAAATAAAGAACGAAAAAGCAAGGGCTACCCGCAACTATGTATGATTATGTACGATTCATATCTTGTTTTTCGATTTGATGAAAAAAAATTGCGATTACTGTTGTTCGAAAATTTCTGCCGAAATATTGTCTAAATTTCAAAAGTTTTTGCCGAAATTCGTGTTCGGTAAAATTTTCCGAAAATCAGACCGTATTTCGGCTGGAATTTTCGAAAATTGTACAAAATTTCTTTTTTTTTTGCCGAAATTGTATATCAGTTTCGAAAAACCAGTCATGAAAGCCGATGTCGCGATTTTAAAAAATTTTAACACTCAATATGATCAACCAACAACAACAACATTATCACACCCATTCAATTTAACACTCTCAATCAATAAAGAAATGCATAAAAACATCCTAAATACAATAAACATCATCATGTTCAAGATTTTAAAAACCTAAATTTACAAAAAATTATGAACACTTACATATGTGCGATTAGGGCTTGAAGTATTCATCATCTTGAGTACATAAGCGTTCAACAAACCATACAACATGCAAATTTTCTTTCGTGGTTCAATAAATTTATGGAGTTCAAAGTTTCCTTCGTTTTTGTTGAATTTTTTAGTGATTTTCGACCAAAATTGTTGAAAAACTGAGAAAGTGTATGTACTACATTAATTTTGGAGGGAATTTATTAAGGGCATTATTGACATTTTGTATATATGAGTTATAATTAATATGATATAGTAGTGTATTTAACCAAGAGGCTAGTGCTAATAACCGTGAGGGTCTTACTATATACCCCTCCATAGTTATTAGATACCCCCACTCACTTAATCCACCAAACATATTTTAAATAATTATTAAATACACCCCCCATAATATACCTACATTACCCTTGCTTCTAATATTATTTCAAAATTTTAATACACCCACAAAAATTTCTTCTCATTTCCTACGTTCTACATACTTTCTTCCCTTGTTTTTTTTCACGCAACGCCACGACCGCTGCGCCAAAACCGCCAGCAGCCTCACGAATGCCACAACCGCCAAATTTTGAAAGTAAAAAAAAAAATAACACTACGGTTCAACAACATTTATTTGAAAAATAGGTCATATTTCGGCAAAACTTATTGAAAATGACTAAAATTTCGACAAAACAAGTCTTTTCAGAACTCTAACGATTTTTCGACAAGTTTTTGTTGAAACCCTAACCATTTTTCCACAAACCAGGTTCGAAAATCAGTGTTGCGATTTTTTTTTCAAAAAATGTGGGAATAACAATAACACATTATTATCTTATAGGCTAAAAATATGAAAATCTTGGTACATAATACTCAAAACATAAGCAAAAAATAACATTCAAAGAAAAAATAAAGTTATACTTCATCAAACAAATATTCATACAAAATGCACTTACACAAGTAGCGTAAGACTCTTGCGTGTACGCCATTTTTGCAATAAAACACACGAATTAAGGTTGCATCACTATTGTAAAGATGATAAAATGGTGGATAAGATGAATTTGCTCTCCACTTCCCGTATATTCATGCTCAATGTAACTTCTCTTCTTGTGTTTCTTGTGTCTTTTGATATTTTGGTGGACGTATCAAGTATTTAGATTTTTATTTTTTGAATGATAAGAGTATAAAAGTCATTTGAAATATATATTATAATAATTGAAAAATAGTGTAGGGGTATCTAATAGAAATGGTCCAAATGGAGGGGTATATAGTGGGACCCTTACAATAAGAGGCCGAAGCCCAGCAGACAAAATAAAAGCCCAATAAAAAAAAAACAATTGAAACGTACGATTGCCAACACTCCAGTCTTGGTGGAGGAACGGCGCGGCGCCACTCTTCACTTTCTCTCTCTCTCTCTCAAACTTCCTCTTTCATCATCTTCTCATTTCCGATTCATCACCAGGATCTGCAAAATCATCTGTCGTACTGTTTTGATACTCTGGAAATTTGGGTACCCTTTGTTTAGGTCCTAATATGAATGATAAAAATCAAATCTCTCTTTAAATTCCCGCCATCACCCACTGTAGAGAGATAGAATCACTGCCGTCCAACTCCGTACTGGAAAATGGCAGGCACATCTGAGCCCCATGCCTCCGCATTCTCGGCTGCAGAGGTCTCACTCGCCTCTCTTTTTTCTTTTTCTCTCTCAATTGTTTCGATGCGTCAGCTTACGCGATTTTTGTTTTTGAAATCTAATGGTGCTGCAGCTGGAGTTTCTTGCGGAGGATGAAATGATTGAAATTGTGCCGAATTTGAGAATGGACACGCTCAATTTCATCTCTGTACGTTTTTTTGCTTCTGCAAATTGTGTTATTGTATGCGTCGATCCGTGTTTGACGATTTCTTCGCAATTCTGTTCTCCGTGAACAGGGAGATTTTGGTCCTTTTAGACCGCAGATAGCGACTCAAGTGCCACTTTGGTTGGCTGTGGCCTTGAAGAGGAGAGGCAAGTGCACGATTCGATCTCCGGAATGGATGTCGGTTGGTAAGTTTTCAGGCAAAATCAATGCTTTTTTAGTTTTTCTAATTCAACTTTTGGAAGTATGATGAAGCATCATTTCAGTTATTCGGAACTTTCTGTTTTCAGAGTTAAGCTTATTTGCGGATGCTAATTTTTTGTAGTGGCTTTCGTAACTTGCTAGACTAACTGTGTTATGAGGCATAAGACAAATGCATCCAGAGTTTCTCAAAACATCTTTTTGCACACTAAGCGAGCATGTCCAGAAAAATGCTGACATATCTCAACATGTATTGTTTCCGTAGCTAGTATCTAAATTCGATAAATTTGATTTTACATCAATATATATATATATATATATATATATATATATATATAATATAAATTCTACATTTAGACTTATAATGTCCATACTAAGTTCTCAAACCTACTTTATAACCATTTGAATGGGTTTCTTAGGCTCCTTTGCCTTTCAATTGGAATCAGTGGCTGTTTGTGATGCTCGCTTCTCCTTATCTTGCTCCTTGTTGTCTTGCCGGACAATTTTATCTCATTAATCTCGTTCTTTTGACCATCTTGGCTAGTAGTTTTCTGCTCCTTGATAAGCAGTCTACTCAGATTATGTGTGACTTATGTGAATCTGTTCACCAGGTGTATCTACAATTTAGTAGAGTGAACTATAGCTTTACAACCACATTAAGAATCCACCTCATAATCATATGCATATGTATAAAGACATTGTAGACATATCATCTCATATGGAAGATTTCTTCTTCTTTAAATTATCTTATGCAAGGTAAAAGTAATATGCATATGTGACTGCTACTAACCAAGCTCCCACATACATTTGAAGACCAAAAAAATGGCTTTGACAATACAACAACAAAAAATTATGCCATTCTTCTTCATTCTATTGTGCGACCGATGTTCCTCTCTGTGAATCTAACCTATCAAGTAATCATGCCCAATGAGGATGTCTCTCTCTCTCTCTCTACCTCTCTCTCTCTCTCTCTCTCTCTTAGTTGGAAGACTAGGATTTACTTTTGGCTTCCTATTCAGATAGGCCCTGTCCTAATTATCTGTGGGTTTCACTTCTAAGATAAAAGGATGCTAGAAATTGTTCTTGTCCTGCCATTTTAATTTAAGAAATTGCAATTCAAGAGGTATGATATCATAGAGAATGAGTGCGTAAGCTCAATGGAATGTATCATAGGAATACGTTTCATATTTGATCAACCAATGATAAATGTGTCTATTATTTCATTCATATCTCTGTTTTTATGCATCCACTCATCTCATAATGTTTTACTCATTCTTACTTCTAACCAAATCATGTCAACTCTGGAGTTGGTATTTGTATGTGTTACCAATTCTTTTCAATTGTAAATGTGATGGATAGAGTTAACAGTATCTACCCCCACTAAAGAGCAGCAATGTGCTGTGTGATGAATTATACAGTGCAATTTTTCCTTGCTCTTTTTTGAGTAAGAAAATTTCTCCTGGTTAATATCTTCTTTAATTGTCATTTCCTGGAGAAGTAACTCACCATTTAGCCAAATTCAACCTATGGTGCTTGGTTATGAGCAAAGTTTACAGTAACTAATATTTCTGTACAAGCTATATTTTCGACTAATTATTTGCCAGTTGCATCTTCGTGATCAAAATTTGAAAGGGCATATTATGGGAGTTAGCTTACATTAAGCATGAAAGTCAGCTTTTCTGTTTGGTTCTTTTCAGTTTGAATATGAACACAGCACCTCTGAGCTTATATAAATTAAGTTTACTTTACATGTTTTATGAGTTAAGCGTGGAGCACCTAGTACTATTTATGCCAAATAATGACACAACTGCTAAAAGCCCTGTCAGTAAAATCTTCTGAATGGAAACTGTATGCTGATTTTTTTACTTAATTTTGCCATTTTTAACATCTTATTTTACTCAATAGCCAATTCTCCTTCTAAAACATGACGACTTACAGTTATGTTAGTAAAACGCATTCCATTCAGCTGGAATTGTGTAATAAATAGATGTCTCATTTGTAAACTTTTAGTTTCACAATTTATAAGGAAGAATCATGGCCATGGACTCTTATTAACATCTGCTTTTCCATAGATAAATTAACACAAGTTCTGGAAGCAGAGCGAGATTCTGAGAAATTTCAGCCTTTGCCATTTCACTATGTAGAAATATCGAGGCTTCTTTTTGATCAGTAAGCATTTTATATGGTAAACATATTATTGATCTTCTCAGTAACATATTTTGACTGGTTTTGAACATGTATTTTCTTTGATGCAGTGCTCGTGACGATATTCCTGATATCTATATGGTTAGTAGGTCAATTCCATATCCATATTCTTTATATTTCTGGAAACTTGATCTCTATTTCCGTATTAGGTAAGATCTCTGATTGAGGACATCAAGGACGTGCGGTTTCACAAAATTGGGACTGGCTTGGAGATAATCTCGAAGGAACGTACTTATGCACTGAGGGTATGTTATTTCTCAGAATTATACCTTTTTTCTGCTGCGCAATAATATCTAGCCATGTAGACATATTTATGGTAACCTTTGATGCCTCTGGGAAAATAAATCTTAGAGAAGTAAGTTTTTTTTTTTGTGAGTCTATTTCAAGATTCTTTCACGCCCAATATTTAGAGATAAATGTGTTGATTCTCTCAGAATTGGTTAATTTTGCGGGCTGCCATCTTGGAGTACTTATATCTGGTCTTAGAATTATGCCTGGATAATATATTATCAAGGAGAATCATGTGTTTGCGTGGCTAGGTTCAGACCCTCTTAAAGAAAAATCATCTGTCTTGATAAACTGATAATGAGAGTTTGTTTTTTGTTCAAGGGAAAACAAATGTTATCAACACAATAGCTGAGAACTTGTGTAAAACATACTCTTTGTGAACTAAAGTTATCTAACTCATATGATTATCTGGTGGCATCCTTTGTATAACACATATCAGTTATTTTCCTCTGATTCTGTTATATTTGATTGCGAATTGAACTATTTTGTTGCATTTGGTGGCATGCTTTCTACTTTGACCATTATCCTTGAAATTTTGCAGCTCAAAAACTTATCCGCAATGGAAGCAAATATTGTACGCCCGTTTGTTACGAGAGCCCTTGAAACATTTTATAAGCTCGGTAGTTCTGATATGATAAAAGA